>CM033398.1:5998441-7415315 GCA_019426215.1 Buddleja alternifolia | reverse complement strand
CCATGCAGGTAATAGTGGTGCCAAGAATTGGTGAATATAAAATGAGTCCTTGATTGTTTGAAAGGTTGAAATCATTTGTAGGTCAGTATTCAAAGAATGACGAAAGTATTATATATATATATATATATATATATATATACACGACGTGTTCCTTCCAGTTTTGAAAGACATATACTATAATTTTGAGAGGCAACTCACATTACTCTTCCGAGCTAATCATGATCGTCCCAATCTCCAACACTACCAACTTGTCCAACCAAGTTTCCTCACAATGTCTCATAAAGCAAGCCCCTATTCCAAAAAAAAAGATGTAATCAATAGTATGATCGGAATACAAGTCTCTAGAAATACCGATTCAATATGATTCGATTGCTCACATGAATTACCAAGGTTAAGCTAAGCCATCTTACCCAAAGTTTACCCAGTAGTCAAGATGCAAACTAAGTCGGGTCCAGTATATCGAAACTCCATTGTTGATCGGGAACAACATTACTTCAATTAGATCCACCATGCACCCCCACCGACATCGCGCGTCTCTGCTCTTACCACTTTTTCATCCCTTTAATGTCACATCCAACACTAAAACTTATTACTCATAGATTCTCCATGAACTTATCTTAACCTGTGTAAAAACTCATCTCCAAGAGTGGCCAAATATTTGGTGAATCATGTCTTTGAAGTCAACAACAAGACTGTCAATTTCTGATTACTTCCTGGCAGCCTGCAAACATTCCACTTTCCGGTCACATTAGCCCATGGATTTGAGTGATTCCAACCGTAATTTACATCTAATCTTATAGGGCCATCTAATGGGGTATTGCATGTACAATAAAAATAGGGTAATGATGTTTATGGGCAACAATTCAAATGAACATTTCTGAAATTGGAGACTAGGCAGTGGCAATGATAATTCCCTGGCAATTTATGGACATTTAACCAAGCGTTATTCAACGAAATACTCAAGTAAACGAATCTACACTCAAAAGGGTGGTCTTGGATAAGGAATTGGACCATCATAAGTAGCATTTCAGGGGAAACGAAATGAGAGGCAGATTCTGGGTTAAAAACCGGGTAGTGGCAATGATTCTTTGACTAACAATTATGAACTATCCACATAACCGAAACCATTAAAACTTACCAGTAACATCATCTACACGAACATAGGTTCCAATGGTGGGATTGCATGCATGATCAAATCACTAGAAGCATGGTTTCTGGCAAACAAAAGTGGAGACATGTTGCTGCAGTTGAAAACCGGGCACCTGATGTAGAGTTTGCATGTCTGATTCTGGAAATATATGGACTCAATTGACAAAATCGGACTCCACATACTTGTTCCTTATCCTCTTGTGAAGATTTTGAGATAAGGAGCTCCCAATTTGGACATCATTTCGTCCCTCAAAACGTGAGAATACCAGCACTGCCAGTGCTGGAAATTTCTGTGCTAAAATTGCTTTGGGGAAATGGTTTCTATGTTGTGGTTAAGCCTTTCTCTTTCAATGGTTTCTTGAACGGTTTTTGGTAGATAAAATGAGATGAAAATGGGGATAAAATCTGATTTTGTGGAGCATGTAATACTTGAGTGAATGAGAGAAGAAATGAGAGCAAGATGGGGTGTATATATAGGAGTAGTGAGGGCTCCAATGCAATTGTTTTTATTTTATTTTATTTTACTCATAGCCCTTACAATATTTTATCTTCTATCATAATCCCAATATAAATATTAATTAAGATTCAGCCCCTTCCTAGTTATAATTTAATAATTATGCCCTTTTACTCATTATAATTAAACTCTTGGCATGTTAGAACTTTGGTAGGAAAAAAAATTACACTTCACATTTAATCAAATATTTTCAATTCCTAAAGAACGATAATAGTGAAACCAATCCTAGGTTTCATAATAAATCACGATTGGAATAAATTCTCCCATGTATTAATCTCTTCTTGATCGTTCGAATAAATATGAAAGGGTCCACAAGGCTCGAAAATAGGGGTATCACACCCTCCCCTCCTTAATAGAATTTGGTCCCCAAATTCACACTTGAGAACAAAATCGAGGATGGTATCTTGCATTTATTCCTCCGTTCATGAACCTTCTGGTTTACTATCCACGTAGATTTCCCTTCTATGGTTGCTCTTGCACTAGATAAAACATGTGTTGATATATTATGAGCATCGAGTCCAACTAATACTATCATCGCCCAAAACTCGAGAAACATCATATGTGTGAGCAAAGTTCTTGTGCGCCAGTTTCATCATATGCTTTAGAAATCAAAGCATCTTGAATCTCAAAAATGAAGCTTTCTTCTTTTAATCTTCTTGACTGGTACTCTGAAATCTTTATCACTGATCTTCAATTTGATCTCTCTATTTCCTTGTATACATAGCTCAACATGTTCATATTCCATAGATGATTATTGGATCTTGTTGATGGAGTCTTGGATCATCTTTGTTTTAAGTTGTACGGATATAACTTAAAGGCTTGGTATTAACAGACTTGACTATTTACGAAAGTTGAAAATCATTATCCTGAAATTTAAGTGACGATAGGAACACTAGGGTTTGAATTCCACCGCAACTTTGAGGTTGTAAACTCTCTCATTTTCTCTATTTTCTTTATCCTCTGATCTCGTCGCAGGTTGTTCATTCCGATAAATTGAAGATCCGAGCTGTCCTAGGATGACTGATGAGGTGCCATAGTATCTTTCTTTATGAAGCGCCACAACCACAATTTCCAGCTTTCCACAGAGAAGAAAATTGAGTGCTCGCCAAGCTATAATTAAGTCTCCTTGATAATCGATTCACTTCAGTTCTTGATTTACACTCCGCAAAGTTTCCACTGTTTGGTCTGTTATTAAGCATAGATTCATAATCCATACGATTACGAACTCTCGTCAGTATCAATGTTTTCAACTATACAAAAGGTTAAAGGTGTATACAATTGATTGACCAATGTGGATTAATAATTGAGAATACATCGTTGTAAAAGAGAGATCTAAGGAAATAAAATTAAGCAATCATTAACTTAGACAAGTGATTAGAAGATAAATTGATGAATAAACAAATGATCAACAACAATATAATAGCTCGAGTAATCAGAAGAGAAGATTAAGAAAGATAGGCTATACAGGACTTTCAATGATAGGACTTAATGAGTACAAAATACATTATGACAAGAGAGGAGAACTGAGAATGTTCTTGAAGATAAATTGCTATTCAGATAAGTTGTAAATTAGGGATGGTCACAACCAAATTTCAATATATGGTAGACAAAATAAGGTAGATAAAATAGGGAGGGAGCTCAATGACAATTGAAATCCTCATTAAAGAGGGATTGAAGAAGCGGTCTGTATGAGCTAAATATGGTCATAGAAATAACAATTGAACTCGCAAATGCATACTTCATATATATGCTCATACTAGGGAGGTTTGAATCAAGTGACATCATCTCAAACTGGATGAATGAAAGTGGTTCAATATAGGGAATTTCAATACAAAGAGATGAAAGATAAACCTTGAGATGAACTAAGAATAGGATCATACGATGAGAAATTGATGTCCTTGAATGAAGGAAAAATCCAAGCAAAAGAGTTTTCAAGAAGAATTCATTTAAAATGATATGGCTACAAACTCAAGTATCTTACAAAGGATGATTAGTAATTTGAACATCAACAAGTGTCAATCATAATCGTCAAATAAAAGATGGTTGAGCAAGTGAAATGTCTATTAAAGAGGATTAGAAGGGGACAACATTAGGAGTAGAATAAAATTTTGATTTAAGACGACGATTTTATGATAAAATTGAACCGCCCTCAAAGAATAATTTATTGGTCAAAAGTGGATACAAACAATCTCAAATAGATAAATAGATTGGATAAATAAATCTAAAATGCGAATGAATGATTTCGGGATGGGAATTGAAGAACTGAGAAGGATTGCAAGAAAAGGTCATTCAGTATGTGCATAAGATTAGATATTAGCATTTCAATTAGAAATTGCACAACTTATATGATGTAACAAGGATCAAATTACGGATGGTTGTTGTCTCAAAATTCAAGAACTATGTGATTACTTGGATAAGTTTGAAGACAAGAGATGAAAGAAAAGTCTCATGAAAAAGCAAAAGAAAACAGATTCAAAAGATAATCACTGTAAATGGATTAAGCAAGGGTTCATGGAGAAGAGTGATAAATGGACTCCAATAAAATTGAATTGTTACAAGCTCAATGTTTAATGAGAGAATTGGTCAAATGAGTATCATAATTATAGTCGAACATCAATATTCATGTAAAGGAATCAAGAGATATTGCTAATTGATAGAGATTTATTATGTCACAACAATTGGAATAGAACAGAAAACATAATTCAAAATGATGAGTCTAGAATAAGATTGGACCCCCTTTAAAGATTAACAAGTCAACAAGTATTGGAACTTACGAATAGAATAATAGAACATAATGTCAAGAGATTTCCGAAGAGTGGATGGAAAAAAAATAAAAATTAAAAAAATAAATAAATTCCAAGGGGCGAAACTCTCAAGATGAAATGAATAGTAAGGAATTCCAAATACGAGAGTTTCTCAAGTATGAAAGGAATTGGACTTTCAATAATGGAGTTTACTAGATTGCCAAACATAATAAAGAAGTATGGATCCATAAATTTTGTTTCAACAGGGCACGAGAAGAGTTAGAGAAAAGTAACTCGATATTGGTGAAGAGACATCCATTGTATTCTATGAAGCAAGGAGAATCATTCTAAAAGTTCATTCCTAACATGTTTACCTCACTATACACGAACAGTGCTAGAAAAAGGATATAGTGGCATAGCAGAATGAAATGGCGTAATCCACATTCACTAGGTCAGCTTATTCTAAATTAACATTGAAGTGGGCTTGTACTACTTGAGCGCATTCATTTTGCGATACGGAGCATTACTTACCATGCAAAGTCGTCCTCAAAGTCATCTTACTTCTCTTCCTCGTAAAGAAACTGTCATCGCCTCAAGGCTATGACCCACCGCAATTCTTCTAGATTAGCCTCTATAACTCTAGCATAGCTTCGTAAACAAAAGGACCATCGACAATATCAATTGTTTTACATGATAGGAACCCATTTGGCAAGGTGCAACAATGATTATGCTTCACCGAATTAAAAAATGACATTTTACCCAAGAGGGTCAAGGGGAGCACGATCTAAAGCCAAGGAACTATATGAGTTCAATGAGATAATTAATTCAACGCACTCATCGCGATAGTAACGATAACTATTGACACCATATTACAATACTTGCTATTGGAGATTCATACTTAATCAAAACTCCGGTGTTATTTCAATCCTTGTATACTTACTCTATTATTTATCCAGCATATAAGAATTATCTTCAATCAAACACAACCTATTACTTTCCAGTCATTAGGCATAACATGTCCTTCTTCAACTTACCAATTAATCCAAAGAACTCATCTTGGTTTAGTGGAAAGACATATCAAATGCATCCTTATCATTGATGTAATACGATTCTACATCACCGAACAAATATTTTATCAACATTCATCCCTCAATATCATTAGCTTAACTTAGAATCCACTTTACTCAACAGTCCGAAGATCTTATCCTGGTGTAGCTCAGGCACTAGCCCAAGCTCTGATACCACTCTGTCACGCCCCAAAATTTGGTCATAAAAGACCCAACTTGAATACATAAGTCTATCGTAGCTGTAGTTCTAATTCAAAACATGGACCCAATTTTTTTTTTTTATCATACATATCTTAGGGTCCTAGTCCTGAAACTACCAACCGCATCATGAAGTAACTTAATATCCTTGACTAAAACTATCAATTTTTTTTACCTCTTGGATCGTCTATGTCTATTCCTGTTATCCTCCAAGCTAGTCTCATTGCTCAACTTACCTACAGCTGGAAGGAAGGAATGAAATAAAATACGTAAGCAAAGGCTTAGTGAGTGCCAGTGTTTGTGTGCAAGTTGCTTAAAATAGTTTTTAGACCCTAATGATAAATTAGTGAGGGAAAAACAATAATAGTTTTTGTTTTGTTGATACATTGAAATCCTAAATAAGAAAAGCAATTGGTGATCATAGTAACAATTAAGCAATAACTAGTATGAGACAAAGGTCTTAGTATATGCACGATGAGGTTTTGTCAAATATCATTGAAAACATGCTTGGAAAAAATTACGTTCATAATAAAGCTGGAACAATTGGTGGCATGATATTTAAGTTTCAAAACATGCATTTTAAAAAGGCATGTAGTTCAATGCAAGTATCACGTACAAGACATGTTTAAGTAACATGTACACGTCACGCTTAAGCAGTAGGGGGCCATGTTAGAAATACCATCGCGTCCGATGATTTACCCATAGCACTTTGGGTCCCGCTGCTTCTTCCTTATCACCCCTGAACACGCGGCTTAAAAGCCATCACCTTATACCTCCCCACGCAGGCTCGCGATGCCCGATTTGGTCATATCCGGAGTATGCCACACGATAAATGACCCATGCACCCTCAGAGCACTCCGTCCTAGGTGCATGGATCTGGACGTGGATAGCGGGAACTGTTTAAGACCGCAAGCCCATGCTTGACCGGCCGAACCCTGCCCTATCCATCGCCCGACCTTGGGCCCAACACAACCACGTCAGATGCAACACGTCACAAGAACACCATCACGACAAATGATCACGATACAAGACCAATGATGGAGTAATCTCACGAAAATCATAAAATCGATGTTTAGTTGAAATCATTCTTGTAAAATTTATGCATCCGAAATAAGTATGCAATCACGTATGTCACGAATGATGCAATGAAGCATTTTAGCTCACGATGAAATATTCAATCGAGCGAATAGTGTTTCAGAATTTCCTTAAAAGAATGTTTTCCTAGAATCCATTTTCACAAAACATGCCTGAAAAATTACATTTGCAAGATACGTGTTTGAAACATCCATGCAGGTAATAGTTGGTGCCAAGAATTGGTGAATATAAAATGAATCCTTGATTTGATTTGAAAGTGTTGAAACTCATTTTTAGGTCAAGTATTCAAAGCATGACGAAAGTATATATATATATATATATATACACGACGTGTTCCTTCTAGTTTTGAAAGACATATAACAATAATTTTGAGAGGCAACTCACATTACTCTTCCGAGCTAATCATGATCGTCCCAATCTCCAACACTACCAACTTGTCCAACCAAGTTTCCTCACAATGTCTCATAAAGCAAGCCCCTATTCCAAAAAAAAAATGATGTAATCAATAGTATGATCGGAATACAAGTCTCTAGGAAATACCGATTCAATATGATTCGATTGCTCACATGAATTACCAAAGGTTAAGCTAAGCCATCTTACCCAAAGTTTACCCAGTAGTCAAGATGCAAACTAAAGTCGGGTCCAGAATATCGAAACTCCATTGTTGATCGGGAACAACATTACTTCAATTAGATCCACCATGCACCCCCACCGACATCGCGCGTCTCTGCTCTTACCACTTTTTCATCCCTTTAATGTCACATCCAACACTAAAACTTATTACTCATAGATTCTCCATGAACTTATCTTAACCTGTGTAAAAACCTCATCTCCAAGAGTGGCCAAATATTTGGTGAATCATGTCTTTGAAGTCAACAACCAAGACTGTCAATTTCTGATTACTTCCTGGCAGCCTGCAAACATCCACTTTCCGGTCACATTAGCCCATGGATTTGAGTGATTCCAACCGTAATTAACATCTAATCTTATAGGGCCATCTAATGGGGGTATTGCATGTACAATAAAAATAGGGTAATGATGTTTTATGGGCAACAATTCAAATGAACATTTCTGAAATTGGAGACTAGGCAGTGGCAATGATAATTCCCTGGCAATTTATGGACATTTAACCAAGCGTTATTCAACGAAATACTCAAGTAAACGAATCTACACTCAAAAAGGATTCTATAGGTGGTCTTGGATAAGGAATTGGACCATCATAAGTAGCATTTCAGGGGAAACGAAATGAGAGGCAGATTCTGGGTTAAAAACCCGGGTAGTGGCAATGATTCTTTGACTAACAATTATGAACTATCCACATAACCGAAACCATTAAAACTTACCAGTAACATCATCTACACGAACATAGGTTTCCAATGGTGGGATTGCATGCATGATCAAATCACTAGAAGCATGGTTTCTGGCAAACAAAAGTGGAGACATGTTGCTGCAGTTGAAAACCGGGCACTTGATGTAGAGTTTGCATGTCTGATTCTGGAAATATATGGACTCAATTGACAAAATCGGACTCCACATACTTGTTCCTTATCCTCTTGTGAAGATTTTGAGATAAGGAGCTCCCAATGTGGACATCATTTCGTCCCTCAAAACGTGAGAATACCAGCACTGCCAGTGCTGGAAATTTCTGTGCTAAAATTGCTTTGGGGAAATGGTTTCTATGTTGTGGTTAAGCCTTTCTCTTTCAATGGTTTCTTGAACGGTTTTTGCTAGATAAAATGAGATGAAAATGGGGATAAAATCTGATTTTGTGGAGCATGTAATACTTGAGTGAATGAGAGAAGAAATGAGAGCAAGATGGGGTGTATATATAGGAGTAGTGAGGGCTCCAATGCAATTGTTTTTATTTTATTTTATTTTACTCATAGCCCTTACAATATTTTATCTTCTATCATAATCCCAATATAAATATTAATTAAGATTCAGCCCCTTCCTAGTTATAATTTAATAATTATGCCCTTTTACTCATTATAATTAAACTCTTGACATGTTAGAACTTTGGTAGGAAAAAAATTACACTTCACATTTAATCAAATATTTTCAATTCCTAAAGAACGATAATAGTGAAACCAATCCTAGGTTTCATAATAAATCACGATTGGAATAAATTCTCGCATGTATTAATCTCTTCTTGATCGTTCGAATAAATATGAAAGGGTCCACAAGGCTCGAAAATAGGGGTATCACAGCAGGTTCCTAATGTTCAACGCTGAAAATGAAAAATGAACAACTGTACAAGATTTCTAATGGGCAAATTGGAGGCCCATTACTCAAGTAGAAAGAAATTCATCCCTCGGTCTTTTTGAAGCCTATGAATAAGATGAATGTGTTAAGAAAAATTATCAATAATACTATCCTGCAACATCATCAAAAAAAAATTAACTTCACTATTAATCCCTGTATAGCACTTTGTCCAAAGAATTGTGATATTCATAATTTTTCAAATTAAAAAGAAAACGTATTTAAAGGGTGGGGGGGAAATTTTTCAACAGGGACTTTCTTGATAATATCAACAACTAGCAGAAAGTTCAATTCACCGATAACCAACTTCAAGACATAGTCATTCTTCAATAAATTTTTCAGAGCACAATATAAAATCAACCAGATAGGCTCCTCTAGCCAATTGAATTTCTTTTAGTATAATAAAGGAAAATTCGAACATATAGACCAAACAGACATCTATTTAGCATACTTTATGAAACAAGCACAAGAAATCTATTTAACAAAGAAATCTCACACAAAAATCACTCACCTTGTCAAACGTTGGGTGTTGGTGGATTTTTAAAATATCAGGTGAGGCAGCAAGAACAGCTTCTCCAATGTGGTATGTTTCTGACAACACATTAGAACAAACAAGAATTAGAAGAACTTGATAAACGACTCTAGAATTGTAAAATTCTTACCACCTGGTCCCTAAATCAAGTGCCAATACATAGGACCGCCGTCGTTATGCTTCTCGTCTTAAATCTGCATACAGAAACGAAAGCCCCAAATTTGTACATAAACCCTAACTTTCCAATAAATGATTTCTTGATACAACTATCACAAATGATCAACTTACCAGGTTTAGATTTATGGATGGAGGTGATAATCTATCAGCCGGAGTTGAGAGTCATTGTTGCGGTCCGCGAAGATGAAATCGCCAATCGCAAGAGAGAAGATGAAGTTGGTCTTTTTTTATTTGAAATGATGAACAGTGCAAAATCTTTCCATTTTATTTTCACATTTTGATGAACAGTACGCGAGTAAGTGTACAGAAAATGCATCTCCGTGTTTTTGGTTGTTCTGAAAATTTTTGTTCTGGAATAGCCAATTTAATCGCAAAACAGCTAAAAGCTGTTCTTCAAAATCTTCACTTTGTGTTCTAGGATTTCTGAAAAACGGTATCCGAGATCTATGGGCCAAACTCATTTTGGGCTTTTTTGTTCTGCGCGAACACTAAGTGAAGCGAAAAACAATGGGCCAAACAGGCCCTACGTATCCTGTCCTTCACTGAACTTAGAAAAAATTGAAATGATATTTAATATATAATATCGTCTCTAAGCAATGGGAGTTATATATTGAAATTTATTTTAGATTTTTATAAGTGCACGAAATGCCATTAGTCGAAACAAATTTCACCCTACGTACAAGAAAAGGTTACAAGGTGAAATTCAATTGCTAGACTAATAGATAGTCAGTGGGTTAAACTTAAATTTCATAAATCAATAAGATCGTTGAAAGATTGAGATTTTACGAATAATGGACTAAGGGATTGAATAATCTATTTGATGGGTTGATGTTGGACATCACTTTAATAGATTAATTAGGCTACATACCAGCAAAATGTTGGAACCTATTATTCTAGTTAAAGAAATCAATCAACATTACGAAGCCTTCCAACGATGACTTTCGAATTCGAATTCGGCAGTGGGAGTGTGGATTTTTGAAAAATGTAGTGAGGGCCAGGTTTATTTTGAAAGTCCTTGATTTAAACTTGGAACAACAATTATCAATAAATCGAATAAGTCATTTTACTTTTCTGCAGCTATTTGCTTATTATCTCTCTTACTATGACTATCAACCCGTTATCTGTACTACTTGAAAAGAACACTTTGACTAGTCCAAACTATGTGGAGTGGCTCCAAAATCTGAGGATAGTCCTCAACATGGAGTCGCTGGGATATGTATTAGATACTGATATCCTAGTTGCGCCCGCGAGGACGCATTCTAGTGAGGAAGAAGTCGTGGGCCATGAAGAAATGGATCAAACACGGCGTCCGGGTTCGTGGGTATAAGATAGGCTCAATGACCAATGAGTTGTAGAGATCTCATGACAAAATGGTCTCGGCGAGGTCTATTTTGGCACACCTGGTAGAGCTCTATGGTGAGCATAGTCGTACTGCTCTATATGAGATATCAAAACAGCTCTTTGGAGCCAACATGAAAGAAGGTGAAAAAGTTGGGGGATCATGTACTTCAAACGATTTCGAAAATTGAGAGGTTAGAGGCCCTCGACTTCAACATGGACCCAAAACTACAAACTGACTTCATTTTGCAGTCACTTCCAGACACCTTTTCCCAATTTGTAATGAACTTCAACTGCAATGAGATAGAGTGCAATCTAGCTGGGTTGACGAACAAGCTTACAACTGCACAATCTGAAATGAAGCCAAAGGGAAAAGAGAAAGCCTTAGTCATCACTTCTAAGCCTAAGACAAGAAGAAGAAGAAGAAGAAGAAGAAGAAGAAGAAGAAGAAGAAGAAGAAGAAGAAGAAGAAGAAGAAGAAGAAGAAGAAGAAGAAGACTAAGAAGCCCACTTGCACTTTGGGTCCACATGGTCAGATAGACAAAGGAAAGGGTAAAGCTCTGAAAGTGATCAAGAGCAAAGGGCCAAAAGAAATGGATAGGTGCCTTCTCTGCAGTGAGCTAGTGTTAGGATTATACCCTCAAATGCCATAGATGATAGATTATGTAGGGCATCTATCTTGTATTGAACTGAAATTATAATTTATAAACGACATTACTTAGTTTTTCACTTAATTCTTATATGCATCTATAAGTTGTGTAAAACGCTTTGCCTTTGTTTTCAGTGCGATCCCTCTACTTTCTATGGGATGAAAGAAAGGCACTAGAGAGATCGACCTTGATTACTAAAACTAGTTCGCAAGTTATATGAAGTCTTTAATGGGCAAATAAAGACTTTGAATACTTGTACAATCTTAGCTCTGACATGGGAGTGCCTATCTAGTATCATGGGATGGTAGGAGATTGAGATTGTAGGCACATCAGTGGAACTAATATGTTCGAACCAACTGGCATCGGTTCTATCACATAGGTTTTCACTCTATGACTGTCAATGATAGAACTGATTATGCGTAATAGGTGTATGTGAACCTTTGACCTAAAGTATCAGGCTGAAGACGCACTTGTGACATCAAGTCTTTCGCTAGAGTAGTTAGACACAATTCACCCGTTGGTGGGGTCGACCACGAAATGCGGACTTGATGGGCAAGTGGTAATCTTAGCAGATATCTAATATGAGATTTGTTCTCTCATAAGTGAATGAGAATGTACCCTATGTGATTATAGATAAATAGAGATCAAAGTCTTTGGCCAAAAGCAAAAGAGATGGTTGTGCTAGGCACTAAATCAAACTTAATGATCTCGTATTATTATAGTTAATACATATGATCAAGTCCAGTGAGTTTGACATAGCCATGACTCTCACTTGACCGTGGAACATGAACAAAGGGTTTATACATATCGGTATTTACAATTGGAAAGTTTTAGAATGATCCTATCATTCATTTTTGTTTGGGTTACGAAGTGGGCTACTTGACTGGCTAGGTGTTACCCATTACCTAAGGTTTCCTCTCATTGCCAAACGAAACGAACCAAAAGAGTCACGCTAAAGGATCGACAAACAAAAATGAAGAAGGAATTTCTATTTTCTTCTAGGAGTTTTAGTTTATTAGATAAATTAAATAATTAATTATTCATTAGATGAAATAATTAATTATATGGATAAGATTAAGATTAATTAATTTCCTAGGGAAATATATTAATGAATTAATTTATCTAATTAATTTGTTTATTTAATTTATTTATTTATTTATTGGGTATAATAAATTATTAATTGAAGTAAGAAATAAATTAAACAAAACAAATCCCGGGCTTCTAGAACACGTCCAAAGTGGATGCCTAATAGGCCTAAATGGGCGTCTAAGTGATGCCTAGTTTGAGGCTTTTTTGTTTTGACTTGTTCAATAAGTCATGAGGTATATAAGGACTTCTTGACTTTGAACAAGTAAGAGCATATCATAACTCTCATAACTCCTAGAAAAGAAAGAAGAAAATATTCCTCCCCTCTCTAATAACCTAGTCGTCACCTTCTTAGAGAAAGAAGTGGGATTTTTCGTTTGTTGATCCATGGGTGATTATTTAGAGACAACGTAATTTCATTGTTCGGATCAAGGTTCAAGATTTAAAGATTCAAATAAAGAATTGAAGATTTGGAAGCTTCAGGTTTCGAGTTTTTTGGAAGAAGAAAAGTTCTTCATCAAATTCGTAATCACGAGTAAGTTTTTATTCGTTAATTTATTGTTCAATTTGAATATGCGATCATTGAATTCAACTTTGAGTTTTAAAATAAAATTTTTGAAATCCCTGAGAAATCTGTACGCAGCTACCGCATGGCCAGGCCACACCATGACGCTGCCCGTCGGGCCTTGTGCATGGCCCAACGGGTCGTGTGTTTCGACACCCGATTCACTGATTTGGGTCCGAGATCTAGGTCGATAAATGGGCTATGTAATGGGTCGAAATTGAAATTTAAGTTTGGGTAAATTAATTTATTCGGGTGGGTTAAAAGGATGATGACCCGATATAGTTTAATAAGCCCGACATGAAGTTTAATCAATATCGACTTATTAATTAATTTGAGCTGGATTTAATTAATTCCAAATGGGCCATTGGATAGGTGATTTGGATTTTAATTAAAAATAGCCTAATAGAAATTAATAAAGTGTGCATGTTATTTCAAATTAATTAAATTGAGCCCAATTGAATTAAATTCAAGTAGACCATAAGGATAGTGACTTGGGTTTGATGAAATCGAGCGCAATAAGATTAATTTGAATTAAATATTTAACTAAAAATAATTAATTATTTTTCTTGGAGATTAATAATTAATTTATGAATTAAATATTATTAATTTTTCCTCGACTTGGAAAATACTTGGATATTTGCATATAGAATATATTATTTTTCTTAGATGATTTATAATTAATTCTTTAATCAAATAAAAGTCTTCCATTTAATGATTGCTTTTAATCATAATAAAATAGAATTCCTTATTTTACGTATTTATTTAGTAGGATTAATTCTATTTTAATTAGAGGTAGATATACTTAATTTTGAACTTTGTATATCTAAGTCATCTAGTAGGACTAGAATGATTTTAATTGAAGTAAACAATATATAAAAGTTGGAAATTTTGTATATCTAAGTCCACACAATTTCCCTTGGGTGAGAAATTGCCCGTCGTCTTTTCGTATCTTCCGGTTGGGAGTGCTCCAAGCGTCGCACCTCTAAGATGTATACACACCTCGTTCCAGTCACCAATCGTTTTACCTTGTGTGCTAGACAACAAATGATTCTAAGCTTAACTTAAGCTTGATTATGTGAAGGGTAGGAATATTTTCTAAGTCGTTTAATTCAACACATGAATAGAATGACGTCTTGTTGGAAAGAGGGAGAAGGTGGCCGATTTTTAGGTCTAGTGAGGGGGGCGAATTTTTTCAGCAATTATTCATTATTATTTAGTCTTTTTAGTTGAACTAAAATTCTAATAATCAACATAAGTGATTTAATAGTGTGAGCATGTATTAATTGATGCGAGCATGTCTTATGTGATTTAAACACCAATCATGGATTTAGGTTTTTTTTTTTACCTTTATATTTTATGGGTTATCAAGTTTGAGGCTATTTATAATATTCTTAGAAATAATGCATGAGTTGTTTTAGGAATTGAAATAGAATAGTTCAAAATTGATAAAGTCAAAAGGCCCATGGATGTTAAATAGGTCTTAATTTATGCCTTTTGTGATGGCCCATTGGCTCGAGCCCTCTAGTAAAAGTCCATGATTGAGTGATGAATTTATTTATTTATTTATTTAAATTCCATGAATATTTATATTGAAAGGCATGATTATTAGTAGTATTTTTATGAATGATCAATATACAATAAAAGCGCTATATAAATTGAATAATGTGCAAAGTGAGACCAAAACTTTTGACAAATTAAATTCTCCCAAATAAATAGTACCGAGTTAAAAAAGGATGTTTGACATCCTCACTCTCCACTAAGCTTTCTAAAATTAAAATTACTATAAATGTGTAATGCTTCCCAGTTATGGGGGTTATGCATTTAAAAATAATTTAAATTTTATTAAGTATACGAAATGCCTTAATCAAAGCATATTTCACCCCAGTAACCTGTTCGGTTGCAAGGTGAAATTAAAATGTTAGATTATAGGAGTTAATGGGAATAAACTTGTGTAGGTCACGAGCTTAGAAACCTGTTCGGTTGCGGTTTGGTGAACTATGGGGAAATCTATTGAAATGTTTATTGGATAAATTGATATTAGATATCACTTAAAATAAGTAATGAGCCAGAAACTGGATAGGTTGCAACCCATCTAATTAATTGAGGACCTCAATACCTGCATTGGAATCGATGCCAATTATGATTCCCGATTTTCATATGGGAGTGTGGGATTGAAAAAATGCAGTGGGAGCCAAGATAAATTTTAAATCCTTAATTTTTCTTAGTTAAGTCAAAACAAGTAATTTAATTAAATCTGGTTCTTTTCTGCAAATATTTTCTCGTTTATCTCCCTCAAATATGCCAAACCTACTTTCAATTCTGCTCGGAAAAAAAATGTTCTAAATGGACCCAATTACATGCAATGACTCGCGATCTGAAGGAATGTCTTGAGTGAAGAGTCAATTGATTATGTATTGGAAACTGATAGTCATGTTCCTGAGAGGAATGAGGATGAAAAAGTTCTACTAGCTCACTTTAATTGGACTTGCGACAATTATAAAGCTAGAGGATACATTCTAGGCTCAATGTGTAGTGAGCTGCAAAGTTCACATGATACAATGAGAAATGCAAGGGACCCAGTTATTCACCTGGAAGAAATGTTTGGAGAGCACGGTAGGACAATAAGATATTTCATATCAAAGCGAGGATGAGAGAGGAAGAGAATGTGGGAGACCACGTTCTCACGATGATGACCCTAATGGAAAGACTTAGGTCAATGCATTTCTATATGGATATTCATCTTCAAGTTGATCTCATCCTACAGTTGCTCCCTGACTCCTTCTACTACTTCGTCATGAACTTTGATATCAATGATATCGATTGTTCACTAGTTGGGCTGACAAAGATGCTTGAAATCGAGTAAGCTCGAATAAGGATGTATAAGAAGAAAGATTCTTCTATCTATTTAACGAATGATTCATTTGATAATCAACGTAATGGAAAGAGGAAAAGGCAAAAGAAAGTATCCACAAGAACTCAAAAAAAGTTAGGACATGTCCGTAACAGCAAAGGGCCTAAGAAAATGGATAGATGTCTCGAGTGCGGTGAGCTTGGCCACTGGAAGAGGAACTGTCCCAAATTAGGCAAGGGCACAAAAGGTATGGAACTCTTTGTTTTTGAAAATAACTATTCAATTACTGTCTTTTCTACTTCATGGATTCTAAACTCAGGGGCTAGTGCCCATGTTTGTTGTTTGGATCAGGATCTACAGAGAAGTAGAAAGTTGGGCTGAGAAGAAGTGATGATCAAAGTAGACAGCAGCGAAAGCGTCGCTGCTACTAGGATTGGAACTACCTCTCTTTATTTGAATTCTGGACATTTACTGTTATTAGATGATGTTTTATTTTTGCCCAAGGGGCTTAAGACCATTGTTTCTATTCCTATCTTTGTTAAGATTGGATATACATTCCGTTATTCTAAATCAAATTGCAACATTTATTATGGAAATAAATTAGTTGGCAATGCTTCTTTAGTTAATGGTTTGTATTATTTAAATGTTTATAATTTATCTGATGTGAATGTTGTAACTCGTAAACGTAGTAGGCAAGAAGCTAACCTAAGACTCAAGTCGCATCTTAGACTAGGCCATGTCGGAGAGCACAAGATCCACAAGATGGAAAAAGATGGACTTTTAAGCTCACTAGGGTCGGATCCCTATCCAACATGTGAATCATGTCTCCTTGGCAAGATGGCTAGATCACCCTTCACCGGGACTTTTGAAAGAGCTACTCAAGTCTTAGGTTTAGTGTATACTAACGTCTATGGACCATTTGGAGAAATGGCTCGTGGGGGTTTATACTCCTTCATCACTTTCACAGACGATCATTCAAGATATGGTCTAGTGTATCTGATGAAGCAAAAGTCTGAATCCTTTGAAAGGTTCAAACAGTTCAAAGCCTTAGTAGAAAATCAAACTGGGCAAAATATAAAAACTCTACGATCGTGGAGGAGAATATATGAGTTCCGAGTTTGATGAATTCCTTAGACAACAAGGAATATTGTTATAACTAACACCACTAGCAACTCCTCAACTAAATGGAGTAGCCGAGCGAAGGAACCGAACACTGTTGGACAAGGTTCGTTCCATGCTTAGTTACACTGATTTACCCATTACGTTGTGGGGACATGCTGCTTATATATTGAACAAAATTCCCTCCAAATCCGCTCCTAAAACTCCGCATGAGATGTGTAGCGAAAGGAAATCAAGTCTTAACCACAGTAAGATTTGGGGATGTCCCGCTTATGTCTAAAAGACAAAAGTGGAAAAATTGGAGACAAGATCCCTCATGGGACGTTTCATTTGTTATCCTGAAGATTCCATGGGATTATTCTTTTACCTGGATGATGACCAGAGAGTCATTGTGGCCTTACAAGCTCACTTCCTTGAAGATGAGTTCATCTTAGAAGGGGACAAAGGTAGGAAAATTGTTCTAGAAGAACAAAATGAAACTCCCTTAGAGACATTTGTCCAAGAACCAAGGCCTGAACCAGTAGTAGCACAACCACCACGTAGATCTGGTATAATACCATATGAACCTGAGAGGTATGGGTATCTGCTGCAGGGGGAGCCATAGCTTCACACTGTAGTACAAGAAGGTTATGAAGATGATCCTTGTACCTATGATCAAGCGACGGTGGATGTCGACGCTTCAAGATGGCGAGAAGCTATGGAAACAGAAATGAATTCTATGCAATTGAACCATGTCTGGACTTTAGTAGATCGCTTTGAAGATATCAAACCTATAGGATGTAAATGGATCTACAAAATAAAGATAGGTAGCGATGGCAAGGTTGACACCTTTAAAACCAGGCTCGTAGCGATAGGGTATAGTCAAAGAGAAGGAATTGACTATCAAGAAGCCTTTTCACCTATGGCCATGATAAAATCCATCTGAATACAGTTATCCATAGTTGCATACTTAGATTATGAGATATGGCAAATAGATGTCAAAACGGCTTTCCTAAATGGATTCCTCGAGGAGGATATCTATATGGAACAACCAAAGGGTTTTGTATCCAAGACCGATATTCATAAATTATGTAAACTTGAGAGGTCCATATACGGTCTCAAGCAAGCATCTAGAAGTTGGAATGTTCATTTTGATGAAGTAGTAAAGGGATATGGCTACATCAAGAACGAAGATGAACCATGTGTCTACAAGAAGACTAGTGGGTGCAAACTCTCGTTCTTAGTACTATATGTGGATTACATTCTACTTACAGGAAATGACGTAGGAATGCTCACCACAGTAAAGAAATGGCTTGGGAGAAGCGACATACATTCGAGGAATTCGTATCTACAGAGATAGAAAGAATGGAATGATAGGTTTCTCCCAAGCCCTGTACTTAGAAAAGGTCCTAAAGAGGTTTAGGATAGATAATTCTAAGAAATGGTTTCTTCCCATGATACATGGAGTACACTTATCCAAGTCTATGCGTCCTTAAAGTGAGGAAGATCGATAGGAGATGAGTAATGTACCCTATGCTTCTGCAATTGGTAGCCTGGTGTATGCAATGCTGTGTACTAGACCCGACATTGCCCATGATGTAAGCCTGGTGAGTCAATTTCAGGAAAACCCGGGAAAGGAAAATTGGATAGCTGTGAAGAATGTCCTATAGTATCTTAAAAGAACTAAGGATATGATTCTCATCTATGTTGGTGGAGACCGAAAGATGGAAGGTTATTCTAATTTTGACTTTCAATCTGAGGTTGATGATCGAAAATCAACTTTAGGGTTTATTTTGACTCTTAATGGTGGAGCGGTATCTTGGAAAAGTTACAAGCAAAGCACAACCGCTGATTCCACCATTGAACAGAGTATGTGGCAGCCTCAGAGACGGCCAAAGAAGTTGTTTGGATGAGAAAGTTTCTTGGAGAACTTGATTCGGTCCCTACTGCTCAGCTCCCGTTACCACTTTATTGTGATAACAATGGAGCAATAGCGCAAGCCAAGGAACCGAGGTCTCATAACAAGTCCTAAAACATTGAGAGAAGATTTCATATCATCAGAGAGATCGTTGGCAGAGGAGAGATAGCAGTGCAGAAAATAGCCTCAACTGACAATGTAGCTGACCCGTTCACCAAACCACTACCTCGGATGTTTTAGACCGACACCTGGAAAGGATGGGTATAAGATACCACAATGAGTGGCATTGAGTGCAACTGGGAGATTGTTAGGGTTATGCCCTCAGATGCTATAGAGGATAGATTATGTAGCGCATCTATCTTGTATTGAACTTAAATTATAATTTATAAAAGGCATTATTTAGTTTTTCACTTAATTCTTATCTGCATCTATAAGTTGTGTAAAACGCTTTGCCCTTGTTTTTAGTGTGATCCCTCTACTTTCTATGGGATAGGAAGAAAGGCACTAAGGAGATCGACCTTGATTACTAAAACTAGTTTCCAAGTTATAGGAAGTCTTTAAGTAGCAAATAAAGACTTTGAATACTTGTACAATTTTAGCTCTGACATAGGAGTGCCTGTCGGGTATCATGGGATGGTAGGAGATTGAGATTGTAGGCACATCAGTGGAACAAATATGTTCGAACACGACTCGCATCGGTTCTATCACATGGGTTTTCACTGTGTGACTGTCAATGATAGAACTTATTATGTGTAATAGGTATATGAGAACCTTTTACCAGAAGTATCAGGCTGAAGATGCACTTGTGGCGTCAAATCTTTCACTAGAGTAGTTGACCCAATTCACCCGTTGGTGGCGTCGACCTTAAAATGCGGACTTGATAGGCAAGTGGTAGTCTTAGAAGATATCTAATATGGGATTTTTTCTCTCAAAAGTGAATGAGAATGTACCCTATGTGATTATAGATAAATAGAGATGAAAGTCTTTGGCCAAAGCAAAAGAGATTGTTGTGCTAGGCACTAAATCAACCTCAATGACCTCGTATTATTATAATTAATACATATGGTGAAGTCCAGTGAGTTTGACATAGCCACATTTGAGCAGGGAACACAAACGAAGGGTTTATACATATACGGTATTTATGATTGGAAGGTTTCAGAATGATCCTATCATTCGTTTTCGTTTGGGTTACGAAGTGGGCCACGTGACTAGCTAGGTGTTACCCACTTCCTTTGGTTTCCTCTCATTGCCATACGAAACAAACCTAAAGAGTCACGCTAAAGGATCGACAAAGAAAAATAAAAAAGGACTTTCTATTTTCTTCTAGGAGTTTTAATTTATTGAATAAATTAAATAATTAATTATTCCTTAGATGAAATAATTAATTATATAGATAAGATTAATTATTAATTAATTTCCTTGGGAAATATATTAATGAATTAATTTATTTAATTAATTTGGTTATTTAATTAATTAATTTATTTATTGGATATAATAAATTATTAATTGAAATAAGAAATTAATTTATGCAAAACAAATCTCGGGCTTCTAGAAGGCGTCCAAAGTGGACACCTAATAGGCCTAAATGGGCGTCCAAGTGATGCCTAGTTTAGGACTCTTTTGTTTTGACTTGTTCAATAAGTCATGAGGTATATAAGGACTCCTTGACTTTGAACAAGTAAGAGCATATCATAACTCTCATAACTCCTAGAAAAGAAAGAAGAAAATATTCCTCCCCTCTCTAATACCCTATTCGTCGCCCTCTTAGAGAAAGAAGTGGGATTTTTCGTTTGATGATGCGAGTGCGATAATTTAGAGACGACGTAATTTCGTTGTTCGGATCAAGGTTAAAGATTTGAAGATTCAAATAAAGAATTGAAGATTTGGAAGCTTCAAGTTTAGAGCTTTTTGGAGGAAGAAAAGTTCTTCATCAAATTCGTAATAACGAGTAAGTTTTTATTCGTTAATTTATTGTTCAATTTGAATATGCGATCATTGAATTCAACTTTGGGTTTTAAAATAAATATTTTGAAATCCTTTCATTGCGTTTATGTTATTTATCGCGAAACCCAACAGCTAGGCCACTGGAGGAGGGAGTGTCCAAACTTTGGCAAAGGTGCTACAGGTATGGAACTTTTTGTTTTAGAAACCAATTGTTCTATTACTGTATTTTCCACTTCATGGATGCTTGATTCTGGAGCTAGTGCTCACATTTGTGTAATGAATCGGGATCTAGAGCGAATTAGAAAGCTGGAGCATGAAAAGGTGTTGACCAGTGTTGGCAGTGGGCAGAGTATCGCGGCTTCTCACAGTGGATCAACTTCTTTATGTTTATTATCTAGACATGTTTAGATTTTAGAGGTATTTTAGTTTTGCCCAACGGGCTTAAGAACATTATTTCAATTCCTATGTTGTTCAGAAATAATTATGTTTTTAATTTCATTGACAATACTTGCAGCATTTTATTTAAAAATAAGATTGTTGGTACTACTACTTTAGCCAATGGCCTTTATTATTTAAACATGCAAAATGAATGTGTTGTAAATGTTATCTCAAAGAAGCATGGTAGGCAAGGTCCTGACCTAAGCGGCATCTTAGATTAGGCCATACTGGTGAGTACAAGATACATAAGATGGAGAAAGATGGGTTAATTGATCCAGTGGGATCGGATCCCTATCCAACTTGTGAATCTTGTCTCAAAGACAAAATGGCTACATCTCCCTTTACCGGGACTTTTGAAAGAGCCACTGAAGTATTAGGACTTGTGCACACCAACGTTTACGGACCATTTGGAGAAATTGCTCATGGAGGTTTTCAGTATTTCATTACTTTCAATGATGACCATTCAATTTATGGTCTTGTGTATTTAATGAAATACAAGTCTGAATCATTTGAAAAGTTCAAAGAATTTTAGGCTCTGGTGGAAAATCAAACTGGACATCATATAAAGACACTACAATCGGATCATGGAGGTGAATATATGAGTGATGAGTTTGATGAATTCCTAAAGGACCATGGGATAATATTGTAACTCACACCACCAGCAACTCCACAACTAAATGGGGTGCCAAAGCGCAAAAATTAAACGCTTTTGGACATGGTTTGTACTATGCTCAGGTACACTGATTTACCCATTTCCTTGTGGGTGCACGGATGTTCATGTCTTGAGTAGATGTCCTTCCGAATCCGTTCCCAAGACCCCATATGAGATGTGGAGAAATAGGAAACCAAACCTTAAATACATTAGGCTTAAGGGATGTCCTGCCTACATCAAGAAGACAAGGGTAGAGAAATTGGAAGCTAGGTCCCTTAAAGGACATTTTGTTAGTTTTCCTGAGGATTCCATGGGATACCTCTTCTACATGCAAGATGTTCAAAGGATCATCATTGCACTGCAAGCGTACTTTCTTGAAGGTGAGTGTATTCAAGAAGGTGGTGCAGGTAGAAACATTGTTCTTGATGAACAAGATGAAACACCTAGGGAGACAAGTGTCCAGACTATAGCAGTGGGAGTTCATGGCAATGACCTTTCTACTTATGATCAAGCAATGAAGGACATCGACTCTGCAAAGCGGCAAGAAGTTATGCAAGCAGATAGATAGACTCGATGCATTCCAACCAGGTCTGCACTCCGGTAGATAGTCCCAAAGGTATAGCACCTATAAGGTGTATATGGATTTACAAGAGAAAGATAGGCACGGACAAAAAAGTTGACACGTACAAGCAAAGGCTTGTAGGAAAAGGTTATATTCTAAAAGAAGGAATTGACTATCAAGAAACCTTTTCACATATGGCAATGATCAAGTCTATTCTAATTCTGCTCGCAATAGCTGCACAATATTACGCGATATGGCAGATGGATGTGAAGACAGATTTTCTGAATGGATTCTTTGAAGAGGATATCTACCTGGATCAGCCTAAAGGCTTCACATCTGGTTCTGGCATTCATAAGATGTGTAGACTTAAAAGATCCATTTATAGAATTAAGCAAGCCTCTATGAGTTGGAATCTTCGTTTTGATGAAGCTGTCAAAGGATTTGACTTTGAAAAGAACGAAGATGAACCATGTGTTTACAAGAACGTTAGTGGTGTTAGGTGTATTCCCTCAATGCCTATTAGGAATTAGATTGAGTAAGGCTTAGATAAGTTATTTGTACAAAAACGTTTGAAGTTTCTAATTATAGAATAAAGGTTTTGATTTTGTTCATATAAATCTAATGACATTTAACTGTTTTGAACAAATTAGTCCAAGAGATTTCAAGATAGACTTTCCACCTCTTATGGACAAAAGGAGGCACTAGAACAGTCCAGTACTTAATCTCTGAAACTGGGAGTTCGTGAGTTAACAAATATGAATTGGGTATTAATATTCAACTCATATGACACCTTCTTTGACAAGGAAGTGCCAGTCGTACATTGATTAGGTAGTGGAAGTTGGTGCCATGAATATGATTAATGGAATTAACATATTTGAACTCGACTCGCATTAATCCGATCACATGGATATTTACTCTTTGACAGTCAATGATCGGGATTAAGATTGAGATAGTATGTGTGAACTTTAGACCTGAGGAATCATTTATAACATGCTTATAGTATTGGATATGTTATCAGAGTAGTTAGACCCGTATCACCTAATAGGTAGGGTCGACCTCGAAGTACGATCCAATAGTGCATTCGATGTTCTAAGATAACTTGCCAAAATGGGATTCACCAGCTTGACTGTAAATAGTATGTGACCTGTACGATCGTAAGTAATTGAAATTACAAATGTTTGGCCAAAGCATATAAGCTATCCCGTGGTTTTCACTGAGGGTAGTTTGGTAATTTCACACTATTATAATTTCACACTATTATGATTCTAAGTACGGTATCAAGTTCTATGAGTTTGACTAAAGCATGGCTCTTACTTGATCGGGTCACGTCGATGAAGAGTTTATACATATATGGTTTTCAATGTCAAGGTTCGTGATGACATGATCATACCATTTTCAATTGGGTTACGATTTTGTTCAACGGTGTTGGTTAGGTGACAACCTTATCCTTTGGAATCCTCCCATTGTGAATCGAGCCTAGAGAGTCGCGCTATGTGAAGAAAAGGAATATTTCCTTAAGCTAAGGGTATTTTAGTAAAATAACATTTGATGTGAATTGACTGACAAAATAGATGGGATGATTTAATTAAAGATATTTAATTGGATTAAATAAATTAATTAATTCATATTAATTCATAAGTTAAATTAATTGGAAATTAATTTATAAGTTGAATTATATTAATTGGATTAATATTAATTAGATTAATGTGATTAATTAATTACCAATTGGATTGGACGTGGATTTAATTAATTACACATGGGTTAAGTCAAAACAAAGCCCGAAGCCAATCTACAAAGCCTGGCTCGGCGGGCCCTTTCAGTGTAAACCTAGGGATTTCTTTTACTTAGTATAAGTTTTCAGTCAGTGTTAGAATTCCACACACACAAGTTATTGTTTTAAAATCTGACACAGAGCCAAAATAAACCTAGAGCATTTGGAAAGAAAAATCCCTCCCTCTCCATCCGTCTAGCCGCCTGCAATAGTTGCCGAGGAGAAGATCGAGCTTTTCTTAAAGATTTTTTCTTCAGCGTGGTTATCTAGAAGCAGGAGTCTGGAGCTGCTGCTGATAATTCGAGATTCAATAGACGAAAAAAGTAATTTAGTTTCCCGTGTCAATCTCGTCATCAATTGATCTATATGCTAAATATCATGAATATCCCCAGATTAGATTCTTGGCTGTGATTTGGATTAAAATGTTTATCCGCTACACCGAATCACAACTGTGGTATCAGAGCCAAAATTCGGGACATGATATTCGTTGTATGTTTATGTGTTTTAATTGTTTTAATATCATAAACATGATTTTACGTATTGAATGTGAATTCTGGTAATTGATGTTATGCTTGCTTATCTGTAAAATTAATTTTTCATGAGTTGAATTAGATTTACTAGGTAAAATGAAAAATTGAATTGGAATCGTGATTTTTTTTTTATAAAAAATGGATTTTTTGAAAAAATTGCGCCTCCCGGAGTGGCGGTGCACCACCGTCGGAAGCAGCAGCAGGTGACGGTGAAGCCATCGCCGGCGCAGCTGGTACTGCCCATGCCACAAGGGGTATTGATCTTTAGCCCAACACATTAGGGTCGTGTTGGGTTAAAGCCCAACATGGGCGCCCAGCGCTAGGCTCGGCCTAGCGAATCAAAGAAACGCTGGTCTGAGCCCAGCGCAACTGTTGCGCATATGTGCTCTTGGCTCATAAGGAAATAGGCCCAGCGCAGGTTAATTTTATTTATCCCTTTGCTGGGCTTAGCCTAGCGCAATTAATTAATAATGCTGGGCCAGGGCCGGCTGTTGTTTAATTAATTGGGTATTTTGAATTGGGCCTAACATAATTAATTATGGGGGTTGGCCCAAATGATTTAATTGGATTGACCTATTATCAATTAATTAATTATGTTGGTTCAATCCAACTTGAAAAAAAAAAACTTAACCTAAATATTTATCAAGTAAACAACCCTAATTAAACTTCGTTTCAACTTCCAACTTGGATTTATTTAATGAATAAATTTTAATTAGATTTAAGTTTATTCAAAACCCTAAATTGGATTTAGGAAATTTAATTTATATTTATATTTATTCTAAATTAGATTTAGTTACTTTATTTAAATTGGATTTAAACTTGAAAAATTTCAATTGAACTTCGAATTGTTCAAACTCATAAATTGGATTTAAAAGTCTTTTTGAAAGATGATATATATTAAATAGGATGTATTAAATTATATTTAAATATCGCTTTACTTTTACATGATATTGCTATGTGTTTAGATTAAATTACACATTAGACTTTATTTGGGGGCAGTCAATCTTTAATTAGACTAAAACATTCAAACTAAATTGGATTTATTTTGATGATATTAAATTGGATTTAATTGAAGGATAAATTGGATTTAATCAAGAGATTGAATTGGATTCAATCATAGATTAAATTGGATTTAATTTCAGACTAAATTAGATTTAATCACACATTAAATTAGATTTAAAGGATAAATTCACATATGTATTTAAGTTGTTTAATGTGCTCCTTATATATGTGATGGTGACACCATGTATGGACTTAGGGTTTTATTTATGTTGTCTTACCTGGGTTGGATTGGGCCAGTTTTGAGCCCCCTAGTTTCTATCTTTAATGCATAGAATTTTGTATAAGTTATTTCTATGTAATTGTTTTAGAGATAGGCCCTAATGGCGGTTCATGGTGGCACATGGAGTCTTGGAGAATCAAGAAGATTAGATCTTTGTATAGGGTCCAATATGTGTAATAGATAGGACCCCTCCCCGATCACTCATTGGCTCGAGTTGATCTAGATAGTCCATACATGTGTGTGTTGTTAGAATTGCTAGGCTTATTCTTATGGATTTCCAATTATTGCGCGATAAAGAAATTAATGTGCAAAGTGAGACCAACTTAATAACATTATCGAATGTTTTAATTCTCCAAATTAAAATAATCAGTAAGTAAAAGGGCATTGGATGTCCTAGCTCTCCATCAAACTTTAGAAGGTGGGTTCATTTCTAGTGCATGGCATCTTCCCGAAATAAGGGGGTCATGCATCAAGACATGGTACTCTCTCTTCTCTAGTGATTTTGATGCCGTCACGTCGAAACAAATTTTGCCCCATGTATTGTTCAAGGCTGCAAGGTGAGATTAAATTGTTAGACTGATAGGAGTTGATGGAATGAATAACTCAGATGAATCACCACCTATATATCAAAAAAGTTTGCGGTTCAGTGATCTATGAGCTAAAGGAGATTGAATCATCGGTTCGACTGATTGATGTTTGACATCACCTCAATGATCTAATGAGCCATATATCCTTCAAGGTTGCAACTTGTTTAGACCGTTGGGGAAATCAATCACTCACTATGAAACCAATCCAACGAGGTTTCCGATTATTGCAGTGGGAGTGCAATATTTCGAGAAAAATAGTGTGAGTCAAGTTAATATTCAAATCCTTGATTTTACTTGAAAGTACATATTAACACATCTAATCAAAAATCTTGGTTACTTTTTTGCAATATATTTTCATCACAATGACTAAACCTTTGACAATACTATCTAAGAAAAATGTCCTCACTGGACCAAATTTCGTTGATTGGATATGAAATCTGAGGATTGTCCTCAGCCTTGAATCTTTGGGACATGTGCTCGACCAAGAGATTCCTAAAGTCCCAGGCCCTAGATCTTTTGAAGATCGGCTTGCCCGTGAAGACTGGATTAAAGCCGACACTCATGTCAGGGGGTGCATGCTGGGATCGATGACCAATTAACTGCAACGATGTCATAAAAAGATGGGAACAACTGCTGAAATCATGGTTCATCTAAAGGAACTCTACGGAGAGCACAACAGGACTACTCGTTATGAGACTTCATGTCAACTCTTTGGGGTGAGAATGAAGGAAGGAGAGAACGTTGAGGATCTTATTTTGATGACGATCACCATGTTCGAGAGATTGGAAGCCCTCGACTTATCTATGGACTTCCAGCTTCAGACTGATCTCATCTTGCAGCCACTACCCAAGTCTTTTTCGCAATTCATAGTGAATTTCAATATGAATGACATTGAGCATTCACTGCGGGTCTTTTGAACAAACTCCCAAATGCTCAATCACAAATGGACCCCAGGATGAAAGAGACTGTTTTGGTGGTTTCTACTGATTCCTCAAAAAGCAACTGGGAGTGATAAATTCTTCTGGGAAGACCAAAGGCAAGGGAAACCAGAAGAAGAGGTTCAAGGGCAAGGGCCCGAACAAGACAGACATCTGCCTCCACTGCAAAGAAGCAGGGCATTGGAAGCGTGACTGTCCGAAGCTGAAAGCAGAAAATAAAGCAGGTATAGAACTTTATGTTTTTGAAACAAATTGTTTTATGATGATATTTTCTACATCTTGGATTCTAGATTCCGGAGCTAGTGCTCATATTTGTGTTTTGATCCAGGATCTGAAGGCAAGTAGAAAGCCGTATGAGAATGAAGTGATGATCAATGTAGGAAGCGGACACAGCGTGGCTGCGACTCACATTGGAATTACTCCTGTTTCATTCATTTCTGGACATCAAATTAGATTAGATGATTTCCTTGTTTTGCCCAATGGGCTCAAGAATATTATTTCTATTCATGTATTAGTCAGGAAAGGATTTTTGTTTACATTCAAACGTAATTCTTTCGAAATTTATTTTGGAAATAACTGTGTTCGATATGCATCTTTAATTAATGATTTATACTATTTGAATGTCTGAAATCAATGTATGGTTAATATTATGACTAGAAAACGTAGTATGAATTGAATGAACTAAAAACTCATATGGCACCATAGACTGGGACATGCCTGTGAATTTAAGATTCACGAGTTGGAAAAATATTAGCTCATTGGTCCACTTGGGTCTGACCTATATTTGACTAGTGAATCGTGCCTCAAAGGAAAGATGACTAGGTCACCGTTCACTGGACATTTCGAAAGGGCAAATGAAGTTTTAGGATTAATCCACACTGACATTTGTAGGGCCCTCAAGGATACGACCCTTGGAGGTTTTCAGTACTTTATAACCTTCACTGATAACCACTCTAGGTATGGTCTAGTTTATCTGATGAAGTATAAATCTGAAGCACTTGAATGGTCCAAGGAATTCAAAGCTTTGACTGAAAAACAAACTGTGCACAGTATTAAGGCACTAAGATCTGATCGAGGTGGCGAATACATGAGTGCCGAGTTTGACAAGTTCTTAAAAGAACAAGGCATAGTATTACAACTAACTCCTCCAGCAACCCCACAACTCAACGGAGTAGCAGAAAGAAGGAATCGTACTCTGTTGGACATGATACACTTCATGCTTAGCTACACCGATTTACCCATCTCGTTTTGGGCACATGCTTTACTTACAGTTGCGCACATTCTGAACAAATGTCCCTTGAAATCTGTTCCCACTACACCATATGAGATATGGAGAGGTAGAAAGCCTAGTATGAAATACATAAGAATATGGGGTTGCCCAACATATGTAAAGAAGACCAAGGTAGAGAAACTAGAGGATAGATCCTTGAAATGACATTTTATCGGTTTTCCGTAGATTTGATGGGATACATGTTTTACCTGCAAAATGATAATTGGATCATCGTGGCCTTACAAGTCCACTTTCTTGAAGAAGAATTCATTCGAGATGGTGGTGCAGGTAGAAAGATTGTTCTGGAAGAACAAGATAACATCCCTTCGGAGACATCATTTCAAGAATCTAAACCCAACTTGACACAACCATCGCAGCAACGATCTAGCAGAGTATCTCAGCCGCTTGAGAGATATAGCTATCTGCCCAAAATGTAGCATTATTTGTATGTCGTTGCAGAAAGAAGCCATGGAGATGAACCCTTTGACTATGATGAAGCAGCGACGAATATAGATTCCTCTAAGTGGTTTGAGGTTATGAAAGCAGAGATTGATTCTATGTATTCGAACCAAGTCCAGACTCTTACTAATCTACTAAATGGAGTACGACCAATTGGATGCAAATGGATCAATAAGAAAAAGATTGGTCCGGATGGCAAGATGAACACCTATTAGGCCAGGCTAGTGGCAAAAGGTTATAGTAAAAAAGAGGGCATTGACTATGAGGAAACCTTTTGGCCAGTAGCCATTATCAAATCTTTTAGAATTCTGCTAGCCATAGCTGCAAACTTAGAGTATGAAGTCTGGAAAATGGATGTAAAGACTGCATTCTTAAATGGACACTTGGATGAGGACATTTATATGCAACAGCCCAAGGACTTTATATTTGAAGCCGACTCTCATAAAGTTTGCAAACTTAATCGGTCCATTTATGGACTGAAGCAAGCTTCTCTGAGTTGGAATCAAAGGTTCGATGAAAAAGCCAAGAAATATGGCTTCATCAAGAATGAAGATGAACCGTGTGTCTATAAAATGGTCAGTGGGAGCAAGTTGGCATTCCTGGTTCTATACGTAAACGACATACTACTTATAGGGAATGCCATAGGCTTATTAACTTTGGTCAAGACATGGGTCTCAAGCACATTCTCCATGAAAGACTTGGGAGAAGCGACCTATATTGTAGAAATTCACCTTTATAGAGGTAGAGCGAATAGAATGGTTGATCTCTCCCAAGCACTCTACCTAGAGAAAGTCCTTAAAAGATATGAAATGCATAACTCTAAAGGAGGACTTTTGCCCATGAGACATGGCATTTATCTTTCCAAATCTATGAGTCCCAAAATGGACAAGGATAGAATAGAAATGAGGAATATACCCTATGCATCCGCTGTGGGTAGTCTCATGTACGCGATGTTATGCACAAGCCCAGATCTGGGACATGCTGTAAGCATTTTCAGTAGGTTTCAAGCTAACCCGGGGGAGCCTCACTGGACCACAGTGAAGTGTATCTTAAAGTACTTAAGAAGAACTGAAGATATGCTACTAATATATGGGAATGGAGAATTAAAGGTGGATGGTTACACCGACTCAGATGCCCAATCAGAACTGGATGACCTTAAATCTACCTCTGCGTACATATTCAGACTCAGTGGAGGAGCAGTGTCTTGGAAAAGTTCCAAGAAAAGCACAACTACTGACTCCACAACAGAGGCAGAGTATGTGGCAGCCTTTGAGGCAGTCAAAGAAGCTGTTTGGATGAGAAAGTTCATGGCCGAACTTGGAGTGGTTCCTAGCATGGAAATGTCGTTGCTACTATGGTGTGACAACAATGGAGAAATTGCGCAAGCTAAATAGCCAAGGTCTCACAACAAATCTAAACACGTTATGAGGATATATCATATAATACGAGAAATCGTTGAAAGAGGTGATATAGCCGTGCAGAAAATAGCTTCAGTAGAAAACGTGGCAGACCCACTCACCAAGTCATCATCACAGGCGGTGATAGATAACCATCTTGAGAAGATGAGAATCAAATACCATAGCGAATGGCGTTGAGTACAAGTGGGAGATTGTTAGATGAGTGCCCTCAATGCCTATGAGGAATTTGATTGAGTAGGGCTTAGATAAGTTATTTGTACAAAAACTTTTGATGTTTCTAATTATATGATAAAGGTATTGATTTTGTTCACATAAATCTAAAGGCATTTAATTGTATTGAATAAATTAGTCCACGAGATTTTAGGATAGACTTTCCACCTTTTATGGACAAGAGGAGGCACTGGAACAGTCCAGTACATAATCTTTGAAACTGGGAGTTCGTGAGTTAATGAATATTAATTGGACATTAATATTCAACTCATATGACACCTTCTTTGACAAGGAAGTGCCAATCGTACACTGATTAGATAGTGGGAGCTAGTGTCATGAATATGATTAATGGAATTAACATATTTGAACTCGACTCGCATTAATCCGTTCACATGGGTATTTACTCTTTGATAGTAAATGATCGGGATTAAGATTGCGATAGTACGCGTGAACTTTAGACTTGAGGAGTCATTTATAACATGCTTGTAGTATTGGTTATGTTATCAGAGTAGTTAGACTCGTATCACCTGATAGGTGGGGTCAACCTCGAAGTGCGTTCCAATAGTGCATTCGATGTTATAAGATAACTTGCCAAAACGGGATTCAAAGCAAACTGAAAGTAAGTCACCTGTACGATCGTAAGTAAACGAGTATGTCACCTGTACGATCGTAAGTAATTGAAATTATTAGTCTTTTTCCAAAGCAAATAAACTATCCCGTGATTGTCACTTAGGGTAGTTTGATGATTTCACATTATTATGATTCTAAGTATAATATCAAGTTCTATGAGTTTGACTAGACCATGGCTCTTACTTGATCGGGTCACATCGGCGAAGAGTTTATACACATATGGTATTCGTAGTCAAGGTTCATGATGACATGATCATCTCGTTTTTAATTGGATTATGATTTGGTTCCATGGCGTTGGCTAGGTGACAACCTTATCCTTTGGAATCCTCCCATTGCCAATTGAATCGAGCCTAGAGAGTCGCACTATGTGAAGAAAAGGAACATTTCCTTAAGCTAAGGGTATTTTGGTAAAATCAGATTTGATGCGAATTGATTGACAAAATAGATGACATGATTTAACTAAAGATATTTAATTGGATTAAATAAATTAATTAATTCATTTTAATTCATAAGTTAAATTAAGTGGAAATTAATTTATAAGTTGAATTATATTAATTGGATTAATATTATTTAGATTGATGTAATTAATTAATTCCCAATTGGATTGGACTTGGATTTAATTAATTACACATAGGCTAAGTCAAAACAAAGGCCGAAGCCTATCTACAAGGCCTGGTTCGGCTGCCCCTCTCAGTGTAAACCTAAGGGATTCTTTTACTTGGTATAAGTATTCAGTCAGTGTCAGAACTCAACACACACAAGTCGTTTTAGAATCTGACACAGAGCCAAAATAAACATAGTGCATTAGGAAAGAAAAATCCCTCCCTCTTCATCAGTTTAGCCGCCTGCAATAGTTGTCGAGGAGGAGATCGAGCTTTTCTTGGAGAATTTTTCTTCCACGTGATTATCTAGAGGCAGGAGTCCAGGGCTGCTGCTGATAATTTGAGATTCAGTAGACGAAAAAGGTAATTCGATTACTCTTGTCAATTCTCTTCAATTGATCTATATGCTAAAATATCATGAATATCCCCGGATTGGATTCTCGGGTGTGATTCGGATTAAAATGTTTATCCGGTAGACCGAATCACAACAAGTGGGAGCAAGATCACTTTCCTGGTCTTATATGTGGATGACATTCTACACATAGGAAATGATGTAGGAATGCTCACACTAGTCAGAACGTGGCTTTCAAATACATTCTCCATAAATGACTTGGGAGAGGCGACCTAGGAATTCATATCTACTGAGATCTAACAAATAGAATGATAGGACTTTCTCAAGCTTTTTACTTAGAGAATGTCCGAAAGAGATTTAGGATGAAAGACTCTAAGAAAGGTGTATTACCCATGAGACATGGAGTGCACCTTTCAAAGTCTATGTCTCCTCAAAGTGAGGAAGATAGGAAAGAAATGAGTACGGTTCCCTCTTCGTCTGTAGTGTGTAGTCTGATGTATGCCATGCCATGCACATGGCCTGACATAGACAACGCAGTGAGCATGGTAAGTCATTTACAGGCTAACCCGGGAAGTGAACATTGGACTGCTGTAAAAAATATCCTAAAATATCTGATGAGAACTAAGGATATGGCCCTAACATATGGACATGGAGATTTGAAAGTGGGTGGATATACCGACTTAGATTTCCAATATGTTGTAGATGATCAAAAATCCACTTTAGGGTTTATATTCACACTCAATGGTGGAGCAGTAACATGGAAAAGTTCCAAACAAAGCAACAACCACTGATTCCACCACTGAGGCAGAATACATAGTAGCATCTGAGGCTGCTAAAGAGGGTGTTTGGATTAGGAAGTTTTTTGGAAAACTTCAAGTGGTCCCAAGTGTAGAGCTACCATTGACACTTTATTGTGACAATAATAGGGCTATTGCACAAGCAAAGGAACCAAGATCTCATAATAAATCCAAGAACATAGGGAGGAGATATCACATAATAAGAGAAATCATTAGAAGAGGTGAGATAGCTGTTCAAAGACTAAATTCAGCCGACAACGTCGCTGGCCCATAGACCAAGCCTTTGACATAGGTAGTGCTGGATTGACATTTTGAAAAGATGAGTATTAAATTACTATTATATTGACATTTATATATTATAATCATCTATAAGTCCATGAACACAAGAGTCAACTCTCTAAGGCACTAGAGGAGTTCAATACTTGTACATTAAAATGGTATGCAAGTTAAGGATTCTCAATTGGGCATTGGAAATCATCAAGACTTGTACGATACGAATTTTGATGAGAGAAGTGCCCGTCAATCACTAGGAAGTAGTGAAGAACTCATATCATAGATACACTGATGGAGATAGTGGCACTCAGACATGACTCTCATCGATTTTGTCACATGAATTTTCACTCTTTTGACAGTCATGACATAATTGATTAAATTGTAATAGGTGTGTCTGAACTTTAGACTTGAGGAATCGAGTTGAAGATATGCTTGTGACATTAGGTTTGTCATTAGAGTAGTTAGAAATAATTCACCCTTTGGTGGGGTCGACCTCAAACTACAACTTAATTGGCAAGTAGTAGTCTTAACTGATATCCAAGATGAGATTCATTCCCTCGAAAGTGAACGAGGAATTATCCAATGCATTTATAAGTAAGTTAGATCTTAAAGTTTTTGAACAAAGCATTCACTGATCTAGACTTATTATAAATATAGCATAGGGTCAACTTTATGAGTTTGACCTGAACCATGACTCTCACTTAACCGGGATAAGAAAACGAAAAGGTTGTATTCACACGGTATTTAAAAGAGAAAAGGTAATATGATCGAATCATTTCATCTTATTTGAGATACGATGTGGGCCACTTGACTGGCTAGGTGCAACCCACATTCAATAGAATTCTCCCGTTGCCAAATATAGATGAACCTAAAGAGTCACGCTTAAAATCCAAAATTGAAAGAAAATATGGTATATTTCTTGTGGTAATATTTTAAGTATTCGATACTAAAAAATAATTAAATGGAATTAATTATTTGATGAAATAAGTTAATTCATTTATACTTTAGTTAATATAATATTTCTTGGAGAAATAAAATTAATTAAATATCCTATCTATTATTTAATTAGATTAATTAAATGGATTGAATTAATTAATTAAATAAAGGATTGAACCAAGCTCAAATTGGTGCACCATGACCATGTAGGGGCAGCTAGTAGGCATCCTGCATGGGCTAATTTGAGCTTAAGGTTATAACTTAAGTGATATAAATATATCACATTAGTTAATACCTGGGTCATAAGTTAAGTTACACATTTGAGCCACAAGAAAGAAAAAACCCTCCCCTCTCCTTTTCCTCTAGCCGTCGGCCTCACAGCCAAAGAAGAAGGAGATTTTCTATTTGAGTTTTTCCCAGCGAGACAATTTAGAGGCAACACTTTTTGACTGCTCGGATTATCAAACAATCAGCCGGATTATTTCGCGAAGGATTTGAAGAAGTCAAAAGCTAGAGATTCTACAATCACTTGGCTACAACTGGTAAAGTGTCAATCTCTCTAGCATACATACGCGTGATAAAACCCAAGGATTGATCCTTCTATGGGAGAATTCGAAAATTTTTATTACTCCATTTCCGCTGCATTTTATTTAATTTTCCCAACATGATAGGCTAAGTATTTTTATACTGAGCGTCTGATAGTACTCTGAGTGAGTTTGTCATAAGTTAAGTTTGAAGTAACAGAGTTCGAAGCCTAAATGAAGATAAAGATTTCAAAGCAAGCGCCTAAGCGTCAAGCTAATTCAAGCGTCGATATGAAGATTCAAGCTAAGGATCAATAAAGGTTGAATGAGCGTCCACCAAGATAGAATTCACTTAAATCTATTCCTAAGTCCCAAAAGGAGTTAAATGTAATTATTATCCGAGCATTATGTCCAACAGGCATTCAATTCAATGCATTAAATGTCGATAAGAGCATTAAATGTCATAATTTAGAGGCAATTTAGATGTAGGACTTTTGGATTGCTCGAATTATCAAACAATCAGCCGGATTATTTCGCTAAGGATTTGAAGAAGTCAAAAGCTAGAGATTCTCCAATCACTTGGAAACAAATGATAAAGTGTAAATATCTCTATCATACATACGCGTGATAAAACCCCAGGATTGATCCTATTATGGGAGAATTTGAAAAAATTTATTACACCATTTCCGCTGCAGTTTATTTAATTTTCCCAACATGATAGGCTAAGTATTTTTAGACTGAGTGTCTGATAGTACTATGAGTGAGTTTGTCATAAGTTAAGTTTGAAGTAAAAGCGTTCGAAGTCTTAGTGAAGATAAAGATTTCAAAGCAAGCGTCTAAGCGTCAAGCTAATTCAAGCGTCGATGTGAAGATTCAAGCTAAGGATCATTCAAGGTTGAATGAGCGTCCACTAAGACAGAATTCACCTAAATCTATTCCTAAGTCCCAAAAGGAGTTAAATGTAATTATTATCCGAGCATTAAGGTCCAACGGGCTTGTTGGGATTTTTTTTTGCATAAAATCAAATAACGCAGCGGAAGAATATAATTTAAATCCCAGTGGATCATCTCTATTTGTCGTATTTAAATTGGATTTCGAATTCAATTACCGTTCTCGCGTATGTTGAATTCTGAACCAGCTTTTCAATCCCTTCTTGAACAGCAAATCCGCCGCTGTCTCTAAATTACCACGCTAAAGTCAAAAATAAAAATTTTCTTCTTCTTCTCTTGAGGGAGACGGCTAAAGAGAAAGAGAGAGGATGGAGTGTTTTTACTTGGAGAGAAAGTTTGTGTTAATTCACTTAGTTATTTTTTTTCACTAAGTAGTATATTTATACTACAATAGAAAACAATAACCTAGGTCTCCAAAGCCCTATTGTGGACGCCCACTTCAAGACTTTTAAGCGTTCGGGCTTTAGTCCTTTTTTTGCCTTTTTAATTAATTAAATATTTAATATTATTTATCCAATAAATAAATTAATTCAATAATCAATTAAATTCATGTTAATTTTATAATTAAATTCCTCTATGGAATTAATTAATTCATTAACTTAATTAATTAATTAAAATCATCCAATAATTAATTAATTAATTACTCACGATATCCAATACCGAAATTCTCCCAAGTCTTTTCCATGATTTTTCTTTTGCACTTCCTTTAAGCGCGACTCATTAGGGTCGTCTCAAAAGGCAATTGGGAGGAAACGAAAAGGATGTGAGTAACACCGAACCAGTCACGTGGCTCACATCGTATCCTAATTGAGAACAAATGAATAGGATCATTCCAAAATATATACGCTGTGAAGATCGTACGAGTATAAACCTTTTATTCTTATATCCTAATCAAGTGAGAGTCATGATTTTAGTCAAACTCACATGCTTAGCTCATATTGAGTCGAGGTAATTTTATGCTTTGGCCAAAGACTTTTAACCTCACTCATTCATGACTGGATAGGATATTTAGCTCATTCATTTATGAGAGAATAAATCTCATTTCGCTAATTAGTTAACAATGCTAATTGGTCATCAAGTCGCACTTCGAGGTCGATCCCACCAAAGGGTGATTTAGATCTAACTACTCTAATCGCAGACTTGATGTCACAAGTACATCTTCAACTCGATTCCCCAGGTCTAAGGTTCACGCGCACCTATCACAACTTATTAGTTCCATCCTTAACTGTCAGCGAGTGAATACCAATGTGATGAAACTGATGCGAGCCGTGTTCCAACATATTAGTCCAACTTATACGTCCATGACATAAGTTCCCACTATCATTCCCATAATGTTCGACTGGAACTTTCTCTGTCAAAACTTATATCATGCAAGTCCTTATTCTGTATTGATGTCCAGTCAAATACTTTCTTAGACTTGCGAACCCTATTTAGAGAATAAGGGTCAAACCCTTCTAGTGGGATTCTTCCTATCCCATAGGAAGTAGAAGGTTTGCCTTTATTATCAAGGACTTTACGTTGTTTATTAACACCTTATAAATGCCTATAAGAAAACAACAAGACAATGCCTTATATATAATAAAAGATATTGTTTAGTTACAAGTCAATGCCCTATAAATCTATCCTCTTTATGGCATTTGAGGGCATACACTCTAACCTAAATGTGATAAAGCAGTCTAAGACGTACGGAGAAGCCTTTCTATTAGACTATTAACCTAAAGACTCTGCAGCACCAATTTTTGCAGCACAATTTCAGAGATAAAGGACAAAATGATGTCCACTCGTGAAAGTGATAGATACGCGCCAAGCTTAGTGTCAAATGGACACTTTACCCAAGAAAGTCTATAAATAGGATTTCAGCAATAAGCCAAAATATAGAACAACAAGCTTACACAAACTCTGTTGCATTGAAGTCTCAATCCTTAAACTTTCAGAAAAGCTCAAAAATTCCTTTAACTTTTCACCAATCCCTGAGACAGTCATTAATATCTAAAATATCTTTTCAGAAGAACCCTACACTTTACTGAGACGTTCAAATTTATTGAACTTCAAAAGATCAAACAAACCAGTTGACGAAAACCACATTTGACCTAGCAATCCGTGTGAAGCCGAAGTTGAAGACTTGCATTATTTCTGGGTGAAAGAAGCAAGTGGATCAAAGACCCTTGCAGCTGAAATCTATGTGACCAACGAGCTCAAGCCAATATTTATCCATTCTATCCTCTTCTTGTAGAAGATTATGTGTGACTCTTCAAAAATCATTTACTGGATTTCCTCTGAGTGAAAAAGGAGAAGAAGGACGTAGTTGGGATTACACCACCCAATGAAACTTTCAAACCTTATATTCCTTACTTTATCATTGCATAAATGGATAAGTAAACACATTTATAAGACTATTTCAAGATGAAGCAACTAAGTAAAACTTTGTGACACTAAACATTTTTAAAAAAAAGACTTAAAAACATTTTCACTGTGCTAACACTGATAAAAGAACTGAACGCTTTGCCTTATTTGGTTAAGTATTCAAATCTTGAGTCTAAGTTAACTTTCTAAAAGCTGTCTTCAAGTAGACGCTCAGCTAAGCATCAATATTCTTAAGCATCCAAAACCTTTTGAATATGAAATTTTTGAAGCTGAAGGAAATTTCAGGGTCTATTGAAACCCCCCCCCCCCCCCCTTTCTAGACCTTTTCGTATGCCACTTGGGACCAACAGTTTGAACCTGTTGGATTGGAGTTGTGAGTCTGCCACTAGTTTCATCTTTTGTTGCTAGGAATTCAACCCATACCTAGAGAAATCATCATCTATCACCAAAGTATATCTTTTACTACTAACTCTCATTACTTGAATTGGTCCAAACAGGTCCATATGTAATAAATCAAGAATCCTAGAGGCAGAAAGATGTGATTTCTTTTTAAAAGATGATTTAATTTGTTTACCCATTTGACATGTATCACATAAGCGATCTCTTTGGAACAAGCCTTTTGGTAGTCCCTCTACTAAGTTAAGGATTTCGAGCTGAGAGACTGCCTCAAACTTGAGGTGGTTCATTTTTCTATGCCATAACTAACTCATTTCTGATTGACTCTTAACCACAAAGCATGTATGGTTTTTTATCTAAATCAGACCTCAATTCAATTTTGTAGATTCAATCTTAACGTCTTTGACATAGCAATAAGCACTTGAAAAATTCAACTTTAATACATTTATCAAATATCTGGCTTATGCTCAATAAGTTATGGTTAAGACCCTTAACATAATCTACATCACTTATTATGATGTTCTCTTATGCATAGTACCCAGACCTTTTGTTTTACCAATGGAGTTATCACCGAATATGGAATAAGTGTAATTTGTTAGAAGATCATTGGAGCCTGTCATGTGGCTTAAGGACACACTTTCAATGTACCAAATAGATGTTTCGGCAAAGGCTTTAGGTACCTGCATGAAAGTGCAGTAATAATTCTTCTTAAGTACCCATTGGAACTTAGGTCCTTTCTTATTAGTAACATTATTGTGAGTTAAAACTTTAGGAACCCATATTTGCTTAATCTTCATTGAAGAAAGAAAAGTCTTTTTGGTTTCACACTTTGAGGTGTATGCTTGTGAGGTGTATCATAATATCCTTGTCGACCGTAACCATATAGTCTTGATAGTATGTTTTGTTGGCGTCTGGGTGAGGATGCGCACCGGAATAAAACAAATCTCGAATGCCACTTTTGTCATCGTTTATTATGTTATTGATGTTTTAATAATTATATCATAAATCCAATTAATAATACTACGAAAAAACCTAACCTTCTTCATTGTGGTAGTTTCGTAATCCAAGTGACGAATCCTTGATCCCTCGCCTCTAGATTGAAACTCGAAACAACTGGAAATCCACTCTTCCTCCTCGAATAGGCGGATAGATGGTGGTGGAGAGTTCTTCTTCTCTTCGTATGTTGAAGAGAGGAAGAAAAGTTTTTCTCGGAGTTTTTCACGTATTCACCTGACTGCTAAATGTAAAGTCTTACTTATGACCTAGGTATTAGAGTTAGAGAGTATTTATAACTCTCCTGTAAACCCTAGTCATCTAGTCTCTCAGACTCGTCCGAGTGGGTCAAGTCTAGCCCAGCTAATTTGACCCATTTTAAAAACTGTTACCCAACACTCACGTTCGAACGTCACATTACTCAACGTTTGAACGCGGCTCTAGGTCACATTCGGGCATGGATCTCTTTTTTATCAAATGACAAAGCTCCATACATGAAGTGATTTTCCTTCTGTTCCTTTAAATGTGACTCTCTAGGTTCGTCTTGATTGGAAATGGGAGGATACCAAAGGATGTGGGTGACACCTAGCTAGCCCCGTGGCCACATCATCGCCCAATCAAGTACTAAATGAATATATCATGCGAACCTCTTGGTTATAGTCTCCATACACGTATAGACCCTTCACTTAAGTATCCCGATCGAGTGATAGTCATGGAAGTTGTCAAACTAACACTACTCGATACTATGCAAAGAATCATAGTGACTCGAAATGACAAAACTACCCTCCATGTTCCGCATGAGTTAGTTTATATGCTTTGGCCAATGACTTTCATTTCAGTCACCTATGATCGCATAGGATATCAACTCAATTACTACCGAAGTAGTGAATTTCATCTTGGCAGTCACTTTACAACTACTACCTGCCCATTAAAGTCACACTTCGTGGTGGGCTCTACCAAAGGGTGAATTGTGTCATCGACTCCTCAGGTCAAAGGTCCACATGTACCAATAAAATCAATAATCCAATCATTGACAGTCAACGAGCAAAACCCATATGATTGGATTATTATGAGTATGTTCAAATAAATTGATTCCATCAATATATGCATAACACAAACTCCCGACATCCCATCCCATGGCGTTCGACTAGCACTCCTTGTCAAAGTATGTGTTATACAAGTCTATATAGATCTTGATGCCCAATCATGATCTTTCGACTTACGAACCCTTGTTTAGTGTTTAAGTACTAGGTCTTCCAATGCCCTCTCCTTATGCCATAAGAAGTGGAAGACTTACATTAGTACACTTGGACTATTTGCTTGTTAAATACATTATAGATGCCATTAGATTTCCATGTACAAATGAATAAATGCCTTTATTAATATAAGGATAAGTCCGTACAACATAATTAGATACCCTATACAATCTATTTATCCTCATTGGCAACTAGAGCATACACCTAACAATCTTCCACTTGCACTCAATGCCAATTGCTATAGTTCCTAATACCCATCCGATCAAGATGTCTCTCTAGCATAGCCTACGCCAATGGCTTATGTGACTGGGCCAGCCAAATTGTCCACTGAGGCTATTTTTTGCACGGAGATACCGCCTCTTTCAATGATTTCTTGAGTAATGTGATATGTTCTCTCTATGTGTTTGGATTTAGTGTGAGACCTTGGTTCTCTCGTTTGCGCGATGGCTCAATTGTTGTCACAACAAAGTGGCAATGACAACTCCACACTAGGAACAATTTGAAGTTCTGCCAAGAACTTCTTAATCCAAATAACTTCTTTGGCTGCCTCTGAGGCTGCCGCGTATCCAGCTTCTGTAGTGGAATCAGAAATTGTGCTTTGCTTGGAACTTTTTCAAGACACTGCTCCACCATTTAAAGTGAATATGAACCCAGAAGTTGATTTTCAGTCATCGATGTCGGATTGAAAATCTGAATCGGTGTAACCATCTACTTTCATCTCTCTATTGTCGTATATGAGAATCATATGTTTTGTTCTTCTCATGTACTTCAAGATAGACTTCACGGAAATCCAATGCTCTTTGCCTGGGTTAGCTTGAAACCTACTCACCACGCTCACAATATAAGTGAGATCTGTCCTCGTGCATGACATTGTGTACATAAGACTTCCCACTGTCGGGCTATAGGGGACTGTGCTCATTTCCTTTCGATCTTCATGACTTTGAGGACTCATCTTTTCAAAGAGATGAATTCCATGTCTCATGGGCAAAAGACCTCTTTTAGAGTTCTCCATCCCAAATTGCTTTAGGACTTTCTCTAAGTAGAGGGCTTGGAAAAGACCTATCATCTTATTCGATCTATCCTTGTTGAAGCGAATTCCTAGGATGTAGGTAGCTTCTCCCAAGTCTTGCATGGAGAATGTGCTTGAAAGCCATGTCTTAATCAAAGTTAGTAGACCTACATCATTCCCTATAAGTAGCATATCATCTACGTATAGTACCAAGAATGAGATCTTGTTCCCACTGACCTTTTTGTAGACACATGGTTCATCCTCATTTTTGATGAAGCCATAGCTTCGTACTTCCTCATCAAAACAAAGGTTCCAACTGCGAGAGAACTGCTTAAGTCCATAAATAGACTTATTCAATTTACAGACGTTATGAGAATCCGCGTCTGATGTGGAAACTCTTAGGCTATTCCATATAGATTTCCTCCTCGAGGAACCCATTTAGGAATGCGGTTTTCATGTCCATTTGCCAGTTTTCATAATCTAGGTATGCATCTATGGAAAGTAGAATTCTAATGGATTCGATCATAGCTACAGGCGAAAAGGTTTCCTATTGCCCTCCTTTTGACTATGCCCTTTCACCACCAGCCTGGCCTTATAGGTATCTACCTTGCCATCCGGACCAATCTTTCTTTTATAGATCCATTTGCATCCAATGGGTACAATACCTTTGGGTCGATCTGCTAAAGTTCAGACTTGGTTTGAATACATCAAATCCATTTCTACTTTCATAGCGTTATGCCACTTCGCAAAATCTATGTCCATCAATCCTTAGTCATAGCTAAAGGGATCTTCTCCGTGGTTTCCTTCCGCTACTGCATACAGATTACGCTCGCCTTGTAGCAGATAACCATATCTCTCAGGAGGTTGAGATACTCTAGTAGACCTTCGCATTGACGACTGTGTCATTGCTGGTTTGGGTTGGATCTCTTGAACAGTGTCTTCCAAAGGAGATTCGTTTTGTTCTTCTATAACAATTTTGCCACCTGCTCCACCTTCTCGAAACAATTCTTCATCAAGAAAGATTGTCCATAAGGCTATGATGATCCTTTGATCATCATGAAGGTAGAATAGATATCCCATGGAATCCTAAGGATAACCAATGAATAGAACTTTCAAAGACCTAGCTTCCAATTTCTCTGTCTTCGTCTTTTTCACATAAGCTGGGCAACCCCATATTCTTATGTGTTTCAACTTAGGCTTCCTTCCACACCATATCTGATACTATGTTTTAGGAACATATTTAGATAGACATTTGTGAGCAGCTGTGACCAGCACAAGACCCCACAATGAAATGCGCAAATCAGTGTGGCTGAGCATGGATTGAACCATGTCCAACAGTGTTCAGTTCCTTCGCTCCGCTACACCATTTAATTGTGGACTGGCTGGAGGAGTAAGTTGTAACAATATACCATGTTCTTGTAAGAACTGGTCAAATTCGGCATTCACATATTCACCACCATGGTCAGACCGAAGTGTTTTAATACGATGCCCAGTTTGGTTTTCGTCTAAAGTCTTGAATTCAGTGAATTTTTCAAGTGACTCAGACTTTTACTTCATTAAATACACATAGCCATACGTAGAATGAGCATCGATAAATGTTATGAAGTACTGAAAACCACAGCGGGCCATATCTCCAAAAGGGTCGCACACATCAGCATCAATTAATCGTAAGACCTCAAAGGCTCTTTCAAAATTCCCGGTGAAGGGGGATTTGGTCATCTTACCTTGAATACAAGACTCACAAGTGGGATAGGGATCCAATCCCAATGAGTCTATGACTCCATCCTTTACTAACTCGTGTAGTCTATGTTCCCCGACATGACCTAATCTTAAGTGCCATAGTTGTCTTAGGTTCGTATCATACAAATTGCGCTTTCTTGTTACGAAATTAATAATGCAACTATTTTGGACATTAACGTAATGTAAACCATTTATCAACGATGCACTGCCAACGCATTTATTTCTAAAATAAATGTCACGAGAATTGTTCATAAAGGAAAATAAATAACCTTTCCTGACCAAAACAGGAATTGAAACAATATTCTTAAGCCTACTGGGCAAAACAAGGCAATCATCTAAATCTAAGCAATGTCCAGACAATAATTTAATAGAAGCGGTCCCAATGTGTGTGGTTCTTACACTATGCCCGCTGCCAACATTGATCATCACTTCTTTGTCCCCCAGCTTCCTACTTCTTTCCAGCTTTTGATTCAAAACACATATGTGAGCACTAGCTCCAGAGTCTAAAATTTTGGAAGTGGAAAAAATAGCAATAGAACAATTTGTTTCTAAAACATTAAATTCTATACTTGAAGGAATCTCCACTTTTAGCTAGGGACAATTGCGCTTCCAATGTCCCATCTCATGGTAGTGAAGACATGTGTCTTTCTTCTTTGGACCCTCGGTCTTAAAAATCTGAGTTTTTGTTACTTTGAGTTCTCTGATTTTCCCAGTCAATTCAGTATTATTTGAAATAATAGGAATCTTGAATGCACCCCATTTTTCCTTCATTTGTTGTTGTGCAATCATCAACTTGCTCATGAGTACTTAAAGTGATCCCTCAATGTCATCCATGTCAAAATTGACGACAAAATCCTAGAAAGATCTAGGGAATGATTGGAGAATAATGTCGACCTGAAGGTGGGAAACCATATAGACCTCTATAGACCACAGCCTCTCTAACATGGAGATCATTTTCAAAACATGATCCTTAACGTCCTCATGCTCTCTCATCTTTGTGTTGAACAACTCTTTAGATACATAATATCTAACAGACTTTCTGTGATCCCCGAACAGCTCCGCCAAGTTTAGCATAATTGATTTAGGACTATCCATATTCTCATACGTACGCTGCAACTTGCCACACATGGAGCTCAACATATAACCTGACTCTATGAGAATCAAAAACCCAATCCGAGTATGCTATTTTGACCAAATGATCCTCTATGATCCCAGGTCTCGGTGGTCAATCCAATTCCAACATATACATGAGATTTTAATCATTAAGGACAATCCTTAATCCTCCGTTCCAATTAGAGAAGTTCTGTCCATTCAAGACGTTCTTTTCAATCAAAACTTTGAGTGGGTTATTAACCATTTTGAGAGAGATATATTTAATTGTAGAAAATAAACCAAGATTTTTATTAGATAATTATGTTGTACCCAAGTAAAATTAGTACTTTAATTCGGCTTGGCTACCACTACATTTATTGAACCATTGCACTCCCACTGCAATGAACGGAAATCTCATTGGATAGATTTCGTAGTGAGTGATTGATTTCTTCAAAAAATTTAATGAGTTGCAATCTGTTGTGATATATGGATCGTTGGAATCCTTGAATTGGTGTTCCACGCCAATTGGTCCAACAGATGGTTCAATCGTACTTTTGGCTCATGGAGCACTTGACCTCAACCTGTGAATTTTGGTGGTGATCCATCTAATTACTTTCCCAGCAACTCCTATCGATCTAATAATTAAATATCATGTTACAACTTGTAACGGTATATGGGATGAGATTTGCTTCGACCGATGGCATCAAATTCACTTAGAGAGATTCGAACTATGAAATTAGTGTATGGCCCTGATTAGTCGGGACGATGCCAAACATAATTCATAATTCCATCTCTCAAAGTTTGATGGAGAGCCAGGATATCCTATACACCTTCTTGCTTAGTATCTTAAAATTTGGGAGAATTTATTAATTTCAAAAGGTCTGACTTTGTACATTAATTTGTTACGCACATGTGTGGAGTAATGTGAATTGAACCAAACACTCATAGAAAAACCTAGTAATTCTATCAACATACATTCCATGGACATTCTAGATTGGTCTAAGCCAATAGACCAATCCAAGATAGTGGCCTATAGCAAATCTAATCTTCTTGATTAGCTCCAGGCTCCAAGCCCTAGAAGGTCCTACCCTTAATTACATATTTAGAAGTACCCTATACATGATTCTACCGAAAATAAAATACAAATTAAGGGGTATAACCAGCCCAATACAGCCCAGATAAAATAAAGTGTTAAAGCATGTAAATAAACCACTCATTTTCATGTTGACATTTTAAATACAAAATTAAAATCCAATTTTTAATTTATCTTTTGTTGAGAAAAGGAAATCAAATTAAAATTCAATTTTAATTTTCTTATACCGTGTGTTAAAAATGGAAGACCCGATGGTGGTCATACAATCTAACGTATGATAAACATGTTTTGTGTCCAACACACTGCTTCTCACATCCGAACGTCACCAAGTGCACGCTCTAACGTGTGGTAAAGTATTTTACCACACGAACTGGCTCCGGAACTTAAGGATTGTGCTAAGTCTATAGTCCCTTAGCTATGTACTTGAAGCGGATAAGCCAGCAGCCCTAGCTGAATGTGTTGAGGACGATGCACATGAAGCTTATAACACTTGGTGTAAGGATGACATTCGTGCTAAGGGTTACATACTCGGCTCCATGGATAATGAACTGCAAAGTTCCCCTGAGAACATGGATGACTCGAGGTTGATCATGATGCATCTCAAGGAGCTTTATGGAGAGCACACTAGGACTGCTCAATATGAGATTTTGAGAGAGCTCTTCAAAGCAAGGATTGGAGAAGGAGAGAAAGTGGGTGACCACTTACACAAAATGATTTCCGCGATTGAGGGATTGGAGGCTTTCAATTTTTTCGTGGACTTTCACCTTAAGATTGATCTCATCCTACAATCACTCTTTAGCTCTTTTTTCGAGTTCATAGTGAACTTCAGTATGAATGAAATTATATGTAGTCTAGCTGGGCTAATGAACAAACTGATTAGTGCCCGGGGTCAGTTGAAAAGGGAAAAGAGTCTACTTTGGCCATCTCTACCACTGGAGGAACTTCGAGTTTTTACAAGAGGAAGAGAGGCACGAAGCGAAAGGGAGCATTAAAGGTTGAGGGAAACATAGGGAAAGGAAAGGCTGCCAAGGTTCGAAAGTACAAAGGGCATGGACCAAAGAAGACAGACATCTGCCTTTATAGCAAAGAGTCTGGTCACTGGAAGCATTGTTAGGTATATGCCCTAGATACCAATGAGGACAAATAGATTGTATAGGGTATTCAATTATGTTGTATAAATTGATAATTAATAAAAGGCAATTATCATTCAGTTCATGTAAATCTTTATGGCATCAAATAAGTATTGAACAAACAGTCCTTGTATATCGAGGTTGATTCTTCACCCTTTTTGGAATAAAGATGTGGCACAGGGAGAGTCTTATTCCTGATCACTCAAAAAGGGGTTCGCAAGTCCAGGAATCCTAATTGGCCATTAAGATTTGACTTGTATGACACATGTTCTGACAAGGAGTTTCAGTCGAACACTATGGGATAGTGAGACACATGTCATAGATATATCAATGGAATTGACGTATTCGAACACGACTCGCAGTAATCCGATCACATGGGTATTTACTCTATGACTATCAATGATTGGATTACTGACCATGATAGTATGCGTGCGCCTTAGACTTGACGGTTCATGAGCAATGTGCTTGTGCTGTTGAATCTGTTACTAGAGTAGTTAGGCCCAATTCACCTTTTGGTGGGTCGACCTCAAAGTGATCGCCAAGATGGGATTCGCTATCTCGATAGTAAACGAGAAAGTATCCTGTGCAATCATATGCATGTGAAATTATGAGTCTTTGGCCAAAGCAATGAAACTAACTCATGTGCGACATTGAGGGTAGTTTGGTAATTTCATCATGATATGATTACAAACACAATATCAAGTACAGTGAGTTTGTCATAAACCATGACTTTCACTTGATCGGGATATAAAGTGAAGGGCTTATACTCATATGGTATTTGTGGTCTAGAGGTTTGTAAATGATTCAGTCATTTCGTACTCAATTGGGATACAATGTGAGTCCACGAGACTGGCTAGGTGACACTCACATCCTTTGGTGTTTCCTCCCATTGCCAATTAAGATGAACCTAAAGAGTCGCGCTATAAGAAACGAATGAGATGTCTTTTGTGTTAATCTTTTAGAAAGATATGATTAAATGGACGCATTGATTTATTGGTTAAATCAATGAATGAAATATTTAACTTAATAAGATTAAATTAAATTATTTAATTAAAGATTAATTAAATGATTATTTAATATGTATTGGAATTTAAATGGGATTTAAATTAAATACATGATTTAATAGGTGGGCTAAGGTAATGGGCCAACGAAGCCCACCTACGTCCTAGATGAGGCCTAGGGGTGGCCACCTTAAGGAGTTGGAAGACTCCTTGACTTGTTTACTAAGTAATAGGAGTTACAAGGTAACTCCAATACTTAACAAATCATAACAACCAAAGGTTTTAACCTAATTACATAACACAAGAGAAAAGAAATCTCCCTCCTCCAATTGCTTACCCTAGCCATCCACTACATCAAAGAGGAAGCATTGGAAGAACTTTTGAAGGTTCGTTTTGTGTGCATCTTTAGTGGCAGGAGCTCAGGGAGTTGCTATTACGCGAAGAAATATACGAAATTGAAAAGGTAAACAATTTCGTTTTAGTTTTTAGAAAACTATCAAAATCATTAATTCATTAAAGTTATATGGGATTAAGAATCCGATAAAGAAATTTATTCCTCTACGTTTTTACCCGAGGATTCCTAACAGCATGACTGCCCAAAGCTAAAGGCCGATACTGCTATAGGTATGGAACTCAATGTTGTATAAACTAATTGTTTTATGACTGTATTCTCCACTTCATGAATTCTAGACTCTGGAGCTAGTGCTCATGTCTGTGTTTTGAAATAGGATCTGGACTAATTGTTCTATGACTTTATTCTCCACTTCATGGATTGTAGACTCTAGAGCTAGAACTTATGTCTGTGTTTTGAAATAGGATCTGGAAAGAAGTAGGAGGCTCAAGGAGCAAGAAGTGTTGATCCATGTTGGCAGTAGACATAGTGTGGTAGCTACTTACATAGGATCTTCTTCTTTATTTTTATCTACTGGACATTTAATTATTTTAGATGATTGCCTTATTTTGCCCAATGGGCTTAAAAATATTTGCTCAGTTCCCCTTTTAGTTAGACTTAAACTCGGATATGATTTCCATTTTTTGAACAATGTTTCCAATATTTATTTTATAAATAAATTTGTTGGCTCTACATCTTTACGAAATTGTTTGTACTACTTAAATGTCTAAAATAGATGTATTATGAATACAATTACCAAGAAACGAGATATGTCTGGGATAAACCAAACACTCATCTGGCATTTGAGACTAGGTCACGCAGGAGAGTACAAAATTTCCGAGCTTGAGAAAGATGGGGTAATAAGCACATTAGGGTCGGACCTATTTCCCACTTACGAATCTTGTCTCAAAGGTGAGATGACTAAGTCACCCTTCACGGGACATTTTGAATGAGCTAGTGAAGTTCTTGGTGAAATGGCTCATGGAGGTTTTCAATACTTCATAGCATTTACTAATGACCACTCTAGGTATGGTTTCATATACTTAATGAAGCATAAGTCTGAATCTATTGAATGTTTCAAAAAATTTAAGGCCTTGATCGAAAAGCAAATTGGCAAATGTATGAAAACACCGATCTGATCCAGCTAGAGAATACATGAGTGCCGAATTTGGAAAGTTCTTAATTGAACAAGGAATTGTATTACAATTTACTCCTCCCGCGACTCCAAAAATTTATGATGTAGTTGAGCGCCGAATAAAACACTATTGGATATGGTTTGTTCGATTCTTTGCTACACTAACCTTCCCATATCGTTGTGAGGCCATGGATTGCAGCAACCTATAGCTTGAACACGTGTCCATCTAGGTCTATTTCTAAAACTCCTTATGAGATATGGAGTGGAAAGACGCCAATCTTAATCACATTAGCATATAGGTGTTGGGGAAAATTAACCAAACACAAAAGATGTGGAATTTTTAAATTTTATTTTGATTTTTCCATAACAGGATCAATCCCGGGGTTTTTTCAGACGTATGTATGATAGTGAAAATGATACTTTACCCGTTGTAGCGAAGTGGTTGGAGAAACTTAAACTTTTGAATTCTTCAATTTCTTTGCAAATAACTCCGGTTGAATTCTTGATAATCCGAGCAGCCTAAAAGTGTTGCTTCTAAATTGTCTCACTGGAAAAAGTTTGATCAGAAAAAATCTCCTCCTTGCTTGACACAGTGATCGACGGCTAAGGCTAGGGGAGAGAGGAATTTTTTGTCTTGTGGCTCAAGTGTTAATTGTAACTTGTGACCTAGGTATAAATTGATGTGATATATTTATATCATTTAAGTTAATACGTTGCCCATCAAGGATGACTAGTGGCCGCCCCTTATTTGTCTTGGTGTGCCTCTTGGTGCACCAATTTGAGCTCGGTCCAATCCATTATTTAATTAATTAATCTAATTACATAATAGATAGAATATTTAAGTAATTTTATTTCTTCAAGAAATAATACATTAATTAAATTATAAACGAATTAACTTATTTCTTCAAATATTTAATTCTATTTAATTAATTTTAAGTATCGAATACTTCAAATTACCACAAGAAATATTCTATTTTTTCTATCAAGTTTTTCTTTTAAGCGTGACTCTTCAGGTTCATCTATATTTGGTAATGAGAGGATTCCATTGAATGTGGGTCCAACCTAACCAGTCAAATGGTCCACATTATAATCCAAATAAGGTGAAATAATTGGATCAACTTTACCTTTCATATTGTAAATACCGTGTGAATACAAACTCTTCGTTTCCTTATCCCGGTCAAGTGAGAGTCATGATTTTAGGTCAAACTCACTAACTTGACACTACACAATATTTGTAATAAGTCCAAATTAGTGAATGTTTTGGCCAAAGACTTTAAGATCTAACTTACATATAAATGCATAGGATAATTCCTCGTTCACCTTGGAGGGAACGAATCCTATCTTGGATATCAGTTAAGACTGCTACTTACCCATTAGAATGCAATTTGAGGTTAACTCCACCAAAGGGAAACCTAATGTCACAATTATATCTTCAACTCAATTCCTCAAGTCTAAGGTTCAGACACACCTATTACAATTTAATCAATTCTATTACTGACTATCAAAGAATGAAAACCCATGTCACAGAATCGATGCGAGTCATGTCTGAGTGAAACGATCTCCATCAGTGCAACTATGATGTAAGTGCTTCACTACTTCCTAGTATTTAATGGGCACCTTTCTCGTCAAAACTCACATCATACAAGTCTTCATGATTTCGAATGCCCAATTGAGAATCATTGACTTGTAATCTACTTTAGTACACAAGTATCAAAGTCCTCTAGTGTCCTTGAGAGTTAACTCTTGTGTTCATGGACTTATAGATGATTACAATTTATAAATGTCAATATAATAGTAAACAACTAGTTGCCTTTTATTGATAGAATATGAAACAATTACAATATAATAATGCTCTTACATTCTCTAATACTCTAGTGGTATTTGAGGAGATTAACCTAACAATCTCCCACTTGTACTCAATGGCAATCACTATGGTATCTAATACCTATCTTTTCAAGATGTCGATCCAGCACTGCCCATGTCAAACGCTTGGTCAATGGGTCAGCTATGTTGTCTGTTTAATTTACTCTCCGAACAGCTATCTCGCCTCTTCCAACAATTTCTCTTATTATGTGATATCTCATCTCTATGTGCTTGAATTTGTTGTGAGACCTTGGTTTCTTTGACTGTGCAATAGCCCCAAGTGGCAATGGAAGCTCTACTCTGGGGACCACTTGAAGTCCTCCAAGAAACTTCCTAATCCAAACACCCTCTTTAGCAGCCTCTGACGCTGCTATGTATTCTGCCTCAGTGGTGGAATCAGCGGTTGTGCTTTGCTTGGAACTTTTCCAAGTTACCGCTCCACCATTGAGCGTGAATATAAACCCTGAATTGGATTTTCGATCATCTACATCAAATTGAAAATCTGAGTCAGTATATTCATCTGCCTTCAAATCTCCATGTCCATATGTTAGGACCATATCCTTAGTTCTCTTCGGATACTTGAGGATATTTTTTACAGTGGTCCAGTGTTCTCTTCCCAGGTTATCCTGAAAATGACTTACCACGCTTACTGCATAGGCTATGTCGGGTGGTGTGAATAACATGGCGTACATCAGACTACTCACTGCAGACGCGTAGGGCACCATACTCTTTTTTTCCTATCTTCCTCACTTTGAGGAGACATAGACTTTGAAAGGTGCACCCCATGTCTCATGGGCAAGAAACCTTTCTTAGAGTCTTCCATCCTAAATCTTTTTAGCACTTTCTCTAAGTAAAGGGCTTGGGAAAGTAGGTCATCTTCAAGTCTTTCATGGAGAATGTATTTGAAAGTCATCTTTTGACTGATATGAGGATTCCTACATCATTTCTTACGAGTAGAATGTCATCCACATATAAGACCAGAAAAGTGATTTTACTCCCACTAACCTTTTTTTAAACACATGGTTTAACAAAGTCAAATCCTCTGACAGCTTCGTCAAAACGTAGATTCCAACTCCTAGAGGCTTGCTTAAGACCATAAATGGATCTCCTAAGTTTGCACACCTTATGAATACCAGACCCAGATGAGAAGCCTTTAGGCTAATCCATATAGATATCCTCTTCAAATAATCCATTCAAAAAAGCCATCTTCACATCATTCTGCCATATCTGATAATCCAAGTGTGCAACTATTGTGAGCAGAATTTGAATAGACTTGATCAGTGCCACGGGTGAAAAGGTCTCTTGATAGTCAATTCCTTCCTTTTGACTATAACCTTTTGCTACAAGCCTTACCTTGTATGTGTCAACTTTTCCATCCGGGCCTATCTTCCTCTTGTAGATCCACTTGCACTAGAGTCCAGAGCTGGTTGGAATGCATCGAGTATATCTCTGCCTGCATAGATTCTTGCTACTTCGTAGAGTCGATGTCCATCATTGCTTGATCACAAGTAAAAGGGTCGTCCCTATGAACTCCCACTGCTATAATGTCGACACCCGATTCCTCTTGTAGCAGGTTCCTATAGTACCTATCAAGTTGATGTGGTACTCTACCAGATCTTCGCAATGTTGGTTGTGTTTCATCAGGTTCAGTACGTGTCTCTGGAACAGTCGTCTCCCTGGGTGTTTCATCTTGTTCATTTAGAACAATCTTTCTACCTGCACCACCTTCTTGAATAAATTCATCTTCAAGAAAGTACGCTTGCAGTGCAACAATGATCCTTTGGTCATCTTGCATGTACAATAAGTATCCCATAGAATCCTCTGAAAAACTGATGAAACGTCCTTTAAGAGACCTACCTAGCTTCTAATTTCTCTGCCTTTACCTTCTTGATATAGGCAGGGCATCCTCAAACCCTAATGTATTTAAGGTTTGGTTTTCTATTTCTCCATATTTCATATGAGGTCTTAGGAATGGATTTGGAACATCATCTGTTCAAGATATGAATAGCCGAAAGGAGTGCATGTTCCCACAAGAAGATGGGTAAATCAGTGTAGCTAAGCATAGATCGAACCATATCCAAAAGCGTTCGATTTCTATGCTCCGTCACCCTATTTAGTTGTGGAGTTGCTGGTGTTGTGAGTTGCAATATTATCCCATGTTCTTTTAGGAGCTCATCAAACTCGTCACTCATATATTCATCTCCACGATCTGATCGTAGTGTTTTTATATGATGTCTAGTTTGTATTTCCATTAAAGCCTTAAACTCTTTGAACTTACCAAACGATTCAAATTTGCATTTCATTAGATACACAAGACAATACCTTGAATGGTCATCAATGAAAGTAATCAAATATTGAAAACCTCCACGAGCCATTTCTCCAAATGGTCCGAAAACGTTGGTTTGCACAAGTGCTAATACTTCAGTGGCCCTCTCAAAAGTCCTGGTGAAGGGAGATCTAGCCATTTTCCCTTTGAGACAAGATTCACAAGTTGGATAGGGATCTGATCCCAATGGGTCAACTAACCCATTTTTCTCCATCTTGTGTATCTTTTGCTCGCCAGCATGGCCTAGTCTAAGATTCCACTTTAAGCTTAGGTTAGTACATTACCTACCACGATTCTTTGAGATAACATTTACAACATATTCATTTTGCATGTTCAAATAATAGAGGCCATTAACTAAAATAGCAGTGCCAACAATATTATGATTAAATAAAATGCTGCAAGTGTTGTCAATGAAATTAAAAACATAATTATTCCTAACCAACATAGGAATTGAAATAATGTTCTTAAACCCATTGGGCAAAACTAAAACACCCTCTAAATTTAAAACATGTCCAGATGATAAACACAAAGAAGTTGATCCAATGCGAGAAGTCGCGACACTTTGCCCGTTGCTAACACTAATCAACACCTCTCCATTCTCCAGCTTCCTACTTTGCTCCAGATCCTGATTTATTACACAAATGTGAGCATTAGCTCCAGAATCAAGTATCCACAAAGTGTAAAATACTGTTATAGAATGATTGATTGCTTAAAGAAAGAGTTCCATACCTATTGTCTTGCTACGATTAGGACATTCCCTTCTCTGGTGGCCCAGCTCACCACAAAAGAGACACCTACTCTTTTCTTTGAGCACATCCTTACGCTTCTTGCTCTTTCCTTTCGTTTTTCCTATTTCTTTTCAAGCTTTCAAGGGTGCTTTCTTTTTTCCTTTTCCTTTTCCCATACTTGTAGACGTCCAATGGTACGTTCTCAGGAATGGAAATTGTATTCCCTTTTCTATTCCTCCTTATTTGTCTTTGAACAATTTCGAGTTTGGTTGTCAGCCCAGCTAATGAACCTTCGCTATCATTCATATCAAAGTTCATGATGAAATAGTAAAAGGAATCAGGAGGCGACTGCAGTATTAGGTCAACTTGAATGTGAAGATCCATGTAGTAATCTAAATACTTTAATTTTTCAATTAAGGTCATCATCTTTAGTACATGATCTCCCACATTCTCATGTTCCCTCATTCTTGTTCTGAAGAGTTCTTTCGATATTAAATATTGAATGGTCTTACCATTCTCTCCAAACATTGAGTCAAGATGGCGTAGTATGTCTCTTACATTTTCCATCTTTTCATGAGAGCTTTGCAACTCACTGCACATTGAGCTCAACATGTATCCTCTCAATGACTATCACAGACCCAGTCCATGTAGGAAATTCAAACCCTTTCATCCTCCAAAACACTTGGTACAGGAGGACGTTTGAGTTCTAGTACATACTCAATTGACTCACTACTTAGGACCATCCTTAAGTTTGTAAGCCATTCTATGTAATTCGGTCCAGTCAATGTGTATTTTTTTATCAAATCAGATAAGGGTTTAGGAGACATTGTGACAGAGATAATAAGCTTATAACTGTAGAAAAATAAAAAGACTTATTAGATTGTATTGTAATTGTTGTTCCAAGTTTAAATTAAGGACTTTCTAAATAAACTTGGCTCCCACTACATTTTTCGAAAACCCACACTCCCACTGCGGAATTCGGAAGTCGTCGTTGGAAGGCTTCGTAGTGGTGATTGATTTCTTTAACTATATTAATAGGTTGGAACCTTTTGCTGGTATATGGCCTAATTAATCTATTAAAGTGATGTCCAAATCTCAACCTTTTAACGATCTTATTGATTTATGAATAATTCAAGTTCAACCCACTGACTATCTATTAGTCTAACAATTGAATTTCACCTTTCAACCTTTTGCTGGTATGTGGGGTGAAATTTGTTTCGACTAATGGCATTTCATGCACTTAGAAAAATTCAAAATATATATTGAATATCATTTTAATTTCTCCTGAGTTCAGTGGAGGACAGGATACCTAGAACCCTTTACTAACTTAATATTTTTCAAAGTGGGAGAATTTAAATTATTTATTAGGTCTCACTTTGCACATTAATACATTTTATACTAAACATACAAACATGGATTAGATAAAAAGATAGCAATCCTAGAAAGCTAACTACACACAATTAATGGACTTTTATTCCAAGATTGAGACAAGCCAATGTCTCAATCGAAAAAAAAAACTACAATAAAGCTGCGAAAGCTCCTTCTTGTATCTCTTTGGCTCGACTTGGATTTCTCCTATGGGCCTACTCTATTTCTAACTATTACATTTCAATATAGGCCACCTATACAAAAATAATCTAGAAAGAAAATAAAAATAGGCTCAAAAAGGCCTTTACAACTCATTGAAAAGAAATACAAATAAAAGCGACCCTAAGTTCGTGAATTATGTCTCCCATCACATAACATGTCAAACATGATATATATCACAACACACGAAAATGATATATGTTAATTTCTAATTAAATTCCAAATTCAATTATTGTTTTCATATTCTCGAGGAAATTAAATTAATTTAATTCTATTTGAAAATTCAATTTTAATGAACGCCAATAAATTTTATATTAAAATTTAATTTTAATAAAAAAATTAATATCTAAGTATATTAAAATTAATTTCACAATAGAAGGTATTCAATTTAATTCAAATTCTAACTTTAATTAACACTAGATTAGATGAAATTAAAATACTGCTATTACATAAATAATATTATTTATTTTTGCATTCAAATCCAATTTTAATAAAAAAACTAAACAATATATATATATATATATATATATATATATTTCATAAATGACATGGGTCACCCACGGGTCGACCTGGGTCAAGTTCATACAACTCGTGTGTCATAAAACACACGGGTGGACTCGCTGTGCGGCCCAATTGCTTGTGCGAGCCCAGTTAAGAGCGATGGGCCGCATTGTGCGGACCATCGATAGCCCAACTATCGAGAAAGATGGGCTCAAACAACGAGCCCATCAGCTGCTATGCGCGCACAGGCCCAGCCTGTGCTCGCACAACATCAGTAGAGCCGCCGACGCCCGTCGCCACCACGGCGATGGATTGGAGCTGAAACTTGCAATTTTTAATTTCCATCACATAAATTACATAAAATTCAACTTTTATTAATTTGTAACGAACGAAAAAAAAACAAAATCCTCAAGAACATAAAAAATGCGAAATCCACATATCCAATCATGAATAAATAAATTCCTGTAAATCATGCAACTTTATCACATATTTATTTGTAAACTACATACCCCAAACCCCGCGATTTGGCTCTGATGCCACTGTTGGAAAAATTAACCAAATGCAGTGAAAGCGGAATTTTAAAATTTTATTTGGAGTTTCCCATTGCAGGATCAATCTCGGGGTTTTTTCCAGAGATATGTATGATAGTGAAAATGATAATTTACCCGTTGTAGTGAAGTGGTTGGAAAAACTCAAACTTTCCAATTCTTCAACTTCTTCGCGAATAACTACGGCTGAATTCTTGATAATCCGAGCAGTCCAAAAGTGCTGCATCTAAATTGTCTCGCCGGAAAAAGTTTGATCAGAAAAAATCTCCTCCTCCTTAGCACAATGACCGACGAATAGGGCTAGGGGAGAGAATTTTTTATCTTGTGGCTCAAGTGTTAATTGTAACTTATGACCCAGGTATTAACTAATGTGATATATTTATATCACTTAAGTTAATATCTTGGGCTTAATTTAACCCATCCAGGATGCCTAGTGGCCACCCGTTATTGGTCTTGGTGTGCCTCTTGGTGCACCAATTTGATCTCGGTTCAATCTATTATTTAGTTAATTAATTCCATCTAATTAATTAGTCTAATTAAATAATAGATAGAATATTTAATTAATTTTATTTCTTCAAGAAATAATATATTAATTAGATTATAAATAAATTAACTTATTTCTTAAAATACTTATTTTCATTTAATTAATTTTAAGTATCCAATACTTAAAATATTACCACAAGAAATATTTCATATTTTCTATCGATTTTTTCTTTTTAAGTGTGACTCTTTAGTTTCATCTGTATTTGGCAATGGGAATGTTGGTCCCATCTAGCCATGCAAGTGGTCCACATTGTAACCAAATAAGTGAAATGATTGGATCAACTTTACCTTTCCAATTGTAAATACCGTGTGAATACAAACTCTTCGTTTCCTTATCCCGGTCAAGTAAGAGTCATGGTTTTAGGTAAAACTCACTAACTTGACACTATGCTACATTTATAATAAGTCTAGATCAGTGAATGCTTTGGCCAAAGATTTTAAAACCTAACTTACTTATAAACGCATAGGATAAGTCCTCGTTCCCCTTCAAGGGAACGAATCCTATCTTGGATATCAGTTAAGACTACTACTTGCCAATTAGAATACAGTTCGAGGTTGACCCCACCAAAGGGTGAATTAGGTCTAACTATTCTAATGACAGACCTAATGTCACAAGTATATCTTCAACTCGATTCTTCAAGTCTAAATTTTAGACACACCTATTACAATTTAATCAATTCTGTCTTTGATTGTCAAAGAGTCAAACCCATGTGACAGAATCGATGTGAGTCATGTCTGAGTGCCACTATCTCCATCAGTGCACCTATGATGTGAGTTCTTCACTACTTTCTAGTGATTGATGGGCACGTTTTTCGTCAAAACTCACATCATACAAGTCTTCATAATTTTTAATGCCCAATTGAGAATCATTGACTTGCAGAATATTTTAGAACACAAGTATCAAGCTCCTCTAGTGCCTTAGAGAGTTAACTCTTGTGTTCATGGACTTATAGATGATTACAATATATAAATGTCAATAGAATAGTAAATAACTAATATGCCTTTTATTGATAGAATATGAAACAATTACAATTTAATAATGTCGTTACACTCTCTAATCCTTTAGTTGCATTTGAGGACATTAACCTAACAATGGGTTGTCCAGTCTATGTTAAGAAGACAAAGATGGAGAAATTGGAAGATAGATCATTGAAAGGTCGATCCGTTCATTTCCTAAAGGATTGTATGGGATACCCCTTGTACCTGCACGATGATCAAAGAATCATATTAGCACTACATGTGTACTTTCTTGAAGATGAGTTCATTCAAGAAGGTGGTGCAGGAAGAAAGACTGTTCTGGAAGAACAAAATGAAACCCCTTTAGAGACCTCTGTTCAACAGACTCAAAATGAACCTACCCAAACTCAACCACCATTGTGTAGATCGAGTGGAGTATCTCAACCGCTTGAGAGATATAGTTATCTACTACATGGAGAGCATAATTTGTATGCCATAGTAGAATGAAACTATGAAGATGATCCCACTACTTTTGAACATACAATGGCGAACATAGATTATGCAAAATGCCTTGAGGCTATGAAGACATAGATGGATTCAATGTATTCAAACCAAGTCTGGACTCTAGTAGACCGTCCTGCAGGTATTGAACCAATAGTTTGCAAATGGATTTACAAGAGAAAGATTGGTCTGATGGCAAAGTGGATACCTATAAAGCTAGGTTTGTGGCGATGGGATATAGTCAAAAAGAGGGCATTAACTATAAGGAAACTTTCTCTCCGGTAGCCATGATCAAATCCATCAGGATTCTGCTTGCAATAGCCACACATCTAGATTATGAAATCTGGCAAAAGGATGTGAAGACCGTATTCTTGAATGGATTCCTTGAGGAGGACATCTATATGGAACAACCCAAAGGTTTTGTGTCCAATGAAGATTCTCATAAGGTGTGTAAATTAATAGATCAATTTATGGACTTAAACAAGCATCTCAGAGCTAGAATCTTCAGTTTGATGAAGAAGTTTGAAATTATGGCTTCGTGAAGAATGAAGACGAACTATGCGTTTACAAGAAAACCAGTGGGAGTATAATATCATTTCTAGTCTTATACTTAGACTACATTCTACTGATTGGAAATGATATAAGCTTATTGACTTTGGTCAAAGTATGGCTCTCAAGCACGTTCCCCATGAAAGACTTAGGAGAAGCGATCTACATCCTTAGAATTCGCATCTATAGGGATAGAATGAATAGGAAAATGGGGCTCTCCCGAGCCCTCTATCTAAAAAAGGTTCTGAAGAGATTCTGAATGAAATCTTCTAAGAGAGGCCTCTTGTCCGTGAGACATGGATTCTATCTCTTTAAATCGATGGGTCCTCAAAGTGAGGATGATCGAAAGAGAAGGAATGGAGTTCCCTATGCATCTGGTGTAGGAAGTCTCGTGTATGATATGTTATGCATGAGACCGGATATTGCCTATGCTATGAGCGTGGTAAGTAGGTTTCAAGCTAACTTAGGGGAAAAGCATTGCATCACTGTAAAGTGTATCCTTAAGTACTAGAGAAGAACTAAGGATATGTGTTTGACATATGGAAATGGGAAACTAAAGGTGGAAGGTTTTAGCAATTCTGACTTTCAATCAGACGTCGATGATCACAAAACCACCTTAGGACTTGTATTCGCTTTAAATGGTGGAGCAATAACTTGGAAAAGTTTTAAGCAAAGCACAACTGTTAATTCAACCACCATAGTGGCTGCCCCAGAGGCGACCAAGGTGGTTGTTTGGATAAAAACATTTGTGACTGAACTTCAAATAGTTCCTAGAATAGAGCTCCCATTGCCATTTTACTGTGACAATAATGGAGCCATCGTGCAAGTTAAGGAACCCATGTCTCACAATAAATCAAACACATTGAGAGAGGATACCACATCATTAGAGAAATCGTTGGAAGAGGTGACATCGCCATGCAGAGAATGGATTCAGCAAATAACATTGTTGACCCACCACCCAAGCCACTGTCACAGGAGATGCTAGAGCGACATCAGGAAAAGATGGGTATTAGATACCATAGCGATTGGCATTGAGTGCAAGTGAGAAATTGTTACGATTATGCTCTTTATGCCATATCGGAATTAGATTGTTTAGAGCATTTAGTTTTATGTTGTACAAACTTTCTTTAAATTAATGAAAGCCATGTGTTTTGTTCATATCAATATTAATGACATTAATAAGGTATTGAAGAATTAAGTCCCGAGTAATTAAGAGGGAGCTTCTAATCCTCATGGTTTGAGGAGATTGACACTAGAAGTGTCAGTTCTTTGATTACTTAAACAAGAGTCTACAAGTCAAAGAGTCTTAATTGGGTAATATGACCAAAATTGTATGACGCAAGATTTGACAAGGAGTGTTAGTCTGTCACTTAGGAATAGTGGGAGATTGTGCCACAGATATACTAATGGAATTGATATATTCAAACATGACTCACCGTAATTCAATCACATGGGTAATTACTCGGTGACTATCAATGATTGAGTTACTGGTCACGTAGTGTGTGCGAGCCTTAGACTTGAGGATTCACGAAGATTGACACTAAACGAGTTATTATAGTAGTTGGATCCAATTCGTCCTTAGGTGGGATCAACCTCAAAATGCGGTTCAGATCGACAAGTAGCAATAGTTCGGTGATTGCCAATATGGGATTCACTGTCTCGAGTAGTAAACGAGTTAACATCCTGTGCGATCGTAGTAAATGAAATTTTAAGTCTTTAGCCAAAGCAGGAAAACTAAATTCTGTATGGAACACAAGGGTAGTTTAGTAATTTTATCTTACGATGATTAATTGAGAACAACATCGAGTCTTGTGAGTTTGACACAAACCATGACTCTCACTCGATTGGGATGTTAATGGCTTATACTCACAGGGCTTCTGTGACCTAAAGGTTCGTATTGATCTATTATATTTGATCTCAATTGGGTTTCGATGTGAGTCCCCGAGACTAGCTAGGTGACACTGACATCCTTGATTTCTTCCCAATGCCAATTGAGACGAACCTAGAGAGTCGCGCTTTCAAGAAATTGAGAGAAGAAAATTCTTTCGTTGTCAAATACATAAATTAGGTAATTTGTTATTTGATGGAAAAATTAATTTATTTGATTAATTAGATAGATGGAAATAAATTAATAATAAATGATTCGATATATCTATTATAATCATCATATCCTAAATAATTATTAAATTATTTAATTTAGATGATTATTAATTAATATCATATTTTAACTAGATTAAAATGTGTTGGACTTAATTAATAATTGGACTAAGTTGAAAGTCAACTTAAGCGAAGATGAATGATGATGGGCATATATATGAGGTGTTTGATGGGCTCAAGGAATTAATTAATTCCAAACCCATAATTCCTTATAAATACCTTATACCTAGTATAAAAACCTAAGACTCTCTCATAATCGACTTGGTAGCAAAGAAATACGAGAAAAACTCTCTCCCCCCCCCTTGTCGCCGTCGGCCTCTAGGAGCCAAAAGGTGGTGAATTTTTTCTTTAAGCTTCTTCCGGTGTGATATCTAGAGCAAGGAGTTTTGAATTGGTGCTACCCGGTAGATCAAGAATTTAGATTGTTCAAAAAGGTTAGTAAATCGATAAAATCTGATTTCATCTTTTCATTTTATAAAATCATTAAAACCCAAAACTTCGTCCGTTTATGAATCTGGATATGTTTTCTTTTTCGTTGCTCATGAGCCAGGATTCACAACATTTCTATCTCTTACTCTTTCCCCGAGTATAAAAAGAAAATCTTCGTGCTTTCTGCCAGTCTTTTAACGGACATTTATTTCACACAAAAAATAAATTCAAATGCATTAAATGCTTGATAAGAACAAATAATGTGATAAAGGACCTTTGACATACGGATAAGCCTATCCCATTGGTTGTCAACTCATAGTAGCCTACCGCACCAACTTTGTGCATCGGATTTTCAGAGATATTAGAAAAATAATCGGTACACTCGCTCACATCCAACAAACAAATCTCAATAAATAGACCTCACAGCTAAACCATAGAAACTAAGAAATATCACTCTTATGTTGTTAAAATTCTCTCAACTCTAAAACGCTTAAATCACCATTGAGGAAACTCAACCTTCAGAAGAGATATTCCTTAAAGTGTTTGAACTTTCCAAATCAAACAAACACATGATAAAATCCATCAACCTCTTCATTCTGTGTGACGAAGTTGTTGAAGACATAGTCTTATTTCTGAGTGAGAGAAGCTAGTGCGAAATAGATCTCAGCCGAGTTGAAATCTATGTGATCAGGGAACTCAAGATCAATCTTCATCATTTGCTATTGTGTAGAAGTTGTCTTTGTGAAGCTTCATAAATCATTCTAGTGAATTCCTCCTGTGTGGAAAGGAGTAGAAGGACATAGCTGAGATTACATAAACTTAGTGTATCTTGTGGTATCGATTGACTAATAATAATTGATTTGGAAATTCTATGTGTTATTTCTCACTGTATAGTTGATTAATTTGTATTTTGTTGTCTCTATAAATAATTGCATGTGTCTCGGTTCGCAATAAATCTTTGTATCTAATAGCCTGAATTTATTCGCATTTGTCTTTGAATATCAACAATGAACGAGTAATAGAGCTAATTATTACGCACCATAATCTTAAGAGCTTATTAATGGATGTTGTTGGAAATTGGATATGGGTCATGGGTCACCCATGAGGGCTTGACCCTACCCATATTACTTTGAAATAAAGAAAAGGAGGGAGTAGTTTTTTGTAGGATAAAACTACCCCAACTCCCTCCTTCTCTCCTATATATATCTTATGTTTGAAATAAGATAAATAACAAAACATATACAAGAATAGAGATAAAATTCGCAGCAAAAATGAGGGGCTAAAAGTGAAGGCATAAAAGTGTCATTTTGGTGTGATGTTGGCAAAGAAGATTCACCATTTGAAGTACTTGGATTGTGGATAGTCATCTCTCTCCCCGTGATTGAGAATGCAGACGTTTTAGAGCATCAAAACCGTGTGGAAGAAGTGTGAAACAACCAAGTTGAGATCCGCATTTGGTTAGTATTTAATTATGTTGAAATCGCATGTTTTATGTGATTAATTTCCGTTATTGGTATCAAAGCGAGTTTTGGTTGTGTTCCAAACTTGCTTCCACACGAAAATATGATAATTATATGCTTTAAAATCATGCTTTACCATGCTTCCCGTTTTTACGTAAGATATGGGTTCATTCATGGTGATTTTATGATATCTTCATAATATGCTTTAATTTTCGAAATGTAGCATGCCTAGACCATGTATAAATATAGTATGAAGTTATATGTAAGCATGCTTGACATTTGATGAGAAATTGATGTTTTTAAGTGATTTTTTTCGTAACTTTGGAGGCAACTTCGAACCGTTTTTTGTTGTTATTATTATGCAATTGTTATATGGTTAGAATCCTTATGTCAAGAGCTTTCTAACCATATATCAAATGTCCAAAACGGATTATAAATGAGAGAGATATAGCCTCTCAAAGTTGTGGTCGCGAATTGAAAAAATCTGAAAAATTTTGGGAAAATAAGGAAGACGATGAACAGTAACCGTGACCAATCCCACTCGCGCGTACGGAGAGTGAACACCACTTCCTACCTTATACTACTCGGAAAACAAAACTGAGACCACTGTTGGATTCTTCATAGTTGAAAATGGGGGGATTGCCAAAATTTCGAAGCCGGAAAACGACCGGAAGACGGCGCGTGTGGTACACGCGCCGCCACTGCCGCACGCACCCACGCGCGTGCGGGCACCTCCCGGGGCCGTTTTCGGCCGGAAAATTTTAGATTCTCAGAAATCTATTTTGGGAATTTTTGGATCTTTAAAAAAATATATTTTTTAGAGAGGAAAAATATTTTTCTTTGATTTTCGAAATTAAAAATGATGAAAAAAAAATAGAAAAATAGTTTTTGGGCAAGAAAAATTCGGAAATTTTTGATTGATTTTCTGAAATTATTTCTCATGCCTTAGCTACCAACCAAGATGAAGATTTTTTGAACACCTTCAATATTATGCTCATTTTTTGTTAAACGCATTTGGAATTATTATTTTTCCTAAATTAAAATCGTTGGAGCATAATTGTTATTTTTTTTAAGTGTTAAAATCTTCATATAAGGTAATGTATTATGATTGACTTTGTGCCCAATCTAATACAAATTTTTATTTTCATAAATGGCGAGACCCCAATTTATTTTTAACATCCTCCGGAGAGGAGTTAGAGCGAGAAGAACTCGTGTGCATTTGGTAAAGTTAAAAATTGCTGAGGTGTTATAGAATGCGCCCCGAACATTCTTTGCGTGAGCATTTTAAGATAATAAAAATGAAGTACAAAGAGCTACTTCATTTGGGTCATTATTTTGGTGGTCCAGACCGAGAAACAGAATTATGAAGAAATTCTCTAACTAAGTTTTGGAGATGTGAATTTGATAGGATTTACACTGAAAATAAAGACAAAGATCTACGTCTCTTGAAGTCTTTATTCATTAAAGTGTGGAAAGAGAGAGAGCTGGAATTCAAGACGAGGAAATTATTATCTTTGAGGATGAATAATGGTCCTCGACGTCTTTTGAATTTCGCTCCTAGAGATAGACTCTCAAATGGGATGGTTAATATGGTTTCTCGTATGTGCAGAGATACTTAGAGCTCGTTATATTACTTAATCGCATGTATATACGTTCTTTGCGTTGAAAAGTTGTTGACATATAGCTCATGTGCATATGTTTATGAAATGTATATGTTGTTTTCTTGATGACATTGAGTTTTTTGACGACTTACATGCATGTGATAAGATGTGTTTTCTTATATATATTATGATATGCTTTGATCATGATATTAAGTGGGAGTTCTAAGGTTTGTTCAAGTTATACTTACCTAGAACTTTATGAGATTTTTTTTACTAGGAAATTAAATTTGTGATAATGAACATTTTGACATGGATGATGATTGGGCACTACGTGACCTTTCGAATCTGTACATTATGGTGAATTGTCATAAATGTTAATTTGCTTAGTACGAAATCAATGTTATATAGATGGGCATGTATGATATCTCTAGTATGATCATGGCAACCAAAATCTCATATGAGTATTGAGATTTTAGAACAGTACTAGATGAGTACTAATTAGTAGAAATTGTGACACGTCGTGTCATAATATTTTGGAATATGTAGAATTGAATTAGATGCTCTAGAGGGCAATAACCAAGTCATGTAAGACTTATGGTGAGTCTTCCTACTCAATATAAAAGATCAATGAGTTTATCATAAGCGGAAAACAAGGTCCACTGCTTATGATGTCTTTGTTGATTGTATGATATATGATCTCATATGCGAATGAGAAATCATACTATTGATCTATAAGTGGACCAAATGAGTAATACATCCGTAAAATTGAACTGAATTGGGATTGTTGACTATAGTATTTGATGATTAGAAGTATACCCTAAATAAGAGAACAATGAGTCGCCCCTTTTTTAGGGTAAAGCCAAATACTATTAGAAATTAAAAGTCAACATACAATGACTTCTCTTATGAGAAGTGATGAGTTCAAGTTTTTGTACAATCTCTTTCTAATAATGAAGACATCTAAAGGTCAAGTCTTTTATTTGTGAAAAGACTTTCATAGTCAGCGTTAGCCATATTATGTTTTGTACATAAAAGGCTTATTGATACTATGATAATGACTTAGGACTTTGTGGCTGATCTGTTTTAAAGAGAATTTGAGATTCTTACAGTAAACGAGATTAGAACAAAGGAAAAGTCATGAAAGAGACATATGATGAATCTAGGGAGAGCAAACTTAACCACTAATGTGAATAGAAGTGGACTAAAGGTAAAAGTGCTATATTGATATATTATTGGTCATTTTACTCGTGTATACCATGAGTTGAAACAATTGACATACGGTTGGTCAATTTTACTCGTGTATGCACTGAGTTGAAAACATAGCACTTGTAGACGCTTAAATAGTGCATCTTACATATTAAGCACTGAGATACTAAATCTTGTCCTATGTGGATTTAGGTTTATGGTTATCAATTAAAAAACGTTTGAAATTCTTAAAAAGATCATTGGAAGTTGGTCTTCTGGATTGTTCTCCTGTGATTGTATTACTCTTGGATTTGAGTTTTTGACTTGGTTAGTATCTATAGAATAGATAGACAAAGTGGTGCTAGATTTGTTTCTTCTTGAATGGTTTAAGGGTGAATTGTGACCAAGGCACATTGATTATTCGATCATAATCAATATGTGTTCATTAAGTAAAGTGAACAACTATGTGTGTGCAATTTTTTTTTGTATACTTGGTTAAGTCAAAATGAATTAAGACACTAAGCTAGTAAGAGAAACTCTCTGAATAACTTTCGTAGTTACTTGTCAATATGTGGTAAATCATATGTGACCATTCAGAGATTAATGGGTAGATCTTTCATTGCAGTTAATTTTGTTAGACTTCTGTGATTTAATTAATATGGGGGTTGGGAAATGAACCTCCTACTCCATTACTCCTTTACATACATTGATCCTGTCTGTTTTGATTTATCCTAATATGAAACGTTAGAATGTTTCTTTGAAAATTATGAGAGAATCAAATTGATGAATTTATCTTTGAGAGGTTAAATTCAAAGGGACAATGTATTTGTATCTCGGAGATACGCAAATGATCTAAGGTGTACGTGTTCTAAGTGAACATGATGAGGTGGAAAATTAGTAAATCACAGAATGTCCGGAGAATTTTTTATTTGGATGAAGAATCTTGATATTGCTAAACCTCAAGTCAGGTTTAACGATTCGTATAGTGGCTTTGTGCCTTATAGATCACTTATGAGAATCGTGTTCCCGAGTTTGAGTGGGAGCAAAATTATCGTAGTGATCAAGTTAGTTGAATCCAAATTTTGTGCAAACACAAAATATTCTCTGGAAAATTAGATAAAGTCTAACATAGTAAGACTCCATCGTATTCTATTATCTGAGAAGATTGAATTAATGCAATGAAAGAGTATTTATAGAATTACTAACTCTATAAACATGTGTGGCACCAATAACTCGTGACAATTGCTGAGGAGGGGATAGTTGTCTGTGTGGCAGCAATTGCCCTCGTGGTAAGGTCATAGCCAAAATGTGGTATTTCGACTTTCACATGGTTTAAAGATTTGAGTTGCATAGTTTCTCTTAGTTATAGTGTTATAAGTATGTTGTAGTCACCCAATTGTATATAATCAAACCAAGTTTGGATTCTGGTTCAACATTAAACGTGAGGATATTGAGAACTTTACATGTTCTCGAAATCTACTAAGATGTTGATACTTAGATTTTGAGGTACAAAGCTCACCCAGTAGCAAATGGTATATATATACATGTGTGTATATATCTTGAGATAAACTTATTTGCTAGCGGTGATACTTTTTAGTTATTATGGACATATGAGATTAGAATTATGTATAAATGGACATGGGATTGCATTTCTTGATTGAGATGTAATTGAAAAGATATACATGGGAATGCCTTGAGGATTCTAGAGACAAAGGCCAGTAGGTAAAGTCTGTGAACTTATAACCTTAGTTGGCAGAATTTGTCTTACAAATAATGGAGTATGAGATTTTATGAATACATGATCTTATACATGTGTTTTCATCTTCATAGATGTAGACCATTGTTTTGTAGTCCGTAAGTCCATTGAGATGCTTGAAATTCTATCTCTTCATTAGTAATGTCTTGTTAGCCGAAATTAGAAGGAGTACATTAAGCCATTGAGAATATTTTTCCTTTAGCTTATGAAGTAGAGGACATGATGAGCAAAGTGTTTGATTTTACGTAAAAATCTATGTAAATCGTTAAAAATGAATCTTGCTCAGTGTCGAGATCCATGTTAGGTTTTTCAATAGCACGGTTTCATAATGGATACTTATGCTCATCAATACTCCAATAGTGTAGAGTTGTAGCCTCAAAATGTGTCCGGAGAGTCCAAATAGAAATGTCTAGACCACCATATTCCAATAGTTGTTTGTTTTTTGGATCTTGAAGTACAATGTGACTTGTACTCGCTCCAATAATTGTTATGCCATGGGTCATAAGGTATTGTCCAATTCTAGTATGACGTATTGGACAATAGCTGGTAAACACTGCAAATGATTTCCTTAGTATGGAGAAAAGTTGTCAAAAGAATATACATATGTGGACTTGAGGAGGGGATTTGGATAAGTGTAAGTCTACCTCTGAATTTGCTTCTATTACAATGCTGACTCTAGAAGTAGCACGAATCAACTTGTGTAACATTGTGCGCAATTAAATATTATTTGTGGCATGTATATTTGCAGTGTCGGATAATGTTTGGTTGAATTTGTTTTATAGCATGTGGGAGTTGTAAGCAGTTATGTGGGAGCTGTGATTATATATGTGAATATATATCGTGATAAACAGCCAACTAATGCTTACATAGAAGTCTTATTATTGACCTATTGCTGTAAAATCGAACATCGACACAAAATATAATTTTATGAGATATCATTGTAAACCAATGAGTGGTGTTACAACTTGTGTATACGCATTTAGAAATGGCTAAAGTTGCTACTTAGCCTTAGCCTAGAGATATATTTGTTGGTCAAGTTAGATCTCTAGAATTGCGTAGAATGCGATCTCTTTTGAACTAAAGGATGTTCATAGAGATTTATGCCCATAAATGTTTGACATTTGAGTGATGTGCTTTCTAAGCATGTATGTGATGATATGCACTCGATGTCTAAAGGTATGTCAGATAAGTTCGAGATTGACTCTCTCACATGAGCAATCGCCTCTGACATTGAGCAATGTGCAGAGATGAGACATTTTTGATTTTGTGGCACACTAAATCATACGTAGAGATGATGTCGCCTTGATTGATAATCAAGATGAGATTACTGTTATGAATTTATGTAATCGAAATGGATTCCCACCATCCATTGACTTATCTAGAAGCCAGATGTGAGTTTTCTTGAGGTTGTTATTGATAGAGGACGAACAAGAAGAAAACTCAGGTTAAGTGTTGAGATACACTTGAACTAAGATCTGTACAGTGTATTTGATTTGAATCATGACATACACTTCCAAATAGGAAGAAAAACATTGTAGCACGCGTTTCATACCGCGTGTGCTATATGACCATTGGAGTAATGAGAAAAATCCCTGCTTTCTCATTGTGTGAGACTCAAAGGTTTATGTAACCAAAATTATACCCTTATGATTTTCTACTGTTTCTTAAAGTTTTATTTTAGTGTTGCTACTTTAGCATATTACCAATAGCCACGAATGATTCGGCAATGCGGTATATGTCTAGGAAAGTAGCTATAATATAGTTGAGAGATTCTAGTGGGAAAGGAAGACTATTCTTGTCTGACACGTATTTTGTATTCACAGGCCGGCCAATTATGTCAAACTTAGTGTTTTAAACATAATTGTGAATACATAGAATTGATTGGAAGTCAAGTATACTCTTGAATATTGTTTGAGGGACAAGAGATACGTTGACTTGTGTAGTAAAAAGATGTCTGGGTTATAGCGAGAAGTTGTCCTCATATTATTCGATATTGAGTTGCTATACATCCTTAACCGGTGTATAGCTTGAAGCTCATCATATATGCTCGCTGGTCACACGATCCATTTGCTTGTATGAAATTGTGAATATGTTGTTACGGTTACACCAGATGTATGTCTAGCCCTCATGTGCGAGTGGGAGATGTTGGAAATTGGATATGGGTTATGGGTCGCCCATGAGGGCTTGACCCTACCCATATTACTTTGAAAGAAAAAAAAGGAGGGAGTAGTTTTTTGTAGGATAAAACTACCCCAACTCCCTCCTTCTCTCCTATATATATCTTATGTTTGAAATAAGATAAATAACAAGACATATACAAGAATAGAGAGAAAATTCGCAGCAAAAATGAGGGGCTAAAAGTGAAGGCATAAAAGTGTCATTTTGGTGTGATGTTGGCAAAGAAGATTCACCATTTGAAGTACTTGGATTGTGGATAGTCATCTCTCTCCCCGTGATTGAGAATGCAGACGTTTTAGAGCATCAAAACCGTGTGGAAGAAGTGTGAAACAACCAAATTGAGATCCGCATTTGGTTAGTATTTAATTATGTTGAAATCGCATGTTTTATGTGATTAATTTCCGTCAAATGTCTTGGAGAATATTGCGATGACGTTACTTGTTGAGTTATTTTGAAAATCTTTCGTGCAAAATCATGCGCGCCGATGTAATTAGTCTCCTTGTATTTAATGGTAATCAGTTAATTGAGTAACTAAAATTTTCGAGGTTTACGACGTATAAATTGGATCTATCAATTTAGGACATGCTATCTAATAATTATGTATGGTAATATTGAAAGCACGGCGAAGAGAATGAAAGTAACGCTGACATTATTTGTCTAATTCACACCTTAAGATTCTTGATCAGTGGTAATTTATCACATTTAGGCTTCATCGCTCATCCAATAGGAAAATGAGATGTTTCATTTGAGTTTGGCTGAATGATGTGAATGTGTTATTTTAAAAGTGGTACGAGTTGATGTAGCAATGTGTTTCCATCCTATATGATTAAGATCTACAATCTTTGTGATTTGAATATACAAGTGAGTCTTGACTGGTCAAATTTTATCGGTGGATTTGTGTTGCATTGTTGGAGTGCAAGGGTGGTTCAGTAGATGTTGCTCACGATCGAGTTTATTTTTGGATTCCTGATACTTTTAATATTTTTTGAGTTTTCTTTGCACATATTGGACACTATGAGTGGCTAAGAAAGGGATGATTTTCTAAATCAAATAAACTAGTGGCAGAGGAGAGAGCTGATACGTGTCCGAGGTTAAAAGCGAATTGAAAGGTGAAGATTAAATTGATGATATAATCTATTGGTTTGTGTCTAAGTAGCTTTTCCATTGATCTTAGATTCAAAATATAAACTAATATAAAAGAGCATTGTCTAAGATGTTTGGGTACCAAAATTCTCTGTTTCATTTTTTTTTTCAACCATGATAGCATAAGGTTGCTAATGTTCTTGTGATCCAACTATATATTTGATTGTTTGCATATGTAGTTTAACGAGTTTTAGTTGTGGCAATTTGACAATACTAAACATTTTTTGGAATACCAAAACCACCACCCACGAAAGAATTGTCACGCAAAACTGAAAAATAACAAATAAAACGTTGCTCCTACATCAGGAACACATGACACAATAAAACCATAACAACCGAAGCCTATTCCATAAGATAGGCACGTAAACCAATAAACAACAATCATATGCAGTTATAATTCTCCTGCAACTATATAAGTTGTCTACATAAAAGCCTGATTTTTCGTTGTTCAACGTCTAAACGCACACGCGGGTGGTATTGTATTGATAATGTATTAATGGCATGTGCATCAATCCACTCGGTAAAAACGAAAGACCTGTGTGTCGATTGCGTATCTAATTAACATTGTTCAAAACACGGACCTTTTGTTCTTCTTTTTAATACCACGCGGCACATGTTTTCCATCTTTTTCAAAATGAAGGACCTTTATGATGTGTTCAACTCGAGTATCAATCTCATCGACTAAGGGCACACTTGTCCTATGCAAAGCAGCATTTTCTCCATCGAGTTTGGCAGCGCTCATCACAGCATTATCGCGCTCGCCCACGTTGACACCTTTCATCAAAGTTCTCGATTCCTCATCTAAAGCCCGTCTCTGTTATTACTTTAATCTCGTTAAAGTGATCCATGTTTAGGAATCCAAAAAATATCATTCCGCTGCGTTTTTACTTCGATGGATTCCTAATAGAAACAAGCGTCCTAAGATGGAATGTTTGGATTGAAACAATAGCTGACCCCAACATAACTTCAAAATAGGAATAAAGGGGTGGCGGCGCCCAGAAATGGCGAACGAGGTGGCAGGCGCCGCCTCGACGTGCCGTGCTGGGCGAAAGCCCAAAGTAATCGAGTGCTGGACCCGACCCGGCGATTGATAATATTATATATACATTTATATATTTTATATAGATATAATTATTAATACATATTGGGTTTGACCCAATAGACAAATGTGACCCGAGATTTGTCAAATTCCCTTTTTCCTAATAAAATCATTTTATTTTTTCAAAAATTAAATTGGATTTAATAAGGTTAAATTGGATTTGACTTTTGTAATTAAATTGGATTTAATTATGCCACAAATTAAAGTTTGGAATTTTATTTATTATTAATGACGATTAAATAAATAGGATATATTTTTGGGCTATATTTAATTTTTCAAAGTAATTAAGAATAAGTTAAACTTATTTCTTAAATAGTAAAATGGATTTATTATTTAACATTGAAATTAAATTCACTTTTTCATAACTAAATTAGATGTAATTAAGTATGAATTTCTTTTTGATTTTAAAAATAAAAGCCAACATGATCTTGAACAGTTTATTTACATGCTTTGATGTATGTTGTGGTGGATGCATCCATGGACTTAGGGTTCTACCATTTTATATTGTCTGGGTTGTATTGAGCCGAATAATGCCCCCCAGTTTGTACTTTTAATTTCGGTAGTATAATGTACATGGCGCTTTAATGTTATGTAACTAGTAAAGGTAGGACCTTCTTGAAGCTTCGTACACGAAGCATATCAAGATTAGATTTGATATAGGCCCCTGTTAGGAAATTTCATGTTAGATGTTTTGATGATGACAAGATAGGATTTTATGTTAGACCCCAAATACAATGTAAGTTTCTATTTTGATAGATCCTTGTATAAGCGTTTGAAAGTATGTAATTTTTATTAGGCTTGTAATTTTTATCTTTATAGATTTTAGACTAAGTATTAGATACCGAATCGCTAATAGAATTCTAGATGAGTCTATTAGAGAAGAAGTTGAAGATCAGCGTCTGAAGTCAACTGAAGATGAAGATTTGTTCTTAGCGTCTGTCAAACGCTAAAGGACTATTTCAGGAATTATGAATCAAGCGCTCAAATCACTCTAGCGATCCGATATCAGATTCACCTGAATTAAATCCTCAAGTCATGAAGGACTTAAATGCAATCATTCAACAAACATTTATTTCCAACGGGAAATAAATTCAAATGCATTACATGTGATAAGCCACTGTGACTTGTGCACAAGCCACCTTTTCACTAGACTGTCAGAACTTCAGAGTTTATAACTGCTCCCATCCAATCGGTGCCAGCTGATTTTCAGGAATGTCAGGTTTTAGGTAAAATCACGCGCTGCGTGAAAGGCACGCTCTCACATGTGTCCAACGGACAGATCCCAAGAATTGCCTATAAATACCTTACATTCAGCAAACCAAAAAGAAAAAGAAAAAGATTGGTACATAATATTACAAGAGAAACTTACGTACCTGCACAAGAAAAAGCTTAGAAACTCCATAGCTAAAAATCCTTCAAGCTTTTTATCTACATTCCAGATAGTCACAAATATTTCAAACCTCTTCCAAAGAAGAAACCTAAATTCCTATTGAGATATTCCAAATTGTTTCATCTTCCCAAAAACAGACAAAACCTTATGATAAACCTTCAATCTTTCATCTGAGTGAGAAAGAAGTTGAAAACCCCTTACAGGCAGTATTTCTGAGTGAGAGAAGCTTGTAGAAGACGATCTTCATTGGTGCTGAAATCTGTGTGATCAAGGAGCCCGAGATCTTTTTCATCCTTTACTATCTTGTAGAAGATTCTGTATGATTCTTCGAAAATCATCCTAGTAAATTCCTCCAAGTGAAAAAGGAGAAGAAGGACGTAGAAGGGATTACATCACCCAGTGAACCTTAAAAATTTCTTGTGTTCTTTACTTTATTTATTGTCTTGATTTACATTATATTATATTCTTTGAAAAAGACAAGCTAATTGCAAAGCGATTAACTAACCAATCGAACGCTAAAAATCATTTCCACTGTGCTAACCCTGATCAAGCGATCTAGGCATTACCCTACTTCGGTAAATTGCTAAAATCACTAAATCTAAGTTATCTTTACTGAAGCGTCTGACCCAAGTGCTCCGCTTCTAAGCGTTCAAATCTCTAAAAGTGATACGAAATTTTGAAGTCGAAAAAGACTTCAGGGTCTATTCAAACCCCCCTTCTAGACCCTTTCGTATGCCACTTGGGACCACCAAGTGGTATCAGAGCGGTTGAATTAGAAACCTAAGCATTTCCGAGCGTAACTGCTTGTTCAGATCCATCCTTTTGAAACTTAATCGCTTTAAAATTTCTCTTTAAAACATCTCATTTTGGCTTTTAACAAAATGCCTAAGTTGGTAGAATCAAACTATGATTCTTGGAAACTTAGAGCATTCGCTTATTTATGCTCTTGCGATAATGAAATGTGTGATGTGATCACAGATGGCCCCATTCAGATTATGAAAGTTGTAACTCGAGCCCCTGAAGCAACCGAGGCCACTCCAGATGGTTATGTCGAGAAACCTAAGTTAGAATGGACGCCTGATGATCAAAAAAGGGAAAATCTAGATAATGTTGGACGAAGTGCACTCTACTCAACGTTAGGAGATAATGATGCATTGTTCAACAAGCTCAAGCAATGTAAGACTTCCAAAGAAATATGGGATAAGTTGGCTATAGTATGTGAAGGTTCAACACAAATGAAGGAGAACAAGCTCTCCTTAGCCATGCAAAGATTCGAGCATTTCAAGATGCTACCCAATGAGACGCTAGAACAATTGGACGCAAGATTTACTTTGCTCATTACCGAGTTAGCATCACTAGATAAGGAATTGACCAACAAGGAAATGGTCAATAAGATTTTCAGAAGTCTTCCAAGTAAATACTTGATTAAGACTGTTGCTATGAGAGAATCACAGACCCTGGAGACATTTACTCCAGAACATGTGTTTTCAGAGTTAAAGGCATTTGGATTCGAATTGGGAGAAGTCAGCGACACATCGACTTCAGCGATTGAATCAGGAGCTTTAATCGCTACTACTAAAAGTAAGGGTAAAGCGGTTAGCGAAGTGAAATCAACGGAATCAAATAAAGAAAAGGAAATGGCCTTATTGGTCAAGAAATTCAAGAAATTTCTAAGATATGAAAAAAGAAATCCTATTGGACAAACATCATTTCAAACCCCTCCCCCTGCTCCAGCGCCTCAGTATCAAGAGCCAATGTACTCTGCACCTCAACCAGTAGCGCCAGTCCCTTACCAAGCTCCTACGACTCCTACTCTAAATCTCTCAGCGCCAGTCGGATCAAAGCGATTATCCACTGAACAGAAAATGAAAACTAATTTGTGTTATAATTGCAGGAAACCAGGACACTACAAGGTAAATTGCCCTTATCCAAATGTGTCTAAGCCCACAAGGCAAGACTATGCGGATAGAAACCAATTCAGGAGCAACCTTCGACAACAAGGTTTACTAGCGGAATCTGAACCATTTTCCGCACCTGAAGAGGATTTGGAATCATCAGATGAAAGCAGTGATGATGAGCCTACAAGCGACTCAGCGTTGATCTGTCTCATGGCAAGAAAAGATGAAGCGTCTGACAAATCGCTACCAGAGGTAATCAATGAATTATCTCATCCTCTTTCTTATGATGAGTTACTTGACAAAGTTAATGAGTATTATAAAGATTGTCAAGAGGCTGCCAAAATATATCAAAATGATCTCGCTATTATATCATCAGTCACAAGAGATAAAGTAACACTGAAAGCAGAGTTGAAAGTTCAGCAACAATGCATTGAGAAGAACCAATCACTTGAGAGTGAGATTATTCAATTAAAAAGCGATCTTGATATAATAGTCAAGAGAGAAGCTGATCTGATCGCTAGACTTGCCAAATCAGAGCAGCTCGTCTCATCATTATCAAAAGCTTCAAGAAAGCTAGATAATGTGACTAAGGTAACAAGATTATATGGTGAAAAGACCGGTTTAGGATACAATAAATTCGGTAAACAAACAAATAAATCTATTGTTACGGCAAACAACAAAGGAAAGGGTGTTTTCTTTGTTGAGAAAGGTTCACAAAGTCAAACGCTGAATGAACCAAGCAACAATGGTACGAGGCTAAATGAGAAAGCCAAAGCTGACTCAGGCAAGGGTAAGGTTAAAGCAAATGATTCACAAAGAAAGGTTCATCCAAACGCTCAAAAGGCTAAGGATAAACCTAACCACTGTGAATCAAGCGCTAAGCGTTCAGCACCAAAAGTGCAACCCAAGCCAGCGCCAAGGAAATACCAGCGTCAATATCCAAGACAGTCAAGATCATATTATCGATACTATGATGATTATGATTATGACTATGACTATGACTACTATTATAATCGAGGATATTATTATACACCCAAAAAGCACACACAACACGATGTGAAACCCAAGAAGGCCAGTATTCCCATAATGAAGACTAGGCAAATATGGGTTCCTAAAGTTCTAGTTCAAACCAAAGTTACTAACAAAGAAGGACCCAAGGCAACATGGGTACCTAAGAAGAATTAGAATTATCCTTTAAATGCAGGTACCTAAAGCCAACACCGATACTTCAGTTTGGTACATTGATAGTGGATCGTCAAGACACATGACGGGTTCCAAAGATCTTCTAGTCAACTACCAAGCTACCAACGGTCCTCAAGTTATATTTGGTGATAACTCCAAAGGTAAAACCAAAGGTATAGGTATCATGCATAGGGGGAACATCATGATTAGTGATGTATATTATTTTGGGGGTCTTAAGCATAATTTGTTAAGCATTAGTCAATTTTGTGATAAAGGCTTTGAAGTAAAATTTTCAAGTGACTTCTGCTATGTTAACGACGCTAAGACTATGTCTACTAAATTAAGAGGTAAAAGAACAAACAATGTATATTTAGTACATTGGGATTCAACAATTGATAACAACCCCACATGCTTTGTTGCTAAAAGTCAAAATGAATTGGGTTGGTTATGGCATAGAAAAATGAATCCCCTCAATTTTAAGGCAATCTCTCAATTAATATCGCTAAATCTAGTAGAGGGATTACCTAAGGGCTCCTTTCAAAAAAATCGCTTGTGTGATGCATGCCAAATGGGTAAACAAGTTAAATCATCTTTTAAAAGGAAACCATGCCTATCTACTTCTAGAGTTCTTGAACTATTGCATCTAAATTTGTTTGGTCCCATTCAAATCATGAGTGTTAGTGGTAAAAAGTACTCGCTAGTAATAGTTGATGATTTCTCTAGCTATACTTGGGTAGAATTCCTAGCGACCAAAGATGAAACTAGTGTCAAGCTCATATCGCTAATTCGTCAATTACAAACTTATAAAGATTTAAAGGTGACAAGAATTAGAAGCGACAAAGGAACTGAATTTACTAACCAATTTGTTAAGAAGTTTTGTATAGACTTTGGAATACTTCATGAGTATTCTGCTCCTAGAACACCTCAACAGAATGGAGTTGCCAAGCGACGGAACAGAACGCTTAAAGAAGCCGCTAAGACGATGTTAGCAGAGTCCAAGCTGCCTCAAAGGTTTTGGGCCGAAGCTATCAATACCGCTTGCTATACTCAGAACCGGTGTATGATCAACAAGCAACATGAGAAGACTCCATATGAGTTGTGGAAGGGACGTAAGCCTAACGTTTCATATTTTCATGTATTTGGTTCAAAATGTTTTATTCATAACAATGGATCCCACAACCTAAAGACTTTTGATCCTAAAGCGGATGAGGGAATCTTTCTAGGCTATGCCAAGAATGGAAAGAGTTTTCGCGTCCTAAATAAGATTAAATCGAAGGTTGAAGAATCCATTCATGTTGTGTTTGATGATGCTAACCAAGAACCGAGTAAGGTTAATCCTGATGATGTAGGAATTGAAGATCTCACCTAATAAGCGTCACAAATCAATCTTGGTGATGATAGTGATGATGAGATTCGTGTACCTATTCCTAAGGATACTCGTGAGGTTAACAATGATGATAATGTCAGAATTGCTGATGATCATGAAGAGAATGATCATCAAGAGCAGATAGGAACTGTGGATGATACAGCGACTACGCCAGAGACAAATGAGAGTCAAGCGATTGACAACCAAGAGTCTCTCGACCCGTTCCAACCAGACCGCAAATGGCTTAGAGACCATCCACCAGAGCTAGTAATTGGAGATATGGAAGCACCTGTTAGAACTAGGTCAGCTACAATTAATGAGGCCATGTTCGCATTTTTTCTATCTCAAATAGAACCAAAGAAAGTGGATGAAGCGCTCAGTGATTCAAGTTGGGTAGAAGCGATGCAAAAAGAGCTTAACCAATTTGAAAGAAGCAAGGTTTGGACGCTAGTACCAAGACCAACTCACCAAGGAGTTATTGGGACTAGTTGGGTTTTTAGGAACAAAATGGACGAAGATGGCTTTCTTACAAGAAACAAAGCTAGATTAGTCGCTCAGGGTTATTGTCAAGAAGAGGGTATTGATTTTGATGAGACATATGCCCCAATAGCCCGTCTTGAAGTGATTAGGATGTTCCTAGCGTTTGCCGCATTTAACAAGTTCACAGTATACCAAATGGACGTGAAGAGTGCTTTCCTGAATGGTAAACTCCAAGAAGAAGTCTATGTGGAGTAATCTCCAGGATTCATCAACAACCATGACAAAAGTATGGTCTACAAATTGGATAAGGCACTCTATGGCCTTAAACAAGCACCAAGAGCATGGTATGACACTCTCTCTATCTTCCTTATAGGTAAAGGCTTTTCAAAAGGCAGCGTTGACACAACATTATTTAAAATTACTCATAATGAAGATATTCTCTTAGTCCAAATTTATTGATGATATTATATTTGGTTGTGCAAATAAGCGATTGTGTGAGAAATTTTCGAAAATGATGCAAGATCAATTTGAAATGAGCATGATGGGTGAATTAATTTTCTTCTTAGGATTACAAGTTAACCAACTCCCTAATGGAATATTTATAAGCCAAGTTAAATATACAAAAGATATGATTAAGAAATTTGGTATGAAAAATGCATCATCTTCAAAAATTCCAATGAGCCAAACGCTTAAGTTAGATAAAGATGAAAGTGGGAAGAAAATTGATATCACTAACTATAGAGGTATCATTGGATCACTTTTTTATCTTACCGCTAGTAGACCGGATATTATGTTTTCGGTATGCATGTGTGCACGATTTCAATCTGATCCTAGAGAATCACACTTAAATGCTACCAAGAGAATCCTTAAATACCTAAAAGGCACACAAAATGTGGGCTTATGGTATACAAGGGACTCTCCTTTTGAACTAATTGGTTATTCAGACGCAGATTTTGCAGCATGCAAAATAGATAGAAAAAGTACTAGTGGTACATGTCAATTTCGAGGAGATAGACTAGTTTCGTGGCATAGTAAGAAACAACAATCCATAGCGACTTCTACCGCTGAAGCAGAATATGTAGCCACTGGGAGCTGTTGTGCTCAAATCCTTTGGATGAGGCAACAACTTAGAGACTATGGAATAATCCTAGGTCTTACCCCAATCCATTGTGATAACCAAAGCGCTTTAGCTATGACCCAAAACCCTGTCCTTCATTCTAGAACCAAACACATTGACATTAGATACCATTTCTTGCGTGACCATGTTCAAAAGAAAGATATCTCCATGCACTTCATTGGAACTGACAAACAATTGGCAGATATCTTCACCAAAGCGCTCAACAAACAACGCTTTCTCACTTTGAGAAGTGAATTAGGTATGATTGATTTAAACGCTTAAATCATAAGAGCATCATATCTTTATAGGCATAAAATTTAAGGGGAATCCACTTAATGTTTATGTCTAAAGCGTTTTCACAAAAATCTAAAATAAGTCATCAATTTTAGGGGGAACTTTAAAATTGTACATGTCTCAATACCGAAAGCGACTGTGATCAAAAATGACTTTTAAAAAACAAAATTTATGCATTGATTACTAGCGCTTATTTTTTATGCATGACAAAGTCAATCACTAATAAATGATTTTTTTTTTCAGTTCAAGCGATTGATTTTATTTTCAAACTTTGAAGAAATTAAATTTCTGTTCCTAAAAAGTCATAAGCGTTGCAAGGATCCCCACTTTAACGCTTAGTAAATTTCTATAAAAATCATGCATAGTTTTCATCGCTAAAAAGTAACGTGTGGATAAGTCCAAAAGATTAGATTTGATAACTACCCACACGTGCCTATCAAATCAAACTGACGGTTATGATTCGTATCTAAATCTAGACGGTTCAGTGACTGCATAAGTCTGAGTACGTGTCAGTGTACTATCAGGCGCGTGTATTTCACGCTGAAAATTTCAAATGTCTTTCAATTAAATGGGTAACTGCGGATCCCAAAATCTCTCTATTTTGTAACAGTTCACCTATTTTACTGCACCTTTTGACATCCGTACTTATGCATAAACGGCTCAGATTCACACTTTTCAGTTTTTCACAATTCAATGATGTCACACGTGGCAGTCATCTAAGCCACTGAGGAGTTATTTTTGCCTCTATATATATTCTTCAAGGCTTTTACAGTCAGATTTTATCACTTCCAAACTCTCTCTCTGCTGTAAAATCTTCATCTCTCTTAAGGCAAAAACTTCTTCAAAAGCTTCAAAATCTTCCAAATCATCCAAGTCCGCTACCGGAAAAACTTCCCGCGCTGAAAAACCAGTCACGATTAACGCTGGATTTCTTGTTAACTGGGACTACCTGTTTGATAACCAGAACTTCCCTCTACGAATGGTTCTTCCACTCGTTCGAGAATCTGCTTTGAGAGATATGATTACCATTGTTTTTAACTACTTTGAAGAAGAATCTCTCTATTTCTTCACCAATGCTAAAATTTCTGACGATGGAAACTCTATTTCCTGCGTCTTCCCTTTTGCTCGTGAGACCTTTGTTCTCACTCCTTCACTGATATTGTCCCTGTTGAACTTACCTAATGATGGTGGTGAAGTAGAATTTGTTACTCTCGTTGATGCGACTAAAGTCGGGGAGTTGATCAAGAAAGATGAAGTCCAAGCTACTTATGAGCCAAACTTCAAGAAGAACGACATGAAGGGCGAATATGTCATTCTCGCGGACATTTGCGCCAAGATGATCGAATGCAGAAAAGGGACATTCGATAAAGTTACAAATATTCAGTACAAGATGATGGTGGCCATTCTGACCAAATTAAAGATTAATTGGTCTCTCTATGTTTTTAATCGCTTTAAGGCAGCGATGGCCAAGTCAGTTAATCCCAAACCTTATGGGATTATGTTAAGTAGAATTTTAAGCGCTTGCGGTTTTACAAACTCCACTGGAAAGAAGATGGCAGCGTTAAAATTCTATGGCAAGAAGATTATTAGCAAGCTACTCAAACCAAAAAGGCATGGTGGTGCAGCGGTTCCCAAAGAGAAGCGTGAGTGACTTCAAGTTAAAGGAGTTGTTCGCATCGATGATGAAGACCAAGCGTCTTCCTCTTCATCATCTTCCTCGTCTGAAGAAGAAGTGGTGGTTAAGCGACCAAAAAGGAAAATCGTTCTCAAAGTCGCTGAACCAGCCAAGTCAGCCAAAAAGCAAAACCCAGAGCCCGCCAAGAAGAAGCAGAAGCTGGAGTCCAAGAAGAAACAAAAATCTCCTTCTCCTTCTCCTTCTCCTAAATCTCCATCTCCTCCTCCAGCATTTATCTTCTCTGTTCCCGAAGAGAGGAAGAAGTAGCAGAAGAAGTACCGCTTGCCTGAAGGCGTGCTCCCCTCTCTACTCCAGCCGCGTCTACAAGTGTTTCAGCGAATCCAGCGCTTGGAGAGTCAGTGAGCGTTCCTCCCTCTGACGCTGTTCCTGAAATCAGCTTAGATCCTCAAGCCGCTACTCAATCTGAGAGGCTTTCTAGTGTTCGGGGTAAGTATTTGCTAAGCAAATTATTTTACCCTTTCCTCGTTAGTTTCTAAGTCTCTAACGCTAGGATAAAAACTCTTCTTTCAGCCGAGTGTGAAGAAAATATTCAATATGTTCTCAACACTCTTGAGGATTTGCATATTCCCATTCGTGCTGATCCAATAACTTCTTTTCTCGATTTAGAATCAGAAGAAGAAGTCCTGGAGCCTGAGGAACCTATCCCCAATATAGAAACCGATGAAGCGACTACGTCAGTCGATGATATTCCTCAGGGTAAGCGTTTCAGTCTTTTCTTTGTAATTTCTACTTAGTAGAAATTTTGCTTGCTTTTCTCAAACGCTTATATGTATCAGCTCAAGATGCTCATGATGCACCTCAAGATGCACCAGACGCTGATGCACCTCCACCCTCAGAGGTTCCCATTGAAGTAGATGTGGATATGGCAACTGTTGCGGATATTGCAAAAGAAGCATCTCAAGTTCGTCCAGACGCTGAAACATCTTCAGCTAGTGAAGCGACTGTAAATGCTGAGAGGTCGATAGAAGTGGCCCCTATCCCAACAGAAGCGATTGCTCTTGTTCCTACTCCAACAGGATCTCCTCCTCGTGTCATCGATTTCTTTCCATGTGGATATTCTCCTGATCTTGAATTTTACTATGCCGCTAGAGAACGAGACACTCAGACGCTTGCAGAGCTCTAAATCTCTTTTCAAACAACTCTCCATCGGCCTGATCTTTCCAACTCTCAAAAGCTTGAATTCTTTGAGCAGTTTGCCGATTTAGGACTCTACAGCTTGGAGCGACTCCAATCTTGCTTTGAATATATTCGTCGACCAGTGTTTAATAAAGCAGATTTTGATCAAGCACGGTTTAATTTCACCGGTCGCTCAGATGAATCCTTTTATCCTCTTCGAGCCAGCAAGATTGTCTTCAAAAATCCTCACATGGGCGATAGGAACAAAAATCCTGATGAGGAAGATCTAAACAAAATAGGAGATTCGGCTCTCCCCAAAGTCGTCAACTCTCCTCAGAATGCCCTCTCTCCTAATCCACTCAAGCTTTGGAAAGGAAAAAGACCAGTAGTTGCTGAGCATCCAAATCCTGTTAATTCGTTGATAGAAGATGAAGCCCGAGAATATCTTGCCAGACTATGGGCTGAGGATTACGACGAAGAAACTACGCGCTTCAAGAAATTCCTTGCCGCTAGAAAAGAACCAAAGAAAGCTGACAAGCTTGGCAAGCGATGGATGATGGATACAGCCAGATGGGCTGAAGAGTTCGTTCTACATTTCTATACTCTTCAAGAACTCGTAAGATATCCATTTTGGAATTGAATACAGACACCGAGGACTTACAACCTTTTTGCTTCAACATCGTCAGCACATTGCAGGCAATGTCAGCGACTTACCACGCTATAGGCAACCAATAGAAACCTACATTCGCCAGCAACTAGCTTTATTCAGTCAAGGTGGACGCTACATCTTGCATCCTCATCAAGCATTTGTTCAGCGCATCTTTCTCGATTTGAACGAAGAAGCCTCCTCCAGTAAACAGCCGTTTCTTCCAGCACAAAGTCAAATTTTTGTCGACGTTTCCAACGAACACGCTGAGTTTGCTGAATTCCACATAGACATGAGAGCAGTGATAGAAAATGCCCAAGCGCTGGACATCTCTTTTAATCATTACTCAGGGTTAAGCAATTTTAGAGGATATAATTTACACCCTGTGCTCTTCAGTCAACAGAACATTCAAGTGGCCAAGATGATATTGCTGATTAGGCCAGTGGACCAGGAAGCAGTTCAAGCGCTGATGCCATTTATTTTGGACTTCTTCCAATCTTATACTTCAGGAATAGAATTGCCGGAAGATGTGCAACTTGCACTTTGTACAGAAGAGCGAGAAGACGCTATCTTCTTTATTCCGAAAAGCAGCCTGATAAGTCCAAGGCATGTGATGGAAGCACTTGGCCCACTCTGGGTCATTGCTATTGAAAACCCGTCTTCCCCAATCCAAATAATTGAAGAAGAAAGTGCTCCTACTGAGGAAGTCGCTCCGATTTCTGAGGCCTCTTTGCCAGATTCTTCTAGCGCCCCGGTAGTTGAGCCCCCAGCGATTGCAGATCTAATCATGGATCAATCGATTGAAGAAGTGCATGCTGAAATTGCTCAACAGCCTGACGAGCCCTTTATCAGAGATAAATCCAAAGGCAAGGCTACAATTTCTAGCTCTTACGGACTCATTCCGTCTCCTGAGCGTCCTTCTTCCGATTCAGATTCTGAGAGTGATTCAGACGCTAGCGATTTCAGACAGAAAGTACGGAACTCGCTCACCAACATTGAAGGTTCCTGCTCCAAGATATTTGAGGCTGCTGATAGACAAATCCGCATAATGTCTGATACGCGAAGTCGTGATATTGCAAACGCTTCCAATAAAAGCACTATCACAATCATGAACAGCATATCACCACTTGTCGCTGAACTCTCATCCGAATTCAATCGTCACTTAGCTCAGAGCGCTTCAACTGATGCTGAAACACATACTTGTACCGATGCCGCTGCTCAGAGCGTCGCTCTCTTAATTGACGAAGTTCGACTCTTGCGAAGAGAAGTCGCTGAGTTGAAAACCTCTCTTGATGATGCCAAGAAGGGGGAAAAGGAAAAAGAAAAGCATCAAGCGTCCAAAGCGATATCAAAGACAGATAATAAAAATTGGCGATCAATGTTTGACAAACTAGTGAGCATCAAGAAGATGTTAACTAAAAAGAGAAAGCCAAGAAATTATCTAGGAAAATATCCACTTCCAGAATTAGACGTCGATTTCTTGGAAAGCATGGGATTTCAACCATTTGTCGGTCCGCTAAGACGACCTATCAATTGGAAACCATCAAAAGATCCAAGAAAAGATATCTATCACGATTTAATTCGTGAGATTGGAATTTCTCCAAGAGAATGGACAGAAAGGTTGTTAGAACTTAATGAAAGCACTAGACTTCATAGGCATGATTACGATGAAGTTCAACATACGACAATGATCGACATTGATCGTCTCTTGTTGGACTTAGCGCTAGAAGTTCTCCAAGGCAAGAAAGAGCAAAGCAACAGAAAAAGTGAATGAATCTTTCTTTTTATTTTTATATTTCTGTTGTCGCTTTCATTATATTACTTTCACTATAAATCATGTATGCTTACTCTTTCAATATATGATGATTTATCGCTGAAACAACTTGTTGAGGCTAATCTAACATTAGCTAACTTGACTAACTTTTCATACGCTAACTTATATTTATTTGGGCTTTTCTTTTAAGTAACTCTTAAATTATAAAAGAGTTATAAGAGTTAAAAATCTTGACATGTGTCCAACAGACAAATCCCAAGAATTGCCTATAAATACCTTACCTTCAGCAAACCAAAAAAAAAAAAAAAGGATAGGTACATAATATTACAAGAGAAACTTACGTACCTGCATAAGAAAAAGCTTAGAAACTCCATAGCTAAAAATCCTTCAAGCTTTTTATCTACATTCCAGATAGTCACAAATATCTCAAACCTCTTCCAAAGAAGAAACCTAAATTCCTATTGAGATATTCCAAATTGTTTCATCTTCCCAAAAACAAACAAAACCTTGTGATAAACCTTCAATCTTTCATCTGAGTGAGAAAGAAGTTGAAAACCCCTTACAGGCAATATTTCTGAGTGAGAGAAGCTTGTAGAAGACGATCTTCATTAGTGCTGAAATCTGTGTGATCAAGGAACCCGAGATCTTTTTCATCCTTTACTATCTTGTAGAAGATTCTGTGTGATTCTTCGAAAATCATCCTAGTAAATTCCTCCAAGTAAAAAAGGAGAAGAAGGACGTAGCTGGGATTACATCACCCAGTGAACCTTACAAATTTCTTGTGTTCTTTACTTTATTTATTGTCTTGATTTACATTATATTATATTCTTTGAAAAAGACAAGCTAATTGCAAAGCGATTAACTAACTAATCGAACGCTAAAAATCATTTCTGCTGTGCTAACCCTGATTAAGTGATCTAGGCATTACACTACTTCGGTAAATTGCTATAATCACTAAGTCTAAGTTATCTTTACTGAAGTGTCTGACCCAAGCGCTCAGCTTCTAAGCGTTCAAATCTCTAAAAGTGATACAAAATTTTGAAGTCGAAAAAGACTTTAGGGTCTATTCAACCTCCCCCCCCCTTTCTAGACCCTTTCGTATGCCACTTGGGACCACCAAGAACTATCCCCCTGATTGATCTATTGACTTAGATCAATCTAGAATGCCCATGGATAGCATGTTGAAAGAAGAACTAGGTTTTCTATTAATGCATGGCTTAAAATAATTCCACATATGCGCAAATTGGATTAATGTGCAAAGTGTGACCTTAATTAAATAACAATTCTCCCAAAGCAATCATACTAAGTAAATAAGGGGTATTGGATATCCCAGCTCTCCATCAAACTTAGAGAGATAGAGTTATGAGTTGTACATGGCATCGTCCTGACTAATGGGGGTTATGCATAAACTCATAATTCGAAGATCTCTAAGTGCATTTGATGTCATCGGTCGAAGCAAATCTCATCCCATACATCGTTACAGGTTGCAAGATGAGATTCAAGTGTTAGATCGATAGGAGTTGATGGGAAAGTTGTTGGGTTGACTCATTCTCTCGGGTGGCTCATGGCAGTGGAAATTAAAATTTTATAAAAGTAAACGTACAACCACCCGAAAACAGGAATATGGAATTGGTTTGATTGAATTTGATAAGTAGGTAAATGAAATTATACCTTTCGAAAATTTCTTTTCACCTCGTACTTTGGATCTCAGCAACCCTGTGGTGCAAATCCACACAATTTCCCTTGGGTGAGAAATTGCCCGTCATTTTTCGTATCTCCCGATTTAGAGTGCTTCAAGCGTCGCACCTCTAGGATGTATCCACACGTCGTTCAAGTCACCAATCGTCTTGCCTTGCATGCTAGACAACAAAACGATTCTAAGCTTAACTTAGGCTTGATTATGTGAAAGGTAGGAATATTTTCTAAGTCGTTTAATTCAACACAAGAATAGAACGACGTCTTGTTGGAAAGAGGAGAAAGGTGGCCGATTTTAGGTCTAAGAGAGAGGGGCGGATTTTTCAGCTTTTTCATCATCTATTTTAGTCTCCTTCATCTCTTATTTATAGGTGAAGATTACCTAGAGTCCTAATAGGAAAAGGAAACTTCCTTTCTCCCAAACTCTCTAGTAATCCTCATCCTATGAAGACTTGGAGGAGGGGAAAACTCTTTTCCTCTTCCACCACACATAAAATAGCCCCCTCCCTTATTTACACTCACAAATCGGTCAACTCCATTTAATTTGGACTTTAAGATTTAATTTTGACTTCTCAATTTAATTATAGGTGCAACCCATCAATTAAATACAAGTCAAATCAAATCCAACCAAGTAATTCTAACATTTATTTATTTAACTTCGGATCCACTCAATTAAATAAAATACTTGGACTCTACTAGGTCCATTAATTTAATTAATTCTACAAGATTAATTAAAAGAGTAAAATTAATTGAATCCTTCAATTAATTTATATTCGATATTAGGAAAGTACTAAACTTTACTAATTCCCTCAATTTCCTCGAAATTGATTAATCACATCTATTCAAGCAGTGACTCTCTCGAGTTAGTGTGTGACCCCTTAGCCTCGTTTCTATCTAGTAGTAAGTACACCTTACCAAAGTGCCAGTGTACCTTCCTAAACTGGAAAGTACTAGATTAAATCAATCATTTGATTTAATCAAGCCTCGAATTAGTCACCAAGCTAATTCTCGGCACTTACAAATCACGGTTGCCCACCTAGCATAGGGTCCCGAAGAGCTAGATAAAACGAAAGTAAAGATACGCCTTTTGCGATCTTGATCCTCGCATAAGTAAGATCTCTCTATCTAATCTCCCGATTGAATCTAGAGCATTGGCTAAGGTCGAAACTCTATTAATTCAATACTATGTTTCCCACGTTATGTGAAATCGACTTCGACTATCTAAACGAGGAAACCCTACGCCTCTTTAGATACCATACTTCGGCCGAAGATTCCTTAAGTCGATTCACTATGCAACCATAAGAGATTAACCGACTGGCTAATGTCAGAGATAGATTCCTCTTGATTCTCACGTGCCTTACTACGTAAGACGTGCATGTCTGAGTTTGCCCATATTCGATCATCTAAAGTGATCATGTAACAAATCAAGAACATGCGCGGTTACGCATAAGACATCCAATGGAATCTTAGGTCCATAAGGATTACTCTTATACTACAAGACCACTGGAAGCTCCACATTCGACTGGGAATCCATTTCAGGAACTTCCATGGGGTTGTTCAGTTCGCCCATTACCACAATGGCAACCCTCATATATGCATTGGCTTTCACCGTGCCAGTATCTATGGAACGAGATACACTTCTACCAGAGTATGCATCATATGAGTAAGTCTTTTGGGTTGCATCGATATCCCTTTATCTTGATGAACCCTTTCACGACTTGGAACAATGTTTAAAGATCACAGCCTTCGAGACATATTCCATCATTGCCACACCCAATGTGCAATGATGCCCCATAGCTATGTGTGATCCTTCGAAACTTTATTCTAAGCCAAAGTAAAAATTAATTTAAGAATAAAGACATGCCACACATATAAAAGAGATTGACTTTATTTATATGAAAATGATTGTTCAACTCTAGAGTTACTATTACAAAGAATGGCACCCAATAATTGGTGCGCCGGGCACTAACTCTAACAAAAGTACTTAGAAGGATCACCACCAATATTTCGTTACAGACTGAGGTTAAGTGATCCATGAGCAAAAAAGGGCTTGAACCATCAGCTGGACTGATTGGCATGGCACGCCACTTTGAAATTTTTAATGAGCCACACATCTTTACAGATTGTAGATCATTGAAAATTTTGAAGAACTCAATCACTCACTAAGAAATATGTACAACGAGATTTCCTTTCATTGCAGTGGGAGTGCAATGGTTCGAAAAATATAGTGGGAGCCAAGTTAAAATTAAAGTCCTGATTTTACTTGGGTACAACATAATTATCTAATGAAATCTTTGTTTATTTTCTGCAGTCAATAATATCTTTCTCAAAATGGTTAACCCACTAAAAGTTTTGCTTGAAAAGAATTATTTGAACGGCCAGAACTTCTCTAATTGGAACAGAGCATTGAGGACGCTCCTCAATGATGAAAGATTAGAGTATATGCTGAAATTGGATCGACCACTCAGGCCTGGGGTCGAAGAGGATGGTTCAATTCACATAGAATATTCGAATTGGGTATCTGATGCTCGTAAAGCAAGGGATTACATGTTGAACTCCATGTGCAGCGAATTGAGATACACTCATGAAGACATGGATAGTCCCAAGTCAATCATGAAGCACTTAGAGGATATGTTTGGGGAGAACGGAAAATCTATTAGATATTTCGTTTCCAAGGAACTGTTCAACACAAAGATGAAGGAGCATGAGGATGTTGAGGATCATGTTTTGAAGATGATCTCCATGTTAGAAAGACTACGGTCCTTGGATTTCTACATGAATTTCCACCTCTAGGTGGACCTCATTCTCCAATCACTCCCTAGATCTTTCTTAGATTTTGTCATAAATTTTGACATTGATGACATTGAAGGGTCGCTCTCAGTACTTATGAGTCAACTGATAAATGAGCAACAACGTAGCAAGACGAAGTGGTTTGCATTCCAAATTTCGATTATTTTGAATAATACTGAAATGGATGGGAAAATCAAGGAACCCAAATCGACTAAAACTTAGAAGTTGAAGACCAAGGGTCCAAAGAAGACAGACGTATATCTTTACTGCCATGAGATGGGACATTGGAAATGCGATTGTCCCAAGCTGAAAGCTGACATATAACTTAATGTTTTGGAAACAAATTGTTCTGTTACTATATTTTCATCTTACTGGATACTAGACTCTGGAGCTAGTGCTCATGTGTGTCTTTTGAATCAGGAGCTGGAAAGAAGTAAGAAGCTGGAGCATGGAGAAGTGATGATCAATGTTGTCAGCGGACATAGTGTAGCAACCACGCACATTGGCACCACTTCCATTAGATTATTTACTGGATATTTATTATTGTTAGACAAATGCCTTGTTTTGCCCAATGGGCTAAGGAATATTGTTTCTATTCCTATTTTGGTCAGGAAAGGATTTTTCTTTTCCTTTGTAAACAATTCTTGCGACATTTATTTTAGAAATGAATGTGTTAGCAGTACGTCTTTAATAAGTGGTTTATACTATATTAATGTCCAAAATAATTGTAATGTCAATGTTGTAACAAGAAAATGCATTTTGTATGACACAAACCTAAGACAACTCTGGCATTTAAGACTGGATCATGTCGGGGATCATAGACTACACGAGTTAGAAAACGATGGAGTCATAGACTCGTTGGGAACGGATCCCTATCCCACTTGTGAGTCTTGTATCTAAGGCAAGATGACCAAGTCCCTCTTCATAGGGAAATTCGAAAAGGCCTCTGAAATCTTAGGACTGGTTCATACAGATGTGTGTGGTCCTTTTGGAAATGTGGCCAGCGGTGTTTTTTAGTACTTCATTACATTTATCGATGACCATTCTAGGTATGGAGTGTATTTGGTGAAATACAAGTCTGAATCATTATAAAGGTTAATTGAATTCAAGACTTTGGTCGAAAATCAAACCGGGCATCATATTAATGTGCTTCGGTCTGACCAAGGTGGCGAGTATATGAGTGCCGAATTTGACTAGTTCTTATGAGAACATAGCATACTGTTACAGCTAACTCCTCCAGCCACTCCATAATTAAATGGCATAGCAGACTAAAGGAATCAGACTCGGTTAGACATGATTCGATCCATGGTTAGCTACACGGATTTGCCCATTTCATTGTGGGGGCATGCATTGCTTACAGCTACTCACATTTTGAACAGGTGTCCCTCCAAATATGTTCCTAACACACCGTATCAGATATGGCGTGGAAAGAAGCCAAATCTGAAGCACATCAGGATATGGGGTTGCCCTGCCTATGTGAAAAAGATCAAGGCCTAGAAGTTGGAGGCTAGGTCCTTGAAAGGACGATTTGTTAGATATCCCGAGGATTCCATGTTCAGCCTGCATGATGATTAAAGGATCATCGTTGCCTTACAGGAAATCTTTCTCAAGGAAGAGTTCATTCGAGAAGGTGGAGCTGGTAGAAGTATTGTTCCAGAAGAACAAAAGAAATCTCCTTTGGAAGAGACTGTTCAAGAGACCCAACCCAAACCGGGAACGACACAACCATCAATGCGCAGGTCAGCTAAAGTACCTCAACCACCTGAGAGATATGGTTATCTGCTACAGGGAGAGCATAACATGTATGGAGTAGTAGAAGGGTACCATGGAGACATTCCCTCTAGCTATGACCAGGCAATGATGGATATGGATTCTGCAAAATGGCATGAAGCTATGAAAGTAGAAATGGATTCGATGTATTTGAACCAAGTCTGGACTTTGACCGATCGACCCAAGGGTATTGTACCCATTGGATCTAAATGGATCTACAAGATAAAGATTGGTCCGGATAGCAAGGTGGATACCTATAAAGCCAAGCTAGTGGCAAAAGGATATAGTCAAAATGAAGGCATTGATTATGAGAAAACCTTTTCACCGATAGCTATAATCAAATCCATCAGAATTCTACTTTCGATAGCTGCATACCTGGATTATGAAATCTGGTAAATAGATGTGAAGACCGCATTCTTAAATGTATTCCTCGGGGAAGAGATCTATATGGAACAACCCAAAGGTTTCATATCTAGTGCAGATTCTCATAAGGTCTGCAAGTTGAATAGGTCCATTTATGGACTCAAGAAGGCCTCTTCCAGTTAGTACCTTTGTTTTGATGAAGAAATGCGGGGCTACGACTTCATCAAGAATGAGGATGAACCATATGTCTATAAAAAGGTCAGTGGGAGCAAGATCATATTCCTGGTGCTATATGTAGACGACAATCTACTTATAGAGAATGATGAAGGATTGCTAACTTCGGTTAAGACATGGCTTTTAAGCAAATTCTCCATGAAAGACTTGGGAGAAGCTACCTACATCCTGGGAATTCGAATCTACAAGGATAGATCGAGTAAGATGATAGGACTCTCTGAAGCCCTCTACTTAGAAAAGGTCCTCAAACGGTTTGGGATGGAAAACTTTAAGAGAGGTCTTTTGCCTATGAGACATGGAATTCATCTCTCCAAAAAGATGAGTCCTCAAAGTTGGGAAGAGCAAAAGGAGATGAGCACAGTTCCCTATGCATCAGTGGTAGAAAGTCTCATGTACGAGATGTTGTGCACGAGACCAAATCTTGCCTACATTGCGAGCGTTGTGAGCAGGTTTTAAGCTAATTCGGATAAAGAACATTGGATCGCTGTAAAATCTATCTTGAAGTACTTGAGAAGAACTAAAGATATGATTCTGGTGTACGGCAATAGAGAATTGAAAGTGGACGGTTATACGGATTCTGATTTCCAGTCAAAAAATTGATGACCCAAAATTCACTTCTATTTTCATATTCACTCTGAATGGTGGAGCAGTGTCTTGGAAAAGTTCCAAGCAAAGCACAACTGCTGATTCGACCACTGAAGCTAAATATGTGGCAGCCTCGAAGGAAGCCAAAGAAGCTGTTTGGATTAAGAAGTTCATGGCTGAACTTCAAGTTGTTCCTAGTGTGGAGCTTCTGTTGCCACTATGGTGGGACAACAATTTAGCCATTGCGCAAGCTTTGGAACCAAGGTCTCATAACAAATCCAAACACATAAAAAAGAGATATCATATAATTCTAGAAATCATTGGAAGAGGCGACATAGCCGTGCAGAAAATAACCTCAGCGAAAAACGTAGCTGACCCACTCACTAAGCCATTGGTGTAGGCGATGCTAGAGAAACATCTTGAGAAGATGGATATTAGATATCATAGCGATTGACATTGAGTGTAAGTGGGAGACTATTAGGTATATGCCCTAGATGCTGATGAGGACAAATAGATTATATAGGGTATTCAATTATGTTGTACAAACTGATAATTAATAAAGGCAATTATTATTCTATTCATGTGAAACTTTACGGCATCAATAAGTATTGAACAAACAGTCCTTGTGTATTGAGGATGACTCTTCACCCTTTATGGAATAAAGATGTGGCATGGGGAGAGTCTTATTCCTGAACACTCAAAAGGGTTCGCAAGTCAAGGAATCTTAATTGGGCATTAAGATTCGACTTGTATAACACATGCTCTGACAAGGAGTGCTAGTCGAACACCATGGGATAGTGAGAACACATGTCATAGATATATAAATGGAATTGATATATTCGAACACAGCTCGCAGTAATCCGATCACAAGGGTATATACTCGATGACTATCAATGATTGGATTACTGGCCATAATAGTATGTGTGGGCCTTAGACTTGAGGGTTCATGATCAATGTGTTGGTGCTACTGAATCTGTTACTAGAGTAGTTAGGCCCAACTCACCCTTTGGTGGGGCCGGCATCGAAGTGCGATCTCAATGAGTCAAGTAGCAGTTGTTCAGTGATCGCCAAGGTGGGATTCACTATCTCGATAGTAAACGAGAAACTATCATGTGCAATCATATGCATATGAAATTATAAGTCTTTGTTGGGAATCACGTCGGCATGCGCATCAGAATATAAAAATAGATCCAGATTCCCAAACCAAGGTCAATCTGTGGTTTTGTCAATTTTAAACATGGAAAAGATGAATACGAAAAAACTTACCTTTTTGGGTATTCAATCTTTAATCTCCACGAATCTTCAATCTTCACCAATGGTTCAATTGTACCGTCTCTAGATCATTACACGGCGGAATATACTCCGAAAAATCTCCATCTTTGACTCCATAGGCGGCTAGGTGAGAGAGAGTGGAAGAATAATAATTTTCTTTGTCTAGTATTTCTAGTGGAGGAATTGCAGTTACGTTTTCCACTTTTAATTGTTTCAACTGTGTTCTCTGGCTTGTGTTGGAGGATTAAATAAATCCTCCAACGAAGCCCATCAGTACACGCCCCATAGGGCGTTTGGACAATAATTGGGCTGTGTTGACCCAGTCAACTTAGTCCAATTAATTTAATCAATTAACATTTAATCCAATTAAACATATTATCTAAATCAATATTCTTGTTAATTAATTAACTCATATTATAGTTTAAGTTTTTGATTAACCTAGTTAATTAAATATTCAAACTAATTAATTTAAATCACTATTGTTTAATCCAATTAAACAACCAGTTAAATTAATTTGTCCAATTAACTAATTCATCCTACCTAGGGACAAATTACCAGAACACCCTCCAAATATAAAACTTGATTTCCCCGTCCATTCCTTTATAGCGCGACTCTCTAAGTTTGTCTCAATTGGAAATGGGAGGATACCAAAAGATGTGGGTGACACCTAGCCAGAACTGTGCCCCACATCGTATCCCAATCAAGTACAAAATGACAATATCATTACGAACCTCTGGATTATGAATACCATATGAGTATAAGCCCTTCACTGACGTATCCCGATCGAGTAAGAGTCATGGAATATGTCAAACTCACAGGACTCGATGCTATGCTTAAGAATCATAGTAATATGAGATTACTAAACACGAGTTAGTTCATCAGCTCTGACCAGAGACTTTCAATCTCATTTACCTATGATCGTATAGGATATTTCTCGTTCACTTTTGAGATACTGAATTCCTTTTTGGTAATCACCTCACATGCTACTTGCCCATTGGAACGCATTTCGAGGTTCGCCCACCAACGGGTGAATTGGGCCTAACTACTCTAGTGACAGAATCCAACGTCACAAGCACACTGTGACCGTAACTCCTCAGGTCTAAGGCTCACGCATACTTTCATAATCAGTAATCCAATCATTGAGTGTCACTGAGTAAAAATCAATGTGATAGGATTACTACGAGCCGTGTTCGAATACACTAATCCCATTAATGTATCTATCACACAAACTCCCACTATCCCATAGTGTTCGACTGGCACTCCTTTGTCAGAGCATGCTTCATACAAGTCCATATGAATCTTCATGCCCAATTGAGATTCTCTTACTTGCGAACCATTCAAGTGATCAAGTATCAAACTCTTCCAGTGCCCATCTCCTTAACTACTATAAGGAATGCCAAGGTTTGCCTTGACACACATGGACTAGTTTTTCATTTAAGACTTTATAGATGCATCAAGAATTATACGAACAGCATACTATTGCCTGAGGTTGCATAATATGAACTCGTGCCTTATATTCTAACTCCTCGTTGGCATCGAGGGCACATTCTCAACAATCTCCCACTTACACTCAATGCCAGTCGCTATGGTATTAAATACCCATCTTCTAAAAGATGTCACTCTAGCACCACCTATGACAACAGCCCAGTGAGTGGGTCAGTCATTTAATCGGCTGAGCTTATTTTCTACAAGGCTACATCACCCTTTCCAACGATCTCTCAAGAGATTGTGTATCTCTCATCATTTGTCTGGATTTGTGAGACCTAGGTTCCTTTCATACGCGTGAACTTCATTTCATCACAGTAAAGTGACAATGCAAGCTCTGCGCTAGGGACCAATAGAAGTTCTACCATGAACTTCATATCCAAATAGTTTCCTCCGACAGCCTCCAAGGCTCCAAGGCAATTTCATATTCATTCTCTGTAGTGAAGTATCTTACTTGGAACCTTTCCAAGTTACTACTCCACAATTGAGGGTGAATACTAACCCAAATTGGAATTTTAATCTTCTTTGTCAGACTCAAGGTCCGAATAAGTATAAAACTTCCACTATCATTGCTCCATGGGCATAGATGAAGAATATATCCTAAGTTTTTCTCAATTACTTCATGATATATATTATGTCTACCTATTGCTCTTCCTCTCTAGGAAAGAGCCCTTCCTCAGATCTTCTATCCTAAATTGCTTTACGATTTTATTCTAAGCAAAGGGCTTGGGAGGGGCCCATTATCCTATTCGCTCTATTTTCATAGACTCAAATTATAAGGATAAAGATGTCTTTTCCCAAGTCTTTCATGGAGAACATGCTTGATGTTTATGTCTTGCATAGTCAATGAGCCCACATCACTTCTCATAAGTAGAGTATTCTCTACATATAGCACCAGAAATGATATCTCACTCCCACTGACCTTATTGCACACAGATGGTCTCTCTTCATTTTGATGATATCATAATTCCAAATTATGTCATCAAAGAGAAGATTCTAACTACGAGAGGTCCGCTTAAATCCATAAATGTATTTATACAGCATGTAGACCTTATGAGAATCGATCTCAAATGTGAAACCCTTGGGCTGTTCGAAATGGATATCCTTCTAGAGGAATCTATTTATGAACGAGTCTTCACATCCATGTGCCAGATTTTCATAATATTGGTGTATTGTTATCGAAAGTAAGATTCTAATGGATTTGATTTTAGTTGTGGCAAAGGGTCTTCTTCATAGTTAATGCCCTTCTTTTGACTACACCCTTTCGCCATCAGCCTGACCTTGCCATTCGAATAATCTTTCTCTTGTAGATGTATTCGCCTCTGAAGAGTACAAAACTCTTGGGGCGATCTACTAGAGTCTAGGATTGATTCAAAGACAACTAATCCATCTTCACTTTCATAACCTCAACACCTTCTCTTAGAGTCCATATCGACCATCAATTTGTCATGGTAGAGGGATTGTATCCTTGGTTTTCCTCTACTACATCATTCATCCTATGCTTTGTTTGTAGTAGACAACCACTTCTCTCAGGCGGCTGAGAGACTCTTCCATATCAATCGTTGGTGGTTATGTTTTAATGGGCTTAGTTTGGTTCCTTGAATAGTAGTTCCCTAAGATGTTTTGTTTTATTCTCTTAAAATAATATTTCCACCTTCTCCAATTTCTCCAATTTCCCCTGATCATCATGTAGGTAAAAAGAGTTCTCCCACTGAACCTTTGGGATAACTTACAAAACTTCCTTTTAAGGACCAAACCTCCGGATTATTCACCTTTATCTTTTCTATGTAGGTTGGGAATTCCCATATCATCACGTGTTTGAGATCAGGCTTCCACTAGCGTCACATCTGATACGGTGCCTTAGGAATGAATTTGGAGGGACATCTATTCAAGATGAACCTATGAGTAGCGCATGACTCATTATGAATTGGGTACTTGCATGTAGTTTAGCATAGAATTAGTCATGTCCAACGATGTCTCGTTCTTGCATACTACTACGCTATTCATTTGTAGAGTCGCTGGAAGTGTAAACTGTGAAGCTATGTTACGTTCTTCTAGGAGCAGGTCAAATTAGGAAATCATAAACTTGACCTTACAATCCAATTGTAGTGTCTTAATATGATACCATATATTCAACCATAGACATTAGTACACAGACTTTAGAATTTGAGTGGCCCTTTAATATGTTCCCTATGAAGGGAGATTTGGTCATCTTGCCTATGAGATAAGATTTTTAAGTTTGGATAGGGATCCAATCCCAATGGGCTTGTACCCCCACGTTTCTCCTAATCTTAGGTGCCAAACAATTCCTCTAGTTTGTTTCTAGCATACAACGTTCTCTAGCTTATGTTCTCACAATATACTAATTTCGAACTTTCAAATCTGTTAACAATTTTAGTAAGGATGTATTGTTCCTACACTTATTTCCAAAATAAATGCCATGAAAGTTATTAACAGACTTAAAGAAGCATCATTTCGTAACCAAGTCAGAAAATGATAACTTTCTTAATGCCATTTGATAAAACTAATAAATCATCCAAACGTGTTCAGAATTATAAAAGAACAGAGGCGGACTATATTTGGATACACCTGACACCATGTCTGATTCCAATATTGATCACCTCTTGTTTCTCCAGCTTTTGTACTTCTTTCTAATTCTTCAATCATGAGAACTAGCTCTACAATGTAGAATACAAAAAAGTTGAGAAAATCGGTCATAGAACAGTTGTTCCCAAAACACATGGTTCTATGTCCAGTGCGCCTCATATTTAAGCCTTACTCATCGTCTCATTCTTAGACTTGAGTAATGCTTGCTTCAAGCATACAAATCAATGACTCTGAACTGAGGACCGTCCACAAGTTTCTAAGCTTGTTGATTTGGTTAGGCCAATACAGACAAAATTCTCAAGCATAATACTAAACGGGTTAATTTCTAAGAGAGATATCAAATAAATGCAGAAAATAAACAAGATTCAATTAGGATGTTTATATTATACACAAGTAAAACTAGCACTTTAATTTTACTTAGCTCCCACTACATTTTTCGAAACATCGCACTCCTACTGCAATTTTTCAAAATCTCATTGGATAGATTTTGTAGTGAGTATTGAGTTCTTCAAATAATTTAGTTGGTTGGAACCTAACCGATTTCTGGCCCACTAATTATTCAAACTGGTGTCGTACACCAATTTATTTAATAAATGATTCAATACCTTTCCCCATAATTCACGACCTGACCGATTTCTAAGCCCGTGAATTACCCGAGTTCATCTCACTAACTCTTTTAATCTAACATTTGAATTTCACCTTGCAACCTAACCGGTTTCTGGGGGAAAATATTGTTAGGATTATGCCGTAAGATGCCATAGATGATAGAATGTATGGGGCATATATCTTGTATTGAACTTAAACTCTTCTTAAATAAAAGGCAGTATTGAGCTTTCACTTAATTCTTATCTGCATCTATAAGTTGTGTAAAACGTTTTGTCCATTTTTCAATGTGATCCCTCTACTTCCTATGGGATAGGAAGATTGGCACTAAAGAGATCGATCTTGATTACTAAAATAAGTTCGCAAGTAATATGAAGTCTTTAATGGACAAATAAAGACTTTGAATACTTGTACAATCTTAGCTCCGACATAGGAGTGCCTGTCTGGTATCATGGGATGATGGGAGATTAAGATTATAGACACATCAGTGGAACTGATATGTTCGAACACAACTCGCATCGGTTCTGTCACATGGGTTTTCACTCAGTGACTATCAATGACGGAACAGATTATGCGTAATAGGTATATGTGAACCTTTGACCCGAAGCATCAGGCTGAAGATGCACTTGTGACATCAAGTCTTTCACTAGAGTAGTTAGACCTAATTCACCCTTTGGTGGGGTCAACCTCGAAATGCGGACTGGATGGGCAAGTGGTAATCTTAGCAGATATCTAATATGGGATTTGTTCTCTCATAAGTGAATGAGTATGTACCATGTGTAATTATAGATAAATAGAGATCAAAGTCTTTGGCCAAAGCAAACGAGACGATTGTGCTTGGCACTAAATCGATCTCAATGATCTCGTATTTATTATGATTTATACATATGGTCAAGTCCAGTGATTTTGACATAACCATGACTCTCACTTGACCGGGGAACGTGAACAAAGGGTTTATACATATACGGTATTTACGATTGGAAGGTTTCAGAATGATCCTATCATTCATTTTTGTTTGGGTTACAAAGTGGGCCACGTGACTGGCTAAGTGTTACCCACTTTCTTTGGTTTCCTCTCATTGCCAAACGAAACGAACCTAAAGAGTCACGCTAAAGGATTGACAAAGAAAAAGGAATTTCTATTATTTCTTCTGGGAGTTTTAATTTATTGGATAAATTAAATTATTAATTATTCATCAGATGAAATAATTCATTATAATGATAAGATTAATTATTAATTAATTTTCTTGTGAAATATATTAATAAATTAATTTATCTAATTAATTTGGTTATTTAATTAATTTATTTATTTATTAGATACAATAAATTATTAATTGAAATAAGAAATTAATTAAACAAAACAAATCTCGGGGCTAAATAAGGAGTCCAATTGGACGCCTACTAGGCCTCAATGTGGCGTCTTTGAGAGCCCATATATTAGGGTTCTTTTGTTTTGACTTGTTCAATAAGTCATGAGGTATATAAGGACTCTTTGACGTAGAACAAGTAAGAAGAATACACAACTCTCATAACTCTCAAAAGAAAAAGAAAGAAATTCTCCCCTCCTCTATACCTAGCCGTCGACCATAGAGAAAGAAGAAAGGGGATTTTTCATTTGTTGATCCGTGCGTGACGATTTAAAGACGACGTATTTTCATTATTCGGATCAAGTTCAAGTTTGAAGAATCAAACCAAAGGATTGAAGATTTGGAAGATTCAATATTTCGAGTTTGGAGAAGAAGAAGTTTTTCTCCATCATCATATTCATATTAACAAGTAAGTTTTATTCGTTATACGCTTTTAAATTCAATTATGCAAATTTGAGTACCAATTGGGTTTTCGTTTTAATTTTTGAAACTCCTTCTGCTGCATTTATGCTTTTTCGAACGAAAACCAAACAAATATGCTTCGACTAAGGCATTCCATGCACTTAATAAAATTTCAAATTATTTCCAGATGCATAACCCCCATAACTGGGAAGCATTACACATTGGGTGTAATTTTAATTTCATTAAGCTTAGTGGAGGGAGAGGATGTCTCACATCCTTTACTAACTCGGTATTATTTAATTTAGGAAAATTTAAATATTTTAATCAAGGTCTCACAACGCATATTAACTCCTAACGTGCTAACATTCATATAAAGCGTAGAAAAACCTAGCAATTCTACCATTACACATTTTATGGACTATTTAGATCGGTCCAAGCCAATGGGCTACTGAACATAAATATTTTAAGCATGCATAATAAAACAAAAATCCAAGTCCATGAAATGTGCATCTCATCACATATAACAAGCATTTAAACATAAAAGCACACTTGCGATAAGAGCATAAAATAAATTTAATTTATTTTGTTAATCAAATCCAATTTGATTATTACAAAACTAAATCCCATTTAATTTTGTCAGTAAGACTAAATCCTATTTACTCGAAGTGAAATTAAATCCAATTTAATTTTATGTGATCGAAAAATCTATATCATAATGAATTAATTATAATTTTGTTAATAACAAAACTAAATTTAATTTTGATATGATGATTAAATCCAATTTATTCTTCACGGAATTAAATCCAATTCAATTTTCATTAGAAGATTAAGACTAATTTAATCAAAGCGATATTAAATCTATCTGAAAATAATTCTTACTTTGTGATGCCTAAGATTTTTAAAGTATACATTTTATGTGTATAGATATATATGTGTGTTCAAGTTAAATAAGAAAGAAGAGTGAAAAATGGAGTAAATAAAAGGAAGAGTAAAAATTATATTTTCTTGCTAATTTACGTTTTGGAAATGCTTCATTTTTCGTAAATCATTCTATTCTAGAATTGATACTTGACTATTTGATTTTGGTTACTTGACTGCATAGCTGATTGTTGCGCCAAAAATTTGTAATTAGACTTTTGCTATAAAATATAGTGTGTTGTCGGACTTAAAGAATGCACCCTTTGTGTAGAAAAATATTTATGTTATGGTGCATCTTGCAAAGAACACAAAAAGGGGGGAGAAATGGGCAAATAAAAGGACGAATGAGAAATTGCACTCAAGCCCTCCTTCATACTCTATATATACCTCTAACCATTTGGTCTTCAACCTTATTCCAACTTAGTGACACACCAAAGAGGAAAAAATCTGCCATTCCCGTAAGTGAATCCAGCCCTGGCAGTTTTGGTTTCTTCAAGATTTGAAATAGCAAACGACCTCCAAATTGAGTGTTATTCAGCTCAAATTCTTCCTCAGAGGATAAGATACAATAATATGGAAGCCAATTACACATAGCACTTACCGAAAATTCCAGAAATAGCCCCAAACCAGAAGCTGCTGCAGAGAGCACTTATACTTGCTAGTGTGGATGTTTTAGCTATACATTATTCTACAATTCTTCATCTAAGTAGGTAAATCACCCTAATCTATGTTACTATGTGCTTATACTTGAGTTAGTGAAATTATTGTAGAATTAAACCTTGATTCGGTCAATTGGAGGTTCAATGGGTTCATGCATGACGTGATTTTGAATGTTGGAGTGAATCTTTGGTTGCATGTGCGATTGAGGGTAGGATCTGAGTAAATTGTTGTAGACCCATGAATATATGTGTATTTGAAGAATATTTATGTGATTTCATGTCAAATTTAATGGGTTTTCAAAGAGCATCTAGGTCATGCATGTTTGTTTTGAAATGAAAGTAAGATGAATGGAAATTTCTGTTTCTGCAAGTGATATTCAAGGCTTAATTAAGTGGATCAAAGTGTGAATTTGACTATGTGAAACTTTATAAAGTAATATGTATGTGTTTTGAGTCTCTCTGTAAAATTTTGTAAATATCGGAGTTTTGTGGAGTTTTCTAAAATTCGTTGAATAAAACTGGCAGTCTGTTGGCGGGATTTAAAACCGCTATGGTTTTGGGCTTATTTGGTGAATTTAGAAATTTTTGTTTTCTCTGAAAATTTTACTATAGCTATATACATGTGTTAGGAAGCTTTCATAAAACGTTGGGATGTTTTCAAGAAATAGGGAATTTTATAAACTATTTCAAAGATAGACTGACTGTTTTGAAAAATCTATCGGGGCAACTATGTTTTGGAAATTGAATCACTAATTCAATGATTTCAATTAAAGTTGAAATTTTTGTGGAATGTTCCAAAACGTATTTTTTGTGTTTCTCCAAAGTTTCTGAGAAAATTCTTATCTTGAAAATTTATACAAAATGCTATAGTAAAACTGCGCAAATTTGTAGTTTACTTGAGTCTTCTTTCAACTAAGTTGCCTATATGTATAGATTTTTTTATTTATTTTTTTGTGCATCTTGCCTTATTTAGTAGGATAAGTTTGGCTAGAAAGAGGACTTATCATGGGTAGAATTTTTTAGGTATTCATAAGGTTAATCATGAATACGTTATTCCTTTAACCGCCACAGGTAGCATAACCGACTTTCCGACATCCGAACCAGTTTGAGGTTATCGTACTCTGTGAGTGCCCCTAAACTCTATAATAGTATCTTTTGAAAACTGGAAGGAATATATGTATGTAAATTTCAATTGCTATATATATATATATATATATATATATATATTGTATAAAGGAAAAAGTTTATGGTTTTGAAAAATTGTGGAATCATGTTTCTGTTCTGAACTCATATCTTAAAGATTACTCATCTATTACTCAACAATTTTGAATCTCTATTGTTTATGATGATCAATGACTAGTATGGTTCTGTTTTGATCTGTTCCTGTTAGTTGGATCCAACTTGGCTTCGGTCGACAAAGGGTACTGTCGGGCAGTAGCGGACTTGCCGGTTGGACCCCGAGTCCCCAGGCCCCCTCACAACGCACAATAGAAGCCGTTTGTGGTTGTGTTGGGTATTGTTTGTTCCACATGTACTCGAGCATGTGTTTCTGTTTTGGTAAGGTCACTCCTTACCCGGAGTGATAAGGTGGTTTGTCACTATCGGTTGGGAGTTATAAGGTTGTCTAGCATCAGCAATTTGGTTATTTGATCATCATAATCATAATCGTTTTAAATTCTTTTACTACTTAACAATTTTTTTGAACGTTATTTGAACAAAAATATATTCTTTCTCGGATTGATACTATGAATGTCTTAAATCGGTTACTTTAAGTTTGAAGCCTTCTACATATTCTTTTTTGGAAAAATTATTCTTAATTATGTTCACGCATTCCGAAAATTATATGTATTTGTTAAACACATCACACACAACGGGCATTCACTGAGTCCTTTACTCACGTACTCTTTATGTTTTTACTTTCTTCCTTCCAGCAATAGATGACCACTTAGGCGAGGCTATGGAGACTCATTGGGGGACGGGCGATTTCCAAAGCTCTTTACCTTTGTAATAGTTCGGTGTTGAGTCATTGGATTTTTGAAGACTTGAGACTTCTTTAGGATATCTCGTATTAAGTTGATGATGTTATGTTTAACAAGAGTACCTGATTCAAGGATATTTGTCGTAGTTTTATTTAGGACGTACTATTTTAATAGAATCGTGCTTTGAGTTTAAACACTTTTCAGTGGAAAATTTGGGGCGTGATAGAGTGGTATCAGAGCTTAGGCTAGTGTCTAAGCTATACCGGGATATGTTCCTCGGACTGTGGTTTTAGGTATGGACCGAGAGTTGAGATTATAATACGGTCAGAGATATGGCGTTTTCAAAGCGTAAATTGTGGTAGACCATTGTTTGGGCGGCCGACCAAATGATGATTTATTACAATTGTAGCACTGAGTTAGGATAGGTTCCTTGGATTGTGAATGATGGGATAGGACATGGTTCCACAAGTGATCTAGTTTTGATTTCAGTATATTTAAGAGTGTACGAACTTTAGTTGTGAGTCACTCATAAAATTCTTTACATAAAAAGTTATAAATTACCTAGAATTCCTCTGCTTTATGATTGTTTATCTACTTTTCTCCTTTTAGGGTTTAGGTATTGATTGATTTTTGTTCCTCCTTTTGATTTGATGGACAATTACAATATGGAACCCTAGGAAACTGATAGAGATTTTGGGGCCACCCAGAGAGTAATGATATGGATGACCTAGATATTTGACTATGTGTTATTTTATTAATATAATGTGGTTGATGTAGTTAGTGCTGGATTAATATAGGTTTATATATGTATGTATCCATATAGTCACAAATTTAGATTTTAGGGTTCTAATTTTAGAAACTAAGATCCGCATAATATAACAAGTTCATTGTAACAAATTAGAATTCTAACCCAACACTTTCCATGCTTAGAATCGCATCAAGACGAGGTCCGGGAAGGCCACGAACTAACGCTTCTAGAGTTCAAGACGGTAACTTACCACATAACATAGAGCATGTTGCTGCGAATGTCCCTGGAGGAGAAAATCGACAGGATCCCCCACCACCGGCACCCCAAGTACCACCAGTGGTTGGAGAAGATCACATCAATCGCATGATAAATGTAATGGAGCAATTCGTTCAAACACTCCAGAACCAAAACCAACATGTTGCTCCACCGAACATTGACCAATACCTTGAACATTTTCTACGTTTTCGACCAGAGCGTTTTAATGGAGAGCTTGATGATCAGAAAGCCGAGCTTTGGTTAGATAGTCTTCAAAACATTTATGGTGTTTTGAATTACACTGAAGAGCAGAAAGTGGGATTTGCCACTTTCTTGTTTGATGGAGTTGCACGCTATTGGTGGAACACTGTGGAAGCTCGATGGGTACAACAAAGGACACATAAGACTTAGGTTAACTTTATGAGGGAGTTCAATGACAAGTATTTCCCAAGATTAATTCGGGAGCGTAGAGAGGACGAGTTCAATCAGCTTACTCAAGGGAACATGACAGTCGGCCAGTATGAGGCTGAATTCACTAGACTAGTCAAGTATGTGCCTCACATGCTGACAAATGAAGAGAGGCGTGTACGAAAATTTTTGAGAGATTTACATCCTGGAATTCAGAAAGGACTCCTTTTCTCTGGATATCCCTAATTATACTACTGCACTGGAGAAAGCCTTGAAAATGGAGGCAAAATTAATTGAGTTAGAGGCTACTTATAAGTCAGACAAGAGATCACGCCCACCTGCAAGCAGTTGGCAAAGTGGAAAGGATAAGGGACAGGGATTGAAATACCCTCGATATCAACAAGGTAACCCAACGAGTGTGATGATAAAAACATCGGGATCTGGGACCACGGGACAATATTCAAGAATAGTGTGCAATTATTGTGGAGGACCTAGACATGAGGAAAGAAATTGTTGGAAAAAGGCAAGATGTTGTGTAGCTTGCGGAAGTGATCAATACCTCCTCCGCGATTGCCCTAAGAGGAGACAACAATAGAACCCACCAAACACTGGAAATTACTAGAAGGGGGCAAGTCCTCAAGGCAACAACAACAGAGCAAAGGCTCCGGCAAGAGTCTATGCTTTGGATGGTCAGGATACACCTGACCCAGCATCAGTAGTTGAAGGTACTATCCTCATCTCTCAAAGGCTTGGAAAAGCTTTATTTGATCCTGGTGCTACTCATTCTTTCGTATCCCTAAATTTTACTAAGTCTATAAATCTGTTGCGTGAGAAATTACCTTATGACTTAGAAGTTAGTGCTCCAATGGGAGGGAGCATGATATCAAATCAATTCTATAAGTCGTGTAAGATTAGTATTGGGGATAGAATTTTTCCAGCCGACTTAATCTTATTACCAATAAAGGGTTATGATGTAATTTTGGCAACAGACTGGTTTTTCGAACACCATGCCCGACTAGATTGCCGATCTAAGGTCATCAGCTTTTGTGAACTGGGAAAGCCGTCTATAGAATTGGTAGGTGATCATAAGCCAACTGGAATTAAGTTGATTTCCACTAACCAGGCAAGAAGAGCATTATGGAGAGGAGAGTTGGGGATTTTAGCACATGTGATAAATAAACCTAAGGACGTGGCAAAAATCGAGGATGTCCCTATTGTATCAAATTTTGTAGACGTCTTTCCTAATTAGTTAACTTCGCTACCCGTGGACCGCGAAGTGGAGTTCACCATCGAACTCATCCCAGGCACAACTCCCGTGTCTAAAGCTCCCTATCGCATAGCACCGACAGAACTCAAGGAACTTAAGACCCAACTACAAGAACTACTTGATAGTGGGTTCATTCGACTGAGTTCTTTCCCTTGGGGAGCTCCGGTGCTATTTGTGAAAAATAAGGATGGGACATTAAGAATGTGCATAGATTATCGAGGATTGGATGGCGTAACTATTAAGAACAAATACCCTTTACCTCGGATAGAAGAGTTGTTTGATCAACTACAAGGTTCCCGAGTGTATTCAAAGTTGGACCTTAGACAAGGATATTACCAACTGAAGAAAAGAGAAGAAGACATTCTTAAGACGGCATTCAATTCTCGATATGGGCACTACGAGTTTGTAGTGATGCCTTTCGGGTTAAATAATGCTCCAGCAGCGTTTATGGATTTGATGCATCGAGTATTTCAACCATATCTGGATCAATTTGTGGTCGTCTTCATTGATGACATCTTAGTTTACTCAAAGTCTGAAGAGGAACACAGACAACATTTGAACGCAGTGTTATAGACACTTCGCGAACATAAGCTTTATACAAAATTCAGTAAGTGTGAGTTTTGGCTAAGTACAGTAGCCTTCTTGGGTCATATCATATCCGGTGAAAGGATTTTGGTCAATCCTTCTAAAGTAGAGGCAGTGTTGGACTGGAAGAGACCAGAAATAGTAACTAAAGTTAGGAGTTTCTTGGGTTTAGTCGGGTACTACAGAAGATTTGTCCAAGATTTTTCTAAAATAGCGGCTCCTTTGTCTGGGTTAACTCAAAAGAAGAAACCCTTCGAATGGATTGAAAAGTGTGAAAATAGCTTTCGAGAGCTCAAGAAACAATTGACGACGACACACATTTTGGCACTGCTAGATGGCTCTAAAAACTTCATCGTGTATACCGATGCCTCGAAGGAAGGTCTAAGATGTGTTTTGACGCAAAAAGATCGGGTAATAGCCTATGCTTCGAGGAAGTTGAAGCCATATGAGCAAAACTACCCCATCCATGACCTGGAGCTAGCAGCGATTATATTTGCTTTGGGAAAATGGAGACACTATCTATAAGGGGCCACATTTGTGATATTCATTGACCACAAAAGTCTAAAGTATCTATTCTCTCAAAAGGACTTAAACATGAGACAACGACGATGGATGGAATTACTTGAAGATTATGACTGCTCGATTCAGTACCATCCGGGCAAGGCTAATGTGGTAGCAGATGCTCTAAGTTGTAAAGTACAAGTGGCCCTACTTCTTGCAAGTGGTTACATTGGAGTCAAAGAAAATAATCGATACCCTCCAAAGGATATGGTGCGAGTAACTTCGAGAGTAATGTTCTCCAACATCTCAATGAGACCAACGCTTTTCCAAAGGATTAGAGAGGCACAAGGGAAAGACGCGACACTTCAAAAGATTAAGTCGAATGTGTTGGGTTCTACTAGGACTAACTTTATGATAGATAGTGATGGCATTTTAAAATACAAAAATAGAGTTTGTATTCCAAAGGATGAAGAATTAAGGTGAACCATCTTAGATGAAGCTCATAAATCTAAGTACACAGTTCATCCTGGGGGTAACAAGATGTATCAAGACTTAAAAAAGCTTTATTGGTGGATCAACATGAAAAGAGAAGTTGTTGGCTACGTTCAAAGATGCCTTACGTGCCAACAAGTAAAGGCAGAACATCAACGACCCGCCGGGCTGCTTCAACCGTTAGAAGTACAAACATGGAAGTGGGAAATGATAACGATGGATTTCATAACAGGATTACCAGTGGCCAAAGGTTATGATAGTATATGGGTAATTGTTGACCGCTTGACTAAGTCAGCACATTTTCTACCTGTTAAGTCATCCTACACAACGGAGAAACTAGCTGAAGTTTATAGAGATAATGTTGTGAGACTACACGGGATACCTCTCAGCATCGTATCCTATCGAGACCCAAAGTTTACATCTCGATTGTGGAAGTTAGTACACGAGAATTTAGGATCGAAATTGAACTTCAACACTGCTGCACACCCGCAAACTGATGGCCAATCAGAGCGAACCATACAATTCTTAGAGGATATATATGCTTAGAACTTGTATTTTAGATTATGGAGGAAGTTGGGAAAATCATCTCCCTATGATCGAGTTCGCATACAACAACAGCAACCATGCGACTATTCAGATGGCACCTTATGAAGCACTGTATGGCAGGAAAAGTCGATCACCATTACATTGGGATTTAGATGAATACCGAACGCCAACATCATCTGGGCATAGAAGGGCAATAAAACCTGAATTCATATAAGAGGCCATTGATAAGGTTCAATTGATAAAACAGAGGATGAAGGCTGCTCAAAGTCGTCAAAAGAGTTACGCTGATAATAGGAGGAGAAATTTAGAGTTTGATGCTGGAGATTTGGTATTTTTGAAAGTGAGCCCGAGGAAAGGATTTACGAGAATTGGAAAAGGAGGCAAATTGAGCCCTCGTTATATAGGACCTTTTGGAATCATAGAAAGAGTATGGCCAGTGGTGTATCGTCTCTCTTTACCAGCCACCTTAACGTAAATACATAATGTTTTTCATGTCTCACAATTGAAGAAATACCACCCCGACCCTTCGCACATCATAGAACATGAAAATCTGCACCTTGAGCAAGACCTATCATTTGAAGAACAACCTATCCAAATCCTAGACCAAAGGATACAAGAACTCCGTAAGAAAAGGATTCCATTGGTGAAGATCTTGTGGAGGAATCAAAAGGTGGAAGAAGCAACTTGGGAGCAAGAGGAAGGAATGAGAAAACGTTATCCAGAACTCTTTAATAACCCAGGTTAGAATTTGGGGACCAAATTCTTTTAAGGGGGGTATCGTGTGATGCCTAAGATTTTTAAAGTAAACATTTTATGAGTATAGATATATACGTGTGTTCAAGTTAAATAAGAAAGAAGAGTGAAAAATGGAGTAAATAAAAGGAAGAGTAATAATTATATTTTCTTGCTAATTTACGTTTTGGAAATGCTTCATTTTTCGTAAATCATTCTATTCTAGAATTGATACTTGACTATTTGATTTTGGTTACTTGATTGCATAGCTGATTGTTGCGCCAAAAATTTGTAATTAGACTTTTGCTATAAAATATAGTGTGTTGTAGGACTTAAAGAATGCATCCTATGTGTAAAAAAATATTTATGTTATGGTGCATCTTGTAAAGAACACAAAAAGGGGGGAGAAATGGGCAAATAAAAGGATGAATGAAAAATTGCACTCAAGCCCTCCTTCATACTCTATATATACCTCTAACCATTTGGTCTTCAACCTTATTCCAACTTAGAGACACACCAAAGAGGAAAAAATCTGTCATTCCCGTAAGAGAATCCAGCCCTGGCAGTTTTGGTTTCTTCAAGATTTGAAATAGCAAATGACCTCCAAATTGAGTGTTATTTAGCTCAAATTCTTCCTAAGAGGATAAGATACAATAATATGTGTAGACAAAGGAATTTTGCACCTAATTAAATGATGACAAGTGGAAAATATGATATTAATTATCAAGTTAAGTCTTTAATTTATATTTTGGGATTTACCAAATTTAATTCCAAAATTAAATAATTGATTTAATTGATATTTTAATATTTATTTTATTGGCAAATCAAATCACGCCACGTGTCAAATTGAGGTGTTTTAGCCAATCAAATTATGTCTTGCAGTTGAAAAGTCAAAAACCAATCACACTGCGCCAAGTGGATATATTAGCCAATTAAAAGGCTCCAAATTAATTGGTATTTATCTCTTTAAATTAATATAGATATTAAAGAGATAATATCTATTAAATTTATCCTCATCAAATATTAGCCAATCAAATGGCTCAAAAGTAAATGATATTTATCTCTTAATAAATACCAAATTAAAGAGCTAATTATCAAAGGTGTTTAAAGCATTTGTGAATTCTCCATCCTACACCTATAAATAGGGTCCTTGGGAGCTCACAATAGGACACAAATTAATTGAAGCCAGAGAAGACAAGAGAAGTTCCCAAATTCTCTCTACAAGTTCTTCAAATTCAAGGAGGCCTTCAAAGCAAACTTCAAGGTGTTCTTGGTGAAATTCATCAAATTATAACATTTGATTCGAGATTAAGGTGCTAAACCCTCGAATAAACGTTATAAAAATCCAAATCAAGTTGAAGGAAGATCAAAGCGACGAGCTGGCATTGAAGCTTTCAACCTTCCCAAATCATTTACAGCGTTTGATCCGAGATTAAGCTGTCGAGCCCTCGCATTAACGTTATAAATATTCAAATCAACATTGGAGAAGATCAAAGAAGTGATTTTCGCTCCAATATTCAAATCAAAGTTCTTGAAGGAACAATCAGGGGATTAGTCTTCGATAGGAGAATTATTCTCACGATATTGTAATTTTCTTTAAATTGATTTATTTATTTGTCCATATTATCTTTTCTTGTTTATAAAATTGCAGACTCAAAAATTTGTGTGAACAAATTTGGCACGCCCAGTGGGACTATCTCTACCTCTCATCTCTTCCCTTCATCAAGTTCAAATGGACACTCAAGTCAAAACGTTGAAGGTGGTGGAGTCCAAGCTAGCCATTTCAAGTCTTTCAAAGTCCACAAGCAAGAATGTTGATGCTACCGCAAGAAGTGTGTCCAAGAAGCTGCGAGCTGCATCTTCAGAGGTGGCTCCCTTATCTGAGTCTATTGAGAAGGATCCATCTCATCTTAACATTGAAGTTGACAATGATGGAGACAAGTCCTTGCCATTCTCCTCTCGATCCACATCAAGTTACTCGAACGTTGCCTCTGTCATGATGACGAATGTTACAACTCTGGAAGAGCAAGTTGCAAACTTAGCCAAAGCTATTGAAGGGCTAACAAAGCATATCGAAGAACAAGATACCCAAATTCCAAAGTTGATGAACAAATCAGACAATGTGGACTCCATCCGCAACATGGAAAAACAAATTTGGACGAATTAATTTTCGCCTAATTGGAAGATGACATGTGTAAAATATGACATTAATTATTAATTTAAAATTATTATTTTATATTATGGATTTCACCAAATTTAATTCCATAAATAAAATTATTAATTTTAATTAATAACGTAGTGTATATTTTATGGCAAATCAAATCGAGCCACGTGTCAAATTGAGGTGTTTTAGTCAATCAAATTATGTCTTGCAGTTGAAAAGTCAACGACCAATCACACTGCGCCAAGTGGATATATTAGCCAATTAAAAGGCTCCAAATTAATTGGTATTTATCTCTTTAAATTAAATAAAGATATTAAAGAGATAATATCTATTAAATTTATCCTCATCAAATATTAACCAATCAAATGGCTCAAAAGTAATTGATAATTATCTCTTAATAAATACAAAATTAAGAGATAATTATCAAAGGTGTTTAAAATATTTGTGACTTCTCCATCCTACACCTATAAATAGGGTCCTTGTGAGCTCACAAAAAACACACACAAATTAATTGAAGTCAGAGAAGACAAGAGAAGTTCCCAAATTCTCTCTACAAGTTCTTCAAACTCAAGGAGGCCTTCAAAGCAAACTTCAAGGTGTTCTTGGTGAAATTCATCAAATTATAACATTTGATTCGAGATTAAGGTGCTAAACCCTCGAATAAACGTTATAAAAATCCAAATCAAGTTGAAGGAAGATCAAAGCGACGAGCTGGCATTGAAGCTTTCAACCTTCCCAAATCGTTTACAGCGTTTGATCCGAGATTAAGCTGTCGAGCCCTCGCATCAACGTTATAAATATTCAAATCAACATTGGAGAAGATCAAAGAAGTGATTTTCGCTCCAATATTCAAATCTAAGTTCTTGAAGGAAGAATCAGGGGATTAGTCTTCGATAGGAGAATTATTCTCACGATATTGTAATTTTCTTTAAATTGATTTATTTATTTGTCCATATTATCTTTTCTTGTTTATAAAATTGCAGACTCGAAAATTTGTGTGAACAAATTTGGCACGCCCAGTGGGACCGAATCTACCCCTCATCTCTTCCTCCGACATTAAATTTCAAAGTCTACATTTGCAACTTTATGGCTCCAAAGAAGAATCAAGTTGCTTTGACCAAGAAAAATGATGCTAACGTTGTCGATGATCCCACTGACCAATCTTCCACTGGAGGCAAGATCGGTGACAACAATCATTCTGAAGGTTCATGCCCAACATCTCCAAGGGAAATCAACTCCAAACTTTCTTCATTTGCTGAGCTTCCCGCAATGATGACTGGAGCTACCTCGGTGGATGAACAAGCGGCTCAAATGGCTCAGATGGCTCAAACCATTGCTAATATGCAGAAAGCTTTGGAAGACAAGGATCTCCAAATTGCCCAACTGATGAACAAACTAGAAAATTCCAATGTAGGAGAACCTAGTCATAATCGTGCATCTCCTCCAAGTCAAAATGCCAAGGAGACGCCGGTCAATGAACTGCCTCATCAACATGAATCTGCGGAGAAGTTCAACAACTCCAACACCACTATTGGCGCATTGTCTGTTCAACAACTGCAAGATATGATTTCTAACACCATTAGGGCTCAATATGGTGTATCTTCTCACAATTCGCTCATCTACTCGAAGCCGTATACGAAACGCATTGATGCTCTAAGGATGCCGATGGGATACCAACCACAGAAATTGCAACAATTTGATGGTAAGGGAAACCCAAAACAACATATCGCGCACTTTATGGAGACATGCAATAATGCGGGGACTGATGGAGATCTACTTGTGAAGCAATTTGTACGATCTCTAAAAGGGAATGCTTTTGACTGGTACGTTGATTTGGAGCCCGAATCCATAGATAGTTGGGACCAAATGGAGAGGGAAATTTTGAATCGTTTCTACAGTACTCGCCGGACTGTGAGCATGATTGAACTCACAAATGCTAAGCAATGGAAGGATGAGCCCGTTGTTGACTACATAAACAGGTGGCGTGCGCTAAGTCTGAACTGCAAAGATAAACTCTCTGAGATATCTGCAGTAGAAATGTGTATACAAGGGATGCACTGGGGGCTTCTCTACATACTCTAAGGGATCAAGCCTCGCAACTTTGAGGAATTGGCCACACGTGCTCATGACATGGAACTAAGCATTGCCATCATGGAGCAAATTTTCCATTAGAAGATCAATGGAAAGAAAAGAAAGACTTCAAGAAAGTTGAGAAATACTTTAAACTCTCTACCAAGGAGTCTATGGTTGTCAAGGCAACTCCTGTCAAAATTTCTGCAAAGGACAAGAAGCACAATGAGAAAGTTGAAAATCAACATGCTACATACGAGAGACGCCGACTTTCCTTGAAAGAGATGCAAGAGAAGGAGTATCCTTTCCTAGACTCTGATGTTTCTCACATCTTCGATGAGCTATTGGTTGGAAAGTTGATTGAACTTCCGGAGCCAAAGCGCCCAGAGGAAGCTGGAAAGGTGAACGACCCCAAGTACTGTAAATATCACCGAGTTTTGAGTCACCCCATAGAAAAGTGCTTTGTGGTCAAAGATAAAATTATGGCACTGGCAAGAGATGGAAAAATAATGCTTGACAGTGAAGATGTTGCAGATACAAATCACGCTAGCATCGATGTCATTACAAGTGATGCACGGCACAAGATTCCTTCCTTATCATCATCTGCGAAGGCACCTCCAGCATTTCAATTTGGGAGTCTAGAGCCAGCGATGGTCAAAGTCCTTCTTGCTGATAAAAGAACCATGAACGAGGAAAATTATATTGATAAGTTTGAAGAAGATGGCAAATGGATCCTTGTGACGCGTAGATGGCGACAAAGGCGTTGTATTGACGAACTACATCCATTGTTCTTGAAAAAGTCATACTCACCAACGGTCAGGAAGCCCAATCCAATGAGAGTTTTGAAAAGTCCTCATGTGAACTTTAAGAAGCCATCAAAGAGTAACCATCGAACTCCTGTGACTCTAGATGATTTCTTTCCAAAGAAGTTTTTTGAATCAAAGGTTGAAACTGTATACACTGTAACTGGTGGAGACGAAATCCAACACTCTACTTTCTGTTGTACTACAATCGCCTTCACGGATGAGGATTTGTTGCTAGGATCAAAGCCACATAATCGTCCACTGTTTGTCTCCAGATTTATGCAAGAACAAAAGGTCAATCGTATACTCATTGATGGGGGTTCAGCAGTCAACATCATGTCAAAATCCACTATGAAGACGTTAGGACTCACACTTGAAGATTTGTCTCGTAGTCGTCTAACTATCCAAGGTTTCAATCAAGATGGACAAAGGGCCATTGGAATGATTTGTTTAAACCTGAAGATAGGAGAGTTGAAAACAAGTACTATGTTCCATGTCATTGATGCGAGAACATCATATAAGTTATTGTTAGGGAGGCCATGGCTTCATGAAAATGGAGTAATACCGTCGACCCTGCATCAATGCTTCAAGTACGTAAGGAATGGAGAAGTTGTAAAAGTTGATGCTGATTTGAAGCCATTTACTGAGGCAGAGTCATACTTTGCTGATGCTAAGCTCTATGTCGATCATGACTCGACACAGGGGGCAATACCAGTGAAGACTCCAATTGACAACTTTATCAAAGAAAAACAAGATGAATTGGTGGTTATAGAGCATGTTCCAAAATCAAATCCTAAAAAGCAAATTTTCTCTGAAGTGTGCATGCGACAATAGCAAAACACAATCTAAGATGAAAAGATCTAATGATTGTCAAGTGATGGAAAAATGTTTGATTATGCCCATTACCAAAATAGATCCTTTACCTCGTACTGAGTCCTCGCCTATAAGAGTTTCCTGTAAAAAACTTCAAGGCACATTCAATCCTAAAGCTTACAAGCTTCTTGAAAAGTCTGGCTATGACTTCTCCAATCCATCAGGCCTCGGCAAATTGGAGCCAGAATTGACTGGAGAAAAGATCCATGGTCTCAAAAAGGCACAATATAAGTTAAGAAAACAAGGAGATCATGTATATCAGCCAAAGACTGGCTTAGGATTTACGCCTGCTGAACCAGTCAGAATACATGTGACAAAGAAAGAAAAGTGCGTCACTGTGCAGCATATCTCGGCAGGAAGTGATGATAAAGGAAAACAACCAAGTGACAACCTTGTTTTTGTGTTTAATCGACTTGGTACTTTAACTACTCGTTCTTCTGCCTTCAAAAGACTTGGTGTAAGTAGTCGTCCACAAAGTTCCGTCTTCAATCGACTTGGAGCTGTTAACATCCAACAACAAAAGAAAAGAAACCTCGATTGGAAAATGGACATGATGGAGTCAAAAAGTAATGAGAAAACTCTTCTTCTATCTCAGCCACAAGGAAATAAGTCATCTTTGGTACTTATCACTATGGATGGGTCAACGAATGTGAAGCAGTGCATCATCAGACATTCTGGTCATTTAAATGAAAACGCCATAAGCGAGGATGAAGTGGAAGTCGTTATTAACTGCAAGTATCCATGAAGAAGCAAGCTCCATGACGCACGAGCCTAAACTGCATGTTACTCCTGGCCCACATGAGTTAAAACTGTGTACGGTAACCACCAATGGTAGTGCAAGTGGTTAAATTGCTATCTTACTCCACTGAAGGTATTTCATGTGGCTAAAATATAGAAATACTTCACCTCGTCCAGGGTGGCTAAGCTATGGATACTCCTGGCCCGCATGAGTATAAACTGTGTACGGCACCCCCACTAAAAAAAAATCTTTTTGAACTACGTAATGACTTGATCCCTTTTATTAGGGTACGTAGGCAGCTTAGAATCCCTCTAAGTTCAGTCATAAAAAATAAAACAATCATGTTTCCCAGATAGAGTGACGTTATTCATTCAAAAGGAGTTAAAAAAAAAAAAATTGCACAAGTTGATGAACTTAAATATACTTGAAAGGTTGCAAGATAGAAAATAAAATACTTCTATTATGTAATCTTAAAAGTAAATGTTCATGACATGGGGGCAAAAAGAAAAAAAAAAGCGACAAGTTCCAAAACAAAACTAAACAAAGAAAAAACTCAAGGAAGAATATCTATGTTCTTCAACTCCTCTTGGACAGATGTCAGGTGTATCATCGAAGTACTCAAAATCTTCGCTGCTTCATCACTCAAGGGGGCAGTCTTCTCAAGAGCAACAATCTCATCCTCAATGCCGTGAATATCAACCTCGGCACTCTTAAGAAGTTCTTCTTGACTCTTTAAGGATGAAGACAATTTCTTCTTGCGGCGCTTCAAACCTTTAAGCTCTTTATCAATGCGCGCCAACTCGTCCTTAGTAGATTTGATGTGCTCAACCTCTTTACTTGCTCTATTTTCGGCTTCACCTAGACGGTCCTTGGCCTCGCTGAGTTGTTTCTCAAGAAGTTCCTTAGATAGCCTTTCTGAAGATGAGGATCTCGCAGCATCATAGGCGGCGGATTTATAAAACAATGATTGCAATAGCCCGTCAATATAAGAAACATCTATGTCTTTGAAGATTTTCATAGAGTCATAAACAACTTGAACTTCGTCCTTCAAAGATGAAATGTCATCGACTTTTGCTTTTGTGATCTTGGCCTGGATGATACGCCATAAGCTCTGAACGTGAATGCGTTGCTGCTCAAGTACATATTTCATCCCCACGAATACTGAAGCCTCAGGAGAAGGAGGCCTCTGTTCAACACTAGCGGGTCTGGATGTCTCTTCTCGACTGTTCTTGCATGCTATAGGAGCTACGTCTGGTGAATTGGATTCATCTTGAGATTCCTCATCAACATCAACATCTAAAATTTCTTTATGTAACTAAAATAAAAAGGCTACATTAGAGAAAGTTCTAGAAGAATTTCAAATGGAAGAGTAATAAACCAAGTAAATAAAAGGGAAGAAAACCTGTTTGGAAAAATCCAATAAAGATGGATTGCTCAAAACATCGGCATCAATTTGTGGCGGTGAATTTGGTTCTTTCTTTTGCCTCTTCCAATGTCAGTCTGCATTGCTACTATGACTCTCCTGCAAGTCACATGAAGCATTTCTCTTCTTACTCCCCTCAAGAACTTCAGTAGTTGGTTCACTGCATTTGATGATAAGTGATGGAAGACGAGGATGCGGTGGATCAGGAGTAATGTCTTCAAGTGTGCAATCCTCCTCAATGTGTTTCTTTCCTTTAAGAGGGGCTTGCTTTGAACCACTCAAGAACGATATGTTCTCCTCAAGATATGCACCATGGGTTTTTACCCACCACTCTTTGTAATCCTTTGAGAAGAGATTTTTGGCATTTGGGGGAATAGAAAGAAGCATCGCCTTAGAAAGAGATTTGGTAAAAGTACACAAGTGCCAATAACGAAGAGCTTCATCAGATGTGACTGTTCGAACATCATATTTGATAACGCCGGGAACCTCCTGATAATACCCAAATTGACGTCCGAATCTATGTGGACTATAAGGCTCAACAATGGACTTTCCACCTTGTCTCAAAGAAAGATAGTTCGAGCGAATGGATATGAAAAGATTGGCTTTAGACTCTCCGGATTCGCCATCATCAATAAACATGAAATCCTTGCTTGTCGTGATCATTAAGCAAGTCCAAGAAGCAGTCTCCCCCTTATGGATGCGTCGTCGGGCGTCTATCGGATCGAAGTATCTTGCACCCCCCTTGCCAGAGAATTTCACCATTTTAGGACCACGCAATCGCGCCCAACGGGATAGTGAGTCTTGAAGTAGTAAGCCAACCAAGCATACACGAAATGGATAGGGAACGAAGTATTCGCTTTAGTTGATTTCACAGAAGTTGAAACTTCATTCAAGCCTTTATAAATGCTCGCCAAAGCAGGGACTGTCAAGCTAACTGGTCGACCACTAGCCATGATTGCAGCCATCTTGAAAGTACTTGGCCGTATGGTGTTGACATCTTTCCCAGGAAGAACAAAGGTACAGAGCCAGCAAGCTAAGTGAGCTGCCAAGTAGGTCTCTTCCTTCAAAGTTTCTCTAATGCCGAGTTTGGAAAATATTGCCTCCTCAATAGTCGACCATTTCTTGTGAATACCGAAATCTCCAAGGGGATTGTGAGTAGACGCTAGGCGAGTGGACTTCTTCTCCTTACGGATAGGAGTTTGGCTGTATTTCACCCTCTTTTTGGACCAAAATCTCACCCATTGGTCAACAGACACTTGGGAATATTGATTCACTTTGGAGCCTCCTAGAAGCAAATGGTAGGCGCGGAATAAGTATTCACATGAGCGATTGAGAAATATGTGCCCCTTTTCGTCGACATCGGTGAGCTCCGAGGCATTGGGAATTACCTCATCATAGAAGAGTCCGGTCATGGGAAGACCTGCGAGGGCGTATAAATCCCACAGGGAAATCGAAAACTCGCCGATGGAGGTCAGCAATGTATTCGTAGTGGGACACCAAGCCTCGGAAAAGGCTTTCATGATGTTCGTGTTTCGGTCGTAAGTATACATCGAGGCATACACTACATCGTAGATCCTGGCGGACAGTAACTTGTCTTTGCACCTGCTGAGGATGTCCTCTGTCCACTCCTAGTAGCCTTTGATGTAGTGGAATTCACCAAGGAATTTGATGTCGTCGCCAATCCACTTCGCCTTGCCATCAATGATGTTACGCCCCAGTGTCGGCAAAATAAGTAGCTCCTTCGATGGTTGGTGGTGAGCAGCTCGCAAACTCCATGCCTTAGTTGTTTTGCTCAAATTAACTTCTTGACACAATTCCCCCATAGACAATGAGTTCATCAAACTTGGCCATCGTTTCGCTTTTCGACCGACAAGAGGAGTATGAACCGGAAGATGTACGCCTTCCTCCATAGGTTGGTTCTCGTCGTCAAGAATAACCAAATAGGCTTCCCCGGAAGAATATGAAGCATCTTTAAAATAAACCATTGTGGATCTGAAATTAAAAAAAAAAATATATATATATATATATATATTGTTCAAACTTTGGAGATATAATTCGAAAAAAGAGGGAGAGAGAAAGAAGATTTATGAGGAATTTTATTGCAAACAGTATATATATATATATATATATATGTATATATGGGAAGATTGGTTTTGGTTTACTTTACACCAACAATACAGAATTTATCACCGAAGCTCACCGTCAAGATTGCAGCAACGCACTATTGCGCAAGCTCTGTTTCGCAGGCTGATATCGCGTATACTGCAGGCAAGAAACAACATGAGTATATCAGATTATGAAAAAAAAAATACTGTTGAAGTGCGTAACTAACAGGGAAGAAAAAATGAAGCACCTCAAATTCTCAGATGACAATGCTGTCGAAATTGGAATCTCAAAGTATGAAGAAGAAGTGTGACTCAAATTCAATGTCTCAAACTCTCTGTTTCTCAACTCTCTGTTTCGGTTGTGAAGTAAAAAAAAAAAAAAACAGCTGAAGCCCTTATATAGAGGTTGCTGGAGGTTATGGCATTCAAATGGGTCTCAACTCATTGACTCCTATTGGAATTGAAAAAGGTTGGATACAAATCTTCATCCTTTGAAAGCCAATAGGAGTCAAGTAAAAATCTTCATCCTTTGGATAAAAATTAATTCGTCTACAAATGCCCCCACTTCAAGGCTCGGCGAAGAACGTGCCAAGTAATCACGAGAGAGGCGATGCTTGAAATACTCAATTCTTCTCATTTAAAACACCATTTTTTTTTTAATTTTTTTTTTTGCTACGAAGAATTGAAGACTTTGAAAGGGACTCATTAACCCAATCTCTTTTGCAATCGAAATTCCACCAAGTTGCAAGGAAATGATTTGGTGGTCCAATTTGAAACAAGGATGACATGAACATTCCTAAAGCCCCAGGCCCAATTGTTGTAAGGTTAAGGAAATGGCCTGCTTGAAATGAGGCCAAATTGGAGCCATCTTTATTCATATCTTTTAAGGCCAACATATGTCATCATCAACTTTGGACTTTATTGGACTAGCATGTAAATAGGAATTGGGCTCTTATTTATTAAAACCCACCAGCCCCTCCAATTTAAATCCGGCCCTTTAATCTTTTTCCCTTAAATAAAGCAGGGGCCCACGCTGGTGTAATGGTCTTGTAACACCAAACTTCTCCCCTAGTCATCTTCTTCAACCAATTCTCTGCTACTGGCGTAAAAAACATTTCCCAAAAGATTGCAAGAATACTTTCAACAATAGAATTCTTCTCCAACTCAATCTCAACTACGGAAACCAAATAATTAGAATACGGATAACCGATTATTTTGATTAAGATAGATAATCATAATCCTTATCAAAATTGAAGAATATCAGATTGTCTTGAGAATCTATTGGTTTTCAAAGGATGAAGATTTGTATCCAACCTTTTTCAATTCCAATAGGAGTCAATGAGTTGAGACCCATTTGAATGCCATAACCTCCAGCAACCTCTATATAAGGGCTTCAGCTGTTTTTTTTTTTTCTTCACAACCGAAACAGAGAGTTGAGAAACAGAGAGTTTGAGACATTGAATTTGAGGCACACTTCTTCTTCATACTTTGAGATTCCAATTTCGACAGCATTGTCATCTGAGAATTTGAGGTGCTTCATTTTTTCTTCCCTGTTAGTTACGCACTTCAACAGTAATTTTTTTTTTCATAATCTGATATACTCATGTTGTTTCTTGCCTGCAGTATACGCGATATCAGCCTGCGAAACAGAGCTTGCGCAATAGTCCGTTGCTGCAATCTTGACGGTGAGCTTCGGTGATAAATTCTGTATTGTTGGTGTAAAGTAAACCAAAGCCAATCTTCCCATATAATTCTGAAAGGGCTGTAAGTAGAATTTTGTTGTACCAAATATATACATATATATACACATACATATATATATATTTATATACTGTTTGCAATAAAATTCCTCATAAATCTTCTTTCTCTCTCCCTCTTTTTTCGAATTATATCTCCAAAGTTTGAACAATATATATATATATTTTATTTCAGATCCACAATGGTTTATTTTAAAGATGCTTCATATTCTTCCGGGGAAGCCTATTTGGTTATTCTTGACGACGAGAACCAACCTATGGAGGAAGGCGTACATCTTCCGGTTCATACTCCTCTTGTCGGTCGAAAAGCGAAACGATGGCCAAGTTTGATGAACTCATTGTCTATGGGGGAATTGTGTCAAGAAGTTAATTTGAGCAAAACAACTAAGGCATGGAGTTTGCGAGCTGCTCACCACCAACCATCGAAGGAGCTACTTATTTTGCCGACACTGGGGCGTAACATCATTGATGGCAAGGCGAAGTGGATTGGCGACGACATCAAATTCCTTGGTGAATTCCACTACATCAAAGGCTACTGGGAGTGGACAGAGGACATCCTCAGCAGGTGCAAAGACAAGTTACTGTCCGCCAGGATCTACGATGTAGTGTATGCCTCGATGTATACTTACGACCGAAACACGAACATCATGAAAGCCTTTTCCGAGGCTTGGTGTCCCACTAGGAATACATTGCTGACCTCCATCGGAGAGTTTTCGATTTCCCTGTGGGATTTATACGCCCTCGCAGGTCTTCCCATGACCGGACTCTTCTATGATGAGGTAATTCCCAATGCCTCGGAGCTCACCGATGTCGACAAAAAGGGGCACATATTTCTCCATCGCTCATGTGAATACTTATTCCGCGCCTACCATTTGCTTATAGGAGGCTCCAAAGTGAATCAATATTCCCAAGTGTCTGTTGACCAATGGGTGAGATTTTGGTCCAAAAAGAGGGTGAAATACAGCCAAACTCCTATCCGTAAGGAGAAGAAGTCCACTCGCCTAGCGTCTACTCACAATCCCCTTGGAGATTTCGGTATTCACAAGAAATGGTCGACTATTGAGGAGGCAATATTTTCCAAACTCGGCATTAGAGAAACTTTGAAAGAAGAGACCTACTTGGCAGCTCACTTAGCTTGCTGGCTCTGTACCTTTGTTCTTCCTGGGAAAGATGTCAACACCATACGGCCAAGTACTTTCAAGATGGCTGCAATCATGGCTAGTGGTCGACCAGTTAGGTTGACGGTCCCTGCTTGGCGAGCATTTATAAAGGCTTGAATGAAGTTTCCACTTCTGTGAAATCGACTAAAGCGAATACTTCGTTCCCCATCCATTTCGTGTATGCTTGGTTGGCTTACTACTTCAAGACTCACTATCCCGTTGGGCGCGAATTGCGTGGTCCTAAAATGGTGAAATTCTCTGGCGAGAGGGGTGCAAGATACTTCGATCCGATAGACGCCCGACGACGCATCCATAAGGGGGAGACTGCTTCTTGGACTTGCTTAATGATCACGACAAGCAAGGATTTCATGTTTATTGATGATGACGAATCCGGAGAGTCTAAAGCCAATCTTTTCATATCCATTCGCTCGCACTATCTTTCTTTGAGACAAGGTGGAAAGTCCATTGTTGAGCCTTATAGTCCACATAGATTCGGACGTCAATTTGGGTATTATCAGGAGGTTCCCGGCGTTATCAAATATGATGTTCGAACAGTCACATCTAATGAAGCTCTTCGTTATTGGCGCTTGTGTACTTTTACCAAATCTCTTTCTAAGGTGATGCTTCTTTCTATTCCCCCAAATGCCAAAAAGCTCTACTCAAAGGATTACAAAGAGTGGTGGGCAAAAACCCATGGTGCATATCTTGAGGAGAACATATCGTTCTTGAGTGGTTCAAAGCAAGCCCCTCTTAAAGGAAAGAAACACATTGAGGAGGATTGCACACTTGAAGACATTACTCCTGATCCTCTGCATCCTCGTCTTCCATCACTTATCATCAAATGCAGTGAACTAGCTACTGAAGTTCTTGAGGGGAGTAAGAAGAGAAATGCTTCATGTGACTTGCAGGAGAGTCATTGTAGCAATGCAGACCGACATTGGAAGAGGCAAAAGAAAGAATCAAATTCACCGCGACAAATTGATGCCGATGTTTTGAGCAATCCATCTTTATTGAATTTTTCCAAACAGGTTTTCTTCCCTTTTATTTACTTGGTTTATTACTCTTCCATTTGAAATTCTTCCAGAACTTTCTCTAATGTAACCTTTTTATTTTAGTTACATAAAGAAATTTTAGATGTTGATGTTGATGAGGAATCTCAAGATGAATCCAATTCACCAGACGTAGCTCCTATAGCATGCAAGAACAGTCGAGAAGAGACATCCAGACCCGCTAGTGTTGAACAGAGGCCTCCTTCTCCTGAGGCTTCAGTATTCGTGGGGATGAAATATGTACTTGAGCAGCAACGCATTCACGTTCAGAGCTTATGGCGTATCATCCAGGCCAAGATCACAAAAGCAAAAGTCGATGACATTTCATCTTTGAAGGACGAAGTTTAAGTTGTTTATGACTCTATGAAAATCTTCAAAGACATAGATGTTTCTTATATTGACGGGCTATTGCAATCATTGTTTTATAAATCCGCCGCCTATGATGCTGCGAGATCCTCATCTTCAGAAAGGCTATCTAAGGAACTTCTTGAGAAACAACTCAGCGAGGCCAAGGACCGTCTAGGTGAAGCCGAAACTAGAGCAAGTAAAGAGGTTGAGCACATCAAATCTACTAAGGACGAGTTGGCGCGCATTGATAAAGAGCTTAAAGGTTTGAAGCGCCGCAAGAAGAAATTGTCTTCATCCTTAAAGAGTCAAGAAGAACTTCTTAAGAGTGCCGAGGTTGATATTCACGGCATTGAGGATGAGATTGTTGCTCTTGAGAAGACTTCCCCCTTGAGTGATGAAGCAGCGAAGATTTTGAGTACTTCGATGACACACCTGACATCTGTCCAAGAGGAGTTGAAGAACATAGATATTCTTCCTTGAGTTTTTTCTTTGTTTAGTTTTGTTTTGGAACTTGTCCCACTGGGCGTGCCAAATTTGTTCACACAAATTTTCGAGTCTGCAATTTTATAAACAAGAAAAGATAATATGGACAAATAAATAAATCAATTTAAAGAAAATTACAATATCGTGAGAATAATTCTCCTATCGAAGACTAATCCCCTGATTCTTCCTTCAAGAACTTTGATTTGAATATTGGAGCGAAAATCACTTCTTTGATCTTCTCCATTGTTGATTTGAATATTTATAACGTTGATGCGAGGGCTCGACAGCTTAATCTCGGATCAAACGCTGTAAATGATTTGGGAAGGTTGAAAGCTTCAATGTCAGCTCGTCGCTTTGATCTTCCTTCAACTTGATTTGGATTTTTTATAATGTTTATTCGAGGGTTTAGCACCTTAATCTCGAATCAAATGTTATAATTTGATGAATTTCACCAAGAACACCTTGAAGTTTGCTTTGAAGGCCTTCTTGAATTTGAAGAACTTGTAGAGAGAATTTGGGAACTTGTCTTGTCTTCTCTGACTTCAATTAATTTGTGTGTGTTTTTTGTGAGCTCACAAGGACCCTATTTATAGGTGTAGGATGGAGAAGTCACAAATGTTTTAAACACCTTTGATAATTATTTCTTAATTTTGTATTTATTAAGAGATAATTATCAATTACTTTTGAGCCATTTGATTAGCTAATATTTGATGAGGATAAATTTAATAGATATTATCTCTTTAATATCTTTATTTAATTTAAAGAGATAAATACCAATTAATTTGGAGCTTTTAATTGGCTAATATATCCACTTGGCGCAGTGTGATTGGTCGTTGACTTTTCAACTGCAAGACATAATTTGATTGGCTAAAACACCTCAATTTGACACGTGGCTCGATTTGATTTGCCATAAAATATACACTAAGTTATTAATTAAAATTAATAATTTTATTTATGGAATTAAATTTGGTGAAATCCATAATATAAAATAATAATTTTAAATTAATAATTAATGTCATATTTTACACATGTCATCTTCCAATTAGTCAAAAATTAATTCGTCTACAATATGGAAGCCAATTACACATAGGACTTACCGAAAATTCCAGAAATAGCCCCAAACCAGAAGCTGCTGCAGAGAGCACTTATACTTGCTAGTGTGGATGTTTTAGCTATACATTATTCTACAATTCTTCATCTAAGTAGGTAAATCACCCTAATCTATGTTACTATGTGCTTATACTTGATTTAGTGGAATTATTGTAGAATTAAACCTTGATTTGGTCAATTGGAGGTTCAATGGGTTCATGCATGAGGTGATTTTGAATGTTGGAGTGAATCTTTGGTCGCATGTGCAATTGAGTGTAGGATCTGAGTAAATTGTTGTAGACCCATGAATATATGTGAATTGAAAGCTTAGTTATGTGATTGCATGTAAAATTTAATGGGTTTTCAAAGAGCATCAGGTCATGCATGTTTGTTTTGAAATGAAAGTAAGATGAATGGAAATTTCTGTTTCTGCAAGTGATATTCAAGGCTGTAATTAAGTGGATCAAAGTGTGAATTTGACTATGTAAAATTTTATAAAGTAATATGTATGTGTTTTGAGTCTCTCTGTAAAAGTTTGTAAAGATCGGAGCTTTTTGGAGTTTTCTAAAATTCGTTGAATAAAACTGCCAGTCTGTTGGCGGGATTTAAAATTGCTACGGTTTTGGGCTTATTTGGTGAATTTATAAATTTTTGTTTTCTCTAAAACTTTTACTGTATCCATATACATGTGTTAGGAAGCTTTCATAAAAATTTGGGAAGTTTTCAAGAAATAGGAAATTTTATACAATATTTTGAAGATAGACTGACTGTTTTGAAAAATTTATCGGGGCAACTATGTTTTGAAAATTGAATCACTAATTCAATGATTTCAATTAAAGTTGAAATTTTTGTGGAATGTTCCAAAATGTATTTATTGTGTTTCTCCACAGTTTCTGAGAAAATTCTTATCTTGAGAATTTATAAAAAATGCTATAGTAAAACTGCGCAAATTTGTAGTTTACTTGAGTCTTCTTTCAACTAAATTGCATATATGTCTAAATTGTTTTATTTTTTTTCTGTTGTGCATCTTGCCTTATTTAGTAGGATAAGTTTGGTTAGGAAGAGGACATATCATGGGTAGAATTTTTTTATGTATTCATAAGGTTAAGCATGAATATGTTATTCCTTTAACCGCCACAGGTAGCATAACCGACTTTCCGACATCCGAACCAGTTTGAGGTTATCGTACTCTGTGAGTGCCCCTAAACTCTATAATAGTATCTTTTGAAAACTGGATGGGATATATGTATGTAAATTTCAATTGCTATATATGTATATATATATATAAATATATATATATATATATATATCGTATAAAGGAAAAAGTTTATGGTTTTGAAAAATTGTGGAATCATGTTTCTGTTCTGAACTCATATCTTGAAGATTACTCATCTGTTTCTCCACAATTTTGAATCTCTATTGTTTATGACGATCAATGACTAGTATGGTTCTATTTTGATATGTTCCTGTTAGTTGGATCCAACTTGGCTTCGGTTGACAAAGGGTACCGCCGGGCAGTAGCGGACTTGCTGGTTGGACCCCGAGTCCCCAAGCCCCCTCACAACGCACAACAGAAGCCGTTTGTGATTGTGTTGGGTATTATCTGTTCCACATGTACTCGAGCATGTGTTTCTGTTTTGGTAAGGTCGCTCCTTACCCGGAGTGATAAGGTGGTCTGTCGCTCCTTATAGGAGTGAAAAGGTGGTCTGTCACTATCGGTTGGGAGTTATAAGGTTGTCTGGCATCAGCAATTTGGTTATTTGATCATCATAATCATAATCGTTTTAAATTCTTTTACTGCTTAACAATTTTTTTGAACGTTATTTGAACAAAAATATATTTCTTTCTCGGATTGTTACTATGAATGTCTTAAATCGGTTACTTTAAGTTTGAAGCCTTCTACAGATTCTTTTTTGGAAAAATTATTCTTGATTATGTTCACGCATTCCGAAAATTATATGTATTTGTTAAACACTTCACACACAACGGGCATTCACTGAGTCCTTTACTCACGTACTCTTTATGTTTTACTTTCTTCCTTCCAGCAATAGATGACCACTGAGGCGAGGCTATGGAGACTCATTAGGGGACGGGCGATTTCCAGAGCTCTTTACCTTTGTAATAGTTCGGTGTTGAGTCATTTGATTTTTGAAGACTTGAGACTTTTTTAGGATATCTCGTATTAAGTTGATGATGTTATGTTTAACAAGAGTACCTGATTCAAGGATATTTGTCGTAGTTTTATTTTGGACGTACTATTTTAATAGAATCGTGCTTTGAGTTTAAACCCTTTTCAATGGAAAATTTGGGGCGTGACATACTTAATTTCAGTGGGAGGATTAAATCAACTTTAATTTAAGTGGAATTACGTCCTACTTAATTTCCATGAAAAAGATTAAATCGATTTCAATCATTGTGAAAACGAGTGTCAAGTAATTTCCGTGAAAATGATTAAATCAATAAGTGTGATATCAAGTCACACTTAATTTCAAAGGGAATGATTAAATCAACTTTAATCTTAGTGACATTTAGTCCTACTCAATTTCAATAAAAGATTAAATTAATTTCAATCAATGTGAAATTAAGTCCTATGGGCTCACGAATCATTCACTAAGTCCCACTTAATCAATTACAAAATTAAATCTTATTTAATTTTGATGGGTAAATTAAATAGATTCAAAATATCAACAAAACTAAATCCAATTTAATTTTATTTAATAAATTAAAACTTAATTTAATTAATGTAAATAAAATATAATTTAGTTTATATTAAATCCAATTTAAAAATAATTAAATTTAGTTCAATTTACAAAGATGCTTTAATTTGATAAAGAAGAAGAATGATCCAATTAAATAAAATTGGGTTTGGGTCTTACCCAATTAATAATTCAATTACAATTTAGGTCCAAGCCCCATATTTTATGCAATTCTATTGAATTCATTGGTGTTGGGTCAAGCTCAATACCTAATTGAACTAATTTGCGTGGACAACAATTAATTAATTCGTGCTGGGCTTAGCCCAATACTTCTTAATAAAAAAATAGATTGGGCTATTGATTTAATTAGTTCGAGTGGGCTAAGCCCAACTCCCCATTAATATAATGAATTCAACTTGGGCTTTTGATTAATTAATTAGAATGGGCCAAGCCCAACTCATCATTAAATAAATGAGCATTGGACCAAGCCCAACACAACAAAATACCCTAATAGCCTAAAGTCCAACTCTCATCTTCTTCCTCCCTCTTATCAGCGCTACCATTGCCGCGCCGGCGCCGCCCCTGCAACTTTCGCCGGTTTGGTGATGGCAGACATCGCTGCAGCCTTAACCCGTCCAAATTCGGCCCGATTTCTAGAGCAAGAAGCCGAAACACATGGCTAATTCAGCCATCTTCTCCGGCGACTCGAGCTGCGATTGCAGGCGAGGTTATCAGGACGATTTCAGCGGCGACTTCAAACAGAAAACCACCAACGCTCACAGCGGCGGCGGCTACGCCACGAGTGTCGCGATCTTCGGTGCACAACGACCCCGATCTCCAGCGATTTTTGCCATGGTTGCAAGCACCTCCTTTTGCAGCAACCCACGACAATTATGGTTGCTAGAGATACAGTGCCACTCTGCGCCTTCGGGAATTTCAAAGGTGCAGTTCTTCTTTTCAGAAATTCACAACTCAGATTCAATCAGGAATTTCAAAATACAATCCAAACCACAATTGATTCAAGCCCAGATTCGAGTTCCAAATCTCCAAAATTTCAGATTTGTGATATATTTCCAAAATCCAAATTTTACAGCCCAAAACCAATTCCAAAAAATCAAACGTTTTTCCAAAATTTACAAGCTTCAATTTTTTCAGATTTAAAAAACAGCCCCACAACATATGATTCCAAATCATAAATTACAGATTAAATAATTCCTAAATTTTTGATCATATCTTAAATTCCAAAATAACAACAGATTTTTCAATCCACAATTAATATCAATTCTAAATCAATTATTACGAATTCAATCATGATATATCACATAAATATGAAGAACACGTAAATAAACCAACGAAGCCAACAAATTTGGCTCTGATACCACTGTTCGGAATCCTGTCGGCATGCGCGGCAGAATATGAAAACAAATTCAGATTCCCAAACCAAGATCAATTCATGGCTTTCGTCGATTTTAAATATGAAAAAAATGAATACGAAAAACTTAGGCTATGTATGGTTGTGAATTTTAAAAATATTTTCATTTTTTGGATCACTAAAAAATGAATTCAAAAAATGAAAATACACAGTCCAAGCCAAATTCAACAGAAAATGGTCAAATTTTAAATACACTACACATTCCCCTATATAACAATCAATCATTTCAATCTTTTCACAATATTTTATCATTAATTACACTATCCCACTATCCAACTAATTATCTTTCTTACTTTTTCATATTTTATATAATAAAAATTCTTATTTAATTTTTCAAATATTCCAATTATTATTATTAAATATTATTTAATAATATGTAATTTGAAAAAAAAAATTGTGTAATTTAATATTTAATATTTCATATATATTTAATAATATGTGTGCTTGAATTGAGACTTAATTGGTCGTGTTTGTACCAAAAGTATATACAATATTGTGTGATTTATAATTTCATTTTAATAATTTCGTTTGTTGTTTATTGAATTTTAAATTATACTTTTTTAGCTTCTCAATATTCAAATAAATACCTACTGAATCTCGATTATTTCATTTTGGTACTAACGTGGTATTTAATAGGGTTGCCCACGAGCCGAACTCGAGCCGAGTCTCACCAAATTTCTCGGCTCGAGCTCGATCAAAGATTTTTTGAAATATCATAGTATCTCATTATAAGAAAATGGTATTAAATTTGCCTCAATCAAATTGGTAATAAAATATTATACGTAAATGGAAAAATAAATATAGAACTACTTATGCTCCAATCATATTTACACATTTCATAAAATATTGCATATATGGACCACATCCTATTTTTATATTTGTCCAATGCGAATCGTATAATTATACTAACTATTATAAATATAGACGAGCAAGATTCAATTTTTTTGAACTTTTAAAATATAAAATTGAAAAGAAAACACGAAATGGGAAAATGATAAAAATTTAAAGCTAAAAAGAAATGAACAGGTGACAAAAAAAAAAAAACTAAAAATAAAAGGCCCCCACCCCCACCCCCAAACCTATACCCGCCCCCACCCTAACCCATGAACGCCCCCCACTGTCTGGCTGCCTCTTTTTTTTTTTTTCATTCTATTTGTATAATATATATTAGAGCTATTAACGCTAATCATCCCCCATGTCACGCAAAAGTGTCACTTTAGTCTCGCTTGTGAAAAAATTATCACTTTCATCCCTTATGTCCATAATTTGTACCCAGATGGTCCTTTTTTCGACATTCCGACCAGACTTTCTGGCTTCCCACGCAAAAATAGGGCTATCCACGCATATATCATGCGCGTCTTAACGAGAAAATTCATACTCAATGTAGAAAGCTTGGATTCATGAACCGTTTTCTTCCCATAAAACTAGACACATAGGTCTATCTATGCATATATCACACATAATCAGGAGACATCTATAACAAAGCAGTTTTGTATAAAAAAATTAGCTAAAAATCTGTCGAAAATAGGAGTGTGCACGGTTTGGTTAACCGACCGAACCAAACTGGAACCGAAAAATTCGGTTCGAATCGAAACCGAACCGAAAACCGAATTACTATACATATAATATAGAATATTTATTTATAATGAGGGCTAATGTCGAATTTCAAATAATTTTAGGGGTGATTTATGTAAAAATGCTAAAACTAAACCCTTACCTCTTGTTAAGTTCTCATTCATTTTGCATTTCAGATTCAAAAATTCAGCCCCCCCTGCATCTCGTAATCTCGTTCCTCTCTCACTCTCTGTCTAATATCTCATCTCATCTTACTCACTCTCTACTGCGCGCCCCCGCCCCCGCCCCCGCCCCCGCCAGCCGCCGACGACATCACAGCATCCAGTCGCCGTCGCCAACGCCGTCACAGCCATCGCCTGTCACAGCCATCACAGCCCAAATGGTTAAAAAAAGGCCCAAATTTCAAAGTTAGTATTGGCTTGTTGGACAATTACAATTGGCCCAAATGGTTAAAAAAAGGAGGATGAATTTTTTTGGCCCAAATTTGTTTGAATTTCCACGGCCCAAAACCAAAAAAAGGCCCGCTGAATATGTTATGCCCAATTTCGGTTATCCAGAAAGCAAACCGAACCGAAACCGAAATGGAACGGTTAAAACCGAACCGAACCATTTTGGTTCGGTTTCGGTTCCGGATTTTCCTGAACCGAAATTTCGGTTCGGTTAAACCCAATGCACAGCCCTACTCGGAAATGATGCTTAGCTAATATTTTAATACAAAACTGCTTTGTTCTAGACGTTTCCTGATTATGTGCGATATATTCGTGGATATACTTATGTGTCTAGTTTCATGTGAAGAAAACGGTTCATGAATCCGAGCTTTCTACAATGAGTTATGAATTTTCTCGTGAAGACGCGCACAGCTGTCTGCACAGTCGGCAGATATTTAGCTAATTTTTTAATACAAAACTACTTTGTTATAGATGTCTCCTGATCATATGCGATATATGCGTGGATAGACCTATGTGTCTAGTTTCATGGGAAGAAAACGGTTCATGAATCCGAGCTTTCTACAACGAGTTATGAATTTTCTCGTGAAAACGCGCACAGCTGTCTGCACAACGGACAGATTTTCAACTAATTTTTAATACAAAACTGCTTTGTTCTAGACGTCTCCTGATTATGTGCAATATATGCGTGGATAGCCCTATGTGTCTAGTTTCATGGGAAGAAAACGGTTCATGAATCCAAGTTTTCTACAATGAGTTATGAATTTTCTCATGAAGACGTGCATGACATATGGGTGGATAGCCCTATTTTCGCGTGGGAAGCCTGAAAATCTGGTCGGAATGTCGAAAAAAGGACCATCTGGGTACAAATTATGGACATGAGGGATGAAAGTGATAATTTTTTCACAAGAGGGACTAAAGTGACACTTTTGCGTGACATGGGGGATGATTAGCGTTAATAGCTCTATATATTATATTATGTGTGTATATGTGTATATATATATACACACATATACATATTCCTTTATTACCAACTCATAACATTATTAAAAAAATATTATTTTAATATCTTTTCCCCCATCATCATCACATTCATAACCAACTCAATCATTTCATATATCAAATCCAAATAAAAATCAACTTTATATCACATCTACACTACTTTCAATCAAATTCTAAAAATACATCCAAACAAACAAATTAAGTCAACATTTTCACACGAATTTCTGTAATACACCTTTCCAAAAAAAAACTCAGAATTCATTTTCGAAAACACAACCATACGGAGCCTTACCTTTTCGCGTATTCAATCTGTAATCTTCGCGAATCTTCAATCTTCTCCAACGGTTCAATTGTACCGTCTTTAGATCATCAAGCGGAGGAATTAACTTCGGGAAACCTCCATCTCTGACTCCATAGGCGGCTAGGTGAGAGAGAGTGGAAGAATAATATTTCTCTGTCTAGTATTTATGGTGGAGGAATTTTTTGTTATGTTTTCAATTTTTAACTGTTTCAACTGTGTTCTCTGGCTTGTATTGGAGGTTTAAATAACTTCTCCAACAAAGCCCATCAGTACACGCCCCATAGGTCTTTTGGACAATAATTGGGCTATGCTGACCCAGTCAACTTAGTCCAATTAATTTAATCAATTAACATTTAATTCAACTAAATATATATTGATTAAATCAATATTCTTTTTAATTAATTAATTAATTAACTAATATTATAGTTTAAGTCTCTGATTAACCTAGTCAATAAAATATTCAAACTAATTAATTTAATTCACCATTGTTTAATCCAATTAAACAACCAATTAAATTAATTTGTCCAATTAATTAATTCATCCTACCCAGGGCCAAATTACCAGAACACCCTCCAAATACAAGACTTGATTTCCCCGTCTATTCCTTTATAGCGCGACTCTCTAGACTCGTCTCAAATGGCAATGGGAGGGTACCAAAGGATGTGGGTAACACCTAGCCAACACCGTGGTCCCACATCGTAGCCTAATCGAGTACGAAATGACTATGTCATTATGAACCTCTAGATTATGAATACCGTATGAGTATAAGTCTTTCACTGACGTATCCCGATCAAGTGAGAGTCAAGGAATATGTTAAACTCATAGGACTCGATGATATGCTTAAGAATCATAGTAATATGAGATTACTAAACACGAGTTAGTTTATCAGCTCTGGCCAGAGACTTTCAATCTCATTTACCTATGATCGCATAGGATACTTCTTGTTTACTTTCAAGACAGTGAATTCACTTTTGGTAATCAAGTCACATGCTACTTGCTCATTGGAATGCATTTCAAGGTCGACCCCACCTTTCAACGGGTGAATTGGTCCTAACTGCTCTAGTGATAGAATCTAACGTCACAAGCACACTGTGACCATAACTCCTCAGGTCCAAGGGTCACACATACCTTCATAATCAGCAATCCAATCATTGACTGTCACTGAGTAAAAACCCATGTGATCGGATTACTACGAGCCATGTTCGAATACACTTATCCCATCAATGTATCTATGACACAAACTCCCACTATCCCATAGTGTTCGATTTACACTCCTTTATCAGAGCATGTGTCATATAAGTTCATATGAATCTCAATTGCCAATTGAGATTCTCCGACTTGCGAACCATTTGAGTGATCAAGTATCAAACCCTTCCAGTGCCCATCTCCTTAACTACTATATGGAGTGTCAAGGTTTGCCTTGACACACATGGACTAGTGGTTCGTTTAAGGCTTTATAGATGCCATCAAGAATTATACGAACAACATACTATTGCCTTTATATTAATTAGAGGTTGCATAATATAAGCTCGTGCCTTATATTCTAACTCCTTGTTGACATCGAAGGCACATTCCCAACAGTCTTTGGCCAAAGCAATGAAACTAACTCATGTGAGATATGGAGGGTAGTTTGGTAATTTCATCATGATATGATTACATGCACAATATCAAGTTTAGTGAGTTTAGCATAGACCATGACTCTCACTTGATCGGGATACGTCAGTGAAGGTCTTGTATTCATATAGTATTTATGATCTAGAGGTTCGTAAATTATTTGTTCATTTCGTACTCCATTGGGTTACGATGTGAGTCCACGGGACTGACTAGGTGACACTCACATCCTTTGGTAATTCCTCCCATTGTCAATTAAGATAAACCTAAAGAGTCGCGCTATAAGAAAAGAACGAGGTGTCTTTTTGTGTTAATCTTTTAGAAAGATATAATTGAATGGACGCATTGATTTATTGGTTAAATCAATGAATTAAATATTTAATTTTATTAGATTAAATTAAATTATTTAATTGGAGAATTAATTAAATGGAATTCATTAATTATTTAATATGTATTGAAATTTAAATAAGATTTAAATTAAATACATGTTAAAAGGTGGGCTAAGAATGGGCCAACTTAAAGCCCACCCACGTCCATGTGGAGCTCTAAGGGGGAAGCCACTTAGGAGTCCTAAAGGACCCCGGCTTGTTTGTTAAGTCAAGAAGTTATGAGATAACTCCAACACTTACAAGTCATAAGTAACCCTAGTTACATAACACACAAAAAGAAGAGAATCCTCCCACCCCAAAAATTCGCCCTTGCCGTGAACTAATAGTCGAGGGAATTTTTGGAAATCTTTTGAAGCTTCGTTTAGCTTGCATCTTTAGAGACAGAAGCTCAAGGAGTTGCTGTTACGTGAAGATTTATTATGAAATCGATAAGGTAAATCTATTTCGTTTAATTTTTGGAAAACTATTTATAATCTTTAATTCCGTTAAAGATCCATGTTTAGGAATCCGAAAAATATCATTCCATTGCGTTTTTACTCTGATGGATTCCTAACAGAAACAAGCGTCCTAAGATGGAATGTTTGGATTGAAACTATTAGAAATAACACCCAAGAGACATGTCCATTGGTTGCGACTCTTGGTGAAAGGGTGTATTTTCTTCTATAAATACAACCACTGTTCATCATTTTAATAACTTGAAACATATACAAATATATATATCATAAACTCTCCAAATACTTTAGATACTTGAGTCGTGAATTTGTGTCTTCGGTTCTGGTAATCGAATTCCCGACGGTTTTCGTGTTTCATTCAAGAAGTTCGGGACAACGTGATTCTAATCAAGTTCGTTCAATATAACGCTTCCGCATTAGGTACGTTCTCGATTTCTAACAGTGGTATCAGAGCCACTTCGATTAGTTTCCTTAACCGTTGCTTCTTGCGTAATATTATGCATCTGAAATGTAATATTATGCATCCGAAATGTAAAATACGCATTTCTGTAGTATAGAATTTGACTATCTGTTATGCACCGATTTTTCATTGTTAAATATCATGGCTTGAATTTGATGATACGGTTAAATGTTCATTCTGTTTTGAATATTAGCGGTTAATGAAGGAAAAGTAAAATATCATGGCTTGAATTTGATGATACGATGCATCCTTTCTGCATTAGTTTATATGCACAGAATATGTCAATTTATATAATAAAATGAAAGTGTTGTTTTTCTGCGTGAAACATGCCGCCTGATTGAATATTGATATTGAAAATTATGGGTTGTTTAAGCATTTAGAAATTTTGATTTACATGATGAGTTTACAGAAACTTAATGGCAAAAACCCACTTTACTTGTGTAATTTTCACATATATGATTGTAGTCATGCATTTAGATTTTTATATGGAATAAAATTCATGAAAAGGCAAAAAGGTGAATTGGCACGCTATTCAGCAATTAGCCTACTGTTTCCCCCCCCCCCTAATATTAGTATCTTTTATTAACATGTAACTTGACGAATTTGTTGGATTAGCCTTACATAATTGTTTTATGTTAGATTCTGTTTAGAGAATGATAAATTAGCATGTTCAAAACTGATATTATGAGTGGGAGGACATAGATTGGTTAGATTTTGATATTTCTCGTCTATTTCCTAAAATTTTCGCATATAAGAATTAAATGATAATGTATTATTATATTGACAAGAGATGATTGAGTATATTATATTTCTTTCGATCTTGTGATATATTTAATTGTTATTATTTAAGTCTTGATGTTGCAACAAATTTATTTTGTTGTGCTAGTTAATGATTATGTGCTATTATGTCATTTTATTTTTTTGCATTAGAATATCAAATGGCTGCAACAAAGAGCATAATCGCTGACCTCAACCAAGGAGATAAGTTGAATGATCAGAATTATGATGTGTGGCATCTTAAAATTCAGTATCTTCTTGAAGATCAGGACTTATTGGAAATCATAAGTCAGCAATTGTCTGAACCTGAACAAGGAGGGACTGAACAGCATAAGAGAGATCTTGATGCTTACCAAAGTTGGAAGCGTAAAGATCGTCTGGCTCGTCTGTTATTGCTAAGTAGCATGAGAAACAATCTCATAATGCGATTTGAAAAGTTCAAAGCGGCTAAGGAAATTTGGGATGCCGTCAAAGTTCAATTTGGTGGAACATCCACAACAAGATTGCGCCAACTTACTATGAAATTTGACAGTTATAAGAAGCGCCATGATCATTCAATGATGCAGCATCTTACAACAATGTCAAATATGATAAGCGAGTTAAGGGCAGTAGGTCATGAACTAACAGACGAACAACAAGTACAAGTTGTTATCCGTTCTTTACCTCACTCCTGGGAACATCTGCGAGTTAATCTTACTCATAATGATAATATCAAAACGTTTGATGATGTTTCTTGCCATGTTCAACTTGAGGAGGATCGCCTAATTGCAGATAAGCCCTCTGAAGAGGCATATATGATAAACTCCAACTTAAATAAGAAGTCTGGGTTTAAACGCAAAAGAGGCAGAGATAATGAGATGGAGTCATCCTTTAAGAAGGCTAAGAAGAATAAGCGCTACAGAGGGAAGTGGGGAGGCAAGAATAAAAGAGACAAGTCTAAAATGCCTTGTTACAACTGTGGCCAACTGGGACACTTTGCTCGTGAATGCACTAAGGCAAAGGTACATTTTACATTATGTCGTTCTCCTCAATTATTTGTTAGTAGTTGTTTGATGTTGGCTGAAACTCTTCCTATTTGGACTGTAGACTCAGCAGCAATAGACCACATAGCGAGGGATCGAACAACATATGTAGACTTTCGTCGAATTCCAGCTGGAAGCAGACGTATATATATGGGGAATAACTCAAGTGCTGATGTTCTAGGAATTGGAACTTGCAAAGTAATATTGCGTGGTGGACGCGTATTATATCTCCATGATGTATTGTATGCTTCTGATGTTAGACGAAGTCTTGTCTCTGTTTTAGCGCTTCTTAAGTTAGGTTTTAGATTAGAATTTGCTGATAGTTATGTCAAGTTGTACTTAGGAACTATATACTATGGATCTGGATATTTGTCAGATGGTTTTATTGTATTAGATACTGTACCTTTATCTAATGAGAATAATAATAGTTTTTCATATGCTACATCTTCAAGAGATAGCACGTGTGATGATTGTATGAAATGGCATGCTAGACTTGGACATATAGGTCAAGAAAGAATGCATAGACTTGCTAAAGAGGGCCTTCTTGGTCCTATTTCGAAAGTCAACTTACCTACATGTGAACATTGTCTAGCTGGAAAAACTATTAGAAAACCATTTGGCAAAGGTATTAGAGCTACAATGCCTCTGCAACTTATCCATTCAGATATGTGTGGCCCAATGAATGTGAAGGCAAGACATGGTGCTTCATACTTCATCACATTTATAGATGATTTTACCCGCTATGGTCATGTATATTTAATCTCTCATAAGTCTGAAGCATTAGATTTTTTTAGACGTTATATGAAATTGGTTGAAAATCAATTAGAGAAAAATATCAAGTCGCTTAGGACTGACCGAGGCCATGAATATTTATCTGATAAATTTAAAGAATTATGTGATGAAAAGGGAATAGCTAGACAACTTACTATTCCTGGTACTCCGCAACAAAATGGTGTTGCCGAGAGAAGGAATAGAACCCTTTTAGATATGGTTAGATCGATGATGGCGCAAGCTAATCTTCCTATTTCATTTTGGGGAGATGCTCTACTTACTGCAGCCTACATCCTAAACCGTGTGCCTTCTAAATCTGTGTCATCTACTCCTTATGAACTATGGACTAGTAGAAAACCCGATTTAAGTAATTTACGTCCATGGGGTTCAGCAGCTCATAACATTCACCTTCTCGAATGTATGGAAAATTAAGTCCTAGTGGGAAAAAGTGTATCTTTATAAGATATCCTGAACATTCCAAAGGATATGTTTTCATTGGTGAACAAGCTGATGGGAGTGTAACAGAAATTGAGTCACAAGATGCTACTTTCTTGGAAGAAGATTTTCCTAGAAAAGGAGAGGTTTCTAAGGATTTTCAATTTTATGAATTGAAAGATCCTGAAATTGACACATTAAACCGAGTTATCGAAGGATATGATAAGTTTTCTTATCCATCTCAAACTAGTGGGAGCGATGATGTGTCCAATAAAACCACTCGAATAGAGGAAAATCTCTAAGAACCACAACTTCGAAAGAGTAGTCGTGGAAGAATTCCTCGTCGTCATTTTGATATTGAACGGGAAGCTTTCATGATAGCTCCAGAAGATGGTGAAGAGCCAAGAACTGTACATGAAGCTATCAATTCTTTAGCTGCAAAAGAATGGAAGAAAACAATGTAAGAAGAAATAGAATCCATGGAATCAAATCAAGTTTGGGACTTGGTTGATCTTCCACCTGATCGTAAGACAATAGGAAATAAATGGGTTCTTAAGATTAAAAGAAAGTCTGATGGATCTATCGAAAGATATAAGGCTCGTTTAGTGGCAAAAGGCTACACTCAAAAAGAGGGAATCGACTATGAAGAAACATTCTCACCAGTTGTTAGATTCTCTTCGATTCGCCTTATTCTTGCCATTGTCGCACATATGGATCTTGAACTTTACCAAATGGACGTGAAAACAGCTTTCCTCAATGGACAACTAGATGAAGAGATTTACATGGATTAACCTGAAGGCTTCATAAACAAAGGTCAAGAGCGCAAAGTTTGCAAGCTCAAAAGATCTATTTATGGCTTGAAGCAAGCATCCAGGCAATGGAATCTCAAATTTCATCAAGCAATAATAGCCGATGGATTTACAATGATGAACGAAGATCATTGTGTTTATGTTAAACAATCCAAAAGTAAGTTTGTGATCTTGTCGTTATATGTTAATGACATTTTATTGGGCGGAAATGATAAGGAGCTAATAGAAGCCACTAAGAAGTGGTTGTCTTCAAATTTTGAAATAAAAGACATGGGTGAAGCCAGTTATGTACTAGGTGTCAAGATCATTAGAGATTGATCAAAAAGACTTCTTGGTTTGTCTCAAGAGACTTATATCAAGAAAATGCTTGAAAGATATCGAATGCATGACTGCAAACCCATAGATACTCCTGTCGAAAAGAATTTGAGCCTTAATTCTCAAATGGGTCCACAAACTCCAGATGAAAAAGACAAAATGTCTAGAGTTCCTTATTCAAGTGCAATTGGCAGCTTGATGTATGCAATGATGTGTACAAGACCGGACATTTGTTATGCAGTTGGTCTTGTTAGTCGTTTTCAAGCCAACCCCGGACTTGTACATTGGAAAGCAGTCAAGAGGATATTTAGGTATCTTAAAGGAACAGCAGATTACGTGCTATGTTATTAAGGACAAGATTTGCGCTTAATCGGTTACAGTGATGCTGATTGGGGAGGAGACTTGGATGAACGCAAATCAACATCAGGATATGTTTTTCTACTTAATAATGGTGCCATATCTTGGAGTAGCAAAAAGCAATTCTGTATTGCCTTGTCAACTATGGAGGCTGAACACATAACTTGTTCTACGGCAGTGCAAGAAGCTGTTTGGTTAAGACGATTTCTAGAACATTTAAAAGTCATTGTCGGTGCTTCTAACCCAGTAACGATATATTGTGATAGCACGACAACGCTTTCTTATGTCAAGGATCCTAAGTATCATGGAAAAACCAAACATATTCAAATTAGATACCATTTCATGTGAGACATTATAGCACAGAAAGAAGTGATCTTGAAACACATTTCTACTAGTCATATGGTAGCAGACCCAATGACCAAACCAATAGCTAGAGATTCATATTTATCACATGTAAGATCTTTAGGGCTCCGTAGAGTGTGATTGTATTTCTTGAAAGGATCATTTTGTAATCATACATTGAAAATATTTAATATATCAATTTTTTTTGCATAATTTGTTGCAATAAACGAGTACATTGATTTGATATGTATGTCGATAGACGGAGATTGGCTCTCTCACACGAGCAATCGCCTCTAGCACTAAGAAAGCGAGTAGAGATGAGACATTTTTTTACGTAAGCATTGTTTTTAGTGTTACATAGTTAATCTATTGATATGTCGCCTTGGTGAAACCAAGATGAGGCTCATTTTATCTTAAGAGCTGACATAGATGTTTACCCACCATCTATGAAGCCTATAAGTTGCCGGGTGCGAGAATTTATTTTAGAATTATTCATGTGTAATATATTCTCGAATTAGGCGTTCTAAAAACGAGCTAATTAAGACCTGTATGGTGTAGAGAGATAAAAGACATACACCCTTTATGATAAAGAGTCTCCACCATTGCATGTATGTCATACTACATGTGCATAGCGACCCAATTGGAAGTGAGTGAATGGATCTTTGCTTCCTCACTGTGTGAGTCCTAAATATCATTGATCTTAGTAGTACCCTATGTGACTTTTAACTGTGGCACAAAGTAAAAAGTTAGTGTTAGCTACACTAGCATGTTATCTATGGCTATGGATGATGCGGTCTAAAGGAACATGACTGGGAAAGCAGCTAACTTAGATCCTAGTGTTATTAGGGTAAAAGGAAGGCAAGCTTAGATTCACGCCTTTCACTTGTATTTACCGGCTAGCAAGTTATGTTAATCAATGGATTATATAACTGTGAATACTTGTGAAACTGACAGAGTGGTTAAGTATAAATTTCTAGAGGGATTAAGATATACTTAATCAGGGTGACTAACGAGCCTGGGGTACAATACTACACAATACAAAATTATCTTCATCAAGGGTTGATGTCTCCATTCTGACCGTTAGAGGTTTCTAGTTTGGAGCTCCTGATATTATAAGTGTAGATGTCGGTCGCACGACTCATTTATCGATATAATAGTTTTTTTTTTGGGAGAGTATATGTTAATATGGACCTATGGTCATGCCGTCATGGGTGAGTGGAAGATATTAGAAATAACACCCAAGAGACATGTCCATTGGTTGCGACTCTTGGTGAAAGGGTGTATTTTTCTCTATAAATACAACCACTATTCATCATTTTAATAACTTGAAACATATACAAATATATATATCATAAACTCTCCAAATACTTTAGATACTTGAGTCGTGAATTTGTGTCTTCGGTTCTAGTAATCGAATTCCCGACGGTGTTCGTGTTTCATTCAAGAAGTTCGGGACAACGTGATTCTAATCAAGTTCGTTCAATATAATGCTTCCGCATTAGATACGCTCTCGATTTCTAACAGAAACAATGGCTGACCCCAACATAACTTCAAAATAGGAATATATACAACACCGGAGGCCACACATCTGCACTACAAAATATTCTATGAGTGAACACAAATTGACTTTGTATTCTAGGAAGATATCAGTTGAATAAATTAGGGACAATCATCACACCACCCATTTATAAAGAAAACTAGTTGTGCCCTAAAGAAGTTTTCGTTCTTACCTTAGCATGTTTGAATGGTGGGTTCGTGGATGATTCATCATCGAAGATGCTGCACTCTCGGGAAAACGACATCGCATTCGTCACTGCTGATGCATTGTAGGAAGAGCAGCAACAGAAAATTGAGAAATGCGTGGGTGAATATGCAGCATCTGTGTATGATGACAACAAACGTTGCTGGATTTGGATAAAGTGTAGATCAAATATCGGCCTTAGTTGAAAACATGGTTCGCAGTCGCGGTCGCGGTGGCTATCGCGGAGGTCACCGTTCCAGTTCCATTGCACCGTCGCGGAACGGTCGCGGCCGTTCCGCAATTTTTTGGCTAAAATTACATTAAAAAATTGAAATTTTTTTTTACAACTATTATACTATTTAAATTAGTGAATATAATCATAAAAGTCTATTATGCTAACATATTTAAATTTTAATAGTATGTTATGTTACTTTTAAAACTTGAACTTAAGTATATATTAAAACAAGAAGTTAATAAAAAAATTCCACATATAAAGTATTATTATGGAAATCACAATTTAATAATATGCACAATTCTTGATTATAATCAATAATTGAGCTAGTTAGGGTGTAGGACCAATCCATCCAAAATCGTTGAATTAGGTGTAGGGTGGTACAAGATTTTGACCAGCCAATAACTGAAGTTTTGGTCTTAGCAATAATATATTTTTTGTTCCCTGTTTTATGCAACTCCCGTTCTAGCCGCTCCGGCCGAGATATCGGCGCGACCACCGCGATATCGGCGCGACGGCCGCGATATCACCGATCTAGCCGCGATATCGTCGCTCCCCATCCGCCCCACAACTATCCCCGCGTTAGCCTGGAACGGGAATGGCCGTTCCCGTTCCGATGCGGCCGCGACGGCCGCGATCGCGCCGCGACAGTAAACCGTGGTTGAAAATGCTCAAATGACACTCCAAGCACCATTAATAAGAATTATGTTGTGTTAGATACCCATACCTGTCAACATCGCTTGTTGTGTTATCCTATAGATAATAGACGCCAGTCTGTCACACAATTAAGTGATAAACATTTTCCAAAGATATAGGCTATGTTTGGTTATGTTTTGGGATGGAATTTTGGTGAGAATTATTGGCGAGAAATTTATGGGAACGCGTGCATATTTGATGGGATTGTGTTTGGTTTTATTTTGGAAGTTGGTTTCTGGGTGTATTTTTTTGGTAAGATAATGTTTGGTTTTGTTTTCAGAGGGAACAAAAGTTACTGTAGCAGTCAAATCATGAAACTTTTGTCTGTTAGAGAGGAGAAAGCACATAGAGGGAGTGTAGGGACAAAACAAGTGTAGAAAGATGGAAAATAATTATTATGTTTTTTTTGTTATAAAAAAAGTAGTGTATTTTTTATCAAATATTTTGTGAACCAAATATAATTTGATGAGAATTTTGAACCAAATATGATATGAAAACATAACCAAACATTGCCATAATTTTTTTAAGAAAACGCCACACCACCAGGTTTCACACACAACATTTTTTCTTGTTAAATAATCATGGCCTTTATATTTATTAGGTGTTTATTTTATAAATGTCAAATCTCCGCATGATTTATTTTCTTAAATTCCATACTCTACGCGGTAGATACTTTGTAGACGATAGAGTTGATTGTGATGTGTTGGTTTTAACTGAGTAATCAATGTTTTCGCATTTCATCCCTTTAGATTTTGTGAAATGTTAATTAGGTTAGTTAAACATTGGCTTTTGTAAAATGTGCATGAATTTAATTAAGTGGTGTATTTGGAGCCATAACATTTATATTTAGAGCAAGAACGGGGCCAAGATTTGGGGTTCAGGGGGCGAATACAAAAATAGAGGGTTAAACTTGATATTTTTTGAATTTTAGAGGGAGCAAAACTTTAATTTCCAAATGTTTATAATTTTCTTTTTCATCAAAGTTGGGGAAGGGTGTCCCTACCTTCCCCCCATGTGGTTCCATCTCAGATTTAGAGTATTAGAGTAGGCAGACGTAGCTTCCCTTGCATAGTACGAGTAAAATTGCAGTATAATTACGTCAAACAGCAATACTAAACATTAAATTTCCTTTGCTAAGAGTTTTTCTAACTGCGAGTGAACATATAAAAGTCTATGAAATTCTAATCACCAAATACAAATACAAGTAATTTAGAAGAGGTGATCTCGTTCATCATCATCTTGCTGATATTCTCACGATAGACAGATTTCATGTCCATTCCATTGTCTTCCTTCTCTTTTGATGGGTAGATGTTAAATTGCTCCAATACTTTGCCAAACTTCAGTATATATTCCATAACATCGAACTCGTTCTCGGTACCCTTAAATCCTTTTTCTTTTACCTTCTTAAAGTTCTCTGCATATATATTGGAGACCATAGATGGTTTAAAATCGGGTTAGACTCGATATCAAAAGAAATTGAGGAGTTTTTCGTAATCTGGGGTCAGTGGCGGGTGTAGAATTTATGTTTAGTGGGGGCACCAGGAATTTTACTGAGGGGCGCGAGATTGTTGTGATGTAGCTATACAATATGTTGGGGGGGGGGGTGCGGGAGGCTTGCCCCTCGCGATACAGTACGCTATATATATGGGGGGAAATATAATAAGAAATTAGGTTCAGTTTCAACTTTTGACATAATTTATACTCTTATACCTCTTTTATTATAGTCAAGATTTTGGGTTTTAGGGGAGGCGAACTCAAAGTAAAAGGAGAAAACGTGATATTTTTCGATCTTGAGGGGGGCGAAATTCAAATATAAAAAAATTTGTAAGGTAAAAAAATGATTTTTCAAAATTTAGGGGAAGCATTTAATATTTTTAAAATTGAGGGGGGCATTTAATAATTTGAGTGAGGGCATTAATGCAATTTATAAATTAAAATTGAAAAATATGTGTATATTAAAATTATTTATTTTTTTCAGCGGGGGCACTGCCCCCCCCCCCTCCCTGCCCCATGTAAATCCGCCCCTGCCTGGGGTCTAAGATGAATTGAAAGAGTCGCCAAGGTGGGACATATATTTAGAAAAGCAATATCCCGAGGTATTCATGAATTAGCAATGTTGTTTTTAAAACTATCTTACTCATATTTGGAAACATATCTTCTTCAATCTGAAATTGTTCCTTCGCTGTGGGAAATATTTGTGACGAGTAGCTGCAAGTGATAAAGACTTCAGCATTGCAAAGATCCCCGTCTTTTGGTATGTATATACTCGCGGTGATGCCGGTAATCAAAGATTGCTTTTTTGAGTACTCCACCGCGGTTATTGAGACAAAGTTCGGTAAAAGCTCCAAATATCTTGAAAACACTCAAGGCTGGAACAATACAGATATTGCTCCCTCGAAGCATCATTTGATGATGGAAAAAAGGTTTAATTTAGGTGCATCTAGTTCCAATTTCATCATACCCCAACATCTCTTCAAGTATAAAAATTCAAGTGATGGGCACATTGCTATAATCTCGATCAGATTAATTCAAAAAATTCAATCCATGCAAGGACCAGGTGCTTTAATGCATAAAAATGGCTAAAACAGTATTGTGGTAATCAAAAATCACATCCGTGCAATGCTAGGTCCTCTAAATTGTGTAGACGTTGATCGAGGTTGACTGGCACATGAAGAATTTTTTAGGATTATGCCCTCATATGTCATAGAGGATAGTATGAATAGGGCATCTATCTTGTATTGAACTTAAATATTATTTATAATAAAAGGCATCATTTAAGTTTTCACATAATTCTTATCTGTATCTATAAGTTGTGTATAACATTTTGTCCATGTTTACAGTGCGATCCCTCTACTTCCTATGGGATAGGAAGAGTGACACTAGAGAGATCGATTTTGATTACTAAAACAAGTTCGCAAGTAATATGAAGTCTTTAATGGACAAATAAAGATTTCGAATACTTGTACAATCTTAACACCGACATGGGAGTGCTTGTCTAGTACCATGGGATGATAGGAGATTAAAATTGTAGGCACATCAGTGGAACTGATATGCTCGAACATGACTCGTATCAGTTCTGTCACATGGGTTTTCACTTTGTGACTGTCAATGACAGAGCTGATTATGCGTAATAGGTATATATGAACCTTTGACCTGAAGTATCAGGCTGAAAATGCACTTGTTACGTCAAGTCTTTCACTAGAGTAGTTAGACCCAATTCACCCGTTGTGGGGTCAACCTTGAAATGTGGATTTGATGGGCAAGTGATAGTCTTAATAGATATCTAAAAAGGATTTATTCTCTCATAAGTGAATGGGAATATACCCTATGTAATTAGAGATAAATAGAGATCAAAGTCTTTGACCAAAGCAAACCAGACGATTGTTCTAGGCACCAAATCGTTCTCAATGATCTCATATTATTATAATTTATACATATGGTCAAGTCTAGTGAGTTTGACATAATCATGACTCTCACCTGACCGGGGAACGTGAACGAAGGATTTATACATACACGGTATTTACGATTGAAAGGTTGTGGAATGGTCTATTCATTCGTATTTCATTTGGGTTACGAAGTGGGCCACATGAGTGGCTAAGTGTTACCCACTTCCTTTGGTTTCCTCCCATTGCCAAATGAAACGAACCTAAAGAGTCACGCTAAAGAATTAATGAAGAAAATTGAAAAAGGGATTTTCTATTTTCTATTTTATTTTGGAGAGATTTATTTTATTGGATAAGTTAAATAATTAATTGCTTATTGGATACGATAATTAATTATTGGATAAGAATAATTATTAATTAATTTCTTAGAGAAATATATTAATGAGTTAATTTGTCTAATTAATTTTATTATTTAATTAATATATTTATTTATTGGATAAAATAAATAATTAATTGAATAAAGAAATTAACAAAACAAAAAAATTTTGGACCCTACATGAGGCGTCCATGAGGACACCCATTAGGCTAGGTTAGATGATCAAATTGGTATATTTTGTTTTGTCTTGGTCAACAAGTCATTGAGTTATAAAAGGGCTCTCTTGACTTTAACCTAAAGATGTGAATACATTACATGAATTGTAACTCTCCAAAGAATAGAAAAAGAAAAATATCCTCCCTCTCTATACACAAAAGTCGTCGCCCCTATAGAGGACAAGAAGGGAATTTTTCGTCATCAATTCGCGCGTGATAATGAAGAAGCAACGTGATTCCTTGTTGGATTCATCTACAACTTCAAGAATTGAAGAACACGAGGGTTGAAGAATTCAAGAAGTTCATCAATCTAAAGTTTAAAAGAAGAATTGGATTCTCCTACCACCTCGCTTCAATGGGTAAGTCGGATTTACTCGTTAATGCATATTTGAGATTCAATTATGCGAATTAGAGTACACTTTTGGGTCTTAAATTAAATTTTTGAAATCCTTCCACTGCGTTCATGTGTTTTTACGCGAAACCCAACAGCGGTATCAGAGCCAATCTCTGATATGCGTATTTGTTCTCCTTTACGTGATTTAAGAATTGCAAGTTATGTGTTTTTCTTAAATCTGCGTTTTATGGTTTTTGCCTAGAATTTTTTGGTTTTTAGTTATTGTAAATCTAGAAATATTTGATGATATTGCAAAATAAAAAAATACCAAGGAAAAATGGGGCTCGAAAGCCCCGAAAGAAACGTGCGCAGCACTGCGCGCACACTGTTCATGCGTGAACAGTTGTGTGCACAGCTACACGCAGCAGTTGTTCACGCGGCCTAGCCCGCCCAGTCACGGCCCGTCGGGCCGTGTGCGTGGCCCAACGGGTCATGTGTTTGACACCCAATTCTTTGAACCGGTTATTGGATTTGGGTCTTAAAACGGGCTATGTTTGGGTCGAAATTGATATTTGGGTTTTGAGTGATTTTAATTAATTGAGTGGATCAAAAGGATGATGACCTGAATAATTTAAATCAAGCTCAATTGAAAATTGTCCAATTTTGATTTGTTAATTAGTTTGGACTTAATCTAATTAAATCTAAATGGGCCAATTAGATTGGTGATTTGGACTTAAATTAAATATAGCCCAATAAGAAATTAAAAAAACGTGCATGTTATTCTAATTAATCATTTTGAGCCCAATTAAATTGAATCCAAGTAGACCAAAAGGATGGTGACTTGGGTTTGATGAAATCGAGCCCAATAAAATTAATTGGAATATGATATTTCATTAGACTTAATTAATTATTTTTCTTAGAGATTAATAATTAATTTATAGATTAAATATTATTATTTTTCCTCGACTTGCAAATTACTTAATTTTCAATAAGGAATATAAATTATTTTTCTTAAAGATTAATAATTTATTCTTTGATCAAATAAAAGTATTTCCAATAATAGACGGCTTTAAATCATGATAAAATTAAATTAAATTTCGTACATCTAAGTCATCTAGTCGGACTAGAATTATTTTAATTGAAATAGTGAATGTATAAAACATTGGGAATTTTATAAAAGACTTTTTAGTTAGACTAAAATTTTAATAATCAACATAAGTGATTTAATATTGTGAGCATGTATTAAATGTTGCGATCATGTATTTATTGATGCAGCATGTCTTATGTGATTGTAACACTAATCATGGACTTAGGATTATATGTTTCACTTTTAATTTTATGGATTATCAAATTTGAAGCTGTTTATTATATTTTTAGAAATAATGCATGAGTTGTTTTAGGAATCGAGATGAAATGGTTCAAAATTGATAAAGTCAAAAGGCCCATGAATGTTTAATAAGTTTAATATATGCTTTTTTGATGGTCCATTGGCTCGGACCCACAATTATTTATATTGAAAGGCATGATTATTAGTAGTATTTTTACGCATGATCAATATAGAATAAAAGTGCTATATAAATTTAATAATGTGAATAGTGAAACCAAAATTTTTTGACGAATTAAATTCTCCCAAATAAATAATACCGAGTTAGAAAAGGATGTGTGACATCCTGTCCCTCCACTAAGCTTTCTAAAGTTAAAATTGCTATAAATGTATAATGCTTCCCAGTTATGGGGGTTATGCATTTAGAAATAATTTGAAATTTTATTAAGTGCATGAAATGTCTTAATCGAAGCATATTTCACCACAGAAACCTGTTCAATTGCAAGGTGAAATTCAAATGTTAGATTATAGGAGTTAGTGGGAATGAACTCGGGTAGTTCACGAGCTTAGAAACCTGTTCGGTTGCGGTTTGGTGAACTATGGGAATGGTATTGAAATGTTTATTGGATAAATTGATATTAGATATCACTTCAAATAATTAATGGGCCAGAAATCGGTTAGGTTGCAACCCATTTAGTTAATTCAGGACCTCAATACCTGCCATGGAATCGATGCCAATGATGTTTCCCGATTTTCACATGGGAGTGTGGGATTCGAAAAATGCAGTGGGAGCTAAGATAAATTTTATGTTCTTAAATTTTCTTGGTTAAGTCAAAACAAGTAATCTAATAAATCTGGTTTAGTTCTGCAGTTATTTTCTCGTTTATCTCTCTCAAATATGACAAACCCACTTTCAATTCTACTCGAAAAGAATACCCTTATTGGACCCAATTATGTGGACTGGCTTAGAAATCTGAGGATTGTCCTCAATATGAAATCTCTGGTATACGTTTTGGAGGCTGATATCCCGGTGGCTCCTACTGGAATACGTGCCAACAAGGAAGAGGTCTAAGCCCATGAAAAATGGGTTAAGGATGACCTCCGGGTGAGAGGATACATGGTGGGATCTATGACTAATGATCTTTAAAGGTTACATGATAAGATGCCCACTGCAAGAGCTATCCTAGCTCACCTGGTAGAGCTCTTCTGGGCACGGTACACAGCGCATCGCGTGGTGGGCGCCCCTACTCTGTGCGTGTGTATATATTATTTTATTTTCTTAATACTATGTGAATAACAATTTCAACTCATAGTAAATATAAGGGATAATAACCTTTATAGTCCCCCATCTTTTCAGTTTGTGACACTTAAGTCCCTCATGTCATAATTTTATCACTTAAGTCCCTCATGTACTTATTTTCGTGTCACTTTAGTCCTTTTAAGAATTTAATGAAATTTTTTATTTCAAACAAGCCCTCAAACTTTTGATTACTTTCAAATATAGTCTTAATAAAGAGAAATAATCCTGAAATGCCCTAATTTAAGCAAAAGAAGGATCCTGCTTGAAAAATGGTATTAGAGCCTAGGTTTTATTGATGAAATATTTAAATTGGTTATATAAAGTTATTAGAACCCTTAAGGAGGAGAATCAAACAAGAATGGAACCAAAAGATAGTTCGAGATTCAAAGAAAACGAGGAGTATTTCCAGATTCTAGAAAAACAATGGTTTAATTGGATAGATAAACTCATCCAACGAGTAAAAAGGGACTCATCAGAGTGCCAAAAGTATTTCGCCAAGTATAAAAACCCAAGTAGAGATCTTCAATCTGAGATAAGATACTATCAAAAGAAATTAGCTATGAATGAAAAATTTCAAGATAATATTGCGAGGGATTTACGGCTTCCAGAGATCCAAGGCAAATGGCCCTGAAAAGCAAATAAGGGTAACTCTTTTATTTAAATTCATTTATAATTATGAATTGGAAAGAGATTGAACCGAATACATCTAAGATTTCTAAAGATCTTAGAGAAATCCAAAAGACAGTTCAAGATTACGGACATAGGCTAGAACATCTACTTATGAAAATCGAAAACTTGAACCAGAAAGTTGATGAAATCCTCAATATTCTTCCAGATCTAAATAGATCTATAACAGTTTTATCGACAATAGTTACAGATCTGAAAGAAAAACAAGGTATTACCGGAACGTCCAAACCAAGAAAGGACCGAATCGTTGATGCACTTGGACGTGTACCTCTTCTACATCAGAAGGGAAAGGCTAAGGAGGTTCCAAAGCCTAAGGCTCAGGAAAAAAATACTAGTGGATATCCTTAGAAGTATTAACTAATATGGATATATCAAGAGTAGATCCTTCTGATCTTCAAGAGCTGGCTGAATCTTTCTCTCAACTAGCGTTTGTAGATTTGGTTAACGTCAAAACCAATGAAACAAATCCTCTGGCTTTAACAATGCCAGGAGAAAGTTCTGCATCACATAATCCTCCACCGGATGAACAGATGCGTGAAAGTGGAGACTTGCATATAAACGTAACCCCCGCAGTATTGGGAGAAACGTTCAGAGTAAATCCCACTAGAAATCCAAATAGGGGACCAGAAAATACACCCTAGGCAAGGACTATGTCAAAACCCTTGCACCCCTATGGTACTATACTAAACTTGGATATTATCGATTTCAGAAACATCGAAAAATTAATCGATGAATGGGTAGCCCCTACAAAAATAGCTGCTACTACACTAGAACTCGATAAAGAAAACTTCGCAAGACTTATGGAGTTAAGCCTAGAAGGATCGGTAAAGGCGTCTTGGGAACGCACCCTTGAACCATCTAAGCAAGAAGTATAAGCTGGAGAATCTACAAGCGCGATTGCGGATAGATTCAGAAGGTTAATAAAATTACAGTTCATCGGAGATGGATACTTCGGTGAAAACAATGCAGAAAACACCAGAGAGTACCAACAAGCACTCTATAGTATTGAATGTAGAAATATTTGTGCAATAGATGAATACATCTATTGGTTTAGAAAATATTTCTTCAATGCGAATGTTAGGGCAGAAATTGCTGCACCTATGTTCTTTGCAAAAATTTGCAGTCCTTGGAGGGAAATGCTAATTCAGTCCTACAAGGTTCCGGAAGGACAGTTGATACAGTCGCTAGACGAATGTCTTTCTTGAAAGACAAACTAAAGGACTGGTGTCAACAAGCTGCTGTTCAAAAGAACATGAAAAGGCTAAGAGGAAAAATTAAGAAAACTCCTCTTTGCAGTGATAATAATGATTTTCCAACAATTATTGGAGAATCAATTGAGCAAAGAAAAAAGAGAAAACAGTTTACAAGCTCAGATACCAATCAGAGTCATAAACGATGATCTTCTTTCAGACAAAAATCTTGGTGGTCTAAATCTAAAGCCCGATCTTATAAATCTGGCCAGAGATCCGGACCGACTAAGGTGTCTTCCCAAGGATCTCAAAAACTCGACGGAAAACCCCCCACAAGACGAACTTTCAGACGGGCACATACCCGGACAAATGAAAGTTTCAAAGATTATAACTGCTGCACATGTGGAGCTTGCGACCACATTTCACCAGATTGTCCGCAAAAGGGTGGTGAAGTAAAATAATTCAAAGCCACTACGGACATACTAGATGCAATTTTCTATGGAGATTTGGTACCAGTTTACCAATTCGAAAGTATACCCTCAGATGAAAGTGTCTACGAGGAAGAAATTGAAAGTGATTCTGATGGAACTTTAACCGAATCAGAATAACTTCAATGAAGGAGATAGGATCCAAACATCGGATAGCCTATCACGATTCTTTTCTAGGGCATCTATAACAGATAAAACCATGGAAAAGATAATGAAACAAGACTCTAACATTGGAAAATATGACAGTTTTATAGTCAGCAGAGTCAGCCGAATCCTAAATTAAATAGGATTAAATCAAATGCGGCATAACATCATGTATAAAGTAAGTTCTTGGGAATTTGCAATTCCTATGGAATTAACTGGTAATGTGATGGATATGCAACTTATTCCAAAATAAGAAATTCTGGAAGAATTAAGTAAGCTTAAAGAGGAAGAAGCACTTACTAGGAAATGGATCCATATAGGAACCATTGAAGTAGTAATAAAAGGTACTTTCAAAGAAGGTGTTAATTCGCCATTACATTTGTCAATAATGGATAAAAGAATTAACAACTTAAGAGATGGTTGTCTTGGTATAATGGTAGGTAATTTATATGCAGGCAAACTAATGTTTGATATTCATCCAAGAATTGCATATAACCTAGCTGACCAAGATTTCAGCCGAGTCTTAACTCTTCATCAAGATTTCAAAAGAAATGATCTTATGAAAGAAGGGAATAGACCATATTCTATTACATATAGAATTGCATATGTACTTTCCAATACTCGTCATTCTAATTTGTTTATTAGGAAAGAGTATATTGAAAGTCCAAGAATTTTCAAGGAATTTGCTAAGGTAATGGCACCCGATCCTATTCAAATACCAAGGATTGGTGGTGTTGACATCTTAATCCGAGACCATCCAGTTCTAGATCACTCAATGAGTTCTAGAACAAATTTTAATAGTAGAATGTCCTTTTCAGAAGAAAGGATTAGGAGTTTGAAAGGAAAAGAATTGATGGAAGATTCAACTCCTCAAGCTATTCGGGTAGATAATGTAAAAATTAGATACCCTGAAGGATGGAAAGAAGTGCAAGTTATATTTGATATTACAAGAATGATAATTACTTTCCTTGTGACGATTTATATCACTTGTAACAATCTACTATTGGTAAATACGAATGTATTCTTGAATTAGCAGGATACGAAGTATTTGTTACAGGAATAGCAGGTCGGGACCAAGAGATTGTTACCTTGGGATTAAGTTTTCTTGAGGAACATAAACCTTGGGAAAGAAAAGGAAAAGACATGGAATTTTGCTTGGATGGACATATTATTCAAGTTGAATAAATGACTAGTCCTTTTTCTATATACATATCTGTTGGTATGTTATATGAACAATATAAGTCAGAATATTTTGCAGCTTATATTGATTCTGGATCAGGAATTTGTACAGCAAAACCTGGTGTTTTCCCTAGCAATTCTATGGAAGCTTTACCCATTATTGCAGGAAGAGATTTCTCTCAGAAAATTCTCATTCTCAATAAAGGAATAAGAGAAGCACAAATCATGATTGGAGGAGCATTTGGTACACCTTGGTTCAAGGTAAAAATGCCACCCATATATCTTCATGATACCGGAGCGGATATTTTGCTGGGTAACAATTTTATCCAGACCTTTGCTGCAAGATAACAACAAAAATTTGTTGATTTTTACTACAAATTGTGGTAGTGAGATACAAGTTTTGCAGCGCGCAAAAGCTTTTAATAGGATTATGCCTATTAATTTTCGCAGCAAACGTGGTGATTTTAATCGTGATTCTAAATTAACCCATCCGAAAATGAAGGATAAACGAAGATTTGGAAAGACTCTTTTGTCTTTTAGACTACATGGTGTAAATGAGAAGGAGGACAAACACTGTTACAAAGATTCTAAAGAAGAAATACAGCTTCTTAAGAATGAGTTACAAAATAAGTCATTGGATAACATTAACGAGGAAAGCTTGCTTTCTCTTGAAAATGTTAAGAGACTAATTCAAAGGAACTTTAATGAGAATCCTGTGGCTTGGTGGGATAAAAACAAAATCGAAGCTATTCTGAAAGTAAAAGAACAATGCAAGTATGAGTATGTTCGATACAAGCCAATCCAGATGAAGATGAAGGATAAGAAGGATATGCAACCAATCATAAAGAGCATATCGATCTTAAACTCGTAGAGCCTGGAGTCTTTGCTTATAGTAGCCCTGGGTTTTTGGTAAGAAACTATGGTGAGATAAAAAGAGGAAAGGCAAGATTAGTAATCAACTATCAAGTTATTAATAAGATACTTGAATTTGATGGTTATTACATTCCTAGTAGAGAACACTTGATTGAGTGCATTAAGGATGCTAAAGTGTTTTCTAAATTTGATTGTAAATCAGGTTTCTATCAGATTAAGATGAAAAAGGAGTCTAGAAAATATACAACATTTTCTACTCCACAAGGTCAATATATCTGGAATGTTCTTCCAATGGAATTAGCAAACGCACCCCAGATATATCATAGAAAGATGGATAATCTGTTTAAAGATTATTTCGAGTTTATGTTTTTCTATATTGACGACGTCTTAATTGCATCTAGAAATATGAAAGATCATATTAAACATCTTGAAATATTTTCTAATGCATGTTTTAATGAAGGATTAGTGCTCTCAGAAAAGAAAGCAACACTTGGAGTTAATAAGATTGAATTTCTTGGTATTCTTATTGACGAAACATGTATTGAACTCCAAGAACATATTGTGGAAAAAATAAGAAATTTTCCCAATGTTCTAAAAGATAAAAAACAACTTCAAAGCTTTTTGGGAGTTGTTAACTTTGCAGGTATCTTCATTAAAGATCTGGCAAGGTACAGAAAGGATTTCCGACCTCTCTTAAAAGAGACGGAAAACACGGAATGGAAGTGGGAAGAAATTCACACTCAAAGAATTCGTGAGTTAAAACAAGTTTGTAATAACTTACCTAAACTCGCAATACCACAAGACAATGATGATTTGGTAGTATATACAGATGCTAGTGATTACTGATGGGTAGTAGTGCTCATGAAAAAGAAGACTACAGGGGAAGAACCTTGTAGATATGCAGGAGGATTGTTCACTGAACAACAAGCCAGTCTTTGGCATATAAACGAGAAAGAACTCTTGGCTGTTTGGAAGGCATTTAAAAAATGGCCATTATTTCTATTAGCCAAAGAATTTACTTTAAAAGTTGATAATACGAATGTCAAAGCTTTTTTGAAAAATAAACTTGAATCAAAAATAGAAAAGGCACGTATTCTCAGATGGTTAGCTAAATGTTAATATTATTGTTTTGACATTATTATTGTGAAATCTCATGAAAATGTTCTTGTAGATTTCCTGACAAGAGATGGAAGTGTCTGAGGCCAATTCTATCATCACGAAATATAGGCATCTCAGGGAAAGCCTTGAGGAGCTTAAAGTGCAATTTCGAAAGCTCTCAACAAATGCTGAAGTAGCCGGACAAATTCAACGAGTTGATCTGGACACAGTCCAGAAAACAATCAAAGGAGCTACGTTTTCCATGTCTATGTTATGGAATACAATGCAAGGACCAATTCAAAAGGCATCATCTTCAGTGATGACTCGAGAATTGAGAGAGCAGGACTCTACACCTGCGTTTAGAGAATGGGGCTCTATCCCTGGAGCAGTGGATTCAAATACCACTTGCACAATTCCATTTTCAGATTCTGAGAAAAGGGAAACAATTGAACAATCAGGAGTTCACACTTCTATTGCTTTAAGTCAACCCACCACCTCTGGGGTTAAAGAGGGAAAGATTAACCTTAAGCCACAGACAGGCACTTCTAAGGTTAATACTAACCCAATTAATTTACATTGACAGGGTTATCAGCATTCTTAGGGAAAACTAATCTCATGATAAGGAATAAATCCTAATAAGTCTTTGGTAGAAATATCAGGGAAACATCTGAGGATTTGGATGCTTTAGGGGTCAAAACCCGAAGAAGTTCAAGAATGGTATGATTTTAGGGCATTAGCTTCAATCCATACTATGTCACCAGGTTTTTCAGAGATATCCAAATTACCGGATTGGATTTCCAGTGCCGTGTACGATTCATGGCAAAATAGACCTCATCTCAAAAGGGGTGATATTTTGGAGCTGAAGTTTATTTCGGCAGCACCAGAAATTACAGAAAAATGGTCTCATCAAGTGTTTCATTTTATTAAGTTACAGAGACCAGATATGCCAGCCTACAATAGAGTTAAGGCTGCAACAGGTGAAGCTCCGTTGGTTAGCTCTATCAACGAAGATGATATTTCCACCAGAAGAGCATGGGGAATGTGGGTCTGTCTTACAGAGATGGACAAAGTCAAGTATCCATTCAAAATCTTTTTAAATTCGGCGAATGAATCATTCCTGTTAAATTCCATGATAAGGAAAAGTACTGAATTCGTAGAGAAGCTCTTTGAACAAAAGAGGATGCTAATCTGGGAAAACAAGTTACCAGCAACTGACGCGACCAAGAAGAAAGCCTGCAACATGATGCATGTTGTTCTATGGCACAATTGGGGAATGTTCAAGTTGTGAGTTTCAAGAGAAACCCCTATTTGGGACAAGAATACGGGTTACCAAGATGAAACCCGAATCCGACAAGGATAAGGGTAAAAAGAAAGTTTACCCCAAGGGTTTTCACAAACCCCGGTAAAATTATGTAAACGACAAAGGCCTGAATAGTCAGGCGCAATAAGTGAAGGAATCAATCATGTGATTGATTAAAGTGGAAAACAGCTGTAAAAGCAAACAGCTGTAAAAGGAACGGGCGTGGCAGACAAAGTGGCAAACACAGGGATCCACACACATTATTAAAGTTAGACATATGCAATGACGTCTAAAAGATTAAGGAGGTTTTGGAATCCGTCTTTGAAATCCGAAACCAAGGACTATAAGAAGAGAAGACAGAAGCAGATGGAGATCATTAGAAAATTTCTCCGGAGATCATTAGAAAATTTCTCCAACTCTTTCATAAAACAATTATTCATAGAAAAATTGTAATCTTTCTTCTTTTAGTTTTCTTAAACGAGCGTATCGGGATTTCCCCAATAGTAGTCCTCTCATGAGAGGCTAAAGGTTTTCTCCTCCAATAGCGGAGTAGAATAATATTATGTAATTTCAATTTGTATTTCATCAATAAAAGAAAAAGGCTTTGTCCAACTTATTGTCCAATATTCATAGACTTATATATCTTTTACGCCCAAAGGTAGGAAACGAAATTGAGGTGTGCTGAGTATCGCTGAAAGAGCTAAGGGCTGTGAATCATCAGCTGCGGTTGTGTGGTTGGAAAAGTCCGTAAAATCGAGGATTTGGAATACCCGGTGATAAATCGATCAAAATAAGGTATACCTTTATGTGAGGTTAGTTTTATTTCGAAAGCATGTTGGGCCAAATCAATTGGAAAACTCCTTTTGCTAAATTTTCAGAAAATAGGGATTATTTTGGTTAGAAAAATTATTTAGAGGCTGAATTGAGAAGAATTAATAATATGGGGTTAGTTTGAAATAAAGAAAAGTAAGTGAAGGATCATAGTGACACAATTTACCTAGAAGAGGGACCAAAGTGTGACTTTTATTAGATGGAGGACCAAAGTGACACAAACCATAAAAAAGAGGGACCTTAAGAACTATTTTCCCTAAATATAAATATTGAAAATTTTTCAGTTCAAAAAAAAATATTAAAAAATTTCATCATGTTTGAAGATTGAAATATCAAGAGGCTGTTAGATTAATCACCATAAAAGGACAAATAAAAAAAGAAAAGCAGAAAAGTGTTGCAAAGATCAAAATCAGCACTAGTCTAATCCAAACTCTGGAAAAGTATCCTCCCACTATATAATGTTGGTGAGGTATTGGTTATGTAAAATATGGAAATATGCTTTTCGTATCATACATCAGTCTATCAAATCAAATTATTTAATCTTATATAACTAATCTATTTGCATGCAGCAGTTTCTGAATATTTCTGTTAATATAAAATTGTCAAAATTTTATTTATTTTATAATCTTTAGTATTCTCTAATGATGTTAAAATAACATTTATTTTATATATTAAACTGAAAAGGAAAAAAACAATCAAATTAATTGACAAATATGTATATATAGCTTTGGATGAAAGGGAAAAACTACGTTGCATCAAGAGTGTTTCTTTCGGTACGCTATAGTCGCACATTCAATTTTGGGGGTAGTATTTTTATAGATAGTGGGTGATGAAAACCAACCCACCCCATGAATATGTGGTAATAGATGCAACAAAAGCAACACTCTCGCATCATAATATTACCTGGAAGAAAGTATATATATATATATATATATATATATTTATATATATTACTGGACAAAAAGGCAAGAGTGGGATTGATTTGGTGTATGCCTGCTTGCCACTCAGCCACCGGAATGTCTCCTTATTAAATCGGGGGGGTCCTCCTCTTTAACTTCTCCCTAAAGTTGCTTCATATTATACTTTTGCTTAACCACCATATGAAGGTTTATCTATATATATTAAAATTGATGGGTTGTACATAGTTCCAAGTTTCCCAATGGTACGCTAGAATAAAATGTAAATAATTTCAAAAGAAAGAAAGAAAGAAAGAAATTAAAGAAAACAAGAATGGTTGAAAAAAGCTTAGGCTGTGTTTGTTTATGTTTTTGAGTTAAAATATTAAAAAATAAATTGAGAATCCGTAATATGTGTATTTATGTACAAATGATGTAATGTATATAGTATTGTATATGTTCTTAGAAAATTGTATATTTAGTTAATGATTATGTGAGTAAAGAAATAATAACATATAATTAAACATTTTAAAGTATCAAAGAGGAAGAAAACAAATAATTTTGATTGATCATTATATGAAATGATGAATGTATATGGTGATTGTAAGTAGTTCGTTATATTGATGATTGAGAAAGTGAAGATGAAAAAGGTTATATTTGGATGAAAATAATTTACATAATAATTTTTTTATCATTTTATGATCCAAAATTGAAAAAATGAGATTTGAAAACATAAACAATCAAGACCTTAGTTTTAAATATATTCTTCTTATGAAAACACAATCAAATATATAACAAAAATATCCCAGGTGCAAGGCAATAACTTTATATTGATAAAGTCTTGTTAGCTTTATTGGGGAAACTCAGGCTTCAAAATATAAAGTTGTTCAGTTCTACTCCCATCCGCGTGAAAATATTTCTCTATTTTGATAGTATTTATTAATTGATTGTAAATTGATACTATTTGATATTCATAATATGATCACGTAACCGATCGATTCACCAAAAGAAGAGCAATAGCTTTTACATTAAAGAAAAATTAGAATTTGAAACAAACAATCGGGATATGAATAGATTTTCCATAGTGTAATTCTAGGAAATTCCTTGTTAAGTATCCAAACATTACGCGATTAGCTTTTTGCAATCTCAAGACATTTAAACTCTCATCCTCAATTATAGTCTTGCAACTTTTCTAATCTCATTTTTCCTTTGATTCGGAATGTGAATTTCTGAGGAATAAATGTCATCCAAGTTGTTTCATATATATATATATATATATATATATATATATTTATTGTAAGACATATATATTTCGCTTGAACCTATATATGTTAATTAGTTCATCAAGTAAAGTTAGTGAACATTGTACATATTTACTTAATGACAAGATTTTGTTGTGCTAGTTGGAACCTAGCTATTTATATATAGCCAAAAAGCGGGCTAGAATTTTCCTAGGTTGTTTTTTGAGTAGGAAGTCAGCGACTTAAGTGTATATCACAATTATCCGACATAAACTAAACATCATGAATGCTTGTATTTTGTTGCGAGGCTTCAAGTCCCTAAAAATTATAACTAACTAAGCAGCCAATGAATTGCGTATAACGAATTAATTACTCATTCAGATATATTTAAGCATTCGTTGTATTGACGAAGCCATTTAATTAGGCAATTTCAAGCTTGTCCCAATCTATGGTGCTAGGGCGTAGAAGAAAAAAACAGTCTTTAACGGAGATATATATATATATATATATATGTGTATATGTATAATGCACTATAATTGAAATATGTACCAAATCCAATACGTAATGATGAATAATTGGTTTACAAAGGAAAGCATATCCTTCGGTGGCAAAAGATTTGTTATACAAGTGCAAGAGCTTTCAAACAAGCAGAATGGCAAAAAAGCAAGAAATAAAAGTAACAAAAACTCCCAATCACAAAAGTTCCACCTACTGTTGAGACTTGAATGAAAGAAAGCACTAATATGTATAAACAACTCTTAGAAAATTCTTTAAGTTTTGCAACTAATAATGGATTCAAATATATAAAGAAATCTTATGATATATTCTTGATGCATGTCTAGAGAAATATTTTATCTCACCATATTTTTTAGGGTTTCCATACTGAAGCCCATACTACAGGTTCCCCTTTCCATGTCAAATAGATTCCTGAATGATCATTTTCTCCTTGTTGTACAAGTGACCATCCACCCATGTATCTTTTTAGCAACGCCTTTACGTCATCTACAACATCGTCGCTATAGCCCATCGGTGAAAAACCCATCTCAAGGAGCCTTTTGGACCATTGGATTCCCCTTTCTCTTCTCTCACTATCCACTCCATGGTCAAGATTATCAATTTCATCATCACAAGCCAAAACCCTAACTATACTTCTTGAACACTCCCTTTCCAACATCAATTTTTCGTTGCTCGTAGGTGCAAAGCTTTCCTCTAGCATGTCGAAATAGATTGTATAGAACCTAAGGCATTCTTCAAAGCACTCAACAAAATCATTTCTAGAGCTCGAAAAATCGGCCTCTTCTTCCACAATTGTGACAACTTTGGGCCTTAGAGATTGGATCATTTGGATAACGCTTCTTCGTTCTTCTACGTCTACTCTCCTCAGAGCTCCAATGCAATTAACAGCGATGGCTTCATCGTCTTGAACCCCTAAGCCTTCCTTTTTTAGCTCTCCCAATCGGTTTAGACCGCTCATTACTTTGAATTCAAAGGGCACTCCCATTAACCTCGCAAACTTCTCCATCCTTGGGGCTATCTCCTTCATAACGGATTTTACTATGCTTGTAGTTACAACGACGGTAAGCTTTAACCGCGGGGTATCATCATTTCTGGTAGCTAATGCTTCTAGAAAAGTTGGCCATTGAGTACACAAAGTGTTGCTTATGTCAATAATATGAAGATTGGTCTCACCTTCCAAGGCTTCCAACATAGCTCCATTTGATGATACATGGCCAAAAGTTGTCCAAGGGCTCACCTCTTGAAATTTTAATATCAATTTCCTTACGGAATCGAAGGAGTGGCTCTTTTCCACGACGGAAATTAGGGTTTTGTAACAACGACGGCCAGAATCCGTCGCCTTACAAAAGAGGGCTTGCAGGAAATAAGAAGCCAACTTTTGATCACAATCTCCATAGGGGGATGAAAGCTCATTGAGCATCCATAGAAGGTGGTGGATCTTGCTAGAATCCTTCTCCGACATGGCGGTGGCGCATTCTTTGAGCAACTTTGCTGCCCACTTTCCATCACTAGCCTCCACAGAATCAGATGAGTTGGTGGGTTGTATATGATCATCTAGCTGAATTCCATTATTAATGTTTTTAGGGTTGGAAATAGTATGTAGAAAGATAGGTTCTTTTGATCTATCCATGTGAAAGAAGCTCCTTTAGTCTTAATTTAGGGCTGCTGTATATTATTAATGATGCATCTCATATAGGATAAGAAAGAGCGAACAAAAGTATATATATGGAAGGATCGGATTAGTATATCAATATGATTCTCATGGTAATTTAGCCAACTAATATTTGATCTGTTAAAGAAGTGTATATGTATATGTTAGGGACACAATATTGTATAATACGTACAGTCAGAGACTCAGAAATAATACTTACGTAACCTTTTTTTTATTCCCAGTAAGTAATTATTACTATATATTGAGCCTTGAAACTTAGTCGCAGCTAATCAGAAATGTGCCGAGGATTAGAGAGTTAAGATCATTAGGCCAAATTTGGCTGTTCAATTGATTAATATTTTACATGAAATCAAATTGTCTCAACCTTTTGACCAGTTTATTGTGTTCATTTCGTGACAATTAATTTCAGTATGTCAATTCTTCCTAACTATTGAGTTTGTGGTGAATATTTAGGGGACATTTTATACACTTGACACACACATATATATATAATTTTGTATACCTAAAATATATTAGGAAGTATTAATTTCCCCCCCAAAAAATAAGATATTAGTGACAAAATCTCAAAGTGACAATGCAAAAATTGTCACTAATTATAAATTTGTAGTGACAAGAACTTTTGTTTTGTCACTAAAATAGGTTCTACATGTTTAACAGTGACAAGATTTATATAGAAGTTGTCACTTTTAATAATTAATGACAAAGAAACTGTTGTCACTATTGAAAATTAGTGACACACCTTTTGTGACAACTTAGTAACAACAATTTTAATTGTCACTCTATTTGTGTTGTCACTATACATGTGTCACTAATTGTCAATAGTGAACATTTTTAAAAAACTTTTGTCACTAATTATATATATCTAGTGACAATTTTTTCATTGCCACTTCAAATTTTGTCACAAATATTACTTTTCGTTATAGTGTTTGATGTTCCCTTTTAGACGAAAGCAGTTATCAACTTAAATATATAATTGTTTTTCTTCTTCTTCTTCTTCATTTTTTTTTTTTGATGAAAAATGTTCAAATTTGATGCTGTTAGCATTTTGTTACTTGGATTTATTGGAAGCATGTGGAAATCCCTTTTATTCTTTTTGGAGTTGCATGAACCTGCAGGTCCATCCATATTCTAGGAACAAACGGGCAGACAAAATTATAAAAACCTTAAACGATCATATATTATAATTAAAATATTTATTTAATAATTTTGTGATGTTTGCCTCTCAACTGAACACCAATCATTGGAGATTAATTAAAGCATATTATTGGACGGAATCTGCAGTAAATATTAAATGTATCTAGGTCTTGCTACTAGGTATAACAAAGCATTAGATTTTTGCTCTTGCTAAACTAATGAGAACAAATAGATGATGATAAAAACGATATAGAGAAGACAATTAAGTTATTTACAGGCAACATCATTTAATTTGACTTGGTTTCTCCTAATTAACTGAACATGATTTTCACACAATAAGTTGGTATAAAACAAGCCTAGTCACATTGTTTTAATTATGTGGGTACAATTTGTAAAAGCCACAACCTCATCATATAGTTTTTGGCAATCATAATTGGTGAATGGATAAATTTTTAAAGTTATTCCGTTATAGACTATTATTTGATAATCAATTTTTCAAACCTTGTACTGCTCTCTACTTTAATATTATTTTTCAAATTTAGTTTTGCCATATATCCAAACATCTTCTTTGAGAAACTCTAATTTCAAACTTCTACTTTAGTTAAAGAGGGAAAGAAAATTCCACAACTATATATACATTTGTTCTAGGTTCTATAAACTGTTTTTAAGTCCAAGCTGATACTAGCAATAATAGTATATATTGTTATTAATGAAACAAGCACTATAAGAAAATTAAGTATTGGCAATGATGATATACGCCGAGGTTTTAAAGTTGTGGTTTCTTCAGTAGTTTAAACCCACGATTAAAAGAAAATTTTATTTTTTGTCCCCTAGTTATACGCGAATCCGATTTTGGTCCCCCAGTTACAACGAACATTAAATGTAACCCCTAAACTATCACATTTTCATCAAATGTAGTCCCTCTGTCTAAGTTTTGGTCATTGAAATGTCAAAAAGTACATTTTGCACCCCCAAAAGCACAAATTTTGATAATTTTCACCCCAAAAAAGAATAGCTAACAAATTGCACCATTTTATAATAATTTTTCAAATTTGAAGATAGAATTAGCAATTTACCATTACTCGGTGATGGTTTCTTGTCTCTTTTTAATGTTAATTTTGATCATATATACTTCCCAAAATCTATTTTGTTTCTGTAAATAGACTCTGCAAACTAAACAACCACAATATAAAAGATCATCAAAGATAGAATAAATAACAAAAACTAAAAAAAGTAGAGAGAACTAAAGGAATATATACAAATTCAAAATACAATTTCAGAGAGAGAGGGAGAGAGAGAGAGAGTAGTGACAAATTTGTTAATCTCTATCTTGTTCCTTCATTTACAATTTGTAAAAAGAGGAGAAAAAGTTGGAGACGAATCATTTGTTTGTAATGTTTCTAGAAACAAACATGATATTATGTGTGTTTGTGAGAGAAATTAGAGAGATTTGTATAACTGAGGGGTAGTTATAAATTGTGCAATAAATTAACAAATATTCTTATCAACAAATTTCTTTTTCTTACCTTGATTTAGCAGCATTTATCTCAATTAGATGCGGATAACCCCATTTTGCAACAACTGTGGTGGCCATTTTTTTAATAAATACTAAATCATGGGCAAATAAAAAAAATGTTATATACAATTTAAAATGGGGATCACAAACTAAATATAACTGCCAAAGCATTTTTCTTTCTCCTGAACATCTCATTTTTTGCATTTTGTCGTTTCGAATACCGTAATATGGATGAGAAGTGGATTGTGATGTAATTTGTGAATAAATCTACTATTAAATGGTGAAATTTGTCAATTATTCTTCTTTGGAGTGGAAAGTGCCAAAAGTTGTGCTTCTAGGGTGCAAAATATAATTTTTGACATTTCAATTAACTCCAATAATTACCTATTTGACGAAAAATTAAACGGAGGGACCACATTTAATAAAAATGTAATTGTTTAGATGAGCATTGTAACTGGGGGACCAAAAATGAAACTTTTCCCCTGATTTATTTGGCAGTGGTAGACTTTACATATAGCAACGCTGACTTAGTCCTGGTGAAAATATATGCTAATTATTTTAATCTATAACTAGTCACGGTGTAAAAAGTATTAATCTAGTACAGTTATACATTGGTTAAAACTCATGGTCTTTGCAATGAATAAAATATTAACAATGGTTGTACGCCGCGAGTAATGTTTGGTCATAATTACAAATACCCTAGCTGAAGCCGAGGCAAAGTCATGATCGATAAATTTTGACCATGACAAAGAAGCTTTTACCATGATTAATTGATATGGACAAAAAATAAATTTCTTGTAGTAAAGACAACAACGGTTTTGTCCAAGTAAATATTCCCTCTAAAAACCGAGTAGTTCCAATCTGTTTACAAATAATAATAAGTAATTGTTCAAGTTTTGTGGAAATCCGTGCCAACTTTTGTATATAATACTCATTCATTCCACAAATGATTTTTTGGTTGATATATGGGATAATTACAAGTGTATCTATTATTTATTGAGTAATTTTCATGGGTTTGTAGGTGTTAGGAACGTTAGTAATGAGCATGAAATTAATAAACGAAAAATACCAAGAAGCATAAAAGATGAACACGGGAAATTTAACGTGTCCACAAGCCAACACTAGGTCTACATATTTATTTCTAGGAGTGTTTCAAATAAATACAAGTTGAGAAATCCTTTTCATAGAGTAGGTTGATACTCAAAGAAACTAAAACCTAATCTAAATAGTAAATACAATCATATTCTTAGGCAATTAGGAAAAATCCTAATATAAGTTAATTAATGTTAGAAAATTTCATGTTAGATGCTTTGATAAGAAAATTAGGATATTTGTTAGATTCCAAAATATGTAAGATTGATTTTCATAGAAGGGATTAATGCAAAAAAAAAACCTGTGTTAATGCGAAATTGCAAAAAAATACCTGTGTTAACGAAATAGACTAAAAACCACCAAGTGTTCTTAAAAAGTGTGCAAGTAGTGGATTTTTGGAAAAAAGAGAGCTTATTTTTCATGTTTTTCACCTTTAATGACATGTTTTTTTGTTATTTTTACACTCTCCAAACAAAGAAGCATGTCATTAAAGGTGAAAAACATGAAAAACACGCTCTTTTTTTTCTTTTCAAAAATCCATTATTTGCAAACTTTTTAAGAACACATGGTGGTTTTTCGCCTATTTCGTTAACACAGGCGTTTTTTTGCAATTTCGCATTAACACAGGGGTTTTCTTTGCGTTTATCCCTTCATAGAAAGATGTATAGGCTTTGAAATTGGATTTGTATAGGTCCTTGATTTTGTTTTAGATTAAAGTTTAGGATTGTTGACTTGTGTTGATTGAGATCTGAGTGAGTCAATCAAGCTAGAGTAAAAGTCCGAGGCTTAAGATCTGAATGGAATTATCTAAGGAGCGTCGAAGAAGACTTCTCAACCTGTTAACAAAGTTCAACATCAAGTCAGCTAAGGGACAAGAGTTCACCTGAATTTATTTTCAAGTCCAGAAGGAGTTAAATGCAATATATAATAATGGCCATTTACTCAACGAAATTAAATTTCAAGAGCATTAAATGTGATAACTACTTTTGACGTACAGATTGGACCTCTTCGATTTGACTGTCAGAATTCAATGGCCTGCCGCATCCTTTTTGCAGTAGAATTTCAAGGAAAAGACAATGAAAGTTGTTCATGCGCTTGAAGTGAAGTCCACACGCTCTACACGTGCCAAACGGATATTTTTCCAGAATATCTATAAATAGGACCTCCCAAAAATATGCAAATTACTAGAAAATCAAGAGCCTAAACCATGTAGCATTTAAGCTAGAACAAACTCTCCAAAGCTCTTAAAGAACATCTTCAAATCTTAAAGAGCATTTCTTTAGACAGTCAGCCTATCTCATGCAACTTCAAGAAGAAGAACTTCATTGCCCAAGGCGAGATAGATTAGTTATTTGATTATTCAGACACAAATCAGAGAAGAAGGACCTAGCTGAGATTACATAAACCTAGTGAACCTTACAAGATCATGTGTTCTTTATTTTCTATAGCTATTGTTTTCTGCATTTCATTATCATATTCATCATATTGAAAGCATAATATCATTTCAAGAAACTTGTCTTTTAAGCTAAGCAACTAAGGTCAAAGTGAACGCTTCCTAATTAATCCGGGTCATCAGCCTTCTGGTCCATCCCGATAATCAAATTTACCCAAAACTTGAAATACCAAATTTTGACCCGTACCCAACCCGATCCATCGGGTCGTGCATCAAATGCACGGCCCTATCCGGTCATGTGGCCATGTGCACAGTCACAGTGCGCTGTGCACTCGGGGCCTCCGAGCTCTGTTTTTTCTCGTTTCTTGATATTTTTCAGTTTTCCTAAATAACCCAAAATTATATAAATCAGAAAAAACCCAGAATTATATCAATCAGAAAATATCAATTCTTCCCTACAAATTATAAAAAACGCAGATTTAATTACATACAATTAGAAGCTTCATAAACACATAAATAACGCATGTTATAAAGCACACAGTGAGATTAAATATGCAGATCAAAGATTGGCTCTGATACCACTGTTAGGAAACACAAAAAATACGCAGCGATAAATAAAATCCCACTGTCATCGTCTCGATTTTAAATCTAAATTACGCTAGAACTTACCCGTTGCAACGAAGTGGTTGAAAAATCAGAATCTTCAAAATTTCTTGAATCTGCCGAAGAGCTATATACACCATGCCCTAGGATTTTCTAGTCTTCTTGAATCTTTATTGATTTCTTGAAGTCTGATCCAAAATGCAAACATACCCTGTCTCTAAATAATTGCGCAGATTGACGGACGAGAAAAACTCATTCTTTTCTCTATGAAGGGCAACGACTAGCTATATAGAGGAGGAATATTTTCTTTCTAGCTTGTTCGGAGAGTTCTGATAACCTTGGGTCAAAAAGTTACAAGTGATATGAATTTACATCACTTAACTTGTTGACCAACACAAGACCAAACAGGCCTAAGTTAGGCATCCTTGACGGCCCATATAGGTGTCCAAAATGGATGCCTACTATGGCTCGGTTTGGCATTTGATTTTAATTTATTTTCTAATTAATTAATTAATAATTTATTTTATCCAATTAATCAACCAAATTAATTCATTAATTATTTCTCTAATATATTAATTAATGGTTAATTTTATTTATTAATTAATTAGCTCGTCTAATGAGTGAACAATTAATAATATTTAATTTATCTAGTAAATTAAAACTCCTAAGCACAATAGAAGATTCCTTTATGTTTTTCTTTGTTAGTCTTTAAGCGCGACTCTTTATGTTTGTCTCGTTTGGCAATGAGAGGAATGGAATTGGGCTACACCTAGCCAGTCATGTGGCCCACTTCATAGCCCAAACGATCAAATGAGTGGATCATTCCAAAACCTTTCAATCGTGAATACCATATACGTATAAACTTTTTGTCTCGTGTCCCAGTCAAGTGAGACTCATGGCTATGTTAAACTCACTAAACTTAACCATATGTACAAATTATAATAATACTAGATAATTGAGTTTGCTTTCATGCCTAGCACAAGCAACTTGTTGGTTCCAAGTGGCATACGAAAGGGTCTAGAAGGGGGGAGGGTTGAATAGACCCTGAAGTCTTTTTCTACTTCAAAAATATTTGTATTAAAAAGGTTTTGGACGCTTGAAATGTAGACACTTGACTGAGCGTTTACTTGAACTACAGACGCTTCGGCTGAGCGTCTAATGAAGACTATTTTAGAAAGTTAACTTAGATTTTATGATTTGAATACTTTAACCAAATAGGTTTAAGCGTTCAGTTCTTTAATCAGTGTTAGCACAGCGGAATGATTTTTAGGTCTTCTCTTTTAAAAGCTTTAGCGTCACAAACAGTTTCTTAGTTGCTTAGCGTTTGATTGTGTTTTACTTAATCAATTTATGCAATGATATGATAATAAGAGAATTGACTGTAAAGTAAATGACACAATATTTGTAAGGTTCGTTGGGTGGTGTAATCCCAACTACGTCCTTCTTCTCCTTGATCACTTGGAGGCAATCCACTAAAATGATTCTCGAAGAATCACACAGAGTCCTCTACAAAATAGGGAGAGATAGATGTCGATGACTTGAACTCCTTGATCACACAGATTTCTGCTCCAAATCAATTCAATCCCCTTGCTTCTTTCACTTAGAAATAATGCAAGTATCCAACTTCGACTTCACACAGATCGCGAGGCTTGAATCGGGTTTTTCTAAACGGTTTGTTTGATTTTGATGAAGTTCAAACAACTAGAAATATCTCAATAGTAATGTAGGTTTTTTTGAAAAGAATTTTTGAGATATTGGTTGACTGTCTCGGAAATTGAAGAAAAGCAAAGAAAATGTTTGCTTGAATATTCTTGCTTTTCTGAAAGTTTAAGGAATGAGACTTCAATGCAACAACAATTTGGCTTGGAGTTGATCATTTTTTTTGGCTTGTTGTTGATGTTCTATTTATAGGCATTCTTGGAAAAAGTGTCCGTTTGACACATGCACAGGCGCCTGTCTCTCACTTGCGCAAGTGAACAACTTTTGTCCTTTTTCCTGAAAATCTGCTGCACAAAAGTTGGTGCTGCAGTTTGTGAACAGTTGACAGTCCAATAGGGTGGCTTCTCCGTACGTCTGAAAGTGCTTATCACATTTAATGCTCTTATCAGCATTTAATGCATTTGAATTAAATGCCTGTTGGCACTTAATGCACTGAGAATATTTGCATTACACTCCTTCTGGACTTGGAAATAAATTCAGGTGAAAATGGTCTTTGATAGACGCTCATTCATCTTTGAATTACTTCTGTCCTAAACTGACGCTTGAAATAACTGGTCTTCTGGATGCTTGGAAACTTCATCTTCATTCAGACTTCAGGCGCTTAAGTCTTCAAACTAAACTACTGATAAACTCACTCAGAAATTATCAAACGCTCAATCTAAGAATACTTAGCCTAACAATCTAGATCAAATTAAAGCAAAACCTGTAAAGCCTATTACAAATCTAACGTTTCGAAGATTATACACAAGATTTCTAAATAAAATCAAACTTACATATTTTGGGGTCTAACATAAAATCTTAATTGTCATCATCAAAACATCTAACATGAAATTCCTAACAATTTCCCCCTTTTTGATGATGACAATACTTACTCTTTTATAGTTCCAGAGTTAGACAGCCAAAATAAAAGTTAGCTTTGGTTAGTAAAAGTTAGTTAAGGTTAGTTAAGTTTCAACGAGTTGTTTTAGCTGAAAATACATTTTATATATATCAATGATTACAAGCATTTTTACAACTGATCAAGAAAACAAATTACAAAATACAAAAAAGACAAGAATATAGATTGAGCAAAGTAAACAACTGTTGGGTTTCGTTCGAAAAAGCATAAACGCAGCGGAAGGGATTTCAAAAATTAAAAACGAAAATCCAATTGGTACTCTAATTCACATAATTGAATCCAAAAGCGGTATAACGAATAAAACTTACTCGTTAATATGAATATGATGATGGAGAAAAATTTCTTCTTCTCCAAACTCGAAATATTGAAGCTTCCAAATCTTCAATCCTTTGGTTTGATTCTTCAAATTTGAACTTGATCTGAACAACGAAAATACGTCGTCTCTAAATCGTCACGCGCGGATACAAACGAAAAATCCCCTTTCTTCTTTCTCTATGGTCGACGGCTAGGTATAGAGGAGGGGAGAAATATTTTTCTTTCTTTTGAGAGTTATGAGAATTGTGTATTCTTCTTCTTCTTTCTTGTTCTAAGTCAAAGAGTCCTTATATACCTCATGACTTATTGAACAAGTCAAAACAAAAGAGCCCTAATATGTGGCCTCTCAAAGACGACACATTGAGGCCTAGTAGGCGTCAAATTGGACTCCTTATTTAGCCTCGGGATTTGTTTTGTTTAATTAATTACTTATTTCAATTAATAATTTATTGTATCCAATAAATAAATAAATTAATTAAATAACCAAATTAATTAGATAAATTAATTCATTAATATATTTCACAAGGAAATTAATTAATAGTTAATCTTATCATTATAATTAATTATTTCATCTAATGAATATTTAATTATTTAATTTATCCAATAAATTAAAACTCCCAGAAGAAATAATAGAAATTCCTTTTTCTTTGTCAATCCTTTAGCGCGACTCTTTATGTTCGTTTTGTTTGGCAATGAGAGGAAACCAAAGGAAGTGGGTAACACCTAGCCAGTCACGTGGCTCACTTCGTAACGAAAACGAAAACGAATGATAGGATCATTCCGAAACTTTCCAATCGTAAATATCTTATATGTATGAACCCTTTGTTCACGTTTCCCGGTCAAGTGAGAGTCATGGTTATGTCAAACTCACTGGACTTGACCATATGTATAAATTATAATAAATACGAGATCATTGAGATCTATTTAGTGCCAAGCACAATCGTCTCGTTTGCTTTGGCCAAAGACTTTGATCTTTATTTATCTATAATTACACAGGGTACATACTCATTCACTTATGAGAGAACAAATCCCATATTAAATATCTGCTAAGATTACCACTTGCCCATCAAGTCCGCATTTCGAGGTTGACCCCACCAGAGGGTGAATTGGGGCTAACTACTCTAGTGAAAGACTTGACGTCACAAGTGCATCTTCAGCCTGATACTTTAGGTCAAAGGTTCACATATACCTATTACGCATAATCAGCTCCGTCATTGACAGTCACAGAGTGAAAACCCATGTGACAGAACCGATGCAAGTTGTGTTCGAACATATCAGTTCCACTGACGTGTCTACAATCTTAATCTCCTATCATCCCATGATAACAGACAGGCACTCCCATGTTGGAGCTAAGATTGTACAAGTATTTTTCTTCTTTATTTGTCCATTAAAGACTTCATATTAGTTGCGAACTTATTTTAGTAATCAAGATCGATCTCTCTAGTGCCAATCTTCCTATCTCATAGGAAGTAGAGGGATCGCACTGAAAACATGGATAAAATGTTTTACACAACTTATTGATGCAGATAAGAAATAAGTGAAAACTCAATAATGCCTTTTATTTAAGAATAGTTTAAGTTCAATACAAGATATATGCCCTATACATTCTATCCTCTATGGCATTTGAGGGCATAATCCTAACAATCTCCCACTTGCACTTAATGCCACTCATTGTGGTATCTAATACCCATCCTTTCCAGGTGTCGGTCCAAAATAGCCTGAGGTAGTGGTTTGATGAACGGGTCAGCTATATTGTCAGCTGAGGCTATTTTCTGCACTGCTATCTCTTTTCTGCCAACTATCTCCCTGATGATGTGAAATCTTCTCTCAATATGTTTGGACTTGTTATGAGACCTCGGTTCCTTGGCTTGCGCTATTGCTCCATTGTTATCACAATAAAGTGGCAACGGGAGCTGAGCACTAGGGACCGTTCCAAGTTCTCCAAGAAACTTCCTCATCCAAACAGATTCTTTCGCTGCCTTTGAGGCTGCTACATACTCTGCTTCAGTGGTGGAATCAGCGGTTGTGCTTTGCTTGGAGCTCTTCCAAGACACCGCTCCACCATTGAGAGTAAAAAACAAACCATGAAGTGGATTTTTGGTCATCAACATCAAACTGAAAGTCTGAATCAGAATAACCTTCCATCTTCAGGTCTCCACCTCCATAAATGAGAATCATATCCTTAGTTCTTTTCAGATACTTTAAGATATTCTTCACAGCTATCCAATGTTCCTTTCCCGGGTTTTCCTGAAATCGACTCACCATGCTCACATCATAGGCAATGTCGGGTCTAGTACACAGCATTGCATACATCAGGCTACCAACTGCAGAAGCATAGGGTACATTACTCATCTCTTGTCTATCTTCCTCACTTTGAGGACACATAGACTTGGATAAGTGTACTCCATGCCTCATGGGAAGAAACCCTTTCTAAGAGTTGTCCATCCTAAACCTCTTTAGAACCTTTTCTAAGTAAAGGGCTTGAGAGAGGCCTATCATTCTATTCATTCTATCCCTGTAGATACGAATTCCTAGAATGTATGTGGCTTCTCCCAAGTCTTTCATGGAAAACGTACTCGAAAGCCATTTCTTAACAGTGGTGAGCATTCCTACGTCATTTCCTATAAGTAGAATGTCATCCACATATAGTACTAAGAACGAGAGTTTGCTCCCACTAGTCTTCTTGTAGACACATGGTTCATCTTCGTTCTTGATGAAGCCATATCCCTTAACTTCTTCATCAAAATGGAGATTCCAGCTTCTAGATGCTTGCTTGAGACCATAAATGGACTCTCAAGTTTACATAGTTTATGGATATCGGACTCGGACACAAAACCATTTGGTTGTTCCATATAGATATCCTCCTCGAGGAATCCATTTCAAAAGGCCGTTTTGACATCCATTTGCCATATCTCATAATCTAAGTATGTAGCTATGGATAACAGAATTCGTATGGACTTTATCATAGCCACGAGCGAAAAGGTGTCTTGATAGTCAATTCCTTCTCTTTGAGTATACCCTTTCGCTATGAGCCTGGCTTTAAAGGTGTCAACCTTGCCATCGCTACCTATCTTTCTTTTGTAGATCCACTTACATCCTATAGGTTTTATACCTTCAGGACGATCTACCAAAATCCAGACATGGTTCGATTGCACAGAGTCCATTTCTGTTTCTATGGCTTCTCGCCATCTTGAAGCGTCGACATCCACCATCGCTTGATCTTAGGTACAAGGATCATCTTCATGACCTTCTTGGATCATAGTGTGAAGCTCTCGCTCCCCCTGCAGTAGATACCCATACCTCTCAGGTTCATGCGGTTTTCTACCAGATGTACGTGGTGGTTGTGCTACTATAGGTTCAGGCCTCGGTTCTTGAATAGGTGTATTTGAGGGAGTTTCATTTTGTTCTTCTAGAACAATTTTCCTACCTTTGCCCCCTTCCAAGATGAACTCATCCTCAAGGAAGTGAGCTTGTAGGGCCACGATGATTCTTTGATCATCATGCAGGTAAAAGAAGAATCCCATGGAATCTTCAGGATAACCAATGAAATGTCCCATTAGGGATCTTGCCTTCAATTTCTCCACTTTAGGCTTCTTGACATAAGCGAGGCATCCCCAAATCTTAATATGATTAAGACTTGGTTTCCTATTATTCCACATCTTATGCGCGGAGTTTTAGGAACGAATTTGGAGGAACATCTGTTCAAAACATGAGCAGCGGTAAGGAGAGCGTATCCCGACAACGAAATGGGTAAATCAGTGTAACTAAGCATGGAATGAACCATGTCCAACATTGTTCGATTCCTTCGCTCGGCTACTCCATTTAGTTGAGGAGTTACTGGTGGTCTTCGTTGTAACATTATTACTTGTTGTCTTAGGAATTCATCAAACTAGGCACTTATATATTCTCCTGCACGATCCGATCGTAGAGTTTTTATATTTTGCCCAATTTGGTTTTCTACTAAGGCCTTGAACTCTTTGAATCTTTCAAAGGATTCAGACTCTTTGAAACTCGTAGAGATTGGCTCTGATACCACTATTGGGTTTCGTTCAAAAAAGCATAAACGCAGTGGAAGGGATTTCAAAAATTAAAAATGAAAACCCAATTGGTACTCTAATTCGCATAATTGAATCTAAAAGCGTATAACGAATAAAACTTACTCGTTAATATAAATATGATGATGGAGCAAAACTTCTTCTTCTTCAAACTCAAAATATTGAAGCTTCGAAATCTTCAATCCTTTGGTTTGATTCTTCAAACTTGAACTTGATTCGAACAACAAAAATACGTCGTCTCTAAATCGTCACGCACGGATCAACAAATGAAAAAACCCCTTTCTTATTTCTCTGTGGTCGACGGCTAGGTATAGAGGAGGGGAGGAATATTTTTCTTTCTTTTGAGAGTTATGAGAGTTGTGTATTCTTCTTCTTCTTTCTTGTCCTAAGTCAAAGACTCCTTATGTACTTCATAACTTATTGAACAAGTCAAAACAAAAGAGCCCTAATATGTGGCCTCTCAAAGACCCCACATTGAGGTCTAGTAGGCGTCCAATTGGACTCCTTATTTAGCCCCACGATTTGTTTTGTTTAATTAATTTCTTATTTCAATTAATAATTTATTGTATCCATTAAATAAATTAATTAACTAAATAACCAAATTAATTAGATAAGTTAATTCATTAATATATTTCACAAGGAAACTAATTAATGATTAATCTTATCATTACAATTAATTATTTCATCTAATGAATAATTAATTATTTGATTTATCCAATAAATTAAAACTCCCAGAAGAAATAATAGAAATTTCTTTTTCTTCATTTTTCTTTGTTAATCCTTTAGCGCGACTCCTTAGGTTCATTTCGTTTGGCAATGAGAGAAAACCAAAGGAAGTGGGTAACAACTAGCCAGTCCCGTGGCCCACTTTGCAACCCAAACAAAAACGAATGATAGGATCATTCCGAAACCTTCCAATCGTAAATACCATATATGTATGAACCCTTTGTTCACGTTCCCCGGTCAAGTGAGAGTCATGGTTATGTCAAACTCACTGGACTTGACCATATGTATAAATTATAATAAATACGAGATCATTGAGATCGATTTAGTGCCAAACACAATCGTCTCGTTGGCTTTGGCCAAAGACTTTGATCTCTATTTATTTATAATTACATAGGGTACATACTCATTCACTTATGAGAGAACAAATCTCATATTAGATATCTGCTAAGATTACCACTTGCCCATCAAGTTTGCGTTTCGAGGTTGACCCCACCAAAGGGTGAATTGGGTCTAACTACTCTAGTGAAAGACTTGACGTCACAAGTGCATCTTCAGCCTGATACTTCAGGTCAAAGGTTCACATATACCTATTACGCATAATCAGTTCCATCATTGACAGTCACAGAGTGAAAACCCATGTGAAAGAACCGATGCAAGTCATGTTCGAACATATCAGTTCCATTGATGTGTCTACAATCTTAATCTCCTATCATCCCATGATACCAGACAGACACTCCCATGTCGGAGCTAAGATTGTACAAGTATTCAAAGCCTTTATTTGTCCATTAAAGACTTCATATTACTTGCGAAATTATTTTAGTAATCAAGATCGATCTCTCTAGTGCCACTCTTCCTATCCCATAGGAAGTAGAGGGATCGCACTGAAAACATGGACAAAACGTTTTACACAACTTATAGATGCAGATAAGAATTAAGTGAAAACTCAATAATGCCTTTTATTTAAGAAGAGTTTAGGTTCAATACAAGATATATGCCCTATACATTCTATCCTCTATGGCATCCGAGGGCATAATCCTAACAACAAGAACTCTTAATCTTCTTGAGCGTTGAGTCTTATGTTTACTTCTGTTCTGATCGCTTCAAAAATCTTTTCTTCAAGCTTGATCATGGCAACATGCTCTTTATTTATTACTGTTTTATGTTCTTCTTGTTGTCTCTTTTTATAAGCAACAAATTGCTTATCCCATTCACATGGATCAATACCTATCGTCCTTAGGCATACTCTGAACGCTCTGACGAATTCTGACTTCTTTTGCTCTTTAGCAATGATCTTTAGGTCAGAAGGCTCTGAAATAGGCGTTCTAGTGAAAAGAACATCAAACTGTTCAAGCAATGCCCTTGAAGGTACTGGTAAAGAACGAAGGAAAGTTTGACGCTTGGGTGGAGGACTTGAAGCTCTTGAACTATAAGCTTTCCGCTTCTCCCCTCTTTTCTGTCCTTCCCCCTTACCGCCATCAAACTTTAGAAAATGCTGTGTGAGTAGGCTGGAAGCTGTAAGATCATCCTGACGCTTGTCGAAACGTTCCTACACAACGAGTATCTTAGCGCTGATAGCATCACTCAGGGAAGTTTCTAAGTTGTCAAGACGCTTTACAAGTCGTTCTTCCATAGCGAGTAGCGTGGCGTTGGTAGAATCATTCATATTTTGAAATTCTCTGCGGCATTCATCAACAGCCGCTTGAGCAGAACCACGCATATGAGCAATCTGAGCACTCATAGTCTGAGATTCAATCTTTGCCAAATCAGTCTTAATCCAGTGAAGGGATTCTTCATTCTGAGTTGCGTGATTGCTCACCTCCTCTAAGACAGATTTCAGCAAAGGTCCAAAATCTTGACTCACATCCGATGGAACCGCTTGAGGAGCCGGTCGCTTAAATCTAGATGTATGCTTAAGTGAGTCAAGAGGAGCTTGATATGCAGGATCAAAAATTGTACCTCGTACATCGATTTGAAGTTCCTCAGCAGTATCAACAGCAACGGTAGTAACGAGTTCAGGAGCGTCAGGAATAGCCTCTAGTGGAGACGCTTGAACTGGTTCTTCAGCAGACGCTGGAAGACTGGAAACTTCTATCATGGACGTTGGTGTAGATACTTCAAGTAGTTTTACAGGCGCTTCCTCAGGTGCTGACTCCGTTTGGCGAAAGTCATCAAATTGAAAGTTCCAATTGCCTATATCTGCATAGGAATCTGAAGCAGCTTCCAGAAGTTCAGTCAATCTGGAACGAGAGATGCAGGTCCCTTGAATGAAAGTGCGAAGGGGACTATCTCTGGCTCGGATGTACATTGGACTCATGATGTCCAATACGTGGTTTGGGAAGATCCTTGACTGCGGCTTTGGAATAAGAAATAATGTATCTGGGCAGTACTGCAAGGAAAATTTGATAATTCTATCTGTAGGAAGACGCTGTGACTTGTGAGCTTCTGGCACATATCCGCGGTAATAGTCTTCCAAATACGGATTTACTGCTCGAGCTATGCCTTGATTGTGTTCAAGAAGGGAAAGAACATAGGCATAATGATCGCTTACTTCTTGTTTAATAGAAGGTAGAAGTGGATAACCTTGGAAGTTTCGAATCATTGAGCCATTTGGCTTCCTTAGATTTTCAGTGAAGATTTTGTCGAAATGAGGAATGGGAGACATAATCTTCACCATCAATCTGAAGTTTTCATCGCAGTGGCTTGGTGAGAAGTTCAAACAAGATGGGGGATGAACTACCACTAGTGGACGCTTGAGCGTTGAACTGGAGAGGGGTGATGGAAAACCTTTGTAGCACTTGGCGTAGAAACCGCTCTATTTGTTGACAAACTTTGGGTAACTAGTCAATAGGTCCAACTCTTTCCTGACGCTTCACAAGGCAGTACTTCGCAAACTGATGCTTCTTGTCATGCATGCCTATGCCAAAAAGATGGGGAGCTTGAACTAACTCCGAAAAGGTATATCGATGGCCCACATATGCTTCAGCCCAATTTACCTCGGCCATACAGTAGTCTATCCCAGCGTTAACTATAGCTCGAATGCCTTCATGGTGGATATCTCTGACAGATTCAAAGCGATATCTATCAGTCTGATAGTTGGCATTTCAGACGCTATCAAAGTATGCATTAGCTTCGGTCTGGATCACATCTGTGAGAGATGCTAGATGCTCAACGACATGAATTCCTTTATTTTTCCATAGTAGAAGTGGATTGGCAGAACTTTTGTTCTCATCACTGTTTGCTATAAGTGGAAAATGTGTGTAGCCTTCTCTGTTTAAGACTTCCTCTGAAGGGTTGAGAAAAGTAGGGCAAAAAGGATCATACACACGGATGTTGTAGTCTCTGAGAGCGAAATCGGTTGACTTGCTGTGCCCATAGTCAAGGTAGTACGCCAGATCCACATCACATCTAGGAGTCATTCCTCCTTGTCTATCTTGTTGAAGAATGAGAGAAGACGGTATTTGACCAGGAGATTTACCGAGTTGAATTGCCAGATAATATTTTCTCTCAATTTCTGTCAACTTAGTGTTGAACACTACATCCCTGATCTGATTGTCAATGTCAATCAACGAGGCTACTTCATTCTCAGCATTAATGTATCTTTCATCATTATAGCCTGCTGGAATGAAGTCTTCTTCTAGCATTGGGTACATATAGTTGATTGAATGATCAATCGTCTTTAGAGGATCCAACTTGAAGAAATGCCTTGGCTTTGTAACGTCCTCATCAATGCTCTGACCTTCTGAGCGTACCTCTGTTATAGCCGAAATAATTGTTGACGCTTGAACCTTTGTAGGAGCTGGTTCCTCGATTTCAATTGTAGTAACTATTGCGGAAACATCTTTGGCAATGGCCACAATATTTGTCATCTCAACATCCAGATGGACGTCTGTTGATGCTTCAGCAGCAGCTGGAACTAAAGCTGTAGCAAGAGAAATATCCTCTATAAGAGCATGATTTTCTACAGATGTAGGAAGGGGAATGCTTTGGGAAGAAATAAACTTACCCTGAGAGCTTGTCTCAATAGCAACTTGAGCGCTCGGCTTAACAGTAACTTGAGCGCTTGGCTCAACCATCTCAGGCTCTTCAGGAACACGGGCAGCTTGACGCATGCTTGTCCTGGAACGCTTAAAGATCTTCTTCACGTTGATCCCTTCAACGAGTTTTAGCATTTGAGCGGGAGGAGCGACATCTGGTTCATCAAAATCTATTTGTTTAATAATTCCTTCCAGCTTCCTCCACTTGATCAGAGGGATCTTGTCCTCTGCATCCTCATCATCCTTTTGAGGAGAAGGAACAGCTTGTGCCTTGAGCTTTCTGGGAGCCCTCTTCTTTGAAGCAGCCGGATGCTTCATGGCCTCTTTTGGAACAGGACGCTCAGCTTCTTCATTTGACGCTTTGCATACTTCCAAACACTCAGATAGTGGTCTAGCAGCACCACTAACCTTAGGAGGATTGAAGAGATTTGTCAGAATCCTTTTTCCCAGCAGCTTGGCCTTATTCAGAGGTTGACTAGAAGAGTAGACACAACCTGATTGATACAGCAGGTCACTCAGAATAAGTCCATAAGGTTTATTTGGGGCACTTAAACATTCCCAAAACCTTCCAAAAATATACTCGCTCCAGTTGATCTTGAGGTTGAGGAGTATCGCCGTCATTATCTGAAATTGCACTGGGTTCACCTTATCAAAGGTACCCACTCTGCATTCTATGATCTTGCTGCAGAAATCAGCCATCATTCTGTATTTGGATACTAGGTCTTTCTTTTCAAAGTATTGTTTGTATGGTACACCATCATAAGCACTCATGGTTGACCATGCTTCCTTGATTTGATTCAAGGTAACGCAGTCCAATGCCTCACCCTCATTTGGGAGATCAAAATTTTGGCAATGGAGGCGGCAATCAACACAAATTCCTTCAGAGGCTCTTTCTTGGATAAAGGAATGAGGCAAAAAATAGACTTCTTATCCTCGGAGAGTTTAGCAGTCTTCCAGAAGGTGTCGACTTCGGTCGAAAATAGATAGGAGTATTGTGTTAAGAATGTTTTGAGTCCAGCCTTGGTTACCAGGTCCATCATATCTGTCAGGTTAATCTGGGGTTGTTCGTACAGAAACTTCCAATCAACAACAAGACCTTCAGTAACCTTGATGGTATTCTCGGCAGAAGTAGTAGAAGATTTCTTTGGTGCCATTTTAGTGAAAGGAATGAACTGAGTTTTTCTTTTGCTTTGAGAGAGAGAAAGAGAGTAAAATTTGCAGAGAGTAAAGTAAATAATTTTCTACAAAAATTGTGTTTTAAATGACACAGAAGAAAAATTTTGAAACTTGTGTTCTCTTGTCTCAATAAGATGCAGACACGTGTAAATCTATTTAATCTCAATCATGAGTAGTTTTAACTGCGGACGCGAGTTTTGTGTAAGAGAGGGAAGTTACATTTGCTAACTCCCATATATAAAGATTTGACATCTGAGTTAAAGTTTTAGAACGTTTGGGATTTTCAAAGTGTAACACACGCACCTGATGGTACACTGACACGTACATATACACGTGCTATCTCTGAACCGTCATTTTGAAAAGTTTTTGATTATCCGCTAGTTTGATGTGATAGAAGCGTGTAGATTGAGTACAATATAGACTATTGAGTCTATCCACTACTTCAAGAAGCTTGTAAATTATATGCATGAGTTTTATAAATAAATTTATTATTAAGTGTTGAGTGGAATATGTTCAACGCTTAACAGATATTGCTTGTTATCATTTGTTGTATTATTGACGCTTGAGATAAAAACCTTTTTATGTTTAAGTGTCCATCATGTTATGCATAAATAGTACTGAGCGTTGATGATCATGCATCTGAAAACTTTGATCATTGACGCTTACAGTTATGTTCAAGTATAATTTTAAGGTTCCCCCTAAATTTGATAACTTGTAACAATCTTTTCAAAAATCTTTTCGACATAAATAAAGTGGATTCCCCCTAAATTATATGTCTAATTAAAATATGATGGTTGATGATTAAGCGTTTAAATCATTCATACCTAATTCACTTCTCAAAGTGAGAAAATGTTGTTCGTTGAGCGCTTTGGTAAAGATATCTGCCAATTGTTTGTCAGTTCCAATAAAGTGTATGGAGATATCTTTCTTTTGAACATGGTCACGAAGAAAATGATATCTAATGTCAATATGTTTGGTTCTGGAATGAAGAACAGGATTTTGAGTCATGGCTAGAGCTCTTTGGTTATCACAATGAATGGGGGTTGGACCTAAGATTATACCATAATCTCTAAGTTGTTGCCTCATCCATAACACTTGTGCACAACAACTTCTTGCAGCTACATACTCAGCTTCGGCTGTGGAGGTAGCTATGGATTGTTGTTTCTTACTATGCCATGAGACTAACCTATCACCTAGATATTGACAGGTACCACTAGTACTCTTACGATCTATGTTGCAACTTGCAAAATCTGCATCTGAGTAACCAATTAGTTCAAAAGGAGAGTCCTTTGGATACCATAAGCCCACATTTTGTGTGCCTTTTAGGTATTTAAGGATCTTCTTGGTAGCAATAAGGTGTGACTCTTTAGGATCGGCTTGAAAACGTGCACACATGCATACCGAAAGTAAGATAAAGAAGTGATCTAATGATACCTCTATAATTAGTGATATCAACCTTCTTCCCACTTTCATCTTTATCTAACTTAAGCGTTTGGCTCATTGGAATTTTTCAATATGATGCATTTTTCATACCAAATTTCTTAATCATATCACGTGTGTATTTAGCTTGGTTAATAAATATGCCATCAGAGAGTTGTTTAACTTGTAATCCTAAGAAGAAAGTTAATTCACCCATCATGCTCATTTCTCACACAAACGCTTGATAGTAGAACCAAATATAATATCATCAACGTAAATTTGGACTAAGAGAGTATCTTTGTCATTGGTAATTTTAAATAACGTTGTATCAACGCTGCCTTTTGAAAAGCCTTTACCAATAAGAAAAATAGAGAGAGTGTCATACCATGCTCGGGGTGCTTGCTTAAGCCCATAAAGCGCTTTGTCTAGTTTGTAAACCATACCCTTACCATGGTTGTTGATGAATCCTGGTGGTTGCTCCACATATACCTCTTCTTGGAGTTTACCATTCAGAAAGGCACTCTTCACGTCCATTTGATACACAGTAAACTTGTTGAACGCTGCATACGCTAAAAACATGCGGATTGCTTCAAGACGGGCAACAGGAGCATATGTCTCATCAAAGTCAGTACCCTCTTCTTGGCAATAACCTTGAGCTACGAGTCTGGCTTTGTTCCTTATCACAATGCCATTCTCATCTATCTTGTTTCTGTAGACCCATCTAGTTCCAATAACTCCTTGGTGAGTTGGTCTTGGTACTAGCGTCCAAACCTTACTACGCTCGAACTGATTAAGCTCTTCTTGCATGACTTCAATCCAACTTGGATCGCTTAGCGCTTCATCCACTTTCTTAGGCTCCATTTCAGATAGGATGCTTGCGAACATGGCCTCATTAAATGTAGCGACTCTAGTCCTAACAGGTGCTTCAATATCTCCAATAAACTGTTCAGGTGGATGATCATGCCGCCATAGTCTATCTGGTTGGAAAGGGTTAAGAGGTTGAACAGGCGCTTCACGATCAAACGCATGACTACCCTCTTGCGTACGCACTTCAAGTTCACTGATTCTTGTTTGCTCTTGATGATCACTCGCTTCATGATCATCAACAGATCTTGCATTATTATCTGAGATAACCTCACGAGTAATCTTAGGAGGTGGCATTGAGATCTCATCGTCGTCGTCACTATCTTCATCAATGTTAATCTTAGACGCTTGATGACATAGATCTTCAACTCCTACATCATTCACATTAACCTTACCTAGTTCTTAGTTTGCATCATCAAAAACAACATGAATGGAATCTTTAACCTTCGATTTGATCTTGTTTAGGATGCAAAAATTCTTTTCATTTTTGGCGTAGCCTAGAAAGATTCCCTCATCCGCTTTAGGATCAAATGTCTTTAGGCTTTGGGATCCATTATTATGGAAAAAACATTTAGAACCAAAGACGTGAAAGTATGAAACATTTGGCTTACATCCCTTCCATAGTTCATATGGAGTTTTCCCATGCTATTTGTTGATCATGCAACGGTTTTGAGTATAACATGCAATGTTGATCGCTTCAGCCCAAAACCTAGGAGCAAGCTTGGACTCTGCTAACATCGTCCGAGCGGCTTCCTTTAGCATTCTGTTTTGGCGCTCAGCAACACCATTCTGTCGGGTAGTTTTGGGAGCTGAATACTCATGATGTATTCCATTCTCTACACAAAACATCTCAACAACTTTGTTAGTAAACTCAGTACCGTGATCGCTTCTTATTCTTGCAACTTTAAGATTTTTCAATATTTGAAGTTGTCGAATAAGCGTTGCTAACTTGTCACATGTTTCATCTTTGGATGAAAGAAATTCCACCCAAGTAAATCGAGAGGTAGATAGATGAGGTTTTCTCTTGAAAGATGATTTGACTTGTTTGCCCATTTGACAAGCGTCACAAAGGCGATCCTTGTGAAATGGTCCTTTTGGTAATCTCTCTACAAGATTTAGATTTATAAGCTGAGAAATTGTCTTAAAGTTGAGGTGATTCATTTTTCTATGCTATAACCAACCCGTTTTAGATTCATTTTTAGCAACAAAACATGTTGGGTTGTTATCAATTGTTGAACCCCAATCTACCAAATATACTTTGTTAGTCCTTTTACCTTTTAATTTAGTAGACTTAGCCTTAGCATCATTTATATAGCAACAGTCACTTGAGAATATGACTTCAAAGCCTTTATCTCAAAATTGACTTATGTTTAAGACCCTCAACATAATAAACATCACTTAGTAGTCTTAATGACTAGTAGTTTGAAGCCTTAAGAAAGCGGTTTTTTTCCGGGCAGAATTGCCTGGCCTTACTTCTACACTTCACTCCGCTATCAGACTAGTTGCGAACGGTCACCAATTCGAAATACCTCGACTTTTTTCGAACAGACTTTGTTGAATAAATTGTCATTATCACCAATAGCTGTATATAAGGCGTTTCGACCAACATTGTCCAAATTTGCTCTACGACGCTCATTAGCGGACCACTCTTGTTTAGGCTTCTCAACAAAGCCATCTAGAGTTTCTTCCGTCGCTCTAGGCACCCTGGTAATAACCTTCAAAATTTGTATTGGTCCATCTGAAATAATATCGCACATTTCATCATCACATGAACAAAGGTATGTAAAAGTTTTGACCTTCCATGAGTCATAATTTGACTCGGTCAACTTACGAACTTTAGGAAAAGCCATAAGTAACACTTAAAGCAACTATATTTGAAAGGGATTTAAACAAGCTTTTATGCTTGGAAATTTTAAAACTTCAACTTTAACCACTCTGATATCACTTGTTGGTCCCAAGTGGCATACGAAAGGGTCTAGAAGAGGGGGGGGGGGGAGTTGAATAGACCCTGAAGTCTTTTTCTAATTCAAAATGATTCATATTAAAAAGGTTTTGGACGCTTGAAATGTAGACTGTTGACTGAGCGTTTACTTGAACTACAGACGCTTCGGCTGAGCGTCTAATGAAGACTGTTTCAGAAAGTTAACTTAGATTTTAAGATTTGAATACTTTAACCAAATAGGCTTAAGCGTTCAGTTCTTTAATCTGTGTTAGCATAGCGGAATGATTTTTACGTCTTTTCTTTTAAAAGCATTAGCGTCACAAACTATTTCTTAGTTGCTTAGCGTTTGATTGTGTTTTACTTAATCAATTTATGCAATGATATGATAATAAGAGAATTGACTGTAAAGCAAATGACACAATATTTGTAAGGTTCGTTGGGTGGTGTAATCCCAACTACGTCCTTCTTATCCTTGATCACTTGGAGGCAATCCACTAAAATGATTCTCGAAGAATCGCACAGAGTCTTTTACAAAATAGGGATAGATAGATGTCGATGACTTGAGCTCCTTGATCACACAGATTTCTGCTCCAAATCACTTAAATCCCCTTGCTTCTTTCACCCAGAAATAATGAAAGTATCCAACTTCGACTTCACACAGATCACGAGGCTTGGATAGGGTTTTTCTAAATCGTTTGTTTGATTTTGATGAAGTTCAAACAACTGAAAATATCTCAATAGTAATATAGGTTTCTTTGAAAAGAATGTTTGAGATATTGGTTGACTGTCTCAAGAAATGAAGAAAAGCAAAGAGAATGTTTGCTTGAACATTCTAGCTTTTCTGAAAGTTTAAGGAATGAGACTTCAATGCAACATCAATTGGACTTGGAGTTGATCATTTATTTTTGGCTTGTTGTTGAAGTTCTATTTATAGGCATTCTTGAAAAAAGTGTCCGTTTGACACATGCACAGGCGCGTGTCTCTCACTTCCGCGAGTGAACTTTTGTCCTCTTTCTTGAAAATCTGCTGCACAAAAGTTGGTGCTGCAGTCTGTGAATAGTTGACAGTCCAATAGGGTGGCTTCTCTGTACGTCTGAAAGGGCTTATCACATTTAATGCTCTTATCATCATTTAATGCATTTGAATTAAATGCCCGTTGGCACTTAATGCACTGAGAATATTTGCATCAAACTCCTTCTGGACTTAGAAATAAATTCAGGTGAAAATGGTCGTTGATAGACTCTCATTCATCTTTGAATTACTTCTGTCCTAAACTGACGCTTGAAATAGCTGGTCTTCTGGACTCTTGGAAACTTCATCTTCATTCAGACTTCAGGCGCTTGAATCTTTAAAATAAACTACTGATAAACTCACTCAGAAATTATCAGACGCTCAGTCTAAGAATACTTAGCCTAACAATCTAGAACAAATTAAAGCAAATACTATTACAAATCTAACGCTTCAAAGCTTATACACATGATTTCTAAATAAAATCAAACTTACATATTTTGGGGTCTAACATAAAATCCTAATTGTCATCATCAAAACATCTAACATGAAATTCCTAACACAACTCTATTGCTTTGACGGAAGACTTTGATCTCTATTATAGATAAAGCAAGAAATCATGTATTTAAGTTGATTCACGAATCAAAATTTAATTTTAATTCAGACAATATAATTTCGAGGTTTTGAATTAACTTTGTCAAATAAAATCTAATTTCAATAGAAATGAAAAATATTTAAATAAAATCCAATTTTGAAAAAGAATCATAAACTAATTTTAAATCAAACTTTCAATTTAAAAGTTAAAGTCTAACCTTAATTTCATAACTAAAGGGCACATTAACCTATTTTAATAAAATATTTCATTGTGTGTTAAAAATCCAATTTTAATTTAGAATAAAATATTACTATTTTAATAGACCCGGGTCAACCACGATCGATCCAGGTTAGGTCAAGCAGAACTATTGTGCAATGGGCGCCCAACCCATGCACACCGGTGGGCGACTTTGTGTGGATCATTCGTAAACAGCATATCAAGCTTGTTGTGCGAATAGGCTTGCAATAGTGAGCCAAACTCCAATTTTGTGGAATGGGCTCGCATTGTGCAGTCCACCTATGTTTGTGTTAGGTATATGCTCTAGATGCCAATGAGGACAAATAGATTGTATAGGGTATCCAATTATGTTGTACAAACTTATCTTTAATCTTATTCTTATGTTCATATAAAACTTCATGGCATTAATAAGTATCGAACAAATAGTCCATGTGTATCGAGGTTGACTCTTCGCCCTTTACGGAATAAAGAAGTGCCACAGGGAGAGTCTGACTCCTGATTATTTAAAAGGGTTCGCAAGTCAAGGAATCTTAATTGCGCATTAAGATTCGACTTGTATGACACATGCCCTGACAAAGAGTGTCAGTCGAACTGTATGGGATAGTGAGAACACGTGTCACAGATATACCAATGGAATTGATATATTCGAACACGGCTCGTAGTAATCCAATCACATGGGTATTTACTCAGCAGTAAACGAGAAAGTATCCTGGGCGATCACGGGCAAATGAAATTATAAGTTATAGCAATGAAACTAACTCATGTAAGACATGGAGGGTAGTTTGGTAATTTAGTTATGCAATGATTAAATGCACAATATCAAGTTCAGTGAGTTTGACATATACCATGACTCTCACTTGATCGGAATAAGTCAGTGAAGGGCTTAAACACATACGGTATTTATGGTCCAGAGGTTCGTAAATGATTTGTTCATTTCATACTCAATTGGGTTACGATGTGAGTCCACGAGACTGACTAGGTGATACTCACATTCTATGCAAATTCCTCCCATTGCCAATTGAGACTAACCTGAAGAGTCGCTCTATAAGAAAAGAACAGGATATCTTTTCATGCGAATCTTTTAGAAAGATAAAATTAATTGGACGGATTGATTTACTGGTCAAATCAATAAATTAAATATTTAATTTAATTAGATTAAATTGAATCATTTAAAGTAAAGAATTAATTAAATGAAATTAATTAATTAATAATATATATTGGATATAAATAGGATTTAAATTAAATATGTATTAAAAGGCGGACTAAGTTGATTGGGCCAACTTAAGCCCACCTTAACCATCCAAGGAGCCCTAGGGGTGGCCATAAGGAGTCCAAGAAAGGAATCCTACTTGTTGCATAAGTAGAGTTATAACATATCTCCAACTGCAACAAGAACCCTAACCCTAATTTGCATAACACAAAAAGGAAGAAACTCCTATCCCAAAAATCCTCTCTAGCCGTCCACCACCACCACGAGAAGAATTTTTGAAGATCTTTGGAAGACTCATTTCGGGTGAATCTTTGGAGACCTGAATTCTAGGAGAGTTGCTATTACGCGAACTCAGGAATACAAAAGTTGATAAAGTAATCAATTTTGTTTAATTTTTGAAAAACCTTTGAAAATTATCAAACCACGCTAAAGTGAATTGACTCTAGGAATCCTCAATTCTTTCGCTGCGTTTTTCGCTCATAAGGATTCCTAACAGCCGTATTAGAGCCGATTTTAACGCGTTTGGTGATTTTTTGCGTTTGAAATTATGTTGGCTAATTTGGAATTTAAAAAATTGATTTTCGCATGTTTAATATTTGGTATTAAATCTGAATTTTTGAAAATCTTTTTCACCTCGAAATCGTCGCCTGATCAACGCTATAGCTCCACCGCTTCACCACTGGGTGAGCCAGCAGTGCTGCTGGCAATGCCAAATAGCGGCAGCGCCGCTGCTGTACGGAGTATTGAAAAACAAAAAAAAAAACAAACAAGGACAAGGGGCAGCGCCGCCACCGTCGGGTTGCTGTATAACACCCCTGATTTTATGCTTATTAATTTTATAAATTTATATTATCTTATCTATTGATTTAAATCTTAAATGAGAAATACCCATTTGGACTTATTTTATTTCAGGGGTTAATGTGCAATTTTTATATTTTATCAGTAACACCCCTATTTCAATAAGTTTCTTTAATTCAATGTAAATATTGCTCACTTTTAATTGTTATACTCGACATAATTGTTTGGGCTCAATAGATAGAGATTCAAATTTTATGTTTCTAGTATCGCTCAAGTGAAGTTAAGCAAATTTCAAGGACTCAAATGTAAAATTGAAAACTTTTGTTTTGTTGTCTTCATTGATCAGCTAGTAGTGACACTTATGGTTCTTGTACTTCACATATTCAAGTACCATGTGTAGTACACCTACCTATTTAAAGAAAAATTACAATCAACCATTCATTTTCACAACTCCACATTTCTGCAACAGCTTCTTTGGAGGTCAGTTTGGATATTCAAATATTGGAGAAAGTTGGAGTTATTTAGCTCAAATTAATCCTAAGAGGATGAGAAACAAGTATGTGGAGTCCGATTTTGTCAATTGACTCCATATACTTCCAGAATCGGACATGCAAGCTCTACATCATGTACCCGGTTTTCAACTGCAGCAACATGTCTCCACTTTAGTTTGCCAGAAACCTTGCTTCTAGTGGTTTGATCATGCATGCAATCCCACCATTGGAAACATATGTTCGTGTAGATGATGTTACTGGTAAGTTTTAATGGTTTTGGTTATGTGGATAGTTCATAATTGTTATTCAAAGAATCATTGCCACTATCCGGGTTTTTAACCCAGAATCTGCCTCTCATTTCATTTCGCCGGAAATGCTACTTATGATGGTCCAATTTCTTATCCAAGACCACCTATAGAATCCTTGTTGAGTGTAGATACGTTTGCTTGAGTATTTTGTTGAATAACGCTTGGTTAAAATGTCCATAAATCACCATTGAAATACCATAACTAGTACTCATTCTTCAATTCCAGAAATGTGTTTCATATTCTTTTGCCCAAAAACCATCCTTTTATTAGTCAAATGGTACATGCAATACAACCATCATAATGATCTATAAGTGTAAATGTTACTTATGGTTCAAATCGCTCAAATCCATGGTCTAATGTGATCGGAAAGTGGATTTGTTGTAGACTGACAGGACACAACCGAAAATTGGCAGTTTGGGGTGTTGTTTTCAAAGGCCTGGTTTATCACACTTTTGACCCATTTTGGAGATGAGGTCTTTACTAAGATCAAGATAATTTCCTGGTGAATGAATGGATATAAGGTTTCATTGTTGGATATGATATTAAAGGGGCGAAAAATTAGTAACAACGGACATGCACGACGTTCTGTGGGAGCGCACGGTAGAGCTAATTGAAGTAGTATCGTTCTCCGATAAAAAATGGAGCTTCAAGATTCTATACGTGAAATCAGTTTGCATCATCATAAATTTTGGGTAAGCGGTGGGTAAGATAGCTTAGCCTTAACTTTTGGTAATTCACGATACTAATCGAATCGTGTTGAGAATTGAGTTTACCCGATAACTTATGGGCATATTTTTTATCACATCCTTATTTGGATTAGGTACTAGCATTTGTGAGATATGTTGAATGTCACTCAAACTCTGGACTTGAGATTTGGTATTCGATTGGACAAGGTGAGTTGTCTCGCAAAACTATATTTATGTCTTTCAAAACTGGAAGGAAGTTTTACTACGTCCTGTATATATTTATATGCAATTTGTCATGGTTTACCATTATCAAATAAATGAATTTCACTATTTTTCAAATAATATCAAAAGTACTTTTTCTAAACCCTTGCATTGTACATTTTTCTAAAGTCATGAATCGTTTTAAATGCATATTTTGGAGAAAATGATTTCCAAGAAAGTATATCTTCAACAGACTTTTTGACACTTATTCACTAAAATTGATTGATTATTGTATTATGAGCCAAAAGGCCACTATTGCATCAACTGTGAATTTATGTGATTGCATATTATATATGGTTGAGTGTCAGGCCGAAGTGTCAAGTGTGGATAGGGCTAGGGTTCGGCTGGACAGGCATGGGCCTGCAGTCTTAAAACGGTTCCCGCTATCCACGGCCAAATCCCAACACTTAAAGACGGAGTGTTCTGAGGGTGAATGGGTCGTAGGAATTGAATGGTGGCATACCCGGGATATGACCAAACGGGCTTCGCGAGCCTAAGTCGGGAGGCATAAGGTGATGGCTTTTTAGCCGATTGTTCAGAGGTGACAAGGAAGAAGCAGCGGGACCCAAAGTGCTATGAACAAAGTCATCGGACGCGATGCTACTGCTAACATGGCCCCCTACTACTTAAATGTGAAATGTAAAGTTTACTGTAACTGCCTATTGATTAAATGCATATACTAAAGTTTTGGTGTAATATCACCTATTGCTTAACTGCTATCATGAACACAAATGTCATTTTAACTATTTCAATGATTTTCTGAAAAATAAAAAGTATTATTGATTTCATCTCATGAACTTATGGTTTCGAGTCTAAAAACTATTTTAAGCACCTTTCACACAAACACTGACGGTCACTAAGCCTTTGCTTACATATTTCACTTTCTTCCTTCCAGTTAGAGGTGAGTTGAGCAATGAGACTGGCTTAGAGGATCCTGAGTGTAGACATGGGCAATCCTAGAGGTGAGTATTGCAGATTGAGCCATGAATAGTAAGTTTGCTTAATATGTTTGATTGACGTTAGGGCCGTGACCCTACTAGATAAATTGTCGAAGTGTGTCAGATTTTGGATTGGACTACTTAACTGAAAAGTTCACACTTTTAGTTTAGGTCCCTTTCAGGGCTAAAAATTGGGGCGTGACATGCCGCCCGAGTTTCGCGTGCTAGGCTTGACCTAGCCCAGCGCACGTAAATAGTGTTGGGCTTAGCCCAACGCATGTGTGTGTGTTTCGTGTTGCTGGACGGGGCCCAGCCCAACGATTAATATTATATATATATATTTAATATATTTATATATATATATATATTAATAATTATTGGGTTTGACCGAATAGACAAATTTGACCTGAATTTGTCAATTCCCCCTTTTCCTAATAAAATTGGTTTTGTTTTTCTAAAATTAAATTAGAATTAATAAGTTAAATTGGATATAACTTTTATAATTAAATTATATTTAATTATGTCGTAAATCTAATTGGGAATTTAGTTTATGGTTCAAGACGATTAAATAAATTGGATTTATTTTGGGTTGAGTTTGATTTTTTCAAAATAAATAAGAATGAGTTAACTTATTTCTTAAATACTAAATTGGATTTATTCTTTTTAAATTGAAGTTAAATTCATTCTTTTGTAATTAAATTAGATTTAATTAAGCATGAATTCTCTTTCGATTTTAAAATAATGCCAACATAATTTTAAATAGCTTATTTACATGCTTTGATGTATGTTGTGGTGGATGCATCCCATGGACTTAGGTTTGCCGCTTTGTTTTATCTGGGTTGTAATGGGCCGGTAAGTGCCACCAGTTTGTATTTCATTTTCGGTAGTATAATGTATAGGGAGCTTTAAGTTATGTAGTTAGAAGTAGGACCTTCCTAGAGCTTGGAGCCCGGAGCATATCAAGATTAGATTTGATATAGGCCCTTGTCCCCCTGATTGGTCTATTGGCTTAGATCAATCTAGAATGTCCATGGAATGCATGTTGATAGAATAACTAGGTTTTTCTATTATTGCATGGCTTTGATTTATTCCACATATGCGCTTAATAAATTAATGTCCAAAGTGAGACCTTATATAAATTAACAAATTCTCCCGAATTAAAAATACTAAGTAAGGAAAGGATATTGGATATCCCGACTCTCCATCAAACTTTGAGAGAGAGAATTATGAGTTGTGCATGGCATCATCCCCACTAATGGGGGTTCTGCACTAACTCATAATTCAAATCTCTCTAAGTGCATTTGATGCCATCAGTCGAAGTAAATCTCATCCCATACACCGTTACAGGTTGCAAGATGAGATTCAATTGTTAGATCGGTAGGAGTTGATGGGAAAGTACTTAGATGGATCACCACCAATATTTTGTTACAAACTGAGGTTAAGTGATCCATGAATCAAAAGTAAGATTGAACCATCAGTTGGACTGATTGGCGTGGCACGCCACTTCAAAAATTTCAATGAGCCATATATCGTTACAGATTGCAACTCATTGAAAATTTTGAAAAACTCAATCACTCACTACGAAATCTATCCAATGAGATTTTCGCTCATTGCAGTGGGAGTGCAATGGTTCAAAAAATGTAGTGGGAGCCAAGTCAAATGAAAGTCCTAATTTTACTTGGATACAACAAAATTATCTAATGAAATCTTGGTTTATTTTTTACAATCATATATCTCTCTCTCAAAATGCTTAATGACCCACTATCAGTTCTACTTGAAAAGAATGTCCTCACTGGACCTAACTTAGGATTGTCCTTAGCTTAGAGTCACTGGGCTATGAACTCGAGGCCAACCATCCTCCTGTCCCTGGGAATGATGACGATGAGGATGTGCATGATAACTATAACACTTGGATCAAGGATGATACTCGCGTTAAAGGTTACATGCTCGGCTCCATGAGTAATGATCTGCAGCGATCCCATAAGAACGTGGATGATGCAAAGTCAATATTGTTACATCTCAAGGAGTTGTATGGAGAGCATAGTACAATTGCTTGATATGACATATCAAGAGAGATCTTTGGATCAAGAATTGGAGAAGGTGAAGATGTGGGAACCCACATCTTAAAAATGATTTCCATGATCGACAGATTGGAAGCTCTCAACTTCACCATGGATTTCCACCTTCAGACAAATCTCATTCTTCAGTCACTCCCCAAAACCTATTCACAATTTATTGTGAACTTTCACATGAATGACATTGAGTGCACATTGAATGGGCTGATGAACAAGCTCTCAACTACTGCTCAGGGACAAATGAATCCTAAGGGAAAGGAAGTTGCTTTGGCTGTTACCATTGGGGCATCCAAGCCTTATAGAAAAAGGAAAGGCAAAGGCAAAAAGCAACTGGGAGTGACAAAGGCATCGAGTGACACAGGGAATGGCAAGGGGAAATGGTTCAAGGGAAGAGGTCCAAAGAAGACAGACATTTGTCTTCATTGTCGTGAGATGGGACACTAAAACGGGACTGTCCCAAGCTGAAAGCGGAGATTACTTCATGTATATAATGTTTTGGAAACAAATTGTTCTATTACTATTTTTTCTACTTCCTGGATTCTAGACTCTAGGGCTAGTGCTCACATATGTGTTTTGAATCAGGAGCTAGAAAAAAGTAAGAAGGTGGAGCATGGAGAAGTGATGATCAATGTCAGCAGCCGTCATAGTGTAGCAGTTATACACGTTGGAACCAATTCTGTTATTAGATTATTTCCTGGACATTTATTATTGTTAGGCGATTGCCTTGTTTTGCCCAATGGGTTGAAGAATATTGTTTCTATTCCTGTTTTAGTCAGGAAAGGTTATTTATTTTCCTTTGCAAACAATTCTTGTGACATTTATTTTTGAAACTAAATAATTGTAATGTTAATGCTAAAACAAGAAAGCGCAGTTTGCGTGATACAAACTTAAAACAACCGTGGCAATTAAGATCAGGCCATGTCGGGGAACATAGACTACACGAGTTAGAAAAGGATGGAGTCATAGACTCATTAGGATTAGATCCCTATCCCACTTGTGAGTCTTGCATTCAAGTCAAGATGACCAAATCCCCCTTCACAGGAAATTCTGAAAGAGCCACCGTATCAGATATGGCGTGGGAGGAAATCTAATCTGAAACACATAAAGATATGGGGTTGCCCAGCTTATGTGAAAAAGACCAAGGCAAAGAAATTGGAGGTCCTTGAAAGGACAATTCGTTGTTTATCCCGAGGATTCCATAAGATACCTATTCTACCTTCATGATGATCAAAGGATCATTGTTGCCTTACAGGCAATCTTTCTCGAAGAAGAATTCATTCGAGAAGGTAGAGCTGGTAGGATAATTGTTCTAAAAGAACAAAATGAATCTCCATTGGAAGACACTATTTAAGAGACCTCACTCGAACTGGAAATGACACAACCATCAATGCGAAGGTTAGCTAGAGTATCTCAACCGCTTGAGAGATATGGTTATATCCTACAAGGAGAGCATAATTTGTATGCAATAGTGGAAGGAAACCATGGAGACGATCCCTCTAGCTTTAACCAAGCAATGATGGACATAGATTCTGCAAAATGCATGAAGCTTTGAAAGTAGAAATGGATTCAATGTATTCGAACCAAGTCTAGACTCTGACAGATCGACCCAAAGGTATTGTACCCATTCGATGTAAATGGATCTATAAGAGAAAGATTGGTCTGGATGGCAAAGTGGACACCTACAGGGCAGGGCTAGTGGCGAAATGGTATTGTCAAAAGGAGGACATTGACTATGAGGAAACCTTTTCGCCTGTAGCTATGATCAAATCCATTAGAATTCTACTTGCCATAGTTTCATACCTGGATTATGAGATCTAACAAATGGATGTGAAGACCACGTTCTTAAATGGATTCGTCAAAGACAAAATCTATATGGAATAGCCCAAGTGTTTCGCACGAAGTACAAATTCTCATAAGGTCTGCAAATTGAATAGGTCCATTTATGGACTCAAGCAGGCTTCTTGCAGTTGGAACCTTTGTTTTGATGAAGAATTACAAAGCTACGACTTTATCAAAAATGAGGATAAACCATTTGTCTACAAAAAGGTCAGTGGGAGCAAAATCTCATTCCTGGTGCTATATGTAGATGATATTCTACTTATAGGCAATGATGTAGGTCTGCTAACTTCAGTTAAGACATGGCTTTCAAGCACATTCTCCATGAAAGACTTGGGAGAAGCCACCTATATCCTAGGAATTCGCATCTACAGGGATATATCAAATAAGATGATAGGACTCTCTCAAGCCCTCTACTTAGAAAGAGTCCTAAAGCAATTTGGGATGGAGAACTCTAAAAGAGGTCTTTTGCCCATGAGACATGGAATTCATCTCTCAAAAAAGATGAGTCCTCAAAGTGAGGAAGATCGAAAAGAGATGAGTGCAGTTCCCTATGCCTCAGCTGTGGCAAGTCTCATGTACGCAATGTTATGCACAAGACCAGATCTCGCCTATGCTGTGAGCGTGGTGAGTAGGTTTCAAGCTAACCTGGGTAAAGAACATTAGATTTCCGTGAAATCTACCTTGAAGTACTTGAGAAGAACCCAAAATATGAATCATGTATATGGCAATGGAGAAATGAAAGTGGATGGTTATACCGATTCTGATTTTCAATCTGACATCGATTGCTACAAGTCCACTTAGGGGTTCATATTCACTCTGAACGGTGGAGTAGTGTCTTAGAAAAGTTCCACGTAAAGCACAACTGCTGATTCCTCCACCGAAACTGAATATGTGGCAGCCTCAGAGGCAGCCAAAGAAGCTGTTTAGATTAAGAAGTTCATGGCAGAACTTCAACTTGTTCCTAGTGTGGAGATATCGTTGCCACTTTGGTGAGATAACAATAGAGCCATCGCGCAAGCTAGGGAACCAAGGTTTCACAACAAACCCAAACACATAGAGAGAAGATATCACATAATTCAAGAAATCATTGGAAGAGGAAACATAACCATGCAAAAAATAGCCTCAGCGGACAACGTGGCTGACCCACTCACTAAGCCATTGGCGCAGGTGGTGCTAAAGCGACATCTTGAGAAGATGGGTATTAGATACCATAGCAATTGGCATTAAGTGCAAGTGGGAGATTGGTAGGTCTATGCTCTAGATGCCAATGAGGACAAATAGATTGTAAAAGGTATCCAATTATGTTGTACAAACTTATCTTTAATAAAGGCATTTATTCTTACGTTCATATAAAATTTCATGGCATTAATAAGTATAGAACAAATAGTCCATGTGTATCGAGGTTGACTCTTTACCCTTTATGGAATAAAGAATTGGCACGGGGAGAGTCTGTCTCCTGATCACTTAAAAGGGTTCGCAAGTCAAGGAATCTTAATTGGGCAATAAGATTTGACTTGTATGACACATGTTCTAACAAAAAGTATCAGTCGAACACTATGAGATAGTGAGAACACGAGTCATAGATATACCAATGGAATTGATATATTCGAACACAGCTCGCAGTAATCCGATCACATGGGTATTTACTCAATGACTGTCAATAATTGGATTACTGATCATAATAGTATGCATAAGCCTTAGACCTGAGGTGTCATGATCAGTGTACTTGTACTGTTGAATCTGTTACTAGAGTAGTTAGGCCCAAATCACCCTTTGGTTGGGCCAACCTCGAAGTGCGATCTCAACGAGTCAAGTAGCCCTTGTGAAGTGATCGCCAAGATGGGATTCACTGTCTCGATAGTAAACGAGAAACTATCATGTGCTATCATAGGCAAATGAAATTATAAGTCTTTGGCCAAAGCAATGAATCTAACTCATGTAAGACATGGAGGGTAGTTTGGTAATTTCATTATGCTATGATTAAATACATAGTATCAAGTTTTGTGAGTTTGACATATACCATGACTGTCACTTGATCGAGATACGTCAGTGAAGGGCTTATACACATACGGTATTTATGGTCCAGAGGTTTGTAAATGATTTGTTCATTTTGTACTCCATTGGGTTACGATGTGAGTCTACGAGACTGGCTAGGTAACACTCACATCCTATGGTAATTCCTCTCATTGCCAATTCAGACGAACCTAAGGAGTTGCGCTATAAGAAACGAATAGGATATCTTTTTGTGTTAATCTTTAGAAAGATAAAATTAATTGGACGGATTGATTTATTGGTTAAATCAATAAATTAAATATTTAATTTAATTAGATTAAATTAAACTATTTAAAGTAAAGAATTAATTAAATGGAATTAATTAATTAATAATATATACTTGATTTAAATAGGATTTAAATTAAATATATATTAAAAGGTGGACTAAGTTGAATGGGCCAACTTAAGCTCACCTTAATCGCCCAAAGAGCCCTAGGGACAGCCATAAGGAGTCCAGGAAAGGACTCTTACTTGTTGCATAAGTCTGTCCAGGAAAGGACTCTTACTTGTTGCATAAGTCAGTAGAGTTATAAGATATCCCCAACTGCAACAGGAACCTTGTAATTTGCATAACACAAAAAGGAAGGAACTCCTATCCCAAAAATCCTCTCTAGCCATCCACCACCACCACGAGGAGAATTTTTGGAGATCTTTGGAAGGCTCGTTTTGCTTGAATCTTTGGAGATAGGAATTTTAGGAGAGTTTATGTTACGCGAATCAAAGAATACAAAATCGATAAGGCAATCAATTTTGTTTGATTTCTGAAAAATCTTTGAAAATCATCAAACCAAGTTAAAGTGATTTTACTCTAGGAATCTTCAATTCTTCCGCTGCGTTTTTCACTCATAAGGATTCTTAACACTTTGATAGCCCAGATGTCAGACAGATTGGCTCACCCAAGCGTGCCCAGTATGCGCAAAACCTAGTATGCTATGCGTAGACACACTACCATCGCAGCCACGGCGGTAGGATTCGAACATCGGCGGGGCTTTGGAGCTCCGTCTTTTTCTCCTTATTTTAATTCCAGAATTATATCCAAAAATTTAATTTTTATTCTAAGAATATAAATTCAAATTAGAGTTGTTAGGTCCCTGGATGCTAATGAGGAAATAGAAGTGTTAGATTTCATATACTCATTGGACAATATCGGGCCATTTATGTTATTTTGTACAAACATATCATTTGAAATAAAAGGCAATTTCATATTTCTTCTTGTAAATATTAATTGGCATTAATGAGTATTAAACATATAGTCCAATATAATATGGAGAAACCTTTTACTACTTGGGTATAAGGAAAGGGACACTAGAAGTGTGAAGTTACATAAAATGGATTCGCAAGTCAAGGAGTCTTGATTGGCCATTAAGATTGAACTTGTATGATATGAGCTTTGACAAAGAGTGTCAGTCGGTCACTTTGCTGTAGTGAGGATCACTATGAAATGGTGGGAGCTTATAACATAGATATATCAATGGAATTAATATATTCTAACGTGGCTTGTCGTTATCTAACCACATGGGTATTTACTCAGTGATTGTCAATGGTAGGATTACTGGTCATGATGGTATGCGTGAGCCATAGAGCTGAGGAATCATGAACAATGTGCTTGTGACATTGAACTTGTTATTAGAGTAGTCAGATCCAATTCACATGTTGGTGGGGTCGACCTCAAAGTGCAGTATGAACGGTCAAGTAGCAGTTGTTAGGTGATTGCCAAGATGGAATTTTCTGTCTCGAATAGTAAACGAGTTTATGTCCTATGCAACCATGAGTATATCAAATAACAAGTCTTTGGCCAAAGTATATAAACTGTCTCATGAAGGGTAGTTTGGTAATTTCATCCTACTATGATTAACGTCGAGTCCTGTGAGTTCAACACATTCCATGACTCTCACTCGAATGAGAGATAACAATGAAGGGCTTACACTCATATGGTATTCGTGATTGGAAAGGTTTGTAATGATCAAATCATTTTGTTCTCAGTTAGGTTTCGATGTGGGTCCACGGGGACTGGATAGGCGACATCCACATTCTGGGTATCCTCTCATTGCCAATTGAGATGAACCTAGAGAGTCGCACTTTCAAGGGTGTAAGCAAGAAAAAGCTTTAGTCATTTTCTAACGGATGTTTTGGTAATTTGTTATTTGATAAACAAATTACAACATCAAAGGGGTTAATTAATTGATTAGATTAATTAATAAGAATTAATTTAATTTGTTTAATTTGATTAATTGAATTAAATTAATGCAGAAAATAATTAATATGATTTAATTATTAAATTTTCTTAATAATTAATTGGTTTGATAATTTGATTATTTAATTAATTACGTAACTGGACTATCTGATTAATTAAATAAATATTGAACTACGTTGAAAGTCAACTTAGCCTAATAACTAGGCCCTAGGCATGTGTCTTAGTAAAGATGGGCTTGGGATTTATTTAAATCCCTAAGCTCATTTTAGACAATGACACTCCACACAGTACCCTAAGAAAAGAACGTGAAAGAAAAACTCTCTCCCTCTGTAGTCAAACTAGCTGTCCGCTTAAAGGAAGAAGGGAGAAAGAGATTTCTTCTTGCTTTTCATCCACATGATATCTAAAAGCAGTAGTCCTGGGGGTTGCTGCTGTTATGGTTGATCAAAAACGAATATATACATCAATGAGGTTGGTGATTTTCTTTTTGTTCTTCGTATTTTCAATAAAACCATTGAAACCAAAAGTTGTCCAAGTTTGTTAGTCTGTATATGCTTTATATTACGCTGCGCAGGAACCACAAGATTCACAACAAAAACAATATCAAAACCTCAAAATTACATAATCCGTTGAATCCACATAATTTTCATGTATAACGAAGAAAAACTGTAAATCATGCATCTAATCACATATTTACACGTAAATTACATATGCCAAATCCCACAGTTTGGATCTTATACCACTGCTAGGAAATGTATATAAAGCGCTACAGAAATGGTATAACAAAAAAATTATGTATTTCCCAAAAACAAGATCAATCGGGGATTAAGTCACACGTATGTAAAACAAGGTTAATGCTACATTACCCATTGTAGTGAAGTGGTTGGAGATATCTACTTTTCCTCTACAAAAGTCGAGCTTCTCTTTTGGTGAAAAAATAAAACTCCACTTGACTTGATCTTGATCCGAGCGGCGAAAGCATACCACCTCTAATAATTTTGCTGAAAAAGATCAACAGGAAGTCTCGTTCTTCTCTTCTTGATTGACGGCTAGGAAGAGAGGGGAGGGAGTAGTTTTGTTTCTTGTTGTGTAAGTTGTAGGATGATGAAAAAGTGAGGCTAGATTTTAATCATGTGATATATTTATATCACTAAGACAAAAATCAAGCCCTCAAATCCCATGCATGGCACGACAACTAGGTCCAACCCACACGTCTATGGTGCACCAATTTGAGTCATGGACACATCCTTATTTGATTAGTTCAATTTTAATCCAATTAAATAGATTAATCAATTAATATATATATATATATATATATATATTTCTCCAGGAAATAATTAATTAACCACTTACATGAATTAATTATTTCATTAAATAATTAATCCATTAATTGGTCCCATTATTTATCCAATAAATATTTTAAGTATCCAATACTAAAAATATCACTACAAGATTAACTCTGAAACTTCAGTCTTTATTTTCCGTTTTAAGCGTGACTATTTAAGTTCATCTCTATTTGGCAATGAGAGAAATTCAGAGAATGTGGGTAACATCAAGCCAGTCTCATGGCCCATATCGTATCCTAAAAGAGAACGAATGATCAGATCATGACAAAACATTTACCATCATAAATATCGTGTGAATATAAACTATTCAATCTTAATCCCGGTCAAGTAAGAGTCATTGAGTAAGTTAAACTCAGACACTTGACTCTATGTTTAAACTATAATAAGTCAAGAGCACTGAGGTTTCTGTTTGTGTCTAACTCAAGAAGCTCCATTGGTTTGGCCAGAGACTTTTGATCTTACTTACTCATATAGGATAATTGCCCATTCACTAACGATAGAACGAATCCCACGTTGGATATCACTTGAGACCACTACTTGCTCTTTAGGTCGCATTTCAAGGTCGATCCCACCAATGGGTCAATTGGGTCTAACTACTCTAATGACAGACCTAATGTCACAAATATATCTCCAACTTGATTCGTCAGGTCAAAGGTTCAGACACATTTATTATAATCAATCAATTCTGTCATTGATTGTCAAAGAGTGAAACGCATCTGACACAAGTGATGCGAGTCATGTTTGAGTACACTAATCTCCATCAGTGTACCTATAAGAGGAGCTCCCACTAAATCTTAGGGTTTGACTAGAACTCCTATGTCAAAAGCTCATATTACACAAGTCTTGGCGATTCTCAATATCCAATTGAAAATCTACGACTTGCAAACATATTATGTACATAAGTATAAAACTCTTCTAGTTCGACCTTCCTTATCTTACAAGGAAAAGAAAGTTTAATCTTGTGTACATGCACATTATTTTTTACTACAACTTATGAATGCCTATAAGAATTATGTAAATCAACTAAAAAGCTTTTTATTAGATAAGATAAGAGAACAATTACATAATCAATGCCCTATACTACACTATCGTCTGTGGCAATCAAGGGCATATACCTAACAATTAGACCGAAAAATATGTAACTTTGAATTTCATAGAAATATGTATAGGCTTTGAAATTAGATTTGTAAAGATCATTGATTTTATTTTAGATTATAGCTTACGACTGTTTGCTTAGTGTTGATTGAGATCTGAGTGATATCAATCAAGCTAGAGTAAAAGTCCAAGGCTTAAGATGTGAATGAAGTCATCTGAGTAACGTTGAGCTTCGAAGAAGACTTCTCAACCTATGAGGAAGTTTCACTAGCAAGTCAACGTCCAAGGGATAGATTTCACCTGAATTTATTCTGAAGTCCAGAAGGAGTTAAATGCAATATTTAAAAACTGACATTTACTCAATGGTATTAAATTTCAAATGCATTATATGCTGATAAGTGCATTAAATGTGATAAGTACTTCGGATGTACGGATTCGACCTCTCTGATTAAACTGTCAGAAATCACTAGTCTGTCATATCCTTTATGTAGCGGAATTTCAGGAAAAAGACAAGAAAAGTTGGCCACGCGTTTGAAGCAAAGTCCCACACCCTAAATGTGTCAAACTAATAAATTTTCAGAATATCTATAAATAGGACCTCTCATCATTATGCAAATTATTGGAAAATCAAGAGCCAAAACTCTGTTGAATTCAAGCTATACCAAACTCTCTAAATCTCTTGAAGAACTCCTTCAAATCTTAAAGTGAACATCTCTAGACAGTTAAACTATTTTATGCATCTTGAAGATGAACAACTTTATTGCCAAATGAGATAGATTATTAGTTTGCTTATTCAAACATAAATCGAAAAAATGACATAGCTGGGATTACATTATCCAAGTGAACCTTACAAGATCTTGTGTTCTCTATATTCAAAATTTATTACTTTCTACATGTCACTATCATATTCATCATATTGAAATCATAATATCATTTCAAGAAACTTGTCTCCCAAGCTAAGCAACTAAGGTCAAAATGAACGCTTCCTAACCTTAATTTAATCCAAGCCAAATTTTTCAACGAGTTAACTCTGATATAAGCACTGAAAACTCAATCCTACTTTGATTAAAGTGATCAAACCTTTGTTTAAGTTAACTTTCTATAAAGGCTTAAATCTACACTTGTTCACAGTTGAAGCTTCACTAAGCGTTTAAAATCTTTTGTGCAAATTTTTTTGAAGTTCGAAGGTCTATTACGTTGTTAGGTGTTATGCCCTCTATGCATTGAGGAATTAGATTTAAGAGGGCATTTTATTTATATTGTATGAACATTATTATTGATTAATAAAAGATATTGAGTTCATTCTTATAAATCTAATTGTAACATTGAATGTATTGAACAAGTAGGTCCTTAAGATCAAGGTTTACTCACCATTGCTTGTTTGATAAGTAGAAGCACTGGTGGAGTTAAGTGCTTGATCTTATAAACATGGTTCGTGAGCTAAAGAATCTAAATTGGTCGTTTAGAAACTCGTATGACAGTTGCTTTGACAAGGAAAGTGCTAAGTCTTACATTGATTGGATAGTGGGAGCTGGTGTCATGAACATGATTAATGGAGTTAACATATTCGAACATGAGTCATTGTAATCCTATCACATGGGTTTTTACTCAGTGACAGTCAATGATGAGGATTACCAGTTATAATAGTATGAGTGAACTTTAGACCTGAGGAGTCCTTTACATTGTGTTCATACCATTGAATAAGTTATTAGACTAGTCAGGCTCAATCACCCTTTGGTCAGTTCGATCCTGATGTACGATTCAATTGGTGCGTTCGACAATGGGAAATGGACTACCAATAAGGAATTCACTGTCTCGAAAGTAAACGAGAAATGACTTGTACGTCATAGGTGTTGTGAAATTAAAGTTTTTGGCCAAAACATTAATGACTGACTTATATTGGATATAAAGGACAGTTTAGTAATTTCACATCAGTATGATTATAGTAAAGTATCAAGTTATATGAGTTTGACATTCCATGACTCTTATTTGATCAGGTTGCGTCAGTGAAGAGTTTATACTCATATGGTAATTATAACATAAAACTTCGTGATGAAATATTCATCTCGTACTTGATTGCATTTTGGTATAGCTTCACGGGATGGCTTGATGATAACTATACCCTTGGAATCCTCCCAATGCCAATCAAGACGAGCCTAGAGAGTAACACTATGTAAAAATGATAAAATAAAGGAGTTTTACTTTCTAAAGGGTATATTGGTAATTTTACTTGGAGTGGAAATTGTCAAAGGCATATGTATTGATTATAATAAATATATTTAATTATTAAAATTAAATTATTTTATTCAATCGATATTAATAGTGTTATTAATTTAGAGTTAATAAAATACTATTAATAAAAAGAGATCAATATTTAATTAATTACCAATTGGATTGGAATGAGAATATTAATTAAATACTTAACACCGGTATTGGAATTGGATGAAACCTAGTACACCTATCCCTAAGGTACTATTTCTCCGTCCCCTTCTTCTCTTAAGTCAAGGAGAAGTGCATACGCTACATCGGGTCTTGTGCATATCATCGCGTACATTATGCTACCTATAGCCGAGGCATAAGGTATTTGGGACATTCTTCCTCTTTCTTCTCGAGTCTTAGGAGACATCGACTTGGAAAGTGTAATTCCATGTCCCATTGGCAAGAATCCTCTCTTGGATTCTTCCCTCTTAAATCTCTTAAGTACGCGATCAATATATGCGGATTGGGAGAGTCCCAGCAGCCTAATTGATCTCTCTCGGTATATCTTTATACTAAGTACGTAGGATGCCTCTCCCATATCCTTCATGGAAAATTGTTTAGACAACCATAATTTAGTTGACTGCATCATTCCAATATCGTTTCCGATCAAAAGAATATCATCAATGTAAAGTATGAGAAATGTAACCGCGCTCCCACTAACCTTCTCGTACACACAGGCCTCTTCAACATTTTGCACATATCCATACTTCTGTATAACAGTGTCAAACCGTTTATTTCAGCTTCGGGAAGCTTGCTTTAACCCATAAATGAACCATTGGAGCATACACACTTTGTGTTCGCGCGTTTCGGATGTAAAGTCCTCTGGCTGTTGCATGTATATATCTTCTTCAATTTCTCCATTGAGGAATGCAATCTTTACATCCATCTGCCAGATCTCGAAATCAAGAAATGCAGATATAACAAGCAAAATCCTAATGGATTTCTGCATCGCCACTGGCGAGAAGGTTTCCTCATAGTCAATGCCTTACCTTTGAGTGAATTCTTTTTCCACGAGGCACACTTTATAGGTAGCCACCTCTCCATCGACTCCAAGCTTCCGCTTATAGATCCACTTATAGCCAATGGGTTCACGCCCTCAGGTGGGTTCACCAAGGTCCATACCTTGTTGGAGTCCATGGAGTCCATTTCAGACTTCATGGCTTCAAGCCATTTTCCCAAATCAATGTCAAACATTGCTTCCTTATAACTCTTTGGTTCAAAGTCTAAGGGAGGATCTTCTGAGTTCTTTTCTTCCTACAGGCCAATCTATCTTTCAGGTGCCTTTGGAAATCTTTCAGATCTCCTCAAGGGTTGTGTGTTCTCAGTAGGTATATCGAAATTAGCTTCATTGGTGTCAGGTGGGTTATTTTGTACTCCTTGATTCGAATCACTATGATTCATCTCATCAAGCTCTACAGCCTCGCCTTTCCTATCCAAAAGGAATTCTTTTTCTAGGAAATTGGCTTTTCTTGAAACAATCACTTTTTGTTCCACAGGGTTGTAGAAGTAGTATCTAGTAGTTTCCTTTGGATACCTTATAAAATAACACAAAGAGGATTTGGGATCCAATTTGTCTCCCACTAAATGCTTTACATAAGCGGGGTACCCCCATATTCTTAAGTGAGCATACGAGGGTGACTTTCCACACCAAGTTTTATATGGGGTCTTGGGCATAGCCTTGGACGACGCCCTATTCAACAGATAGGTTTCTGTTTCCAGCGCATAGCCCCACATGGACTTAGGAACTTCAGTGAAACTCATCATGGATCGAACCATATCCAACAATGTTCGATTCCTTCACTCGGCTACCCCGTTATGTTGAGGCATGCCTGGAGGAATCCACTGTGAGAGAATCCCATTCTCTTTAAGATAATCAATGAAATCGGAAGACAAGTATGCTCCTCCCCGATCAGATCGAAGAGCTTTAATACTTTTTCCAAGTTGCTTCTCTACCTCATATCTAAACTCCTTGAATTTCTCAAAGGATTCGGATTTATATCTCATCAGATATACGTAACCATACCGAGAGTGATCGTCGATGAAGGTTATGAAGTAGCTAAACCCTCCTCGATCATTTATGCTCATAGGGCCGCACCCATCCGTATGAATCAAATCCAATGGATTTGTGGCTCGTTCTGTTTTACCCAAAAACGACAACCTGGTCATTTTCCCTTTGAGACACGATTCGCTAGTTGTCAATTCATCTAAGTTTTGGAGACCTAAATGAATTGCCAAGCTTAAAATTCTTTCCTTGGAGATATGACATAGTCTTTCGTGCCACATTAGTGCGTCTGTTTGATTATCACATTTACATTTATTTCTTTGTTGAATATTGAGATTAAAAATTGTTGGGAAAACAGTGTAAACTCCATCTTGCAATTTTGATTCCATAATAAGAGACGATTCATAAGATAAAAATAAAGTTTTATTATGAATCTCAAAACAATAACCCCCTCGATCCAAAACCTGAACCGAGATAATGTTTCTTATTATTTCAGGAACAAAATAAATAGAATTAATAGATCCCACCACCCTCTTGATGTGATTCGAAGAATAGTTAATTCTTTAGTAGGCTTGAGGTCTCTTCAAACTTCATCATATGCCCCATTTTCTAAGCTAACATATGACTAGTTCGAACAGTAGCCTTACCGGGCCTTCTATTTTCCATGATAGTTCTCAAGATCTTTTTCCTCATCTTTCGCATGTGCCCCATTTTCTGAGCTACCACATGGTAGTCGATGTTAGGCTCGACCCATCAAATATCCCTTGGCCAATCATCAATTCCATTATCCCCATTTTCTGAGCTAAGTAATGAAACCAATGACCCCATAGGGCATCTTATGCTTAGTAATGCTCACAGCCTTTCTTAGGTTCAACCCACCCCATTTGCTGAGCAAATGGATTTGAACTTCAGCGGCATATCGCATGGCAATTACTTATGATGGAAGGAATGGAAATAGAACTCCAATTCTATTCCCACATTAGCCTAATATTTTTGAAGGAGGGAATTACATTGCATACATGTAGGTCACAACAGTATTACTATTATCTTTTTTAGTTATCTATCGTATGCATGCATCTCACAACACATCACATATCGTATCGGAAAAACAAATAAACATCCCATAAAGCGATAAATCGAGGATGAACCACCTCGAGCCCTAACCTACTAACCCACTGAGCCAAAGTGGGCCAACACATTCTAGAAAGTAAAAACAACTAGACTATTACAATGGGTTCCACCACAAGATACAAGTCTTCCAGTCTTGGCTTCGTCTTCTCGCTCCGTCTTTGATTACATAGTCTATCATCTACTACTAATTTACTTAACAGAAAAGTAAAAGCCAAACCGGCTAGTTTTACAACTCTAGAATATTACATACAATGAAAACAAAAAAACATAGACTAGGCTCGTGGTTCATCCCCATCACATAAGCATGCCAAGCAACAAACATATAGATGCGATATCCAAAATTTACCCATCCGTCGTCTAAACAAATATGCAAATTTCATCGGGATAATATCGATTTCCAATTTCCAAAACCATTTTTAAGAAATTATAAGTTTTTAAACAATCAACTAGGGTCAGGTTCTTAGGTTACTTGACCTTCCGGCATCAAAAAATGAGAAAATTTTTTCAATCCGATTCTTCCGACCACGCCTAGGCGCCAGCAGACCCACACCCAGGCGCCGACCTGGCGGCGCCCAGACACCTCCGGCAGAGGCGAGACCACCATGTCTCACTTTCCGGCACCTGGGTGCGAGCAACAACACCTGTTGTTGTACGGGATTTCTCCCCTTTTCATCCATTAGTGATTCGTTTAGTCAATGACGGACGAAATCGAACCCACCTCGGGCCAGGTATAATCACTCGACAATTGAGCCTTCGACACGATCATCTCGCGATGTCCTACCACCAGTGATTCCAAAATCATCTTTCATCATCCAAATAAATCCACCCACACCCGAGATTCATCCTTTTCAATTGAATTTTTCAAAACCAAAATCCTTTTTCACAAAAAACATCATAACAATCAAATATATCCCAATCGAAAAATCAATTATTCTAAACGATAGACATATTGTTAACACGAACCAGTTTACATACGCGTAAAAATAACATGCTTTACACATAATATAGCTAATTGAGCCAACCATGACTCTGATACCACTGTTGGTTTAGTTTCTATTTCTCGGGTGGCTTGTGGCAGCGAAATTTAAAATTTAAACGTACAACCACCCAAAGCAGGAATAATGGTGTGCTCAATTATGCTATAGAGAAAGTTGGGTGAATTTTACCTCTTAATTAAATTCTCACAGCAAAAATCTTGGATCTTTTCAACTCTGTGGTGCAATTCCACACGATTTCTTGGAGAAAATCGCCCGTCGATTGTATCTCCGATTTTAGTGCTCCAAACGTCACACCTCTAAAATGTATCCAAACCTCGTTCGAGTCACCACCTACTTCGTTATTGGTGCTAGCCAATGAAATAGATCTAAGTCTAAAACTTAGGCTTGATTATGTGAAGGGATGGAATATGTGAATCATTAAGTTCAACACATGAACAAAACAATGTCGTATCGGAATAAGGAAAGGGGGCGATTTTTGGCTTAAGGATGATAAGGAAAATTCTCTATCAATTTTCCAGGGTTCGAATTTTGCACTTCTGTAAAGCTTAGGGTTTTAGTCTTGCACTTACATTCATATAGAATAGGAACACTAGAGTCCTTATTCAACTGCAAGACTTGGAGAAGAAGAAAACCCTTTTCTTCTTCACCAAGATTTCGAATCCCAGCTGCCAAGGCCCCTTAAATTCGGCCATCATTCTTATTTTGAGTCCAAGAATTAATTCTTGACTCCATATTTAATTATGGGCTAAACCCATTAACTATTCCCATATAATTAGAACCCGTTTAATTATATTTACTTATTCCAATTGACTTATTTATTTAACTTTTGGACCAAGACCAACTAAATAAAATACTTGGACTCTACTGGGTCCATTAATTTAATTAATTCTACAAGATTAATTAAAATAGACGAATTAATTAAATCGCCTCAATTAATTCATATTCTATATTAGGAAAGGACTAGACTTTCCTAATTTCCTCAATTTTCTCAAATTGATTAATCACATCGTATAAGCAGTGACTCTCACAATTTAAGTGTGTGAGCCCTTAAGCTCATCTACTATCTAGTAGTACGTACACTTTCCCAAAGTGCATGTGCTTTCCTAAAATAGAAAGCACTAGATTAAATCATTCATTTGATTCAATCAAGCCTCGAATTAATCACCACAGTAATTCTCGACACTTACAAATCATGGTTACTGTCTAGCAACAGGCCACGAAGACCTAGATAAAGACGAAAAGAAAGATACGCCTGTCCTGATCTTGATCCTTGTATAAGTAAGATCCCTCCATCTAATCACCCAATTGAAACTAGGGCAGTGGCTAAGGTCGAAGCTCTATTAATTCAATAACTATGTTTCCCAAATATGGTGAGATCGACTTTCGACTATCTAAACGTGGAAACCCTACACCTCTTTAGATATCATACTTCGGCCAAAGATTCCTAAAGTGAATTCACTATGTAAACATAGAAGATTCACTGACAAAACTAATGTCAGAGATAAATCCCATCTTGATCCTCACGTGCCTTCATACACAATTAGCCCATGTCTGATTTTGCCCTTTTGTGATCTTCTAAGTAATCATGTAACAAATCATGACATGTTCGATTGTATAAGACATCCAATGGAACCTCAGGTTCTAAGAATTACTTTAATACTACAAGACCACTGGAAGTTCCAGATTCGACTGGGATTCCATTTAATGGAACTTCCATGGGGTTGTTCAGTATACCTATTCCCACAATAGGAACCCTCATACATGTATAGGCTTCCACAGTGCCAATATCTATAGAACGAGATACACTCTATCAAGAGTATGGATCATACAAGCAAGTATTTTTGGTCTCATCACTATCCTTTCATCTCGACGAGCCCATTCACGACTTGGAACATATGTTTAAGGATCACAGCCTTAGATACATATTCCATCATTGCCATTCCCGATGTGCAATGATGTCCCATAGCTATATATGATCCTTCGGGACTTTATTCTAAGTTAAGACTAAACTATATACACAAATAAAGAATGCCACAAGATTAACTTTATTTATATGGGCATAAAATCTAATGCAAGCTTGGAGCGGAGTCAAGAATCTCTTTTGTAATAGATTCGAACCCCTCCCAGATTGACTCATTGGCTCGAGACAATCTAGATAAAAGCCCATACGTGTGTGTGTTTTTAGAAATTTCTAGGCGTTTTTCTTATGCATTTTCTTAAATAGTTCTTGATAAATTAACGTGCAAAGTGAGACCCAAAGTATAATAACCATCAAGTTATTTAATCTCCCTATATCAAATAATACTAAGTAAATAAAGGGTATTTGATATCTTGGGTCTCCATCAAACTTTAGAACGAGATGGCTACATCTTGTATATGGCACCATCCCGGTATTAGGGGGTCATATATAAAGGTAATTGTTAGGAATTTCATGTTAGATGTTTTGATGATGACAATTAGGACTTTGTGTTAGACCCCAAAATATGTAAGTTTGATTTTAGTAGAAAATTTGTATAAGTTTTGAAGCGTTAGTTTTGTAATAGGCCTATTAGGCTTTGTTTTATTTTACTTTAGATTGTTAGGCTAAGTAGTCTTAGGCTGAGCGTCTGATAATTTCTGAGTGAGTTTATCAGTAGTAAAGTTCGAAGACTCAAGCGCCTGATTTCTGAAAGAAGATAAAAGTCTCCAAGCGTCCAATTGACCAGCTACATCAAGCGTTTCCTTATGGGACAGAAGTAATTTCACCTGAATTTATTTCTAAGTTCAGAAGGAGTTTAATGCAAATATTCTCAAAGCATTAAGTACCAACGGGTATTTAATTCAAATGCATTACATGTTGATAAGAGCATTAAATGTGATAAGCACTTTCAGACGTACGGAGAAGCCACCCTATTGGACTGTCAACTATCTCAGACTGCAACACCAACTTTTGTGCAGCAGATTTTCACGAAAAAGGACAAAAGTTGTTCACTCGCAGAAGTGAGAGACACGCGCCTGTGCATGTGTCAAACAGACACTTTCTCCAAGAATGCCTATAAATAGGACTTCAACAACAAGCCAAACTGTGAGAACAATTAATCTTCAAGTCGAATTGCTGTTGCATTGAAGTCTCATTTCTTAAACTCTCAGAAAAGCCAGAATATTCAAGAAAACATTTCCTCTGCTTTTCTTCAATCCTGAGACAGTCAACAAATATCTGAAACATTCTTTTCGAAGAAACCACTTTCCTACTGAGATATTTCCAAGTTGTTTGAACTTCTTCAAAATCAAACCAACCGTTTTAGAAAAACCCATCCAAGCCTCGCGATCTGTGTGAAGTCGAAGTTGGATACTTGCATCATTTCTGGGTGAAAGAAGCAAGGAGATTGAAGTGATTTGGAGCAGAAATCTATGTGATCAAGGAGCTCAAGTCATCGACATCTATCTCTCCCTATTGTGTAGAAGATTCTGTGTGATTCTTTGAGAATCACTTTAGTGGATTGCCTCCAAGTGTTCAAGGAGAAGAAGGACGTAGTTGGGATTACATCACCCAACGAACCTTACAAATATTGTGTTATTTACTTTTCAGTCAATTCTTTCATATCATATCATTGCATAAATTGATTAAGTAAAATACAATCAAACGCCAAGCAACTAAGAAACTTCTGGTGACGCTAAAGCTTTCAAAAGAAGACTAGAAAAATCTTTCCGTTGTGCTAACACTGATTAAAGAACTGAACGCTTAAACCCACTCGGTTAAAGTATTCAAATCTTGAAGTCTAAGTTAACTCTCTAAAAACAGCCTTCATCAGACGCTTAACCTAAGCGTCTATATTTCTAAGTAAACGCTCAGTCAAGCGTTCACATTTGAAGCGTCCAAAACCTTTTTAATACGAAACCTTTTTGGAGTCGAAAAAGATTTCAGGGTCTATTCAACCCCCCCCCCCTTTTAGACCCTTTCGTATGCCACTTGGGACCAACAAGTGGTATCAGTGCGGTTAAAATTGAAATTTTAAAATTTCCAAGCATAACTGCTTGTTTAGATCCTTTTCTTTCAAAAATCTAGTTGCTTTTTAAAATTTAGAAATGGCATTTGCTAAAGTTCCCAAGCTGAACGAATCAAATTATGACACATGGAAAGTCAAAGCATTTACATATATCTGTTCATGTGATGATGACATGTGCGATATCATTTCAGATGGGCCAATCAAAATATATAAAGTTATCACAAGAGCACCTGGAGCCACAGAAGAAACTCCCGATGGTTACGTTGAAAAACCAAAACAAGAATGGACTCCAGATGAGCGTCGAAGAGCTAACTTGGACAATGTTGGACGTAACGCTCTATATACGGCTATTGGTGATAATGACAACTTATTTAACAAAATCAAATCTTGCAAAACTACTAAAGAAATATGGGATAAGTTGGCTACGATTTGTGGTGGCTCAGCCCAAATCAAAGAAAACAAACTTTCCATTGCCAAGGAAAAATTTAACGGATTTAAGATGCTACCCAATGAAACGTTAGAGCAATTGGATATAAGATTTACAGCTCTAGTTACAGAACTTACATCGTTGGGAATGGATTTACAGAACCGAGAAATGGTGGTCAAAATCTTTAGAAGCTTACCAAGTAAATTCTTGATGAAGACAACCGCTATGAGAGAATCAAATATGCTGGATCTTTTAACTCCAGAAGACGCCTTTTCAGAACTAAAAGCATTTGAGTTCGAGTTGAATTCTGCCAGTGATATTGGGAGTAGTCCAGTGATTGAATCTGGAGCGCTTATTGCAAATAGGGTAATAAAGGAAAGAATTCAGATATCAATGAGGAAGAAGAGTTGGCTTTGCTGAATAGATTCAGGAAGTTCTTGAGATATGAAAAGAAAGGAAAAAGTTTCAATAATCAAGGACAAAGTTCATATCAAGCGCCCATTCCAGTACAACAACAGTACCAAGCGCCTCAGTATTCTGCTCCTTCACCCCAAGCGCCTGTTCAATATCATGCGTCTACTCAAAATCTCTCAGCACCAGTGGTCTCAAAGCCACACACTGCAAGGTTATCAAATGTAGAAAAGATGAAAACTAATCTTTGTTATAATTGCAGGAAACCAGGGCACTACCAGGTAAATTGCCCTTATCCAAACGTATCCAAGCCCTCAAGGCAGGATTACTTGGATAGAAACCAATTCAGGAGCAACCTTCGGCAACAAGGTTTGCTAGCGGAATCAGAACCAGCATCCGCACCTGAAGATTTAGAATCATCAGACGAAAGTAGTGATGATGATGAGCCATTAGATGACTCAGCGCTCATATGTCTCATGGCCAGAGATGATGAAGCGTCTCCTGAGGTAATCAATGAATTATCAATTTCTCTTTCTTATGATGAATTACTTGACAAAGTCAGAGAATATTATAATGAATGTCAAGAAGCTGCCAAAATATATCAAAATGATCTCACTATTATTTCATCACTCACTAAAGATAAAGTAACGCTCAGAGCAGAGTTGCGAATTCAGCAACAGTGCATTGAGAAAAACCAATCGCTTGAGAGTGAAGTTATTCAATTAAAAGGTGATATTGATATAATAGTCAAGAGAGAAGCTGATTTGATCGCTAGACTTGCCAAATCAGAGCAGCTCATCTCATCATTATCAAAAGCCTCTAGACAGCTGGATAATGTGACTGAAGTAACCAGATTATTTGGTGAGAAGACCAGTTTAGGATGCGATAAACTCGGTAAACAATCCAATCAATCTAATGTTACAACAAACAACAAAGGAAATGGTGTTATCTTTGTTGAAAAAGGTTCACAAGGTCAAACTCAAAATGAACCAAGTGACAATGGTAAGAGGCCAAATGAGAAAGTCAAAACTAACTCAGGCAAGGGTAAAACTAAGGCAAATGATTCACAAAGACGGGTTTATCCAAACACTCAAAAAGCTAAAGATAAGACTGACAACTGTGAATCAAGCGCTAAGCGTCCAGCACCAAAAGTGCAACCCAAGCCAGTGCCAAGGAAATACCAGCGTCATATTATCGATACTATGATGATTATGATTATGACTATTATTATAATCGTGGATATTATTATACATCCAAAAAGCACACACATCACAATGTGAAACCCAAAAAGGCCAATATTCCTACAATGAAGACTAGGCAAATATGGGTTCCTAAAGTTCTAATTCAAACTGACAATGTTACTAATGTTAAAGGACCCAAGCAACAATGGGTACCTAAACAAAAATAGAACTTCCCTTCTTGAGTGCAGGTACCTAGAGCTAGAGTCGATACATCTGTTTGGTACTTCGATAGTGGATCGTCAAGGCACATGACTGGTTCCAAGGATCTTCTGATCAACTATCGAGCTGCCAATGGTCCTCAGGTTGTATTTGGTGACAACTCCAAAGGTAAAACCAAAGGTATAGGTACTGTGCATAGGGGGAACATCATGATAAGTGATGTTTATTTTGTTGAGGGTCTGAAGCACAATTTATTAAGCATAAGTCAATTCTGTGATAAAGGCTTTGAAGTCATATTCTCAAGTGACTGCTGCTATATAAACGACGCTAAGACTAAGTCTACTAAATTGAAAGGAAAAAGAACTAATAACGTATATTTGGTAGATTGGTGTTCAACACTTGATAACAACCCAACATGCTTTGTTGCTAAAAATGAATCTAAAACGGGTTGGTTATGGCATAGAAAAATGAACCACCTCAACTTTAAAACAATCTCTCAGCTTATAAGTCAAAATGTTGTAGAGGGATTACCAAACGGACCATTTCACAAGGATCGCCTTTGTGACGCTTGTCAAATGGGTAAACAAGTTAAGTCATCGTTCAAGAGAAAACCTCATCTATCTACCTCTAGAATACTTGAACTACTTCACATGGATCTGTTTGGACCTGTTCAAACAACCAGTGTAAGCGGTAAAAAGTATACTTTGGTGATAGTAGATGACTTCTCTCGATTTACTTGGGTGGAATTTCTGTCATCCAAAGATGAAACATGTGACAAGTTAACAACGCTTATTCAACAACTTCAAACATTGAAAGATCTTAAAGTTGCAAGAATAAGAAGTGATCACGGTACTGAGTTTTCTAACAAGATTGTTGAGAAGTTTTGTGCAGAAAATGGAATACATCATGAGTATTCAGCTCCCAGAACTCCCCAACAAAATGGTGTTGCTGAGCGCTGGAACCGAACGCTTAAGGAAGTCGCTAGGACAATGTTAGCAGAATCCAAGCTTGCTCCTAGGTTTTGGGCCGAAGCGATCAACACTGCGTGTTACACTCAAAATCGCTGCATGATCAACAAACAGCATGGAAAAACTCCATATGAACTATGGAAGGGACGTAAGCCAGATGTCTCATATTTTCACGTCTTTGGTTCTAAGTGCTTTATTCAAAATAATGGATCCCAAAGCCTAAAGACATTTGATCCTAAAGCAGATGAGGGAATCTTTCTAGGCTACGCCAAGAATGGGAAGAATTTTCGCATCCTAAACAAGGGCAAATCGAAGGTTGAGGAATCTATTCATGTTGTTTTTGATGATGCTAACCAAGAACCGAGTAAGGTTCATATAAATGATGTAGGAGTTGAAGATCTTTGTCATCAAGCGTCTAAGATTACTATTGATGAAGATACTGACGACGATGATGAGATCTCAGTGCCACCTCCTAAGATTACTCGTGAGATCACTCTGGATTATTATATAAGAAATTCTGATGATCATGAAGAGATTGATCATCAAGAACAAACAAGGAATTGTGAATTTGAAGCGCCTACACAAGAAGGTAGTCAAGCGTCTGATCGCCAAGCACCTGTTCAATCTCTTAACCCCTTCCAACCAGATAGACTATGGCTGCGAGATCATCCACCAGAGCAAATTATTGGAGATATTGGAGCGCCTGTTAGAACGAGAGCCGCTACATTCAATAAGGCTCTGTTCGCAAGCTTTTTATCTCAGATGGAACCTAAGAAAGTGGATGAAGCGCTAAATGATCCAAGTTGGATTGATGCCATGCAAGAAGAACTTAATCAATTTGAGCGTAGTAAGGTTTGGACACTAGTACCAAGACCAACTCACCAAGGAGTCATTGGAACTAGATGGGTTTATAGAAACAAGATGGATGAGAATGGCATTGTAATAAGAAACAAGGCCAGACTCGTAGCTCAAGGATATTGCCAAGAAGAGGGCATTGACTTTGATGAGACATACGCTCCTGTCGCCCGCCTTGAAGCAATCCGCATGTTTCTAGCGTATGCAGCGTTTAACAAGTTTACAGTATATCAAATGGACGTGAAGAGTGCCTTCCTGAATGGTAAACTCCAAGAAGAAGTATATGTGGAGCAACCACCGGGATTCTTCAACTACCATGGTAAGGGTATGGTGTACAAGCTAGACAAAGCACTTTATGGGCTTACGCAAGCACCTCGAGCATGGTATGACACCCTCTCTATCTTTCTTATTGGTAAAGGCTTTTCAAAAGGCAACGTTGATATAACGTTATTTAAAATTACCAATAACGAAGATATTCTCTTAGTCCAAATTTATGTTGATGATATCATATTTGGCTCTACTAACAAGCGTCTGTGTGAGAAATTTTCGAAAATGATGCAAGAACAACTTGAAATGAGCATGATGGGTGAGTTAACTTTCTTCTTAGGATTACAAGTTAAACAACTCCCTAATGGAATATTTATTAACCAAGCTAAATATACGAGAGACATGATTAAGAAATTTGGTATGGAAAATACATCATATTCAAAAATTCCAATGAGCCAAACGCTTAAGTTAGATAAAGATGAAAGTGGAAAGAAAGTTGATATCACTAATTATAGAGGTATCATTGGATCACTTCTTTATCTTACTGCAAGTAGACCTGATATCATGTTTTCGGTATGCATGTGTGCACGATTTCAAGCTGATCCTAAAGAGTCACACTTAATTGCTGCCAAGAAAATCCTTAAATACCTAAAAGGCACACAAAATATGGGATTATGGTATCCTAGGGATTCTCCTTTTGAACTAATCGGTTACTCAGATGCAGATTTTGCAGGTTGCAAAATAGATCGTAAAAGTACTAGTGGTACTTGTCAATTTCTAGGTGATAGGTTAGTTTCATGGCATAGCAAGAAACAACAATCCATAGCTACCTCCACAGCCGAAGCTGAGTATGTAGCTGCAGGAAGTTGTTGTGCACAAGTTTTATGGATGAGGCAACAACTTAGAGATTATGGAACAATCCTAGGTCCAACCCCCATTCTTTCTGATAACCAAAGCGCTCTAGCCATGACTCAAAACCTTGTTCTTCATTCAAGAACCAAACACATTGACATTAGATACCATTTCCTTCGTGACCATGTTCAAAAGAAAGATATCTCCATGCATTTTATTGGAACTGACAAACAATTGGCAGATATCTTCACCAAAGCGCTCAATGAACAACGCTTTCTCACTTTGAGAAGTGAACTAGGTATGATTGATTTAAACGCCTAATCATCAAGCATCATACTTTATTAGACATACAATTTAGGGGGAATCCACTTGGTTTATGTCTAAAAAATTTCTTTGCAAAACAAAACAAATGGTACAAGTTATCAAATTTAGGGGGAACCTTAAAATTATACTTGAACATAACTAAGCGTCAATGATCAAAAACTTTCAGATGCATGATCATCAACGCTCAGTATTCTTTTGTGTAATATGTTGGACGCTAAACCATAAAAGGAATTTAGCTTTAAGCGTCCATATTGTCTCCAATAAGTGGTATTAAGCGTTGAAACTATTCCATTCAACACTTAATATAAAAATGATTTTAAAAATTCATGCATAAAACCTTTTTTACATGCTCCTTGAAGTAGTGGATAGACTCAACAGTCTATTGTGTACTCTATCCACACACTTCTATCACATCAAACTGGCGGGTAATTAAAAACTTTTTCAAAATGACGGTTCAGAGATAGCACGTGTTTGTGTACGTGTCAGTGTACAGACGGGCGCGTGCGTTACACTCTGAAATGCCAAACGTTTTTAAAAATTTAACTCGAATGTCAAATCTTTATATGAGAATTACCAAATGTAACTTCTCTCTATTACACAAAACTCGCGTCCGCGGTTAATGAATTCATGGCTGAGATTAAAACTCTTTACACGTGTGTCAATCCTACAGAGATAAGAGAACACAAGTTTCAAAAATTAACCCGTGTCATTTAAAACACAATTTGCAGAAAATTCATTTACTCATACTCAAAAATCTCTGCAAATTTACTTTCTCTCTCTCAAAAGCAAAAGCAAATCTCAGTTCATCTCTTTCACTAAAAATGGCACCAAAGAAATCCTCGTCTACTTCTGCCGAAGCTACCATCAAGGTTACTGAAGGCCTTGTTGTCGACTGGAAATTTTTGTATGAGCAACCTCAGATCAATCTAACAGATATGATGGATATGGTCGTCAAAGCTGGGCTCAAGTCATTCTTGACTCAATACTCGTACCTGTTTCCAACTGAAGTGGATACCTTCTGGAGGACTGCCAAACTTTCAGAGGACAAGAAGTCTATCTCTTGTCTAATTCCTCTATCCTCGAAGGAGTCTCCCAAGGAATTCACTCTGACTGCTGCCTCCATTGCCGAGAACTTCAAACTCCCAAATGAGGGTGAGGCACTGGATTCTATTACCTTAAAACAGATCAAGGAAGCATAGACAACTATGAGTGCGTACGACGATGTACCCTACACTCAATATTTCGAAAAGAAAGACTTGGTGTCCAAATATCGGCTATTGGCTGATTTTTGCAGCAAGATCATAGAATGCAGAGTGGGAACCTTTGATAAGGTGAACCCAATACAATTCCAGATGATGACTGCCATACTCTTGAACATCAAAATCAACTGGAGTGAGTACGTTTTTGGAAGATTTCGGGACTGTTTAAGCGGCTCGAATAAACCATATGGGCTTGTCCTGAGTGACCTTTTATACAAATCACAGTGTGTATATTCTTCTGGTCTTCCGTTGAATAAGACCAAGTTGCTGGGAAAAAGGATTTTGAACAATCTCTTCAATCCTCCCAAAATTGGTGGTGCTGCCAAACCACTATCTGAGCGTCTGGAAGTACGTCAAGCGTCCGATAAAGAAGCAGAGCGTCCAGTGCCAGAAGAAGCTGTGAAGCGTCCGGGTGCAACCAAGAAAAGGGCTCCCAGAAAACACAAAGTTAAATTTGCCGCCTCCTCCTCCTCTCAAAAGGTTGATGAGGAAACCGATGAGGATGCAGAGGACAAGTTACTTCTCAAAAGACGGAAGCTGGAAGGGATCATTAAACAAATAGACTTTGAAGAACCAGCTGCTGATCCTCCCGCTCCACCGCCTAAACTCGTTGAAGGAGTCAACGTGAATAAAATCTTCAAGCGTTCCAGGACTAGCAAGCGTCGAGCTGCTCCCATTCCTGAAGAGCCTGAGACTGATGAGCCAAGCGCTCAAGTTACTGTTGAGCCAAGCGCTCAAAGTATTGCTGTTGAGACAAGTTCTCAGGGTAAGTTTATTTCTTCCCACAAAATCTCTTTTCCTACATCTGTAGAAGATCCTGCTCTTATAGAGGATAGTTCCTCTCTTTCAGCTGTAGTTCCAGCTGCTGCTGAAGCGTCAACTGATATCATCCTGGATGTTGACTTGACCGAAGTCGTTACTATCGCTAATGATGTTGCCGCAAAAGTTGCTGCAATTGAAGCTGAGGAACCTGCTGCTACAGAGGTTCAGACTTCATCTCCTGTTCAGGCTATAACAGAGGCACGCTCAGAAGGTCAGAGCGATGCTGAAGACATTCCAGCGCCTAGACACTTCTTCCAACTCGACCCGCTGACGACGATTGATCATTCAATCAACTATATGCCCCCAGCGCTCAAAGAAGATTTCATTTCTGCAGGATACAACGAAGAAAGATATATTGCTGCAGAGAATGATGTTGCTCGACTGATTGATTTTGACAGTCAAATCAAAGTCATCATACAAGGCAGACAAGGAGGCCGAACTCCTAGATGTGACATGGACTTAGCATACTATCTGGATTATGGGCACAGCAAGCCAACCGGGTTCGCCCTAAGGGATTACAGCATTCGTATGTATGGGCCTCTGCGTCCTAGCTTTCTCAATCCTTGAGAGTCAGTCTTGAACAGAGAAGGCTACACACATTTCCCTCAGACTGCTCATAGCCCTGAAAATCTTGCATCAGTCCGTCCACTTCGTCTGTGGAAGAATAAGGCTGCTCATGCCGGTGAGCGTCTCGAATCGTTGACAGACTTGCTTCAGACTGAAGCTGATGCCTATTTTGACAGCGTCTAGAATGCTAACTATCAGCCTGATAGATATCGTTTTGAAGCTATCAGAGATATTCAGCTTGAAGGCATTCGCGCTATGGTGACTGCTGGCACAGACTTCTGCATAAATGAAGTTAATTGGGTCGAAGCATATGTGGGACACAAATATACCTTCTCAGAGCTAGTCCAAGCTCCCCATCTTTTCGGCATAGGCATGCATGACAAGAAGCGTCAGTTCGCCAAGTATTGCCTCAAGCAGCGTCAACAGAGAGTCGGACCTGTTCTCAAGCTCCCAATTGTTAGACATCAAATCGAACAGTGTCTGCGTCAAGAGCTTCACAGATTTTCCACCAGTCCTCTTCTGTTCAACGCTCAAACCTCTTCAAGTGGTACATCTGGTGTATTGTGCTTGAATTTTGCCCCAAGCCACTGTGAAGAAAACTTCAATCTGATGGTGAAGATTTTGACACCTGTCTCTCTATTCGATAAGATCTTCACTGCCAATCTTAGATCTTGGAACGGCTCAGTAATCAGTCCATTCAAAGGATATCCACTGCTCCCTTCAATCCGCAGCGAGGTACTTGATCACTATGAGTTCGTCCTCTCCCTGCTTGAAAGGAATCAAGAGCTGGCTCAAGCACTTTATCCGTATCTTGAAGAGTACTATGTGATTGTGTACCTGCACATCGGCGTCCTACGTCTCTTCCCTCTGACTGCTTGATTGGATTTTCCAGACAATACTGTCCAGATTCACTCTTCTCCATCGCTCAAGCGCCGTCCAAAGTCTTCCCAAATCATGTGCTTGATATCATTGGTCCAATGCACATCAGGGCTATTGACAGTCCCCTTCGCACATACATCTCCGGTACTTGTATTTCCCGAACCAGACTCACTGAACTCTTGGACTCTGCATCCACTTCTTATGCCGATCTAGCAAGCTGGAACTTCCAATTCGATGACTTTCGTCAACCAGAGTCAACGCTTGAGGAAGCGCCTGATAAATCAGCTGAAGCGTTCAAGTCTACAGTTACAAGTATTCCAGTATCTGCTGAAGAACTCATTCAAGCGTCTCTACCAGAGGATATTCCTGACGCTTCTGAATCTGTTACTGTTGATGGTGATGAGGATCTGTCTCTTGACATTCGAGGTACTATTTTTGATCCAGCCCATCAAGTTTTTTTTAACTCTCTCAAACACTCATCAAGGTTCAAGCGACCGGCTCCTCAAGCGGTTCCTTCAGATGAGAGTCAATCTTTTGGTCCTTTGCTCAAATCCGTCTTGGAGAATATTAGCGCCCACGCTACTCAGAACGAAGAATCTCTCCATTGGATTAAAGACGATCTGGCAAAGATTGAAACTCACGTAATGAGCACCCAGATTGCTCATATGCGTAGTTCAGCTCAAGCGGCTGTTGGTGAGTGCAAGCAAGATTTTCAAGAAATGCATGATGCCACTCAAGCAACCCAACTTGCCATGAAAGAAGAGCTTGAGAAGCGCCTTGAAACCCTTGAGACCTCTCTAAATGATGCTACCAGCGCCAAGCATCTCGCTCTGCAGGAACACTTCGACAAGCGTCTGGAGGACATCACAAATTCTATGTCTCAGATTGCTCATCAGGTCAGTTTACTCACAGATCATTTCTTAAAGTCTGATGATGGCAATAAGGGGGAAAAGAAGAAGAAAGGAGAAAAGAGGAAAGCGTCTAGTTGAAGAGCTGAAGAGCCTCCGTCTCCGAAGCGTCAAGTGCTTACTTCTACTTCTGCGCTTAGTCTTCCGTCTTGGATAACTGCTCAAAGTACATCTGGAGCGCCCAGTAGTACGCTAAGGGATCCTCCTAGAGCGTTATATCCAAATCTACCAATACCTATAAGAGCACTGCTTGAACAGTTTGACATCCCTCTTCAAAGAACGTCCATTCCAGAGCCTACAGATCCAAGAATCTTAGCTGAAGAGAGGAAGATGACTGACTTTATCCAAGCTTTTCGAATCTGCCTAAGGTATATCGGTATTGACCCAACTGACTGGGAAAATCATTTTACTGCCTTCAAGAAGAGACAACAAAAAGAAAACAAGCTCATAATCAACAAAGATCATGAAGCAATGATGACCTTGGAAGACAATCTGACTGAAGCTATCCGAGCTGAAATGCCCAAGCGATACAGAGTCAGACCAAGACATTAAAGCTTTCTGATTTTACATTATCTATATTCTTGTCTCTTATTTCTTCACTTGTTCAGTTGTAAAAATGCCTGTAATTCTCGATATATATAAAATGCATTTTTCAGCTGAAACATCTCGTTGAAGCGTAACTAACTTTAACTAACGTTATCTAATCAAGCTAACTTTTACTTTTGGTTGTCTAACTCTTGAACTATAAAAGAGTAAGTATTGCCATCATCAAAAAGGAGGAAATTGTTAGGAATTTCATGTTAGATGTTTTGATGATGACAATTAGGACTTTGTGTTAGACCCCAAAATATGTAAGTTTGATTTTAGTAGAAAATTTGTATAAGTTTTGAAGCATTAGTTTTGTAATAGGCCTATTAGGCTTTGTTTTATTTTACTTTAGATTGTTAGGCTAAGTAGTCTTATGCTGAGCGTCTGATAATTTCTGAGTGAGTTTATGAGTAGTAAAGTTCGAAGACTCAAGCGCCTGATTTCTGAAAGAAGATAAAAGTCTCCAAGCGTCCAATTGACCAGCTACATCAAGTGTTTCCTTATGGGACAGAAGTAATTTCACCTGAATTTATTTCTAAGTTCAGAAGGAGTTTAATGCAAATATTCTCAAAGCATTAAGTACCAACGGGTATTTAATTCAAATGCATTAAATGCTGATAAGAGCATTAAATGTTATAAGCACTTTCAGATGTATGGAGAAGCCACCCTATTGGACTGTCAACTATCTCAGACTGCAGCACCAACTTTTGTGCAGTAGATTTTCAGGAAAAAGGACAAAAGTTGTTCACTTGCGGAAGTGAGAGACACGCGCCTGTGCATGTGTCAAACGGACACTTTCTCCAAGAATGCCTATAAATAGGACTTCAACAACAAGCCAAACTGTGAGAACAATTAATCTTCAAGTCGAATTGTTGTTGCATTGAAGTCTCATTCCTTAAACTCTCAGAAAAGCCAGAATATTCAAGAAAACATTTCCTCTGCTTTTCTTCAATCCTGAGACAGTCAACAAATATCTCAAACATTCTTTTCGAAGAAACCACTTTCCTACTGAGATATTTCCAAGTTGTTTGAACTTCATCAAAATCAAACCAACCGTTTTAGAAAAACCCATCTAAGCCTCGCAATCTGTGTGAAGTCGAAGTTGGATACTTGCATCATTTCTGGGTGAAAGAAGTAAGGAGATTGAAGTGATTTGGAGCAGAAATCTGTGTGATCAAAGAGCTCAAGTCATCGACATCTATCTCTCCCTATTGTGTAGAAGATTCTGTGTGATTCTTTGAGAATCACTTTAGTGGATTGCCTCCAAGTGTTCAAAGAGAAGAAGAACGTAGTTGGGATTGCATCACCCAACGAACCTTACAAATATTGTGTTATTTACTTTTCAGTCAATTCTTTCATATCATATCATTGTATAAATTGATTAAGTAAAATACAATCAAACGCCAAGCAACTAAGAAACTTCTGGTGATGCTAAAGCTTTCAAAAGAAGACTAGAAAAATCATTCCACTGTGCTAACACTAATTAAAGAACTGAACGCTTAATTAAACCCACTCGGTTAAAGTATTCAAATCTTGAAGTCTAAGTTAACTCTCTAAAAACAGTCTTCATCAGACGCTTAACCTAAGCGTCTATATTTCTAAGTAAACGCTCAGTCAAGCGTTCACATTTCAAGCGTCCAAAACCTTTTTAATACGAAACCTTTTTGGAGTCGAAAAAGACTTCAGGGTCTATTCAACCCCCCCCCCCTTTTTAGACCCTTTCGTATGCCACTTGGGACCAACAGTAATATGCTTGATCTTCTTTAGTGCATTAGATGCCTTCAGTCGAAGAGACTTTCGCCACATATATCGCAAAAGGTTTCAAGGTGAGAATAAATTTTTAAACTGATAAGAGCTGATGGGAATAGACTTAGATGAATCACCACCTATATATCAAAAAAGGTTGTGGTTAAGTGATTCATGAGCCAAAGGGATTGAATCTTTAAATGGTTTAACTGGCACTAGACGCCACCTCAATTTCTAGACAAGCCATATATCGAAAAGGTTGCAACCCATCTTGACATTGAGGACCTCAATCACCCACTATGAAACCAATCCAACGAGATTTTTGATTATTGCAATGGGAGTACAATAATTTAGAAAAATAGTGGGAGAAAAGTAATTGTAAAAATACTTTATAATTACTTGTTTTAAACAATATGAAGCATCTAATTGAATAGTCTTGGTATTTTTTGCAGTTTGATAATTACTATCTATAATGGTTAACCCACTCACGATTCTTCTTGAGAAAAATGTCCTCACTGGACATAATTTATTGACTGGCAAAGAAACCTAAGGATAGTTCTTAGTCTCGAGGGCTTAGTATATGTCTCGATGAAGAGAAGCCTCCAATCCCAAATCCAAATAACTTTGAGGATCGACTTGCCTATAAAACATAGGTTAAGGATGACATGAAAGTTAGAGGTTACATACTGGGTTCAATGAGCAATGATCTCCAACATTCTCATGAGAAGATCAAGACGTTTGGGGAGATCTTGTTGCACTTGACGAAACTCTATGGAGAACACAGTCAGACTACTAGATATGATATATCGAGAGAACTCTTTGGAGCTAGAATCAAAGAAGGAGATAAGGTTGGTGATCATATCATCAAAATGATCTCTATGATTGAGAGACTTGAAGCCCTTGATTTCAATATGGACTTCCACCTTCAAATCGATCTCATTCTCCAGTTGTTCACAAAATCATTTTCTCAATTCATTGCGAATTTCAACATGAATGACATTGAATGCACACTAGCTGGGCTAATGAACAAGCTGATCAATGCTCAATCACAGTTGGAGCCGAAGATGAAAAAGAAACAGCTCTAGTCCTTTCTACTGATTCTAAGAGAAGTCGGAAAAAGAAAAGGGGTAAGAAGCAGCTAGGATTCTCCAAATCATCGAGCAATGATAAATCCAGAAAAATCAAGAGGATCAAGGGTAGGACCCCAAAGCAAACAGACATCTGCCTCCATTCAAGGAGCTAGAACACTGGAAGCAGGATTTTCCTAAGCTGAAAGCTGAAAAAGCAGGTATAGAACTTTTCATTTTTGAAACTAATTGTTCTATGACTATATTCTCTACTTAGATTCTAGATTCGGGAGTTAGTGCTCACATCTGTGTTTTGAACCAGGATCTTGAAAAAAGTAGGAAGCTGGGAGAAAGAGAAGTGATGATCAATGTGGGAAGCAGGCACAGTGTCGCAGCTACACACGTTGGAAGCACTTACATTACATTAATGTCTAAACATTCTATTACTTTAGATAATTGCCTCGTTTTGTCCAATGGGCTTAAGAACATTGTTTCTATTCCTTTATTATTTAGGAAAGGATACTTGTTTACTTTTATAGACAATGATTGTGATATTTATTTTCGAAATAAAAACTTTGGCTTAACATCTTTAGTTAATGGATTGTATCGTACTAATGTTCAAAACCATTGCATGGTTAAACCTATTACTAAGAAGCATAGTATGAATGGTACTAACCAAAGACTTATGTGGCATCTTAGACTTGGACATGCCTGTGAATTCAAGGTTCACGAGTTGGAGAAACGAGGGCTTATCAGCCCTCTTGGATCTGATCCATATCCAACATGTGAATCCTGTCTTAAAGGTAAAATGACTAGGTCACCCTTCACTGGACATTTTGAACGATCCAAGGAAGCTTTGGGTTTAGTTCATACAGATGTTTGTGGGCCCTTCAAGGATGAGGCCTATAGAGGTTTTCAGTACTTCATTACATTCACTAATGAACATAATAGATATGGACTCGTGTATTTAATGAAACATAAGTCTGAAGCTATTGAATGGTTAAAGGAGTTCAAGACTATGACTGAAAAATAAACCGGGCATAGTATTAAGGTACTACAATTGGATCGTGGTGGCGAATACATAAGTGCTGAGTTTGATGAGTTCTTAAAAGATCACGACATAGTGTTACAACTTACTCCTCCAGCAACCCCACAGTTAATTGGAGTTGCTGAGCGTAGAAATCGTATTCTATAAGATATGACGAGATTTATGCCTAGCTATACTGATTTACCTGTTTCATTGTGGGGACATGCTGTACACATATTGAATAAGTGTCCCTTGAAATCTGTTCCCAAAACACTATATAAGTTGTGGTGTGGAAGGAAACCTAATCTTAAGTACATAAGAGTGTGGGGTTGCCTACATATGTTAAGAAGACTAAGGTAGAGAAACTAGAGGGAATATCCATCAAGGGTCGATTTATAGGTTTTTCCACTAACTCCATGGGATACCTCTTTTACCAACCAAATGATCATCGGATAGTTGTGGCTTTGCAAGCATTCTTTCTCGAAGAAGAGTTCATTAGAGAAGGAAGTGTAGGTAGGAAAGTAGTTCTATTAGAAGAACGAAATGAATCCCTTTCGGACACACCAATTCAAGTATAAAGAACTGACCCTGGAACTCAAAAGACACAACCGTGGCTGCGACACTCTAGTAGAGTATCTCGGCCACCTGAGAGATATGGTTACCTTCATGAACGACAATATTTGTATGATGTGGAAAATGGAAGCCATGGAGATGATCCTTCTAGCTATGAGCAAGCAGCGACTATTATTAATTCCTCAAAATGGCTGAAAGCCATGAAAGCAAATATGGATTCGATGTATTAGAACTAAGTCTAGACTCTTACTGATCTCCCTGAGGGTGTACGGCCGATAGCATTCAAATTGATTTATAAGAGAAATATTGGTCCGGATGGCATGGTATACACCTACAAGGCTAGACTTTTCGCGAAAGGTTATAGTCCAAAAGACGGCATTGAAAATGAGGAAACATTTGGCCCATAGAAATGATCAAGTCCATTCGAATCCTGCTCGCCATCGCAGTGAACCTAGATTAAGAAATCTGGCAAATGGATGTGAAAATCGCATTTTTAAATGGATACCTCGAGGAGGACATTTATATGCAGCAGTCCAAATGTTTTATATCTGGTGCAAATTCTCATAAGGTTTGCAAGCTAAATAAGTCCATTTATAGACTAAAGTAGGCGTCTCGCAGCTGGAATCAACGGTTCGATCAAGAAGCAAAATCTTATGGATTCATTAAGAATGAAGATGAACCGTGTGTCTATAAATTGTCCAGCTGGAGTAAGTTGACATTCCTAGTGTTGTATGTAGATGATATAATAATGGGAAAACGATCTTATTATAACAACAATAAAAACATGGCCCTAGTTCAACAATTTAGCTCATAATATGCATAAGGGAAAAGCTAACCATAAGATCCATGTTCATAGACAGAGATGAATCTTAAGCTAAGAAACTCCCTATGTTGAATTGATGATCGAATCTTTAATTGGAGGCTTAAATCTCTTCTTTCCTTTCTCTTTTGCTCTTCTAAAGTGATTAAAAGTGAGGTACCAATCCCAAGAAATCCCCAAAATTCACTTAGAATTCGAACCCCCTTTCTTTCTTTTCATTTTTGGCCTTTATACCTTCAAAACAGCTGTATGGCGCCCAAGTGTGACCCAAATGACGCCTAGGTGTGATCCAGGTGGCCTAAGTGGCTTGGGGAACAAGTTGAATGGCACCTAGGCGCGGTGGTGGTGGCGCCTCGGCGTGAGAAAGGCGCACAGTTCGAACTCTAAACCGTTTTCTTGCTTTTCAGCGCAGCAATCGTGTTTTGTTCATAAATTTTTCCAAAGACCTTAGATCTGAATGATTCAAGCTCTCACATGAAGATAAAATATAGATCTACAACTTTGTGGAAGGACACTTTATCAAATTCGGTCTCTAAACATAGATAAATGGCGCTCAAACGTGGCAAGTGTGGCAAATGTGGCGCCCAAGCGTGCGGAAATGATACCTAGGCGCCCTTCTGCGTAACATTTAAGGAATGGATTTCAAGCACCTTCTCAATGAAAGACTTAGGAGAAGCGACCTACATCCTTGGAATTCGCATCTACCAGGATAGGGCGAAGCGGATTTTAGGTCTCTCCCAAGCGCTCTACCTAGAGAAAGTCCCTAAGAGATATGAAATGACTAACTTTAAGGGAGGACTTCTGCCCATGGGACATGGAATACATCTCTCTAAGTCTATGAGTCAAAAGTTAGATGAGGACAGACTAAAGATGAGTAAAATCCCATATGCATCAGCAGTGGAAAGTCTCATCTATGCAATGTTATGCACGAGGCCTGACATAGCATACACTGTGAGAGTAGTTAGTCAATTTTAAGCTAACCCAGGTGAGCAACATTGGATGGCTGTGAAGACTAGTCTTAAGTATCTTAGAAGAACGATGGATATGCTTCTCATATATGAAAATGAAGAGATGAGAGTAAATGGATATTTTGACTCAGACTTTCAGTCTGATGTGGAGGATCGAAAATCTACGTCTGGGTTTATATTCATTCTGAATGGTGGAGCAGTGTCTTGGAAAAGTTCCAAGCAAAGTACAACTGCGAACTCCACGTGTGAAGCTGAATACATAGAGGCAGCTAACAAAACTGTTTGGATAAAGAAGTTCATGGTTGAACTTCAAGTGGTTCCTTGCATGGAAATGTAGTTGCCACTATGGTGTGACAACAATGGAGGAATAGCACTGGCTAAAGAACCAAGGTCTCAAAAAAAAATCTAAACACATAGAGAGAAGGTATCATATAATACGAGAAATCATTGGAAGAGACGACATCTCCAATCAGAAAGTAGCCTCAGTAGAAAACGTGGCTGACCCACTCACTAAACCTCTATCATCATCGGTGCTAGAGAAACATCGTGAGAAGATGGGACTCAGATACAATAGCAATTAGCATTGAGTGAAAGTGGGAGATTAATAGGTGTTATGATCACTATGCCATTGAGGAGTTGGATTTAAGAGGACATTTTATTTATATTGTATGAACATTATTAATGTTTAATAAAAGGCATTGAGTTTGTTCTTATAAATCTAATTGTGGCATTGAATATATTGAACAAATAGGTCCATAAGATCAAGGTGTACTCACCACTGCTTATTTGATAAGTAGAAGCACAGGTGGAGTTTAGTGCTTGATCTTATTAACATGGTTCACGAGTTAAAGAATCTAAATTGGGCGTTTAGATTCAACTCGTATGACACTTAGTTTGACAAGAAAAGTGCTAAGTCTTACATTGATTGGATAGTGGGAGCTGGTGTCATGAATATGATTAATGGAGTTAAAATATTCGAACATGACTCGTTGTAATCCTATCACATGGGTTTTTACTCGGTGACAGTCAATGATGAGAATTACCAGTTATGATAGTATGAGTGAACTTTAGACTTGAGAAGTCCTTTATGTTATGCTCGTACCATTGAATAAGTTATTAGAGTGGTTGGGGTTAGCCTCGAAGTACGATTCAATTGGTGCGTTCGACAATGTGAAGTGGAGTGCCAATAAGGAATTCACTATCTCAAAAGTAAACGAAAAGGGACCTGTATGTCATAGGTGCTGTGAAATTAAAGTCTTTGGCCAAAACATTAATGACTAACTTATATTGGATATAAATGTCAGTTTAGTAAGTTCACATCAGTATGATTATAGTACAGTATCAAGTTATATGAGTTTGACGTTCCATAACTCTTACTTGATCGGGTTGCGTCAGTGGAGAGTTTATACTCATATGGTAATTATAACATAAAGGTTCGTGATGAAATATACATCTCGTACTTGATTGAGTTTCGGTATAGCTTCACGGGATGGCTTGGTGATAAATATATCCTTGGAATCCTCCCAATACCAATCAAGACGAGCCTAGAGAGTTGCGCTATGTAAAGATGATAAAATAAAGGAGTTTTACTTTTTGAAGGGTATTTTGGTAACTTCACTTGGAGTGGAAATTATCAAAGGTATATGTATTGATTATAATAAATATATTTAATTATTGTAATTAAATTATTTTATTCAATCAATATTAATAGTGTTTTTAATTTAGAAATAAAAAAGTACTATTAATAAAAAGATATTAGTATTTAATTAATTACCAATTATATTGTACAGAGAATATTAATTAAATACTTAACACTTGGCTTGGAATTGGACAAAGCCCAGTATACCTATCCCTCGGATACTATTCGGCCACCCCCCTCTTATCCTAAGTCAAGGAGAAGTCTTTTATTTAAGTACTAGGTGTTTAACTCAACTAATAACTTTTCTCAATTTTTCATCTTAGAGAGTGAAAAATAGTAAAACACCAAATCCTTTCTCCCTCCACATAAACCGTTAGTCGCCCAACCCAGTCTAAGGTGGAAGAGGTCGAGCTTCAAGAATTGAAGATCATCTTTCACGTGATTATCTAGAGGAAGGAATGATCCGTTGCTTTTCAAAAGCTGGGCTTTGGAAATTCATCGAAAAGCTAATTAGATTACTTCTTAATCTTGATTACGATTTATGTGAATATGAAATTATCAAAACATTAATAGAATCCAGGCATTGTGACTCAGAAAAAAAATTTATCTGCTGGTTCGATTCACAACACAAACACCCCCTCCCTCCTTCTGAACCCTTTTTGTATGCCACTTGTGACAAACAATTGCCAAATCCATTATATTAATCTGTCACGAAGTCATAAATTTTCCACTTGGAGATTGTTTCCAAAATATCTTTGAACTTAACTTGAACAATCCTTTCACCTTTTCTAAGTGAATCTCAATCTATTTGGCATATCCCCAAGCTCAAAGGAGATCAAACCCAAGACATCTCCACGGCTCCTCAGTTCATCTGCTTTAGTGTCTCCCACTTGACGGATTCTCTCTTTTTATCTGAGTGTACAATGTTTCCCTCTTTGAACCCCTCGCCACTATCCTATTCTTTTGGTGATCACTCAACTCCTAGATACCATGACATAGTCCTCTTGGACCAACTGACCTACTGATATAGGTTATTCCTACGACCCGGTACATGTCCCACAACTTGGAACTTCAGTTGCACTTAAAATTGCTTTGGTTAGCCCGTCCGCTGACATCCTTCACAAGGACTTTTCTAATGGCGATCCCAAATCCCTCTCATATCTTCTCTCTGCCTCCTGCATGAGTTAGGTCTGATCCATCCACCAACAATCTCAATTTTCAATGGCCAGCTCGGGTCCCTCAGGTATCTGCTCAATGCTCTTACTGCATAAGCTATGTCACATCCCTCTGCTAATAAACCCCGGCTCCATGAATCTTCCTAACTAGCTTCGCATCCTGCCTCCATGAATTTTGGCTCCACGTCTTCCCTAACGGCGTCATATCCATTCCTAATGGTTTCCATCTAGTGAATTTTCCTTATTGGCTCCACAACTTTGCCTTATCGTCTTTAGACTACACAGCTCTACCCTCTCGACTACTGAGCATGTCACTTTGACCTCTAGTTTATGGATCAACCACCTGGCACCACAACTACTCCCATTCGCTTCATGTTTGCCCACCTGGAAACACAATTCTACCTCTACTGTTGTAGATCTTCCTATCTGGAAAAATGACTTTTCTACATTTTCTCGTTAACTTTAAATTGAATTACTCTTCTTGGTTGGAGATCTAAATGATCCTGTCATCCTCTGTCATTTTATACGACTTCACCACAACCTCAATTTTGTGCTACCTACAATGAAACTGTCGAGCTTGACCTTTCCTTTATCTCCTGCCAGTGCTCCCACGAAAACCGCTACAACAAGCATTCTCCCCATAGATCTTGATCCAAAATGTCTCCTAAATCTACAAACTATGACTCTGACACCAGTTGTTAGGAGCGGTAGTTATAAAGCATGAAAAATATAAACAAAAAATAACACGAAGCATAAAAGATGAACACGAGGAATTTAACGTGGTGCGAAAACCTTCCTACGTCCATGGGCTAACATTAGATCTATATTATTATTTATAGAAGTGAATCAAATACTTACAAGTTGAGAACTCCTATTTAGAAAGTAGGAGAGTTGATACACAGGGAAACTAAACTGCCAATATAAGTGAACTGCCAAATCCATAGTATTAATCAATCTCCACATACTCATTAGTAAGGTTTGCTAACCATCAAGACACCCCTGTCACCTCTTGAAAACTCAAAACATATGGGATAAAATTGTAAGATCTATTTTTATTGTCATGTGGTGAAATTATAATATGCTTTGATTACTGATAAATGATATTATGATATCTTAAATTTTGGAGTATTTTTCGTAATAAAATGTGTGGATTTATTTCCAATTTTTTTATGGACGGGACCTAATTTACAGGGTTTTGTTTCTCACTGGACTATTTTTGGAAGGTCTGAAAAAGGAAATAAGAGCAAAAAATTTGAGATAGATGGAGTATATGTTGATATTGATGATATAGATGGGTTACGATGATGATTATAATTTGATGGAGCTCTTTCTCTTGTGGGAAGAAAAAGTAATATGGTTTTGATTTTCCTTTATTTAACTCAATGTTCTTCCTAATACTATCTACAAAAATAGCATATGCACTACAAATAAACAAAATATTAGTCACAAAACGTCAAGAGATAGTTTTAAAATTGTCACTAATTATGAAATTTTAGCAACAAGAATGTTTGCTTTATCACAAAATTAAGTTTTATATACTAAATAGTGACAGGATTTATATTGAAATTGTTGCTCTTGATAACTAGTAACAATGAAATTATTGTTACTATTGACAATTAGCGAAACACTTTTACTGACAATTTTGTGAGAACAATTATAGTTGTCACTAAATTTGTGTTGTCACTAAGTATCACTATACATGAATCAGTAATTGTCAATAGTGAACTTTAAGAAACTCTGGTCATCAAAGAGTTTTATCGTGACTCGGTAAAAATTATTGTCACTCATTATGTATGTCTAATGACAATTTTAACATTGTCACTTTAAATTTTGCCACTAATATTACTTTATGTTGTAGTGATGCATTGTTCACTACTAACAATAGACATTAAGTATTGGACGAAAAGTTTAATTGAGATGCAATATGAGATTTATACAACTTGTAGGAAGCAATTAATGAGAGAAATTTGAAGCGAATGAGCTCAAAATGGAATTAGACAGAACATACAGGATTTAAAAATTATGACTTATCCTTTTCCATATGGGCAAAGTCTGGGTAATTCTATATCAGACCTAGTTTAATATCTCAAGTGTGTATGATGTGTTGGAAATTGTAGTTCAAAAGTGTGTGAGACACGACTTCAGGCTAAGAAATTCGAACAACACTTGTATCTGGGACACGTAATATGATGAGATAATATCAATCTACATAATGAGTAGATAAGATTTGCACTTCGAATTTCTCAAATCGGATTTCAGACGAATGAGAAATTAAGTGAGAAAGATTGTTGTTTGGATATGTGTGATATTGGATATCCCACATGGGAAATCAAAGAGAAAGCTTGATGGTTTACACATTATAAATTGGGGTTAATGGGTTGTCGCATTTGAGGTGAATGAGTTTGGGATTAATGGAGGACCTATATCCATGGGTCTTCCATGCCCGCCCGTGGCATTTGGCCTGGGGCTATAGACCATGGGTTTGGGTTTGTGACACGCTAGAGGCTAACGTGTTTTTATAGCAAGTGCACTAGTGGTGTATTGTAATAGAAATGGACAATAAGTCCGGGTTGTCGAACCTCAATGACTAGTTATTTAGTTTATGATTCTCGATAACAAAAGTAAGTAAATTAGAGATTTAACTAAAAAGGAAAGTACAATAAGCTAAGGCGAAAGTAAAGAGAGATTAAACTTCCAAGGTGGAGAGGTGAATAAGGCTCATGTTCGGGCACAAGTTGCGTATTGCTATCCTAAGATCATTACCAATTCTTTATACATACATTGCTATGGTGAAAGCTCCTAAGGTAAAGAATAACCGATGTCTCGTGATAGACTCCTATACTTAATTGGTGGTTTCCTAAGTATGTCTATCCGGAAATCTAACCACTAAGTATGCATTAAGGATCTAGAGCTTACTCGATTAAAATCGAACGACTTCACCCAGGAGTCTTTACCCATATCTAGGGCAACTCCTATTTGGTATGGTGATGTTGTGAAATTTTTGCACCTTAAGTCAATTTTATCTCAAATAATTCAACTAGGCATGATATCAAACACATGGCGATCAAGCATATGTAAGGCATTCAATCACAAAATCACAACACATAGCAATATGCGAATGTAGAAATGGAAAACGATCTTATTATAACAACAATAAAAACATGGCCCTAGTTCAACAATTTAGCTCATAATATGCATAAGGGAAAAGCTAACCATAAGATCCATGTTCATAGACAGAGATGAATCTTAAGCTAAGAAACTCCCTATGTTGAATTGATGATCGAATCTTTAATTGGAGGCTTAAATCTCTTCTTTCCTTTCTCTTTTGCTCTTCTAAAGTGATTAAAAGTGAGGTACCAATCCCAAGAAATCCCCAAAATTCACTTAGAATTCGAACCCCCTTTCTTTCTTTTCATTTTTGGCCTTTATACCTTCAAAACAGCTGTATGGCGCCCAAGTGTGACCCAAATGACGCCTAGGTGTGATCCAGGTGGCCTAAGTGGCTTGGGGAACAAGTTGAATGGCACCTAGGCGCGGTGGTGGTGGCGCCTCGGCGTGAGAAAGGCGCACAGTTCGAACTCTAAACCGTTTTCTTGCTTTTCAGCGCAGCAATCGTGTTTTGTTCATAAATTTTTCCAAAGACCTTAGATCTGAATGATTCAAGCTCTCACATGAAGATAAAATATAGATCTACAACTTTGTGGAAGGACACTTTATCAAATTCGGTCTCTAAACATAGATAAATGGCGCTCAAACGTGGCAAGTGTGGCAAATGTGGCGCCCAAGCGTGCGGAAATGATACCTAGGCGCCCTTCTGCGTAACTCCAACTTATTCCATGCTTGTTTGGGTGCCCAGGCATGATTATGGCTGCACTTGGGCATCGAAGTTTGAAGCATCTTGGCCTGAACTTGTTTTTATACGTCGTTTTTTCGCCCTTTCTTCGACTGTATCCACTTGAGGCCTGAAATCACTTAACACGTGGATTAAACGGAAATGTGGTAAGATTTAGGCAATAAATGAATCTAAAATATAAATACAACGGGTTTAAAAACACGTAAAAGTGACTCTTATCAACTCCCCCACACTTATCAATTGATGGACCTCGAGCAATAAGAGCTATAGGGCACGGACAACATCATCAACCAAATGGAGAAACAAAAAGAAAACTACCTAACTCACTTTCGTGGAGTAAACAGTTGCACTTAGCATTTGCAACAAATCTTTGAACCCTTGAGTTACCTCAAAGGACGAGTTAGAGTCTCGTGAGGGTTTGCATACGATATACTCACTAAATCGAAGGATGTTTAGCTCAAACCAACCAATACAACTCGAAATAAGAACTATGATGCAATGGCACTAATCAAGTGACAATGAAGCTCAACAATTTGTACACAAATGAAGACAATGCTCATTCAATACTTAGAATCGAACCAATTTCCAAAGGGTGTAGTGGGATAAGATCGAGCGCATTATGATCGAAAGGCATCCCTACCATGCTCGGAAACATTCCCCATATCTACTAACTTTCGATAGATCATAAAGCTCATCGAATCATAGGCAACTTTAAGGTTAAATTGTGCTCACTTTCATTCACTTTACATTGACATTTCATGCTTTAAAACGATTTAAGCTTATAATCAACATATGGCCTCGTGTAATGTTCCTCCCCTTTAGATGTTCTTTGCCACCCATGTAATGGGCTTTGGGTCAACAAGTCCCAAACGAGAGGGTTTTAGGGTGCTAAGTGTTAAGACACTCCTACGAACTTAATCACCCAAGTGGCAAAGGCCAGAAAATAGAACGAGGTCTTTTATTCAACTCATTCCCGATTGGCTTGAGAAAAGCTCAAATTAGCACAACGAGTATAGTATATAGGCAATGGTGCTGTGGTGACCTCCAATACTCGTTGGCCTGACCAAATTTCTGAGGTCATACCAATCTCATCTCAATCATTCATTCATTTAACACAATTATGAAATCATAAGGAACTAATCATCTCAAAACAACATGAAAAATCTAGGTTAATATAACCGGGGGTGCTCCTCACATGTCTCGAGATGGGGAATCCATTTCAATCCCTCTACGTTTGACTTATGTGCAACCTGTATCATCTACGGAAGATTGACTCTCAACTAAGGTTGGAATGAGCATAATCAAGATGTGTACTTTTTTCATTTTATACCATTAATAGAAATATACAAGATATCATGCCATTGTCTCGAGTTCTCAAGTCTAATTGCACCAATTGGCAAGCTAACATCCTAGAACAAAAAAATTTATGCTTGATTTTTCTCAAAAAATTAGAGCAAACAACATGCAATAGCAACAGTTTCCCCAAACGTGAGCTAAAAAACAAGATCGCATGACATATCGATACCCCCCAACACTTAAGCTCAACATTGCCCTCAATGTTGACTCAATCATACGTACTCCAATGGGGGAACACTAGAGTACTTACAACAAAGGTGCTAAAAAGCAAACGTTTATCACGTGAAATCCACTCCAAGCTCAAATCCTCAACGACAGATTTTCCAAAGCAAAACTCGACTACTACATGTCATGTACTCACAGTACAAAACCATCATGACTCAAAGAGAAGCATGCCAAAAGTGCATGCTTGAATACAACATAAAGAAATAAACTACACAAGACAAAGAATGAAATCAAAAACAAAAGAAAACTTACAAACATGGGTTGCCTCCCAAGAAGCGCTTTCTTATAGTCATTAGCTTGACTTTACGAAATCGGCTCAAGGAGGATGACGTATGACTGCTTTGTTCACTCTCCAATCAAGAATGAAACTTGGCTTGGTGTTTGTGAGAAGTAGCTTGAGTAGGGACCAAGACTTATCATCATTTCTTTCCCATGCGTCGGGTAATGATATGGACTATTTTTGAGCTATGGACAATAGCTCTTTTTCCTTCACCCATAGAAGTGATAAACTTGGAGTTCATGATGTAGGACTCAAGGAGATTATTGGTTCTTCTTTCTTGAAAAAGCTCAACACTAAAAGAATCAAAAGCATCAATGCATAAAGATAATGTAGAATCAACTGGATGCTTAAAAACTTCATAGTTATCACAAATAACCATGTCATTACCTACATTAGAGGACAACTTACCATCATGGACATTAATTACCTTTATACCCGTGAAGAGGGGAGAAGGTAAGGGAACTTCAACCGGGTTAGAAGGTGTAGCAGTGGAAGGCTCGGTGCTAGAATTTTCTATCTCGAACGCTCAGGCGTAGCTATCAGAAAGCTCAAGTGTGCTATATAGTAACCTTTCCAATTCTTCTACTATTTCAGATGCTTGAATGTTAAACTCATCACGCTTTGGCATTGGAAAAAAACAAAATCAAAAAATCAAAGCGAAACCAAGTACGTACAATAAAATCAAAAACTAAAATAAATAAGTGCCCGGCAACGGCGCCAAAAACTTGACACACTAGAGGCTAACGTGCATTTGTAGCAAGTTCACTAATTGTGTGTAGTAATAAAAATGGACAATAAGTCCGGGTTGTCGAACCTCAAGGACTAGTTATTCAGTTTATGATTTTCGATGACAAAAGGAAGTAAATTAAAGATTTAACTAAAAAGGAAAGTACAATAAGCTAAAGCGAAAGTAAAGAGAGATTAAACTTCCAAGGTGGAGAGGTGACTAAGGCTCATGTTCGGGCACATGTTGCGTATTGCTATCCTAAGATCATTACCAAGTCATTATACAAACATTGCTATGGTGAAAGCTCCTGAGATAAAGAATAACTAATGTCTTGTGATAGACTCCTATACATAATTGGTGGTTTACTAAGTATGTCTTCCCGGAAATCTAACCACTAAGTATGCATTAAAGATCTAGAGCTTATTCGATCAAAATTGAATGACTTCACCCGGGAGTCTTTACCTATGTCTAGGGCAACTCCTATTTGGTTCGGTGATGTTGTGAAATTCTTTCACCCTAAGTCAATTTTCTCTCGAATAATTCACCTACGCATGATATCAAAGACATGGTGATCAAGCATATGTAAGGCATTCAACCACAAAATCACAACACATAGAAATATACGAATGTAGAAATGGAAAACGATCTTATTAGATTGAAAGAGTTAGGTGCCCGGCGCGCCATTTGTGGGGCATAGTAGCCGACTCTTTAAACATTCTTATATTGTATCTTGTCAAGTTATTTAATAAAAGGCATATTCTTCTTTATCTTATCATTCTATACAATTAGATAAAGTCCCCAAGATCACTCTTAAGCAATGAAATATGTTTGGTATAGGGGATGCCAATCATGGAATACGTCTCTAAGGTTGTGGTCTTAAAGATGTTCCAAGCCATAGAATCATTGAGATAGGGATATTAATGACTCGTAAAGACTTGCACGTACAATGCACACTCTTGGAGAGTGTATCCTATTCCATGGATATTGATACGGTGTACATCAGTGCATGTATGTGGGTTCTCATTGGGATTGAGTAAACTGAACAACCCCTCCGAGATTCCATATTAGAGTCAATGTCGAATTTGGAATCTCCTCTGTTACTTAGACGTAAGATTGGTCCTCATGACTTGAGGCACCACTGGTCGTCTCGTGCATTGCCCATTGTGCTTAGATTTGTCACACAATTCCAAGTGAGTCATAAAGTGGAGCATATTGGGTCTAATCTGGTTATGTACGGAGGCAGGTGAGTGCCGAGAGAGAATCCGTCACTGATCATTAGCATCGACGCATATCCTATGTACCTCACAGTGTATTTACCATGGGAACCTCCGGCCGGAGTCATATCAATAAGGAGGCGCAGTCTTTCCTCGCTTGATTGATAAATTGGTCGATATCACTTAGATTGATATTCATAGAATTGAGTTACTGGGATTTCGATTGACATCCAAGTCCTAGATTCGATCGGGATATTTGATGGAAGGATTTACTTATGCAAAAATCGTAATGCGGAAAGGTCACCTAATAATCGTTCATGGTTAGGTCGTCTTAGCACGTGGCTAGTACTAACCTTGATTTGTAGGAGCCATGAATTAATCGGTAATTAATTCTTGGTCGGATTAAAATACTTGGAGTAATTAAATCTAGCAATGAAAATTGCAAAGGCACAATGGGGTTGTGTTCCTACTACTAGTACATGAACGAACATACAATGGGGTTACACACTTACTCTAGAAAGTTCAATTGCTATGTGAATATTAATCCTGTTTAGGATTAAAGTGAAATTGATTAATGAGATTAATTGATTAAGTGGAAGATATTTTCATTAGTAGGCTTGGGAAAATAATTGTTCTATTAATTAATCTTGGAGATTAATCATTAACGGAGATTATTATTATCCGGGAATTTATTTAAGCTACTAATTGTACTATTAATTAATCATGAGGATTATTTAATTAACAAGTCTTGGAAGACTTGGGAGCCATGTCACAAGATTCAAATTCAAAGTTAGTCAAAGTTGATAGTGATGTTTTTGGAAAGAAGAAGAAAATGAAAACTATTTTTCTTACACATGGGGTGGTAGATGGGAGTTGCCAAAATGAGGAAAAGCAAGTCTTCTCCTCTCTCTAACCCTATGTGGCCGAAATTTGAGTCCATTATAAGAGGGTCTCTTGCTCCTCTTTCATTCTTGATGAAAACTTAAAGGAAAGAAAGATTTGAGCTTAGTACTTCCTCTCTAGAGATTTCTTCTAGCGTCTCTTGTGCTTCTTGAAGACTTTCATCCATAAAACTTCTTCTGAAGATTAGTTATAGAAGATTATCTTCCATAGATATTTCTTCTAGTAACTCTTCTTGTCTTCCACCTTTCACTACATAGACTCCATTTCCTTAAAGCATATATCTAGCCAATTTTTTTCTTAAGGTATGAACTTGCTTGAGGTGTGTCCTTGTAGAGGCTTCTTTCTTTAGGAGCTTTTGGTGGTTTGATTCGAATCCCTCCATGTTGAGGTGATCTTCGAAAATGAGAACCAAAATTTTTGGTGTGGTTTTCTTTGTGTTGTGGTTATACACCCTCACTTTAATAAAACCCCAAATCTTGTAATCGGTTTAAAATCCCTTCACTCGTATTTTAGTTTTTGTTGTACACTTCTTCGACCCCCTAGATTGGGATGCTATTATATATGTGTTTTACATACTTTATTTCTTCCGTTGCGCCGACATCTCTTGTGGGGGGCATACCGATCCTAACAATGGTATCAGATCCCGGGTTATGCACCACAAAAACTTTGTGTATTTTTTGCTTTCGGTTTCATGTAGTATTTTAACCGGTTGCTTATATCTGTATGTTACGTTTGTTGATTTAATAATAGCTTGGGATTTGTCATCACTTTTCATAAAATCTTAGAGATTTTGATTTTTTTTTTGGAAGGATTGAAAATTAAGAGACACTAAAAGGGAAGGTCGAAACCCGGGCGAGGATTGTTGATATTGAACCCAAAGTTATGATTGTTTCAACTACGTGATTGGGCTTATGATTAATTAATACTTTGCACGTCATCTTCATACACTTGATGGTTGATTTGCATAATGGATGGATTGTGGGTCGAGCCTTAGATTATTCAATTGGGTTGTAATTATTATTGGCCTCTATTTCGATTTGGTTGTATATTTTATTTTCGCACTTTCTTTTTCATTATATTATAATTGAAGATGGAGATGAAGATGATGGACCATTATTGAAGATTATGTATGCTGTTGGAAGCTTATGTAATAGATAGGACCTATTTTAATTTAGTACCCTAGATTACCTTAGATTCACCGGTGGCTCGGGTGGATCGCTGAGGGACCCACAATCATCCATATTTGTTTACCGCTTTGTGGATGTCTTATATTATGGTTTTCTTATATGCTACTTGGATTGCATGATCACATAATTAAAGATAATCCTAATCTTGATGAGACCTTGCATGTTGAAACATTAAGTTTACTAAGTTTATGTGAAAATTGAACGAGGTTCTATTTTCCACGCCTCCCATCATAAGTTGTGGCATGTGAAATGCCATGAAGCTTGGCCCGCCATCCATGAGTCGTGGGGTGGCGTCAAGTGGATTAGGCTGTGACCACCGCTAAGCATAGAGATGTTTGGGGGATCGATTTTTCTAGGCGTCGTCCATGAGTCGTGGGCCACACTAGTCCGGTCGATTGACCATTAATATTTGATGGGCTTGACTTAACGTTTGCTACCATATGGGCTCGTTTTCTCAGGGTATATGGGAAAGATGAGGCAAAATATCTTGAGAACTATATGTCGATATAGAAGGCCAGCAAGCCTACCGTACGGATTTATCATATAGCCTCGTGTTCTCGGGGCATATGAAGAGTCGCTTATGGATCTCGAGCCCACTGGGGAGACCCACATATCTCCTCAAATATCCATATAAGAGGGTTATGGAATTCAATAAAATAGTGGGAGACACGTATGATTAAAGACCAAATTATATGTGGACAAGCTTACATATTGAATGCTTATTGTTTTGCCTCGCTATTTATTTTGTAGTCAACAAAATGGCAAAAAATCCACTTTCAACAATCCAAGATTCCAATAGACTTGTCGATCCCAACTACGCCAATTGGTACCGAAACCTTAAGATTGTGCTTCAAAGTGAGCGCATGGATAGCGTATTGGATGCCCCTTTGTCTCGCGTCACTCGCATAAGCACTGATAATGAACATGCCGCTTTTGATAAGTGGACCGATGATAATGTCCAGGTGAGATGTTTCATGATGGCTTCAATGACTAATGAGCTTCAAAAGCAATTTGAGCACATGACCATCTCTAAGGATATTATTAAGAGTCTCGAGGAGCTCTATGGCACTCGAACTAGTAGGGAGAGATTCGAAATCTCTAAAGATCTATTCCGTGCTCACTTGCACGAGGGATCGTCGGTCGATGATCATGTTTTACGTATGATCAGTCTTATTAATAAGCTTTCCGATCTTGGCATAAAACTTGAGACCAAGCTTTCCGTTGACCTCGTGCTTCAGTCCCTTCCAAAGTGTTTAACCAGTTTGTCATCAACTACAACAAGAATCAACTTGAGGCTCCATTACCCGAGTTGTTGAACATGTTGAAGAGTGCAGATGCCACAGTCAAGAAAGATAAGCCAGTATTGCTTGTTGGTTCCTCATCCCATTCTAAGGGCCATAAGGACAAGGCAAAGAAGAATAACAACAAGAAAAACCAGTTAAAAGGCAAAGGTAGTGTAAAAAAGGCTAAGAGTACCGATCATAGTGCGTGCTTTAATTGTGGTAAAAAAGGACATTGGAAGAGTAACAGCACTGAAGAAGTGAATGGTATGCTTTATGTTGAAGTTAACTTATCAGTTAATGATGCTTCTTGGGTGTTGGACACCGGATATGGAATTCACCTTTGCAATGATTTGCAAGTGATGGCAAGAAGCAAGCAGATAAGTTGAGGGGAGATGACTATGCGGTTTGGGAATGGAGCACGGGTTGCTGCCACGGCCGTAGGAACTATCTACTTATCTTTTCCCAACAAAAATCGTGCTATTTTGAACAATGTATTTTACATTTTGCAATTAATTAAGAACATCATTTATGTACCCTTGTTGGACAAGGCAGGCTACAGTCTTGCTATCAAAAATGGAGCTTGCTCAATGTTTTATGGTTCTTCTTTAATATTGGAATCAAAGTTGTCTCATGGCTTATAGACGGTTCTCCCCGATACTCCAATCTTATTATCTCAACATGAGGAACATACTAGTAAAAGAAAGTTGGATAATCAAAATGATACATACTTGTGGCATGCTAGACTAGGACATGTCTCTAAGGATAGGATTCATAAGATGGCGAATAAGCTTGACCTTCAGGAAATGCTAGATATGCCAACTTGTGAATCTTGTCTAAAGGGTAAGATGACTAAGTCACCATTTGCTGGGCAAATGGAGCGAGCTACTAACCTTTTGGACTTGGTCCATACGGATGTATATGGTCCGCTTAATGTAAGAACTAAAGGGAGCCATTCTTACTTCATAACCTTCACCGATGACATTTTGAGGTATGGTTATGTGTATCTTATGAGACACAAGTTTGAAGCCTTTGAGAGGTTCAAGGAGTTTAGACATGAAGTAGAGAAGCAAACGGGACGAAGTATTAAAGCTCTTCAATCGGATCAAGGGGGAGAATACATGTCCCGTGAATTTCTTGATTATCTAAAAGACAATGGGATTGTTTCTCAGTGGACTCCGCCCGGTACTCCCCAACTTAATGGGGTAAGCAGGCACAGGAATCGGACTTTGATGGACATGGTTCGATCCATGATTAGTTTCACTGAACGTCCTATTTCCTTCTGGGGCCATGCCCTAGAATCTGCGACGCATCTATTAAATAGAGTGTCATCGAAGAGTGTCTCCAAAGTGCCATATGAAATGTGGTTTGGTAAACCACCCACTTACAAATACCTAAGGGTATGGGATTGCTCGGCTTATATCAAGCAACTAGTGGGAGATAAGTTGGATGCAAGATCCCCCTTATGTAAATTTGTGGGATATCCAAAGGAATCCTATGGATATTATTTCTACAACCCTTCGGAACATAAAGTGTTTGTTTTAAGGAACGCTACCTTCTTAGAAAAGGAATTTCTATTGGACAGAAATGGTAAGGTTGCTGAACTTGAGGAAACTCAAGAACCACAAAAGGGTTCACTTGATACCACAGATACACAACCAGAAGTAGTACCAAGTAAACAACGTCCTCAAACATCCAAAAGGATCCCGAAATAGCCTGAGACGTATGGTTTCTTGTTTGACAGCAACGAGGATGGTAATTGCCCTGATCCAAGGACATATGGGGAAACGAGTTGGACGTCGATTCAGGAAAATGGTTAGAAGCCATGCAATCCGAGATGGACTCCATGCACTACAATTGTTACAATCTGAACGGTCGACCGTTTCGGCTTTAAAGTCAACTGGAGAGCTGTTAGATGAAGTGGTTGTTGAGACAGTGCCCTCGATGCCAACGAGGAGATTAGAATATAAGGCACTTGTTTATATTGCACAACCACCAACTAATAGAAAGACATTTAATATATTGTTCGTACAAGTATTAATGGCATCTATAAGACTTGAATGAATAATAAGTCATTGTGAATCAAGACAGACCTTCCACTCTTTATAGTAGTTAAGGAGATAGGCACTGGAATGTTTGGTGTTGAGATTCGTTTCGACTTGTATTACACATGCTCTGACAGGGAGTGCCAGTCGAACACTATGGGATAGTGGGAGTTTGTGTCATAAATACATTGATGGGATTAATGTATTTAAACACATCTTGTAGTAATCCAATCACATTGGTTTTTAATCTTTGACTGTCAATGATTGGATTACTAATTATGATAGTATGCGTGAGCCTTAGACCTGAGTAATCACGTTGAAGATGTGCTTATGATGTCAAGTCTGTCATTAGAATAGTTAGATCCAATTCACCCGTTGGTGGGGTCAACCTCGAAGTGCAGCTTGATGGGCAAATAACAATCTTAACTGATTAGCAAGATGGAATTCACTGTCTCAAAAGTAAACGAGAAGTATCCTATGCAATCATAGGTAAATGAGATTAAAGTCTCCGGCCAGAGCTCATGCACTAACTCGTGTTTGACATGGAGGGTAGTTCTGTAATCTCGTGTTACTATGATTCTTAGCATAGCATCGAAGTCTGTGAGTTTGAGAATGTGTGACTCTCACTCGATCGGGATACGTCAGTGAAGGGCTTATACTCATACAATATTCATAATCTAGAGACTCATAATGACATAGTGATTTTGTACTCAGTTGGGCTACGATGTGGGGCCACGGTGTTGGCTAGGTGTCACCCACATCCTTTGGCATCCTCACTTTGCCAATCGGGATGAACCTAGAGAGTCGCGCTATAAAGGAATAGACCAGAAATTGAGTTTTGTATTTGGAGGTATTTTGGTAATTTGTCCTATGGTAGGACGAATTAATTAATTGGACGAACTAATTGAATTGGTTGTTTAATTTGATTAAACAACGGTGAATTAAATTATTTAATTTGAGTAGTTAATTAACTGGGTTAATTAAATATTTAAATTTGAATATTAATTTAATGTATATTTATTTAATTGGATTAAATGTAATCTAATTAAATTAAGTGGACTAAATTGGCTGGGTCATTTTGGCCCACATGGGGCATCCAACGAGGCCTCATGGGCGTGTGAACTGGGGTTCAGTCGGAGGATTAGTTAATCCTCAAACACAAGCATTAGAGTAACAATTAGTTTCATTAAGAAAAATAACACAATGAGAATATTGAAATCCTACACAAAAAATACAAGACAGGAAAATTCATATTGTCTCTGCGTAGCCGCCTCGGGAGATGATGCTGATGAAGATTTTCAAAAAGTCTGTTCCTACGTGATGATCTAGAGACATGATGTTTAGACCGTTAAAGATTCGCGAGGATTAATAAAATTCGAAAAAGGTAAGTTTTTCGCGTTCTTCGTTTTATATTAAAATCAACGAAAATCAATGAATTGATCTTGGCTTTTGGAAATTCGGATATGTTTTAAATTCCGCTGCGCATGGTACCAGGATTCCCAATAGTGGTATTAGAGCCAAATTTGTTGGCTTTGTTGATTTAATTTATGCGATTATGCATGTTTATGTGTTGATTCATGTTTATTGTGTAATAATATGATTTGGAATCATGTAATTAGATCGAAAAATCTAAATCTGAAAATTGGATTTGCAATTGTTAATTCCGGAAAATTGAAATTCATAACTTTCAGAAAAATCAATTAAATCTGATTTTGGGGCTGTTTCGAAAAATTTCTAAAATTTCTAAATTTGGGGCTGCTATGTAAATCTGGGAATTTTGAAGGATTCATCCTCGGTTGAATTTCTGGAAAAAGCTCTCGTCGGCCCCTGTGCGAAAAACGACGCAAATTGCCGGAGAATTGTCGGATTTGATCTGAGATTCCATAGGCAGGATTTGAGTCGCTGTTTTTGTCGCGAAGGCCACCGTCAAAATTGCCAGAAAAACCATGAATATCGGCTGTAATTCGCGCCGGTGAAGACAACTTTGTAAATCGTTGAAATCTGCCCCCATCACCGCCGGTTTGAGCGATGGAAGACGGCGCGACCAACAGCGATACGATGCATCGTTTGGGCCGTCGAATTTTGTCTAAAATTGCAATGAAATGGCCGGAAATAGCCTTGGAAACAGACCGCTTTCTTGGCTGTTCCGGTATCTGGGGGTGGCTGGAGGTTTGAAGAATGAAAGAAGCGGCGTCGGTTTAATTATGTGTTGGAATTGGTCCAATATATTTTTAATTAATAGGGGATTGGGCTTGGCCCACTCCGGTTTAATTAAAAATAATTGCCCAATATGTATTATTTAATTAATAGGGAGTTGGGCTTGGCCCACTCAGGTTAATTAATTAAAAGCTCAATCAGATTTATTAATTAAAAAGGAGTTGGGCTTAGCCCACTCGGATTAATTAATAAAATGCCCAAGTTGATTTATTAATTAATGAGGAGTTGGGCTTGGCCCAAATCGGATTAATTGAATAAATAGCCCATATGATTGTTTTGGAAATGGGTCTATGTGATGGCTTTGCCCAACACTTTATATTTAAATGAACATGGGTTTATTTGGGTTGACCCAATGCCACCCAATTCAATTAAATTGATAAAGACTCAATACCAAATTAATTGGATCCTTCTTCTAAATGAAAGCCTTCAAGTTAATGAAATAGGATTGATTTATAATATATTAAATTGGATTTAATGTATATTAAATTAAATTGGATTTAATTTTATAAGTTGATTAAACTTGATTTAATCAACTATCGAAATTGAATTGGGTTTAAGTTTATAATTAGTTAAATTATTTTTAGTTTTGTAATGATTAAATTTGATTTAGTCATTGGATTTGTAAGCCCATGAAAATTAAATTGGATTTGGTTTCACCTTCATTAAATTAATATTTAATCTACATGTGAAAGTTATTTTCATGTGGGATTAAATTAGATTTAGTCTGTCTATGAAAATTCATTTGGATTTAATTTCACTTTGATTAAATATGATTTAATATTCTCATGACAATTAAGTAAGTTTTAATTATTATAAAATAGATTTTTCGATCGCATGAAAATTAAATTGATTCAATTTTACTTCGATAAATTGGATTTAATCTTGGTACTAAAATCGAATGAGATTTAATCTTCTAATAGTCAAATTGGATTTGATTATTAAATAAGTTAGATTTATTTTATGCTCATATTCACATATATGCTTGTGTATGTTATATGCTTGTTTCATGTGATAATTACACCTCCCATGAACTCAGGTTTTATATTTATGTTTGAGCATGCTTAAAATATATGTCGATTAGCCCATTGGGTTGGGCCGATCTAGAAAGTTCATGGAAGTGTGTATGTAGGTAGAATTACTAGGTGTTTTCTACGCTTTATATGCATGTTTGCACTTTATAAATTAATATGCATGATTGAGACATGTATGAAAATAATTAAATTCACCCACATTTAAAAATATTAAGTTAGAAAAGAGTACTAGGTATTCTGTCCTCCACTGAACTTAGGAGAAATTAAAATGATATTTAATATATAATTTCATCCCAACGCAATGGGGGTTATATATTGAAATATATTTTAAATTTTTCCTAAGTGCATGAAATTCCGTTGGTCGAGAACAAATTTCACCCCAAATATCAGCAAAAGGTTGCAAGGTGAAATTCAATTGTTAGCCTGATAGATAGTCAGTTGGATAAACTTAAATTATTCATAAATCAATATGATCGTTAAAAAGTTGAGATTTGATGAATAATGGACAAATAGATTGAATCATCTATTTGATGGGTTGATGTTGAACATCACTTTAATAGATTAATAGGCCACATACCAGCAAAAGGTTTTAACCTATTAAACTAGTTAAAAAACTCAATCACTCACTACGAAATCTATCCAACGAGATTTCCAAAAAATTGCAGTGGGAGTGCGATGTTTCGAAAAATGTAGTGGGAGCTAAGTAAAATTAAAGTCCTAATTTTACTTGTGTGCTATATAAAAACACCTAATATAGATCTTGGTTTATTTTCTGCTTTAGTTTATATCTCTCTTAGATTTATAACCCGTTTAGTTAGATTTGCTTGAGAATTTTGTCCAAACTGGCCTAATAAAATCAACTGACTTAGAAACTTGAGGATGGTCCTCAGTTTAGAGTAGTTGAACTATATGATTCAAGAAAGCATTACTCAAGTCTAAGTAGTGGACGACGAATAGGGCTATTATATGAGGCGCACCGGATATAGAACTATGTGTTTTTAAAACTAGTGTTTTATGACCAGTTTTCTCAGCTTCTTATGTTCTGCATTCTAGAGTTAGTGCTCATGATTGAAGAATTAGAAAGAAGTGAAAAGCTGGAAGAACGAGAGTTGACTTATGATGGAACCATACATTATGTCATGGGTATCCACGTAAGATCCAACTTTGTTCTTATAAATATTTCGGAGATTTTTATAGTATTGGATGATTGATTAGTTTTTTCAAATGGTACTAAGAATGTTATCCTTTCCTGACTAGGTCAAGAAATGATACTTCTTTAAGTATGGTATTAACTTGCCTGACATCTATTTTGGAAATAAATGTAGGAACAATGCATCCTTACTAAAATTGTTGACAGCGATTTAAAAGTTCAGAATTAGTATACTATGAACATATATACTAACGAGCGTAGTATGCTAGAGACAATCTAGAGAAATTATTTGGCACCTAAGATTAAGTCATGCCTTAAGAGCATAAGATTCAGGAGTTAGAAGAAACATGGGGGTAAAAGCCCATTGGGATTGGATCCCTATCCAAACTTAAGAATCTCATCTCAAGGATAGGATGACCAAATCTCCCTTCACAGGAAAAATATTAAGGGGCCACTCAAGTTTTGAAGTTTGGTGCATACTGACGTCTATGGTTAAAAATGGATATCGTATAAGGGCACTACGATTGGATCGCAGTGACAAGTATATGATTGTCTAATTCGACCCGTTCTTAATAGAACGTAGTATAGTTTCACAGATGACACTTCCAGCGACTCTACAATTGAATAGGGAAGTAGTACGCAAGAACTTAGCATTGTTGGACATGACTGGTTTTATGCTAACCTACATGGAATTGCCCAATTCATAGTGAGTCATGCACTGCTCATAGGTGAATCTTGAATAGATGTCCCTCCAAATTCATTCCTAAAGCAACATATCAGATATGGCGCAAGTGGAAGCCTAGTCCTAAGTATGTGAGGGTACGGCGATACCCAACCTACGTATAAAAGACAAAGGTAAAGAATTTGGAGGCTAAGTCATTAAAAGGATATTTTTGTTAGTTGTCTGAAATAATTCAGTGGGAGACCTCTTTTACCAACATGATGATCAGAGGATCATTGTGGCTTTAAAAGCCACCATTCTCAAAGACAAGTTAATTTCAGAAAGTCAAGTTGGTAGAAAGATTGTTCTGTAAGAAAAAAACAAAACTCCTTAGGAGACTACTATTCAAGAAACCAAAACCAAGCCCATTATAACACAACCACTAATGAGTTGGTCTGGTAGAGTATCTCAGCCGCCTGAGATAGATGGATGTCTGCTACAAAGAAATCATACGTTGTATGTTGTAGCAGAGACGAACCATGGATACAATCCCTCTACTCATGACAAATCGATAGTGGATATGGACTCTAGAGAAGGTATACGGCTATGAAAGTGAAGATGGATTAGATATCTTTGAATCAATCCTAGACTCTAGTAGATCGCCTCAAGAGTATTGTACTCATCAGAGGTGAATACATCAACAAGAGAAAGACTGATTCGAATGGCAAGGCCAGGCTAATGGCGAAAGGGTGTAGTCAAAAGAAGGGCATTAACTATGAGGAAGCCCCTTTGCCATAACTATAATCAAATCCACTAGAATCTTACTTTCGATAGTAACACACCAAGATTATGAAAACCTGGCACGTGGATGTGAAGACTTGTTCCTGAATAGATTCCTCAAGAAGTACATCCATATGGAACAGCCCAAAGGCTTTCACATCTGAGGCCGATTCTCATAAGGTCTACATGCTGTGTAAATTCACTTGTGGATTTAAGCGGATCTCTCGTAGTTGGAATCTTCACTTTGATGACATAATTGGAAATTATGTGTTAGAGTATATGCCCTCAAATGCCATAAAGAGGATAGATTTATATGGCATTGACTTGTAACTAAACAATATCTTTTAGTAATATAAGGCATTATTTTATTGTTTTCTTATAGGCATTTGTTAGGTTTTAATAAAAAACAAAAATTCCTTGATAATAAGGCAAACCTTCTACTTTCTATGGGTTAGGAAGAATGACACTAGAAAAGTTTGATCCTTATTATCTAAAAATTGTTCGCAAGTTGAAGAGAGTATTGTCTGGACATCAATACTAGATGAAGACTTATATGATGTAAGTTTTGACAGAAAAAGTGTCAGTTATTCACTATGGGAATGGTAGTGGAAGCTTATGTCATAGACATCTCAGTTAGACTGATATGTTCGAACATGACTCTCATCAGTTTCATCACATGGGTTTTCACTCACTGACAGTCAATGATGAAACTTATAAGTTGTGATAGGTACACGGGAACCTTAGACCTAAGAAATCAAGTTGAAGATGTACTTGTGACATCAAGTCTGTCATTAGAGTAGTTAGATCCAATTCACCCTTTGGTGGGATCGACCTCAAAGTGCGACTTGATAAGTAGCAGTCTTAACTGATTATCGAAAAGGAATTTATTCTCTCATAAGTTGATGAGCTAAATTTCCTATGCAGTCATGAATAAGTGAGGTTAAAAAACTTTAGCCAAAGCATAAAGAGATACTCATGTTAGACATGAAGGTATACTCATAGACCTTGATTCATTATGAGCTAAGCATATGGGCAAGTCCTGTGAGTTTGACTGAACCATAACTCTCACTTGACTGGGATATGTGAGTAAAAGGTTTATACTCGTACGGTATTCACAACGTGAAAGGTTTGGAATGATCCTAATCATTCTTTCTCAATTGGGGTATGATGTAAGCCATGGGTCTGGCTAGGTATTACTCACATCCTCTTGGTTTCGTCCCAATCAAGGTCTTAAATATCGGTTTTGGAGTAGATATCGGTATAGTAAATTTACAAAAATTTCGGTTTCAATTTTAAAGAAATCATGGAAATTTATAAAAATATTTGGAAATTTGCAATAAAATTTTGGGTAACTTTAATTATCATTCTTATGCATCTTTTACATCAATAATATTTTATATATAATATATGGATAATGAATTTGTTAAATAATATCACTAAAAGCTGTTGCGAAAAATATGAAATAAATATAATTTGATAGTAAGATAATAACCAAATCTCATAGGAACTTCATTAAAATAAAATGTACCAAGATTTAAGTAAAAGTTACTACTCAATACCACATCGAGTTTCTAGTAGGATCGAAATTGCTATCACTAGTATTTGTCCTACCTCTACTTTCATATTGCAAGTGAAGATTATTAGTTACATGTTGACAATATTCCGCCCATGACATGGAATGTTGGTAGTACTGCATATAATGATGATGAGGATATCCTTCTGGTGTTGAATCTAGAAGAACCCCAATGGGTACAACATACTCGACAAGAGTAGTAACGTAAACTTGTGGCAAATGATATGAGTAAGGTTGGTGTGACATTGTATCCACTGAGTATCCACGGTGGACACATATTTTGTGTATAAATATAATTTTCTAATTATATGATATGTAAAAAAATTAAAAAATATAAAAAAAAATCGGCCGAAATTTTTGTTTCGGTAAATATTTCGGGAAATATCGGGTTTCGGCCGAAATTTCGATGGACATTTGACAAAAATATTTTAAATTTCGGGGAAATTTCGGGTTTCGGAAGATATTCTGCAAAATTGGATCGAAAGTTCGATTTCGCTTCGGAACTCCCCGAAATCCAAAATTTCGACCGAAATTTCGGTGTTTCGGTCGAAATTTTAGACCATGCTCCCAATTGCCTTTTGAGACGAATCTAATGAGTCGCGCTTAAAGGAATTGCAAAAGGAAAAGTCATGGAATAGACTTGAGAGAATTTTTCAGTATTGCATATCGAAATGAATTAATTAATTAATCATTAGATGATTTTATTAATTAATTAAGTTAATAAATTAATTAATTTCTTAGAGAAAATTAATTATAGAATTAACATAGATTTAATTAGTTATTTAATTAATTTATTTATTGGATAAATAATATTAATTGTTTAATTAATTAATTAATTAAACAAACAAACATGGACGAAAGCCCGAAGGCTTTCTAAAGCCTAAAGTGGGCATCCACATGAGGGTTAAAGAAGCCTGGGGTTATTATTTCCTAGTGCAGTATAAATATACTACTTAGTGGAAATAATAACAAGTCTCCTAGATTAACTTTCGCTGCAAGTTAAGAAGTCTTCCAACTCTCTCTCTCCTCTAGCCAATTTCAAGGAAAGAAAAAAAGAGAATTTTTCGCTTTGATTTCCGACGTGGCAATTTAGAGACAGTGACGATTTTACTGTTCAAGAAAGGATCAAGAAAGCTAGTTTAGAAATCAACATACGGGAAGAAAGGTACATGAATTCGAAACACAATTTGAATATGTGAAATCGAGATGAACCACTTGGGCTTTTCAATTTTATCTTTCGCTGCGTTTTTATGCATTATTGTTAGGATTATGCCCTCAGATGCCATAGAAGATAATATGAATAGGACATCTATCTTGTATTGAACTTAAATATTATTTATAATAAAAGGCATTATTTAGTTTTCACTTAATTCTTATCTGCATCTATAAGTTGTGCAAAACATTTTGTCCATGTTTACAGTGCGAGCCCTCTACTTCCAATGGGATAGGGAAAATGGCACTAGAGATATCGACCTTGATTACTAAAACTAGTTCGCAAGTAATATGAAGTCTTTAATGGGCAAATAAAGATTTCGAATACTTGTACAATCTTAGCTCTTACATGGGAGTGCCTGTCTAGTATCATGGAATGATAGGAGATTGAGATTGTAGCCACGTCAGTGAAACTGATATGCTCGAACATAACTCACATCAGTTCTGTCACATGGGTTTTCAATCTGTGACTGTTAATCAAGGAACTGATTATGCGTAATGGGTATATGTGAACCTTTGACCTGAAGTATCGAGCTAAAGATATACTTGTGACGTCAAGTCCTTCACTAGAGTAGTTAGACCCAATTCACCCTTTGGTGGGGTCGACCTCGAAATGCGGACTGGATGGGCAAGTGGTAGTCTTAACAGATATCTAATATGAGATTTGTTCTCTGATAAGTGAATGAGAATTTACCCTATGTAATTGTAGATAAATAGAGATCAAAGTCTTTGGCCAAAGACAAAGAGACGACTGTCCTAAGCACTTAATCGATCTCAATGATCTTGTATTATTATAATTTATACATATGGTCAAGTCCAATGAGTTTGACATAACCATGACTCTTACTTGACCGGGGAACGTGAACAAAGGGTCTATACATATATGGTATTTACGATTGGAAGGTTGTGGAATGATTCATTCATTCGTATTTCATTTTAGCTACGAAGTGGGCCACACGACTGGTTAGGTGTTACCCACTTTTTTTGGTTTCCTCTCATTGCCAAATGAAACTAATTTAAAGAGTCCCGCTAAAGAATTGATGAAGATAATTTAAAAAGGATTTTCTATTTTATTTTGGAGAGATTTAATTTATTGGATAAATTGAATAAGTAATTAATTACTTATTGGATATGATAATTAATTAAATAGATAAGATTAATTATTAATTGATTTCTTGGAGAAATATATTAATGAATTAATTTATCTAAATTAATTAATTTCATTACTTAATTAATTAATTTATTTATTGGATAAAATAAATTATTTAAATAAATTATTAATTGAATAAAGGATTAATTAAACAAAACAAAAGAAAAATCATGGGCCCCACATGGGGCGTCCAAGAGGATGCCCATTAGGGCTAGTTGGATGATCAATTTGGTCTCTTTTGTTTTGTCCTGGTCAATAAGTCATTGAAATATAAAGGCTTCTCTTGACTTTAACCTAGACACACAAGATACAATTTATTGTAACTCACCAAATAATTGAAGAAAGAAAAATATCCTCTGCCTCTATACACACTAGCCATCGCCCTTATAGAGAAGGAAGTGGGATTTTTCATCATCAATTCGTGCGTGATTATTTAGAGAAACTTGAAGATTACGAGGATTGAAAAATTCAAGAAGTTCATCAATTCGAAGAGTTGAAGAAGAATTGGATTCTTCTACCACCTGGCTTCAACAGGGAAGTTGACTTATTCGATTAAGCTATTTATTGATTCAATTATGCGATTAGAGAAACACTTTGGGTTATATTAATTTTTTTTAATCCTTCCGCTGCGTTTATGAGTTTTTACATCAAACCCAACAGTGGTGTCAGAGCCAATCTCTGATTTGCATATTTGATCTTGTATATGTGATTTAAGATTTGCATGATATGTGTTTTTGAAGCATTTTTGTATGTTTTCTTCAACCTGCGTTTTATAGTTTTTGCCAAGAATTTTTGATTTTTTGTTATTGTAAATCTAGGAATATTTGATGATATTGAAAAATAAAAAATACCGAGGAAAAGCGGGGCTCAAAAAGCCGCAAAAAACTGCATGCAGCAGCCCGCGCGTGCACAACACGCTGCGCGCAGCAGGTCGGGAGGCCAGGCCACATGGCCCGTCGGGTTGTGTGCATGGCCAATGGGTAGCGCGTTTTGGATACCCGATTTGTTGATTTGGATCTTGGATCCGGGTCACAAAACGGACTATGTATGGGTTGAAATTGATATTAGGGTTTTTAGTGATTTTAATTAATCGGGTGGATCAAAAGGATGATGACCTGAATAATTTAAATTAAGCCCAATTGAAAATTATCCAATTTCGATTTGTTAATTAGTTTGGACTTAATTTATTTAAATCTAAATGGGCCAATTAGATTGGTGATTTGGACTTAAATTAAATTTAGCTCAATAAGAAATTAATAAAACGAGCATGTTATGTAATTAATTATTTTGAGCTCAATTAAATAAAATCCAAGTGGACCAAAAGGATCGTGACTTGGGTTGGATGAAATCGAGCCCAATAAGATTAATTGGAATATAATATTTAATTAGACTTAATTAATTATTTTTCAGAGAGATTAATAATTAATTTATGGACTAAATATTATTATTTTTCCTCGACTTGGAAATTACTTAATATTTGAATGAGGAATATAAATTATTTTTCTTAGTAATTAATAATTAATTCTTTGATCAAATAAAAGCATTTCCAATAATATATGGCATTAAATCAAAAATAAAATAGAATTCCATATTTTATGTATTCTATTTGTGTGACTAATATTATTTTAATTAAAGGTAGATGTACTTAATTTCTAATTTTGTATATCTAAGTCAACTAGTTGGACTAGAATGATTTTAGTTGAAATAATGAATGTATAAAAGGTTGGAAATTTAATAAAGGACTTTTTAGTTGGACTAAAATTTTAATATTCAACATAAGTGATTTAAATATTGCGAGCATGTCTTATGTGATTGAAATGCCGATCATGGATTTAGGTTTATTTGTTTTACCTTTACGTTTTATGGGTTATCAACTTTGAGGCTATTTATTATATTCTCAGCATGAGTTGTTTTAGGAATTGAAATAGAATAGTTCAATATTGATAAATTCAAAAGGCCCATAAATGTTTAATAGGTTTTAATTTGTGCCTTTTGTGATGGCCCATTGGCTCGGGCCCTCTAGTAAAAATTCACGATCGAGTGATGGATTTATTTATTCATTTATTTAAATTCCATGAATATTTATATTGAAAAGCATGATTATTAGTAGTATTTGTATGCATGATCAATATGAAATAAAAGCGCTACATAAATTGAATAATGTGCAAAGTGAGACCAAAAACTTTTGACAATTTAAATTCTCCCAAATAAATAATACCGAGTTAGAAAAGGATGTTTGACATCCTCACCCTCCACTAAGCTTTCTAAAATTAAAATTACTATAAGTGTATAACGCTTCCCAGTTATAGGGGTTATACATTTAGAAATAATTTGAAATTTCATTAAGTGCATGAAATGCCTTATTCAAAGCATATTTCACCTCAAAAACCTGTTCTTGGTTAAGTCAAAACAAGTAATCTAATTAAATCTAGTTATTTTCTGCAGTTATTTTCTCGTTTATCTTTCTCAAATATGACAAACCCACTTTCAATCTTACTCGAAAGAAATGTTCTAACTGGACCCAATTACATACAATGGCTCGCGATCTTAAAGAATGTCCTGAGTGAAGAGTCAATTGATTATGTATTGGAAACTGGTCATTCTGTTGTTCCTGAGAGGAATGAGGATGAAGAGGTTCAACTAGTTCACTTTAATTGGACTTGTGGCAATTGTAAAACTAGAGGATACATTCTATGCTCAATGTGCAGTGAGCTACAAAGTTCACATGATACAATGAGCAATGCAAGGGACATAGTTCTTCATCTGGAAGAAATATTTGGAGAGCACAGTAGGACCGTAAGATATTTCATATCAAAAGAACTCTTCAGAGCAAGGATGAGAGAGAAAGAGAATGTGGGAGACCACGTTCTCACGATGATGACCCTAATGGAAAGACTTAGGTCAATGCATTTCTATATGGATATTCATCTTCAAGTTGATCTTTCCTACAATCATTCCCTGACTCCTTCTACTACTTCATCATGAACTTTGATATCAATGATATCGATTGTTCATTAGCTGGGCTGACAAAGAAGCTTGAAATTGAACAAGCTCGGATAAGAACGAATAAGAAGAAAGATTCTTCTATCTACTTAACGAATGACTCATTTGATGATCAACGTAATGGGAAGAGAAAAAGGCAAAAGGAAGTATCCACAAGAACTCAAAAGAAGTTAGGACATGTCCATAAGAGCAAAGGGCCTAAGAAAAGGGATAGATGTCTCGAGTGCGGTGAGCTGGGCCACTAGAAGAGGAATTTCCCAAATTAGGCAAAGGCGCAAAAGGTATGGAACTCTTTGTTTTTAAAACTAACTGTTGTATGACCGTCTTTTCTACTTCGTGGATTCTGGACATAGAGGCTAGTGTCCATGTTTGTTGTTTGGATCAGGATCTGCAGAGAAGAAGAAAGCTGGGTCGAGAAGAAGTGATGATCAAAGTAGGCAGTGGGAAAGCGTCGTGGCTACTAGGATTGGATCTACTTCTCTTTATTTGAATTCTGGACATTTATTGTTTTTAGATAATGTTTTAGTTTTGCCCATGGGGCTTAAAAATATTGTTTCTATTCCTATCTTAGTTAAGATTGGATATACATTCCTTTTTTCTAAATTAAATTGCAACATGTATTATGGAAATAAATTAGTTGGCAATGCTTCTTTAGTTAATGGTTTGTATTATTTAAATGTCCGTAATTCATCTGATGTGAATGTTGTAACTCGTAAACGTGTTAGGAAAGAAGCTAACCTAAAACTTAAGTGGCATCTTAGACTAGGCCATGCCAGAGAGCACAAGATCCACAAAATGAAAAAAGATGGGCTATTAATCTCACTAGGGTCGGATCCCTATCTAACTTGTGAATCATGTCTCTTAGGCAAGATAGCTATATCACCTTACAAGAAGGTCATGAAGATGATCCTTGTACCTATGATCAAGCGTTGATGGATGTCGACGCTTCAAGATGGCGAGAATCCATGGAAACAGAGACGGACTCTATGCAATTGAACTAAATCTGGACTTTGGTAGATCGTCCTGAAGGTATCAAACATATAGGATGTAAGTAGATCTACAAAAGAAAGATAGGTAGCGATGGCAAGGTTGACACCTTTAAAGCCAGGCTCGTAGAGAAAGGGTATAGTTAAAGAGAAGGAATTGACTACCAAGAAACCTTTTCGCCCGTGGCCATGATAAAATCCATCCGAATACTGTTATCCATAGTAGCATACTTAGATTATGAGATATGGCAAATGGATGTCAAAACGACTTTCCTGAATGGATTCCTCAAGGAGGATATCTATATGGAATAGCCAAAGGGTTTTATCTCCGAGATCAATATCCATAAATTATGTAAACTTGAGAGGTCCATATATATTTCTCAAGCAAGCATCAAGAAGCTGGAATCTTCATTTTGATGAAGTAGTAAAGGGATATGGCTACATCAAGAACGAAGATGAACCCTGTGTCTACAAGAAGACTAGCGGGAGCAAACTCTCGTTCTTAGTACTATATGTGGATGACATTCTGCTTATAGGAAATAACGTAGGATTGCTCACCACAGTCAAGAAATGTCTTTTAAGTACGTTTTCCATGAAAGACTTGGGAGAAGCGACATATATTCTAGGAATTCATATCTACAAAGATAGAACGAATAGAATGATAGGTCTGTCCCAAGTCCTTTACTTAGAAAAGGTCCTAAAGAAGTTTAGGATGAACAATTCTAAGAAAGGGTTTCTTCCCATGAGGCATGGGGTACAATTATCCAAGTCTATGTGTCCTCAAAGTGAGGAAGATAGATAGGAGATGAGTAACGTATCCTATGCTTCAGCAGTTGGTAGCCTGATGTACGCAATGCTATGTACTAGACCCGACATTGCCATTATTGTAAGTGCGGTGAGTCGATTTCAGGCAAACCCGGGAAAGGAACATTGGATAGCTATGAAGAATATCCTAAAGTATCTCAAAAGAACTAAGGATATGATTCTCATCTATGGAGGTGGAGACCTGAAGATGGAAGGTTATTATGACTGAGACTTTCAGTCTGATGTTGATGACCGAAAATCCACTTCAGGGTTTGTTTTTACTCTCAATGGTGGAGCGATGTCTTGGAAAAGTTCCAAGCAAAGAACAACCGCTAATTCCACCACTGAAGTTGAGTATGTAGCTACCTCTGGAATCTGTTTGGATGAGAAAGTTTCTTGGAGAACTTGAATCGGTCCCTATTGCTCAACTCCCGCTACCACATTATTGTGATAACATTGGAGCAATAGCGCAAGCCAAGGAACCTAGGTCTCATAACAAATCCAAACACATTGAGACAAGATTTCGCATCATCAGGGAGATCGTTGGCAGAGGAGAGATAGAAGTGTAGAAAATAGCCTCAGCTGACAAGATAGCTGACCCATTCACCAAACCACTACCTCAGGCTGTTTTGGACCGACACGTGGAAAGGATGGGTATTAGATACCACAATGAGTGGCATTGAGTGCAAGTGGGAGATTGTTAGAATTATGCCCTCAGTTTCCATAGAGCATTTATCTTGTATTGAACTTAAATATTATTTATAATAAAAGGCATCATTTAAGTTTTCACATAATTCTTATCTGAATCTATAAGTTGTGTAAAATATTTTGTCCATATTTTCAGTACGTTCCCTCTACTTCCTATGGGATAGGAAGAATGGCACTAGAGAGATCGACCTTGATTACTAAAACTAGTTCGCAAGTAATACGAAGTCTTTAATGGGAAAATAAAGACTTCGAATACTTGTACAATCTTAGTTCTGACATGGAAGTGCCTGTCTGGTATCATGGGATGATAGGAGATTTTGATTGTAGGCATGTCAGATGAACTGATATGCTCGAACACGAATCGCATCAGTTCTGTCACATGAGTTTTCACTCTGTGACTGTCACTGACAGAACTGATTATGCATAATAGGTATATGTCAACCTTTGACCTAAAGTATGAAGCTCAAATACACTTGTGATGTCAAGTCTTTCACTTGAGTAGTTAGACCCAATTCACCCTTTGGTGCGGTCGACCTTGAATTGCGGACTTGATAGGCAAGTGATAGTCTTAGCAGATATCTAATATGGGATTTGTTCTCTCATAAGTGAATAAGGATGTACCCTATGTAAATATAGATAAATAAAGATCAAAGTCTTTGGCCAAAACAAAAGAGACGACTGTGCTAGGCCCTTAATCGATCTCCATGATCTCGTATTCTTATAATTTATACATATGGTCAAGTCCAATGAGTTTGACATAACGTGACTCTCACTTGACCGGGGAACGTGAACAAAGGGTTTATACATTTATGGTATTTACGATTGGAAGGTTGTGGAATGATCCATTCATTCGTATTTCATTTGGGCTACGAAGTGGGCCACGTGACTGGTTAGGTGTTACCGACTTCCTTTGGTTTCCTCTCATTGCCAAATGAAACGAACCTAAAGAGCCGCACTAAAGAATTGATGAAGAAAATTGAAAAAGGATTTTCTACTTTCTATTTTATTTTGGAGAGATTTAATTTATTGGATAAATTGAATAATTAATTAATTACTTATTGGATATGATAATTAATTAAATAGATAATATTAATTATTAATTGATTTCTTGGAGAAATATATTAATGAATTAATTTATATAAATTAATTCATTTCATTATTTAATTAAATAATTTATCTAAATTAATTCATTTCATTATTTAATTAATTAATTTATTTATTGGATAAAATAAATTATTAATTGAATAAAGGATTAATTAAACAAAGCAAAAGAAAAATCCCGGGCCCCATATGGGGTGTCCAAGAGGACACCCATTAGGGCTAGTTGGATGATCAATTTGGTCCTTTTTTTTTTGGTCAATAAGTCATTGAGATATAAAAGGCTTCTCTTGACTTTAACCTAGACACACAAGATACAATTTATTGTAACTCTCCAAAGAATAGAAGAAAGAAAAAAATCCTCCCCCTCTATACACACTAGCCGTCGCCCCTATAGAGAAGGAAGTGTGATTTTTCATCATCAATTCGTGCGTGATTATTTAGAGACAACGTGCTTCGTTGTTTGGATCAATTTTCAAGAAATCAAGACTTGAAGATTACGAGGATTAAAGAATTCAAGAAGTTCATCGATTCGAAGAGTTGAAAAAGAATTGGATTCTCCTACCACCTCGCTTTAACGGGTAAGTTGATTTATTCATTAAAACGGTTTATTAATTCAATTATGCGATTAGAGAAACACTTTGGGTTTTATTAATTTTTTTTAATCCTTTCACTGCGTTTATGAGTTTTTACACAAAACCCAACAATTATAACCCAACATTATGATATCATCAAAAATGAAGAAGAACCATCTGTGTGCAGTAAGGTCAGTGGGAGCTAGATATCATTTCTAGTTGTATATGTAGAGGTTACTCTACAAATGGGAAATGATATGAGCTCATTGAGTTGAATCAAGACATAAATCTCAAGCATATACTCCATAAAAAACTTGGGAGTGACCACTTTCATTCTTAGAATTTGCATCTATGGAGATAGGGCAAATAGGACGATGGGACCCTCCCAAGCGCTTTGCTTAGAATAAATCCTAAAGAAGTTAGGATAGAAGATTTGAGAAAGGCTCTTACCTAGTGAGGAAGAGCAAAGGGTAGACATAAAATATATCATTAAGTATTTGAGAAAAACTTTAGATATATTCTTCGTCTATGCCTGTGGAGAACTGATAGTGGAAATTTATACTTATTCGTACTTTAAGTCTGATAAAGAAATTAAAATTTCACTTTGGGTTTGTATTCACTGTCAACTGTGAAGTAGTAACATGAAAGATTTCCAAGTAAATTACTCCACTATTAAGAATGGATATAAAATTGCCTTGGAACCTTAGAGGTGGTCAAGGAATTTTGTTTGGATCTGAAGTTCGTGGTAGAACTTCTATTGGTCCCGAGCAGGGAGTTTGCATTTATCACTTAATGTGATGAAATGGAGCTAAAGCGCAAGCTGGGGAACCAAGGTCTCACAAATCCAGACACACTAAGAGATACAACATCTTTTGAGAGATCGTTGGAAAAAGCAATGTAGCCTTGTAGAAAATGAACCTCAGCGGATGACACGGCTGACCCGCTCACTAAGCCACTATCTCAGGCGGTGGTCAAGTGACATCTTTAGAAGATGGGTATTATATACCAATTGGCGTAGAGTGCAAGTGGGAGATTGTTGGGAAAGTGACCTCGATGCCAATGAGGAGATTAGAATATAAGGCACTTGTTTATATTGCACAACCCTTAACTAATAGAAAGGCATTTAATATATTGTTCGTAATAAAACTATGTGAATCAAGGCAGACCTTCCAATCCTTATAATAGTTAAGGAGATAGGCACTGGAAAGTTCGGTACTTGATCACTTAAATGGTTCGCAAGTCGGAGAATCTCAATTGGGCATTGAGATTCATTTGAACTTGTATAACACATGCTTTGATAGGGAGTGCCAGCCGAACACTATGACATAGTGGGAGTTTGTGTCATAGATACATTGACGAGACTAATGTATTCGAACACGGCTTGTAGTAATCCGATCACATAGGCTTTTACTGATTTACTGTCAAGGATTGGATTACTAATTATGATAGTATGCGTGAGACTTAGACCTGAGTAATCACGTTGAAGATGTGCTTGTGAAGTCAAGTCCGTCATTAGAGTAGTTAGATCCAATTCACCCGTTAGCAGGACCAACCTCGAAGTGCGGCTGGATGGGCAAGTAGCAGTCTTAACTGATTAGCAAGATGGAATTCACTGTCTCGAAAGTAAACGAGAAGTATCCTATGCAATCATAAGTAAATGAGATTAAAGTTTTCTAGCCAAAGCTCATGAACTAACTCGTGTTTGACACGAAGAGTAGTTCTGTAATCTCATGTTACTATGATCCTTAGCATAGCATCGAGTCCTGTGAGTTTGACATTCCATGACTCTCACTCGATCGGGATGCGTCAGTGAAGGGCTTATACTTATACAATATTCATAATCTAGATGTTCGTAATGACATAGTCATTTCATACTAGGTTGGGCTACGATGTGGGGCCACGGTGCTGGCTAGGTATCACCCACATCCTTCGGTGTCCTTCCATTGCCAATCGGAACAAACCTAGAGAGTCTCGCAATAAAGGAATAAACTTGAAATCGAGTTTTGTTTTTAGAGGGTATTTTGGTAATTTGTCCTATGGTAGGACGAATTAATTAATTGGACGAACTAATTTAATTGGTTGTTTAATTGGATTAAACAGTGGTAAATTAAATTATTTAATTTGAATAGTTAATTAATTGGGTTAATTTAATATTTAAATTGGAATATTAATTTAATGTATATTTATTTAATTGGATTAGATGTAAAATAATTAAATTAAGTGGATTAAATTGACTGGGTCATTTTAGCCCACATGAGGCGTCCAACGGGCCCTTATGGGCTTGTGAACTGGGCTTAAGTTGGAGGATTATTTAATCCTCCAACACAAGCATTAGAGAAACAATTCATTTCATTCAGAAAAATAACACAATGAGAATACTGGAATCCTCCATCAAAAATACAAGACAGAAAAATTCATATTGCCTCTATCTAGCCGCCTCGGGAGATGATGATGATGATTTCCAAAAAGTCCTAGAGACGGGATGTTTAGAACGTTAAAGATTCGCAAGGATTAATAGAATTCAAAAAAGGTAAGTTGTTCACTTTCTTCGTTTTAAATGAATTGATCTTGGCTTTTCGGAATTCGGATATGTTTTAAATTTCGATGCGCATGATACTAGGATTTCCAACAGCGGTCAGATGTTAGCTAGTGCATTAAAGTCTGGTATTAATTACATTTTCAAGTTTCTGCGGTTTCTTTCCTACATAAGGCACCCTCCAACCTCATTCTCATATATCATGATGCACAAGTATGCATTCAGCATGTTCATATCAAATCATGATCCACAAGTATTCATTCAGCATGTTCATGTCGTATCTCCAGCTTTTAGAAATCTTTTTCTTGAGATCTTGAGGGTTCAAAGCAGAACTGTTGTTCGTAGACTATGAGGTTTGAAGTGGTTCTACCTCAGTTTAATATCGTTGTATCTTGGGACACAAATTGTTCCAGCACGTACCACCTATAGCGGGCAACATTGTGTTAAGGACGGAGGGTTGTTCCTCCGCCTCGATTCAATTCCTATTAACATCTTCCAATTCATTCGTCTGGAACTACCAGACCCAGTTACAGATTCCAGAAGCAGATTGAAGATACCTAACATTATGTGTCAATTTCTTTCTCGCAAGTGTGTTTAAAAATCACACACTATACACCTTACTGTGTGAGAGAAATAAACATTAGAACCATTACACTTGATTTAGCATAGATCTTTCCTTGGTAGTCCATCCCCTTGTATGGAGTAACCGTATATCTGCTAGGTTTCTTGTTACCATAGCGCTCCAAACTACTTTAAGATATACTTTAGTGCACAAGAAAATATCGATAAACCGCAACTAAATATCAATTTCATTTCAATTATTGAATGAATGAACGAACATATTTTATCTAATTGGAAAAATATCCAAAAAAGTAGTTAAATAACCAAGCATAAATTAAAAGCGGGGGGAAACAAAGGGCCTGTTTGTTTGTATTTTCAATTTACTTTTTTCATTTTTATTTTTATCTGAAAATAAAAATGCACAGTTTATATTGTTTTTAATTGAAAATATTCTCATTTTCATTTTTCGTTTTTACGTTCTCAATAAACTTTAATCATTTCTTTAAAATTATATTTCACGTCACTCATCTCACAATTTCTTTTTATCTATTTTCTCTCCATCTCCTTTTAATTTTTTAAACAATTATCTCTCATCTACTTTAAACTTTTTAAATCCAATCCATTTCACACATAACAATCACCAATTTCAACTATTTTCTAAAACACAACCAAATACACCTATTTTTTTCACTTTTTTTTACATAAAATTAAAAAACTCATTCCCCCATATATTTTAGAAAATGACGGTTAAAAATTAAATTAATACATCCAAACAGAGCCAAAGGGTCCCTAATAGAAGTTATATTATAGAAAAAGACAAACACAAAGTTGATGGTTTCTGTTACTAACCATTCGAGAAGTGCCTATGTCGTCTCCATATATTTCTTTAATAAATAATTAGTTTTTATAATCAATAAAAATCCCCTTCATGTGGGCCAATTTTTGCAAAGCACCTTGTCTCCATGTTTAACCCCTCACATCGTCTTCCATTATGCTCTATAGTTAATTCAGACCAAGAAATAATAATAATAAAAATAATATTATTATTGGTAAAATTTTAATTACAACTTAACAGAAAGGTTAAAGCAGGCCAATGTTGAGTAAACAAATTGTGAATGTCTCTACATATTTAAGATAAATTGTCATATAAGTCTTATAGGATAGGGCTTATTGCAATTTTAGTTTTATTATTCATAAACTTGCAAAGTTAGTCAAATTGAGCACATTTTATCAATTTTGGTCCCACAAGTTACAAATTGGATGGAATTCCGCATGTGTAATGCACACACCGTTAATTTTATTACTGATCACATGCAAGACACATGACCAAACTAACGTTTCATTCATTTTTACCGGTTGTGATTAAAAATAAAAAAGTATGTATCGGGACTAATTTTATAAATTGTAACTAATGAGATTAAAAATGAAACAGGCTCTATCCTATGGGATATATATTGCAATTTTCTAATTATTTACTACCAATATATAGTCACTTGTGTAACCCAAAAGCATGCATATTTATTTTAAAATAATGACCCACTTGCTTCAATATTAAATCATGAGTAACTTATCATCATGCATACTGACCTTTCGAAAATTGTTTTGAGTTCATCTTTCGACTAGCTTCCTAGTTAAAATTTAAGTTGTGGAGACTTAAAATCATGATTAGTAATTTTGAATTTTGTTTCATACATTATGATGACTTCAGAGTTGGCCTAATTTTTGAGTCATTAAATAAAACCTAATTTTAATCATCTCTCTGGTCAATTAATGTATAATGGGGCCAAAGAGATGAAACTTCCACAGCGTAAAGAGCCACATGCCATGTCTCATTACACATTAATATTAGTACATAAAGGGAAAGTTGGCAATCATGATAGTCTAACAATATCTGGGCAAATTGCATGTTTTGTCTGATAACTAACCGCAGTTCAATTGTTTTTTTGATAATAAAACGCAGTTCAATTTTGAATTCATTGTTTTCGGATTCTCACGTTGCACGCTAACTCTCAAGGTTTCTCATGTTAGATCATGTTTCCTTATTTCGTCAAGTAATTAACAGAGAAAACATGTGTGTCCCTCACGTGGCTGTTAGTAATTAGTATGTTTCTAGAGAGGAAAATTTATTGCGTATCTAGTGATTTATGTTTAAATATTAAAAAAATACTCCCTAAAAAATATGCAAGTCACAAACTTAACATAATCTCTCAAAATCATAAAATAATATAGAGATAAACACATATAACTACCTGTCATATTTTGAATTGGACACTTACCCCCATAAAAAAAAAAAAACTAAAAATCCCCCTGCCATTTCAAAAAAGACAGATGACTTTTGCCAATGAATTTTCTGTGAGGCCAAAAATGCCCTTACATTTTGATGATATTTACACAGTATTTTACCAATTTTATTTTATATTTTCACAATCATTTTAAATTTATATATTTGCTTTTTTTCTTTTTCCTTCTTCTTCTCTAACCCGCCTTCCTTCCCAAAACCCTAATCCTAACCTCAACCATTTTTTTTTATAATTTTAAAATTATTAAAAAAATATATTATTGTATGTATGCAACTTATATAGAGTAGAAACCGCCACAACCATTGTTCGCCACCGCCGTCCACCACTCACCAACCACCACTGAAGCAACAATCTAAAGAAATATACATTTGGAATTCCCAGAAAATATGAAACAGCTCTATACAAAAAAATCTAGAGATTTGTTAAATCGAACTCTGTCGTCAACCCACTCCCGAAATCGATCGCCAACGTCCCCCTTCCCTCCAAAATGAGATGCCGCCAACCCCCATCGTCTATAAATCGAATGCCATCTATTGGACGGACAACCTTCATCTGAAGATTAGGTGTGCACATGCCTAATATTCAGTTGTCTACAAAATACAACTTAAGTTTAGGCGTGGGCACGCCTAATAGCCAGATTTGTCTTCAGCTAGATTTGACGTGGGGATTCAAATATGGTATTTGCTGGATATTGGAGATTATCATATATCTCCAACATATTATAGAATAACTTTAGGATTTGTATATATTCTGATATTGTTTTAGGTAAACTAGAATTCTATTCTTGATAGGAGTATATTCCTTGTATTCTTAGGGTTGTATATATATTGGCTTATGCATTTTGTTAATACAAGAAATCTTTTTCCCAAAGTTTTCTTTATATGGTACCAGAGCCATAGAAGATGAAATAAAGAAAAAGAATGGCGATGAGAAGAAATCTCGATCGCCGTACATATTGAATGTACAATTGTAAGGGGCACCCTGGGCTAACTCCGCTCAGAAGGTTGGTCAGTTATTGTCAGTGGGGATGACGAACAGTCAAAGTTGCAGTTTCAAGAATGATTAGTAGTGAACGGTGGACTACCTTCTTGAAGCTGATAAGTTCTTGCAAATCAAATACTAATGGAAAGCTATCTGGTAAGACCGCTTTGAACTGAATAATTGATTTGGGCGCCTATCATCATATGACTGAAAGAATAGAGTGAAAGACTGATTTAAAATACATATCATAGTGGTTGAGCTGTCTTGTAACGGTCTCTAGGCTCTTCGGGGTCCATGATGGCCTTTTTATTGATTTTGACGATGGGATTGCCTAATGGCAATCAGACGATGGCTCTAAAAGAAGGGTCGATAAGTTTGGATGAACATATGAATTTAAAGAATGGGCTATATGTCCCAAACTTGAGTTGCAATTTTATTTCAATATAACAATTAATTACTAGAAAAATTGAATTGTAACATCATATTTACTAAAATCTCATGTGTTATACAGGACCCTAGTTTGAGGATGGTGATTGGAGAGGGTGAGCGAAGAGAAGGGCTTTATTTTCAAGTCGGGGGCATAAATTATAGCATACAATGCAAATCATGTGGATTTTATTTAATTGTGGCACAAAAGAATGGGCATCCATCTAATAGAACAATAAGTTTGCTTCCTAAGATTAGTGTTGGTAATGAAAATGTTTGTATGAATGCGGTAACGAGTAATGTGCAAATAAGTTTGGAGATACGATGATGCTTTTATTCAAACACCCCATTTTGTTGCGGAGTGAAGGGGCAAAACAGACGAAGCTGGAAGCCAGGCGTAGCAAAAAGGGTGCGAAATTGAGCATTATTGATCTTACGACCATCATCACTTTGAAAAATCTTAATTTTAGTTGTAAACAAGCTCTCAAATTTTTTTTTAAAGAACAAAAAATGAGTAAAAACTCCAGATTTGGCACGCATAGGATAAGTGTTGGGAAAAATTAACTAAAATGCAGTGGAAACAGTGTAATTAATTTTTGGATTTTCCCAATACAGGATCAATCTCGGGGTTTTATCACGTGTATGTACGATAGAGATATTGACACTTTACCAGTTGTAGCGAAGTGGTTGGAAAATCACTGAATTTGTAATTCTTCAATGCTTTCACGAACTGTTCCGGTTGATTGATTGATAATCCGAGCAGTTCAAAAATGCTACCTCCAAATTGTCTCGTCGACAAAATTCGAACAATTTTTTTTTTCTCTTTTTGGCAGTGAGGCCGACGACTAGAGAGAAGAGAGAGGGAAGGTTTTTCTTTCTTGTGGCTCAAGTGTGTAACTTATGTTATGACCTAGGTATTAACTAATGTGATATATTTATATCACTTAAGTTATAACCTTGGGCTCAAAATAGTCCATGTAGGAGGCCTAGTAGTCGCCCACATGGTCATGGAGTACCTCTTGGTGCACCAATTTGAGCTCCGACCAATCATTTATTTAATTAATTAATCCAATTCAATTAATTAATCTAATTAAATAACAGATCAGATATTTAATTAATTTTATTTCTCCAAAAAATAATATATTAATTAAAGTATAACGAATTAACTTATTTCTTCAAATAATTAATTCCATTTAATTAATTTTAAGTATCCAATACTTAAAATATCACCACAAGAAATATACCACATTCTATTTCGATCTTTCCTTTTTAAGCATGATTTATTAGATTCATCTATATTTGGCAATGAAAAGATTCCATTGAATATGGGTTGCACCTAGCCAGTCAAGTTGCCCACATCGTATCCCGAATAAGATGAAATGATTGGATCATTTTTACCTTTCCTATTGTAAATACCATGTAAATATGATGGTGCTAAAAATCGTCAGACAGTTGATGTCACGTGATTGACCGTGTGGAGTAAGGGAATCGGTCCAACTCACGACAAACTAGGTTGAGGGTCGAATAATTTATAGACTGCACTCGGTTACTTCGAGCTGCCTATGTACCCAACGCATGTGGGATCAAGTCAGTTCGTAATTCTCTTGGGGCTACTCTCAATAGCCAGTGAATTTTTACTGGGGGAGTAGATAATGCTCTTTTTCCAACTCCTCTAAAGTATTTATAGGGGGCTAGTAGTGGGCTATGGGCCACGGGCCTCAATTTAGTTAACAACCCATCAAGGTGTATCTCTATGAGAGTATGGTCTTTTAGACCGATACTTGGACCCAACTATCTTTGGTGGGTCCTTCGCCCCGTTCGGACTGATCCGACGGATCCCCCATGGATCAGTCTGCGAGTAGCAGCCCGAACCGTCATATGTACATCGGCAATTACCATAATACCCTTGGGTACTTTTTGGTGCACATCATAATGACCCCACTCCCGGGTTTACCGGGTGGGACCCTAGAATAAATGTAGTTTGTTCATGACCCGGGTGGGACGACACAGTTCATGATACCGTAGTTTGTTCACAATCTCAATCTGGACCCTTAATGGGAGCGGGGGGACCCTTCATAAGTCCTCTACCTCTCTCGGTATTATTGGAGGGATTATGTGGTATAATCTCTATCCATAGCCTTAGTGGGAGCGGGGAGACCTTTCGTTGGTCCTCGGCCTCTCTCAGTCTTATGGAGGGACTATAGGGCATGATCTCAATCCATAGTCTTAATGGGAGTAGGGAGACCTTTTGTAGGTCCTCAGCCTCTCTCGGTACTATGGAGGGATTATAGGGTTGCCCATCCTCTGACGAGTCATATATGACTCGAGGGTTATTAGCGATGCCACCCATGTTGACCTCGAATGGAGTCGCATGTGATATTCTTAAGGCCTCTAGTGGAGCGGGTCATGTTAAAGTTTCTATTCTTTCCCTTATGTGGGTGGAGCGGGTGTTAGTTTATAGCTGTTGGATAATAGCACAATAATGGTGACACAAGCATCTAAGTATATGTTTGGCTAGTGGCCTAAATTTATCAAGTGTCGCCTACTTATTATCATGGCAACTTAAAGAATAGCGGAAATAAAGTAAGTGTTGAGACCTGATGATGGCCTAAGTTGGAGCCACCAACTCTCAGTTTGCTATTCGACCATGACTCAAAGATAATGTTTACCATATGCAGAGGAAATGGGTGCTATTAAGCACTCAGGCAAATCATTCAAGTCATTCATGCATGAATTAAAAGAAATAAGGGCGGGGGGGGGGGTGCATGCAGGCACCTCAAAACCAATGTCTCCGGGTGCACTTAGGCACCTCAAAACATAAAAAAACACTTGGCTCCTGGCTAACATGATATTATCTTTAAATTGTTTATGGAATAAGTGGTGACTGATAGTTTACCTTCGGAAGCTTGTAGGGGCTCGATAATCTAACTCCGATGAGTTAGGGGAGTACTCCTCCATCGAGATCACGTTGATCGCTAGTTGCTTCCCTTTATCCTCAGGGTCGTTTTCTTCAAGCTTTCTTTTGGGTTTCTTTAGTGCGTTCGCATAGCACTCTCTCGCCACCTTGACATCTCCAATCGCTTCTCCCACTCCTTTGGGGGTGGGAAACTTGATCTTCATGTGGAAATTTGAGATAACCGCCTGGAGCAAGTTCAAGCTTGGCCTCCCCAAGATGACGTTGTAGGTGGAGGCGACTTTGACCACTAAGAACTTAACCATTTTCGTAGAGCGTGTGGGATAGACGCCAAGAGAGATGGGGAGAGTTACTTTCCCTAGGGCTTCCACAGTCTCACCCGTGAATCCCGTGAGGGGAGTGTTGATCATCTGAAGCTGGGCATTGTCCACCTCCAACTGAGCAAAGGCATTATGGAATATTATGTCCACCGAACTCCCTCTATCAACTAACACTTTTTTTACCCAGAAGTTTGAGAAGGTGGCGGATATTACCAAGGCATCATTTTTTAAGGGGACCCCATCCCCCATATCTTGATGACCAAATTCTATAGTGGGACTATTGGCTCCTATTTGATTGATTTGCCCCCCATGCGGGGCAGTCAAAGTGTGCATCCTAGTAGCTGCTCTCACCGAGGCTTTCCTCGCATTCACCGAATCACTTTCGGCCGGCCCTCCTAAAATCACTCCTATGATCCCATTCATCGGGGGATTGTCCACGTCCGAGCCCACTGTCTGGGGGTTGCTCTTGCCTCCATCTCTACCCCTCTATATCTAGGGTGTCTGAACGGTTACCTTGGATGGGGCAATTACCTCTTGCAGGTAGCCTCTCTTAATTAACTTTTCAATCTCCATTTGAAGGTGGTGGAATTCTTCCATTGTGTGTCCTTTGTCACGATGGAACCTACAATACTTCTTGGAATTGAGCCAACTAGGACTATAGCTCATCTTCTTCGGCCATGAGACTATGCCTTGCTGCTCCGCTATGGCTAAGACTTATTCCCTCGAAAGGGTAAGGGGTGTATACTTGTCAAATCCCGATGGGGGTATAGGCTTTCTCTCTATTTGGCCTCCGGTGCCTTGTCTTCATCTCTAGCTTTCCTCTTGTTGCCACCACTTTCATTTCTTAGTGACCCTATGTTCTCTTTAATCCTTATGTGTTTCTCAGCTCTAGCCAGCAACTCCGCCATGGTCGCTGGGGGGGCTTCTCTGCAATCGACTCTTTGAACCTACCATTCCGTAAGTTCTTCTGCATGATGCTTGACAATGACTCATGGTTAACATGTGGCATCTCAGACACCGGGTTGGAGAATCCTCTCACATAATTCCGTAAGGATTCTCCGTCTCTTTGAACTATCGTGAACAAGAAAGATGTTGTCTTGGGGTATTCCTTGTTCAAGGAGAAGTGATTAAGGAAGCGCCTGATCAGCTGATCAAAGTCGGCGATAGTGCCAGCCGGTAGCCTATTAAACCAACTTAGAGCTTTTCCTGAGAGAGTGGTCCTGAAGATCTTGTAGTACGCGGCACCGCTGATATCATACATATCCACCTTTGCGTTGAACTTGTCAACATGTTCTTGAGGGTCTCCATCTCCCTCGTACTCACTTAGGTGTGGAATTTTAAGCCCTAGGGGCAAGGACTCAACCAATATTGCTGAACAGAACGGGCTTCTCTTTGACGGAGCCACCGCTAAGAGAACTAATTGTATTTCCTTGTACCTCCTGTAGTCCTCGGGGCTTCTATCACAGCGAGCTTCATGTCTTCTTTAACCCTCACGCCTTGGTAAGGCCTCCTCGGGGATCACTAGAGAGGCGTTGGCCTTCTATCCCTGCCTCTTTGTGGCCTTTCAAGGGGTGAGGCCACGATGTTCTCTTCTTCTCTAACAGCGCCATTCACCAGAGAGTTGGAATGTTTTGAACCAATCCCTCCAGGGGTCAGGGATTCTCGACCTCGGCTGGGAGACTGGCCTAGCGCCCTTCAATGGTGGCAACTCTTATCACGAGGCTCAGTACCTCTGTGAATAGATGGTGGAGGTGGATTCGAAAAACCCAGCTCACGAGGGTGGGGAGTCCCCGGACGAGCTTATGTTGTGGGGGTCTTGCCCCCCACCAGCTTCTAGATCTTGAGGTGTCGGGGAAAGATGTGCCCAGGCGTATTGCTGAACAGCCCTTGCCGCTGCTCTCACTGAGGCATCCTCTACCAGATCTAGTAGCTCCTCTTGGGTGATCTCGAACACCTTAGAACCAGGGGGTGGGATCACCTCTGGTACAACAGGTGGTGCGTTTTGTCCTCTAGCTGGGGTTGCTTCTTCCGGGCCTCCGCCCTCAGTTTGACAGTTGAGGGGATTCTTCTCCCTCTCTGGATTCCTGGGCAATTCTCAGGCACCAGGTTGGGATTTTCATCGACCATAGTTGGGTGTTGTTGACTGGTCATTCTATCTCTAATAGTACCAACTTGTGACCTAGTTTGCATGCTCAGTGGTTGTGACACTGTTCCCACAGACAGCGACAATCTGATGATGCTAAAAATAGTCAGATAGTTGATGTCACGTGATTGACCACGTGGAGTAAGGGAACCGGTCCAACTTACGACAAACTAGGTTGAGGGTCGAACAATTTATAGATTGCACTCGGTTACGTCGAGTTGCCTACGTACCCAACGTATGTGGGATCAAGTCAGTTCGTAGTTCTATTGTGGGGTTACTCTCAATAGCTAGTGAATTTTTACTGGGGGAGTAGATAATGCCCCTCTCCTAGCTCCTCTAAGGTATTTATAGGGAGCTGATACTGGGCTATAGGTCACGGGCCTCAATTTAGTTAACAACCCATCAAGGTGTATCTCTTTGAGAGTATGGTCTTTTAGATCGATACTTGGACCCAACTATCATTCGTGGGTCCTTTGCCCTGTTCAGACTGATCCGATGAATCCCCCACGGATCAGCCTACGGGTAGCAACCCGACCCGTCATATGTAAATCAACAATTACCATAATACCCTTGGGTACTTTTTGGTGCACATCAAAATACAAATTCTTCGTTTCCTTACCCAGGTCAAGTGCGAGTTATGGTTCAGGTCAAACTAATAAACTCGACTCTATGTTATATTTCTAATAAGTCGAGATCAGTGAAAGCTTTGGCCAATGATTTTAAGATCTAACGTACTTATAAATGCATAGGAGGATTCCTTGTTCATTTTTGAGGGAATGAATCTCATCTTGGATATTAGTTAAGACTACTACTTGCCCATTAGGTTGCAGTCCGAGGTTGACCCCACCAAATCCTTTGACAGCTTCATGAAAATGAAGATTCCAACTCTTAGAGGCTTGCTTAAGTCCACAAATGGATCTCTTAAGCTTACACACCTTATGAATACCAGACCCAGATATGAAGGCTTTAGAGTGATCCATATAGATATCCTCTTCGAGCAATCCATTCAGAAAAGCCGTCTTCACATCCATCTGCCATTGTTAGGTATGTTCCCTTGATGCCAACGAGGAGTTAGAATTTGTAGGGCACTGATTTGTATTGTACAAATCAATAGAGGTATTTATTTTGTCCATAGCAATCTTGATGACATTAATATAAGTATTGAACAAATAAGTCCCGAGTAATCAAGAGGGAGCTTCTACTCCTCGACAGTTAGATGAGATGGACAGTAGAAGTATCAGTTCCTTGTTTACTTAAACTGTAGTTTGAAAGTCGACGGCTCTTAATTGAGAATTAAGACCAGACTTGTATGACGCAAGTTTTGACAAGGAGTGTCAGTCGGTCACTTTGGATGGTAGGAGCTAGGTCATATGTATAGGAATGGAATTGATAAATTTGAACACAGCTCGCCGTAATTGAACCACATGGGTAATTACTCTTGGACTATCAATGATTAAATTACTGGTCACGGTAGTGTGCCTAGGCCTTAGACCTGAGTATTCACAAAGATTGGACTTGTGACACCGAAAGAGTTATTAGAGTAGTTAGATCCAATTTACCCTTTGGTGGGATCAACCTCGAAGTGTGGTTCAGAAGGACAGGTGGCAATTGTTCGGTGATTGCCAATAGGGGCTTCAATGTCTCGGATAGTAACGAGTTAACGTCCTGTGCGATCGTAGGTAAAATGAAATTATAAGTGTTTAGCCAAAGCTGGAGAACTAACTTATTTCTATGATTCATAAAGGACATCATCGAGTCCTATGAGTTTGACACAATCCATGACTCTCACTCGATCGGGATGTTACAATGAAATGCTTATACTCACTGGGTGTCTGTGACCTAAAGGTTCGTATATGATCTATTAGAATTGATCTCAATTGGATTTCGATGTGATTCCACGAGACTGGCTAGGTGACACCCACATTCTTGGTCTCTTTCCAATGCCAATGGAGACGAACTTAGAGAGTCGCGCTTTCAAGGAATTAAGCAAAGAAATTCTTTCGTTGTCAAATACCATAAATTAGGTAATTTGTCATTTGATGGACAAATTTATTTATTTCATTAATTAAATTAATGAAAATATATTAATAAGAATTAATTAGATTTATTTATTATATTCATCATGTCCTAAATTAATTATTAGATTAATTAATTTAGCTGATTATTAATTAATATCATATTTTAATTAGATTAAAATGTGTTGAACTTAATTAATAATTAGACTAAGTTGACAGTCAACTTAGCACAATAAATGATGAAGTAGGCAAGTACTATAGGAATTGGTTGGCTCAAGGAATTAATTAATTCCAAGACCATCATTCCTTATAAATACATGATACCTAGTGGAAAAACCTAAGTCACTCAAAATAAACTTGACAACAAAGAAAGAAGAAGAGAAAATATTCTTTCTCCCCTTACCTATAGCCGTCGCCCTCTTGGAATGCAGAGGAGGTGGATTTTCTTCACGTCTTATTTCCGGCGTAATATCTAGAGGTGGGGGTCCTTGAGATTGCTGCTGTGTAGATGATAAATCAAGAAATGAATCACGCTTCGATAATGGTAAATCGTTGTGTTATTGTTTTAAACGCTATAAAGTGATCAGCTTTAGGAATCCACAATTGTTCGTGCTTCCGCTGCGCATCCGAACGGATTCCTAACAGTGGTATCAGAGTCTTCTTTAATGGCTTCAATAATTTTATACGCATTTTTGATTATGTTGGATGAATTTGTTTAGAACTTTTGATTTTGAATCCTGTATAGGTAAAATTATTTTTCTGAAAAATAAATCTAGAGTAATTCATTGATTGGATCAGAAAATTGAACAACGAAGATGATTGGGTTTAATAAAGTAGCAAGGCTGCTGTAATCCGAATAACTGTACGTATACTGGCATGAGCAACAGACGGCGCTTTGAGTGTTGTCCTAGTCTGGTTTAGCACCGCCACATGCCGACTGTGGGGTGGGGGGGGGCGGGGTTCAAAAGCGGCGCTGAAAAACGCCGCCATAGGCTTCAAAAGGCAACGCCCGTCTGCCGCTTTTAGTAAAACCAGACGCACACACCAACGCTAAACCTCCGCCTTGCAATTGCCTGATACGTTTTGGAAACACCGCTCACCGCCGCTGTTCCCCGCCGCCCGTGCTATTGAAATTGTTGGGTTTCGCAAAAAATTATATAAACGCAGCAGAAGGATTTCAAAAATTAAATTACAAACCCAAACTTTGATTTATTTGATCGCATATTCAAATTGACAATTCTACCTAACGAATAACTTCTTACCCGTTGAAGCGAAGTGGTTGAACAATCTTATTCATCACTTGAAACTTGAATTGATGAATTCTTCATTTCTTGAATCCACATATAATCTTCAATTCTTGAATTCTTCGAATTTATTGAATTTGTTCCTAACAACAAAATTAAGTTGTCTTTAAATTATCAAGCACAGATTGATTGACGAAAAATTCCCACTAATTATCTCTAAGGGGCGACGGCTAGTATAGAGAGAGGGAGGAGGATTTTTTCTTTTTCTCTTTCTAGGAGAGTTATGAAAGCGTATGTCATGTTCTAGTTCAAAGAATCCTTTTATATTTCATGACTTATTGACCAAGACAAACAAAAGACCCCTTGTAAATTGGGAATCCTCATGGATGCCCAATGAGGCTTAATAGGTGTTCATTTGGACGCCTTTTCAACCCCTGGGATTCTTTTGTTTTAATTAATTTTTTATTCAATTAATAATTTTTATATCCAATAAATATATTAATTAATTAAATAATCAAATTAATTAGATAAATTAATTCATTTATATATTTCCATAGGAAATTGATGATGGTAAAAATCGTCAGACAGCGATTGTCACGTGATGAACCACATGGGGTAAGGGAACCGATCCAACTCACGACAAACTAGATTAAATATGTATTAAGTTATAGATTGCACTTGGTTACTTCGAGCTGCCTACGTACCCAAGGTATGTGAGATCATGTTAGTTCGTAGTTCTTTTGTTGGGTTACTCTCAATAGCCAGTGAATTTTTACTGGGGGAGTACATCTTGAGCCTCTCCCAGCTCCTCGGAGCTGGTAGTGGGCTATGGGACATGGGCCTAACGTAGTTAACAACCCATCAGGGTTAGTCTCCTTGACATTATGGTCTCTTAGACTGATATTAGGACCCAACTATCTTTGGTGGCTCTTTCGTCCTTTTTGGACTTGTATAGCGGGTCATCCACGGATCCCAACCTGCGGGTGGCGACCCGACCCAACCAATCTTGGGGACACAAGAAATTACCAAAATACCCTTAGATACTTTTTGGTGCACATCATAATGCCCCCCACTCCCAGGTTTTCCAAGTGCGATTCCCGGGAGTAGAAATAATCCCGCTCAGGCAGTGCCATTTAGCTGAGGAGATAGCTTGCCCTTCTACCCCTATTTTACTTGATACAACCTATGATCTCTCTACCCTCAAGTAGCACTCTTATAAGGGTCATTGGTTTTTATCTGATGGTGTGGCGAGCGTCGCTTAATGAATAAAGAAGGGGGTGCCAGGAGTTGACCTCGGTGACTTAAGGCTGGTCGCGACTGGTCATGCTGGTTGAGTGCCTCGCAGCTGATCGTGCTAGGCAAAGTCGTTAGCCTCTATGGCAAATGGGCAAGGTTTTTTGCCTCGAGGTGAGGGGTTGCGAATGGGCAAGGTGTTTTGCCTCGAGGTGAGGGGGTAAATTCCTTAGCATCTATTGCGAATGGGCAAGGTCTTTTGCCTCGAGGTGAGGGGGCAAACTACTTAGCTTCTAATGCGAATAGGCAAGGTCTTCTGCCTTGAGGTCAGGGGGTAACGTCCTTAGCGTGTATTGCGAATGGGCAAGGTCTTTTGCCTTAAGGTAAGGGGCAAAGTCCTTAACCTCTATTGCGAATCGGCAAGATCTTTTGCCTCGAGGTGGGGGGCAAAGTCCTTAGCCTCTATTGTGAATGGGCAAGGTCTTTTGCCTTGAGGTAATGGGCAAAGTCCTTAGCCTTTATTGCTAATGGGCAAGGTCTTTTGCCTCGAGGTGAGGAGGCAAATTCCTTTGCCTCTATTGCCAATGGCCAAGGTCTTTTGCCTAGAGGTGAGGGGGCAAAGTCCTTAGCTTCTAATGTGAATGGGCAAGGTCTTTTGCCTCGAGGTAAGGGGCAAAGTCCTTAGCCTTTATGGCGAATGGTCAATGACTTTTGCCTAGACGTGAGGGGGGAAAGTCCTTAGCCTCTATTGCGAACGGGCAAGGTATTTTGCCTCAAGATGAAGGGGCAAAGTCCTTAGCCTCTATTGCGAATGCGCAATGTCTTTTACCTAGAGGTCAGGGGGCAAAGTCCTTAGCCTCTATTGCAAAATGGCAAGGTCTTTTACCTCGAGGTGAGGGTGCAAAGTGAAAGAGTTAGGTGCCCGGCGCGCCATTTGTAGGGCGTAGTAACCGACTCTTTAAACAGTCTTATATTGTATCTTGTCAAGTTATTTAATAAAAGGCATATTCTTCTTTATCTTATCATTCTATGTAACTAGATAAAGTCCCGTAGATCACTCTTAAGCTATGAGATGTGTTTGGTATTGGGGATGCTAATCATGGAATACGTCTTTAAAGTTGTGGTCTTAAAGATGTTCCAAGTCATAGAATCATTGAGACAGAGATATTAATGGCTTGTAAAGACTTTCACGTACAATGCACACTCTTGGAGAGTGTAACCTATTCCATGGATACTGATACGGTGTACATCAGTGCATGTACGTGGGTTCTTGTTGCGCTCAAGTAAACTAAACAATCCCGCCGAGATTCCATATTGGAGTCGATGTCTAATTTAGAATCTCCTCGGTTACGTAGGCGTAAGATTGGTCCTCATGACTTAAGGCACCATTGGTCATCTTGTGCATCGCCCACTGTACTTCGATTTGTCACACGATTCCAGGCGAGTCATAAAGTGGGACATATTGGGTCCAGTCTGGTTATGTATGGAGGCGCGTGAGTGCCAAAAGAGAATCCGTCATTGATCATTAGCATCGGCACATATCCTATATACTTCACTGTGTATTGACCATGGGAACCTCCGGTCGGAGTCGTATCAATAAGGAGGCACAGTGTTTCCTCGCTTGATTGAAAAATTGGTCAATGTCACTTAGATCGATATGCATAGAATCGAGTTACTGGGATTTCGAATGACATCCAAGTCCTAGATTTGATCGGGATATTTGATGGAAGGATTTTACTTATGCAAAAATCGTAATGCAGAAAGGTCACCTAATAATCGTTCATGGCTAGGTCTTCTTGGCGCGTGGCTAGTACTAACCTTGATTTGTAGGATCCATGAATTAATCGGTAATTAATTCTTAGCCGGATTAAAATACTTGGAGTAATTAACTTTAGCAATGAAAATTGCAAAGGCACAACGGGGTTGTGTTCTTGCTACTAGCACATGAGCGAACCTACAGTGGGGTTACACACTTAAGAAAGTTCAATTGCTATGTGAATATTAATCCGGTTTAGGATTAAAGTGAAATTTATTAATGAGATTAATTGATTAAGTGGAAGACATTTTAATTAGTAAGATTGGGAAAATAGTTGTTCTATTATTTAATTTTGGAGATTAATCATTAACAGAAATTATTGTTATCCGGGAATTTATTTAAGCTACTAATTGTACTATTAATTAATCATGAGGATTATTTAATTAACTAGTCTTGGAAGACTTGGGAGCCATTTTAATTAAGTTGGACTTAATTAATCATGAGGATTATTTAATTAACTAGCCTCTGTTGTGCTTCTTGAACATTTTCTTCCATAGAATTTCTTCTTGAAGATTAGTTTTAGAAGATTATCTTCCATAGATTTTTCTTCTAGCAACTCTTCTTGTTTTCCACCTTTCACTACATAGAATCCATTTCTTTAAAGCATATATCTAGCCAATCTTTTGCTTAAGGTATGAACTTGCTTGAGGTGTGTCCTTCTAGAGGCTTCTTTCTTTAGGAGCTTGTGGTGGTTTGATTTGAATCCCTCCATGTTGAGGTGAGGTCCGAACATGAGAGCCAAAGTTTTTTGGTGTGGTTTTCCTTGTGCTGTGGTTATACACCTTCACATTAATAAAACCACAATCCTTGTAATCGGTTTGAAACCCCTTTACTCGTATTTTAGTTTTTGTTGTGCATTACTTCAACCCCCTAGCTTGGGATGCCTTTATATATGTGTATTTACATACTCTATTTCTTTTGTTGCACTGGCATCGCTTGTGAGGCATTCCCGATCCTAACAGTGGTATCAGAGCCAGGGTTATGCACCACAAAAACTTTGTGTGTTTTTTGCTTTCGATTTCATATAGTATTTAACCAATTGCTTAAATCTATATGTTACGTTTGTTGATTTAGTAATAGCTTGGGATTTTTCTTTGTTTTTCTTAAAATCTTGGAGATTTTTTTTTGAAACGATTGAAAATTAAGAGACACTAAAAGGGAAGGTTAAAACCCGGGCGAGGATCGTTGATATTGAACCCAATCTACGAGACTTTGTGTGCACCTGGCCGAAGGCTTTATGCGCACCTGGCCGAAGGCTTTGTGCGCATAAGGGTGGGCTCCTTTAGTAGGGCTCAATATCGCGAATCGTTGCTAACCGTCGAAGGAAACTTGGCGGGGGTCAAGACGGGACTGACCATGGCCAATTCCACCCCTTGGTGGTCTCGACTGTGGCCGAGAAATTGTCCAGCAGCTGCTCGACAGTGTGTGCACTGCTCGGTGGAGTACGGTGCATTGCCGGGCAGCGTACACGGGTGTGCGTATGCACACCACGTGCTTGATGGTTGGACCATCTTGACATGGTGTGGTACACACAACCCGGGTCTTCAAGGACTCCCACCTTTGGCTCATTTCTTAATTTTGGAATCAACTTCCACGCGTTTTTGAGTTATTTAAAGGTTTGGAATTTTGGAAACTAGAAAAACTCAGTTTTTCCTCAAAACATATAAATCCCAAAGTTATGATTGTTTCAACAACGTGATGGGCTTATTATTAATTAATATTTTGCACATCATCTTCATACACTTGACGGTTGATTTGCATAAGGGATGGATTGTGGGTCGAGCCTTAGATTATTCAATTGGGTTGTAATTATTATTGGCCTTTATTTCGATTTGGTTGTATATTTTATTTTCGCACTTTCTTTTTTATTTTATTTTGTAATTGAAGATGGAGATGAAGATGATGAACCATTATTGAAGATTATGTATGCCATTGGAAGCTTATGTAATAGATAGGGCCTATTTTAATTTAGTACCCCAGATTGCCTTAGATTCACCGGTGGCTCGGGTGGATCACTTAGGGACCCACAATCATCCATATTTGTTTACCGCTTTGTGAATGTCTTATATTATGTTTTTGTTATATGCTACTTGGATATCATGATCACATAACTAAAGATAATCCTAATCTTGATGAGACCTTGCATGTTGAAACCCCTCGCTTGATTTGTTTTAAGTAAATCCAAGAAATATTAAGTTTATGTGGAAATTGAACGAGGTTCTATTGTCCACGGATTCCATCATAAGTGGTCGCATATGAAATGCCATGAAGCTTGGCCCGCCGTCCATGAGTCGTAGGGTGGCGTCAAGTGGATTAGGTTGTGACCACCGCTAAGCATAGAGATGCTCGTGGGATCGATTTGCCTAGGTGTCGTCCATGAGTTGTGGGGAAAACTAATTCGGTCGATTGACCATGAATATTTGATGGGCTTGACTTAACGTCTACTACCATATGGGCTCGTGTTCTTGGGGTATATGGAAAAGATGAGGCAAAATATCTTGAGAACTATATGTCGATATAAAAGACGGGTAAGCCTACCATACGAATTTATTATATGGGCTCGTATTCTCGGGGCATATGAAGAGTCGTTAATGGATCTCGAGCCCAATGGGGAGACCCGCATATCTCCTCGAATATCCATATAAGAGGGTTATGGAATTAGATAAAATAGAGGGAGACACGTATGATTAAAGACCAAATTATATGTGGACAAGATTACATATTGAATGCTAATTATTTTGTCTCGCTATTTATTTTGTAGTTAACAAAATGGCCAAAAATCCACTTTCAACAATCATAGATTCCAATAGACTTGTCGGTCCCAACTACGCCGATTGGTACCAAAACCTTAAGATTGTGCTTCAAAGTGAGCGCAAGGATAGCATTTTGGATGCGCCTTTACCTCGCATCCCTCACACAAGCACTGATGATGAACATGCCGCTTTTGATAAGTGGACCGATGATGATATCCAAGTGAGATGCATCATGATGGATTCAATGACTAATGAGCTTCAAAAGCAATTTGAGCACGTGACCATCTCTAAAGATATTATCAAGAGTCTCGAGGAGGTCTATGGCACTCGAACTAGGAGGGAGAGATTCGCAATCTCTAAAGAGGAATTCCACGCTCGCTTGCACAAGGGATCGTCGGTCGATGATCATGTTTTACATATGATCAGTCTTATTAATAAGCTATCCAATCTTAGCGTAAAACTTGAGATTGAGATTTCCGTTAAGCTCGTGCTTCAGTCCCTTCCAAAGTCGTTTGACCAGTTTGTCATCAACTACAACATGAATCAACTTGAGGCTTCAATACCTGAGTTGTTGAACATGTTGAAGAGTGCAGATGCCACCATCAAGAAAGATAAGTCGATACTGCTTGTAGGTTCCTCATTCCGTTCCAAGGGCCATAAGGCCAATAAGGACAGGGTGAAGAAGAACATCAACAAGAAAAAGCAGTTGAAAGGCAAAGGTGGTGTGAAAATGGCTAAGAGTACCGATCAGGGTTCGTGCTTCAATTGTGGTAAAAAGGGACATTGGAAGCGTAACTGCACTGAAGCAGTGAATGGTATGTATTATGTTGAGGTTGACTTATCAGTTAATGATGTTTCTTGGGTGTTGGACATCAGATGTGGAGTTCACCTTTGCAATGATTTGCAGGTGATAGCAAGAAGCAAGCACATAAGTAGAGGGCAGTTGACCATGCAGTTTGAGAATAGAGCACGGGTTGCTGCCATGGCCGTAGGAACTATCTACTTATCTTTTCCCAACAAAATTGTGTTATTTTGAACAATGTATTTTACATTCCGCAATTAATTAAGAACATCATTTTTATACCCTTATTGGACAAGGAAGGCTATAGTTTTGTTATAAAAAATGGAGCTTACTCAATGTTTTATGGTTCTTCTGTAATATTGAAATCAAAGTTGTCTCATGGCTTATACACGGTTCTCCCCAATACTCCAATTTTATTATCTCAACATGAGGAACATACTAGTATGAGAAAGTTGGATAATCAAAATGATACATACTTGTGGCATGCTAGACAAGACCATATCTCTAAGGATAGGATTCAAAAGATGGCGGATAAGCGTGACCTTCGGGAAATGCTAGATATGCCAACTTGTGAATCTTGTCTAAAGGGTAAGAGGACCAAGTCACCATTAGTCGGGAAAATGGAGCGAGCTACTAACCTTTTGGAGTTGGTCCATACGGCTATATGTGGTCCGCTTAATGTAAGCACTAAAGGGAGCCATTCTTACTTCATAACCTTCACCGATGACTTTTCGAGGTATGGTTACGTGTATCTTATGAGATACAAGTCTGAAGCCTTTGAGAGGTTCGATGAGTTTAGACATGAAGTAGAGAAGCAAATGGATGAAGTATCAAAGCTCTTTGATCGGATTTAGGGGGAGAATACTTGTCCCGTGAATTCCTTGATTATCTAAAAGACAATGGGATTGTCTCTCAGTGGACTCTGCCCAGTACTCCCCAACTTTGTGGGGTAAGCAAGCAAAGGAATCGGACTTTGATGGACATGGTTCGATCCATGATGAGTTTCACTGGACTTCCACTTTCCTTCTGGGGCTATGCCCTAGAATCTGTGACGCATCTATTAAATAGAGTGCCTTCGAAGAGTGTCTCCAAAGTACCATATGCAATGTGGTTTGGTAAACTACCTACTTACAAATATTTAAGGGTATGGGGTTGCCCGGCTTATGTCAAGCAACTAGTGGGAGATAAGTTGGATGCAAGATCCCCCTTATGTAAATTTGTGGGATATCCAAAGGAATCCTATGGATATTATTTCTACAACCCTTCGGAACATAAAGTGTATGTTTCAAGGAATGCTACCTTTTTAGAGAAGGAATTTCTGTTGGATAGAAATGGCAAGGTTGCAGAACTTTAGGAAACTCAAGAACTACAAAAGGGTTCACCTGATACCACAGATGCACAACCAGAAGTAGTAGCAAGTACACAACGTCCTCGAAGATCCGAAAGGATCCCGAAACAACCTAAGAGATATGGTTTCTTGCTTGACAACAATGAGGATGGTAATTTCCCTGATCCAAGGACATATGGGAAAGCGACGTTGGGCGTCGATTCGGGAAAATGGTTAGAAGCCATGTAATCCGAGATGGACTCCATGCATTCCAACTAGGTTTGGACGTTGGTGGATCCACTAGACGGGTCTGAACTTGTAGGCTGCAAGTGGATCTATAAGCAAAAGCTTGGAGCTAATGGAGAGGTGGTCACCTATAAGGCGCATCTCGTGGCGAAAGTTTACACTCTGAGGCAAGAAATTGACTATCATGAAACCTATTCACCAGTGGCGATGGTCAAATCCATCCGAATACTTCTAGCCATAGCTGCATATTTAGACTATGAGATATGGTAGATGGATGCCAAGACTGCTTTCCTCAATGGTGAAATCGAGGAAGAGCTTTACATTGAGAAGCCCGAGGGCTTCGCATCCATAGGAAGTGAGCGCAAGGTGTGCAAACTTCAGAGATCCATTTATAGACTCAAACAGGCTTCCCGAAGCTAGAACAAGTGTTTTGATGATACTGTACAAACATATGGTTTATCATATCATTCTATGCAATTAGATGAAGTCCCCTAGATTACTCTTAAACTATAAGATTTGTTTGGTATCGGGGATGCCAATCATGGAATATGTCTCTAAACTTGTGGTCTTAAAGATGTTTTTGTTAGGTGTGTGGCCTCGATGCCAACAAGAAAATAGATTGTATAGGGCACTTCAGTATGTTGTACAAACAATATTATTCTATTTATATAAAGGCAATTATCTATTTGTTCATATAAATTTGTATGGCATTAACAAGTATTGAACAAACAGTCCATGTGTATCAAGGAGGACTTTCCACATGTTATGGAATAAGGATATGGCACTAGAAGGGTCTAGTACTTGATCACTTAAAGGGGTTCGCAAATCGAGGAATCTGAATTGGGCATTAAGATTTGACTTGTATGACACACGCTTTGATAAGGAGTGCCAGTCGAATACTATTAGATAGTGAGAGCTTGTGCCATCGATATATCAATGGAATTGATATATTCGAACATGACTCGTAGTAATCCGCCCACATGGTATTTACTCGGTGACTGTCAATGATTGAATTACTGATCACAATAGTATGTGTGAGTCTTAGACCTGAGGGATCACGATCGATGTGCTTGTAGCATTGGATCTGTTACTTGAGTAGTTAGACCCGATTCACCCATTGGTGGGGTCGACCTCGAAGTGCGATCTCAATGAGACAAGTAGCAGTTGTGAGGTGATTGGCAAAATGGGATTCACTGTCTCTATAGTAAACGAGAATGTATCTTGTGCGATCATAGGTAAATGAAATGACAAGTCTTTGGCCAAAGCAAATAAACTAACTCGTGTGGAACACAGAGGGTAGTTTGGTAATTTCTTCTTACTATGATCTGGTAATTTCATCTTACTACGATCTATTGCACAGTATCGAGTCTTGTGAGTTTGACATGTTCCATGACTCTCACTCGATCGGGATACGTCAGTGAAGGGCTTATACTCATATGGTATTTACGAACTATAGGTTCGTAATGACACAATCATTTTTGTACTCGATTGGGCTACGATGTGGGTCCATGGGACTGGCTAGGTGACACCCACATCCCTTGGTATCCTCCCATTGCCAGTCGAGAGGAACCTAGAGAGTCGCGCTATAAGAAGTAAGCGGGATATCTTTATGTATTCGTTGTAAGGGCAATTTGGTAATTTGTCATTGGATGGACAAACTAAATAAATGGAGGAATTGATTTAATTAATTATTTAATTAGATTAAATGATAATTAATTAAATCCATAATTCAATTATTAAATTAATTAGATTAATTGATTATTTGAATTTAAAAGAATTCATTAATTATATGTTTAATTGGATTTAAACTAGATTAATTAATTAAAAGATGGACTAAGTTGACTGGGCCAACTTAGCCCATCTGGGTCATCCACTAGGACCCTAAGAGGCGCCCACTACGGGCCTTAGGGTTTGAGGATTTATTTAATCCTCAAACTCCTAGGTTAAAGATAGATTCAATTACCCGCCTAACACGTACAGATAAGAAAACCCCTCCTCCTCTTCTCTGCCTAGCCATCTTTCACAAGGAGAGAGGAATCCGGAGAATTCAAGCTTGCTTCCCGTGAAGTTCTAGAGACAGGAGTCCCAGGGATTGCGGTTATAGATTGTAGATCAAGAATTGAATCACGCTTCAAAAAAGGTAATTCGATTTTATGATTAATGTTCTTGAAATCCGACATGTTTTGATTTCAACTGTAGGAATCCGACATGTTTTAATTTTCACTGCATTCCGATTAAGGATTCCTAATAGTGGTATCACAGCCGACTTTAACGCTTTTGATGATTTTATGCATTTATGATTATGTTGGTGGATTTAATTTTGAATTAAATCTGAAATTTATGAACGAATTCATATATGAAAAATTGAAGCTTTTGAATCTTGTTAGTTGGATTAAACAAATCTGAAATTGAATTTGGAGTTCTGGATCGGATTTGAAAAGTACGAAAAATTGAAAAATTAAAAAAGGGTGGCGGCGCCACAGCGAAGTAGAATTCTGGTGATGCCACATAGCAACGTCGTTGTACGAATAGCGGTGGCTACTGTGCGAATGGTTCGCACAGCAACGCCGTGTGGTGATAAAGGGCGGTGCTTACTCTGACGGCATCGCCGTTCGTCGCTGAATCGCCGCCCCACCGGAAAAACCTGCGAGCTTTACATATTCATTGCACAGCCGCGTGGGACTTGAACAATGCTGAGGCGGCGCTTCATGCGTCGTTCGACGGCGGGTCATCGTAGCGGTGCCCGGTGCTGCAACAACAACCGGCGATTCGCCATCATCTGCGCCGGCGCTGCTACCTTCTATCCTAACGGGCAGAAGTTTGATTTTGTTGGGCTAAGCCCAACACAATTAGGTTTTGTGTTGGGCTTGGCCCAACATCAAATTAATCCATTCGCTGGGCTTGGCCCAACGAAGGATTTCTAGTGTTGGGCTTAACCCAGCACATATGAATGATGCTGGGTTGGCCCAGCGTGTAATAAGTGGAGTCTGGGCTTGGCCCAGCTTGCGCAGTGAGTTTAATATATATATATATACATGCTTATTAGGTTTGACCCAATACATTTGGTATGGTCCATTTGGATTAATTAATACCCACTTTTAAATTGAATCTTTGTTTTCAAATTAAAATGGATTTAATTGTAATAATTAAATTGAATTCAATTTTTCCATTGAAATTAAATTAGATTTAATTTTTCTTTGATTAAAATTAGACTTACTCTTCCAATTAAGATTACGCTGGACTTAATTTCAATTTAATTAAATTGGATTTAATCCTACCATCAAAATTAAAATTGAATTTATATTTATTATAATTAAATTGGATTTAATAAATAATGAATTAAAATTTGATTTTAATCTTTTAAATGCCAACATAATCTTAAATAGTTTATTTACATGCCTTGATGTATGTTGTGGTGAATGTATTCCATGGACTTAGGATTTACATCTTTGTTTTTATCTGGGTTGTATTGGGCCAAAGTTTGAGCCCCCCAATTTGTATTTATTTTACATAAAATTTTGTATAGGATGCATCTATGTAATTATTAGCATTAGACCCATGGAGTTTCTTAGAGAATCATTCTGGAGTTTGGAGTCCGGAATTGATCAAGAAGATTAGAACTCTTTAGGCCCCTATCCCATGATTGGTTCATTGGCTTGGACCAATGTAGAATGTCCATGGAATGCATTTTGATAGAACTATTAGACGTTTTCTATGCTTATATTTGATATATTATCCACATATGCACGAAATGAATTAATTTGGAAAGTGAGACCTAACATAAACAATTAAAATTCTCCCAACTTTAAAATAATGAGTAGGCAAAGGATATTGGATATCCTGCCTCTCCATCAAGCTTTAGAAAATGAAGTCATGTCTTGTGCATGGCATCGTCCCGGAATAAGGGGGTTATGCATTATGACATGATTTTCAAATTTTTTCAGTGCATTGGATGCCTTCGGTCGAAACAAAATTCGCCCCATATATCGAACAAGGTTGCAAGGCGAAATTCAATCGTTAGACTAATAGGAATTGATGGGTATTGACTCAAATGGATCACCACTTATATATCGAAAAACGTTGCGGTCAAGTGATCCATGAGCCAAAGTAAGATTGAACCATTGGTTGGACTGGTTGGCGTGGAACGCCACTTCAAATAGGTCAATGAGACATATATCGAAAAAGATTGCAACTCATTGGAATCATTGAATAACTCAATCACTCACTATGAAATCTGTCTAACGAGATTTCCGATTATTGTTGTGGGAGTGCAATGATTCGAAAAACGTAGTGGGAGCCACGTCAAATTAAAGTCTTAATTTTACTTGGGTATAACATAATCATCTTATTATATCTTGGTTTATTTTCGTTATCTCTCTCAAAAATGGTTAATAACCCGTTGTCAGTACTACTTGAAAAGATTGTCTTCACTGGACCAAACTTTGCTGACTGGCTTAGAAACTTAAGGATTGTCCTTAGTTTAGAGTCATTGGGCTATGTGCTCGAGGCCAACCGTCCTCCTGTTCATGGGGAAGATGCTGATGAGGACGTGCAAGATAACTATAACACGTGGATCAAGGATGATATCCATGTTAAGGGTTATATGCTCGACTCCATGAACAATGAGTTACAGCGATCCCATAAAAACATGGAAGATGCTAGGGCTATATTGTTGCACCTCAAGGAGCTGTATGGAGAGCACGGTAGGACTACTCAGTATGACATATTGAGGGAGCTCTTTGGAGTAAGGATGGGCGAAGGAGAAGACGTGGGAAATCATGTTCTGAAAATAATTTCCATGATTGAGAGATTGGAGGCTCTCGACTTTACTATGGATTTCCACCTTCAAACTGATCTCATTTCTTCAATCACTTGCCAAATTCTTTTCACAATTTATTGTAAACTTCAACATGAATGAGATTGAGTGCACATTGGCGGGGCTGATGAAAAAGCTCCCAACTGCTCAGGGACAAATGAAGCCCAAGGGGAAGGAAGTTGCTTTAGCCATTTCTACTGCGGGGCCATCAAAGCCCTACAAGAAGAAGAAATCCAAAGGCAAAAAGCAACTGGGAATATCCAAGGACTCGAATGACATATGGAAAGGCAAGGCACCTATGGTAAAGAAGTTCAAGGGCAGGGGCTGAAAGCTGAGAGTGCTTCCGGTAAAGAACTTAATGTTTTAGAAACAAATTGTTCTATAACTATATTTTCTACTTCCTAGATTCTAGACTATGGGGCTAGTGCTCACGTATGTGTTTTGAATCAGAATCTGGAAAGAAGTAAAAAGCTGGACGATCGAGAAGTGGTGATCAATGTTGGCAGTGGACATAGTGTAGCGGCCACTCACATTGGATCCACTTCCATTACTTTATTATCTGGACATTTAATTATTTTGGATGATTGTCTCGTTTTGCCCAATGGGCTTAAGAATATTGTTTCAATTCCTGCTTTAGTCAGGAAAGGATATTTCTTCTCCTTTATGAACAATTCTTGTGATATTTGTTTTAGAAATAAATGCGTTGGCACTGCATCTTTAATCAATGGTTTGTATTATGTTAATGTTCAAAATAAATGCACTGTAAATGCAATGACAAGGAAACGTGGTATGTCTGAAACAAATCAAAAACTAATATGGCATCTGAGATTAGGTCATGCCGGGGAATTCAAGATCCACGAGTTGGAGAAAAATGGACTTATAGGTCCATTGGGGTTAGACTCTGGTGGTCCCAAGTGGCTTACGAAAGGGTCTAGAAGGGGGGGGGTTGAATAGACCCTGAAGTCTTTTTCAACTTCACAAAAATTCTCGTATCACTTTAGAAATTTGAACGCTTGGAAAGCTGAGCGCTTGGGTCAGACGCTTCAGAGTAGTTAACTTAGACTTAGTGATTTCAGCAGTTTACCAAAGTAGGGCAACGCTTAGATCGCTTAATCAGGGTTAGCACAGCGGAAATGATTTTTAGCGTTCGTTTAGATAATTTAATCGCTTTGCAATTTTATTTGTCCTTTTGTTTTTGGAATAATATAATGTGATGAATATAAGACAATAAAATATAAATGACACAATAATTTGTAAGGTTCACTGGGTGATGTAATCCCAGCTACGTCCTTCTTCTCATTTTTCACTTGGAGGAATTTACTATGATGATTATCAAAGAATCACACAGAAACTTCTACAAAATAGTAATGGATGAAAATGATCTTAGGCTCCTTGATCACACAGACTTCAGCACCAATGAAGATCGTCTTCTTCAAGCTTCTCTCACTTAGAAATACTGCCTGAAAGGTTTCAACAACTTTTCTCACTCAGATGAAAGGTTGAGGTTTGTCACTAGGGTTTGTTTGTTTTAGAGAAGATCAAACAACTTGGAATATCTCAGTTGGAGTTTGAATTTCTTCTTTGGAAGATATTTGAGATATTTGTGACTGTCTGGAATGTAGATAGAAAGCTTGAAAGGTTTTGTCTATGGGGTTTCTAAGCTTTCTCCAGAAAGAATGTACGTAAGATTTTTGGCAATAATTTCTCGTATATTCTCGTTGTTATGTATTTGGGTTTTCTGGAGCAAGGTATTTATAGGCAATTTCTTGGGATCTGTACGTTGGACACATGTAGAAGCATGCCTTTCACGTGGCGCGTGATCATACCTAAAGTCTGACATTCCTGAAAATTCCCTGAATCCGATTGGACGGGAGCAGCTAAAAACTCTGAAATTTTCTGACAGTCTGGTCAAAAGGTGGCTTGTCCACAAGTCATAGTAGCTTATCACATTTAATGCTCTATATCAGGCATTTAATGCATTTGAATTTATTTCCCGTTGGAAATAAATGTCCGTTGAATGATTGCGTTTAAGTCCTTCATGACTTGAGGATTTATTTCATGTGAGTCTTACATCCATCGCTTGAGACAATTGAGCGCTTGATCCATGTATCCTGAAATAGGTTCCTTTAGCGTTTGACGAACGCTAAGAGACAAATCTTCATCTCTGGTTGACTTCAGACGCTGGTCTTCAACTTCTTCTCTAATAGACTCACCTAGAATTCTACTAGCGATTCAGTTACTAATACTTAGTCTAAAATCTACAAAGATAAAAATTACAAGCCTAAACAAAATTACAAACTTTCAAGCACTTTAAACAATGATCTAAGGAAAACATAAACTTACATTTTATTTGGGGTCTAATATTGAATCCTATCTTGTCATCATTAAAACATCTAACATGAAATTTCCTAACAATTCTCCCCTTTTTGATGATGCCAAGACTTGTAACTCTTTTATAATTTTAAGAGTTACTTAAAAAGAAAAGGCCCAAAGGAATATAAGTCAGCGTTTGAAAAGTTAGTAAAGTTAGTTAAAGTTAGGTTGGCTTCAACAAGTTGTTTCAGCGATAAATCATTCATATATATTGAAAGAATAAAGCGTACATGATTTATGCTGAAAATAATAAGAGAGAGATAAAATACACAAAAAAAATTATTTCTTCTGTCGCTTAGCTCTTTCTTCGCCTTGCAGAACTTCTAACGCTAACTCTTTCAAGAGTCGATCAATGTCGATCATGGTTGTATGATGGACTTCATTATAGTCATGCCTGCGTAGTCTGGCACTTTCATTTAGCTCTAACAACCTTTCCGTCCAATCCCTTGGTGGGATGCCAAGTTCACGAATCGGATCATAATATATATCTCTTTGACGGTCATTTGATGGTCTCCAATTTACAGGTTGTTGTAGCGGTCCGGCATAAGCATGAAAACCCATACTTTCTAAGAAGTCAGGGTCCAATTGAGGAAGAGCGTACTTTCTGAGATAATACCTTAGCTTTCTTTTCTTGGATAGCATTTTCTTAATGCTTGCTAGTTCATCGAACATTGAGCGCCAATGTTTATTATCCGTCTTGGAAATCGCTTTGGACTTTTCTTTACTTTCCCCCTTCTTAACTTCATCAAGGGAGTTCTTTAAATCAGCGACATCGCGGCGCAAAAGTCTAACTTCTTCGACTAGAAGAGCAATTTGCTGGGCGACACTCTGAGCGACGGCATCAGATGAAGCGTGTCTTTCCGCATCAGCCGAAGCGCTCTGAGCTAAGTGACGATTGAATTCAGAGGAGAGCTCAGCGATAAGAAGGGACATACTATTCATGATAGCAATAGTGCTTGTATTTGAAGCGTTGGCAATGTCTCGGCTTCGTGTATCAGACACTAGGCGAATCTGTCTATCAGCAGCCTCAGAAATCTTGGAACAGGAACCTTCAATGTGGGTAAGGGAGTTCCGTACTGCTGTTCTGAAATCTCGGGCCTCTAAATCACTGTCTGAATCCGAATCCGAAGAAGGATGCTCTGGGGACGGGAGAAGTCCGTAAGAACATGAAATTGCAGCCTTGCCTTTGCTTTTATCTCTGATGAGAGGTTCTACAGGCGCTTGGGCAATTTTAGCGTGCACTTCTTCAATTGCGTGATCCAAGATAGAATCTGCAATTGCTGAGGGCTCGACAACGGGGGTGCTAGGAGAGTCTGGCAAGGAAGCCTCAGGATTTTGAGCGACTTCCGCAGTGGGAGCAGAGTCTTCTTCCATTATTTGGATTTGGGGAGGAGAAGGTTCTCTAATGCTAATGACCTAAAGGGGGCCAAGAGCTTCCATTACATGTCGGGGACTGATCAGGCTGGATTGCGGTATAAAGAATATAGCGTCTTCTCGCTCTTCGGTACTTAGTGCAAGTTGCACATCTTCCGGTAAAGCAATCCCTGAAGTATATCTGTTGAAAAAGTCCAAAATCAACCGCATGAGCGCTTGAGCTGCGCCTTGGTCCACTGGCCTAATCAGCGAGATCATCTTGGCCACTTGAATGTTTGATTCAGTAAAGAGCACAGGGTGAAGAGTATATCCTCGAAAATTGTAACACCAGGAAAAGTGATTGAAACTGCTGTCCAGCGCTTGGGCATTTTCAAACACTGCTCTCATGTCTCTGTGGAACTCAGCAAACTCAGCGTGTTCTGTTGAAACATCAACACGAATTTGACTCTGACCGGGAAGAATTGGCAGTTTACTTGACGAAGCGTCTTCGTTTAGGTCAGGTAAGATTCTTTGAACAAAGTCTGCACGAGGATGCAAGACGTAGCGTCCGCCCTGGCTGTATAAGGCGAGTTGCTGGCGAATGTAGCTTTCGATTGGTTGTCTGTATCATGGCAAAGCGCTAACATTCCCTGCAATAATCTGACGCTGTTGAAGCAAAAAGGTTGCATATCCTTGGCGTCTGTATTCTATCCCAAACTTGAAAAGAAACGGGTATCTTATAAGTTCTTCGAGGGTATAGAATTGCAGAACAAAATCTTCAGCCCATCTAGCTGTATTCATCATCCATCACTTGCCTAGTTTGTCCGCCTTAGCCTGCTCTTTTCGAGCGGCAAGAAATTTCTCAAAACGTTCCATTTCTTCTTCATAATCCTTAGCCCATGATCTGGCTAGATATGCTCGAGCCTCATCTTCTATCCATGAGTTGACCGGATTTGGACACTCAGCAACAATAGGTCCTTTTCCTTTCCATAACTTTAGAGGATTAGGAGATAAAGCATTTTGAGGAGAGTTGACGACGGAAGGAAGAGCCGAATATCCTATCTTGTTGAGATCTGCCTCATCTGGATCTTTGTTCCAATCACCCATGTGGGGGTTTTTGAAAACAATCTTTTTTTGGCGTAGAGGATAAAAGGACTCTTCTGAGCGACCGGTGAAATTGAATCGCTGCTCGTCAAATTCTGATCAGTTAAACGTTGGTCGACGAATATACTCAAGGCGTGAATGAAGACGCTCTAAACTGTACAGACCAAGATCGGCAAAATGCTCAAAGATCTCAAACTTGTGTGAGTCTGAAAGATCAGGCCGATGAAGAGTTGTTTGAAATTGGATTTCCAACTCGGCAAGCGTTTGAGTGTCACGTTCTCTGGCGGCATAATAAAATTCAAGATCTGAAGAGTATCCGCGCGGGAAGAAATCAATGACACGAGGAGGAGGTCCTGTTGGCGTAGGAACAAAAGCAATAGCTTCTGTTGGGATAGGGGCCACTTCTATCGACCGCTTAGCGTTTAAAGTTGCTTCACTTGCTGATGAAGTTTCAGCGTCAGGAAGAACTTGTGATGCCTTTTTAGCGATATCCACAACAGTTGCCATGTCCACGTCTATTTCAACTGGAATCTCCGAGAGAAGAGGGGCATCAGCGATTGGTACAGCTTGAGGTGCATCTTGAGCTGATACATGTAAGCGATTGAGAAAAACAAGCAAAAATTTCTACTAAGTAGAAATTACAAACAAAAGACTACATCGCTTACCCTGAGAAATATCATCGACTTTTTCAGTCGCTTGATTTGTTTCTTGAGCAAGTTCCTCAGGCTCCTGGACTTCTTCTTCGGGGTCTAAATCGATAAAAGAAGTTATCGGATCAGCACGAATGGGGATATTTAGTTCTTCAAGCGTGTTGAGAACATATTGAATGTCTGCTGCATAAGGTGCTGAGAGAGTTTTTATCCTAGCGTTAGAAACTTAGAGACTAACGAAGAAAGGATAGACGGATTTGCTTAGCAAATACTTACCCTGAACATTTGAAAGCCTCTCAGATTGAGTAGCGGCTTGAGGATCTGAGCTGACTTCAGGAACAGCGTCAGAGAAAGAAGCACTGGCTGACTCTCTAAGCGCTGGTTTTGATGGAGCGCTAGAGGATACTGCGGGGGTAGAAAGAGGAGTACGCCTTCGTGCAAGCGGTACTTCTTCTTCTACGGCTTCTTCTTCCTCGGGAACGGGAAAGACAAACGCTGGAGGAGGAGATGGAGATTTAGGAGAGGGAGAAGGAGAAGGGATTTTTTGTTTCTTTTTGGGGCCCGGCTTCTTCTTCTTAAGATCAGGCTTTTGTTTCTTTGCAGGCTTGGATGGCTTAGTGACTCTGAGAGTGATCTTTCTCTTAGGTCGCTTGACCACCACTTCTTCTTCTGATGAAGAGGACGATGATGAAGAAGACGCTTGATCTTCATCATCACTGCGAACAACTCCTTCGGCTGGAAGTCGCTCACGCTGTTCTTTAGGAACCGCTGCTCCGCCGGGTTTTCGCGGGTTAAGAAGCTCGCTTATCATTTTCTTGCCATAAAATTTGGTCGCTGGAATCTTTTTGCCAAAAGATTGCGTATATCCGCAAGCGCAAAGAATACGACTTAGCACAATCCCGTAAGGCTTGGGATTAACAGACTTAGCCATCGCTGCTTTGAAGCGAATGAAAACGTAGAGAGACCAGTTAACTTTTAAATTTGTTAGGATGGCTACCATCATCTTGTATTGAATGTTGGTGATTTTGTCGAAAGTTCCTTTTCTGCATTCAATAATCTTCGCCCTTCATATCATTCTTCTTGAAGTTTGGCTCATACGCGGAGATAACATCGTTTTTCTTGATCAACGCCCAGACTTTGGTAGCATCTCCGAGATTAACATGTTCTACCTCACTGCCATGATTCGGGAGATTTAGTAGTGAAGAAATCAGAGAGGGAGTGAGAACAAAGGTCTCTTTAGCCGAAGGGAAGATGCAGGATATGGAATTGCCGTCTTCAGAAATTTCACCATTATTGAAAAAGTAGAGAGATTCTTCTTCAAAGTAGTTGTAAGTAGTAGTAAGCATGTCTCTCAAACCTGATTCTTGAACGAGTGGAAGAGTCGTTCGAAGAGGGATGTTCTGGTTATCAAAAAGATAATCCCAGTTAACCAAAAATCCGGCGTTAACCGTCACTGGTTTTTCAGCACGGGAAGGTTTTCCGGTAGCAGAAGTTGTTGTTTTGGAAGATTTTGAAGCTTTGGGTGCCATTGCTAAAAGGTGAGACTTTGAAGAAAAGAAAGAAGTTTTTACCTTTGAGAGAGAAATGACTTTTACAGTAGAGAGATTGGAAGTGATAAAGGTTTTCTGTAAAAGTTTTGAGAGGTTTAAATAGAAGATAAAAGTAACTCCTCAATTGGTAGATAAATGACACATGTAAAGAAGTTAATGAGAAAGAAATCTGAATCGTGTACACATAACTTCGGATGTCAAAAAGTGCAATAAATAAGATACTATAACAATTTTCGGATCCGCAGTTACCTTTTGAAAAAGTTTGAAATTTTCAGCGTAAATTACACGCGCCTGATAGTACATTGACATGTACTCAGACTCATGCATTTTACTGAACTGCCTAGGTTTAGATAGGAATCATAACCTACAGTTTGATTTGATAGGCACGTGTGGGTAGTTAACAAATCTAGAATTTTGGACTCATCCACACGCTACTTTGTGGCGATGAAAACTATGTATGAATTTTTGTGAAAGAAAGTTACTTTAGCGTTGAAGTGGGAATTCTTTCAACGCTGAAGATTTTTTTATAAAGTAAATTTAATTTAATACATATCAATCGCTTGTTAGACTTTTAAACCTTTCATTTTATAAGCGATCAGATTGTAATGAGTAAAAGTAAACGCTAATGATCGATGCATAAGATTTGTTAAGGTTATTTTGATCATAGTCGCTTACTTAATAAAGTAAGTACAATTTTAAAGTTCCCCCTAAAATTGATAACTCATTTCATTTTTGGAAATATAGTTTAGACATAATCATAAAGTGGATTCCCCCTAAATTATATGCCTATTAAATATGATGCTTTATGATTTAAGTGTTTAAATCGATCATACCTAATTCACTTCTCAAAGTGAGAAAGCGTTGTTCGTTGAGTGCTTTGGTGAAGATATCTGCCAGTTGTTTGTCAGTTCCAATGAAATGCATGGAGATATCTTTCTTTTGAACATGGTCACGCAAGAAATGGTATCTAATGTCAATGTGTTTGGTTCTACAATGAAGGACAGGATTTTGGGTCATAGCTAAAGCGCTTTGGTTATCACAATGGATTGGGGTAGGACCTAGGATTGTTCCATAATCACTAAGTTGTTGCCTCATCCAAAGGATTTGTGCACAACAGCTTCCAGCAGCTACATATTCTGCCTCAGCGGTAGAAGTCTCTATAGATTGTTGTTTCTTACTATGCCACGAAACTAGTCTATCACCTAGAAATTGACATGTACCACTAGTACTTTTTCTATCTATTTTGCATCCTGCAAAATCTGCGTCTGAATAACCAATTAGTTCAAAAGGAGAATCCTGTGGATACCATAAGCCCACATTTGGTGTGCCTTTTAGGTACTTAAGGATTTTCTTTGTAGCACTTAAGTGTGATTCTCTAGGATCAGATTTAAAACGTGCACACATGCATACCGAAAACATAATATCAGGTCTACAAGCGGTAAGATAAAGAAGTGATCCAATAATACCCCTATAGTTAGTGATATCAATTTTCTTCCCACTTTCATCTTTATCTAACTTAAGCGTTTGGCTCATTGGAATTTTTGAAGATGATGCATTTTCCATACCAAATTTCTTAATCATATCTCTAGTATACTTAGCTTGGTTTATAAATATTCCATTAGGGAGTTGCTTAACTTGTAATCCTAAGAAAAAAGTTAATTCACCCATCATGCTCATTTCAAATTGTTCTTGCATCATTTTCAAAAATTTCTCACACAATCGCTCATTAGTAGAACCAAATATAATATCATCAACAGAGATTTGGACTAAGAGAATATCTTGATTATGGGTAATTTTAAATAACGTTGTGTCAACGCTGCCTTTTGAAAGGCCTTTACCTATAAGGAAGATAGAGAGAGTGTCATACCATGCTCTTGGTGCTTGTTTAAGGCCATAGAGTGCCTTATCCAGTTTGTAGACCATACTTTTTCCATGGTTGTTGATGAATCCTGGAGGTTGCTCACATAGACTTTTTCTTGGAGTTTACCATTCAAGAATGCACTCTTCACGTCCATTTGATATACTGTGAACTTGTTGAATGCGGCAAACGCTAGGAACATTCTAATCGCTTCAAGACGGGCTACTGGGGCATATGTTTCATCAAAATCAATTCCCTCTTCTTGACAATAACCCTGAGCGACTAATCTAGCTTTGTTTCTTATAATAATGCCATCTTCATCCATTTTGTTCCTAAAAACCCATCTAGTTCCAATGACTCCTTGGTGAGTTGTTCTTGGTACTAGCGTCCAAACCTTGCTTCTCTCAAATTGGTTAAGCTCTTCTTGCATTGCTTCTACCCAACTTGAATCACTAAGCGCTTCATCCACTTTCTTTGGTTCCATTTGAGATAGGAAGCTTGCGAACATGGCCTCATTAATTATAGCGGACCTAGTTCTAACAATATCTCCAATCACTAGATCTGGTGGATGATCTCTAAGCCATTTTCGGTCTGGTTGGAACGGGTTGATAGACTCTTGATTATCAATCGCTTGATTCTCATTTGTCTCTTGCGCAGTCGCTTCATCATTCACAGTTCCAATTTGCTCTTGATGATCATTCTCTTCATGATCATTAGCGATTCTGACTTCATCATTATTTGTAACCTCACGAGTAACCTTAGGAAAAGGCACAAAGATCTCATCATCCTCATTGTCACTATCATCTTCAAGATTAATTTGTGACGCTTGTTGGGTAAGATTTTCAATTCCTACATCTTCAGGATTAACCTTACTCGGCTCTTGGTTAGCGTCATCAAACACAACATGAATGGATTCTTCAACCTTCGATTTAATCTTATTTAAGATGCGAAAACTCTTTCCATTCTTGGCATAGCCTAGAAAGATTCCCTCATCTGCTTTAGGATCAAAAGTCTTTAGGCTGTGGGATCCATTGTTATGAATGAAACATTTTGAACCAAAAACATGAAAATATGAAACGTTAGGCTTACGTCCCTTCCACAACTCATATTGAGTCTTCTCATGTTGCTTGTTGATCATACACCGGTTCTGAGTGTAGCAAGCGGTGTTGATGGCTTCGGCCCAAAACCTTTGAGGCAGCTTGGATTCTGCTAGCATCGTCCTAGCGGCTTCTTTAAGCGTTCTGTTCCGTCGCTCAGCAACTCCATTTTGTTGAGGTGTTCTAGAAGCAGAATACTCATGGAGTATTCCAAAATCTGTACAAAACTTCTCAACAAATTGGTTAGTAAATTCAGTTCCTCTGTCGCTTCTAATTCTCGTCACCGTTAGATCTTTTGAATTTTGCAGTTGACGGATTAGCGCTGTGAGCTTGTCACTAGTTTCATCTTTGGTCGCTAGAAATTCTACCCATGTATAGCGAGAGAAATCATCAACTATTACTAGCGAGTACTTTTTGCCACTAACACTCATGATTTGAATAGGTCCAAACAAATCTAAATGCAATAGTTCAAGAACTCTAGAAGTAGATAGACATGGTTTCTTTTTGAAAGATGACTTAACTTGTTTACCCATTTGACATGCATCACATAAGCGATTCTTTTGAAAGGAACCTTTAGGTAATCCCTCCACAAGATTTAGTGATATTAACTGAGAGATTGTCTTAATGTTGAGATGATTCATTTTTCTATGCCATAACCAACCCAGTTTATTTTTACTTTTAGCAACAAAGCATGTGGGGTTGTTATCAAAAGTAGAATCCCAATCCACTAAATACACATTGTTTGTTCTTTTTCCTCTTAATTTAGTAGACTTAGTCTTAGCGTCGTTGACATAGCAGAAGTCGCTTGAGAATTTAACATCAAAGCCTTTATCACAAAATTGACTAATGCTTAACAAATTATGCTTAAGACCCTCAACATAATATACATCACTGATCATGATGTTCCCCCTATGCATGATACCTATACCTTTGGTTTTACCTTTGGAGTTATCACCGAATATAACTTGAGGACCATTAGTAGCTCGATAGTTGACTAAGTGATCTTTTGATCCAGTCATGTGTCTGGATGACCCGCTATCGAAATACCAAACTGAAGTATCGATGTCGGCTCTAGGTACCTGCATTAAGGATAGTTCTAATTCTTCTTAGGTACCCATGTTGTTTTGGGTCCTTCAGCGTTAGTAACTTTGGTTTGAATTAAAACTTTAGGAACCCATATTTGCCTAGTCTTCATTGTGGGAATACTGGCCTTTTTGGGTTTCACATCGTGTTGTGTGTGCTTTTTGGGTGTGTAATAATATCCTCGATTATAATAGTAGTCATAATCATAGTCATAGTCATAATCATCATAGTATCGATAATATGACCTTGACCGTCTTGGATATTGACGCTGGCTTGGGTTGCACTTTTGGTGCTGGACGCTTAGCGCTTGATTCACAGTGGTTAGGTTTATCCTTAGCCTTTTGAGCGTTTGGATGAATCTTCCTTTGTGAATCATTTGCCTTTGTCTTTCCCTTGCCTGAGTCAGCTTTGACTTTCTCATTTGGCCTCGTACCTTTGTCGCTTGGTTCATTCAGCGTTTGACTTGGTGAACTTTCTTCAACAAAGCGAACACCCTTTCCTTTGTTGTTTGCCGTAACATTAGATTTATTTGGTTGTTTACCGAATTTATTGCATCCTAAACCGATCTTTTCACCAAATAATCTAGTTACCTCAGTCACATTATCTAAGTTTCTAAAAGCTTTTGATAATGATGAGACGAGCTGCTCTGATTTGGCAAGTCTAGCGATCAGATGAGCTTCTCTTTTGACTATTATATCAAGATCATTTTTTAATTGAATAATTTCACTCTCAAGTGATTGGTTCTTCTCAATGCACTGTTGCTGAACTCGCAACTCTGCTCTGAGCGTCACTTTATCTCTTGTGAGTGATGAGATAATATCGAGATCATTTTGATATATTTTGGTAGCTTCTTGACATTCATTGTAGTATTCTTTAACTTTGTCAAGTAATTCATCATAAGAAAGAGGAATTGATAATTCTTTGGCTACCTCTGGTAGCAAATTGTCAGACGCTTCATCATCTCTTGCCATAAGACAAATCAACGCTGAGTCGCTTGTAGGCTCATCATCACTGCTTTCATCTGATGATTCCAAGTCCTCTTTAGGGGCGGAGAATGGTTCAGATTCCGCTAGCAATCCCTGTTGGCGAAGGTTGCTCCTGAATTGGTTTCTATCCGCATAGTCTTGCCTTGTGGGCTTAGACACATTTGGGTAAGGGCAATTCACCTGGTAGTGCCCTGGTTTTCTGCAATTATAACACAAATTAGTTTTCATTTTCTGTTCAGTGGATAATCGCTTTGAGACTACTGGTGCTGAGAGATTTTGAGTAGGGGACGGAGGCGCTTGGTATGTAACTGGCGCTACTGGTTGAGGTGCAGAGTACACTGGCGCTTGATACTGAGGCTCTGGAGCAGGGGGAGGAGTTTGAAATGACGTTTGTCCGATAGGATTTCTCTTTTCATATCTTAGAAATTTCTTGAATTTCTTGACCAATAAAGCCATTTCCTTTTCTTCATTTGATTCCAAGGTTTTAACCTCACTAACCGCTTTACCCTTGCTTTTGGTTGTAGCGATTAAAGCTCCTGATTTAGTCGTTGAAGTCGATGTGTCGCTGACTTCACCCAATTCGAACTCAAATGCCTTTAACTCTGAAAAGACATGCTTTGGAGTAAGAGTCTCCAATGTCTGTGATTCTCTCATAGCAACAGTCTTAATTAGATATTTGCCTGGAAGACTTCTGAAAATTTTGTTGACCATTTCCTTGTTGGTCAATTCCTTGTCTAATGATGCTAACTCTGTAACGAGCAAAGTAAACCTTGCGTCCAATTGTTCTAGCATCTCATTGGGCTGCATCTTGAAATGCTCAAATCTTTGCATGGCTATGGAAAGCTTATTCTCCTTCATTTGTGTTGATCCTTCACACACTATAGCCAGCTTATCCCATATTTCTTTGGAAGTTTTACATTGCTTGATCTTGTTGAACAATGCATCGTTGTCTCCTAATGCTGAGTAAAGTGCACTTCGTCCAACATTATCTAAATTTGCTCTCTTCCGATCCTCAGGTGTCCATTCTAACTTAGGTTTCTCAACATAACCATCTGGAGTGGCCTCGGTTGCTTCAGGTGCTCGAGTTACAACTTTCATAATCTGAATGGGACCACCTATAATTACATCACACATTTCATTATCACAAGAGCATAAATAAGCGAATGCTCTAAGTTTCCAAGAATCATAATTTGACTCTACCAACTTAGGCATTTTGTTGAAAGCCATAATGAGATGTTTTTTTTGGAGAGAAAAATTAAAGCGACTAGGTTTTAAAAAAAATGGATCTGAACAAGTAGTTATGCTCGGAAATGCTTAGGTTTCTAATTCAACCGCTCTGATACCACTTGGTGGTCCCAAGTGGCATACGAAAGGGTCTAGAAGAGGGGGGTTGAATAGACCCTGAAGTCTTTTTCGACTTCACAAAAATTTTCGTATCACTTTAGAAATTTGAACGCTTGGAAAGCTGAGCGCTTGGGTCAGACGCTTCAGAGTAGTTAACTTAGACTTAGTGATTTCAGCAGTTTACCAAAGTAGGGCAACGCTTAGATCGCTTAATCAGGGTTAGCACAGCGGAAATGATTTTTAGCGTTCGTTTAGATCATTTAATCGCTTTGCAATTTTATTTGTCTTTTTGTTTTTGGAATAATATAATGTGATGAATATAAGACAATAAAATATAAATGACACAATAATTTGTAAGGTTCACTGGGTGATGTAATCCCAGCTACGTCCTTCTTCTCCTTTTTCACTTGGAGGAATTTACTATGATGATTATCAAAGAATCACACAGAAACTTCTACAAAATAGTAATGGATGAAAATGATCTTAGGCTCCTTGATCACACAGACTTCAGCACCAATGAAGATCGTCTTCTTCAAGCTTCTCTCACTCAGAAATACTGCCTGAAAGGTTTCAACAACTTTTCTCACTCAGATGAAAGGTTGAGGTTTGTCACTAGGGTTTGTTTGTTTTAGAGAAGATCAAACAACTTGGAATATCTCAGTTGGAGTTTGAATTTTTTCTTTGGAAGATATTTGAGATATTTGTGACTGTCTGGAATGTAGATAGAAAGCTTGAAAGGTTTGGGCTATGGGGTTTCTAAGCTTTCTCCAAAAAGAATGTACGTAAGATTTTTGGCAATAATTTCTCGTATATTCTCGTTGTTATGTATTTGGGTTTTCTGGAGCAAGGTATTTATAGGCAATTTCTTGGGATGTGTCCGTTGGACACATGTAGAAGCGTGCCTTTCACGTGGCGCGTGATCATACCTAAAGTCTGACATTCTTGAAAATTCGCTGAATCCGATTGGACGGGAGCAGCTAAAAACTCTGAAATTTTATGACAGTCTGGTCAAAAGGTGGCTTGTCCACAAGTCATAGTAGCTTATCACATTTAATGCTCTATATCAGGCATTTAATGCATTTGAATTTATTTCCCGTTGGAAATAAATGTCCGTTGAATGATTGCATTTAAGTACTTCATGACTTGAGGATTTATTTCAAGTGAGTCTTACATCCATCGCTTGAGACAATTTGAGCGCTTGATCCATGTATCCTGAAATAGGTTCCTTTAGCGTTTGACGGACGCTACACTAGTACAGAAGAGGTCTGTTACAGCGGTTTTTTTTGCACTATTACAGCGGTTTTAACCGCTGTAATACGTATCGCTGTAATTGGTATGTTTACTATTACAGCGGTTCAATAACGAACCGCTGTAATAGGTAAATAAAAAAAAATTAAGTGTAAAAGCCGTAGTCTGTTACAGCGGTTCAGAAAAGAACCGGTGTAACAGGTAACCTGTTACAGCGGTTCTTTTCTGAACCGCTGTAACAGGTTCACTGTTACAGCGGTTCATCAACGAACCGCGGTAACATGATTTTTTTTTTAGGTTCACTGTTACAGCGGTTCATTATGAACCGCTGTAACATGATTTTTTTTTATTATAATTTCAGCTTGCTATATCCTTCCCACAAGCTCAAAATTCAATTCATCAATAACACATAAAACAAACCAATTGCTCAACAGAAACAACAAATTCAAATCCAAAATTAATTTCATTCACCAAATAATAATCTCCAATAATTACAAATAATAACGAGTTTACAATAAACCAATATAAACTAATCACTGCTTTTAAATCAAATAAAAATTTACAATAATTTTCAACTTACACCACCGGCATATCAAAAGCGCATTTAAAAATATATTGTGCCAATTCAGAACGTGCTTCATCAAGTTGCGTTATAGTGTAAGAGGCGTACTGACAATCAGCAAAGTACTGCAAGACAAATATTAAAATCCAACAAAAATGTTTAATAACTTAAAAGGGACATTATAATTTGATTAATATTAATTAGAATTATGCATACCGCGGGTGAGATTATAGATTCTCCGTGTCTAATAATATCTTTCATGAATTTCATGACGAAGAACCCACAATCTATGGCATTTATTTGAATGGGGCACTACAAATTAAATTCAAATCAAAATTGTATTAGATAAACAAATAACTTTTATACGAATAATTTCTTGAAACTATAATTAAAATAATATAATTAAACTAACCTGTATACAACTCCATGTACAGGCCTTGTTTTTTGATTTGATCTTTTGGTTGTTGTTATTTGCTCGAAACATCAACACAGCGCTGTTAAAAACATCAAAAATCAAGGAAATATGTCAATATCAAGCAAATATATATATATGAAGTCTAGTTATAATATATATACTTTAAACTTAATATTAAATATAATGGATACATTTAATTGAATGATAAAACTTACTGATTGATCATATCTTTCATATCACGTCGGTTATTTGAATCACCGTGCAAAGAATCCAAATAATAAACGATCTCTTTAATTGGATGAATCACGAGCAACAACCAATGGCCCCTAATCAGTATATTCAAAAGAAAAATTTTAAATTAGTTATGCCTACGTAACCAATTTTACAAAATAACAATGTGTCTTTAGTAGCTCACCCGGAGTTGTAAGGTGCAAGAAACAACTTCCCCTCCAGTGCACTAGCTATCATAGTATTTGCTATATATTGCGATTTGTCAACACGCTGCATGGGAGTAATTCCTGCTACCGCGGATATGTAATGTGGGCTAAGGAATCCGAATTTATTTTGTTTTTGTTCGGGGACCACGTGATTAACCCACAAACACCTACAATTGAGCATAAAATAAATTTGAGTAACAAAAATAAACATAGTTCAAATTAATGCAGTAAAATAATTTAATTAAAAGCTTACTTTTTATTAATTAATATTTAAAAACTTACTTGATGTAAGCAGTAATGATAGAGGCTCCTATCTGTTCTTTATGCACAAAGTCACCGATCTCCTCCCGTCCAATATATTCTGGAAAGGGGATATTGAAGATTTCCTTGGGTATGTCTATCCGGATAGTGTTATCAGCAGCCATCATCCCAAAGAACCTTTCAAGAACTGCAAGTGAATTAGGGCGTGGAGCAGGAGGGTTGGCCACTAGAGAAGGAGGGTTGGCCACTAGAGGTGTATTTTTGACATGTGAGTGCTTCGTCATCTCTGATTTGCTTTTTCCGACTGATGATTTGGATTTTTCGAGAGACTATATGCAAAAGAAAACAAAACGTGGGCGTTATCAATGAAAGTATATTTATTAACATTAAACAATTGTTATAATTTAATAATGACTAGCTATTAATAATTACGTACCGATGCATCACCGACAATCACAAGATTCTTAGGCCAAGCAACCATGTATCCCACAGCCTCAGATACTGTAAACACTCCTTCATCATCGAGAGGGACTGGTAAGGGTGCAATATCTTCAATTGCAATGTCAATCGACACTTTCACGAGGTGGGAGGCTAATGGACATGTATGCAATGTTCTATCCTTTGGTTGATTGTACATTGTTCCTCTTGCCACCAAACGATAACACGGTGTACAAAGTGCTAATTGACACTGCACCACATCCTACATATATATATATATATATATATATACCATTATATTAGAAAATGTTGTATAGCATACAGAAATATAGGATTGAAAGTTACATTATCACTAAACAATATGCTTTTCATTAATTACTTGAGGAAGGTCTTTCACTTCTGGGCAGCTATCTTTCAAAGACACCGCCTCTTCTGTATGTGGCTGCTGCGACCCAGACGCCCTATGCTGGTCAAACTCGCGTCGCAATTCGAATAGTGATTGAGTGAGCATTTGAACCGTGTCTTGCAAGCTATCAATCACCGTATTTTTTGAAGGCTTTGAATCCGAAAAGTAATCTTTTTGGGATACCCCAAAGCCTACACCCCTAACTCGACCCGGATGCTCCTTCTTTTTAAGAGCTATAGCTAGTATATCATTCCGGGTCTTCTCGGGTCCACTGTGGCTACCCTCCTGTGATAAGCTTTCTTGTAATAATACATTTAAAAAATACAAAAAATTGTTATTTTAAAATTATTTTTAAAAAAACATACAACACACTATATAACTAAAATTGCAAATAACTCACCATTGATTCCACTACTCTTTTAACATTGACATTATCAATCTTGTTCTGGCTGTCAGAATGTGCAACCCTCCACACTAGTGCTCGTGTCACCTCTGTGACATCTGACCCAGCATCCTTTCTTTTTTGCTTCTATGATAAGAAAATTTGTAAGGAAATAAATTTGATTAGAAAATTTGTAATTAAGGAAATTTGATTAGAAAATTTGTAAGGAAATTTGATTAGAATTACAACTTGTAACGAACTACGTACCTCAATATACTCCACTTGAGCATATCCAAGACGTGATGCCCTGTAAGGATATTCAGGTTCCTTTGCTCTTTCCCGATTTTCCTTACGTAGTTGCTGTTCATTATATAATCAAGGCATTAGTCAATGTATATAGTTTCAAATAAATTAAAATGAAACCATAAATTAAAATAATTACCTGAAAAGCTTCACTTTGGCGTATTTCTACAAATTTTGTCCAATCTTCTTGAGATATACGATATTTTTTGGGTGGGCTTGAATTAATGTTCCCATCATCATCCTCTACCCAGATTCTGGTCAAGTAGCTCCTGTAGTTTCGAGCTAGCTTCCCAGCCTCGGCTAAGACGAACTTCTATCTACTTTCGTCAATATCAAAGGCCAACTATAAAAAACAAAGAACAAAGTATATAAAAATGTTAATTTAGAGAAAAAAAACTACATTTACCAATTAAAAACATAATATATATATAATAACTAACTTACAACTATTTCATTCCAAATGACATATTTTATTGCTGCAGGGACGCTGCGCCAATCACTGATAGTAATAGGGACCCTGTCACGAGCTATCACGCCAATGTAACCAACAAAAGTTGATTTATTTGGGTCAACTGGTTGACCATGCTCGTTCCAACCAACTTGTAGCTTTATGCCTTTACTTTTGGCCTTTATTACTTTTTTCATTGCTGTAATACCTCTCCGTATCTCACTTTCAACACTTGGGTTTGCAGCACCTCCAGAATCCATCTACAAGATTTCATAAGTGAAAATTCAAATATTTCAACAACAACAAACGTAAACAAATATATATGCATTAATCACATCATTCACCAGTTGGATCATATAAATCACATCAAAAAGTACAAAACCAAATATTGATAAGCTTACATTGGTGGTCGTCGTCGTGGTAGTGGCGGAGGAGAGGGTGACTGTGGTGGTATACGGTATCGACCTACAAAAGCAAAAAAATACAGAAGTTAGTGTAACTCATTCACTAATATAATATTACAAGCGGGTTCAATATAATTTACACTTTAACTGCATACTTAACAAAAGAGTTCAAATAAGTTACTCATATAATTATCAAATAAGTTCAAATACCTTTCATCGTTTTCTTTTTGTAGCTGGTTTACTAATCTTTTGTGATCCCTCAGTACGACCATTTTGTTTAGTACGCCGACGAACAGATGGATTAATCCATATCCCTTCTTGGTGATCTTCTCGCATATACAATTCATCATCACTGATATCCAAGTCACCGTCACTATTTGTGGATTGTGAACCACCTAAGATAGGATTTCCTCCATCATCTTCATTATATAGGCCATCATCCTCAATACAAGTTTTTTTGTTTGCCGATAAAACAATGGACCACCTCTTATCGACAGGATCGGTGACAAAAAACACTTGTTTAGCTTGAGATGCCAAAATGAAAGGTTCATCTTTGTATCCCACCTTTTCAAGGTCTACTCGAGTAAAACCTATTTCACTATCATCGACACCATTTTTATGGTCAACCCACCTACACCCAAATACAGGCACCCGAAACCAACTGTAATCCAGCTCCCATATACGTTCAATCACCCCATAATATGGTAAAGTGGCATAGATAGGGCTATTATCTTTCGCACTTGAGATATGCATTGCTTCAGCTACAAGACTCACCCCACTATTCTGCATTGTACTCCGTTCATCTTGGTCTTTCGTATAAAATGTGACACCATTTATACAATAACCCGAATGACAAAATACGAATCTGCCCGGGCCCACCGACAACCGTGCCAATTTATCTGAAACTGAAAGTGAATTCTCATTTTGTTTCTCTTGAATACACTTTCGGAACTAATCGATAAAACTCTTGTTATGTTCTCTTGAAATCCAACTTTCATTTTTACTTGAATTTATTCTCCTAAGTTGGTCCTTGTGCTCTTCAACATATGGCTCAACCTCATCGGTGTTGTGGAGCACATATAGGTGTGCCTGATCCTTTTGTGTGCTAGGAACACTCACTAATTGCTTTCCAATTACGCTTTCTCCTTCTGTTCCCCCCCCCCCCCCCCCACAACAGGAGACTTTTGAAGCTCTGCAACGTTAGAATCATTCAGATATTCTGTGCAAAATGTAATAACTTCATCAACTATGTACCGCTCAACAATGCAACCTTCCGGCCGGCTACGATTTTTCACATAGCCTTTCAATACCTTCATATAACGCTCAGCCGGATACATAGATCTCATAAAAGCTGGTCCACAAAGTTGTGTCTCTCTAACCAAGTGAATAGGTAGGTGAGTCATTATATCAAAAAACGCGGGTGGGAAATACATCTCAAGCTCACACAAAGTGAGGACAAGTTGTTTCTGAAGTGCAGGCAATTGTTCAGGATCAAACACCTTGCTCCACATTGCTTTGAAGAAGAAACACAATCTAGTTATCGTTTCTCTCACCTTTTTTGGCAGAATGGCCCGTAAAGCAATTGGTAGCAAATGATCCATGATTACATGACAATCATGAGTCTTCGTATGCTTTAGCTTCAAGTCCTTCATTGATACAAGACTGCTAATGTTCGAAGAATACCCTTCGGGAACTTTCACTCCACAAAGAAACTCACATAATGCAATTTTTTCTTTTCTAGATAGCGTGTGAGCTGCTGGAGGTAAATAAGTACGTTTTCCCTTCATTGTTGGTGCCAATTTACCTCTCATCTTCATTTCAACTAAGTCCAACCTTGCCTTTACTCCATCTTTTGTCTTGCCGGGCACATTTAGAAGAGTACCAATGACACTATCAAATACATTTTTCTCAATATGCATTATATCAAGAAAATGTCTAACATGTAAAGATTTCCAATACGGCAAATCAAAAAAAATTGACCTTTTTTTCCACCCAGTTTTTGCAAGGCCGCCTGCAAAAGTCTTTCCGAACTTGATATCCAAGTCTTTTACATTCTCAAACACCTCTTCACCGGTCAAACACTTAGGAGCTCGACATTCTTCTATGCTCCCATTGAAAGCTTTCTTCCACCGACGATATCGATGTTCTCGATTCAACCATCTTCGATGCCCTTGGAATGCATATTTCTGAGAGTGTGGGAGTCTATATTGATCTGTACTCTTGACACATATGGGGCATGCACATTGCCCATGTACACCATATCCCTCGAGATTAGCTCTTGCTGGAAAATCATTGATTGTACCAAACAACATAACTCTGAGATTGAAGCTCTCTTTTCTAAACCCATCATACACTTTAATACCGGTCTCCCACAACTCCTTCAAATCCTCAATTAAAGGGGACAAGTAGACATTTATATCATTTCCAGGTTGTTTCGGCCCGCAAATTAGTATAGGCATCATAATATGCTCTCGCTTCATGCATCGCGAAGGGGGTAGGTTGTAGATCATCAAAATCACCGGCCATGTACTATGTGAGCTACTTTGCAAGCCATGTGGGTTCATTCCATCTGTAGCCAATACAAGGCGTAAATTTCTTGGTTCTTCCCTAAATTCAGGGAAATCATTATCGATCTTTTTGCATTGAGGAGAATCTGAAGGATGTCTAATCTTGTTATCTTCAATCCCTTGTTCAAGCCTTCTATCAGCATACCATGTCAAGTCCTTGGCAAACGCTTCACTACTGTACATGCGTCTAAATCTAGGTATTATGGGCAAATACCATGTTGTTTTGACAGGAGCAGATCCATTCTTCTTGTACTGTGAGGTGCCACATTTGGGACACACCGTCAATGATGCATAGTCCTTCCTAAACAAGATGCAATCATTGAAACAAGCATGTATCCTCTCATATCCCATGCCAATTGCAGTTAACATCTTCTTAGCCTCATAAGTACGATTAGGTAACACATTATCATCGGGTAACATACTTTTTAATAGACCAAGTAAGTCTGTGAAACTCTTATCACTCCACCCATTGTTAGCTTTTAAGTTGTAGAGGTTTAGGACTGCTTTCAATCTTGTGAAATTACTACCACTATACAGGGGTGTCTTTGAATCACTTGTCAAATTGTCGAACATCTTGGGACAATTTCGCAAATCCTCCTCAATCACATTGGTCATCTCCTCCAAATGATCAGGCTCATAATCATCCATGTCAAAATCTACTGATCGATATGATGTATCACCCAAATCAGCTGAGGTGGCACTGCTTTCACCGTGTCTTGTCCATCGTGTGTAGCTTTTATCAATTCCATTACACACCAAATGATCTTCCAAGTCATGTGGACTAATTCTCTTTCCAAAACAACAACGTAAACATGGACAACTAATCCTAGTCAGATCCGATGCATGCTCAACCGCAAAGTCGATGAATTCTTTCACCCCTTTCCCATATTGCTCCGACATACGATCCGCTACAATCCAACTTCGATCCATCTAAATTCTCAATTAATTAAATTAAATAATTTTAATATCAGTTGATAATTAAATTAATTAAAAAAATTTATTTTTAATTTATTTCGCATTATTCTATAAAAAATTCGACAGAGTAACGACGCAAATATTTCTACCAAGTTTTTGACTTAATCTTCTCAGTGGGTTGTAACCAACAGAAGTCGAATCGACGTAAAAAAAATCTTCTCAACAGGGAAACAACGTAAAAAATACTACCAATTTCAACCACAACAAACCCAACACTCTAATCTTTCACCCACAACGAACACAAAATGATACAAAAATATTGATCACCAGTTGGATCACATAAAACATCATATTTCCAGGGGAACAACTACAAATATTGATCACCAGTTGAATCACATAGATCACATAAAAAACTACAAATAAAGCATCATATTATAAATATTGATCACCAATTGGATCCAAAAGCACATAAAACTACAAATAAATTAAAGCATCACGATATAAAGTTTTTGGAGCTTCTCAGTTGTGCAGAAACTTGTGCGCGTTTTCACGAGAAAATTCATAACTAGTTGTAGAAAGCTTGGATTCATGAACCGTTTTCTTCTTATGAAACTAGACACATAGGGCTATCCACACATATATCTCACATACTCAGTCGATGTCTAGAAAAAAGCAGATTTGTATTCAAAGTTAGAGAAAAATCTGTCAATTTTCAAAACAGCTGTGCGCGTCTTCACGAGAAAATTCATAACTCATTGTGGAAAGCTCCGATTCATGAACCGTTTTCTTCTTATGAAACTAGACACATAGGGCTATCCACACATATATCTCACATACTCAGTAGATGTCTAGAAAAAAGCAGATTTTTATTCAAAGTTAGAGAAAAATCTGTCAATTTTCAAAACAGCTGTGCGCGTCTTCACGAGAAAATTCATAACTCATTGTGGAAAGCTCCGATTCATGAAACGTTTTCTTCTTATGAAACTAGAAACATAGGGCTATCCACACATATATCTCACATACTCAGTAGATGTCTATAAAAAAGCAGATTTGTATTCAAAGTTAGAGAAAAATCTGTCAATTTTCACAACAGCTGTGCGCGTCTTCACGAGAAAATTCATAACTCATTGTGGAAAGCTCCGATTCATGAACCGTTTTATTCGTATGAAACTAGACACATAGGGATATACATACATATATCGAACATACTCATGAGATGCCTAGAACAAATCAGATATGCATTCAAAGTTAGTAAAAAATCAACTAGAACATAATAACAAAAATCCACTATATAATTTATAAAACCCCAATTAACATAACATGATATATATATAACAATAATTAACAAATTAACATATAACCTACATTATATACATCACAAAATCCTAATTAACATAACATTAATATATAACAAACAAGAAATTAACACATAACCTAAATTTAATATATACATAATATATATATATAACATAACATATATAAACATATATACATATATATATACCTATAAAGAGAGAGAGGAGGAGAGTGGTGGGTCACGGCGGCGGAGGCGGCGGTTTGGGGTGGTGGTGGAGGTGGTGGCGACGGGACGGGGGCGGTTTAGGTTAGCTTGAGAGTGAGAGAGAGAGTAGAGTATAGGGAGAGAGATAGAGTAGAGAGATAGAGAAAAATCAAATGGGGCGGCGGTGGCGCCGGCGACGGAGGATTGTGGTGGAGACGGTGGCGGGGGCGGTGGTGGAGAGTGAGAGAGATAGTAGAGTAGAGAGAGAGAAAGTAGAGTAGAGAGTGAGAGATAGTAGAGAGAAATGAGGGGGAGAGCTCGGTTTTTGGGGGGAAAAAAGGGGGGAATTTTTTTTTTTTTTAATTACGTTTTATAGCGGTTCAGGAACGAACCGCTATAACCGGTTTACCAATTATAGCGGTTCAGTACCGAACCGCGTTAACTGGGAATCAGTTATAGCGGTTCGGTACTGATCCGCTATAACTGGCATAAACCGGTTATAGCGGTTCATTCCCGAACCGCTATAAAAATTTTTTTTTTTTTTCTGTTCGCGCTATAGTAGCGGTTTTTTATCGAACCGCTATAATATGTTTGGAACTATTACAGCGGTTCGATAAAAAACCGTTGTAATAGGTACCCGGTTAATATCCATTATAACGGTTCACTTATAAACCGCTGTAATAAGTCTCTCCGTTCAGCGGTTTTCCAAAAACCGCTGTAAAATGTGCGCTGTAACAGGTCTTTTCTGTACTAGTGCTAAGAGACAAATCTTCATCTCTGGTTGACTTCAGACGCTGGTCTTCAACTTCTTCTCTAATAGACTCACCTAGAATTCTACTAGCGATTCAGTGACTAAGACTTAGTCTAAAATCTACAAAGATAAAAATTACAAGCCTAAACAAAATTACAAACTTTCAAGCGCTTTAAACAATGATCTAAGGAAAACATAAACTTACATTTTATTTGGGGTCTAACATTGAATCCTATCTTGTCATCATCAAAACATCTAACATGAAATTTCCTAACAGACCCCTATCCCACTTGTTAATCTTGCCGTGTAGGCAAGATGACTCATTCCCCTTTCATAGGGCACTTTGAAAGAGCCTCTGAAGTTTTAGGTTTAATACACACCAACGTTTGTGGGCCTTTCGGGGAAATAGCTGAGGAGGTTTTCAGTACTTCATTACATTCACAGACGACCATTCAAGGTATGGTCTGGTGCACTTAATGAAGTACAAGTTTGAAACCATTAAATGGTTCAAAGAATTCAAGGCTTTAGTTGAAAACCAGACTTGGCGACATATCAAGACACTTCAATCCGATCGATGTGGTGAGTATATGAGCGCTGAATTTGACGAGTTCTTAAGAGAACACGGCATAGTTTTATAGCTAACTCCTCCGGCGACTCCACAACTGAATGGGGATAGCTGAGCGTCAAAATCGAACATTGTTAGACATGGTTCGCTCCATGCTCAGTTACACAGATCTACCCATCTCACTGTGGGGTCATGCATTACTCACAGCTACACACATCCTGAACAAATGCCCCTCCAAATCTGTTCCAAAAACACCATATCAGATGTGGTGTGGGAGGAAACCGAGTCTGAAATACAATAGGATATGGGGTTGCCCCGCATATGTAAAGAAGACAAAGGTAGAAAAATTGGAGGCTAGGTCCTTAAAAGGATGATTCGTTGGTTATCCCGAGGATTCCATGGGATACCTCTTTTGCCTGCATGATGATCAGAGAATCATCGCATCTTTACAGGCATTCTTTCTCGAAGAAGAATTTATTCGAGAGGGAGGAGCGGGTAGAAAGATTGTTCTGGAAGAACAAAATGAAGCTCCTTTGGAGAACACTGTTCAGGAAACCCGAACTGAACCAATGAGGACACAAATGTCAACGCATCGGTCTGCTAGAGTATCTCAGCCGCCTGAGAGCTATGGTTATCTGCTACAAGGAGAACATAATTTGTATGCTGTAGCAGAAGAAAACATGGAGATGATCCCTCTAACTATGACCAAGCGATGACGGATATGGATTCTGCAAAATGGCATGAAGCTATGAAAGTAGACATGGATTTGATGTATTTGAACCAAGTCTGGACTCTAACAGATCGCCTCAAGGGTATTGTACCCATTGGTTGCAAATGGATCTATAAGAGAAAGATTGGTCTGGATGGCAAGGTGGATAGCTATAAAGCGAGGCTAGTAACGAAAAGGGTATAGTCAAAAGGAGGGCATTGACTATGAGGAAACCTTTTCGCCTGTTGCCATTATCAAATCCATTAGGATTCTGCTTGCCATAGATGCACACCTAGATTATGAAATTTCGCAGATGAATGTGAAGACCGCGTTCTTGAATGGATTCCTCGAGGAGGATATCTACAGGGAACAGCCCAAGGGTTTCATATCCGACGTAGATTCTCATAAGGTTTGCAAACTAAATAGGTCCATTTATGGACTTAGACAGGCCTTTCGCAGTTGGAATCTTCAATTTGATGAAGAAGTTAGAAGCTATGGCTTTATCAAAAATGAAGATGAACCGTGTGTCTATAAAAAGGTCGGTGGGAGCAAGATATTATTCCTGGTACCATACGTGGATAACATTCTTCTTATAGGGAATGATATAGGCTCGTTGACTGTGGTCAAGACATGGCTTTCAAGCACATTCTCCATGAAAGACTTGGAAGAAGCTACTTACATCCTTGGAATTCGCATCAACAGGGATAGAGCGAATAGGACGATTGGGCTTTCCCAAGCCCTCTACCTAGAGAAAGTCCTAAAGCAATTTGGGATGGAAAACTCTAAGAGAGGTCTTTTGCCCAAGAGACATGGAATTTATCTCTCTAAATTCATGAGCCCTCAAAGTGAGGAGGATCAAAAAGAGATGAGCATCATTCCCTATGCCTCAGCAGTAGGGAGTCTTATGTATGCGATGTTATGCATGAGATCGGACCTTGCTTACACAGTAAGCGTAGTAAGTAGGTTTCAAGCTAACTCAGACAAAGAGCAGTGGATTGCAGTGAAATGTGTCCAGAAATACTTGAGAAGGACTAAGGATATGATTCTTATATATGGGAATGGAGAAATGAAAGTGGACAATTACACCGATTCAGATTTTCAATCTGATATCGGCGACCGAAAGTCCACTTGCGGGTTTATATTCACTCTCAACTGTGGAGCAGTGTTTTGGAAAACTTCCAAGCAAAGCACAAATGCCAATTCCACTACCGAGGCTGAATATGTGGCTACCTCAGAGGCTAACAAGGAAGCTGTTTGGATCAAGAAGTTCATGGTAGAACTTCAAGTGGTTCCTAGCGTGAAACTACCATTGCCACTATGGCGTGACAACAATGGAGCCATCTCGCAAGCTAGAGAACCAAGGTCTCACAAAAAATCCAAACACATAGAGAAAATATATTACCTCATTCGAGAGATCGTTGGAAGAGGCGACATTGTCGTGCAAAAAATAGCCTCAGCGGACAACGTCACTGACCCACTCACCAAGCCGTTATCGCAGGCCGTGCTAGGGCGACATCTTAACAAGATGGGTATTAGATACCATAGCGATTGACATTGAGTGCAAGTGAGAGATTGTTAGGTGTGTGCCCTCGACGCTAACGAGGAAATAGATTGCATTGGGCACTTCATTATGTTGTACAAACACTTTTATTGTATTTATAGTAAGGCAATTATCTTTTCGTTAATATAAATCTGTATGGCATTAACAAGTATTGAACAAACAGTCCATGTGTATCAAGGAGGACTTTCCACTCCTTATGGAATAAGGACATGGCACTGGAAGAGTCTAGCACTTGATCACTTAAAGGGGTTTGCAAGTCGAGGAATCTTAATTGGGCATTAAGATTCGACTTGTATGACACATGCTCTGACAAGGAGTGTCAGTCGAACACTATTAGATAGTGAGAGCTTGTGCCATAGATATATCAATGGAATTGATATATTCAAACATGATTCGTAGTAATCCGACCACATGGGTATTTACTCAGTGATTTTCAAAGATTGGATTACTGATCATAACAGTATGCATGAGTCTTAGACCTGAGGGATCACGATCAATGTGCTTGTAGCATTGGATCAGTTACAAGAGTAGATAGACCCGATTCACCGGTTGGTGGGGTCGACCTCGAAGTGCAATCTCAATGAGACAAGTAGCAGTTATGAGGTGATTGTCAAGATGGGATTCACTGTCTCGATAGTTAACGAGAATGTATCATGTGCGATCATAGGTAAATGAAATGACAAGTCTTTGGCCAAAGCAAATAAACTTACTCGTGTGGAACACGGAGGGTAGTTTGGTAATTTCATCTTACTACGATCTGGTAATTTCATATTACTATGATCTATTGAACAGTATCGAGTCTTGTGAGTTTGACATATTCCATGACTCTCACTCGATCAGGATACGTCAGTGCAGGGCTTATACTCATATGGTATTTATGAACTAGAGGTTCGTAATCGCACAATCATTTTTGTACTCGATTGGGCTACGATGTGGGTCCATGGTACTGGCTAGGTGACACCCACATTCCTTGGTATCCTTCCATTGCTAGTCGAGACGAACCTAAAGAGTCGCACTATAACAAGTAAGCGGGATACCTTTATGTATTCGTTGTAAGGGCAATTTGGTACTTTGTCATTGGATGGACGAATTAAATAAAAGGATGAATTGATTTAATTAATTGTTTAATTAAATTAAATGATAATTAATTAAATCAATAATTCAACTATTAAATTAATTAGATTAATTGATTACTAGAATTAAAAATAATTGATTAATTAATTAATTATATGTTTAATTGGATTTAAACTAGATTAATTAATTAAAAGATGGACTAAGTTGACTGGGCCAACTTAGCCCATCTGGGTCGTCCACTAGGGACCTAAGAGGTGCCCACTATGGGCTTTAGGGTTTGAGGATTTATTTAATCCTCAAACTTCTAGGTCAAAGATAGATTCCATTATCCACCTAACCCGTACAGAAAAGAAAACCCCTCCTCCTTTTCTCTGCCTAGCTGTCTTTCACAAGGAGAGAGGAATCCGGTAAATTCAAGCTTGCTTCGCTTGAGGCTCTAGAGACAAGAGTCCCGGGGATTGCTGTTTTAGATTGTAGATCAAGAATCGAATCACACTTCAAGCTAGGTAATTCGATTTTATGATTAATGTTCTTGAAATATGAAAAATCATCAACAACCATAAAGTGATTCAACTTTAGGAATCCGGCATGTTTTAATTTTCGGTGCGTTTCTATTAAGGATTCCTAACAGTAGACTTGGTCGAAAATTAAATAAGATTAATGAAATAATTGGGTAATAATAATTAAGGTTGGTCTTTAATTATTATGTAATATTTAATTAAATGGTTGGACTATTTAATTAAATAAGGAGTCAAAAATTAAATCAAGTAAAATAAAATTTTGGACTCCTAGCATAGAGAGGGGTGTGAGTGGCGGAAGAGAATGAGGGAGAGGAATTAATTCTTCTCCAAGTCTTGATCAAGTTGGAATCAAGAAAATATTTAGAAGAGAGAAAAGGAATAAGTTAGCTTGTTGGCTAAGTTCCTTGTTTTAGGGAAACTCCCCAATTGAGAGCGCTTAGGATTAGATGAAAGTCAATTCTTGGAGATTTGATTTCATCTTGACTTCCAAGTAAACTAAACCTAGGAGTTCCTCTATAAATATATGTGTTAAGAAAAACACACACAATTTTTGAGTGATTTTTTTTCGGATTGGTGGAGCCCCGGGGACGCCGGCACAACGGAAGAACCTTGATTTTAGTAAAAATACGGCATACCCAAATTAAGGCTACGTAGACATGGTACCATCGGATTCAAAAACTAACTAAAAGGTGAGTTTTCTCGTGTTTACCTAATGAAGAACAAAACAACAATGTCTTTTAAGAAACTCCTTGCTACACCTCTCCGAATGGATTTGCTCTAGCGCCCCAAGCATTGTGCTTCTAAGTTTATCCACACCTTAGCTGTACCCTCGATTATCTACACCAGTGCTAGCCAAGAGAATATCAAATTTCGGCTTGTATAAATGGGTAAAAATATATTTGGTGTTCTTCGTACTCAAAACATAAGTTGGAAGAATTAACTTGTGAAAGAGATGGAGAGAGAAAGAAGAGAGAAAAAGAACACACGACTCTTAGTTGTGATAAGTGAATTAATTAAGTTAAACAAAATATAACAATACATATATATACACATATGTGCCCCACGGCACAATTGTACCATCTTTAGATCATCATGCAGGAACGGACTCCAAGAAATCTTCATCTCCAACCTCCATGGTGGCTAGGCGAGAATGAGTTGGAAGAAGAGTTTTCTCCGTTTAGTATTTTTGGTGGAGGATTTCAGTTTATGTGAATTAGGTGTTATGAATTAATTCATTCAACTCATTTTAGAGCTCGTGTTGGAGGATTAAATAAATCCTCCAACTTAAGCCCATGTCACACGCCCACTTTGGACTATAGTTTGGCTAAGTTGACCAAGCCAATTTAGTCCAATTAATCTAATCATCTAAATTTAATCTAATTAAATGTACACTTAGATTAAATTACTATTCTAATTAATTAATCAAATAAATAATTAATTAATAGTTTTAGTTGACCAAGTCAACTTAATTAATTTAATTATGCATGTTTAATCCTATTAAACAACCAATTAAATTAATTAGTCCAATTAATTAATTCGTCCTTCCTAAAGACAAATTACCAAAATACCCTCCAAATACAAGACATGATTTCCCCGTTTGTTCCTTTATAACCGACTCTCTAAGTTCATCTCGATTGGTAAAGTGAGGATACCAAAGGAGGTGGGTGACACCAAGCCAGCACCGTGCCCCCACATCGCAGCCCAATCTAGTACGAAATGACTATGTCATTACGAACCTCTAGATTATGAATACCATATGAGTATAAGCTCTTCAGTGATGTATCCTGAGTCATGTAATATGTCAAACTCACGGGAATCGATGCTATGTTAAGAATCATAGTAATATGAGATTATTGAACACGACTTAGTTCATCAGATCTGGCTAGATACTTTCAATCTCATTTACCTATGATCGCATAGGATACTTCTCGTTTACTTTCGAGACAGTGAATTCTCTATTGGCAATCATCTCACATGCTACTTGCCCATTGGAACACACTTCGAGGTTGACTCTATCGACAGGTGAATTGGGCCTAACTACTCTGATGAAAGAATCCAACGTACAAGCACACGGTGATCGTGATTCCTCGGCTCTAAAGCTCATGCATACCATCATAATCAGTAATCCAATCATTGACAGTCACTAAGTAAAAACTCATGTGATCGGATTACTACGAGCCATTTTCGAATACACTAATCCCATCAATATATCCACGACACAAACTCCTAGTATCCCATAGTGTTCGATTGACACTCCTTGTTAGAGCATGTGTTATACAAGTCCATATGAATCTCATTGCCCAATTGAGATTCTCCAACCTGCAAACCATTTAAGTGATCAAGTATCAAACTCCTCTAGTGCCCATCTCTTTAACTACTATAAGGAGTGTCAAGGTTTGCCTTGACACACATGGACTAGTTGTTCATTTAAGACTTATAGATGCCATCAATAATTATATGAACAACATACTATTTCCTTCATATTATTAATAGGTTGTACAATACAAACTAGTGCCTTATATTCTAACTCCTGGTTGGCATCGAGGGCACATTCCCAACAATTTCCCACTTGCGCTCAATGTCGATCGCTATGGTACTTAATACCCATCTTCTCAAGATGTCGCTCTAGCACCGCCTGTGATAGTGGCCCAGTGAGTGAGTAAGCCACTTTATCAACTGAGCTTATTTTCTACAAGGTTAGATCGCATTTTCAAACGATCTCTCAAGAGATGTTGTTTCTCTCATTAATTTGTCTAGATTTGTGAGACCTCGGTTCCTTTTCTACGCATCAGCTTCATTTCATCACAGTAAAGTGACAATGCAAGCTCTGCACTAGGGACTAATAGAAGTTCTACCACGAACTTCAGATCCAAACAATTTTCTTCGACAGCCTCTCAGGCTCCAAGGCAGTATCATATTCATTCTCAGTAGTGGAGTACTTTACTTGAAACTTTTCCAAGTTACCACTCCATAATTGAGGGTGAATACTAATCCAAAGTGGAATTTTAATCTTCTTTGTCAGACTCAAGGTCCGAGTAAGTGTAAAACTTCCACTATCAGTTCTCCATAGGCATAGATGAAGGATATATCCTAATTTCTTCTCAAGTACTTCATGATACATTTTATATCTACCCAATGATCTTCCTCTCTATGCAAGAGCCCTTTCTCAGATCTTCTATCCTAAATTGTTTTAGGATTTATTCTAAGCAAAGGGCTTGGGAGAGCTCCATCATCCTGTTTGCTCTATCTCCATATATGCCAATTATAAGGATAAAGATAGCTTCGCCCAAGTCTTTCATGGAGGAGATGGTCGATGTTTATGACTTGACCCAGTCAATGATGTGGCCACCTCCGGCCCCGTCACACCGCAACGCTAGCTTATTCTGAGAGGCCATCTCATTATGGGCTAACACTAAGCATGAACTATACGAAACTTTCGAGTCACACAACCCAAAACTCTAAGGTACACACATATATAGCAACAACATCACATGTAAATACAAGAGTTGAGATGCAATTCAAAACAACGAGCCAGCACTGATAGACAACTTTATGTACATGATATCCAACCACCACTACATCTGACTCTCAAACTTTAGAGACTCTCAAACTCCCTTAGCTATGATTTTCCCCCTCCGGATCTGATTTGTCAAGCTCTTCTAAAAACGAAGAAAGAAAGAGGGGTGAGTCCAAATGACCCAGCAAGGTAGGCTAACAACTTGCTTTACCTTAACTTGAGAAATAGGATCTGCAGAGAAAGTCAATAACAAAATGGAAATATACAATGGCAAGCAAAAGAATCAAACCAGATATCACAAGGCAAAGTAATCGAGTACTGAAACAAAGTTAGAGAGAAGGCAAATGAAGCATGTACTTTAGAATCAAGCCAAAACGATTATGATCCATCTCCCCACTGTTCCATACCAACAGGAGACTTCATACCTCGATACACATTATATGATTACTAGGCGTCGGGACTCTAGAGGTGGCTTCTGTGGGCTCAAGAGGTAGCTCCGTCCGTGTAGCACTTTGCGCCAAAGCCTCAAGAGGTGGATCCCATACACGTAGCACTTTGTTCCTCATAGCACTTAGCTCCCTTAGCCGACTGAGTAGAGTTGAGAATTACAATGGGTTCAATGAATTTCCTAATAGAACGGGTGCGCTGATTTGTATTCGAGCGAGAGCGAGCAAAATGGAACAATACCAAACATCAAGACACGGTTAAACACTTACCTTAGATGAGAATAAAGGGTCAGACAATCGATAACTTTACAAGATCACGCATGACTAGAGCTTATTAGATAAAGAGAACAAAAAATGTGGTAAGCAAGTTCAAGATGAAAGAACAAAAGAAACCCTCACAACAACAATCCGACGTCGTAGTCTCGCGCCTCGGGATCGCAAAATTATCATGTTATCCAAAAATACCATCATATTCACAAACTATAATGCTTTATAAGCTAACCACATACCACAAGTTAGTTTATACGTTGTATCATACATATGGGCAAAGCTCAACAAGCCTCAAACAAGTTTCACATTTGCACAACTTAACTACAATAAATTTTAAACATTCTCAGGACGAAATTTCTTTCTCGAATTTTCCAGGGTAGCTGAACTGATACTGAAGAAGTTCACATAAAAATTTCAGATTTAAGTCAACTTTTTTTTTAAGGTTGGGATTCAATTAACTAAAAAAGGTTGTCCCGACAAAATTTTCAGAACGCATAGCACTTAGCTCCCTTAGCCGACTGAGTAGAGTTGAGAATTACAATGGGTTCAATGAATTTCCTAATAGAACGGGTGCGCTGATTTGTATTCGAGCGAGAGCGAGCAAAATGGAACAATACCAAACATCAAGACACGGTTAAACACTTACCTTAGATGAGAATAAAGGGTCAGACAATCGATAACTTTACAAGATCACGCAGGACTAGAGCTTATTAGATAAAGAGAACAAAAAATGTGGTAAGCAAGTTCAAGATGAAATAACAAAAGAAACCCTCACAACAACAATCCGACGTCATAGTCTCGCGCCTCGGGATCGCAAAATTATCATGTTATCCAAAAATACCATCATATTCACAAACTATAATGCTTTATAAGCTAACCACATACCACAAGTTAGTTTATACGTTGTATCATACATATGGGCAAAGCTCAACAAGCCTCAAACAAGTTTCACATTTGCACAACTTAACTACAATAAATTTTAAACATTCTCAGGACGAAATTTCTTTCTCGAATTTTCCAGGGTAGCTGAACTGATACTGAAGAAGTTCACATAAAAATTTCAGATTTAAGTCAACTTTTTTTTTAAGGTTGGGATTCAATTAACTAAAAAAGGTTGTCCCGACAAAATTTTCAGAATAGACAGCAGAACTTTAATTATTTGTATAAAATCTCCTATTTCTTGAAAACCTCTCAAATTTTTATAAAAGATTTCTAACACATGTATATATCTACAGTAAAAGTTTTAGAGTGAACCAAAATTTACAGATACACTAAATAAGCCCAAAACATTAGAAATTTTAAATCCCGTCGAACAGACTGGCAGGTTTACTCAACGATTTTTTAGAAAAATCCAAAAAAGTCTGATGTTTACCAAATTTTACAAAACAATTTAAAACATATTCAAGATGATACAAAAAATTTCACATAATCAAATTATGACGCTTGATCCCTTAAATAAAGCCTTGAACACCGAAACTAGAAACTGAAATTTCCATACATCTTACTTTCATGTCAAAACCAACATGCCCGTCCTAAATACTCTTTAAAAACCTATTACATTTGACATGCAATCAACCAAGTATAATTTCCATTCTGCAACAGCTTCTGGTTCAGGGCTTTTTCTGGATTTTTAGGTAGCTGTTAAGTAAAATTGGTTTCCATAATGTTGTAGTCTATCCTCTTAGGAATATTTTGGTATAAAGAACACTAAATTCGGAGGTCATTTGCTATCTCAAATCTTGAAGAAACCAAAATATTCCTTTTATTTGCACCTTTCGAATTTAGGGCTTGAGTGCAACTTCCAGTCTTCCTTTTATTTGCACCTTTCCCCCCTTCTTTTTGTTCTTTGTAAGATGTACACATAAGATGCATGCTTTAAATCCTTCGCAGACAATATTTTCAAAAGTTTATTTACACATATCTAGAGTAACAATTAGTTATGCAAGCATGTAACGAAATAACATAGTTACGTACCAGTTTTTTTAATATAGGATACGTTACGAAAATCAAGTATCTCAAAAAATATAAATTAGCAAGCGAATATATTTCTTACCTCGGTCTCTATAGAATTAAGTGTTGAAGATATTGGGTGTGACAATTTTCCCCTCCTTAGAAGAATTTGGTCCCCAAATTCTAAGATGAAGCAAATAGATGCGGTTACCGCTTTCTCATATCGTCTTCTCGTTCCCAGGTTGCTTCTTCGACTCGGTGGTTTCTCCATAATACCTTGACTATGGGTATGCTTCGAGATCGCAACTCTGGATGTTTGAATCTAATATGCGTACTGGGGTCTCTTCATATGACAAATCTTGATCTAGTTGCAGCTCTTCACGAGATATTACGATCAGGATGATACTTTTTGAGTTGTGATACATGGAAGACATTATGGATATGGGAGATATTTTGCAGGTAGTTCAACTTTATATGCTACTTTCCTAACACACTTCAGAATACGAAATGGTCCTATGTAACGAGGTTGAAGCTTCCCTCCTTTCCTGATCCTCCTAACACCTCTTCGTGGTGATACTTTAACAAAAACTTGGTCTCCAATCTCAAATTCTAAGTTCTTCCGTCTTGTGTATGCATAGCTCTTTTGACGACTCTGAGCTGCACGCATTCATTGTTTGATTATCTGAATTTTGTCAATGGCTTCTTGTATCATTTCCACACGTAAGGCTCTCTTTCGGCCATCTTGTGATTGTACCCTCCACTCATCTAAATCCTAATTGAGCGGGGATCGACACTTTTTCCCATAAAGTGCCTCATAGGGTGCCATTTGGATAGTGTCGTGGTAACTGTTATTATGAGCGTATTCCACCTACGGAAGGTGTGTATCCCATAACTCTCCAAAGTCTAGGACACAATTCCTTAACATATCTTCGATTATCCTTATCACCCTTTCTGATTGTCCGTTGGTCTGTGGGTGCAAGGCGGTACTAAAATTCAACTTCGTACCCAGATCCTGTTGCAATCGTTTCCACAGTCTAGATATGAACTTAGGATCTCTATCGGAGACAATGTTGACTGGTATAATTCGGCCAAAGTCTCAACCTTGTAATCCGTCCTAACAGGTAAGAAGTGCGTAGACTTAGTCAATCGATCCACGATGACTCGAATTGCATTGTATCATTTTCTTACCTTTGGTAGTCTAGTCACAAAATCCTTGGTGATCATTTCCCATTTCCACTCTGGGATAGGAAGGGGTTGCAATAGCCCTGATGGTTTTTGATGTTCTGCTTTCACTTGTCGGCACACTAAACATTTCTGAACAAATTTAGCAATGTCAGACTTCATTCCATTCCACCCAAACTTTCTCTTCACATCATTATAGATCTTTGTGCCGCCTGGGTGAACGGTAAACTTAGATTTTTGTGCTTCATTCAAAACTTCATCTCGTAGTGGTTTAGGAATATAGACTCTTCCTGCAAACCAAAATATAACTTCATCATCGATGTTAAAGTTTAAGTCTTGTTTATTTTCCATTGTTTTCATGTACCCCTTTATCTCCTCATCTTTACTTTGTGCATCTATGATCTTTTGATGCAACTCTGGCCTGATGGACAAGCTAGCAACTAAGGCATGAGATGTTATTCTAAATAAATGGGATCTTATTTCCTCAGCTATTTTAACTTTTACTTGGCCCAATTCTATTTCCCTACTCAGAGCGTCGGCCACTGCATTGGCCTTACCTTGTGGAACGAAATTTGGCAATCATAGTCATTTAGGAACTCCATCCATCTTCTTTATCTCATAGTCAATTCTTTTTTAATGGTGAGGTATTTCAAACTTTGATGGTTAGTGAGAATCTCAAAAGTGCTACCATAGAGGTAGTGTCTCCACTTAGTTAATGCTAATACAATCGCTGCCAGTTCCAAATCATTTGTTGGGTAGTTCTGCTCATATGGTTTAAGCTTCCTAGAAGCGTAAGCAACTGCCTTCCCAGTTTGCATCAACACACACCCTAGTCCTTCCTTTGATGCGTCTGTATACACCAAACAATTCTCCACTCCTGAAGGTAATGTCAGAACGGGTGTTATGGTTAAGCTCTTTTTCAACTCCTTAAAGCCTTCTTCACACGACTCGTCCCATCTGAAGGGGATCTCTTTCTGGGTACGTTGATTCATTGGTGCGGCAGTCATCAAGAAATCCTTAACAAATTTCCAATAATATCCTGCCAGTCCTAGGAGCTTCTAATCTCCTTTACACTCTCCAGACTTTTTCAATTTTCTATGGCCTCTATTTTTGCAGGATCTACCTGTAGTCCTCTCTCGTACACTACATGACCAAGGAAAACTACCTCATTCAGCCAAAACTCACACATACTAAACTTTGCATACAACTTTTGGTCTTGAAGTGTTGGTAAGACAACTCTTAGATGTTGTTCACGCTTTTCCTCAAACTCAGGGTAAATGAGGATGTCATCGATAAGGATCACCACAAACTTATCCAAGTAAGGTCAGAATACTCGATGCATGAGATCCATGAATGTTGCTAGGGCGTTAGTTAGTCCAAAGGGCATTAGTACAAACTCATAATGTCCATACCATGAATTCAATGTCGTTTTGGTAATTCCCGACTTTTGTATCTTTAGTTGGTAATACCCATGTCTAAGGTCGAGTTTTGAAAATACTCATGCTCCTTGAAGTTGGTCGAGCAATTCCTCAATGTGGGGTAATGGGTATTTGTTCATGATGGTGAAATTATCCAATCCTCGATAATCAATACACATCCTTAGTGTACCATCCTTTTTTTTTTTTACGAAGAATATGAGTGCTCCCCAAGGTGACTTACTAGGTCAAATAAATCCAAGATCCAACAATTATTGCAGTTGGGTCTTCAACTCTGGCAACTCTGCGGGCGCAATGCGATATGGAGTCTTGGATATTGGAGCAACATCTGACAATGTCTCAATGACAAATTCTATGTGTCTATCTGGTGGTAATGAATCCAATTTCTCAGGGAATACCTCTGGATATTCTTTTACCACAGGGACCTCTTCATGCTACACCTTGTTCTTGGGTTTATTTCTAAGGTAAGCCATGAATTCTTGGCTACCTTGCCTTAAAAGCTTTCTTGCCTCAAATCCTGAAATTAGTGGAGGGGTACACTTCGTAGTAATTTTATCCACGTCATTCACCAACTTAATGGTCTTAGATCTACAGTCTAGGTAAGCATGATGGTTATATAAACAAACCATCCCCAAGATAATATCGTACCGATGGATTGGCATTTGAATCAAGTTTGCTAGGAAGACTCGTTCACCAATCTTAATATCACACTCTTTAAACAATAAATCGGTGGTGGTACTCGTACCCATAGGTGTACTTGTTGGGTTTTTACATATAAAACTAGCAGAAATTTAAGTATCCCACGGTGGTTCATATCCGGTTTCATGTATTCAAATCGTAGTTTAGAAAATATGTACCTTTCTTCACGTAATTGGATTTCTGAACCAGCTTTTGTGATCTTTTTTCTAACAGCAAATCTGCTACTGTCTCTAAATCACCACGCCGGAATTGAAGCAAAAAATTCCTCCTTTTCTTCCCCTTGAATATGGCTAGAGAGAGAGAGAGGTTGGATAACTTTGACTTGGAGAGAAGTTAATGATTGAGCTTTAGGTTAATTTTCACTAAGTAGTATATTTATAGTACATTAGAAAATAACCTAACTAATCAAGCCTTATGGACGCCCACTTGGGCGTTTTAAAGCCCTTCAGGCTTAGTCCAATTGTGGTTTTATTTTTAATTATTCATCTAATTAATATTATTTATTCAATAAATAAATTAATCAAATAACTAATAAATTCCATGTTAATTCTATAACTAATTTCCATAGAGAAATTAATTAACATATTAACTTAATTAATTAAAAAAATCATCTAATGATTAATTAATTCATTAATTGCAATCTCCAATACCAAAAAATCTCTTAAGTCTAATTGGGAGGAAACCAAAGGCATGTGGGTAACACCTAGCTAGTCACGTAACCCACATCGTATCCCAATTGAGAATGAATGAATAGGATCATTCCAAATCTTTCACTCGGTGAATATCGTACGAGTATAAACCCTTTATTCATATATCCAGTCAAGTGAGAGTCATGGTTCAGTCAAACTCACAGAACTTGACCATATGCTTGGCTCATAATGAATTGAGATCACTAAGTATACTTTCATGTCCAACATAGTATCTCTAATGCTTTGGCTAAAGTGTTTTGACCTCACCCATTCATCACTGCATAGGATACTTAGCTCATTCACTAATGAGAGAATAAATCTCATTATGCTAATCAGTTATGATTGTTACTTGCCCATCAAGCCGCCCTTCGAGGTTGACCCCACCAACAGGTGAATTGGATCTAACTACTCTAATGACAGACTTGATGTCACAAGCACATCTTCAACATGATTCCTCAGGTCTAAGATTCACGCGTACCTGTCACAACTTATCAGTTTTGTCAGTGATCGTCAGTGATTGAAAACCCATGTGACAAAACTAATGCCATGTTCGAACACATCAGTCCAACTGAGGTATCTATGACATAAGTTCCCACTACCATGCTCATAGTGTTCGACTTGCACTTCCCTGTCAAAACTTATATCATACAAGTCTTTATCGAGTAATAATTTCCAGTCAATACTCTCTTCGACTTGCGATCCATTTTAGATAATAAGGATCAAACTCTTCTAGTGTCATTCTCCCTAACCCATAGGGAATAGAACGTTCGCCTCATTATCAAGTAATTTACGTTGTTTACTATACCTTACAAATGCCTATAAGAAATCAACATGAAAATGCCTTTTATTATAATAATAATGTTTAGTTACAAATCAATGCCTTATAAATCTATCCTCTTTATGGCTTTTGAGGGCAATCACACTAACAATCTCCCACTTCCAATCAATGGCATTTGCTATGGTATTTTATACCCATCCTTTATAGATGTTTTTCTAGCACCGCATATTCCAATAGCTTGGTCAATGGGTGAGCAACATTGTCAGCTGCGGCTATTTTCTAAATAGATATTTCTCCTCTTACAACGATCTCTCTTATGATGTGATATCTCCTCTCAATGTGTTTAGACTTGTTGTGAAACCTTGGTTCCTTTACCTGCGCTATTGCTCCAATGTTGTCACAATAAAGTGGCAACGAGAGCTCCACGCTTGGAACCACTTGAAGTTCTCTGATGAAATTCCTAAGCCAAACAGCCTCTTTAGCCGCCTCAGAGGCATCTATGTATTTAGCCTCTATTGTGGAGTCAAAGGTTGTGCTTTGCTTGGAACTTTTCCAAGTCACCGCCCCACCGTTGAGGGTGAATATGAACCCTGAGGTGGATTTCCGATCATCGACATTTGATTGGGAATCCGAGTCGGTGTACCCATCCACTTTTAGGTGACCACTCTCATAGATGAGAATCATATCCTTGTTCTCTTCAGATACTTTAGGATATTCTTCACAGCTATCCAATGTTCCTTGCCAGGGTTTGCTTGAAATCGACTAACAACGCTTACTACATAAGCAATGTCAAGTCTAATACACAGCATTGCGTACATCAGGCTACCCACTACAGATGCGTAGGGTACAGTGCTCCTCTCTTTTCTATGTTCCTTACTTTGAGGACACATAGTCTTCGAGAGGTGTACCCCTTGTCTCATAGGCAGGAACCTTTTCTTAGAGTTCTCCATCCTAAATCTCTTTAGGATCTTTTCTAAGTAAAGGGCTTGAGAGAGCCTTATCATTCTATTTGTTCGATCTCTATAGATTCAAATCCATTGAATGTAAGTAGCCTTTCCCAATTCTTTCATGGAGAAAGTACTCAAAAGCCACTTTTTAACAGTGGTGAACATTCCTATATCATTTCCTATGAGTAATATGTCATTTACATATAACACAAGGAATATTATCTTCCTCCCACTAACCTTCTTATAAACACATGGCTCGTCTTCATTTTTGATGAAGTTAACTCCTTTGACTGCCTCATCATATCGTAGATTCCAACTTCGAGATGCTTTCTTGAATCCATAAATGGATCATTCAAGCTTACACACCTTATGGATACCATCCTCGGATACAAAACCTTTAGGCTGATCCATATAGATATCATCTTCTAGGAATTCAGAAAAGCAGTTTTGACATCCATTTGCCATATCTCATAGTCTAGGTGATCTGCTATTGCAAGCATAATTCTTATAGATTTGATTATAGTCACTGGCGAAAAGGTTTCTTCATAGTCAATTCCTTCCTTTTAACTATACCTTGCCATCAACACCAATCTTTCTCTTGTAAATCCATTTACACCCAATTGGTTTTATACCATCAGGGCGGTCTACAAGTTTCCAGACTTAGTTTGAATGCATTGAATCTATTTCTATTTGCATAGCTTCATGCCATCTCGTAGCATCCACATCCACCATGGCTTGATCATATGTGGAGGTATCATCTCCATGACCATCCTCTAATACAGAATGGAGACTTAGCTCCCTTTGTAGTAGATATCCATACCTCTCAGGCAGTTGAGGTACCCTATTAAATGTTCATGGTTGTAGTTGTGTTAAAGAAGGTTCAGTTCCTACTTCTAGTGTAGATGTATCCATTGGAGTTTTAGTTTGTTCTTAAAGAACAATATTTCTACCTGCTCCACCTTCTTGAACGAACTCATGTTCAAGAAAGTGGGCTTGTAAAGCTACGATGATCCTTTGATCATCATGCAGGTAAAAGAGGTTTCCCATGGAATCCTCAGGATAACCAACGAAACGCCCTTTTAAGGATCTAGCCTCCAACTTGTATACTTTATGTTGGGTATCCTGTAGGGCATGCGCAGCGGGAACGTAATACATATCCGGATTCCCAAACCAAGATCAATTCGTGGCTTTCGTCGATTTTAATCATGAAAAAGATAAATACGAAAAACTTACCTTTTCACGTATTCAACTTTAATCTTCGCGAATCTTCAATCTTCTCCAACAATTCAATTATACTGTCTCTAGATCATCACGCAAGAATAGACTCCGGGAAATCTCCATCTCCAATCTCTGTGGCGGCTAGGCGAGACTGAGTTGGAAGAAAAATAATTTCTCTCTTGTATTTCTGGTGGAGGATTTCACGTTATGTGAATTGTTGTAACCGTGTAATCTGGCTTGTGTTGGAGGATTAAATAAATCCTCCAACTTAAGCCCATCGGATCACACACACACGCCCATATGGGCCATTGGACAATCAATTGGGCTATGTTGACCCAGTCAACTTAGTCCAATTAATTTAATCAATTAATCCAATTAAATATATATTAATTATTTCAATATTAATTAATTAATCAAACAATTAATTAGTATTCTAGTCTAAATAATTAATTAACCTAGTCAATTAAATATTCAAACTAATTAATCTAATTTACCATTGTTTAATCCAATTAAACAACTAATTAAATTAATTTGTCCAATTAATTAATTCATCCTTCCCAAGGACAAATTACCAGAACACCCTCCAAATACAAGACTTGATTTCCCCGTCTGTTCTTTTATAGCGCAACTCTCTAAGTTCATCTCAATTGGCAATGGGAGGATACCAAAGGATGCGGGTGACACCTAGCCAGCACCGTGGCCCCACATCGTATCCCAACCGAGTACAAAATGATTATATCATTACGAACCTCTAGATTATGATACCGTATGAGTATAAGCCCTTCACTGATGTATCTCGATCGAGTGAGAGTCATGGAATATGTGAAACTCACAGGACTTGCTGCTATGCTTAAGAATCATAGTAATATGAGATCACTATGCTAGAGTTAGTGCCCGGCGCACCAATTATTGGGTGCCATTCTTTGTAATAGTAACTCTAGAGTTGAACAATCGTTTTCTTATAAATAAAGTCAATCTCTTTTTTATGTGTGGCATGACTTTATTCTTAAATTAGTTTTTACTTTGGCTTAGAATAAAATCCCGAAGGATCACACATAGCTATGGGACATCATTGCACATTAGGTGTGGCAATGATGGAATATGTCTCGAAGGCTGTGATCTTTAAACATTGTTCCAAATCGTGAAAGTGTTCATCAAGATAAAGGGATATCGATGCAACCCAAAAGACTTGCTCATATGATGCATACTCTGGTAGAAGTGTATCTCGTTCCATAGATACTGGCACGGTGAAAGCCAATGCATATATGAGGGTTGCCATTGTGGTAATGGGCGAACTGAACAACCCCATGGAAGTTCCTGAAATGGAATCCCAGTCAAATGTGGAACTTTCGGTGGTCTTGTAGAATAAGAGTAATCCTTATGGACCTAAGACTCCATTGGATGTCTTATGCGTTACCGCGCATGTTCTTGATTTGTTACATGATCACTTTAGATGATCGAATATGGGCAAACTCAGAGATGCACGTCTTACGTAGTAAGCACGTGAGAATCAAGAGGAATCTATCTCTGACATTAGCCAGTCAGTTAATCTCCTATGGTTACATAATGAATCGACTTAAGGTTAATTAAAGTCCATCCGAATACTGTTATCCATAGTCATTGAGGTATAAAAGAATTCTCTTGACTTTAACCTAAACATACAACACACAAGATGCAATTCATTGTAACTCTCCAAATAATAGAAGAAGAAAAATATCCTCCCCCTCTATACACACCAGCTGTCGCCCCTATAGAGAAAGAGGTGGGATTAATTCTCAAGAAGCTTCTAGAAATCAAGACTTGAAGAATGCAAGAAGTTCATCAATTCGAAGAGTTAAAGAAGAATTAGATTCTCCTACTACCTCGCTTCAACGGGTAAGTTGGTTTATTCGTTAAAGAATTTTAGATTCAATTATGCAATTAGAGAACACTTTGGGTTTTAATTAAATTTTTGAAATCCTTTCGCTGGGTTTCTGCTATTTTTCGCGAAACCCAACATCTTCATCATTGGCACGTGTTCTGGCAGGTGGAGCAGGGATTTCCGTGTCCAATATGTACCCCAAAGACTCCATGTTGAGAACAATTCTCAAGTTCCTTAGCCAGTCCAAGTAGTTGGGTCCGGTAAGGATGTTCCTTTCGAGTAAAACAGAAAGTGGGTTGAGAGTCATTTTTATTTTGAGAGAGATAAATCAATAAATAACTATAGAAAATAAACCAGACTTGATTCGATAGTTGTAATTTAAACTAAAACCAAGTTAAATCAAGGACTTCGATTTATGACTTGGCTCCCACTACATTTTTCGAGATTCACACTCCCACTATGAAAATTGAAACTGATCGTTGTTTATTACTTTGTAGCGGAGATTAATTTCTTTAATCAATGTAGTGGATAGCAACCTTTTAACTATATTTGGTCCACTACTTAATTAAAGTGATGTCTAACATCAATCTATCCAATAGACGGTCCAATCTTCTTTTTCCCATAGTCCATCAAAACCGCAACCCTTTAACGATATATAGGTTTGTGGACTATTTAAGTTCATTCCCACTAACTCCTTATAATCTAACATTTGAATTTCACCTTCCAACCCATTAACAATATTTGGGGGAAATATGTCTCCATTAAGGCATCTAATGCACTTTATTATGAAATTTAAGAATTAAGTCTTGATACATGACCCCCACTTACTGGGAAGATACCATATATTAGATTTAATTCTTAATTCCATTAAACTTAGTGGAGGGAAAGGACGCCTAGTGCCCCTTTCTTACTTAGTATTATTTTTGTTTTGAGAGGATTTACGTTCTAAACATTCATCAATGTCTCACTTTACACATTATCAAATTTATATAGTGCAGGATAAACAAATACATGCTTCATACAACTAATGAACATGCATCAAAAGCAATAAAACAATACATGTATCCATGGGCTTTTCTAGAGGGTCCAAGCCAATGGGCCATCAAAAAAGAAAAAACTTAAACTATTCTTCTTGGGCTCCAAGCTCCTCTCCTTTATGGATTGATCTTTTTTTCAAGGTCTATTCTAATTCTATCTATTACATAAGAATATTTGACATCCTATACATAATTCTAAGAATAAAATAATGGGCTCAAATGCGGCCCTTACAACCCATAAAAAAGAAATACATCTAGGTTAACAATTAATTAGTCCAACTAATTAATTCTCTCATAAAATTCCAAATTTTATTCACATTTATGAAAATAAACCATCTAGTGAGAATTTATAATTTAAGTAAATTAATTAATTAAAAATCCTCCAAGAATAACTAATTAATTCTTTATTCAAATAATTAATTTTCAATAAAAACTAATTCGGCTCGATTTCATCAAACATAAATTACCAACTCATTGGCATATTTAAATTTAACTAATTTAGCCCAAAACTAATTTATTGAATGTCCAATATTTTAATTAAGTCAATTTGGGCTCATGTAATCAAAACCCGGGCCATCATCCTTTTAACCCACCCAGATAATTAAAATAACCAAAACCCGTTTATTTAAAAAATTGAACCCGATATTTCACGAGCCGACCCGCCCGAACCCGGGTCAAAAAGACCCAGGTCCTTAGGCGCATGGCCCTATCGTGCATGTGTCGTGCGCTAGTGCCTGGCCACGCTGGCCTGCCATCTAGGGCGTGCTGTGCGCGCACAGCACGTTGGCCGACCAGCTTTGTGCGGTGCTGCGCCGCTGCACAGAGCCTTCGAGCTCTGTTTTCTCACCCAATTCGATTTTTCCAATTCACCATATTATCATGCAAATAATATCCAAGAAAAACGCAGAAAAATCATGGCTCAAAATCATAAATACAACATCAAATTCATCATGCTTCAAAAATACGAAAAACATATAAAATCACATATTCGATTAAATACGAAAATCAGATATTGGGTCTGATACCACTATTGGATTTTTACATATAAAACACTGTGGAAATTTAAATATCGCACGGTGTTCATCTCTGATTTCATGTATTCAAATCGTAGTTTAGAAATATGTACCTTTCTTCGCGTAATTGGATTTCGAAACCAGTTTTTGTGATCCTTTTTCGAACAGAAAATCTTCTACTGTCTCTAAATCGCCACACTGGAATTGAAGCAAAATATTCCTCTTTTTTTTCCTCTTGAAGACGGCTAGAGAGAGAGAGAGGTTGAAAGACTTTGACTTGTAGAGAAAGTTAATGATTGAAGCTTAGGTTAATTTTCACTAAGTAGTATATTTATACTACAGTAGAAAATAACCTAACTAACCAAGCCCACGTGGGCTTAGCCCAATTGTGGTTTTATTTTTAATTATTCATTTAATTAATATTATTTATCCAATAAATTAATTAATCAAATAACTAACTAACTCCATGTTAATTCTATAATTAATTTCCATAGAGAAATTAATTAACCTATTAACTTAATTAAGTAATAAAATTATCTAATTATTAATTAATTAAATAATTAATTGCGATATCCAATACCGAAAAGTCTCTCAAGTCTAATTCCATAATTTTTCCTTTGCAATTCCTTTAACCGCGGCTCTTTAGGTTCTTCTCAAAAGGCAATTGGGAGGAAACCAAATGGATGTGGGTAACACCTAGCCAGTCCTATGGCCCACATCGTTTCCCAATGGAGAACGAATGAATAAGATCATTCCAAACCTTTCACGCTATGAATACCGTACGAGTATAAACCCTTTATTCAGATATCCCAATCAAGTGAGAGTCATGGTTCATTCAAACTCACAGAACTTGACCATATTCTTAGCTCATAATGAATCGAGGTCACCGAGTATACTTTCATGTCCAACATGAGTATCTCTGATGCTTTGGCCAAAGCCTTTTGACCTCACTCATTCATGACTGCATAAGATACTTAGCTCATTCACTAATGAGAGAATAAATCCCATTTTGCTAATCAGTTAAGATTGCTACTTGCCCAACACGCCGCACTTCAAGGTCGACCCCACCAACGAGTGAATTGGATCTAACTACTCTAATGACAGACTTGATGTCACAAGCACATCTTCAACATGATTCCTCAGGTCTAAGGTTCACGCGTACCTATCACAACTTATCAGTTTTGTCATAACTATCAGTGAGTGAAAACCCATGTGACAAAACTGATGCGAGCCTTGTTCAAACACATTAGTCCAACTGAGGTGTCTATGACATAAGTTCCCACTACCATTGTTAGGAATTTCATGTTAGATGTTTTGATGATGACAATTAGGACTTTGTGTTAGACCCCAAAATATGTAAGTTTGATTTTATTAGAAAATTTGTATAAGCTTTGAAGCGTTAGTTTTGTAATAGGCTTATTAGGCTTTGTTTTATTTTACTTTAGATTGTTAGGCTAAGTAGTCTTAGGCTGAGCGTCTGATAATTTCGGAGTGAGTTTATCAGTGGTAAAGTTCGAAGACTCAAGCGCTGATTTCTGAAAGAAGATAAAAGTCTCCAAGCGTCCAATTGACCAGCTACATCAAGCGTTTTCTTATGGGACAGAAGTAATTTCACCTGAATTTATTTCTAAGTCCAGAAGGAGTTTAATGCAAATATTCTCAAAGCATTAAGTACCAACGGGTATTTAATTCAAATGCATTAAATGATGATAAGAGCATTAAATGTGATAAGCACTTTTTGACGTACGGAAAAGCCACCCTATTGGACTGTCAACTATCTCAGACTGCAGCACCAACTTTTGTGCAGCAGATTTTCAGGAAAAAGGACAAAAGTTGTTCACTCGCAGAAGTGAGAGACACGCGTCTGTGCATGTGTCAAACGGACACTTTCTCCAAGAATGCCTATAAATAGGACTTCAACAACAAGCCAAATAGTGAGAACAATTAATCTTCAAGTCGAATTGCTGTTGCATTGAAGTCTCATTCCTTCAACTCTCAGAAAAGCCAGAATATTCAAAAAAATATTCCCTCTGCTTTTCTTCAATCCTGAGACAGTCAACAAATATCTCAAACATTCTTTTCGAAGAAACCACTTTCCTACTGAGATATTTCCAAGTTGTTTGAACTTCATCAAAATCAAACAAACCGTTTTAGAAAAACCCATCCAAGCCTCGCGATCTGTGTGAAGTCGAAGTCCATCATTTCTGGGTGAAAGAAGCAAGGAGATTGAAGTGATTTGGAGCAGAAATCTGTGTGATCAAGGAGCTCAAGTCATCGACATCTATCTCTCCCTATTGTGTAGAAGATTCTGTGTGATTCTTTGAGAATCACTTTAGTGGATTGCCTCCAAGTGTTCAAGGAGAAGAAGGACGTAGTTGGGATTACATCACCCAACGAACCTTACAAATATTGTGTTATTTACTTTTCAGTCAATTCTTTCATATCATATCATTGAATAAATTGATTAAGTAAAATACAATCAAACGCTAAGGAACTAAGAAACTTCTGGTGACGCTAAAGCTTTCAAAAGAAGACTAGAAAAATCATTCCGCTGTGCTAACACTGATTAAAGAACTGAACGCTTAAACCCACTCGGTTAAAGTATTCAAATCTTGAAGTCTAAGTTAACTCTCTAAAAGCAGTCTTCATCAGACGCTTAACCTAAGCGTCTATATTTCTAAGTAAACGCTCAGTCAAGCGTTCACATTTCAAGCATCCAAAACCATTTTAATACGAAACCTTTTTGGAGTCGAAAAAGACTTCAGGGTCTATTCAACCCCCCCCCCCTTCTAAACCCTTTCGTATGTCACTTGGGACCAACAAGGGGTATCAGAGCGGTTAAAATTGAAATTTTAAAATTTCCAAGCATAACTGCTTGATTAGATCCTTTTTCTTTCAAAAATCTAGTTGCTTTTTAAAATTTAGAAATGGCATTTGCTAAAGTTCCCAAGCTGAACGAATCAAATTATGACACATGGAAAGTCAAAGCATTTACATATCTCAGTTCATGTGATGACGACATGTGCGATATCATTTCAGATGGGCCAATCAAAATATATAAAGTTATCACAAGAGCACCTGGAGCCACAGAAGAAACTCCCGATGGTTACGTTGAAAAACCAAAACAAGAATGGACTCCAGATGAGCGTCGAAGAGCTAACTTGGACAATGTTGGACGTAACGCTCTATATACGGCTATTGGTGATAATGACAACTTATTTAACAAAATCAAATCTTGCAAAACTACTAAAGAAATATGGGATAAGTTGGCTACGATTTGTGGTGGCTCAGCCCAAATCAAAGAAAACAAACTTTCCATTGCCAAGGAAAAGTTTAATGGATTTAAGATGTTACCCAATGAAACGTTAGAGCAATTGGATATAAGATTTACAGCTCTAGTTACAGAACTTACATCGTTGGGAATGGATTTACAGAACCGAGAAATGGTGGTCAAAATCTTTAGAAGCTTACCAAGTAAATTCTTGATGAAGACAACCGCTATGAGAGAATCAAATATGCTGGATCTTCTAACTCCAGAAGACGCCTTTTCAGAACTAAAAGCATTTGAGTTCGAGTTGAATTCTGCCAGTGATATTGTGAGTAGTCCAGTGATTGAATCTGGAGCGCTTATTGCATCAATCAAGGGCAAATCGGGTAATAAAGGAAAGAATTCAGATATCAATGAGGAAGAAGAGTTGCCTTTGCTGAATAGATTCAGGAAGTTCTTGAGATATGAAAAGAAAGGAAAAGGTTTCAATAATCAAAGACAAAGTTCATATCAAGTGCCCACTCCAGTACAACAACAGTACCAAGCGCCTCAGTATTCTGCTCCTTCACCCCAAGCGCCTGTTCAATATCAAGCGTCTACTCAAAATCTCTCAGCACCCGTGGTCTCAAAGCCACACACTGCAAGGTTATCAAATGAACAAAAGATGAAAACTAATCTTTGTTATAATTGCAGGAAACCAGGGCACTACCAGGTAAATTGCCCTTATCCAAACGTATCCAAGCCCTCAAGGCAGGATTACTTGGATAGAAACCAATTCAGGAGCAACCTTCGGCAACAAGGTTTGCTAGCGGAATCAGAACCAGCATCCGCACTTGAAGATTTAGAATGATCAGACGAAAGTAGTGATGATGATGAGCCATTAGATGACTCAGCTCTCATATGTCTCATGGCCAGAGATGATGAAGCGTCTCCTGAGGTAATCAATGAATTATCAATTCCTCTTTCTTATGATGAATTACTTGATAAAGTCAGAGAATACTATAATGAATGTCAAGAAGCTGCCAAAATATATCAAAATGATCTCACTATTATTTCATCACTCACTAAAGATAAAGTAACGCTCAGAGCAGAGTTGCGAATTCAGCAACAGTGCATTGAGAAAAACCAATCGCTTGAGAGTGAAGTTATTCAATTAAAAGGTGATCTTGATATAATAGTCAAGAGAGAAGTTGATTTGATCGCTAGACTTGCCAAATCAGAGCAGCTCATCTCATCATTATCAAAAGCCTCTAGACAGCTGGATAATGTGACTGAAGTAACCAGATTATTTGGTGAGAAGACCGGTTTAGGATGCGATAAACTCGGTAAACAATCCAATCAATCTAATGTTACAACAAACAACAAAGGAAAGGGTGTTATCTTTGTTGAAAAAGGTTCACAAGGTCAAACTCAAAATGAACCAAGTGACAATGGTAAGAGGCCAAATGAGAAAGTCAAAAATAACTCAGGCAAGGGTAAAACTAAGGAAAATGATTCACAAAGACGGGTTTATCCAAACGCTCAAAAAGCTAAAGATAAGACTGACAACTGTGAATCAAGCGCTAAGCGTCCAGCACCAAAAGTGCAACCCAAGCCAGTGCCAAGGAAATACCAGCGTCAATATCCAAGACAGTCAAGATCATATTATCGATACTATGATGATTATGATTATGACTATTATTATAATCGTGGATATTATTATACATCCAAAAAGCACACACATCACAATGTGAAACCCAAAAAGGCCAATATTCCTACAATCAAGACTAGGCAAATATGGGTTCCTAAAGTTCTAATTCAAACTGACAATGCTACTAATGTTAAAGGACCCAAGCAACAATGGGTACCTAAACAGAAATAGAACTTCCCTTCTTGAGTGCAGGTACCTAGAGCTAGAGTCGATACATCTGTTTGGTACTTCGATAGTGGATTGTCAAGGCACATGACTGGTTCCAAGGATCTTCTGATCAACTATCGAGCTGCTAATGGTCCTCAGGTTGTATTTGGTGACAACTCCAAATGTAAAACCAAAGGTATAGGTACTGTGCATAGGAGGAACATCATGATAAGTGATGTTTATTTTGTTGAGGGTCTGAAGCACAATTTTTTAAGCATAAGTCAATTCTGTGATAAAGGCTTTGAAGTCATATTCTCAAGTGACTGTTGCTATATAAACGACGCTAAGACTAAGTCTACTAAATTGAAAGGAAAAAGAACTAATAACGTATATTTGGTAGATTGGGGTTCAACACTTGATAACAACCCAACATGCTTTGTTGCTAAAAATGAATCTAAAAAGGGTTGGTTATGGCATAGAAAAATGAACCACCTCAACTTTAAAACAATCTCTCAGCTTATAAGTCAAAATCTTGTAGAGGGATTACCAAATGGACCATTTCACAAGGATCGCCTTTGTGACGCTTGTCAAATGGGTAAACAAGTTAAGTCATCGTTCAAGAGAAAACCTCATCTATCTACCTCTAGAATACTTGAACTACTTCACATGGATCTGTTTGGACCTGTTCAAACAACCAGTGTAAGCGGTAAAAAGTATACTTTGGTGATAGTAGATGACTTCTCTTGATTTACTTGGGTGGAATTTCTGTCATCCAAAGATGAAACATGTGACAAGTTAACAACGCTTATTCGACAACTTCAAACATTGAAAGATCTTAAAGTTGCAAGAATAAGAAGTGATCACGGTACTGAGTTTTCTAACAAGATTGTTGAGAAGTTTTGTGCAGAAAATGGAATACATCATGAGTATTCAGCTCCCAGAACTCCCCAACAAAATGGTGTTGCTGAGCGCTGGAACCGAACGCTTAAGGAAGCCGCTAGGACAATGTTAGCAGAATCCAAGCTTGCCCCTAGGTTTTGGGCCGAAGCGATCAACACTGCGTGTTACACTCAAAATCGCTGCATGATCAACAAACAGCATGGAAAAACTCCATATGAACTATGGAAGGGACGTACGCCAGATGTCTCATATTTTCACGTCTTTGGTTCTAAGTGCTTTATTCATAATAATGGATCCCAAAGCCTAAAGACATTTGATCCTAAAGCGGATGAGGGAATCTTTCTAGGCTACGCCAAGAATGGGAAGAATTTTCGCATCCTAAACAAGGGCAAATCGAAGGTTGAGGAATCTATTCATGTTGTTTTTGATGATGCTAACCAAGAACTGAGTAAGGTTCATATAAATGATGTAGGAGTTGAAGATCTTTGTCATCAAGCATCTAAGATTACTATTGATGAAGATACTGACGACGATGATGAGATCGCAGTGCCACCTCCTAAGATTACTCGTGAGATTACTCTGGATTATTATATAAGAAATGTTGATGATCATAAAGAGAGTGATCATCAAGAGCAAACAAGGAATTGTGAATTTGAAGCGCCTACGCAAGAAGGTAGTCAAGCATCTGATCCCCAAGCGCCTGTTCAATCTCTTAACCCCTTCCAACCAGATAGACTATGGCTGCGAGATCATCCACCAGAGCAAATTATTGGAGATATTGGAGCGCCTGTTAGAACGAGAGCCGCTACATTCAATAAGGCTCTGTTCGCAATCTTTTTATCTCAGATGGAACCTAAGAAAGTGGATGAAGCGCTAAATGATCCAAGTTGGATTGATGCCATGCAAGAAGAACTTAATCAATTTGAGCGTAGTAAGGTTTGGACACTAGTACCAAGACCAACTCACCAAGGAGTCATTGGAACTAGATGGGTTTATAGAAACAAGATGGATGAGAATGGCATTGTAATAAGAAATAAGGCCAGACTCGTAGCTCAAGGATATTGCCAAGAAGAGGGCATTGACTTTGATGAGACATATGTTCCTGTCGCCCGTCTTGAAGCAATCCGCATGTTTCTAGCGTATGCAGCGTTTAACAAGTTTACAGTATATCAAATGGACGTGAAGAGTGTCTTCCTGAATGGTAAACTCCAAGAAGAAGTATATGTGGAGCAACCACCGGGATTCTTCAACTACCATGGTAAGGGTATGGTGTACAAGCTAGACAAAGCACTTTATGGGCTTAAGCAAGCACCCCGAGCATGGTATGACACCCTCTCTATCTTTCTTATTGGTAAAGGCTTTTCAAAAGGCAGCGTTGATACAACGTTATTTCAAATTACCAATAACGAAGATATTCTCTTAGTCCAAATTTATGTTGATGATATCATATTTGGCTCTACTAACAAGCGTCTGTGTGAGAAATTTTCGAAAATGATGCAAGAACAATTTGAAATGAGCATGATGGGTGAGTTAACTTTCTTCTTAGGATTACAAGTTAAACAACTCCCAAATGGAATATTTATTAACCAAGCTAAATATACGAGAGACATGATTAAGAAATTTCGTATGGAAAATACATCATATTCAAAAATTCCAATGAGCCAAACGCTTAAGTTAGATAAAGATGAAAGTGGAAAGAAAGTTGATATCACTAATTATAGAGGTATCATTGGATCACTTCTTTATCTTACTGCAAGTAGACCTGATATCATGTTTTCGGTATGCATGTGTGCACGATTTCAAGCTGATCCTAAAGAGTCACACTTAATTGCTGCCAAGAAAATCCTTAAATACTTAAAAGGCACACAAAATGTGGGCTTATGGTATCCTAGGGATTCTCCTTTTGAACTAATCGGTTACTCAGATGCAGATTTTGCAGGTTGCAAAATAGATCGTAAAAGTACTAGTGGTACTTGTCAATTTATAGGTGATAGGTTAGTTTCATGGCATAGCAAGAAACAACAATCCATAGCTACCTCCACAGCCGAAGCTGAGTATGTAGCTGCAGGAAGTTGTTGTGCACAAGTTTTATGGATGAGGCAACAACTTAGAGATTATGGAACAATCCTAGGTCCAACCCCCATTCTTTGTGATAACTAAAGCGCTCTAGCCATGACTCAAAACCCTGTTCTTCATTCAAGAACCAAACACATTGACATTAGATACCATTTCCTTCGTGACCATGTTCAAAAGAAAGATATCTCCATGCATTTTATTGGAACTGACAAACAATTGGCAGATATCTTCACCAAAGCGCTCAACGAACAACGCTTTCTCACTTTGAGAAGTGAACTAGGTGTGATTGATTTAAACGCCTAATCATCAAGCATCATACTTTATTAGACATACAATTTAGGGGGCATCCAGTTGGTTTATGTCTAAAAAATTTCTTTGCAAAACAAAACAAATGGTACAAGTTATCAAATTTAGGGAGAACCTTAAAATTATACTTGAACATAACTAAGCGTCAATGATCAAAAAATTTCAGATGCATGATCATCAACGCTCAGTATTCTTTTGTGTAATATGTTGGACGCTAAACCATAAAAGGAATTTAGCTTTAAGCGTCCATATTGTCTCCAATAAGTGGTATTAAGCGTTGAAACTATTCCATTCAACACTTAATATAAAAATGATTTTAAAAATTCATGCATAAAACCTTTTTTACACGCTCCTTGAAGTAGTGGATAGACTCAACAGTCTATTGTGTACTCTATCCACACACTTCTATCACATCAAACTGGCGGGTAATTAAAAACTTTTTCAAAATGACGGTTCAGAGATAGCACGTGTTTGTGTACGTGTCAGTGTACAGACGGGCGCGTGCGTTACACTCTGAAATGCCAAACATTTTTAAAAATTTAACTCGGATGTCAAATCTTTATATGAGAATTACCAAATGTAACTTCTCTCTATTACACAAAACTCGCGTCCGCGGTTAATGAATTCATGGCTGAGATTAAAACTCTTTACACGTGTGTCAATCCTACAGAGATAAGAGAACACAAGTTTCAAAAATTAACCTCTGTCATTTAAAACACAATTTGCAGAAAATTCATTTACTCATACTCAAAAATCTCTGCAAATTTACTTTCTCTCTCTCAAAAGCAAAAGCAAATCTCAGTTCATCTCTTTCACTAAAAATGGCACCAAAGAAATCCTCGTCTACTTCTGTCGAAGCTACCATCAAGGTTACTGAAGACATTGTTGTCGACTGGAAATTTTTGTATGAGCAACCTCAGATCAATCTAACAGATATGATGGATATGGTCGTCAAAGCTGGGCTCAAGTCATTCTTGACTCAATACTCGTATCTGTTTCCAACTGAAGTGGATACCTTCTGGAGGACTGCCAAACTTTCAGAGGACAAGAAGTCTATCTCTTGTCTAATTCCTCTATCCTCGAAGGAGCCTCCCAAGGAATTCACTCTGACTGCTGCCTCCATTGCCGAGAACTTCAAACTCCCAAATGAGGGTGAGGCACTGGATTCTATTACTTTAAAACAGATCAAGGATGCATGGACAACCATGAGTGCGTACGACGATGTACCCTACACTCAATATTTCAAAAACAAAGACCTGGTGTCCAAATACCGGTTATTGGTTGATTTCTGCAGCAAGATCATAGAATGCAGAGTGGGAACCTTTGATAAGGTGAACCCAGTACAATTCCAGATGATGACTGCCATACTCTTGAACATCAAAATCAACTGGAGTGAGTACGTTTTTGGAAGATTTCGGGACTGTTTAAGCAGCTCGAATAAAACGTATGGGCTTGTCCTGAGTGACCTTTTATACAAATCACAGTGTGTATATTCTTCTGGTCTTCCGTTGAATAAGACCAAGTTGCTGGAAAAAAGGATTTTGAACAATCTCTTCAATCCTCCCAAAATTGGTGGTGCTGCCAAACCACTATCTGAGCGTCTGGAAGTAAGTCAAGCGTTCAGTGCCAGAAGAAGCTGTGAAGCGTCCGGCTGCAACCAAGAAGAGGGCTCCCAGAAAACACAAAGTTAAATTTGCCGCCTCCTCTCAAAAGGTTGATGAGGAAACCGATGAGGATGCAAAGGACAAGTTACCTCTCAAAAGACGGAAGCTGGAAGGGATCATTAAATAAATAGACTTTGAAGAACCAGCTGCTGATCCTCCCGCTCCACCGCCTAAACTCGTTGAAGGAGTCAACGTGAAGAAAATCTTCAAGCGTTCCAGGACTAGCAAGCGTCGAGCTGCTCCCGTTCCTGAAGAACCTGAGACTGATGAGCCAAGCGCTCAAGTTACTGTTGAGCCAAGCGCTCAAAGTATTGCTGTTGAGACAAGTTCTCAGGGTAAGTTTATTTCTTCCCACAGCATCTCTTTTCCTACATCTGTAGAAGATCCTGCTCTTATAGAGGATAGTTCCTCTCTTTCAGCTATAGTTCCAGCTGCTGCTGAAGCGTCAACTGATATCATCCTGTATGTTGACTTGAACGAAGTCGTTACTATCGCTAAAGATGTTGCCGCAGAAGTTGCTGCAATTGAAGCTGAGGAACCTGCTGCTACAGAGGTTCAGACTTCATCTCCTGTTCAGGCTATAACAGAGGCACACTCAGAAGGTCAGAGCGATGCTGAAGACATTCCAGCGCCTAGACACTTCTTCCAACTCGACCCGCTGACAACGATTGATCATTCAATCAATTATATGCCCCAGCGCTCGAAGAAGATTTCATTCCTGCAGGATACAACAAAGCAAGATATATTGCTGCAGAGAATGATGTTGCTCGACTGATTGATTTTGACAGTCAAATCAAAGTCATCATACAAGGCAGACAAGGAGGCTGAACTCCTAGATGTGACATAGACTTAGCATACTATCTGGATTATGGGCACAGCAAGCCAACCGGGTTCGCTCTAAGGGATTACAGCATTCGTATGTATGAGCCTCTGCGTCCTAGCTTTCTCAATCCTTCAGAGTCAGTCTTGAACAGAGAAGGCTACACACATTTCCCTCAGACTGCTCATAGCCCTGAAAATCTTGCATCAGTCCGTCCTCTTCGTCTGTGGAAGAATAAGGCTGCTCATGCCGGTGAGCGTCTCGAATCGTTGACAGACTTGCTTCAGACTGAAGTTGATGCCTATTTTGACAGCGTCTGGAATGCTAACTATCAGCCTGATAGATATCGTTTTGAAGCTATCAGAGATATTTATAAGGTACCTCTTCGAGCTTCACCTTGTCCTTAAGTTTATTTATAAGGTAAGCCATGAGTCCTTGGCTACCTAGCCTTAAAAGCTTTCTTACCTCAAATCCTGAAATTAGTGGGGGGGGGGGGTACACTTCGTAGTAGTTTTATGCACACCATTCCCCAACTTAACGGTCTTAGATCTACAGTCTAGGTAAGCATGATGGTGGTATAACCAATCCATCCCTAAGATAATATCATACCCATGGATTGGCATTTGAATCACATTTGCTGGGAAGACTTGTTCACCAATCTTAATATCCCACTCTTGAAACAATAAATCGGTGGTGGTACTCGTACCCCTAGGAGTACTTACTTCATATAAATAAGACGTCTCGTCTATTGAAAAAGTAAGATCATACATAAATGATGGTGGTCCCAAGTGGCATACAAAAGGGTCTAGAAGGGGGGGGTTGAATAGACCCTGAAGTTTTTTTCGACTTCCAAAATTTTCGTATCACTTTGAAAGGTTAGAACGCTTAGGAAGCTGAGCGCTTGGATCAAGCACTAAAGTAAAGATAACTTAGACTTAGTGATTTTGACAATTTTCCAAAGTAGGGTAACGCTTAGATCGCTTAGTCAGGGTTAGCACGGTGGAAATGATTTTAAAGCTTTAGCGTTCATTTTGGTTAAATAGTCGCTTAGCAGATTAACTTGTCTTTTTCAGAATAGATAGAATAATATAAAATAAGACAATAATAAAAGTAAATGACACAAGATATATAAGGTTCACTGGTTGATGTAATCCCAGCTACGTCCTTCTTCTCCATTTTCACTTGGAGGGAATTTACTAAAATGATTATCAAAGAATCACACAAAATCTTCTACAAGATAGTAAATAGGTGAAAATGATCTTGGGCTCCTTGATCACACAGATTTCAGCACCAATGAAGATCTTCTTCTACAAGGTTCTCTCACTCAGAAGTACTGTCTGTAAGGGGTTTCAACAACTTTCTCACTCAGATGAAAGGTTGAGGATTTTATCACAAGAGTTTGTTTGTTTTTGGAAAGATCAAACAACTTGGAATCAGTAAGAATTTAGGTTTCTTCTTTGGAAGAGGTTTGAGATATTTGTGACTGTCTGGAATGTATTTAAAAATCTTGAAAGATTTTGGCTATGGAGTTTCTAAGCTTTTTCTTCAGTAAATCTTTCTTGTGCACATACGTTTATCTCTATCTCTCTGTGTATTTTAAGGTTTGTTGGAATGAGGTATTTATAGGCATTTCTTGGGATCTGTCCGTTGGACACATGTGAGAGTGTGCCTTTCACGCGGCGCGTGATTATACCTTTTCTCTGACATTCCTGAATTTCTGCTGGTTCCGATTGGACGGGAGCAGCTATGAACTCTGAAGGTCTGACAGTATAATCAAAAGGTGGCTTGTCCACAAGTCATATTGGCTTATCACATTTAATGCTCTTATCAGGCATTTAATGCATTTGAATTTATTTCCCATTTGAAATAAATGTCCATTGAATGATTGCATTTAAGTCCTTCATGACTTGAGAATTTATTTCAGGTGAATCTGATTCTGATCACTAGAGTTGTTTGAGCGCTTGATCCATAAATCCTGAAATGGTCCTTTAGCATTTGACAGACGCTAAGAATAAATCTTCATGTTCTTTTGACTTTAGACGCTGATCTTCAACTTCATTTCTATTGGACTCACCTAGAATTCTATTAGCGATTCGGTATCCAATACTTAGTCTAAAATCTACAAAGATAAAAATTACAAGCCTAACAAAATTACATACTTCAAACGTTTATACAAATATTGTATGAAACATAAACTTACATTATATTTGGGGTTTAACATAAAATCCTATCTTGTTATCATCAAAACATCTAACATGAAATTTCCTAACAATTTCCCCCTTTTTGATGATGTCAAGACTTTAACTCTTATAACTCTTTTATAATTTAAGAGTTCTAAGAAAAGCCCAAATAACTATAAGTTAGTGTTTGAAAAGTTAGTAAAGTTAGCTAATGTTAGATTAGCCTCAACAAGTTGTTTCAGCGATAAATCATTCATTTATAGAGAGAGATAATAAGCATACATGATTTATACTGAATATAAGATAAAAAACAACAAAACAATATAAAGCATTCATCTTTTCTGTTGCTTTATGCTTTCTTCTTTTTGGTAGATCTCGTTTGCTAAATCCATGAGGAGTTGATCAACATCTATCATGGTGGTATGTTGAAGTTCATCATAGTCATGCCTTCAGCCTGTCCACCCATTCTCTTGGAGAATACCAAGTTCACGAATTAAGTCATAATAGATGTCTTGTCTTCTATCGTTGGATGGTTTCCAGTTGATAGGTCGTCTAAGCGGTCCGGCATAAGGATAAAATCCCATACTCTCCAAAAATTCAACGTCCAACTCTGGGAGCAAGTACCTTCCTAGATAGAATCTTGGCTTTCTCTTTTTAGTTAGCAACTTCTTTATCCTCACTATTTCTTCAAACATTGATCGCCAGTGTTTATTATCTGTTTTAGATATTGCCTTGAACTTTTCTTTATCTTCCCCCTTCTTGACATCAGCAAAGGAGGTTTTTAAGTCAGCGATATCGCCTCGGAGAAGCTTGACTTCATCTATCAAGAGAGCAATCTGTTCAGCGATACTCTGAGAGATAATGTTGGAGGAATTGTGACGCTCAGTATCAGCTGAAGCATTCTGGGCAAGCGTCCCATTGAAATCGTTCAAAAGCTCTTTGATGAGAGGAGCGATACAGTTCATCATGGAGATTGTAAGCTTGTTGGCATGTCGCAAATCATCTTTGAGAACTATTTCTACTTGATTAAGCGTGGAAGTACTTCGCTCTTCCAATCGAGAACATGATCCTTTTATATTGCTGAGAGAATGTCGAACAGCCTTTTTGAAATCTTTAGCTTCTCGATACTGTCAGAATCTGATGAATCGGAAGATGAACGCTCAGGTCCGTGAGAGCTTGAGACTGCTGAAGCTTTGCCTTTAAATTTGTCTCTGATAATAAACTCGTCAGACTGTGCGGCTAAGTCAGCATGAACCTCTTCTATTGCTGAGTCGAGCGTCTGAGTTGCGAAGTCAATTTGAACAACTTGTTCCTCAAGTGAAACCTCGACTACAGGAGCGCTGGGATCAATGTCTTGCATATCAGCGTCTGTGGGTTGAGCAGTTTCCACAGCAGGAGTTTGTTCCTCTTCTATTTCAACAATCTCAATTGGAGAAGCTGGACTTTCAACAGGTATGACCCATAGTGGGCCAATCACTTCCATGACGTGCCTTGGACTGATCAGGTTGGTCTGCGGAATAAAGAATATAGCGTCTTCGCGCTCTTCATTGCTTAGTGCAAGTTGCCCTCCTTCTGGCAGATCAACTCCTGAAGTATAAGAGTTGTAAAAGTCCAAAATAAATGGTATCAGCGCTTGAGCTGCTTCTAGGTCCACTGGCCTGATCAGGGATATCATCTTGGCCAATTGGATGTTCTGTTCACAAAAGAGCATAGGGTGAAGATTGTATCCTAGGAAGTTGCTCAGCCCTGAATAGTGGTTGAAAGTGATATCCGACGCTTGTGCATTTTCTATCACTGCTCGTCTGTCTCGGTAGAATTCAGCAAATTCAGCGTGCTCATTTGTAACATTGACACGAATTTCACTTTGTCCTGGAAGAAGCGATTGTCTACTAGTGGAGGCTTCTTCGTTCAAATCTGGAAAGATGCACTGAACAAACACTTGACGGGGGTGAAACACATAGCGTCCGCCTTAACTGAATAAGGCTAGTTGTTGGCGAATGTAGCTCTCGATGGGTTTTCTGTAAATTGGTAGATCGCTAACATTTTTGGCAATATGTTGACACTGATGAAGTAAAAAAGTAGCCAACCCTCGACGTCTGTATTATATTCCAAATTCAAAAAGGAATGGATATCTCAAGAGTTCTTCAAGGGTATAGAAGTGTAAAACGAACTCTTCAGCCCATCTGCTTGTATCCATCATCCATCGTGTTCCAAGTTTATCAGCTTTCTTCTGTTCTTTTCTAGCTGCAAGAAACTTTTCAAAGCGTTCAATTTCTTCATCATAGTCCTTAGCCCATAATCTTGCAAGGTATTCTCGGCCTTCATCCTCTATCCACGAGTTGATAGGATTAGGACGCTCAGCAACTACTGGTCCTTTCCCTTTCCACAATCGGAGAGGTTTAGGGGATAAAGCGATTTGAGGAGAATGAACGACATTGGGAAAAGCTGAATATCCAATCCTGTTGAGAATTTCTTCGTCTGGATTCTTTGACCAATCACCCATATGGGGATTCTTGATGACGACTTTATTCTGGCACAAAGGATAAAAGGACTCTTCAGAATGACCAGTGTAGTGAAAATGCTTTTCATCAAATTCAGTCATGTTGAACGCTGGTCGACGAATATACTCAAGTCTGGATTGGAGTCGCTCAAAATTATAGAGACCTAGATCCGCATATCGCTCGAAGAATTCAAACTTAGCAGAGTTGGAAACATCAGGCCTATGGAGAGTGTTTTGAAAGCTGATTTCTGATTTAGCAAGGGTCTGAGTGTCTCATTCTCTAGCGGCGTAATAAAATTCAACTTTGGCAGAATATCAGCGAGGAAAGAAATCGACGACATGAGAAGGGAAACCAGTTGGAGTAGGAACAAAGGCAATTGACTCAGTTGGGATAGGGGCCACTTCTATCGCCTGCTCAGCATGGAGAGTCGCTTCACTGACTGGAGATGTTTCAGTGTCAGGAAGGACTTGAGCTACTTCTTTAGCTATATCCACAATAGTTGCCAGGTCAACATCTACTTCAATGGGAACCTCTGAAGATGGAGGTGCATCTTGAGCTGATACATGTGAGCATTTGAGAAAAGCAAGCAAAATTTCTACGAAGGAGAAATTACCAATAAGATACTACAACGCTTACCCTGAGGACTATCATCGACTTTGTCAGTCGCTTGATCTGTTTCAACAGTTGGTACAGTTTCCTCAGGCTCTGGGACCTCTTCATCAGGATCTAAATTGAGAAAAAAAGTGAGGGAATGAGCACGAATAGGTATATTCAAAGTCTCAAGAGTGTTAAGAGCATGTTGAATATCCGCGTCAACTTCGGCTGAAAAAGGTTTCAACCTAGCGTTAGAAAAGGAAACCTAACGAGGAAAGGATAAACTACTTTGTTTTTGACAAGTACTTACCCTGAAAACTAGCAGCCTTCTCAGAAAGAGTAGTGGCTTTAAGCTCAGGAGAAGATTCAGGAACAGCGTTTGAAGAAGGAGGAGGAACACTCGCCAAGTCTTCAAGCGCTGGTTCGACTGGAGCGCTTGTTGATGCAGTTGGAGTGGAGAGAGGAGTACGCCTTCGGGCAAGTGGTACTTATTCTACCTCTTCTTCCTCTTCTGGAGAGATCACGAAGATAGGTGGGGGAAAGGGTGATTGAGGAGAAGGAGAAGGAGACTTTTGTTCCTTTTTGGGCTCCGGCTTCTACTTCTTTGCTGGTTATGATGGCTCAGTGACACGCTAATACTTAACGTGCTTTGATAGCAAGTGCACTAGTCGTGTGTAGTAATAAAAGTGGACTAAAAGTCCGGGTTGTCGAACCACGGAGACTTGCATTTTAGTTTATGATTTTACAACGAAAAAGACAATTAAAGTAAAGTGCAAGAAAAAGTTTAAACAAACGAAGAATCAAAGAGGAAACAAGTAATGGATTAAATCTCACGTATGATAAAATCGACTAAGGCACATGCAATAACCGAATCTACTCATCAATACATATAAGCTATTCTTCGAATTATTAGACTCCTATTGCTTTGGTGGAAACTCCTAAATTGACTATTACCCGATGTCTCGGCACATAATAATCCTATGATTAATTGACGGTTCTCTAAATACGTCTATCCGAGAATCTAATCAACAACCACGCATTATCGTTCTAGAGTTTCCCCGGACGAATCCGGCTAACCGCACCCGGGAATCTTTACCTATGTCTAGGGCAATTCCTCATTTATTTCGGATGATGTGTTAATTCCATTGAACCCTAATCTATCTTCTCTCGAACGACTAGACTAGGCAATATAGCAAGCATATGGTGATCAAATACATGATTGTGATAAAAGCTCAAAATCAACACACAAAGCATTATGAGAATTAATACGAAAATTCACTTCACATATATTGATTCATAAATTGGCCTTCACATGGCCTAAGTTCTACAAGTTTAGCTCATAACCATCAACATAGAAGAATTCAACATGTTCATATACATAAGTGTAAACACAAAAAATGCAATAAACAATGAACAAACTCCCTCAAAGGTTGAATGGTGATGGATCCTCAAGTGGAGCTTCAATCCTTAGCTCTTCACCTCCTCTTGCCTTCTAAGAATGATGATCAATGAAGCAGATTTTCGCCCCCCCCCCCCCTGTCAAGTGTGTGTTGTGAGGGGTTTCCCCCCCCAATGGGGTGTCTTCTCCCAAAAGTGGTTCTCCCCTTGTCTTGGCCTCCCTCTCCCCTTTTTAAACTCCCAGAATTGGTCAAGAGTTAAGCCCTTTTCGGTCAAGAGCACTCCCCCAAAGTGAAGAAGATGCTCCTTGAAGACAAGAAATGATGGGCACTCTCCTCTTTTACTCCACACCCCATCATGGTGCAATAAACAATGGCCCTTTTCCCCTCAAACATGTCCCCCAACACATGTGCTAACATCATGGCTTTCACTATTCTATTCCACCATCAAATGATGAACTTTTGGATTAAAGGAATCAAAACCCGGGTGTGGGCGCGCCTAGGCGCGGGAATTACGGCGCTCGGGCGCGGTCAGCAGAATGTTGGGCACATTTGCCTCTGTCTGGCGCAGCAATTGTATTTCCTTCATAACTCTCTCCACGGAACTCCGATTTGGATGATTCAAGTCCTCATTTGAAGCTAACACATAGCTCTACAACTTTGTAGAAGGGAACTTCATCCAATTCGGTCTCTAAATATAAGGAAATTGCGCTCAACCGTGGAAACTAAGGCAGATACGGCGCCCAGGCGTGGACAGCATGGCGCCTAGGCGCGGAAAGCAGAATGTTGATGTTATTTCGGCGCCTGGGCGTGGTCGGAGGGCGCTTGGGCGCGGGAGTGCGAAGCAACTTGGCCTAAACGTGTTTAATTACGTCGTTTTTCGCCTCGTTTCTTCGTATGTTCTCATTTATCACCTGTAATCACTTAACACCACGATTAAACGCAAATGTGGCATGATTTAGTCAATAAGTGAATCCACAGCATAAGTCCCATGGGCTTAAAAACACGTAAAAATGCCTCTTATCAACACCCCCACACTTATCAATTGCTCGTCCTCGAGCAATAAGAGTTCTAAGATAAGGAAACATCATCAATCAAAGAGAGAAACAAAAAGAAAACTACCTAACTCACTTTCGTGGAGTAAACGGTTGCATTTAGCGAATGCAACAAGCCTTTGAACCCTTGAGTTACCTCAAAGGACGAGTTTTAGTCTCGTGAGGGTTTGCATACGATATACCCACAAAATCGAAGGATGCTAAACTCAAACCAACCGAGACAACTTGAAATAAGAACTATGATGCAATGGCACAAATCAAGTGACAATAAAGCTCAATAATATGTACACAAATGAAAACAATGCTCATTCAACACCTAGAATCGAACCAATTTCCAAAGGGTGTAGTGGGATAATATCTAAAGTATTATGATCGAAAGGCATCCCTACCATGCTCGGAAACATTCCCCAAATCTACCAACTTTCGATAGATCATAGAGTTTATCAAATCATAGGAAACTTCAAGGTTAAATTGTGCTCATTTACATTCACTTTACTTTATCATTAACACGTTTTGAATGATTTAAGCTTACAACAACATAAGGCTTCGTGCGATGTTCTACCCCTTTAGATCTTCTTTGCCACCCATGTAACGGGCTTTGGGTCAACAACTCCCAAACCAGAGGGTTTTAGGATGCTAAGTGTTAAGACACTCCTACGAACTTAATCACCCGAGTGGCAAAGGCCACGAAATAGAACGAGGTCTTTTATTCAACTAATTCCCGATTGGCTTGAGCAAAGCTCAAATTAGCACAACAAGTATAGTATATAGGCAATGGTGCTTTGGTGACCTCCAATACTCGTTGGCCTGACCGAATTTTCAAGGTCATACCAATCTCATCTCAATCATTTATTCATTGAACACAATTATGAACACATAAGCAACTAATCATCTCAAAACAATATGAGAAAAAATCTAGGTTAATATATCCGGGGGTGCTCCTCACATGTCTCGAGATGGAGAACCCTTTTCAATCCCTCTACCTTTGACTTGTGTGCACGTGTATCATCTAAGGAAGATTGATTCTCAACCAATGGTTGAAATGAGTATAACCAAGATGTGTGCTTTTACATTTTAGACCATTAATAGAAATATACAAGATATCATGCCATTGTCTCGAGTTCTCAAGTCTAATTGCATCAATCGGCAAGCTAACATTCTAGAACAAAACTTTATGCTTGATTTTTCTCAAAAATTAGTACAAAACACATGCAATAGCAACGACTCCCCCAAACTTGAGCTAAAAACAAGATCACGTGACACATAAAATCGATAAACACTACTCATATACCCCCCATGTCACACTTAAACTCAACATTTGGCCTCAATGTTGACGCAATTATACATACTCACAAGGGGGGTAACCAAGAGTACTTACAACAAGGGTGCTGAGAAGCAACCCTTAAACACGTGAGATCCGCTCCAAGCTCAAATCCGCAACGGAAGATTTTCCAAGGCAAAACGCAGCGACTACATGTCATGTACGCACAATACAAAACCATCAAGACTCAAAAAGAAGCATGCCAAAAGTGCATGCTTGAACAAAAGGTAAGGAAACAAAGATAAACATAATAAAAACGAAGAAAAAAAAAAGAAAACAAAACAAAAATCAAAAACTAAAATGAACAAGTCCCCGGCAACGGCGCCAAAAACTTGACACGCTAATACTTAACGTGCTTTGATAGCAAGTGCACTAGTCGTGTGTAGTAATAAAAGTGGACTAAAAGTCCGGGTTGTCGAACCACGGAGACTTGCATTTTAGTTTATGATTTTACAACGAAAAAGACAATTAAAGTAAAGTGCAAGAAAAAGTTTAAACAAACGAAGAATCAAAGAGGAAACAAGCAATGGATTAAATCTCACGTATGATAAAATCGACTAAGGCACATGCAATAACCGAATCTACTCATCAATACATATAAGCTATTCTTCGAATTATTAGACTCCTATTGCTTTGGTGGAAACTCCTAAATTGACTATTACCCGATGTCTCGGCACATAATAATCCTATGATTAATTGACGGTTCTCTAAATACGTCTATCCGAGAATCTAATCAACAACCACGCATTATCGTTCTAGAGTTTCCCCGGACGAATCCGGCTAACCGCACCCGGGAATCTTTACCTATGTCTAGGGCAATTCCTCATTTATTTCGGATGATGTGTTAATTCCATTGAACCCTAATCTATCTTCTCTCGAACGACTAGACTAGGCAATATAGCAAGCATATGGTGATCAAATACATGATTGTGATAAAAGCTCAAAATCAACACACAAAGCATTATGAGAATTAATACGAAAATTCACTTCACATATATTGATTCATAAATTGGCCTTCACATGGCCTAAGTTCTACAAGTTTAGCTCATAACCATCAACATAGAAGAATTCAACATGTTCATATACATAAGTGTAAACACAAAAAATGCAATAAACAATGAACAAACTCCCTCAAAGGTTGAATGGTGATGGATCCTCAAGTGGAGCTTCAATCCTTAGCTCTTCACCTCCTCTTACCTTCTAAGAATGATGATCAATGAAGCAGATTTTCGCCCCCCCCCCCCCCCTGTCAAGTGTGTGTTGTGAGGGGTTTCCCCCCCCCCCCAATGGGGTGTCTTCTCCCAAAAGTGGTTCTCCCCTTGTCTTGGCCTCCCTCTCCCCTTTTTAAACTCCCAGAATTGGTCAAGAGTGAAGCCCTTTTCGGTCAAGAGCACTCCCCCAAAGTGAAGAAGATGCTCCTTGAAGACAAGAAATGATGGGCACTCTCCTCTTTTACTCCACACCCCATCATGGTGCAATAAACAATGGCCCTTTTCCCCTCAAACATGTCCCCCAACACATGTGCTAACATCATGGCTTTCACTATTCTATTCCACCATCAAATGATGAACTTTTGGATTAAAGGAATCAAAACCCGGGTGTGGGCGCGCCTAGGCGCGGGAATTACGGCGCTCGGGCGCGGTCAGCAGAATGTTGGGCACATTTGCCTCTGTCTGGCGCAGCAATTGTATTTCCTTCATAACTCTCTCCACGGAACTCCGATTTGGATGATTCAAGTCCTCATTTGAAGCTAACACATAGCTCTACAACTTTGTAGAAGGGAACTTCATCCAATTCGGTCTCTAAATATAAGGAAATTGCGCTCAACCGTGGAAACTAAGGCAGATACGGCGCCCAGGCGTGGACAGCATGGCGCCTAGGCGCGGAAAGCAGAATGTTGATGTTATTTCGGCGCCTGGGCGTGGTCGGAGGGCGCTTGGGCGCGGGAGTGCGAAGCAACTTGGCCTAAACGTGTTTAATTACGTCGTTTTTCGCCTCGTTTCTTCGTATGTTCTCATTTATCACCTGTAATCACTTAACACCACGATTAAACGCAAATGTGGCATGATTTAGTCAATAAGTGAATCCATAGCATAAGTCCCATGGGCTTAAAAACACGTAAAAATGCCTCTTATCACTCAGCGACTTTCAAGATGATTTTTCATTTTAGTTTCTTAACTACCACTTCTTCTTCAGATGATGATGAAGATGAAGACGCTTGCTCTTCATCATCACTTCGAACAACTCCTTCAGCAAGAAGTCGCTCATGCTCTTCTTTGGGAACTGCTGCTCCACCAAATTTTCTTGGCCTTAGCAGCTCGCTAATCATTTTCTTTCCATAAAACTTTAGCGCTGGTATTTTCTTTCCATTGGAATTTGTGACACTGCTAGCGCTAAGAATACCACTTAAAACAATCCCGTATGGCTTGGGATTTACCGACTTGGCCATCGCTTGCTTAAAGCGATTAAAAACATAAAGTGACCAATTTATCTTCAGCTTGGTCAGAATGGCTACCATCATACTGTACTGGAGGTTTTAAACTTTATCAAAGCTTCCCTTTCGGCATTCGATCATTTTGGCGCATATGTCCGCAAGAATGACATACTCGCCCTTCATATCATTTTTCTTGAAGTTGGGTTCGTAGGCAGCCTCAACTTCATCTTTCTTGATCAATGTCCATACCTTTGTAGCATCACCAAGGGTGACATTTTCCACTTCGGCACCATCATTTGGCAAGTTTTGGAGAGATGAAATCAAAGAAGGGGTGAGGACAAAGGTCTCACAGGCAAAAGGAAAGACGCAGGAAATGGAGTTTCCGTCGTCGGAGATTTTTGCGTTCTTGAAGAAGAATAAGGTTTATTCCTCAAAGAAGTTGAAAACAGCAATTATCATGTCGCGTAAACCAGACTCCTGGACAAGTGGAAGAATAGTCCGTAGAGGGAAGTTCTGGTTATCGAAAAGATAGTTCCAGTTAACAAGAAAACCGGCGTTAACAGTGACTAGTTTCTCAGATGTGGAAGATTTTTCGGCAGCAGATTTTGAAGATTTGGGTGCCATTGATGAACTGGAAAAGGTTGGGTAGAGGAGAGAAAAGATAATCTTTTTGCCTTAGAGAAAACTTTTACAGTAGAAGAATTTGGAAGTGATAAAGTTTTACTGTAAAGGTTGTGAAGGGTTTAAATAGAAGGCAAAAATAACTCCTCAACTGGTAGATAAATGACACGTGTTCAGAAGTTAATTTTGAAAATAACAAAAAGTAAATCTAAGTCGTTTACTCCTAAAGACGGATGTCAAAAAGTGCGGTAAAATGGGTAACTACTATGGAATGTAATGGTTTGAAATCCGCAGTTACTTTTTCAAAAACGTTTGACTAAATTTGAAATTTTCAGTGTGAAATACACGCGCGCCTGATAGTACACTGACACGTACTCAGACTGGTGCAGTTACTGAACCGCCTAGTTTTTAGATAGGAATCATTAACCGTCAGTTTGATGTGATAAGCACATGTAGGGAGTTGTCAAATCTAATTTTTTGGACTTATCCATACGCTACTTTCAGCGATGAAAACGATGCTTGATTTTCAGAGAAATTTACTTAGCGTTAAAGTGGGAATCTTTTTAACACTGAAGTCTTTTAAGAACACACTTTAATTTCTTAAAGTTAAAGATAAAATCAACCGCTTGGATTTATAAAAGACATTTTCATTTATTAGAGATTGATTTTGTCATACATAATAGATAAGCACTAGGGATCAATGCATAAATTGTGAAAGTCATTTTTGATCACAGTCACTTATGAATTGAGATAAGTATAATTTTAAAGTTCCCCCTAAAATTAATAACTTATTTCAATTTGAAAAAAAAAAAGGATTTAGTCATAATCATAAAGTGGATTCCCCCTAAATTATATGCCTATAAAATAGGATGCTCTATGATTTAAGCGTTTAAATCAATCATACCTAATTCACTTCTTAAATTGAGGAAGCATTGTTCGTTAAGCGCTTTGGTGAAGATATCTGCCAATTGTTTGTCAGTTCCAATGAAGTGCGTGGAGATATCCTTCTTTTGAAGATGGTCACGCAAGAGTTGGTATCGAATGTAAATGTGTTTAGTTCTAGAATGAGAAATAGGATTTTAGGTCATAGCTAAAGCGCTTTGGTTATCACAATGGATTGGGGTAGGACCTAGGATTGTTCCATAATCTCTAAGTTGTTGCCTCGTCCAAAGGATTTGTGCACAACAGCTCCCAGCGGCTACGTACTCTGCTTCAGCGATAGAAGTCGCTATGGATTGTTGTTTCTTACTATACCACGAAATTAGTCTATCACCTAGAAATTGACATGTACCACTAATGCTTTTTCTATCTATTTTGCATCCTGCAAAATCTACGTCTAAATAACCAATTAGTTCAAAAGGAGAGTCCCTTGGATACCATAAGCCCACATTTTGTGTGCCTTTTAGGTATTTAAGGATTCTCTTGGTAGCATTTAAGTGTGATTCTCTGGGATCAGCTTGAAAGCATGCACACATGCATACCGAAAACATAATATCGGGTCTACTAGCGGTAAGATAAAGACGTGATCTAATGATACCTCTATAGTTAGTGATATCAATTTTCTTTCCACTTTCATCTTTATCTAACTTAAGCGTTTGGCTCATTGGAATTTTTGAAGATGATGCATTTTCCATACCAAATTTCTTAATCATATCATGTGTGTATTTAGCTTGGTTTATAAATATGCCATTAAGGAGTTGTTTAACTTGCAATCCTAAGAAGAAAGTTAATTCACCCATCACACAATCGCTTATTAGTAGAACCAAATATAATATCATCAACATAAATTTGGACTAAGAGAATATCTTCATTATGGGTAATTTTAAATAACGTTGTATCAAAGTTGCCTTTTGAAAAGCCTTTACCTATAAGAAAGATAGAGAGAGTGTCATACCATGCTCTTGGTGCTTGTTGAAGGCCATAGAGTGCCTTATCCAATTTGTAGACCATACTTTTGCCATGGTTGTTGATGAATTCTGGAGGTTGCTCCACATAGACTTTTTCTTGGAGTTTACCATTCAGGAATGCACTCTTCACGTCCATTTGATATACTGTGAACTTGTTGAATGCGGAAAACGCTAAGAACATTCTAATCACTTCCAGACGGGCTACTGAGGCATACGTCTCATCAAAATCAATACCCTCTTCTGGACAATAACCCTGAACCACTAATCTAACTTTGTTTCTTATAACAATGCCATCTTCATCCATCTTGTTCCTAAAAACCCATCTAGTTCCAATAACTCCTATGTGAGTTGGTCCTGGTACTAGCGTCCAAACTTTGCTTCTCTCAAATTGGTTAAGCTCTTCTTGCATTGCTTCTACCCAACTTGAATCAGTGAGCACTTCATCCACTTTATTTGGTTCCATTTGAGATAAGAAACTTACGAACATGGCCCCATTGATTGTGGCAGACCTAGTTCTAACAGGTGCTTCAATATCTCCAATTACTAACTCTGGTGGATTGTCTCGAATCCATTTACTGTCTAGTTGGAAGGGGTTGAGAGACTCTTGATTATCAATCGCTTGACCCTCATTTGTCTCTGGCGCAGTCGCTGCATCATTCACAGTTCTATTTTGCTCTTGATGATCATTCTCTTCATGATCATCAGCGATTATGATAGTATCATCATTTGTAACCTCATGAGTAACTTTGGGAATAGGCACAAAGATCTCATCATCCTCGTCATCACTGTCATCACCAAGATTGATTTGTGACGCTTGTTGGGTAAGATCTTCAATTCCTACATCATCAGGATTAACCTTACTCAGTTCTTGGTTACCATCATCAAACACAACATGAATGGATTCTTCAACCTTCGATTTGATCTTATTTAGGATGCGAAAAATCTTTCCATTTGTGGCATAGCCTAGAAAGATTCTCTCATACGCTTTAAAATCAAAAGTCTTTAAGTTGTGGGATCCATTGTTATGAATGAAACATTTTGAACCAAATACATGAAAATATGAAACATTAGGCTTACTTCCCTTCCATAATTCAAATGGAGTCTTTTCATGTTGCTTGTTGATCATACACCGGTTCTGAGTGTAGCAAGCGGTATTAATAGCTTCGGCCCAAAACCTTTGAGGCAGCTTAGACTCTGCAAGCATCGTCCTAGCGGCTTCTTTAAGCATTCTGTTCCGTTGCTCGGCAACTTCATTCTGTTGAGGTGTTCTAGGAGCAGAATACTCATGAATTATTCCAAAATCTATACAAAACTTCTCAACAAATTGGTTAGTAAATTCAGTTCCTCTATCGCTTCTATTTCTCGTCAATTTTAAATCTTTATAAGTTTGCAATTGACAAATTAGCGATGTGAGCTTGACACTAGTTTCATCTTTGGTCGCTAGGAATTCTACCCATGTACAGCGAGAGAAATCATCAACTATTACTAGCGAGTACTTTTTACCACTAACGCTCATAATTTGAATAGGACCAAACAAATCTAGATGCAATAGTTCAAGAACTCTAGAAGTAGATAGGCATGGTTTCTTCTTAAAAGATGATTTAACTTGTTTACCCATTTGACATGCATCACATAAGCGATTCTTTTGAAATGAACCCTTAGGTAATCCCTCTACTAGATTTAGCGGTATTAACTGAGAGATTGTCTTAAAGTTGAGGTGATTCATTTTTCTATGCCATAACCAACCTAATTCATTTTGACTTTTAGCAACAAAGCATTTGGGGTTGTTATCAATTATAGAATTCCAATCCACTAAATAAACATTATTTGTTCTTTTTCCTCTTAATTTAGTAGACTTAGTCTTAGCGTCGTTAACATAGCAGTAGTCACTTGAAAATTTTACTTCAAAGCCTTTATCATAAAATTGACTAATGCTTAACAAATTATGCTTAAGACCCTCAACATAATATACATCACTAATCATGATGTTCCCCCTATGCATGATACCTATACCTTTGGTTTTATCTTTGGATTTATCACCGAATATAACTTGAGGACCATTGGTTGCACGATAGTTGACCAAGAGATCCTTTGATCCAGTCATGTGCCTTAATGACCCACTATCGAAGTACCAAACAGAAGTACCGGTGTTGGCTCTAGGTACCTGCATTTAAAGGACAGTTCTAATTCTTCTTAGGTACCCATGTTATCTTGGGTCCTTCATTGTTAGTGACTTTGGTTTGAATTAAAACTTTAGGAATCCATATCTGCCTAGTCTTCATTGTAGGAATACTGGCCTTCTTGGGTTTCACATTGTGTTATGTGTGCTTTTTGGGTGTATAGTAATATCCTTGATTATAGTAGTAATCATAATCATAATCATAGTCATAATCATAATTATCATAGTAGCAATAATATGATCTAGACCGTTGTGGATATTGTCGCTGGTATTTCCTGGGCGCTGGCTTATGATGCACTTTTGGTGCTGGACGCTTCGTACTTGATTTACATTGGTCAGGTTTATCCTTAGCCTTTTGAGCGTTTGGATGAACCCGTCTTTGTGAATCATTTGCTTTTACCTTTCACTTGCCTGAGTCAACTTTGGCTTTCTCATTTGGCCTCGTACCATTGCCGCTTGGTTCATTTAGCGTTTGTCTTTGTGAACCTTTCTCAACAAAGAAAACCACCTTTCCTTTGTTGTTTGCCGTACATTAGATTTGTTTGGTTGTTTACCGAATTCATTGCATCCTAAACCGGTCTTTTCACCAAATATTCTTGTTACCTCAGTCACATTATCCAACTTTCTTGAAGCTTTTGATAATGATGAGATGAGCTGCTCTGATTTGGCAAGTCTAGCGATCAGATCAGCTTCTCTCTTGACAATTATATCAAGATCACTTTTCAATTAAGTAATCTTACTCTCAAGTGATTAGTTCTTCTCAATGCAATGTTTCTGAACTTTCAACTCTGCTTTGAGCGTTACTTTATCACTTTTGAGTGATGAAATAATAGCGAGGTCATTTTGATATATTTTGACGGCATCTTGACAATTTTTATAATATTATTTAACTTTGTCAAGTAATTCATCATAAGAAAGAGGATGAGATAATTCAGTGATTACTCTGGTAGCGAGTTATCAGACGCTTCATCATCTTTTGCCACGACAGAAATCAACGCTTAGTCACTTGTTAGCTCATCATCACTAATTTCATCTGATGATTCCAGATCCTCTTCAGATGCGGAGAATGGTTCAGATTCCGCCAGCAAACCTTGTTGGCGAAGGTTGCTTCTGAACTGGTTTCTATCCACATAGTCTTGCCTTGTGGGCTTAGACACATTTGGATAAGGGCAATTTACCTGGTACTGCCCTGGTTTCCTACAATTATAACACAAATTAGTTTTCATTTTCTGTTCGGTGGTTAATCATTTTGAACCAACTGGTGCTGAGAGATTCTGAGTAGGAGTTGTAGACGCTTGGTAAGGAACTGGTGCTACTGGTTAAGGTGCAGAATATACTGGCGCTTGATACTAAGGCACTGGTGCAGGGGGAGGGGTTTGAAATGAAGTTTGTCCAATAGGATTTCTCTTTTCATATCTTAGAAATTTCTTGAATTTCTTGACCAATAAAGCCATCTCTTTTTCTTCATTGGATTCCGTCACTTTCACCTCACTAACCGCTTTAGCCTTCCTCTTAGTGGTAACGATTAAAGCTCCTGATTCAGTCGCTGAAGTCGATGTGTCGTTGACTTCACCCAATTCGAACTCAAATGCCTTTGATTCTGAAAACACATGTTTTGGAGTAAGAGTCTCCAAAGTCTGTGATTCTCTCATAGCAACAGTCTTAATTAAATACTTGCTCGGAAGACTTCTGAAAATCTTATTGACCATTTCCTTGTTGGTCAATTCCTTGTCTAATGACGCTAACAGTGTAATGAGCAAAGTAAATCTTGCGTCCAATTGTTCTAGCGTCTCATTGGGCTGCATCTTGAAATGCTCAAATCTCTGCATAGCTATGGAAAGCTTGTTTTCCTTCATTTGTGCTGAGCCTTCACACACAATAGCCAACTAATCCCATATTTCTTTGAAAGTTTTACATTGCTTGATCTTGTTGAACAATGCATCATTGTCTCCTAATGCTGAGTAAAGTGCACTTCGTCCAACATTATCTAGATTTGCTCTTTTCCGATCATCTGGCATCCATTCTAACTTGGGTTTCTTGACAAATCCATCTGGAGTGGCTTCATCAGCTCCAGGTGCTCGAGTTAGCACTTTCATGATCTTAATGGGGCCATCTGAAATTACATCACACATTTCATTATCGCAAGAACATAAAACGCGAATGCTCTAAGTTTCCAAGAATCATAGTTTGACTCTACCACCTTAGGCATTTTGTTAAAAGCCATAATGAGATGTTTTAAGAGAGATTTAAAGTGACAAAGTTTTAGAAAAATGGATCTAAACAAGCAGTTACGCTCAGAAGCGATTTAGGTTTCAACTTCAACCGCTCTGATACCACTTAGTGGTCCCAAGTGGTATACGAAAGGGTCTAGAAGGGGGGGAGTTCAATAGACCCTGAAGTCTTTTTCGACTTCAAAAAACTTTATATCACTTTTAAAGGTTAGAACGCTTAGGAAGCTGAGCGCTTGGATCAGGCGCTACAGTAAAGATAACTTAGACTTAGTGATTTTGGCAATTTACCAAAGTAGGGTAATGCTAAGATCACTTAATCAAGGTTAGCACAGCGAAAAGGATTTTAAAGTTTTAGCGTTCGTTTTGGTTAAATAGTCGCTTAGCAGATTAACTTGTCTTTTTCAGAATAGATAGAATAATATAAAATAAGACAATAATAAAAGTAAATGACACAAGATATATAAGGTTCAGTGGGTGATGTAATCCCAGCTACGTCCTCCTTTTTCACTTGAAGGGAATTTACTAAGATGATTATCAAAGAATCACACAGAATCTTCTACAATATAGTAAATAGGTGAAAATGATCTCGGGCTCCTTGATCATAGAGATTTCAGCATTCTCTCACTCAGAAATACTGCCTGTGAAAGGTTGAGGATTTTATCACAAGGGTTTGTTTGTTTTTGGAAAGATCAAACAACTTGGAATATCTCAGTAAGAATTTAGGTTTCTTCTTTGGAAGAGGTTTGAGATATTTGTGACTATCTGGAATGTATGTAAAAAGCTTGAAAGATATTGGCTATGGAGTTTCTAAGCTTTTTCTTCAGTAAATTTTTCTTGTGCACGTATGTATATCTCTATCTTTCTGTGTATTTTAGGGTTTGCTGGAATGAGGTATTTATAGGCAATTCTTTGGATCTGTCCGTTGGACACATGTGAGAGTGTGCCTTTCACGCGGCGCGTGATTATTTCTTTTCTCTGACATTCCTGAATTCCTGCTGGTTCCGATTGGACGGGAGCAGCTATAAACTCTGAAGTTCTGACAGTCTAGTCAAAAGGTGGCTTGTCCACAAGTCATATTGGCTTATCAAATTTAATGCTCTTATCAGGCATTTAATGCATTTGAATTTATTTCCCGTTTGAAATAAATATCCGTTGAATGATTCCATTTAAGTCCTTCATGACTTGAGAATTTATTTCAAGTGAATCTGATTCTTATCGCTAGAGTGCTTTGAGCGCTTGATCCATAAATCCTGAAGTGGTCCTTTAGCGTTTGACAGACGCTAAAAATAAATCTTCATGTTCTTTTGACTTCAGAAGCTGATCTTCAACTTCATTTCTAATAGACTCAACTAGTATTCTATTAGCGATTCGGTATCCAATACTTAGTCTAAAATCTACAAAGATAAAAATTACAAGCCAAACAAAATTACATACTTTCAAACGTTTATACAAATGATCTATGGAACATAAACTTACATTATATTTGGGGTCTAACATAAAATCCTATCTTGTCATCATCAAAACATCTAACATGAAATTTCCTAACAAATGATGAAGACACAAATGAATGTGTAGCACCAGGATTAAACAATACTTTACCGACTTTTCCAGATATTTGAATAGTACCTTCCACTATTGGTGAAGGATCCGGTCCTTCTTCTCCTTCAAAGGCATAGGCCCTGGCACGCACTCTAGGTTTGTTTTTATATTGAGATGGTTCTTGTCTGTTAACTCCAGTTGCCCGATTATTGGGAGTGGGTGTTGGTGCCTTTGGAGCTGGTGGTCTAACCGGTACCTCAGTGTCCATAGGACAGTTCCTTTTGAAATGCTGATTGCTGCCATATCAAAAATATTTCCTTTCTTTGAGCCAACAACTAGATTCACTATGCCAAGTTCTGCCACAAAATTCACATTCCAACTCAGATGACGAATTATAAAATTTTCCAACATTTGTTTGGTATGGAGTTTGGCAACAAGAAGAACTCCTTGCATTGCCCTTAAAAGTGCCTGGGCTCTTTTTCTGTTGTGGTCCTTGTGACCATTGTGGTGGGGCAAGTTGAACTTTTTTATTTTTCCCCTTTATTGCCTTCAGCTCCTCGATCCCGTCTTCGACGTACATAGCACGTTCTATTGTCTAAAAGTAGCTAATTGAATCTGCAGACAATGTGGCCCAGCGGATACCATACCTCATTTCTCCTGCAAATTTTTTCACTTTCCTCTCTTCATCATTTAGATAATGAAGAGCATACTTGATCAGTCAATTAAAAGCGGCAGCGTATTGGGAAACTTGTCAGGGTTATGCCATCAGATCCTATAGAGGATAGTATGAATAAGGCATGTATCTTGTATTGAACTTAAAATATTATTTATAATAAAAGGCATTATTTAGATTTCACTTAATTCTTATCTGCATCTATAAGTTGTGTAAAACATTTTGTCCATGTTTTCAGTTCGATCCCTCTACTTCCTATGGGATAGGAAGAATGACACTAGAGAGACCGACCTTGATTACTAAAACTAGTTCGCAAGTAATATGAAGTCTTTTATGAGCAAATAAAGACTTCGAATACTTGTACAATCCTAACTTTGACATGGGAGTTCTACTCGAACACCATGTGATGGTGGGAGCTTAAGACTGTAGGCACATCAGTGGAACTAATATGCTCGAACATGACTCGCATCGGTTCTGTCTTATGGGTTTTCACTCTATGACTGTCAATGACGGAACTGATTGTGCTTAATAGGTATATGTGAACCTTTGACCTGAAGTATCGGGCTGAAGATGCACTTGTGACGTCAAATCTTTCACTAAAGTAGTTAGACCCAATTCACCCGTTGGTGGGGCGACCTCGAAATGTGGACTTGATGGGCAAGTGGTAGTCTTAGCAGATATCTAATATGGGATTTGTTCTTTGATAAGTGAATGAGAATGAACCCTATATAATTATAGATAAATGGAGATCAAAGTCTTTGGCTAAAGCAAAAGAGACGATTGTGCTAGGCACCAAATTGATCTCAATGATCTCATATTATTATAATTTATATATATGGTCAAGTCCAGAGAGTTTGACATAACCATGACTCTCACTTGCCCGGGGAGCGTGAACAAAGGGTTTATAGTTTTATACATATATGGTATTTACGATTGGAAAGTTGTGGAATGATCCATTCATTCGTATTTCATTTGGGCTACGAAGTGCGCCATGTGACTGGCTAGGTGTTACCCACTTTGTTTGGTTTCCTCTCATTTCCAAATGAAACGAACCTAAAGAGTCGCGCTAAAGAATTGATGAAGAAAATTGAAAAGGATTTTCTATTTACTATTTTACTTTCGAGAGATTTAATTTATTGGATATGTTAAATAAATAATTAATTAATTAATTGCTTATTGGATAAGATAATTAATTAAAAGGATAAGATTAATTATTAATTAATTTCTTAGAGAAATATATAAATGAATTAATTTTTCTAATTAATTTTATTATTTAATTAATATATTAATTTATTGGATAAAATAAATAATGAATTGAATAAACAATTAATTAACAAAGCAAAAGAAGAAATCTCGGGCTCCACGTGGGGCGTCCTTAGGGCTAGTTGGATAGTCAAAGTGGTCTCTTTTGTTTTGTCTTGGTCAATAAATCATTGAGGTATAAGAGATTTATCTTGACTTTAACATAGACAATAATTGAATTACATCTATTGTAACTCTCCAAAGAATTGAAGAAAGAAAAATATCCTCCCCTCTCTATACACATAGCCATCGCCCATATAGAGAAAAGAAGGGAATTTTTCGTCATCAATGCGCGCGTGATAATTTAGAGACAACATGATTCGTTGTTGGATTCATCTACAATGAACTTCAAGAATTTAAGACTTGAAGAACATGAAGATTGAAGAATTCAAGAAGTTCATCAATCTAAAGTTTTGAAGAAGAATTGGATTCCTCTATCACCTCGCTTCAACAGGTAAGTTGAATTTATTCGTTAAAGCAGTTTTTAGATTCAATTATGCAATTAGAGAAACAGTTTGGATTTTTATTAAATTTTTTAAACCCTTCCGCTGCGTTTATGAGTTTTTATGCGATACCCAATAGTGGTATCTGAGTCAAGCTCTGATTTTCATATTTGGTCTTGTATACGTGATTTAAGATTTGCATGATATGTGTTTTTGAAGCATGTTTGTATGTTTTCTTAGATCTGAGTTTTTTGGTTTTTGCCTAGAATTTTTGATTTTTTGTTATTGTAAATTTGGGAATATTTGATGATATTGAAAAATCGAAAATACCGAGAAAAAATGGGGTTCGAAGAGCCCCGAAAATCTGCACGCAACAGCGGGTTGAGCGGCCGGGCCACCCAGCACATGGCCCGTCGGGTCGTGTGCGTGGCCCGACGGGTCATGCGTTTTGATACCCGATTCGTTGATCCGGGTCATAAAATGGGCTATGTATGGGTCGAAAATGATATTTGGATTTTGGGTGATTTTAATTAATCGGGTGGATTAAAAGGATGATGACCCAAATATTTAAATTAAGCCAAATTAAAAATTATCCAATTTCGATTTGTTAATTAGTTTGGACTTAATTTAATTAAATCTAAATGGGCCAATTAGATTGGTGATTTGGACTTAAATTAAATTTATCCCAATAAGAAATTAATAAAACATGCATGTTATGTAATTAATTATTTTGAGCCCAATCAAATTAAATCCAAGTGGACCAAAAGGATGGTGACTTGGGTTTGATGAAATCGAGCCCAATAAGATTAATTGGAATATAATATTTAATTAGACTTAATTAATTATTTTACTTAGAGATTAATAATTAATTTATGGATTAAATATTATTATTTTTCCTCGACTTGGAAATTACTTAATATTTGAATAAGGAATATAAGTTATTTTTCTTAGAGACTAATAATTAATTCGTTGATCAAATAAAAGCATTTTCAATAATAGATGGCATTAAATCATAATAAAATAGAATTCCATATTTTATGTATTCTATTAGTAGGACTAATATTATTTTAATTAAAGGTAGATGTACTTAATTTCTAATTTCGTATATCTAAGTCATCTAGTTGGACTAGAATGATTTTAATTGAAATAATGAATGTATAAATGGTTGGGAATTTAATGAAGGGCTTTTTAGTTGGATTAAAATTTTTAATAATCAACATAAGTGATTTAAATATTGCGAGCATGTTTTATGTGATTGAAACACCGATCATGGATTTAGGTTTATTTGTTTTACCTTTATGTTTTATGGGTTATCACCTTTGAGGCTATTTATTATATTCTTAGAAATAATGCATGTGTTGTTTTAGGAATTGAAATAGAATAGTTCAATATTGATAAAGTCAAAAGGCCCATTAATGCTTAATAGGTTTTAATTTGTGCCTTTGTGATGGCCCATTGGCTCGGGCCCTCTAGTAAAAGTCCATGATCGAGTGATGAATTTATTTATTCATTTATTTAAATTCTATGAATATTTATATTGAAAGGCATGATTATTAGTAGTATTTTTATGCAGGATCAATATGAAATAAAAGCGCTATATAAATTGAATAATATACAAAGTGAGACCAAAACATTTGACAATTTAAATTCTCCCAAAACTTTTGACATCCTCACCCTCCACTAAGTTTTCTAAAATTAAAATTACTATAAATGTGTAATATTTCCCAGTTATGGGGGTTATACATTTAGAAATAATTTGAAATTTTATTAAGTGCATGAAAGGTCTTAATCGAAGCATATTTCACCCCAAAAACCTGTTCGGTTGCAAGGTGAAATTCAAATGTTAGATTATAGGAGTTAGTGGGAATGAACTCGAGTAGTTCACGAGCTTAGAAACCTATTCGGTTGCGGTTTGGTGAACTATGGGGAAAGCTATTGAAATATTTATTGGATAAATTGATAATAGATATTACTTCAAATAATTAATGGGCCAGAAACCGGCTAGGTTCCAGCCCATTTAGTTAATTGAGGACCTCAATACCCATTGTGGAATCGATGCCAATGATGCTTCTCGATTTTCACATGGGAGTGTGGGATTCGAAAAATGCAGTGGGAGCCAAGATTAATTTTAAGTCCTTAATTTTTCTTGGTTAAGTCAAAACAAGTAATCTAATTAAATCTGGTTCTTTTCTGCAGTTATTTTCTCGTTTATCTCTCTCAAATATGACAAACCACTTTCAATTTTAGTCGAAAGAAATGTTCTAACTAGACCCAATTACATGCAATGGCTTGCGATCTTAAAGAATGTCCTGAGTGAAGAGTTAATTGATTATGTATTGGAACTGATTTGTCCTGTTGTTCCTGAGAGGAATGAGGATGAAGAGGTTTAACTAGCTCACTTTAATTGGACTTCTGACAATTATAAAGCCAGAGGATACATTCTATGCTCAATGTGTAGTGAGCTGCAAATTTCACATGATACAATGAGCAATGCAAGGGACATAGTTCTTCATCTGGAAGAAAAGTTTGGAGAGCACGATAGGACCGTAAGATATTTCATATCAAAAGAACTCTTTTGAGCGAGAATTAGAGAGGAAGAGAATGTGGGAGAACACGTTCTTACGATGATGACCCTAATGGAAAGACTTTGGTCAATGGATTTCTATATGGATATTCATCTTCAAGCTGATCTCATCCTACAATTGCTCCCTAACTCCTTCTACTACTTCGCCATGAACTTTGATATCATTGATATCTATTGTTCATTAGCTGGGCTGACTAAGAAGCTTGAAATCGAACAAGCTCGGATAAGGACGAATAAGAAGAAAGATTCTTCTATCTATTTAACGAATGATTCATTTGATGATCAACGCAATGGAAAGAGGAAAAGGCAAAAGAAAGTATCCACAAGAACTTAAAAGAAGTTAGGACATGGCAGTAAGAGCACAGGACTTAAGAAAATGGATAGATGTCTCTAATGCGGTGAGCTAGGCCACTGGAAGAGGAACTGTCCCAAATTAGGCAAAGGCATAAAAGGTATGGAACTCTTTGCTTTTGAAACTAATTGTTCTATGACCGTCTTTTCTACTTCGTGGATTCTGGACTCAGGGGCTAGTGCTCATGTTTGTTGTTTGGATCAGGATCTGTAGAGAAGTAGAAAGTTAGGTCGAGAAGAAGTAATGATCAAAGTAGGCAGCGGGGAAAGTGTCGCGGCTACTAGGATTGGATCTACTTCTCTTTATTTGAATTCTGGACATTTATTGTTAGTAGATGATGTTTTAGTTTTTTCCAAAGGGCTTAAGAACATTGTATCTATTCCTATCTTAGTTAAGACTGGATATACATTCCGTTTTTCTAAATTAAATTGCGACATTTATTATGAAATAAATTAGTTGGCAATGCTTCTTTAGTTAATGGTTTGTATTATTTAAATGTCTATAATTCATCTGATGTGCATGTTGTAACTCATAAACGTGGTAGGCAAGAAGCTAACCTAAGACTAGGTCATGCCGGAGAGCACAAGATCCACAAAATGGAAAAAGATGGGCTATTAAGCTCACTAGGGTCGGATCCCTATCCAACATGTGAATCATGTCTCTTAGGCAAGATGGCTAGATTGCCCTTCACAGGGACTTTTGAAAGAGCTACTCAAGTCTTAGGGTTAGTGCATACCGACGTCTGCGGAGAATTTAGAGAAATGGCTCGTGAGGGTTTCTACTACTTCATCACTTTCACAGACGATCATTCAAGATATGGTCTGGTGTACTGATGAAGCAAAATTCTGAATCCTTTGAAAGGTTCAAAGAGTTCAAAGCCTTAGTAGAAAATAAAACTGGGCAAAATATAAAAACTCTTCAATCGGATCGTGGAGGAGAATATATGAGTGCCGAGTTTGATGAATTCCTTAGACAACAGGGAATAATGTTACAACTAACACCACCAGCAACTCCCCAACTAAATGGAGTAGCCGAGCGAAAGAATCGAACACTGTTAGACATGGTTCGTTCCATGCTTAGTTACACTGATTTAGCCATTTGGTTGTGGGGGCATGGGCTCCTATATGCTGCTTATATATTGAACAGATGTCCCTCCAAATCCATTCCTAAAACTCCGCATGAGATATGGAGTAATAGGAAACCAAGTCTTAACCATATTAAGATTTGGGGGTATCCCGCTTATGTTAAGAAGACTAAAGTGGAGAAATTGGAGACAAGATCCCTAATGGGACGTTTTATTGGTTATCCTAAAGATTCAATGGGATTTTTCTTTTACCTGCATGATGATCAGAGAATCATTGGGGCCCTACAAGCTCACTTCCTTGAAGATTAGTTCATCCTGGAAGGGGTTAAGGTAGGAAAATTGTTCTACATGAACAAAATGAAACTCCCTCAGAGACATTTGTCCAAGAACCAAGGCCTGAACCAATAGTACCACAACCACCACGTAGATCTGGTAGAATACCACATGAACCTTAGAGGTATGGGTATCTACTGCAGGGGGGCCAAAGCTTCACGCTGTATTACAAGAAGGTCATGAAGATTATCCTTATACCTATGATCAAGCGATGGTGGATGTCGACACTTCAAGATGGTGAGAAGCCATGGAAACAGAGATGGACTCTATGCAATCGAACCAAGTCTGGACTTTGGTAGATCGTCCTGAAGGTATCAAACCTATAGGATGTAAGTGGATCTTCAAAATAAATATAGGTAGCGATGGCAAGGTTGACACCTTTAAAGTTAGGCTCATAGCGAAAGGATACTTTTCAAGAAATCTTTTCGCCCGTGGCCATGATAAAATCTATTCGAATACTGTTATCCATAGCTGCATACTTAGATTATGAGATATGGCAAATGGATGTCAACACGGCTTTCCTGAATGGATTCCTCGAGGAGGATATCTATATGGAACATCCAAAGGGTTTTGTGTCTGAGACCAATATCCATAAAGTATCTAAACTTGAGAGGTCCATATACGGTCTCAAGCAAGTATCTAGAAGCTGGAATCTTCATTTTGATAAAGTAGTAAAAGGATATAGCTACATCAAGAATGAAGATGAACTCTGTGTCTACAAGAACACTGGTGGGAGCAAACTCTCATTCTTAGTCCTATATGTGGATGACATTCTGCTTATAGGAAATGACGTAGGAATGCTTAACACAGTCAAGAAATGGCTTTCGAGTATGTTTTCCATGAAAAACTTGGGAGAAGCAACATACATTTTAGGAATTCGTATCTACAGAGATAGAACAAATAGAATGATAGGTCTCTCCTAAGCCCTTTACTTAGAAAAGGTCCTAGAGAATTTTAGGATGGACAATTCTAAGAAAGGGTTTCTTCCCATGTGGCATGGGGTGCACTTATCCAAGTCTATGTGTCCCCAAAGTGAGGAAGATAGACAGGAGATGAGTAACATGCCCTATGCTTCAGTAGTTGGTAGCCTGATGTGCGCAATTCTGTGTACTAGACCCGACATTGCCTATGTTGTAAGCGTGGTGAGTCAATTTTAGGCAAACTCAAGAAAGGAACATTGGATAGTTGTGAAAAATATCCTAAAGTATCTCAAAAAAACTAAGGATATGATTCTCATCTATGGAGGTGGAGACCTGAAGATGGAAGGTTATTCTGATTCAGACTTTCAGTCTGATGTTTGATGACCAAAAATCCACTTCAGGGTTTGTTCTTACTCTCAATGGTGGAGCATTGCCTTGGAAAAGTTCCAAGCAAAGCACAACAGCTGATTCCACCACTAAAGCTGAGTATGTGGCAGCCTCAGAGGCAGCCAAAGAAGCTGTTAGGATGATAAAGTTTCTTTAGTAACTTGAATCAGTCCCTAGTGCTCAGCTCCCATTACCAATTTATTGTGATAACAATAGAGCAATAGCACAAGCCAAGGAACCGAGGTCTCATAACAAATCCAAACACATTGAGAGAAGATTTCACATCATGAGGGAGATCGTTGGTAGAGGAGAGATAGCAGTGCAGAAAAATAGCCTCAGCTGATAATATAGCTGACCCGTTCACCAAACCACTACCTCAGACTGTTTTGGACCGACAATTGGAAAGGATGGGTAAAAGATATGACAATAAGTGGCAATGAGTGCAAGTGGGAGATTGTTAGGATTATGCCCTCAGATGCCATAGAGGATAGTATGAATAGGGCACCTATCTTGTATTGAACTTAAATATTTTTTATAATAAAGGGCATCTTTTAGTTTTACCCATGTTTTCAGTGCAATCCCTCTACTTCCTATGGGATAGGAAGAATGGCATTAGAGAGATCGACCTTGATTACTAAAACTAGTTTGCAAGTAATCTGAAGTCTTTAATGGGCAAATAAAGACTTCGAATACTTGTACAATCTTAGATCTGACATGGGAGTGCAAGTCGAACACCATGTGATGGTAGGAGCTTAAGACTATAGGCACATTAGTGGAACTGATATGCTCGAACACGACTTGTATCAGTTCTATTACATGGGTTTTCACTCTGTGACTGTTGATAAGAGGTGTTTTTACGTGTTTTTAAGACCGTAATTCTTATGATTTGGATTCACTTATTGCTTAAATCATGTCACATTTGCATTTAATAGGTGTGTTAAGTGAATACAGGTAATAAATGAGAATACATGAAGAAAAGGGAAGAAAAACGATGTACAAAACAAGTTCAAGCATGTTTTTCAACACCGAGGCGGTTTATACATCTCCTACCACATTCGAGCGATAATTCCGTACATTTCGAGACCGAATTAGACAAAGTTTCCTTCTACAAAGTTTTAGATGTATGTCTTAGCTTCAAATGGGAACTTGAAACATCCAAATCGGAGGTCTATAGAGATAATTGTGAAGGAAATACGAATGCTGCGCCGAACAGAGAAGTACATGTGCCAGGATACGCCCCATCGCCCTCCTAGTCATGCCTAGGCATGGATAGTCCGAATGTTACTCCTTTTTCAGCCTAAATTCCAGCCTTATATGATGGGTAAGAATCACTTTTGGCCATAATTCAGCACATGTGTTGAGGGGTTGTCATAAGTGTGTTTCTTGGTAGATTTACTTTATGGGCGCCAAATCAGAAACAACCTCCATGTTGAAACGTAATTTAGGTATACTTAGAGACCGAATTGGACAAAATGTCCTTCTGAAAAGTTGTAGATCTATGTGTTATCTGAACATGGGGACTTGAATCATCCAATTTGGAGATCTGTGGAGAAGTTTATGAGGAAACTACTAAGACTGCGCTGGAAAGCAAGAAAATGGCAGCATGCATGTGTTTTGTTGAAGTTTTCACATGGTTATGCTTGGTGGAATTCTTAATGGCCGAAAGTTCACCATTTTTTAGCTGGTTGGAATCTTTAAAGCCAAACTTTAAGCATCACCTTAGGTGGAATTCTCATTGGGGAACTTTAATGGGAATTCTTAATGCATACTTTAGTGGAATTTTGGCTATAAAAGGAGGGGGAACCCATACTCTTCATCATTCACTATCAATTTCAGATTCTTAGAGGAGAGGGGGGCAGCCCCTAATCTGATTTCTCCACCATTCATCACCATTCTTCATCACTCTTGGAGGGGAAAACTAGAGGAAGGAAAAGAGCTTGGAGATTGAAGGCTCAACTTCAAGATCCATCATTATTCACTTTTGAGGGAGTTTTTATAGCTTTTCATTTCAATTATGTCTATGAACATGTGTATTAATTCATTTATGTTTTTCATATTATCCATTATGAACTAAATTCATAAGACTAGGGCCATGTAAGGCCAAATTGTGATATATGCTTATAATAGATGATTGTTGAGGTTGTTCTTATATTGTTATGTGATGTGAATTTGTGTTTTTGCCTATCTTGCATATACTTGATCAACTATATGTTAGAATCTTATGCCTAGGTTAATATTTCGGGAGAAAATTGACTTAGGGTGCAAGAAATTCACATCATGACCCGTAACTAATGAGGAATTGCCCTAGACATAGGTAAAGATTCCCGGGTGAAGTTGTTCGATTCAAATCGAGTGAACTCTAGTACGTTAATGCATGTTTAGTGGTTAGATTTCCGGATAGGAATATTTGGGAAATCACGATCTAAGCATAGGAGTTTATACGCGAGACATCGGTTATTCTCTACCCTCGGAGTTCTCACCATAACAATATAAGCGTAATCCTTCAACTAGAATCTTTATAAGTATAATTGATCAATTTGAACCTAGCATGTGCCTTAGTCTCCCTTTATACTTTGTGTAAAATCAATTGTGTAATCTTGTTCTTATTGTATGCATTTTACCTATAATTTACTTTAATTATATTTGTTCTTTTTTTCGTTAAAATCATAAACTAAAATTCAAGTCTCCGTGGTTCGACAATCCGGACTTTTAGTCCACTTATTACTACACACGACTAGTGCACTTGCTATCATAGCACGTTGGCTTTTAGCGTGTCAAGTTTTTGGCGCCGTTGCCGGGGACTTGTTCATTTTAGTTTTTGATTTTTCGTTTAAATTTTCATAATTTTTAGTTCTTCGTTTATTTCTAACCTTTCTTTTATTTTATTGTTCTAATTTTGTTTTTTGTGTTTAATTGTTAGGTGTAATTTGTGGTGCATGACCCGCTCTTCTAACGAGCCTCTATACAATTTTGAGCCGGAGATAGAGCGTGTTCTTCGATCTAGTAGACGCGCTCGAGAAATGGCCGACAATCTAAATCCAAATGGGAATTTTCCCGACATAAATCTCCCGGAAAACAGGGAATGGTTGCAAAATCTATTCCAAGCTATGCAATCGGCACCTCCTCAAAGACTTCCATCGGTCCGGGAAAGTCTACCTCCAAGGGTCCACACCATACCGGGGCCCGTAGTCTTTCCAAATTTCTATGCACCAAATTATCACATTCCGTCACACATCTTTAGCATGGTGCAAAGCGAACCCTTCTATGGAGAGACCCATGAATCACCTCATGAGCATTTGGAGACTTTAGACGACACTCTCATGACTACTCAATTTCATCCACGGGATCTTGATGCAATTCGTCTAAGAGTCTTCCACTTCTCATTAAAGGAAAGGGCGACCATGTGGTACAAGTCTCTACCACCCCAATCCATCACAACATGGGGACAATTGGTTGATGCCTTTTTGAGCAAATTCTTTCCACCCTCCAAAATCAACGAGCTAAGGAGCAATATTAAAGAGTTTAAGCAAGGGAATCATGAGTCCTTGGCCGAGGCATGGGCTAGATATAAAAACATGCTCCGAAAATGCCCGGATCACAACCTAAAGTTGAGCGAGCAAGTACTACGATTCCATGATGGAGTCCGATCGCGCATCCGAAATAGGCTCAATGCCGGCGCCGGTGGTGATCTCCTTGGGCTCGATTGCCAAAGTGTGTGGGACAAGATTGAGCAATTAGCCCGGGAAGATGAGCTCTATCCCGATGATGAAGAGATCACACCCACTAAAAAAATTGCTCGTGTTCAAGAGTTGGAAAAAGAAGTCGTTTTGGAAACAATGGTTGGCAATGTAAACTATGTTGGAAATGCCAATCAACCTCAATTGAACTTCCATGTGCCCGAAAATTTTCCAAGGAGGCCCAATCCGGCACAAAACGCCCATATCAATATCTATCAAGCACCAAGGCCTCCATTCATCAACAATCAAGCTCAAAGGCAAGGTAATCCTCATGTACAAAGGCAAGTTAGGCCTCCTACAACCGATGAACGTCTTGATGAGGAAATAAAGAAATCGGATTCAGCAATCAACGAACTCCGTACTATGATGAAGGATTTAATGATGGATATGAAGGATTTGAAGACACAAATGGGTCAAATGGCAAAGACAATCAGCGAGAGAGCCCCGGGAACTTTACCAAGTGACACGGAAAAGAACCCGAAAGAGCAATGCTATGCAATTACCTTGAGAAGTGGCGAACAGGTAAAAGGTGATAATGTTCGCACTGATGCGCCCGAGCGCCCATCCATCCATGCCCAGGTGCCCTTGTCGCTGCGCCAAGGTGCCGATTTTCACGCCCAAGCGCCACATTCTGTATCCTCCATAGCTAGCCCTTCAACTCCAACGCATCATCCCATCGAGGTTCGTCTTCCATTTCCAAATGCACAAAAAACGAAAAAGAAGGATATGGATCCGATTTTCCGTAGGATTGTGGCGACTCTTTGTGAGGACGCGGGGAGGCTCACCATTCCGTGCACCATTGGCCCTCTTACTTTTGAAAAGGTTATTTGCGATACGGGAGCAAGTATCAATCTCCTCCCGTATTCTCTCTTCAAGAAGTTGGGCCTTGGAAATCCCAAACCGACATCAATGAGCCTCCAACTCGCCGATGGATCAATTAAGAGACCAAAGGGGATAATAGAAGATGTTATTGTACAAGTTGACAAATTCTTTTTCCGGGTTGACTTTGTGGTCCTTGATATGGAGGAAGATGTTGAGATGCCCTTGATTCTAGGAAGACCTTTCCTAGTCACTAGCAATGCCAAGATCGACATGGGAAAAGGTAAGTTATCATTGAGGGTAGGAGATGTAAAAGTGATATTTGATGCTTCAAATAACAGGAAACCATCTATGGATGATCTTACTTGTTCCAATATCAATGTTATTAACCCTTCTCTTGATGAGAAATGTGCAAATGGCAAGGCTAAGGGCACACTCGAGTTGGAGGATGAGATTCCCTATGATAAACACAACAAAGAGGGAAAAGAAGATTTATGCATGAAATACATTCCACCCCATCGCCGTGCTCGTAAGATTGAAAAGACTCATCCAATACAAAGGGCTTATTGCAAAATCCCGCAATATGAGTGGAAGCAAGTAGAACATGGAGCTAAAAGGAGGCATGACAAGGATTTGGTCGTGTTAAATGGACCACCTATTTGAACCTCAAAGAGCACAAAGTCGAGCTACCGACTCTAAACTAGCGCTTCTTGGGAGGCAACCCAAGTTTGTAAGTTTGTTTTTCTTTTTGATTTTGTTTTTGTTTTGTTTAGTTTGTTTCTTTATGTTGTGTTCAAACATGCACTTTTGGCATGTATGTTTTCTTATGCTTGATGGTTTGAAAAGTTGAAGTGTTAGATATGATGCAAATTTAGACCATGCTCATTTTACTCGAGAGGAGGAGAAGCTATAGGATTATGTATTGGAAGTTTAAGGATGTTTTTCAACATCCTTGGTTGTAAGTGTTCTTTTACCTTTGTGTATGCATGTTGTAACAACATTGGGGACAATGTTGGATTTAAGTTTGGGGGTAGAAGAGTATCTATTTTGAATATTGAAAATGCAATCCTAATTTTTAACTTGAATTTGGGGAAAGTTTGTTTGATATCATGTTTATATGCTTCTTTGTTGAGAAAATCAAGCATGAAAAAATTTTAGTCCTTCCAATTGATGCATTGAAATTGATTGACTTGGAAAAATGGCATGAATTCTTGAAATAATCTGAATTTAATGGAATATATATATATATATCTTTGAAATTGCTCGTGGAGACCTTAGACTAGAATTGATTCCTTAGATGATTCACAATGCACTTAAATCGAAGGTAGAGGAGTTGAGAGGATAACCATCTTGAGACACTTAAGGAATTATTCCCAGAAATATTAACTTAGATTTCTCATAAGGTTATAAGTTGAGTAGTAATTTTATATGCTAACAATGAATTGGAAAGGTTGAATTTTGGTATGACCAAAAGTGGTCAGGCTAATACGTACCGGAGGTGAAAAGTTTCATGCCTATATACTGTACTATTATGCTAATTTGAGCTATGCTCAAGCCAAAAGAAGTGAATTGTTTAAAAGATCTAGTTTTATTTCGTGGCCTTTGATACTCAAGTGATTAAATCCTTAGGAGTGTCTCTACACTTACTGCCCTAAAACTATCTAGTTTGGGAGTCATTGGTCTAAAACTTGTTACATGGGTGTCATAGAAAGCCTAATGGAATAAAACATTGCACATGATCTAGCCTTAATGAAGTTTAATGGAAATTCCATATGAATTGAATGTTGAATATTTGAGATAATGAAATTTAAATGGCTATGAGATTTTCTATAATTCTTGTGCCTTGTGTTTGATCAAAAGTTGATAGATATGGGATTAATGTCCAAAATTTGGTAAGGATGCCTCTCGACTATAATACCCTAGATTTATTTTTCACTATACCCTAGGGAGTCGTTTCAAGTATTGGTGTCACATGAGCAAAAGTAGTTGATATGTATATATATATTTGTGAACTTCAAAAGGTTGATTTTATGCCATTCATTCTTATTGATCATATTGAGATGTGTTGATTCGGTTGGGATTGAAAATTTGCTAGATTTTGTGGGTATATCTTATGCAAACCCTCACGAGACTATAACTCGTCCTTTGAGGTAACTCAAAGGTTAAAAGGCTTGTTGCACCTGCTAAGTGCAATCGTTTACTCCACGAAAATGAGTTAGCTAGTTGTTTTGTTTTCTCCCATTGAATGATGTTGGTCTTGCCTTATAGCTCTTATTGCTCGAGGTCGAGCAATTGATAAGTTTGGGGGTGTTGATAAGAGGTGTTTTTACGTGTTTTTAAGGCCGTAATTCTTATGATTTGGATTCACTTATTGCTTAAATCATGTCACATTTGCATTTAATAGGTGTGTTAAGTGAATACAGGTAATAAATGAGAATACATGAAGAAAAGGGAAGAAAAACGATGTACAAAACAAGTTCAAGCATGTTTTTCAACACCGAGGCGGTTTATACATCTCCTACCACATTCGAGCGATAATTCCGTACATTTCGAGACCGAATTAGACAAAGTTTCCTTCTACAAAGTTTTAGATGTATGTCTTAGCTTCAAATGGGAACTTGAAACATCCAAATCGGAGGTCTATAGAGATAATTGTGAAGGAAATACGATTGCTGCGCCGAACAGAGAAGTACATGTGCCAGGATACGCCCCAGCGCCCTCCTAGTCATGCCTAGGCATGGATAGTCCGAATGTTACTCCTTTTTCAGCCTAAATTCCAGCCTTATATGATGGGTAAGAATCACTTTTGGCCATAATTCAGCACATGTGTTGAGGGGTTGTCATAAGTGTGTTTCTTGGTAGATTTACTTTATGGGCGCCAAATCAGAAACAACCTCCATGTTGAAACGTAATTTAGGTATACTTAGAGACCGAATTGGACAAAATGTCCTTCTGCAAAGTTGTAGATCTATGTGTTATCTGAACATGGGGACTTGAATCATCCAATTTGGAGATCTGTGGAGAAGTTTATGAGGAAACTACTAAGACTGCGCTGGAAAGCAAGAAAATGGCAGCATGCATGTGTTTTGTTGAAGTTTTCACATGGTTATGCTTGGTGGAATTCTTAATGGCCGAAAGTTCAGCATTTTTTAGCTGGTTGGAATCTTTAAAGCCAAACTTTAAGCATCACCTTAGGTGGAATTCTCATTGGGGAACTTTAATGGGAATTCTTAATGCATACTTTAGTGGAATTTTGGCTATAAAAGGAGGGGGAACCCATACTCTTCATCATTCACTATCAATTTCAGATTCTTAGAGGAGAGGGGGGCAGCCCCTAATCTGATTTCTCCACCATTCATCACCATTCTTCATCACTCTTGGAGGGGAAAACTAGAGGAAGGAAAAGAGCTTGGAGATTGAAGGCTCAACTTCAAGATCCATCATTATTCACTTTTGAGGGAGTTTTTATAGCTTTTCATTTCAATTATGTCTATGAACATGTGTATTAATTCATTTATGTTTTTCATATTATCCATTATGAACTAAATTCATAAGACTAGGGCCATGTAAGGCCAAATTGTGATATATGCTTATAATAGATGATTGTTGAGGTTGTTCTTATATTGTTATGTGATGTGAATTTGTGTTTTTGCCTATCTTGCATATACTTGATCAGTATATGTTAGAATCTTATGCCTAGGTTAATATTTCGGGAGAAAATTGACTTAGGGTGCAAGAAATTCACATCATGACCCGTAACTAATGAGGAATTGCCCTAGACATAGGTAAAGATTCCCGGGTGAAGTTGTTCGATTCAAATCGAGTGAACTCTAGTACGTTAATGCATGTTTAGTGGTTAGATTTCCGGATAGGAATATTTGGGAAATCACGATCTAAGCATAGGAGTTTATACGCGAGACATCGGTTATTCTCTACCCTCGGAGTTCTCACCATAACAATATAAGCGTAATCCTTCAACTAGAATCTTTATAAGTATAATTGATCAATTTGAACCTAGCATGTGCCTTAGTCTCCCTTTATACTTTGTGTAAAATCAATTGTGTAATCTTGTTCTTATTGTATGCATTTTACCTATAATTTACTTTAATTATATTTGTTCTTTTTTTCGTTAAAATCATAAACTAAAATTCAAGTCTCCGTGGTTCGACAATCCGGACTTTTAGTCCACTTATTACTACACACGACTAGTGCACTTGCTATCATAGCACGTTGGCTTTTAGCGTGTCAACTGTCAATGACAGTCACTGATTATGCGTGTAACGCCCTCAAATTTAATCCTAAAGAATCCAACACGAAAGCGTCAACACGCCCTCAATTTAATCCTAAAGAATCCAACACGAAAGCGTTTTCCTATCCTTACAGAAGTACAAACCAAATTCTTGACACAATTAAACAATTCATCTTATCGGGTCACAACCCCAATACATCAACTAAATAGCTATGCGAACTTAATATACATGAGTCAGTCTACATCATTCACCTCTAGGATAGTTCGAGTTTATACTCCGATCCTTTAAGCTAGTTTCACTTCTCGACTTGCCTATAACTGGAAGGAAGAAAGTGAAGTACATAAGCAAAGGCTTAGTGAGCGCCAGTGTACGTGTGAAAGGTGCTTAAAATAGTTTTTTAGACCCCAAAGTGATCAATTAATAAGGTGAAAACAATAATAGTTTCTATTTTTCAAACGCTCATTAAAAAGGCGAGTAAGAATGACAATTGCGTTCAAGCGGTAGCTGGTATGACACCAGGATCTTAGTATACATACGATAAAGTTTTAAAACATGCATTTTTAAAAGTGTGCAGTCAATGTAAGTACCACGTACAAGATGGAACAATTGGTGACATGATATTTAAGTTTCAAAACATGCATTTTAAAAAGCATGTAGTTCAATGCAAGTACCACGTACAAGACTCAATGCAAGTATCATGTACAAGACTCAATGCAAGTATCATGTACAAGACTCAATGCAAGTATCATGTACCAGACTCAATGCAAGTATCATGTACAAGACATGTTTAAGTAACACGTACACGTCACGCTTAAGCAGTAGGGGGCCATGTTAGCAATACTATCGCGTCTGATGATTTACCCATAGCACTTTGGGTCCCTCTGCTTCTTCCTTATCACCCCTGAACACGTGGCTTAAAAGCCATCACCTTATACCTTCCCACGCAGGCTCGCGATGCCCGATTTGGTCATATCCGGAATATGCCACACGATAAATGACCCATGCACCCTCAGAGCACTCCGTCCTAGGTGCATGGATCTGGACGTGGATAGCGGGAACTATTTAAGACCGCAAGCCCATGCTTGACCGGCCGAACCCTGCCCTATCCATCGCCCGACCTTGGGCCCAACACAACCACGCAAGATGAGACATGTCACAAGAACACCATCACGACAAATGATCATGATACAAGAACCAAATGATGGAGTACTTCCACGAAATCCATAAAAACCGATGTTTATTTTGAAATCATGCTTGCAAAATATGCATTTGAAGCAAATATGCAATCATGTATGTCACGAATGATTAAATGAAGCGTTTTGGCTCACGAAAGAATATTGAATCGAGCAAATTTTTTTTTTCTTCAGAATTTCATTAAAAGAATATTTTCTTGAAATCATTTTCACAAAACCTGCCTAATATTTAAGCCCTACAAACATGAGCACTAGCTCTTGAATGTAGAATACAAGAGGTTGAGAAATCCGGTCATAGAACATTTTTTTTCCAAAACACATGGTTCTATGTCCAGTGCGCCTCATATTTAAGCCCTACTCATCATCCCATACTTAGACTTGATTAATGCTTGTCTCAAGCATACAAATCAATGACTCTGAACAGTGGACATTCCTCAAGTCCCACTCAATTTTTATGAAAAGATTAAATTAATTTGAATCAGTGTGATATCAAGTCACACTTAAATTCAACGGGAATGACCAAATTAACTTTAATCTAAGTGTAATCAAGTCCTACTCAATTTCCATGATAGATTAAATTAATTTCAATCAATGTGAAATTAATTCTCATTTAATTTCTATGGGCTTACAAATCATTGACTAAGTCCCACTTAATCAATAACAAAATTAAATCATATTTAATTTTGATGGATAAATTAAATAGATTCAAAATATCAACAAAACTCAATCTTATTTAATTTTTTTTAATAAATTAAATATTTAATTGATGTTAAATCCCATTTAATAACAATTAAATCTAATTTAATTTGCAAAGAAGGCTTTAATTTGATAAGGAAGAAGATTGACCCAAATAGTTAAAATTGGATTTGGGTCTTACCCAATTAATAATTCAATTGCAATTGGGCTCAAACCCAATAGTTAATTCAATCTTATTGAAATAATTGGTGTTGGGTCAAGCTCAATACCTAATTGAATTAATTCGTCTTGGGTCAACAATTAATTAATTCGCGTCGGGCAAGCCCAACACTTCTAAATTAAAAACTCAGGTTGGGCTATTTCTTAATTAATCCCCGAATGGGCCAACCCAATTTGTATAACAGGCATTAATTACATTGGGCCGAGCCCAACACAATATTAAATATGTGTTGAGCCTAGCCCACCCTAGCCCAAACCCAGGTTGCTGCCCTAAGTCTTCTTCCTTCACAGTCACGCCGCGATCACCGCGCCGGCGCCATTGCCGGAGATTCGGTGGTAATGGCTTCAGCGCCCAGAGCCGTTACCTTTTTCTGTCATATCTTCGGCAATAACCACCATCTTCTTCGATGATTGAAGCAGCCATTGTTACCAGCGCAGAAGCCGAAAAAATTGGTTGTTTCAGCTGTCTTCTTTGGCTAAACGAAAGGTGCGTTTTGACGTCTCAACCGCCGCCCAACATCACCACATTAACACCGTCATCAACCATTGCACAGCAGGGTTTTCACCTTCGGTGAAAACCAGATTTGGAAATCCAAATTACGCCCGCGATTCCCATTACCGGCAGCGTTAGACGACAATTCCAGCGATGCCTTCATCTCCATCTAACACTGCTATCAGTGACGAAAATTCTTGCTGCTTTTCAGGTATTTAGATTTTTAAATTTCCAAAAATTCAGATTTAGCCCAATCAATGTGATTTTAATCTTAATTTTCAGGTTTTACCAACAAAAATTATAATTGATTCAAGAATATTCAATTTCAGATTTCAAATTCATACAAATCTGTTTCAGAATTTCTAAATTCCTAGTTAAAGTTGATTTGAGATCATTGTTTTTCTGTTTCATTAAATCCAAAATCTAGGAATTTACCTCACATTTATCTTTATTTTATGCTTTGTGAAGGAATTTAGAAATTTCTAGATTTGGATGCTCATCTGGAGACCATGCTAACAAGATTCTCAACAATAGTATCAAAGCCAAATTTGTTGGCTCCATTAATTTTTATTTGCCTATTTTTTGTGTTTATTTGATATCGTGTTGAATGTGTAATTTATTGAATAAGAATCACTACATTAAGATCGAAAAATCGAAAATCTAGGAATTTAGAAATCTAGGTCTCATATTTTACATATTTTCATTATAATTTACCTCATATTTATCTTTATTTTATGCCTTGTTGTTAGTCTTTTCCTTTATTTTTAACCTAATTTACGTATTTTGATTTCTAAGTCGTTTCAATGCTTTTGTAGGCATAAAAACGATGATTTTGATGAGTTGAAGGAGTATTTATTACGAGAATAACGAAGGCTATCCAAGAGGATGTGAAGAAATGCATTAGAAATGCCAAACGAGAATGTTTCGTTGAAGAAAAATGTTGAGAAAAAATTCTGCACAGGCAGACTGCACAGTTGTGCAGCGGCGGATTTTTATATTTTTGTGGGCCGATTTTATGACTTGGATGGGCATAATTTATGTATCTAAGACTCCTTTTTAGTAAAAGAGAGTGACAAAAACGTTTTATAGGCTAGAGTGAGGTGGAAGAGGGATTATTCTTAGAAAAAAGTAGATCTTGGAGAGTAGATCTTGAAGAAGAGAAAAGTAGATCTTGGAGAAGAGTTCTTGGAGAAAAGCTTCATTTTCTCAAATTGTATTCTTCCAATCCTCCATTGTTGAACATGAGTAACTTTATGTTTATGCAATTTATTTCTTGTTTTTCTTTAATTATGCATAGCTAAATTATTTTCTAGGGTTTAAGATGTAGTCTTGTGTATTGATTTGGATTATTGATGATTTATGGATGTGATTTCTTGTTTGGTTTATCTATTGATGAGTGTTTAATGCTTGTATTTGCTTGATCACCAATTGCATAATTTAAGATAAATTAAGAAGTACCGGGAGGTGAATTAGTTTATTGGTTCAGATTTAATAGACATGTGTAAATTGCTTAATAGGGATATTGGTAATTTTGCATGAGACTAGTTAAACAATATTCATAGAACTTAATGGATTCATCTAAATTAGTTTTTGGTTATGGGAGTGACGTTAATTAATTTAGGTGGGTACTCATGAAGATCTCGGGAGAGTATTCATGTAATTAAGGAATTTGGGTCTTTAATTTAAACAAGAATGATAATCCATTGAAAATCAATAATCCATAGAAATACCTTGATGAAATCTTAATCTCTAGGCTTTTCGTTAATTGATTGTTCGTTTTAATTATATTTGTATTTATTATTTATAATTAATTCTGTTTTTTATAAATTTCTGCTTTTAATTAATTAAAATCTCAAGTCTTTGATAATCGATAGTCTAAATAATAAGATAAACTTTGTTTGGTACTTGATAACCTTCCCTGTGGAGACGATCTTACTTTCACTATATTATTTGTTCGATTCCGTGTTGTTACGGACGGTTAGCAATTTGGCGCCGTTGCTGGGGAAGGCAACAAATAGTCAATATCAATAAAAAAGTTGATTCTTATTAGTTTAGACATTTTTCTTTATTTATTTATTTTTGTTTTGGATTTTTATTTATTTGAACTTTGATACTTGATATTATTGTTTCAGAATGGCTGAGGAGCAGAGAACTCTCCGAGATTATGCTACACCAACATATCAGAACTTAACCTCCAGCATAGCGATACCAACTGTTCAGGCCAACACCTTTGAGTTGAAGCCGGCTATTATTTAGATGCTCCAACACACTGCATTTGAGGGAGATATTGAGAGAGAGGATCCTCATTCCCATCTAGGGAATTTCTTGGAAATCTGCAGTACTTTCAAGATGAATGGCGTTACTGAGGATGCCATAAGACTGCGACTCTTCCCATTCTCCCTGTCTAAAAGAGCTAAAGAGTGGTTGAAAAATCAGCCGGCAAATAAGTTCACCACTTGGGCTGATTTGTCGACTGCGTTTCTGACCAAGTATTTTCCCCCAGCTAAGACCGCTCAGTTAAGGAATGCAATCACAGGATTTATGCAAACTGATAGTGAAACCCTCTATCAAGCATGGGAAAGGTACAAAGAATTACTCAGAAAATGTCCATATCATGGTATTCCTAGTTGGATGCTTGTGCAGACTTTCTACAATGGTCTGTCACATAGCATCCGGATGAATATCGATGCAGCTGCAGAAGGTAGTTTTATGGCAAACAATCCGGATGATGCATTGGCTCTTATGGACGAAATGGCATCCATCAGTTATCAGTGGGCAAGTGATAGTCGGGCTGCAAAGAAAACACCGGGCATACACAATGTAGATAACATTACATTGCTTAATGCTAACATTGAAGCACTTGTCAAGCACATAGAGGGACTCAAGGGAAATGTTAGTGCAATATCTCAGCCTACTTTAGCTTGTGATGTTTGTGGGGCACCTCATATGGCAACTGATTGCCCACTCATTGAGGAAGCTAACTATTTATCCTATCAGAATAAGCAGCAAGGAAATCCATTTTCGAACACCTACAATTCGGGTTGGCGAAATCACCCTAACTTTTCTTGGGGAGGCCAAGGGAACCAAGGAGCTCAAGCAAATTCTCCTAGACAACAATTTCCTCCAGGTTTCCAACAGCATGGTCCTCAGAATTTTCAACAACCAAATCAGCAGGGACCACCACCTCGAGAACCACAAGCTTGGGAATTAGCCATTGAAAAGCTCGCTAATGGAACAACAAAACGGTTTGAGAATCTGGAAGCAAAAATTGATCTGGTAGTGGAAGCAACGAAGAATCTGGAGTTACAAATTGGACAATGGGCAAGTTCTATGAATTCGAGGTCAAAGGGTACACTGCCTAGCCAAACAGAGGAGAATCCGAGAGGACAGTGTAATGCAGTGACTCTGATAAATGAAAATATAATTGAAGAATTTGAGCCACATGCTGTACAAAGAGATGAATTTGTGACGAAAGATAATTCAATCTTTGAATCTTCAGACAAGGTTGAGCCAGAAAAGGTTATCCCGAAACCATATGTGAAACCATATGTTCCTCCAATTCCATTTCCCCAAAGGTTGCAACACAAGAGGTTGGACAAGCAGCAAGAGAAATTTCTTCGAACACTTAGGCTGTTGAACCACAATATTCCGTATACAGATTCTCGGGCTCAGATGCCTGTTTGTGAGAAGTTTCTCAAAGAGCTGTTGAGCAATAGAAAGAAATTAGAAGATGTGGAAACAATCTTCTTGAATGAAGAATGCAGTGCCATAATCCAACGAAACATTCCTCCAAAGCTAAAGGATCCAGGGAGTTTTTCACTTCCTTGCACTATTGAAAAATTCCACTTTGATAAAGCACTTTGTGATTTAGGAGCTAGTGTTAGTCTAATGCCTTATTCAATTTGCAGGAAATTAGGCTTTCAAAAGCTTAAAAACACAAAGATGTCACTTCAATTGGCGGATGGGAGCATAAAACGCCCCATGGGAATATTAGAAGACATGTTTGTGAAAGTGGACAAGTTCTACATCCCATGTGATTTCGTGGTGCTTGAGATGGATGAAAATTCGAAAACACCAATCATCCTTGGAAGACCATTTCTTGCAACCGCGGGAACCGTCATCGACGTGCGTGCTGGCAAGCTAGCGTTGCACATTGGAGAGGAGAAGGTGGAGTTCGACTTAAATAAAGTGATGAAATCTCCGCCTTTTGAAGAAAAATGTTATTCAGTGGATGTGATTGAAGAGGCCATCAAAGAAGAAATTGTTCAAGGTAAAAGAGATCCATTAGAGTTGTATCGCGAAATATCTTCTAGACCTGAGGTAAAACTTAAATCTCTTCCTCCATATCTCAGGTACACTCTTCTTGGTAACAATGAATTTTTATCTGTTATCGTACATTCTACTCTATGTACACCTGAATTGGACCGATGGTTAAGTGATTTGGAATGGAAGAAAGACGGAATAGGTTGGAATATATTTGATATGAAAAGGATTAATTGTGCTTTGTATTTTTCAGGCGATGATATTCCTCGAGGGAAGGCAATTTCCCTCGCCAAAACTCAACAATGATTTTCCTCTAAGTCGAGCTAATGACTTTAAACAAGCACTGCTTGGGAGGTAACCCAAGAGTTTTCGATTCTTTTTGTCGTTTCGTTTTTCTTCTTTTTACTTCATTTGTTTTCCATATTTTATGTTTGAATTTTATTTTATTTTCGGTGCTCAAGTGATTTACTAATGCAAGTTATTCTTGTTGCAGGTCAAAAACATGAAAAACGAGGTACATGGGTTCTTATACAATGTAAATCAGGTGCACAATTGTGCCAATTTTAGCACCACTGTGCAAAATTTTCGCACTTAGAAGATTTTTAGGTGCACAGTTGTGCAATTTTTCAGCACAGTTGTGCAAAATTTTCGCATAAGATCCAAACTCGCCGTGCACAATTGTGCGAAATTTTCGCACTTTTGTACTCTCATTTTTTCCGAAAAAAAAAATAATTTTTTTTTTTGCATTTTGGATCAAAATCCCCAAATTGAGTCAACACACTCACACTCACCCCACACTTTCAGCTAAAACACATCAGCCAACATCTCTCCTTCTCTCTCATTTCTCTCACAAGAGTCGTCGTCTCTCTCTCTCGCCGACCACTCGCTCGCCGGCCGCATCTCCACCGCCGCACGCCGCCGCCGTTCTACTCCATCCTGCAGCGACCGAGCGCTACTCCAACGTCACCGTCGCTGATCTGCTCACACCAAGCTCGGCCGCTGCCATCTCCACCTCTACTCAATTCAAAGCCACGCCGCCGCCGTCAAATTTCTTTTCAGCACCGTCGTTCAATCGCCGCGCGCCGGTCGCTACCCATACAGATCCGCTTCCTTCCCATCGAATTCCACCTTTGCCGCCATCTCAACCACGAAGCATCGCCGACCAGTCCACGCGCCGCCGCTCACCTCCCAATACCTCCTCCTGCCGTCGCCTACCTTCAACCGGAGCCATCTCGCCGCCGCATCTCGTCCAGCTCCGTGCGACCAAGCGCTCGTCACAACCACAAATCTACCGCCGTTGTTCACCGTTCTTCCAACGCAGATGCTCCGCGTTCAACCACCACGCCGCCGTTTCTCTTCACCGGCGCCGTCTCACCGCGCCGCCGTCATCTTCCTCATCTCCACTGTCTCACCACTCCGTCGCTCTCTCTAAATTTCGTCGTCGCCATCGACACAATCACAATCAACAGCAGCCGTCGTCGTCTCCGTCGCCGTCGTCTCAGCCGTCGCCGTGGTTTCATCTTTCTTCAATTCAAAACGCCGCCGCCGTCTACTACCATCACCAGCGCCTACTCGGTTCCAACGCACACACAGTTCCACCTCCGATCTGTCGTTTAGCTGCTGCTTTGGGTGCCAAATTTGGTTTGTGCCACGTTCATTTCTTCAAAACGGGCTAGAAAAACAATGAGGTCTTCCATTGATCATGATCTACAACTGATTCCACGGATACTACCGCGAGCGACCATCACTCTACCGACTCCCCGGCCTATCCATAGGGGAGTATTTCTTTCACTTTTATTTTAAGCACATTCTGCTTTTGTCCATGCATATCGTTTCAATTAAGTACATTGAGGACAATGTGTGATTTTAAGTGTGGGGTGTTTGTTGTTAAATTGGTGAAAGGATCGGACATATTACATGGTTTTTTGTTGAGTATTGCGTGTATATGAGTTGCTCAAGTGTGGGGTAATGTGGTTAAGTGGTGCAAGAATTGGGCATACGTCAATTTTTGCTGAGTTGTTGCTGAAAATTGGTTGACTTGTTCATAATATTTGTGTTCCCATATTTGAGCTCTTGACTGATAAACATATGAATTTGATTTCTGTACATGGATACCCTTTTTATTAAGTTTGATCACTGAGTCTGAAATTTGTAAAATTTTTATGCATCTTTACACACTACACACGAGTTTTAGTAAAGGGAATTGATCGGGGAGATAAAAGCAATTACATATTTCATTGATATTGGAGGAAAGTTTAAGAGAAAAAGAAAAAAAAAATCAAGAAAATAGAAAAAGAAAAAAAATAAGGAAAGAAAAGGTTGATTCAATGGCTATTGAATGCTAGAATCACCCAGTTTCGTTTCTAGCCTTTGTCACTCGAGTGATTAAGTCCGTTGGGATGTCTTGACACCTAGTGCCTTAAAACCAACTGGTTTGAGAGTCATTGGCCCAAAACTCGTTACAAGGGTGACATAGAAAGCTTGACTAGCGAAACATTGCACGGGTTGATAAATTTTGAATGAAGGGAAGTGAACAAAATTGAAATATGATAGATGTTGTGTTTTTGCTTGAAATATCCGAAATGTTCCCTTGCTAGAATTCATAAATCAAGCACGAATGGATGTATATGAAATTGAACTAGTTTGGGATTAGTGTGATGACTTGAGAGTAAAGATGTTCATATGTGGAAAAATAATGATTCTACGTGTTTATTGGTTTATGTGTGATGATTGTGGTGAGTCATAAATGTTGTGACTAGTTGCTGATTTGATGAACGATGAGGTAGATAGATGAATGTCATGAATTTTGTGGGTATATTCTTTGCAAACCCTCACGAGACAAAACTCGTCCACTAGGGGTAACCTAGGGGTTTAATGGCTTGTTGCACGTGCTAAGTGTAATCGTGTTCCCTACGAAAGTGGTGTTATCTTTAGTTTTGCATTTGTTTTTGTTTTGTTTGGATTTACTCGAGGACGAGTAAAGGTTAAGTGTGGGGTGTTTGTTAGGTCTCATATTTTACATATTTTCATTATAATTTACCTCACATTTATCTTTATTTTATGCCTTGTTGTTAGTCTTTTCCTTTATTTTTAGCCTAATTTACGTATTTTGATTTTTAAGTTGTTTCAATGCTTTTGTAGGCATAAAAGCGATGATTTTGATGAGTTGAAGGAGTATTCATTACGAGAATAATGAAGGCTATCCAAGAGGATGTGAAGAAATGCATTAGAAATGCCAAACGAGAATGTTTCGTTGAAGAAAAATGAAGAGAAAAAATTCTGCACAGGCAGACTGCACAGTTGTGTAGCTGCGGATTTTTATATTTTTGTGGGCCGATTTTATAACTTGGATGGGCATAATGTATGCATCTAAGACTCCTTTTTAGTAAAAGAGAGTGGCAAAAACGTTTTATAGGCTAGAGTGAGGTGGAAGAGGGATTATTCTTAGAAAAAAGTAGATCTTGGAGAGTAGATTTTGAAAAAGAGAAAAGTAGATCTTGGAGAAGAGTTCTTGGAGAAAAGCTTCATCTTCTCAAGTTGTATTCTTCCAATCCTCCATTGTGGAACATGAGTAACTTTATATTTATGCAATTTATTTCTTGTTTTTCTTTAATTATGCATAGCTAAATTATTTTCTAGGGTTTAAGATGTAGTCTTGTGTATTGATTTGGATTATTGATGATTTATGGATGTGATTTCTTGTTTGGTTTATCTATTGATGAGTGTTTAATGCTTGTAATTGCTTGATCACCAATTGCATGATTTAAGATAAATTAAGAAGTACCGGGAGGTGAATTAGTTTATTGGTTCAGATTTAATAGATATGTGTAAATTGCTTAATAGGGATATTGGTAATTTTGCATGAGACTAGTTAAACAATATTCATAGAAGTTAATGGATTCATCTAAATTAGTTTTTGATCATGGGAGTGACGTTAATTAATTTAGGTGGGTACTCATGAAGATCTCGAGAGAGTATTCATGTAATTAAGGAAATTGGGTCTTTAATTTAAACAAGAATGATAATCCATTGAAAATCAATAATCCATAGAAATACCTTGATGAAATCATAATCCCTAGGCTTTTCGTTAATTGATTGTTCGTTTTAATTATATTTGTGTTTATTATTTATAATTAATTCTGTTTTTTATAAATTTCTGCTTTTAATTAATTAAAATCTCAAATCTTTGATAATCGATAGTCTAAATAATAAGATAAACTTTGTTTGGTACTTGATAACCTTCCCTGTGGAGACGATCTTACTTTCACTATATTTTTTGTTCGATTCCGTGTTGTTACGGACGGTTAACAGCGGAATCAGAACCAGCGTCCGTACCTGAAGATTTGGAGTCTTCAGAGGAGAGTAGTGATGATGATGAGCTAGCGGATGACTCAGCGCTTATTTGTCTCATGGCCAGAGATGATGAAGCGTCTCCTGAGGTAAACACTGAGATATCTTACCCTCTTTCTTATGATGAATTATTTGACAAAGTTAATGAATATTATAAAAATTGTCAAGATGCCGCCAAAATATATCAAAATGATCTCGCTATTATCTCATCACTCACAAGAGATAAAGTAACGCTCCAAGTAGAGTTGAAAGTTCAGCAACAATGCATTGAGAAGAACCAGTCACTTGAGAGTGAGATTATTCAATTAAAAGGCGATTTTGATATAATAGTCAAGAGAGAAGCTGATCTGATCGCTAGACTTGCCAAATCGGAGCAGCTCCTCTCATCATTATCAAAAGCTTCAAGAAAGTTGGATAATGTGACTGAGGTAACAAGAATGTTTTGTGAAAAGACCGGTTTAGGATGCAATAAATTCGGTAAACAACCAAACAACCTAATGTTACGGCAAACAACAAAGGAAAGGGTGTTTTCTTTGTTGAGAAAGGTTCACAAGGTCAAACACAAAATGAACCAAGCGACAAAGGTACGAGGTCAAATGAGAAAGCCAAAGCTGACTCAGGCAAGGGAAAGGCGAAAGCAAATGATTCACAAAGAAAGGTTCATCCGAACGCTCCAAAGTCTAAGGATAAACCTAATCACTGTGAAGCGTCCAGCATCAAAAGTGCACCCCAAGCCAGCGCCCAGGAATGTTGGGTTGACTCATTCCCTCGGGTGGCTCGTGGCAGCGAAAATTAAAATTTTACAAAAGTAAACGTACAATCACCTGAAAACAGGAATATGGAATTAGTTCGATCGAATTTGATAAGGAGGTAAACGAAATTATACCTTTCGAAAATCTCAGCAACCCTGTGGTGCAAATCCACACAATTTCCCTTGGGTGAGAAATTGCCCATCGTTTTTCGTATCTCCCGGTTTAGAGTGTTCCAAGCGTCACACCTCTAAGATGTATCCACACCTCGTTCAAGTCACCAATCGTCTTGCCTTGCGTGCTAGACAACAAAACAATTCTAAGCTTAACTTAGGCTTGATTATGTGAAAGGTAGGAATATTTTCTAAATCGTTTAATTCAACACATGAATAGAACGACGTCTTGTTGGAAAGAGGGAGAAGGTGGCCAATTTTTAGGTCTAGTGAGTGGGGGGGGGGGGGTGAATTTTTCCAGCAATTATCACTTATTATTTTGTCTTCTTCATCTCTTATTTATAGGTGAAGATTACCTAGAGTCCTATTAGGAAACTTTCTTTCTCCCAAACTCTCTAGTAATCCTTATCCTATGAAGACTTGGAGGAGGGGAAAACACTTTTCCTCTTCCACCACACATAAAATCACCCCCCCTCCCTTATTTACACTCACAAATCGGTCAACTCCATTTAATTGGACTTTAGGATTTAATTTTGACTTCTCAATTTAATTATAGGTGCAACCCATCAATTAAATACAAGTCAAATTAAATCCAACCAATTAATTTCAACATTTATTTATTTAACTTGGGCTCCACCCAATTAAATAAAATACTTGGACTCTACTAGGTCTATTAATTTAATTAATTCTGCAAGATTAATTAAAAGAGTAAAATTAATTGAATCCTTCAATTAATTTATATTCCATATTAGGAAAGTACTAAACTTTCCTAATTCCCTCAATTTCCTCGAAATTGATTAATCACATCTATTCAAGCAGTGACTCTCTCGAGTTAGTGTGTGACCCCTTAGGCTCGTTTCTATCTAGTAGTAAGTACACCTTCCCACAGTGCTAGTGTACCTTCCTAAAATGGAAAGTACTAGATTAAATCAATCCTTTGATTTAATCAAGCCTCGAATTAGTCACCAAGCTAATTCTCGGCACTTACAAATCGCGGTTGCCCACCTAGCATAGGGTTCCGAAGACCTATATAAAACGAAAGTAAAGATGCGCCTTTTGCGATCTTGATCCTTGCATAAGTAAGATCTCTCTATCTAATCTCCCGATTGAATCTAGGGCATTGGCTAAGGTCGAAACTCTATTAATTCAATATTATGTTTCCCACGTTATGTGAAATCGACTTCGACTACTAAACGAGGAAACCCTACGCCTCTTCAGATATCATACTTCGGCCGAAGATTCCTTAAGTCGATTCACTATGTAACCACAGGAGATTAACTGACTGGCTAATGTCAGAGATAGATTCATCTTGATTCCCATGTGCCTTACTACGTAAGACGTGCATGTCTGAGTTTGCCCATATTCGATCATCTAAAGTGATCATGTAACAAATCAAGAACATGCGCGGTTACGCATAAGACATCCAATGGAATCTTAGGTCCATAACGATTACTCTTATACTACAAGACCACTGGAAGTTCCACATTCGACTGGGAATCCATTTCAGGAACTTCCATGGGGTTGTTCAGTTCGCCCATTACCACAATAGCAACCCTCATATATGCATTGGCTTTCACCGTGCCAGTATCTATGGAACGAGATACACTTCTACCAGAGTATGCATCATATGAGCAAGTCTTTTGGGTTGCATCGATATCCCTTTATCTCGATGAACCCTTTCACGACTTGGAACAATGTTTAAAGATCACAGCCTTCGAGACATATTCCATCATTGCCACACCCAATGTGCAATGATGTCCCATAGCTATGTGTGATCCTTCGGGACTTTATTCTATGCCAAAGTAAAAACTAATTTAAGAATAAAGACATGCCACACATATAATAGAGATTGACTTTATTTATAAGAAAACGATTGTTCAACTCTAGAGTTACTATTACAAAGAATGGCGCCTAATAATTGGTGCGCCAGGCACTAACTCTAACAAGGAAATACCAGCATCAATATCCACAGAGGTCTAGATCATATTATCGCTACTATGATGATTATGATTATGACTATGATTATGATTACTATTATAATCGAGGATATTATTATACACCCAAAAAGCACACACAGCACAAGGTGAACAAAAAGCACACACAACACAATGTGAAACCCAAAAAGACCAATATTCCTACAATGAAGACTAGGCAAATATGGGTTCCTAAAGTTCTAATTCAAACTAACAATGTTACTAATGTTAAAGGACCCAAACAACAATGGGTACCTAAACAGAAATAGAACTTCCCTTTTTAAGTGCAGGTACCTAGAGCTAGAGCCGATACATCTGTGTGGTACTTCGATAGTGGATCGTCAAGGCACATGACTGGTTCCAAGGATCTTCTGATCAACTATCGAGCTGCCAATGGTCCTTAGGTTGTATTTGGTGACAACTCCAAAGGTAAAACCAAAGGTATAGGTACTGTGCATAGGGGGAACATCATGATAAGTGATGTTTATTATGTTGAGGGTCTAAAACACAATTTATTAAGCATAAGTCAATTTTTTGATAAAGGTTTTGAAGTCATATTCTCAAGCGACTGTTTCTATATAAATGACGCTAAGACTAAGTCTACTAAATTGAAAGGAAAAAGAACTAACAACGTATATTTGGTAGATTGGGGTTCAACACTTGATAACAACCCAACATGTTTTGTTGCTAAAAATGAATCTAAAATGGGTTGGTCATGGCATAGAAAAATGAATCACTTCAACTTTAAGACAATCTCTCAGCCTATAAATCCAAAGCTCGTAGAGGGATTACCAAAAGGACCATTTCACAGGGATCGCCTTTGTGACGCTTGTCAAATGGGCAAACAAGTCAAGTCATCGTTCAAGAGAAAACCTCATCTATCTACCTCTAGAATACTTGAACTACTTCACATGGATTTATTTGGGCCTGTTCAAACGATCAGTGTAAGCAGTAAAAAGTATACTTTGGTGATAGTAGATGATTTCTCTCGATTTACTTGGGTGGAATTTCTTTCATCCAAAGATGAGACATGTGACAAGTTAACAACGCGTATTCGGAAACTTCAAACATTAAAAAATCTTAAGGTTGCAAGAATAAAAAGCGATCACGGTACTGAGTTTACTAACAAGATTATTGAGAAGTTTTGTGCGGAGAAAGGAATACATCATGAGTATTCAGCTCCCGAAACTCCCAAACAGAATGGTGTTGCTGAGCGCCGGAACAGAACGGTCAAGGAAGCCGCTAGGACTATGTTAGTAGAGTCCAAGCTTGCTCCTAGGTTTGGGCCGAAGCGATCAATACTGCATGTTATACTCAAAATCGTTGCATGATCAACAAACAGCATGGGAAAACTCCATATGAACTATGGAAGGGACGTAAGCCAAATGTTTCATATTTTCACGTCTTTGGTTCTAAATGCTTTATCCATAATAATGGATCCCAAAGCCTAAAGACATTTGATCCTAAAGCGGATGAGGGAATCTTTCTAGGCTACTCCAAGAATGGAAAGAATTTTCGCATCCCAAATAAGATCAAATCGAAGTTTGAAGAATCTATTCATGTTATTTTTGATGATGCTAACTAAGAACCGAGTAAGGTTAATATAAATGATGTAGGAGTTGAAGATCAATGTCATCAAGCGTCTAAGATCACCATTAATGATGACAGTGACGACGATGATGAGATCTCAGTGCCACCTCCTAAGATTACTCGTGAGGTTACACTGGATAACAATGTAAGAAATGCTGATGATCATGAAGAGAGTGATCATCAAGAGCAAACAAGGATTTGTGAACTTGAAGCGCCTACGCAAGAAGGTAGTCAAGTGTCTGATCGTCAAGCGCTTGTTCAACCTCTTAACCCTTTCCAACCAGATAGACTATGGCCGCGTGATCATCCACCTGAGCAGATTAGTGGAGATATTGGAGCGCCTGTTAGGACTAGAGCCGCTACATTCAATGAGGCCATGTTCGCAAGCTTTCTATCTCAAATGGAACCTAAGAAAGTGGATGAAGCGCTAAGTGATCCAAGTTGGATTGAAGCCATGCAAGAAGAGCTTAATCAGTTTGAGCGTAGTAAGGTTTGGACGCTAGTACCAAGACCAACTCACCAAGGAGTCATTGGAACTAGATGGGTTTATAGAAACAAGATGGATGAGAATGGCATTGTAATAAGAAACAAGGCCAAACTCGTAGCTCAAGGATATTGCCAAGAAGAGGGTATTGACTTTGATGAGACATATGCTCCTGTCGCCCGTCTTAAAGCAATCCGCATGTTTCTAGCGTATGCGGCGTTCAACAAGTTTACGGTATATCAGATGGACGTGAAGAATACCTTCTTGAATGGTAAACTCCAAGAAGAAGTATATGTGGAGCAACCACTGGGATTCATCAACAACCATGGTAAGGGTATGGTTTGCAAGCTAGACAAAGCACTTTATGGGCTTAAGCGAGCACCCCAAGCATGGTATGACACTCTCTCTATCTTTCTTATTGGTAAAGGCTTTTCAAAAGGCAGCGTTGATACAACGTTATTTAAAATTACCAATAACGAAGATATTCTCTTAGTCCAAATTTATGTTGATGATATTATGTTTGGCTCTACTAACAAGCGTCGGTGTGAGAAATTTTCGAAAATGATGCAAGAACAATTTGAAATGAGCATGATGGGTGAATTAACTTTCTTCTTACGATTACAAGTTAAACAACTCCCTAATGGCATATTTATTGACCAAGCTAAATATACATGAGATATGATTAAGAAATTTGGTATGGAGAATGCATCATATTCAAAAATTCCAATGAGCCAAACGCTTAAGTTAGATAAAGATGAAAGTGGAAAGAAAGTAGATGTCACTAATTATAGAGGTATCATTGGATCACTTCTTTATCTTACTACCAGTAGACCTGATATTATGTTTTCGGTATGCATGTGTGCACGATTTCAAGCTGATCCTAAAGAGTCACACTTAATTGCTGCCAAGAAGATCCTTAAATAGATAAAAGGCACACAAAATGTGGGCTTATGGTATCCTAGGGATTCTCCTTTTAAACTAATTGGTTACTCAGATGCAGATTTTGCAGGTTGCAAAATAGATCGTAAGAGTACTAGTGGTACATGTCAATTTCTAGGTGATAGGTTAGTTTCATGGCATAGTAAGAAACAACAATCCATAGCTACCTCCATAGCCTAAGCTGAGTATGTAGCTGCAGGAAGTTGTTGTGCACAAGTGTTATGGATGAGGCAACAGCTTAGAGATTATGGTATAATCCTAGGTCCAACCCCTATTCATTGTGATAACCAAAGCCCTCTCGCCATGACTCAAAACCCCGTTCTCCATTCCAGAACTAAACAAATTGACATTAGATACCATTTCCTTCGTGACCATGTTCAAAAAAAAGATATCTCCATGCACTTTATTGGAACTGACAAACAATTGGCAGATATCTTCACCAAAGCGCTCAACGAACAACGTTTTGAGAAGTGAATTAGGTATGATTGATTTAAATGCTTAATCATTTTGCATCATACTTTATTAGACATATAATTTAGGGGGAATCCACTTGATTTATATCTAAAAGATTTTCTTAAAAAAAAAGTTTGTACAAGTTATTAAATTTAGGGGGAACCTTAAAATTGTACTTGAATATAACTGTAAGCGTCAATGATTAAAATTTTCAGATGCATGATCATCAACGCTCAATATTATTTATGCATAAAATATTGGACGCTCAAACATAAAAAGGACTTTGATCTCAAGCGTCGATATTACAACAGTTATAATAAATACCAAAAAGTGTTATACCAACCAGTGGTATCAGTTCAGCGTTGAACCAATTCCATTCAACACTTAATATAAAAATATTTTTAAAAGTCATGCATAAATTTCACACGCTTCTTGAAGTAGTGGATAGAGTCAACAGTCTATTATGTACTCTATTCACACACTTCTATCACATCAAACTGGTGGGTAATCAAAAAAATTTCAAAATGACGGTTCAGAGATAGCATGTGTTTGTGTACGTGTCAGTGTACCATCAGGCGCGTGTGTTACACTCAGAAAATGCCAAACATTTTTTTTTAAAATTTTAACTCGGATGTCAAATCTTATATATGGCAATTACCAAATGTAACTTCTCTCTCGTACACAAAACTCGCGTCCGCAGTTAATGAATTCATGGCTGAGATTAAAACTCTTTATGCGTGTCTAAATCCTACAGAGGCGAGAGAACACAATTTTCAAAAATTCATTACTGTGTCATTTAAAACACAATTTCTGCAGACAAATCATTAACTTTCACTCAAAACTTTCTGCAAATCTTACTTTCTCTCTCTCTCTCTCTCAAAGCAAAAACAAAATCTCAGTTCATCTCTTTCACTAAAAATGGCACCAATGAACTCTTCTACTACTTCCGCCGAGCCTCCCATCAAGGTTACTGAAGGCCTTGTTGTCGATTGGAATTTTCTTTATGAACATCCTCAAATCAACCTGACAGATATGATGGACATGGTAGTCAAGGCTGGGCTTAAAACTTTCTTGACACAATATTCCTATCTGTTTCCGACGGAAGTTGACACCTTTTGGAAAACTGCTAAACTCTTAGAGGACAAGAAGTCTATCTCTTATCTAATTCCTCTATCCAAGAAGGAGCCTTCCAAGGAATTTATTTTTTCTGCTGCCTCCATTGCCAAGAACTTCAATCTCTCAAATGAGGGTGAGGCCTTGGACTGCATTACTTTGGATCAAATCAAGGAAGCATGGACAACCATGAGTGCTTACAACGGTGTACCCTACACACAGTATTTTGAAAAGAAAGAACTGGTATCCAAATACCGACTGCTGGCTGATTTCTGCAGCAAGATCATAGAATGCAGAGTGGGTACCTTTGATAAGGTAAACCCAGTACAATTTCAGATGATGACGGTGATACTCCTCAACATCAAGATCAACTGGAGTGAGTATATTTTTGGAAGGTTTCGGGACTATTTAAGCACCCTGAATAAACCTTATGGGCCTGTTCTGAGTGACCTGCTGTACAACTCAGAGTGTATATACTCGTCCGGTCAACCGCTGAATAAGACCAAGTTGCTGGGAAAAAGGATTCTGAGTAATCTCTTCAATCCTCCCAAAGTTGGTGGTGCTGCTAAGCCACTATTTGAGCGTCTGGAAGTACGTCAAGCGTCCGATGAGGAAGCTGAGCGTCCAGTTCTAGAAGAAGTCGTGAAGCGTCCGGCTGCAACAAAGAAGAGGGCTCCCAGAAAGCCCAAGGCTCAAGTTGTTCCCTCTCCCCAAAAGAGTGATGAGGAAACTGATGAGGATGCAGAGGACAAGTTACCTCTCAAGCGGAGAAAGCTGGAAGGCATCATTAAACAAGTAGACTTTGAGGAACCAGCTGTTGCTCCTTCCGCTCAAAAGCTCAAGCTCATTGAAGGAATCAATGTAAAGAAGATCTTTAAGCATCCCAGGATAAGCAAGCGTCAAGATGCATCTGTTCCTAAGAAGCCTGAGACAGTTGAGCCAAGCTCTCAAGCTGCTGCTGTTGAGCTAAGCGCTCAAATTGCAGATGAGCCAAGCGCTCAAATTGCTGTTGAGACAAGTTCTCAGGGTAAGTTTATTTCTTCCCACAACATTTCTATTCCTACATCTGTAGAAGATCCTGCTCTTATAGAGGATAGTTCATGTATTACAACTTTAGTTCTAGCTGCTGCTGAAGCATCAACAGACGTCCACTTAGATGTTGAGATGATAGAAGTGATGGCTATTGCCAAAGACGTTGCCGCAGAAGCTGTTGCAATTGCAACTGAAGAACCTGCTCCCAAAGAGGTTCAAACATCAATTCCTATTTCGGCTATAACAGAGACACGCTCAGAAGGTCAGAGCGTTGCTGAAGACGTTACAAAGCCAAGGCACATCTTCAAGCTGGACACGCTGAAGATGATTGATCATTCAATCAACTATATGCCCCCAGCGCTCGAAGAAGATTTCATTCCTACATGCTATAATGAAGAAAGATACATTGCTGCTGAGAATGAGATTGCCCTGCTGATTGACACTGATAATAAGATTAGGGATATAGTGTCAACCGCTAGGCAAGGAGGTGGAACTTCTAGGTACAATGTGGATTTGGACTACTACCTAGACTATGAGCATAGTAAGTCAACTGGTTTTGCTTTGAGAGACTAAAACATCATAGTATATAATCCTTTTCGCCCAAAGTTTCTCAACCTTTTCGAGAAAGTCTTAAACAGAGAAGGTTACACACATTTTCCTCTTATAGCAAACAGTGCTGAGAACAAGAAGTCTGCCAATCCTCTTCGACTGTGGAAGAATAAAGGGGTTCATGCCGGTGAGCGTCTCAAATCTCTGACGGATTTGCTCCAGATTGAAGTTGATGCATACTTTGACAGCGTCTGGAATGCCAACTATCAGACTGATAGATATCGCTTTAAATCTATCAGAGATATTCATCATGAAGTCGTTCGAGCTATGGTCAATGCTGGACCAGACTACTGTTTGACTGAAGTCAACTGGGTCGAAGCGTATGTGGGTCATCGATATACTTTCACAGAATTAGTTCAAGCTCCCCACTTATTTGGCATAGGCATGCATGACAAGAAGCGTCAATTCGCCAAGTATTGCCTAAAGAAGCGTCAACAGAGAGTTGGACCTGTTCTCAAGCTCCCAACCATTCCACATCAGATTAAGCATTGTTTGCGTCAAGAGCTTCACAGATTGTCCATTACTCCTCTCCATTTCAACGCTCAAACATCTACCAATGGTAATTCTTCCATATCTTGCTTGAATCTCGCTCCAAGCCACTGCGAAGATAATCTTAATTTGATGGTGAAGATTATGACTCCCCTATCTCTTTTTGACAGCATCTTCACTGCAAATCTCAGACAATGGAAAGGCTCAGTACTCTACTCATTTTGAGGATATCCATTGCTCCCTTCTATTCACAAAGAGGTACTCAATCACTATGAGTTTGTCTTCTCACTGCTGGAAAGAAATCAGGGACTGGCTCAAGCTATCTATCCTTATCTAGAATAATACTACAATTCATACGTACCTGAATCCCAATGTCTCCAACATCTTCCAACAGATAGATTGATTCGATTTTCTAGAGATTACTGCCCAGATGAAATTTTCTCTATCTACCAAGTGCCGCCCAAAGTCTTCCAGAATCATGTGCTGGATATCATTGGTACCATATACATCAGGGCCATAGATAGTCCATTTCACACATTCATTCAAGGTACTTGCCTTCCTCTTCAACATCTAACTGAACTTCTGGAAGCCGCTTCCAATTCTTTTGCCGATGCAGCAAATTGGAACTTCCAATTCGATGATTTTCGCCAACCAAAGTCAGTGATTGAAAACAAATCTCCTAAGTTGGTTGAAGTGTTTGATTAAGTAACTAAGAAACAACTTGTGACGCTAAAGATTTCCAAAAGAGAAGACTCTAAAATTATTCCGCTGTGCTAACACTGATTAAAGACCTGAACGCTTAAACCTACTTAGTTAAAGTATTCAAATCTTGAAGTCTAAGTTAACTTTCTAAAAAACAGTCTTCATCAGACGCTTAGCCTAAGCGTCTATATTTCAAGTAAACGCTCAGTCAAGCGTCCAAAACCATTTTAATACGAAACTTTTTGAAGTCAAAAAAGACTTCAGGGTCTATTCAACCCCCTCCCCTTTTAGACCCTTTTGTATGCCACTTGGGGCCAACAGGAGGATACTAAAGGATATGGGTGAAACCTAGCCAGCACTGTGGCCCCACATCGTAGCCCAATTAAGTATGAAATGACTATGTCATTACAAACCTCTAGATTATGAATATTGTATGAGTATAAGCCCTTCACTGACGTATCCAGATCGAGTGAGAGTCATGGAATATGTCAAACTCACAGGACTCGATGTTATGCCAAAAATCATAGTAATATGAGATTACTAAACACGAATTAGTTCATCAGCTCTGGCCAGAGACTTTCAATCTCATTTGCCTGTGATCGCAAAGAATACATCTCGTTTACTTTCGAGACACTGAATTCCCTATTGGCAGTTACCTCACATGCTACTTTCCTATTGGAATGCAGTTCGAGGTCGACCCCACCAACGGGTCAATTGGGCCTAACTACTCTGATGACAGAATCCAACGTCACAAGGACACTATGACCGTGACTCCTCGGGTTTAAGGCTCACGCATACCATCCTAATCAATAATCCAATCATTGACAGTCACTAAGTAAAAACCCATGTGATTAGATTACTACGAGTCATCTTCGAATACACTAATCCCATCAATGTATCCATAACACAAACTCCCACTATCTCATAGTGTTCAACTGACACTCCTTGTCTGATCATGTGTCATACAAATCCATACGAATCTCAATGCCCAAATGAGATTCTCCAACTTGCGAACCATTTAACTGATCAAGTATCAAACCCCTCCAGTGTTCATCTCCTTAACTACTATAGGGAGTGCGAAGGTTTTCCATGACACACATGGACTAGTTGTTCATTCAAGACATATAGATGCCATCAAGAATTATATGAACAACATTCATATTATTAATAGGTTGTACAAAAAAAAATAGTGCCTTATATTCTAACTCCTCGTTGGCATCGAGGGCACATTCCCAACAATTAGTCAACACCAATTTGAACTCATAGAATTGAATTTACCTTTCGGTTATGCTTTCACAGAAAGAATCTCCTTTGATTCTTCCTTGTTGAAATTTTGTCAACACATTATCTATGTGTTCGGACAAAGAAGGGGTTATAGCAACCCAATGGCTATCTCGTGCAATTGGGGTGCTATTCCCATTTAAGTCCACTTTGGAAAATTGAGATGATAATCACATGTATGTTACTCGTGCAATGTTCCCAAAATATCATACTAACAAGCCAGTTGTATACCCATTAATCTTTAGATCTTAAGTTTCTGAAAAGACACAATCCGTAGATTAATCTTTGAAGAAGATATGCTTTAGGACGGCTCCCACTACTTGTCTAGACCTCTTCACTTTTGTCATATCCCCCAATAGCATTTCTCAACTCGAAGGGTATAGAACTTGTGTTTGTAGATTTATAGGTTTGCTAGTTCAATCACTTTAGCTGTGAATGGTGTTTTGTTTATCAAGTCTCCAGGTTCCATTACTATCCTCATTCTTTTATAAAATAATTCCTTCACCTTGAAGGTAGGATATTATGAAACGATCCCTTTCATTTCAACGTGTAACAAACACGATATGCCAAAGTTTTCTTAGGATACCCGTAAACACATGACAAGAGGATCTCCAATCCTGAATTTTTCCCACTGTTTGCTTGACATAAGCAATACCTCTCACATCCTTGATGTGTGTGGTTTACATGTCACATGTTATGTGATCAATTTAGGGTTACACTCATTATTCGATATCTAATAGATTAATATGCTTGCCTAGGTTATGACCTTGGCAGCGAGATCAATGTATACATTTGTTGTGTTATATGAGTCAAATGTTATGAAGATAGCATGTTACAAGCATTAATTGTAGAACCAAAACAATAAAACGCATTTTAATAAAACATTGAATCTCCACCCATAAACCAAGGTGGAGAAAAACATGATTTATAACATTAATTCAAATACATGATAAAACATTCTTCCAAAAACATTGTCTCATAATTAAAAATGACAAACAAATGGAACCTTTGCATCTTAAGGACCACAACCTTGGCTGCGAGAAAACGCTTCCTTTGCATCTTCAGGACCACGACCTAATTTTTTTGTTCCTTGCTTCGTCTCACCATCTGCAATCCATTGCAGAAGTGAGTACCTTTTTAGTGTCATAACACTTAAGAAGCACAGTTAACTATCAAGTCAACTTTACAACAAATGTACCTTTAGTGCGCTCATGAGGAGGCTCAGGGCATTGATCTTTCCAGTGTCCCTTTTTCTTGCAGTTAAAGCACTTCCCACGTTTTCCTTTGTCTTTCTTAACACCGCCCTTTGGTTGCAGTTCGTTGCCCTTCTTCTTCTTCTTTCTCCCTCTGCTTTTCTTCTTATTAAAAGCGCGAGATGAAGAAGTGTTAGCAAGCAGCACAGGATTAGCCTTCTTGATCATTGCCTTAGCAGTGTGCAACATGTCCAATAACTCTGGGAGAGTGGCAACCAATTGGTTCATGTTGAAATTCACTACGAACTGATCTTAGGCTGGAGAGAGAGGTTGAAGAACTAAATCAATAGCCAAGTCGGGATTTATCAGCACCTCCTTATCATTAAGTTTGTTCACCAAGGCAGTCATTCTCAATACATGGTCAACGACCGATGTTCGTTCAGCCATGCGAGCTCTAAACAAATCGTGGGAGATAGCTAACCTCTCACGACATGTCTCAATGCCGTACAGCTCTTCCAGTGCAAAACTAATCTCCGATGCGTGTTCCACAATCTCAGATTGCCTCTGCAACTCATTAGTCATGGAGGCCAGAATGAGACAACGCACATAGATATCGTCTTTTCGTCATTTCTCATGCACATCACGAGCAGCCCTTGGAGCACTCGCCTCAGGGGCAGGCTCAATAGGATGAGTTAAGACATAGTCAAGACCTTCAAATTGCAGCATACTCTTAAGGTTGCTGTACCAGTCAGGGAAGTTCGGGCCATTTGGCTTATTAGTTTCAAGGGTTACCGAGAGTGGAGTTTTAATCACTTGGTCTATTACTTTGCGAAAACAAGAAAACATGGGCATTCAATCATGGATTATATCCACATGAAATTATCTGCAATTTTAACTTCACGTGTGCTCCAACTTTTTTTCAAATTCCATCACCCCACTAACAGAAGATGAGAAATGTAACAATTTCCAGCGGGCTCGCAAATGTCCCATACCTCATTCCATGACTCATGAGACAATGGGCGGTAACATATGATCAGGCACGATGGCCCCATCCACCTCCAGGTGGTTCTGGAGATGTTTGCCTCACATTTCATGTACGTCCCGAGAATACGATGCCTCACACTATTTCCTCTAACATTTAGTTATGGAAAGCACGAGACCTAATCAAGGAGATTCCGGGCGCCCGATTTCTCCATTAATGGACTTAAGATTTTAACATGGGGTTTTCACATACAAGGTCTCACCATTTTCAGTTATTTATCTTTTTTAGGTGATCATGCAACACAGCACTGTTGGGTTTCACATAAAAACACATGAACGCAGCGGAAGGATTTAAAATTTTTTAATTAAAACCCAAAAGTGTACTCTAATTCACATAATTGAATCTCAAACATGCATTAACGAGTAAATCCGACTTACCCGTTGAAGCGTGATGGTAGGAGAATCCAATTCTTCCTTTAAACTTTAGATTGATGAACTTCTTGAATTCTTCAACCCTCGTGTTCTTCAATTCTTGAAGTTGTAGATGAATCCAACAACAAATCACGTTGCCTCTAAATTATCACGCGCGAATTGATGACAAAAAATTCCATTGTTGTTTTCTATAGGGGCGATGGCTTTGGTGTATAGAAAGGGAGGATATTTTTCTTCTTCTATTCTTTGGAGAGTTACAATTCATGTAATTGTCTTCTCTTTTTAGGTTAAAGTCAAGAGAGCCCTTTTATAACTCAATGACTTGTTGACCAAGACAAAACAAAAGAGACCAATTTGATCATCCAACCTAGCCAAATGGGCGTTCTCATGGACGCCCCATGTACGGTCCGGAATTCTTCTGTTATGTTAATTTCTTTATTCAATTAATTATTTATTTTATCCAATAAATAAATATATTAATTAGATAAATTAATTCATTAATATATTTCTTAATAATTAATCTTATCCAACAATTAATTATCTTATCCAATAGGCAATTAATTATTTAACTTATCTAATAAATTAAATCTCTCCAAAATAAAATAGAAAATAGAAAATCCCTTTTTCAATTTTTCTTCATCAATTCTTTAGCGCGACTCTTTAGGTTCGTTTCATTTGGCAATGAGAGGAACCAAAGGAAGTGGGTAACACTTAGACAGTCATGTGGCCCACTTCCTAGCCGAAATGAAATACGAATGAATGGATCATTCCACAACCTTTCAATCATAAGTACCGTGTATGTATAAACCTTTCGTTCATGTTCCCCGGTCAAGTGAGAGTCATGGTTATGTTAAACTCACTAGACTTGACCATATGTATAAATTATAATAATACGAGATCATTGAGATCGAATTGGTGCCTAGCACAATTGTCTTGTTCGCTTTGGCCAAAGACTTTGATCTCTATTTATCTATAATTACATAGGGTAAATTCTCATTCACATATGAGAGAACGAATCCCTTTTAGACATTGGCTAAGACTACCACTTGCCCATCAAATCCGCATTTCGAGGTTAACCCGACCAACGGGTGAATTGGGTCTAACTCTAGTGAAAGACTTAACGTCACAAGTGCATCTTTAGCCAGATACTTCAGGTCAAAGGTTCACATATACCTATTACGCATAATCAGTTATGTCATTGACAGTCGCAGAGTGAAAACCGAAGTGACCGAACCGATGCGAGTCGTGTTCGAGCATATCAGTTCCACTGATGTGCCTATAATCTTAATCTCCTATCATCCCATGATACTAGACAGGCACTCCCATGTCGGAGTTAAGATTGTACAAGTATTCAAAATCTTTATTTGTCCATTAAAGACTTCATATTACTTGCGAACTTGTTTTAGTAATCAAGATCGATCTCTCTAGTGCCACTCTTCCTTTCCCATGGGAAGTAGAGGGATCGCACTGAAAACATGGACAAAATATTTTACACAACTTATAGATAAAGATAAGAATTATGTGAAAACTTATATGATGTCGTTTATTATAAACAATATTTAAGTTCAATACAAGATAGATGTCCTACTCATACTATCCTCTATGGCATCTGAGGGCATAGTCCTAACAAGCACATCATATATAAGATATAATTGATAAATAACAATGAGCATGCTGTACATAAAGTGGTAAATGTGATCCTAGTCAAGCCAATCCCAAAACACCTCGAGCCATCAAGGTGTCGACCAATCTAATCTAAGGATTCGGACCCTATACTAAGGTCATCATAGCTCCTTGAGCTTGAACGCCTCCAACTTCGTCTTCAAGATGTCTTCATCTTCGTCTCCAAATTACAATAATACATGAGAAAAAGAAACCTCCCCCTCTCATGTACATAAAATAAAAAACATGGCATGTAGGCCTTACGACTAGTGTATGGCTCGACCCGGATCACCACATAATAACATAATACATGCTCACATCATGCTTTCATAAACATAAATTTACCATCTTTAATTAAGGATAATCTAATTAAATTAGTGGACTAATAAATTATTTTCTAAAAACAAATTTTAGAAAATTCCATGGAAAATCACCATTCTCCATTCACCCGGAAATTAATTCAATTTCCAAAAATCTAATATTATTCAGTTCTAGGAATCAATTAATATCATATTAACTTTCCAAGAACTAAATAATAAATACATGTTTGGAAAAACCAATGAAAAGTCCACTTTTTCATAAAATCCGAAGAAGCCTACTTTCGAAAATTATTTATTTTATTCAATTTCCAAAGTCCATAAAATACCAATTTTATCTCATACTTGGAATTCAAATAAAACTCATTAGTCATTGAAAGTCCATGAAGAAGTCCACTTCTTCATTTAATTACAAAGGCCCCCAATTTCAAAATTCTCTATTTCATTTTAATATCGAAAGTCAATAAAATATCAATTTTATTTCGTTCTTTCAAAATTCAAATAAAAGCCCATATTTTTGAAAAGTCCATTTTTAGGTCCAAGCCCAAAAATATAATTGCATTTTAAACCCAAAATATAAAATTACAAAATTGCCCCACAAGGCCAATTGTAATTTACCAAAATTTGGAAAACCCCTAGGGTTCTGACCGTCGGCGGCGGCCCCTTTTCGATTAGCCGGTGCAACGAGGCTCCAGCCCGATACACACGTAGTCGCGCATGATGGCGTTGTATCCCACATCGCCCTCCGCAACGATTTCTGGCTATTCGCTGCTCACACAAGCTGCCATTGTGCTTTGACAGCGGAGGTTTCGGCAGACCCACGATGGCACGCAAGTGTTGTCGCGGATTCAATACTTTTCTTCCATCGTCGAACCCAAAACACGCATGAATATTCATGAATAAAAAACGTAGCCATATCCAGATTTTATCAAAAACACAATTTCAGATTTCAAAAGCTCATTTTTCAGATCCAATCAATTTTCATATTTAAACGATTTCAACTGGTCCAAAAATAGGATTAAAATATCCATTCCATTTTACATACGATAAAGCAAATTTAAAGCATATAAACATAAACACAACTAAAGAATCTGAGCCATGTCAAACCCATGGCTCTGATACCACTGTTGGGATCGGTGGAGCCCCGCGGACGTCGGCGCAGCGGAAGAACATGGATTTTTAAAATAATCTGGCATCTCCAAGTTAGGACTAGGTAGACATGGTACCATCAGATTCAAAAACTAACTAAAAGGTGAGTTTTCTCGTGTTTACCTCTTGAAGAACAAAACATCAACGTCTTTTTAAGCAACTCCCTACTACACCTCTCCAGATGAATTTGCTCTAGCACTCCAAGTGTTGCGCCTCTAAGTTTATCCACACCTTAGCTCGTATCCTCAATTATCTCCACCATTGCTAGCCAAGAGAATATCAAATTTTAGCTTATGAAAAATGGATAGGAATATATTTGGTGTACTTCGTACTCAACACATGAGTTGGAAAAATCAACTTGTGAGAGAGATGGACACAAAAAGAACACACAACTCTTAGTTGTGATAAGTGAATTAATTAAGTTAAACAAAATATAACAATACATATATATATATACACACACATATGCGCCCCACGGCACATATGCCTCATCTTACACGCCACTAAGGGCATGTATACATAGATATATATATATATATTATATATATATACACACATATAATATAATTAGCACATGCTAACTAACAAAAATTCTAATATTATAATATTATTATACATATATATATATGTATGGATATATATATATATATATATATATATATATATAAAGCTCATGCCTTATATAATTGCACACGGTCAACCGTGCACCATATACACACACATATGTATAGAATATTATATTATTAGAATTTCTTTCTTTCTTCTAATTGACTAACAAGATCTTTCCATATATTTGAGATCCTTCCCGAATATATAAGATCTTTGCATAAAATTAGTCAACTAAGTAAATAAATAGATCTTACCATATCCACAAAATCTATCCTAATATATTTGTAAGATCTTTTTATTCAATTGCTCATCTCATACCTATCTTCCTCACTTTGAGGGCTCATAGAATTGGACAAGTGTACTCCATGTCTCATGGGAAGAAACCCTTTCTTAGAATTGTCCATCCCAAACCTCTTTAGGACCTTTTATAAGTAAAGGGCTTGAGAGAGACGTATCATTCTATTCGTTCTATCCCTGTGGATCCGAATTCCTAGAATTTATGTCTCTTCCCCAAGTCTTTCATAGAAAACGTACTTAGAAGCTATTTCTTGACTGTGGTGAGCATTCCTACGTCATTTCATATAAGAAAAATGTCATCCACATGTAGTACTAAGAACGAGAGTTTGCTCCCACTAGTCTTCTTGTAGACACAGGGTTCATCTTCGTTCTTGATGTAGCCATATCCCTTTACTACTTCATCAAAACGTAGATTCTAGCTTGTAGATGCTTCCTTGAGACCATATATGGACCTCTCAAGTTTACATACTTTATGGATATCGGACTCAGATACAAACCCTTTAGTTGTTCCATATAGATATCCTCCTCAAGGAATCCATTCAGAAAAGCCATTTGGACATCCATCTGCCATATCTCATAATCTAAGTATGCAGCTATGGATAACAGTATTCGTATGGACTTTATCATGGCCACGGGCGAAAAGGTTTCTCGATAGTCAATTCCTTCTCTTTGACTATACCCTTTCACTACGAGCCTGAGTTTAAAGGTGTCAACCTTGCCATCGCTACCTATCTTTCTTTTATAGATCTACTTACATCCTATAGGTTTGATACCTTCCGGAAGATGTACCAAAGTCCAGACTTGGTTCGATGGCATAGAGTCCATTTTTGTTTCCATGGCTTCTTGCCATTTTGAAGCTTCGACATCCACCATATCTTGATCATAGGTACAAGGATCATCTTCATGACCTTCTTGTACTACAGTGTGAAGCTCTAGCTCCCCCTGCAGTAGATACCCTTACCTCTCTGGTCCATGTGGTATTCTACCAGATCTACGTGGTGGTTGTGCTACTATTGGTTCAGGTCTTGGTTCTTGGACAGATGTCTCTAAGGGAGTTTCATTTTGATCTCGTAGAACAATTTTCCTACCTTTTTCCCCTTACAAGATGAACTCATCATCAAGGAAGTGAGCTTGTAGGGCCACGATGATTCTCTGATCATCATGCAAGTAAAAGAAGAATCCCAAGGAATCTTCAGGATAACCAATGAAATGTTCCATGAGGGATCTTGTCTCCAATTTCTCCACTTTAGTCTTCTTGACATAAGCGGGACATCCCCAAATCTTAATGTGATTAAGACTCGATTTCCTATTATTCCACATCTCATGCAGAGTTTTAGGAACGGATTTGGAGGGACATTTGTTCAAAACATAAGCAGCAGTAAGGAGCGCGTGTGCCCCCAAAACGAAATGGGTAAATCAGTGTAACTAAGCATGGAACGAAATATGTCCAACAATGTCTGGTTCCTTCGCTTGGATACTCCATTTAGTTGAAGAGTTGCTGGTGGGTTCCTTCACTTGGCTACTCCATTTAGTTGAAGAGTTGCTGGTGGTGTTAGTTGTAACATTATTCATTGTTGTCTAAGGAATTCATCAAACTCAACACTCATATATTCTCCTCCACGATCCAACGTGGAGTTTTTATATTTGGCCCACTTTGATTTTCTACTAAGGCTTTGAACTCCTTGAACCTTTCAAAGGATTCATACTTTTGCTTCATCGGATACATTAGACCATATCTTGAATGATCGTCTGTGAAAGTGATGAAGTAGTAGAAGCCTCCACGAGCCATTTCTCCAAATGGTCCACAGACGTCGGTATGCACTAACCCTAAGACTTGAGTAGCTCTTTCAAAAGTCCCGGTGAAGGCAGATCTAGCCATCTTGCCTCAGAAACATGATTCACATGTTGGAATGGGATCTGACCCCAGTGAGCTTAATAGCCCATCTTTTTCCACTTTGTGGATCTTGTGCTCTCCGGCATGGCCTAGTCTAAGATGCCACTTGAGTCTTAGGTTAGCTTCTTTCCTACCACGTTTACGTGTTACAACATTCACATCAGATGAATTACGGACATTTAAATAATACAAACCATTAACTAAACAAGCATTGCCGATTAATTTAATTTCATAATAAATGTCGCAATTTAATTTAGAAAAACAGAATGTATATCCAATCTTAACTACGATAGGAATAGATACAATGTTCTTAAGTCCCTTGGGCAAAACTGAAATGTCCAGAATTCAAATAAAAAGAAATAGATCCAATCCTAGTAGCTGCGACGTTTTCCCCGCTGCCTACTTTGATCATCATTTCTTCTCGCCCCAGCTTTCTACTTCTCTGCAGATGCTGATCTAAACAACATAAATGGGCACCAGCCCCTGAGTCCAGAATCTACGAAGTAGAAAATACGGTCATAGAGCAGTTAGTTTAAAAAACAAGTAGTTCTATATCTTGTGCGCCTTTGCCTAATTTGAGACAGTTCCTCTTCTAGTGGTCAAGCTCATGGGATGAGCAAGGCTGTTTCCTTTTCCTTTGGTTTCATTTGAGATTATGTAATAACCAATTTGTTCATTAGCCCAGCTAAATTGCACTCTATCTCATTGCAGTTAAAGTTAACCACAAATTGGGAAAAGGAATCAGGAAGAGACTGCAAGATTAAGTCATTTTGAAGGGTGGCTTTCATGGTGAATTTGAGAGCTTCCAATTCTCGATCCTCGAAATCATTTTGAGGACATGATTACCAACCTTCTCACTTTCTTTCATCTTGGCTCCGAGGAGCTCTTTCGATATCTCATATCGAGCAATTCGACAATGCTCCCCATAGAGCTCTACCAGGTGAGCTAGGATAGCTCTTGCGGTGGGCATCTTATCATGTGACCTTTGAAGATCATTAGTCATAGATCCCACCATGTATCCTCTCACCCGGAGGTCATCCTTAACCCATTTTTCATGGGCTTAGACCTCTTCCTCATTGGCACATGTTCTAGCAGGAGCCGCCGGGATATCAGCCTCCAAGACGTATCCCAGAGATTCCATATTGAGGACAATCCTCAAATTTCTAAGCCAATCCACATAATTGGGTCCAGTCAGGGTATTCTTTCGAGTAGAATTGAAAAGGGTTTGTCATATTTGAGAGAGGTAAACGAGAAAATAACTGCAGAAGTAAACCAGATTTATTAGATTACTTGTTTTGACTTAACCAAGAAAAATTAAGGACTTAAAATTTATCTTGGCTCTCATTGCATTTTTCGAATCCCACACTCCCATGTGAAAATCGGGAATCATCATTTGCATCGATTCCACAATAGGTATTAAGGTCCTCAATTAACTAAATGGGTTGCAACCTAACCGGTTTCTGGCCCATTAATTATTTGAGGTGATATCAAATATCAATTTATCCAATAAACATTTCAACACCTTTTCCCATAGTTCACCAAACCGCAAACGAACAGGTTTCTAAGCTCATGAACTACCCGAGTTCATTCTCACTAACTCCTATAATCTAACATTTGAATTTCACCTTGCAACTGAACAGGTTTCTGGGGTGAAATATGCTTCGATTAAGGCATTTCATGCACTTAATAAAATTTCAAATTATTTCTAAATGCATAACCCCCATAACTGGGAAGCATTATACATTTATAATAATTTTAATTTTAGAAAGCTTAGTGGAGGAAGAGGATGTCACACATCCTTTTCTAACTCGGTATTATTTATTTGGGAGAATTTAATTCGTCGAAAGATTTTGGTCTCACTTTGCACATTATTCAATTTATATAGTGCTTTTATTCTATATTGATCATGCATAAAGATACTACTAATAATCATGCATTTCAATATAAATAATTATGGAATTTAAATAAACAAATAAATAAATTCACCACTTGATCATGGACTTTCACTAGAGGGCCCGAACCAATGGGTCATCAAAAAGGCATAGATTAAACCTATTAAACATTCATGGGCCTTTTGACTTTATCAATTTTTAACCATTGCATCTCGATTCCTAAAACAACTCATGCATTATTTCTAAGAATATAATAATTAGCTTCAAATTTGATAATCCATAAAATTAAAGGTGAAACATATAATCGTAAGTCCATGATTAGTGTTACAATCACATAAGACATGCTCGTATCAATTAATACATGCTTGCAACATTTAATACATGCTCGCAATATTAAATCACTTATGTTGATTATTAAAATTTTAATTCAACTAAAAAGGCCTTTATAAAATTCCCAATATTTTATACATTCACTATTTCAATTAAAATCATTCTAGTCCAACTAGATGATTTAGATGTACGAAATTAAAATTAAATACATCTACCTTTAATTAAAATAATATTAGTCCTCCTAATAGAATGCATAAAATATGGAATTCTATTTTATTTTCTTATGATTTAAAGCCATCTATTATTGGAAATAATTTTATTTGATCAAAGAATTAATTATTAATCTCTAAGAAAAATAATTTATATTCCTTATTCAAAATTAAGTAGTTTCCAAGTCGAGGAAAAATAATAATATTTAATCCATAAATTAATTATTAATCTCTAAGAAAAATAATTAATTAAGTGTAATTAAATATTATATTCCAATTAATCTTATTGGGCTCGATTTCATCAAACCCAAGTCACCATCCTTTTGGTCCACTTGGATTTAATTTAATTGGGCTCAAAATAATTAATTAGAATAACATGCACGTTTTATTAATTTCTTATTAGGCTAAATTTAATTTGAGTCCATACCACCAATCTAATTGGCCCGTTTAGATTTAATTAGATTAAATATAAATTTTTTCTAGAACTTTCTTTTTCTCTCTCTAACTGAGAGTTATTTTTCTCTCTAACTGAGAGTTCAGCTTTTTTTTTTTTTTCTCTTCCTTTGTCTTGGTTTTGGCAGCCATTTACATATCTCATCCTAGTTTTATGTGTTGATTAAGGTGGCCTTAATTACCATTAAGAATTTCAGTAACCAATCTCATCTTGTTACTAGTTTGTTAGACTCAAGTTGTTTCATTTGAGTGAGGAGTGATACACGAGAGTTTGGGATTCCTCTCTGCTCGTCGGCGCTTTGCTCAGGGGAGTTTCTTGCGCGCACCTCGTCGGTTCCTGGATGCTAAGTTTGGGAAGGACATGGTTCATAGCTGCTGTAATTCTAGATCTCATAGTTCATAGCTGCTGTAATTCCAGATCTCATAGTTCATAGTTGCTGTTATTCCAGATCTCACATACCCACCACAGCCTCTACCTCCCTCGAGACTCTTCTTCCCTGATCTTACTCAATTTTTGGGTTTTTTCTCTCCTTTTCCAGTTTACTTTTGATTTTCTGTGTTTGCCTAGGTTTTTTGGCATGATGCTTTGTTTCTCACGGTTTGCACATCTCTCTTTTGCAGTGTACGGAATAGAGACTTTGGCTTACTTTTGAGTAATACGGGTTGGACGCTCCTCTAATCTTCAGTCCTACTTTGCAGATTCTGGTAGTATGGAGGAAGAAATAATCCGAATGGAACGGATATCGTTATTAGAATTAGAAAAACGAGAAATCGAAATACCAGAAGAGGTTTGGAAACCGGGATCTAATCCTTTTGACAAGGTAGTTGTTGGTCGTCTTCTCTCGGGAACTAGATATAATTTTGTAGCTTTCAAAGAGACCATGCTTAATGCTTTCAAACCTAGCAAACGTGTTGATTTTGAAAAACTGGATAATGGTCGTTTTCTGCTAAATTTTGAGCGCCAATTTGATTTAGACCGTGTCATGGGTGGGGGTCCTTGGTGTTTTGATAATGATCTCCTTGTTTTAAAACTTCCCCATGAAAATGATGACCCTTTATCAGTCCCACTGTTGTGGGTCGAGTTCTATGTTTTGGCTAGGGGGCTACCCTTGAGCAAGATGAATGAAGACATGGCTTCCTTTATCGGTAATTCTCTTGGCTCCTATCGCTCGGTTGACCTAGCTAGGAATGGGGTCTCTGGGGGGTCTACCCTTCGTCTAAGAGTGGCTCTTGACGTCAATAAACCGCTCCGTCGTCTTTCGAGTTTTAAAGCTGGCCCAAATACTTTCAAGATAACTTATTCATATGAGCGTCTTCCCAACTTTTGCTATATATGTGGTGTCATGGGTCACGTTTTTAACTTCTGTGAGTCCCTGCACAAAAATGATTTTAAAGATCCAAAAAAAGAATTACCTTTTGGTCCTTTCTTGCGAGCCCAATCTAAAACAAATTCTTCATATCGCTCTTCTAGAAGGGGTGTGGACGCTTTCTCCCCTCATCATTTGAGCCCCTCTCGCAGCTCCCAAGTAGCGAGTTGGCGCAAACAAGGGGACGATCCTAAATTACGCCCCTCCTCTCCCCGTAGGAGTCATGATTATCGTCCTAGGTTTTTTGGAAATTCCAAGAAGCTAAGTCCGGCTGCTTTACCTTGCAAGACTTGTTCGGATAATCAATCGAGTAAGGGGCGAGATGAAGGGATTTCGTCTCCCACCGCGATTGCCATGGTTTGGGACAAGGGAGAACCTTCAGGTGTCTCCCCACCAAATGGACAAAATGCTCTAACTGTGGGCACGATAGTCCCTATGATTGTATCCCCATCTCGGGTGGCCAGCCAACCCGATGTGGCTTCTATCCGGTCGCCTCCACAGTCTAGTCCGGTTCAAGCTTACACTATCCTATCTCCCTCGGGGGAAACTCAAGCTATCCAAGTAGTGGTCCAATCGCCCCATCCCCCCGCCTCACAGCGGCGCTTATTCCAGGAGCATGATAGGGACGAGGACCACAACAATGAGTTGAGTATTCATCCTCCATCCCCTATTCTTATTAACATCCCAATCCAATTCGCAGTATCTCCAGCTCCTCCGGTGTCAAAATCTTCGAGTAAAGGAAAGAAACGTACTATTAAAAAAACCACTCCTCGAACTTTGAAAAGAAAAATGTTAGATGTTGCCCCGGTCCATGTGGAAACTATAGAACCTGTCACAAAACGTCCTAATCTTCAAATTTCGGAAGTTACAGAGAATCAGGCGGAGGCTGCGGTGCAGCCCCGCCAGTCCCAATGAATCTCTTGAGTTGGAACTGCCGGGGGTTGGGTGGATCCCTAGTAGTTCAAGAGCTTATGGATCTTATCCGTTTTCACCGCCCGTCAATTGTTTTCCTCTCTGAAACTAAGTTTAACTCTGCTTCTTTTGATTTTCTTAAATCTAGATTAGGGTATTTTGGTGTTTGTGTTGAGTCTCGGGGTTGCTCGGGGGGTCTGGGTCTCATGTGGGTTAAGCATTTTGATATTGTTCTTCAATCTTACTCTCGTTCCCATATTGATGTGTCGGTTTTTATGTCTCCTGATTCGTCTGCTTGGCGTTTCACGGGCTTCTATGGTAACCCTAAAACTTCTTTACGTAAGGAGAGTTGGCAGCTTCTACGTAAATTAGCCGAGGGTCACTTCTCTGCCTGGCTTGTTTGTGGAGATTTCAATGAAATTTTATCTCCGGATGAACAGGAAAGTCGTCACGAACGCCCGCTTTGGCAAATGCGTGATTTTCGGGATGCTCTTTCTGATTCGGGGCTGCATGATCTTGGTTTTTGCGGTGGAAAGTTCACTTGGTCTAATAATCACCTTTTTCCTGATACGGTTCGGGTCCGTCTTGATCGTGGGGTGGCTAACACAAAGTGGTGTGAGCTTTTCCCAGAAGCATCTATTACGTCCATAGATGTCCTCCATTCTGACCACAACCCCCTTCTACTTCAGACGGCTCCTGCATCGGTCTCCCACTGCCCTAAGAAAAAAAAATGTTTTCGTTTTGAATCTGTTTGGGTAAGGAGGAGCGATTGCGAACAAGTGATTAAAGATGCATGGGATCCGTGTGTTGATTTTTCAAAAGGCATCTCGATTAGGCGTAACCTTAACTCATGCCGCATAGGGCTCATTAATTGGAATAAAATCTCTCTGAATAAAACAAAAAACCATATTAAAGAGCTGAAAAATATTATTGTGGGATTAAGGTCTGGCATAATTACGTCTTCTTCTAAACAAGCAGAATCCAATGCCCGAAATGAGCTCGAAGAGCTCCGCTCGTGTGAGGAAACTGCTTGGAAACAACGCAGTCGTATTTTATGGATGCAAGATGGTGATCGTAATACAAGCTTCTTTCATGCTCACGCATCTGACCGGTTAAAAAGAAATGCTATTAAATGTATCAAGGATGGGCAGGGTAATTGGTGTGATAAAGAGGATGATATTCATAGGGTAATATCCGATTACTTTCAGCACATTTTCTCCTCCATCAATCCACCCTCGGCAGTGCTGGAAAAAGTTTTGGATTCCGTCCAACCCCGTATTACCGACAGTATGAATAGAGTTCTCAGTTCCCCGTACACGGCATTGGAAGTTAGTACTGCTCTGAAACAAATGCATCCTCTCAAAGCACCCGGGCCTGACGGTATGTCCCCTATCTTTTTTCAACATTTTTGGCATGTAGTGGGTAATGATATTTCTGCTTGTGTTCTTGATGCCCTAAATAATCACTCTTTACTACCCCGTTTCAATTTCACTCATATAGTGCTTATCCCAAAAGTCGATAATCCAGAAACTGTTGCTCAATTCCGTCCCATTAGCCTTTGCAATGTGGTTTATAAAATGATCTCTAAATGTGTAGCTAATCGAATCAAACCTATGCTCAATGATATTATATCTGAATCCCAATCCGCTTTCATTCCGGGTCGACTAATTTCCGACAATATCCTTATAGCATATGAGCTTAATCATTTCCTTAAGACCAAGACTTCAGGTTCAGATGGGTTTGCAGCACTTAAACTAGACATGAGCAAGGCTTACGATAGAGTGGAGTGGATTTTTCTTGAAAGGGTTTTGGTCAGGTTTGGTTTTGATAAAAATGTAGTGGATTTAATTATGATGTGTGTGCGCTCTGTTACATATTCGTTTATGCTCACTGGTACCCAATTTGGTTTTTTATCTCCACAGAGGGGAATCCGTCAGGGTGACCCTCTGTCGCCTTATTTGTTTCTTTTATGTGCAGAAGTTTTTAGTTGTCTTATTCAGGCTGAGGTGGATAAGGGTGAGTTGAATGGGATTAGTATATGTCGTGGAGCTCCGATTGTTTCTCATTTACTCTTCACAGATGACACTTTGATTTTTGCTCAAGCAGATGGTCAATCGATGTGGGTTATCCGTGATATTCTTCATAAATATGCTATGGCATCGGGTCAGGAGATCAATTTGCAAAAGTCTTCCATGGTGTGTAGTAAGAATGTATCAATTGAGAAGGCAAGGGGACTAGCTTCAGTGTTAGGGGTGAATCTCACGGACAAGCATGAGAAGTACTTAGGCCTTCCCGCAGTGGTGGGGCATTCGAGAAGAGAGGTTTTTGCTTCCATTCGTAATAGGATTCATGGAAGAATTAGGGGGTGGAGTTCAAAGTTTCTCTCGCAAGCGCGTAAGGAAGTTTTGTTGAAGGCAGTGATTCAAGCAATTCCGACGTATGCGATGGGGGTTTTCCGCCTCCCGGAGTATCTCCTTCATGAGATTGAATCTACTATGGCACAATTTTGGTGGAATAATAGAGATAGTAAGAAGATTCATTGGCTCGCATGGCAGAAACTATGTCAGAAAAAGGATGAAGGAGGTATGGGTTTTCGGGAGTTAAAGGCGTTTAATCTCTCGATGTTAGCCAAGCAAGGATGGAGGCTCATCCAAAACCCGAATAATCTATTGAGTAGATTGCTAAAGGCTAGTTACTTTCCGAATGATGATTTTTTGTGTGCAAAGCTGGGTTCTAAACCATCTAATACATGGAGGAGTATCATAGACGCTCAAAATATTGTTAGACATGGTTGTAGATGGAGAGTGGGGAATGGTGAGCGGATATCCATTTGGTCTGATGCTTGGCTGCCCCGTAATAGGGACTTTCGGCCCATTACTAGAGATAGACTTTTACCGCCGGATGCAAAAGTTAGTTATCTTATCGACAAAACAACAGGATGGTGGAATAGCGATCTCATTGATTTGTGTTTTTGGAGGGAGGATGCAGTGCCTATTAAATCAATTCTGTTGGGGTCTCATCAAAATATTGATCGTGTTATTTGGAACGGGACCAAATCTGGAACTTTTGCAGTTCGGAGTGCATACCATTTAGCGCGGGATATGGAAAGTTGTGGAAGAGCATCGTCGAGTTTATCTAAACCGCCTAATTTGTCATGGCAATTTATTTGGAGAGCGAGTGTTCCACTGAAAATAAGGATTTTTGCATGGAAAGCTTGCAAAGAAGCTTTACCTTCTCATTCCAATTTGTTGAAACGTAAGTTGGAGGTTTCGAGGGGTTGCTCTATTTGCGAGTCGGAGATGGAAGATATTGATCATTGTCTTCGCTTATGCCCATACGCTCGTCAACTTTGGGCCTTGATGAATTTGCCGTCACGAATTATTCTTTGTGATAAAGAGTCGATAGAGGAGTGGTTTCGGTTTTGCCACACACATTTGGAGAAAGATCAATTTGCTCTTTTCCTTACATCAGCTTGGTATCTTTGGTTTCATAGAAACCAAAAGGTCATGGAAAACATTGATACCCCTCCGGATATCCTTGCTTCTATGATACGGTCTTTCTTGGGTGTGTTTCAGGAAGCGGCTTTGCCAGTTGCTTTGAGTGAATCGAATTTTGACTTAACCAAGTGGAGACCTCCGGATGCCAATTATGTTAAGATAATTTTGATTGTGCAATTTTTCAAGATCCACCAGGTACGGGTTTTGGCGTGATTGCCCGTGACTCGGAGGGCAAGGTTCTACGTTGGCATCGAGGCCGCTTTGCTTTCGTTTCGTCGGCTGAAACGGGTGAGGCTTTAGCTTGTCGGGAAGCTATTCGTCTTGCGGTTTCAAGTGGTTGGAGGAGAGTTATTGTTGAGGGAGATTGCCTATCCCTCATTCAAAAAAGTAATTCACCATCGGAGGATTTATCTTCTGTGGGTCCGTTGATTTCTGATTTTTGTGAGGTTATGTCTTCTTTTTCTTCTATTAGTTTTTCTTTCATTCGTCGAGTGGGAAATTTTGTTGCGCATTGTTTAGCGCGTGATGCTTCGATTATGATCTCGGGGGATAATTCTGATGTACCCTCTGGTGTGTTGGATTTGGTTTTGGCTGACTTAGCCGTTTAATATAGTGCATCCTTTTCTTCAAAAAAAAAAAGATTTAATTAGATTAAGTCCAAACTAATTAAAAAATCGAAATTGGATAATTTTCAATTGGGCTTGATTTAAATTATTCGGGTCATCTTCCTTTTGATCCACCCAATTAATTAAAATCACCCAAATCCCAAATATCAATTTCGACCCAAACATAGCCCATTTTAAGACCCGAATCCAAGACCCGATTTAACGAATTGGGTGTCAAACACACGACCCGTCGGGCCACGCACACGGCCCTACGGGCAGTGATTGGGCGGGCCAGGCCCCGCGGCCTGGCCACGTGAACAGCTGCTGCGCGCGTTTCTTTCGGGGCTTTCGAGCCTCGTTTTTCCTCCGTATTTTTCGATTATCAATATTATCAAATATTCCCAGATTTACAATAACTAAAAACCAAAAAAATCTAGGCAAAAACCATAAAACGCAGATTTAAGAAAACATACAAACATGCTTCAAAAACACATAACTTGGAATTCTTAAATCACGTAAAGGAGATCAAATATGCAAATCAGAGATTGGCTCTGATACCATTGTTGGGTTTCCGTAAAAACACATGAACGCAGCGGAAGGATTTAAAAAATTTAATTTAAAACCTAAAAGTGTACTCTAATTCGAAAAATTGAATCTCAAACATGCATTAACGAGTAAATCAGAATTACCCGTTGAAGCGAGGTGGTAGGAGAATCCAATATCTTCTTTTAAACTTTAGATTGATGAACTTCTTGAACTCTTCAACCCTCGTGTTCTTCAATTCTTGAAGTTTTAGATGAATCCAACAACGAATCACGTTGCCTTTAAATTATGACGCGCGAATTGATGACGAAAAATTTCCTTCTTGTTCTCTATAGGGGCGACGGCTTTGGTGTATAGAGAGGGACGATATTTTTCTTCTTCGATTCTTTGGAGAGTTACAATTCATGTAATTGTCTTCTCTTTTTAGGTTAAAGTCAAGAAAACTCTTTTATAACTCAATGACTTGTTGACCAAGACAAAACAAAAGATGCCAATTTGATCATCCAACCTGAGGACGCCCCATGTAGGGTCCGGAATTCTTTTGTTTTGTTAATTTTTTTATTCAATTAATTCTTTATTTTATCCAATAAATAAATATATTAATTAAATAATAAAATTAATTAGATAAATTAATTCATTAATATATTTCTCTAAGAAATTAATTAATAATTAATATTATCCAATAATTAATTATCTTATCCAATAAGAAATTAATTATTTAACTTATCCAATAAATTAAATCTCTCCAAAATAAAATAGAAAATCACTTTTTCAATTTTTCTTCATCAATTCTTTAGCGCGACTTTTTAGGTTCGTTTCATTTGACAATGAGAGAAAACCAAAGGAAGTGGTTAACACTTAGCCAGTCATGTGGCCCACTTCGTAGCCTAAATAAAATGCGAATGAATGGATCATTTCACAACTTTTCAATCGTAAGTACCGTGTATGTATAAACCGTTCGTTCGCGTTCCCCAATCAAGTGAGAGTCATGTTTATGTAAATCTCACAGGACTTGACCATATGTATAAATTATAAAAATACGAGATCATTGAGATCGATTTGGTGCCTAGCAGAATCGTCTCGTTTTCTTTGGCCAAAGACTTTGATCTCTATTTATCTATAATTACATAGAGTACATTCTCATTCACTTATGAGAGAACAAATCCCTTTTAATCTGCTAAGACTACTACTTAACCATCAAATCCGCATTTCGAGATTAACCCTACTAACGGGTGAATTGGGTCTAACTTCTCTAGTGAAAGACTTGACTTCACAAGTACATCTTCAACCAGATACATCAGGTTAAAGGTTCACATATACCTATCACGTATAATCAGTTGTGTCATTGACAACCACAGAGTGAAAACCCATGTGACAGAATCAATGCGAGTCGTGTTCGTGTTCCAGTATATCAGTTCCACTGATGTGCCTACAATCTTAATCTCCTATCATCCCATGATACCAGACAGGCACTCCCATGTCAAAGTTAAGATTGTACAAGTATTCGAAGTCTTTATTTGTCCATTAAAGAATGCATATTACTTGGGAACTTGTTTTAGTAATCAAGATCGATCTCTCTAGTGCCACTTTTCCTATCCCATAGGAAGTAGAGGGATCACACTGAAAACATAGACAAAATGTTTACACAACTTATATATGCAGATAAGAATTATGTGAAAACTTAAATGATGCCTTTGATGGTAAACAATATTTAAGTTCAATACAAAATAGATGCCCCATTCATATTATCCTCTATGGCATCTGAGGGCATAATCCTAACAAGCACCTCATATATAAAATATAAGCGATAAATAACAATGAGCATGCATTACATAAAGCGGTAAATGTGATCCTAGTCAAGCCAATCCTAAAACACCCCGAGCCATCAAGGTGTCGACCAATCTAATCTAAGGATTGAGACCCTATACTAAGGTCATCACAGTTCCTTGAGCTTGAACGTATCCAACTTCGTCTTCAAGATGTCTTCATCTTCGTCTCCAAATTACAATAATACATGAGAAAAAGAAACCTCTCCCTCTCATGTACATAAAATAACATGGCACGCAGGCCTTACGACTAGTCTATGGCTCGACCCGGATCACCACATAATCACATAATACATGCTCGCATCATGCTTTCATAAACATAAATTTACCGTCTTTAATTAAGGATAATCTAATTAAATCAGTGCACAATCAATTAATTTCTAAAAACAAATTTTAGAAAATCCCATGGAAAATCACAATTCTCCATTTACCCAAAAATTAATTCAATTTCCAAAACTCTAATATTATTCAATTCTAGGAATCAATTAATATCATATTAATTTTTAAAGAACTAAATAATAAATACATGTTTTAAATAACCAATGAAAATTCCACTTTTCCATATAATACGAAAAAGCTGAATTTCGAAAATTGTTTATTTTATTCAATTTCCAAAGTCCATGAAATACCAATTTTATATCATATTTGGAATTCCAATAAAACTCATTAGTCATTGAAAGTCCATGAAAAAGTTCACTTATTCATTTAATTACAAAGGCCCCCAATTTCAAAATTTTCTATTTCATTTTAATATTGAAAGTCAATAAAATATCAATTTTATTTCGTCCTTTCAAAATTCAAATAAAAGCCCATGTTTTTGAAAAGTTCATTTTTAGGTCCAAGCCCAAAAATATAATTAATTGCATTTTAAACCAAAAACAGAAAATAACAAAATAGCCCCACAGGGTCAAATTGCAATTTACCAAAATTTGGAAAACCCCTAGGGTTCCAACCGTTGGCGGCGGCCCGTTTTCGATTCGTCGACGCAACGAGGCTGCTGCCCGATACACACGTCGTCACGCATGATACCGTTGTATCCCACATTCCCCTCCGCGACGACTTCTGGCAATTTGCTGCTTACACGAGCTGTCGTTGTCCTTTGACAACAGAGGTTTCGGTAGACCCGCGGTGGCACGCGAGTGTTGTCGCTGGTTCAATACTTTTCTTTCACCATCGAATCCAAAACATGCATGAATATTCATGAATAAAAAACGTAGCCATATCCAAATTTTATCAAAAACACAATTTCACATTTCAAAAATTCATTTTTCAGATCCAAATTAATTTTCAGATTTAAACGATTTCAACTGGTCCAAAAATAAAATTAAAACAAATTTAGTCCACTTTACATACGATAAAGCAAATTTAAAGCATATAAACAAAAACACAAATAAAGAATTCGAGCCATGTTAAACCCTTGGCTCTGATACTACTGTTGGGATCGATGGAGCCCCGGTAACGTCGGGGCAGCGGAAGAACATCGATTTTAAAAAAAAATCTGGCATCTCCAAGTTAGGACTAGGTAGACATGGTACCATCGGATTCAAAAACTAACTAAAAGGTGAGTTTTCTCTTGCTTACCCCTTGAAGAACAAAACATCAACGTCTTTTTAAGCAACTTCCTACTACACCTCTCCGGATGGATTTGCTCTAGCACTCCAAGTGTTGCGCCTCTAAGTTTATCCACACCTTAGTTCGTATCCTCAATTATATCCACCATTGCTAGCCAAGAGAATATCAAATTTTAGCTTATGAAAAATGGGTAGGAATATATTTGGTGTTTTTCGTACTCAACACATGAGTTGGAAAAATCAACTTGTGAAAGAGATGGAGAGAAAAAGAAGAGATGAAAGGAACACATAGCTCTTAGTTGTGATAAGTGAATTAATTAAGTTAAACAAAATATAACAATACATATATATATATACACACACACACATATGTGCCCCACGGCACATATGCCTCATCTTACACGCCACTAAAGGCGTGTATACATAGATAGAGATATATATACACACACACACACATATATATATATAGTATAATTCCCACATGCTAACTAACAAATATTCTAATATTATAATATTATTATACATATATATATATTGATATATCGAAAATACGTAGGGTCCACCTGTGCATATCGTCACATCGTTTCCACCTATGTATATTGTTACCTCGTTTATACACCGAACATTAGATATGATGAAAGCAGGGGGTCCACCTCTTTAGGTCGTTAACTCGTCGAGACCTTAAGCACAGAAACACATAACGGGCAACCGACCTAACAGGGTCCAAGCTCAATATTTATATCACAGGTCCCTAACAAATCTCGAAATTACCAAACACTACAAGATCCGCGTGTTTTTCCTTTACTCGGGTCAGGTTAACCCATGACCTGACCCTACGGGGTACGATCTTGGTCGTTCCCTAAAGACACCTGGCATCATCTTAGTAACACTCCCAGCTGGCAAAACAGTATCCATAAAGCATGAATGAATACTATAAATACCCACATTTATGAGAAAAGGGAGAGGGGATTGGTTGATATTTATTACACTCGAATGCTAGTTCGTCAATACGTTATTTAGACTAAGACTCAATAGTACGATCCCGTATATAAATTGGAGATCAATTGTGTCCGAGTCATCTACAAAATAGGAGAATCATTTCATATTTTGGAACTACGTTAGACTTGATCCCATGTGGTACGTAGGCAGCTTGATCTCTCAAGTGCAGTTAATAATCTTCATTTTCTTGTAGTTGGTTCGTTGTACGAGGTCATCCAGACTGTGAGGGGAGGATTAATTTCTGACCTAAATCAGTTGGCGCCGTTTGTGGGAAACTGCTGGAGAGTTGTTGAGTCTGAATTGTGAGAGATATGGCTAATGAGAGGGAGAAGCATGTTTGAATTGAAGGTTCGTCATCCAATGAGCGGGCAGAGTCACCTCAGGGACGATTGGAAGGAACCAGTGAAGGAAGAGTGACGATGACAAAGAGATCTCTTGATAAGTTGGTGCAGGAGCGGATTGATGAGGCATTGAGAAGATTTATGGAGGCAGCACCTAACACCCCAAACGTAAATCAAGTGCGTTCCGTTCCATTGGCACCAAGGAGTTTGTTTCGTAATCCTGAAGAAGCCACACCTGGACGAGAAAAGAGGGTTGGATCGACTCTTGGAGACCAGTCGGAGGAGGATGTTGACAGTTAAGTAGGCGCTCGTTCGGATGTTCGAAGAGGAAAGCAACCGATACATGATCCCAAAGAGAGGCCCATTTTATCTAGGGCGGAGATAGAAGAAATGTATGATAGATTGGATAAAGCAAGTCAGAAGGTGGAACGGCCGAGGGGTAGTGTAGTGCGGGTCAACTTTAATGGCAAAACATACGTCATTTTCGGAACAGACATTGAGAGAGGCCCCACCTAAATCGTTCAAAATGCCTAATTTGCCGACATTTGATGGAACAGGTGATCCTAAACCTCATCTAACCTCGTTTGAAATGCTTATGACTTTATATCATTAGACTGATCCAGTGAATACAAAGATGTTCGTTACGACGCTAGTAGGTCGGGCACAAGATTGGTTCACAAGTCCGAGATCAGGAACTATTGTGTCGTACACGCAGTTAGTTCAAAAGTTTGAGAATCATTTTGCCAGTAACAAAAAGGCTAAGAAATTTGTTTCGGCAATGTTGAACTTCAAGCAGGGTATATCGGAAAGCTTACGAGACTTTGTGCATCGGTTCAACCAGGAGATTCTCGAGATTCTTGAATTAACATATGAGCTTACTAGAACCTTCTTATTACTAGAGTTAAGGAATGGATCTTTAGCATCGGCACTTGCTCGTCATACTCCGCGAGATCAGGAAGAACTAATGAAGATACAAGAACAATGCATTAATGAAGAAGAGATGAACTTGTCAAAAGACAATGAAAATTTCGCTATGAACGATTTTAAAAGATCGAAAGGATCGTAATAGCGATCTGACTGAGGGATCGAGGTTAGGAAAAAACCATGAACGACCCCGCCGATACGCTAAATACGACTAATATACGCCTTTAAATGCTCCCCGAAGTAGAGCACTGTTGTCTGCACAAATGCATAATATCAACGCAATTCAATGGCCCAAGTCGCTACGTGCAGGACCAAAGAAGAATCTAAACAAATATTGTGAGTTCCACAAAGATAAGGGCCACGATACGGAGGATTGCTATCAGCTAAAAGATGAAATTGAGCGGTTGATAAAATTAGGTAGTTTAAATGATATCATTGATCGTACTCTAGCGGAAGTAAGAGCCCCGGAGACCGACCGTAAAATAGAGGTAAGACGATCTCGAAGTCAATCGGGTGAGCGAGGCCAACGAGGCTATCGGGATGATAAAATGAATGATAGACCTCATGAAGATGAACATCGAAGATATGACGATAATCATCGTTATGATAATTATCGAAACAATGATCATAATCGTTACAATGACTATCGTCATCGCAATAACGATCATCATCGGACTGACCAGAGGAGGAATGAATTCCGTGAAAAGGAGCCGAGAGAACATCGGGAACAAAACCTTACAAGTCGAGGTGAAATACATGTCATAGCAGGCGGACCTATTGATGGAGATTCATCTAATTCGAGGAAGAAGCAAGCCAGAAAAATGCGTTCGAATTATTTTTGTTCCGAACCACTGCAAGTCTTATCGGTGGGTTAAGCTGACCAACCGATCGCCTTTGATGATAGAGATTACGAAGGGATGATTGTGCCACATAACGACCCCATGGTCATTACAATGGATGTGGCAAACTATGCAGTACATAAAGTTTTGGTAGATACGGGTAGCTCAGCTGATATTATTTTTTGGGATGTTTTGCAAAAAATGGAGTTGGGGAAGATAGGCTTGAAGACGGTGAATACGCTGTTGATGGGGTTCACTGGTTCTTAGATTATGCCAAAGGGATCCGTGGAGCTTGATGTGTGGTTGGGTTCGGCACCAAAGCGGAAGACTTTGAGGATAACGTTCTTGGTGGTAGACACTCCATTCGCCTGTAATATGATTGTCGATAGGCCGATGCTGAATAAATTTGGAGCAATTGTGTCAACACCTCATCTTAAGATGAAGTTTAAGACTAGAGATGGAATCGGAGAAGTTCGTGGAAATCAACTCGAAGCACGTCAATGTTATACTACTTCTTTGAAGCCAAAATCTGGAAAGAAGCGTAAAAGAGAAGTAACGAAGGTACACTTAATTGATCATGATACAAAAATTTTGATGAAGCAACTCGATAAGAAGTAGACGAGGGAAGACATGTGAGGACAGCCCGTGGAACACAAAACGATTCAACTTTTTGAAGACGATTCGGAGAAGATGACGAGGATTGGAGGACAGTTGGATTGGGAGACAGAGGTGAATTTGGTAAAATTTCTGAAGAAGAACTCGGATGTATTCGCGTGGAAAGCAGCTGATTTTCATGGAATTGATCCTTCAGTTATTGAACATCGTCTGAACATTGATCCTGACGCCAAGCCAGTTCGTCAAAAACGAAGGAATTTTGGACCTGATAGAGATGCCATCATTGAAGAGGAGGTCAAGAAACTCCTAGATGTAGGCTATGTTAATGAAATTCAATTTACTGAATGGCTAGCTAATGTAGTTCTTGTACCAAAAACTGGAAACAAGTGGCGTATGTGTACTGATTTTACTGATCTTAACAAAGTTTGCCCTCGGGACCCCTACCCTTTGCCTCGTATAGATCTGTTAGTGGATTTTACTGCAGATTATGCTTTATTAAGTATGATGGATGCTTATCAGGGATTTAATCAAATAATGATGGCCAAAGAAGATCGTGATAAAACCTCTTTCGTTACAGCACGAGGTGTTTATTGTTACAATGTCATGCCTTTTGGGTTGAAAAACTCTGAGGTGACATATCAACGACTCATAAATATGATGTTCGCTGAGGAGATAGGAAAAACTATGGAAGTATATGTTAACGACATGCTTGTTAAAAGTGTAAAGGAGAAAGATCACCTCGATCATCTGAAGAAGTCGTTTGAGATCATGAAATGATATGGGATGAAGTTGAACCTTCACAAGTGTACTCTTGGAGTACGAGGTGGAAAATTTTTAGGATATATGGTAATGGAACGAGGTATCGAGGCGAATCCTGAAAAGATTGAGGCAATACTTAACATGGTCTCTCCGAAAAGCTTGAAAGACGTTCAGAAACTGACAGGTCGAATGGCTAGTTTAAATCGATTCATTTCGAGGTCAACAGACAAAGGATTGCATTTCTTCAAGGTTTTTAGGAAAGTAAAGAGTTTTATATGGACTGAAGAATGCGAGAAGGCATTTCAGGAATTAAAAGTATATCTCACCTCCCCTCCATTGCTAACGAAGCCTGTGTATGGGGAACCACTTTATCTGTACTTGACAATTTCATTAGTAGCAATAAGTGTTGTATTGATAAGAGATATCGAGGGAGATCATCGTCCAGTATATTACGTGAGCAAAATGATGCGTGGGGCAGAATTAAATTACTTGCACATTGAAAAATGGGCATTGGCGCTTGTGACTTCGGCGCACAAGTTACTACCCTATTTCCAGTCTCACCAGATTGTGGTCTTAACCGATCAACCTTTGAGGCAAATTTTGGCCAAACCTGATGTGTCGGGTAGACTCATAAAATGTACCATAGGGTTGGGTGAATTCAGTATTGAATATCGAAGTCGAACGGCAGTCAAGGCACAAGTAATTGCTGATTTCTTAATGGAGATGGCGGCGACAGGGGTGGAAGTTGTATCAGTGGTAAGGTTAGCACAACCTTGGATATTGCATGTGGATGGTTCATCAATGATAAGACGAGGTGGAGTTGGGGTATGGCTTCATTCCCCTGATGGATCGGATATGGAATTTGCAATAAAACTGAATTTTGATGTAACAAATAATGAAGCAGAATACGAAGCTTTGATAGCAGGTCTAAAAATGGCAGAGAAGCTGGAGATAAAGATTATTAAAGTATATACTGATTCGCAGTTAGTGGCAAAACAGGTTGCAGGTGCGTATGAAGCAAGAGAAAAGACGATGATAAAATACTTGGCGAAGGTAAGAGAGTTGATGCTAAAATTTGAACAAATTGAATTATGTCCAACACCAAGGGAGGAAAACGATCGTGCGGATGCGTTGTCAAAGTTTGCGAATCAAATAACGGGCTCTAAGAGTCGTAAGGTCACACTCCTGGTAACGAACCATTCTGAGATTGAACTTCCGATGATGATTGCACAGATAGAAGAAGAATCGAATTGGATGAATTCGATAATAGACTATCTCTCTCGAGGTAAACTGCCCGATGACCGAGTTGAAGCACGAAGGATAATCAATAAAGCAGTGAGGTTCACAGTCCTTGATGATATGCTATACAAACGATCCATCGGGGGACCACTGCTCCGTTGTTTGGGGACCTCAGAGGCACAGTATGTGCTGCGAGAAATACACGAGGGAAACTGTGGAAATCACTCGGCAGGAAGATCGTTAGCTCAAAAAATAACGAGATAAGGATATTTTTGGCCTACGCTCATGAAAGATGCACAAGATTTTGTTAAGAAGTGCAAAGAATGCCAACTCCATTCTAATGAAATTCATCAACCTGGAAAACCCATGGAGGTGATAAAAATTGCATACCCATTTGATCAATGGGGTATTGATATATTAGGTAAAGAAATATAGCATTCTAAAATGTTTATAAAAAGAAAAAATATAAAATTATATATAACAATTTAATAATTGTAGGACCATTTCCTCCGACACAAGGTCAAAAGAAGTTCATTATTGTGGCAGTGGAACATTTCATGAGTGGATTGAAGCTGAAGCCGTGGCTGGTATCACGGAGAAAGTTATTGTGGATTTTGTTTGGAAAAACATTGTTTGCAGGTTAATATGCGTAAAATATATATATACAGTATATAATAACGATGAATGCTAAACGATGAAGCCCACCCAGTCCAAAAAAAGCCCTAAGGGGCGGCCACTCTAGGGTTTTTGGAGTAGCCTCCAACTTGTTCCACAAGCTAGTTGAGTTTAAATAGGACTCCTATAGTGGAACAAACCCTAGGTGAAAAGATAACATTACACAACACAAAAGGAAAATAACTCTCTCCCCTCTCTCCTCTCTAGCCGTCCACTCTAGCAAGAAAAGGAGGAGTTTCGGGATCTTTGGAAGGATCGTTTCGCGTGAAGCTTTAGAGACAGGAGCCCTTGGAGGATTGCTGTTCTGCAGAATCAATAAATGAATCAAAAGGGTATGTTTATTTATTCTAATCAATAAATGAAACAAAACAAAAAGAGAGAAAAAGGAGGGTGGCGGCGCTAATTAGTGGCGGCGAAAACGCCGCCCTAGCCGTGCGGCCCAGCGCACTTCAGTTCGCTTAAGGGCGTTGGGCCCGGCCCAGTGTATTAATATATATACATATATTTTTATATATTTTATATTTAAATATATATATATAAACTAATAAATATTAGGGTTTGACCCTAATAGACAAATTGGACTCGTGATTTGTCAAAACTCTTTTTTCCGAAAATGTTTTTCTTAAAATCAAATTGGATTTAATTAAGTTAAATTAGATTTGACTTTAATATTAAATTGGATTTAATAATATCATAAATTAAATTGGATTTTTATTTATGATTTGCGACGACTGAATAAATAAAATTTATTTAAGGTTGATTATATTTTTCCAAAATAAATAAGGAATAGGTTTGACTTATTTCCTAAATAATAAATTGAATTTATTTCCCTTTAAAATTGAAATCAAAATTCATCTCTTCTAATTAAATTAGATTTAATAGGTTTTTGAATTTCTTTTCGATTTTAAACTTAAAACCAACATAAACTTAAATAGTTTACTTACATGCTTTGATGTATGTTGTGGTGGATGCTTCCATGGACTTAGGGTTTAACCGCTTTGGTATTATCTTGGTTGTATTGAGCAATTGCCCCCCCAGTTTGTACTTTTAATTGTGGTAGTTTAATGTATAGGGCGCTTTCTGAATTGTGTAAAATAGAGGTAGGACCTTTTCTAGCTTGGAACCCGAAGATCTATTAGAAATTAGATTGATAATAGACCCCTATCTCCCTGATTCATCTATTGGCTTAGATCAATCTAGAATGTCCATGGAAATGCATGTTGTTAGAATAACTAGGTTTTCTATGCATGCATGATTATAATCCATATATGCGCGTAATAAATTAATGTGCAAAGTGAGACCTTAAATTTTTCAAAAAATTCTCCCACTTTAAATACTAAGTAAGTAAGGGATATTGGATATCCTGGCTCTCCATCAAACTTGGAAAAGATGGGATTATGGGTTATGCATGGCATCGTCCCGACTAATGGGGGTTATACATTAATTCATGATCCATATCTCATCAAGTGCATTTGATGCTATCGGTCGAAGCAAATCTTATCCCATATCACCGTTACAGGTTGCAAGATAAGATTCAACTGTTAGATCGATAGGAGTTGATAGGAAAGTACTTAGATGGATCACCACCAATATTTCGTTACAGGCTGAGGTTGAGTGATCCATGAGCCAAAGGCAGATTGAATCATCAGTAGGACTGGTTGACATGGCATGTCACTTCAAAAGTTCCAATGAGCCATACATCGTTACAGATTGCAACTCATTGAAATTTTTGAAAAACTCAATCACTCACTATGAAATCTTCCCAACGAGATTTCCGTTCATTGCAGTGGGAGTGCAATGGTTCGAAAAATGTAGTGGGAGCCAAGTAAAAAACTAAAGTCCTAATTTTTACTTGGGTACAACATAATTATCTAATAGAATCTTGGTCGTTTTCTGCAGTTATATTATCTCTCTCAAAATGGTTAATAACTTGTTAACAATGCTTAAGAAAAATGTCCTCACTGGACCAAACTACAGTGACTGGGTCAAGAAGCTAAGAGCTGGTCTCAGAAAGAAATCACTTGAGCATATTTTAGAACAAGATGGTCCAACTTTCCCTGGGGCTGAAAATGGAACATCTGTTCTCAAAATCAACCAGAAATGGAATTCTGATGCTCAAAAGGTCACCAGTTACATGTTGAAGTCAATGAGCAAGGAATTGAGATATATTCATTTGGATATGGAGAATTCCAAATCCATCATGCTTCATTTGGAGGAAATGTTCGGGGAACATGGAAAATCAATTTGATATTATTTATCGAAGGAACTTTTCCAAGCAAGAATGGGAGAAAATGATGAAATAGCAAGTCATGTTATGAACATGATATCCATGATTGGAAGACTCCAGACTCTGGGAAATTTCATGGATTTTCATCTACAAGTAAACCTTATTCTTCAATCTCTTCCCAAGTCCTTTTCTACTTTTGTCACTGACTTTAAAGTTGATGACCTGGGAGGTTCCTTAATGGATCTTAAAGATAGACTTGTTTACATACAAGCTCTCATGAGAAGGGAATTGGAAGATGATTTACCTCTAAGTGGACTGCTCGGCGTTACTTCTGATAACCATAGAAGGGGAAAGAAGCGCCCAAGAATTGCAACAACATGTATTCACTGCCAAGAGGTGGACAACTGGAAAAATGACTGCCCTAAGCTGAAAGCAAAGATTACTTCAGGTATGGAACTTAATGTTTTAGAAACAAATTATTCCTTTACCACATTTTCAACTTCCTGAATTCTAGACTCTGGGGCTAATGCTCACATATGTGTTATGAATCAGGAGCTGGAAAGAAGTAAGAAGCTGGTGCATGGTGAAGTGATGATCAATGTGGGCAACGATCATAGTGTAGCAGCCTCACACATTGGCACCACTTCCCTTAGTTTTTCACCAGTAGCTATGATCAAATCCATTAGAATTCTACTTTCAATAGCTGCATACCTGGATTATGAAATATAGCAGATGGATGTGAAAACCGCCTTCCTAAATGGATTCCTCAAGGAGGATATCTATATGGAGCAGCCCAAAGGTTTCATATCTAATACCGATTCTCATAAGGTCTGCAAGTTAAATAGGTCCATTTATGGACTGAAGCAGGCCTCTCGCAGTTGGAACCTTCGTTTTGATGAAGAAGTACGAAACAACGGCTTTATCAAAAATGAGGATGAACCATGTGTCTATAAAAAGGTCAGTGGGAGCAAGATATCACTCCTGGTACTATACGTGGACGACATTCTACTTATAGGGAATGATACAGGTTTGCTAACTTCGGTTAAGACATGGCTTTCAAGCACATTCTGCTTGAAAGACTTAGGAGAAGCCACCTATGTCCTAGGAATTCGGATCTACAGGGATAGATGGAATAAGATAATAGGTCTCTCCCAAGCCCTCTACTTAGAAAAGGTCCTAAATCGATTTGGGATGGAAAATTCTAAAAGAGGTCTTTTGCCCATGAGACAAGGAATTCATCTCTCCAAAAAGATGAGTCCTCAAAGTGAGGAAGATCGAAGAGAAATGAGTACCATCCCCTATGCCTCGGCAGTGGGAAGTCTTATGTACGCGATATTATGCACGAGACCAAATCTTGCATACGCTGTGAGCGTGGTAAGTAGGTTTCAAGCTAACCCAGGCAAAGAACATTGGATGGCCGTGAAATCAATCTTAAAGTACTTAAGAAGAACTAAAGATATGATCCTCACATATGGCAATGGAGAAATGAAAGTGGATGGTTATACTGATTCGGATTTCCAATCTGACATCGATGACCAAAAATCCACTTTTGGGTTCATATTCACTTTAAACGGTGGAGCAGTGTCTTGGAAAAGTTCCAAGCAAAGCACAACTGCCGATTCGACCACCGAAGCTGAATATGTGGCAGCCTCGGAGGCGGCCAAGGAGGCTGTTTGGATAAAGAAGTTCATTACTGAACTTCAAGTTGTTCCTAACATGGAGCTTCCGTTGCCACTATGGTGTGACAACAACGGAGCCATCACGTCAGCAAAGGAACCAAGGTCTCATAACAAATCCAAACACATAGAGAGGAGATATCACATAATTCGAGAAATTGTTGGAAGAGGCGACATCGCCGTGCAGAAAATAAACTCAGCTGATAACGTAGCTGACCCACTCACTAAGCCATTAGCACAAGCGGTGCTAGAGCAACAATTTGAGAAGATGGGTATAAGATACCAAAGCGATTGGCATTAAGTGCAAGTGGGACATTGTTAGGTATATGCCCTAGATGCCAATGAGGACAAATAGTTAGATTAGGGTATCTTATTATGTTGTACAAACTATTGAGAATAAATTAATAAAGGCATTTATATTTTGTTCATATAAATCTTTATGGCATCTAAATAAGTATTGAACATATAGTCCATGTGAATAAAGGTTTGACTCTTTGCCCTTTATGGAATAAAGACGTGGCATGGGAAGAGTCTTACACCTTTTCACTTGCGCATTAAGATTCGACTTGTATGACACATGCTCTGTCGATGAGTGCCAGTCGAACACTATAGGGATAGTGAGAGCAGGTATCATAGATATGTCAATGGAATTGACATATTCGAACACGGCTTGTAGTAATCCGATCACATGGGTATTTACTCAGTGACTGTCAATGATTGGATTACTGATCATAATAGTATGCGTGAGCCTTAGACCTGAGGGTTCATGATCAATGTGCTTGTATTATTGGATCTGTTACCAGAGTAGTTAGGCCCATATCACCTGTCGTTGGGGTCAAGCTCGAAGTACGATATCAATAAGACAAGTAGCAGTTGATCAGTGATCGCCAAGATGGGATTCACTGTCTCGATAGTAAACAAGAAAGTATCCTGTGTGATTATAGACTACTGAAATTATAAGTCTTTGGCCAAAGCATAAACAACTAACTCATGTGGGACATTGAGGGTAGTTTAGTAATTTCAATATGCTATAATCTAATGCATAGTATCAAGTTTAGTGAGTTTGACATTTTTCATGACTCTCACTTGATCGGGATACGTCAGTGAAGGGCTTATACTCATATGGTATTTATGGTCAAGAGGTTCGTAAAATGATTCATTCATTTCGTACTCAATTGGGTTACGATGTGAGTCCACGAGACTGGCTAGGTGACACTCACATCCTTAGGTAATTCCTCCCTTTGCCAATTGAGACGAACCTAAAGAGTCGCACTATAAGAAACGAACGGGATGTATCTTTTGTGTAAATCTTTTTGAAAGAATTAAATGGACTAATTGATTTAATTAGATTAAATCAATTAATTAAATAATTAATTTAATTAGATTAGATCAAATTATTTAATTAGTATATTAATTAATAGGAATTAATTAATAGTATCTATTATATTTAAATTGGATTTAAATTTAAATATATGCAGATGGGCTAGAAATTAGACAAGACAATTAAAAGCCCACCCAGTCCAAAGAAAGCCCTAAGGAGGCGGCCACTCTAGGGTTTTTGGAGTAGCCTCCAACTTGTTCCACAAGCTAGTTGAGTTTAAATACGACTCCTATAGTGGAACAAACCCTAGGTGACAAGATAACATTACACAACACAAAAGGAAAAGAACTCTCTCCCATCTCTCCACTCTAGCCGTCCACTCTAGCAAGAAAAGGAGGAGTTTCGAGATCTCTGGAAGGCTCATTTCACGTGAAGCTTTAGAGACAGGAGCCCTTGGAGGATTGCTGTTCTGCAGAATCAATAAACGAATCAAAAGGGTATGTTTATTTATTCTAAATTTCGCGAAACCCATGGAAAAATCATCAGATCTATTTTTGTGATCTACCGGTAGGAATCCTAGAATCTTCCGCTGCAATTCTCTATTTTTACTGTACGGGATTCCTAACAGGTGCCATATGAGTTTTTGGTTCATTCCATTCCTATTATGTTTTCTAGGCATAGTATTAACTATACATTGATTCCGGACATTCAAATAGTATAAGCCATTAATTAAAGATGCAGATCCAACACACTTATTTCCAAAATAAATATCGCAAGAATTATGTTTAAATGTAAACAAATATCCTTTCCTGACCAATACAGGAATAGAAATAATATTCTTGAGCCCAATGGGCAAAACAAGGCAATCATCTAATCTAATTTTATGTACAAAAATTAATGCAACAGAAGTAATTCCAATGTGAGTCGCAGCTACACTGTGTCCGCTTCCTACATTGATCATCACTTCGTTCTCATCCAGCTTTTGACTTTCTTCCAGATCCTGGTTCAAAACACAAATAGGAGCACTAGCTCTGGAATCTAGAATCCAAGAAGTAGAAAATATCATCAGAGAACAATTCGTTTCAAAAACATAAAGTTCTATACCTGATTTGCTTTCAGCTTTCAGTACAGGACAGTCACGCTTCTAATTCCCCACTTCCAAGCAGCTGAGGCAGGTGTCTTCATCCCTCATAAGCTTAGTCCTAGACTTTTTCACCTTGGATATGATTGGTTCTCTAATGCGCCCAGCCAGTGGGTGATGCTGCTTCGATCCTTTCTTAGAAGACAGAATAGGAACTGTGAAAGCACCAAATCTTTTCTCCATTTGTGATTGTGCTATGACGAGCTTGTCTAACAAGATTTACAGTGATCCTTCAATGTCATTTAAATCGAAGTTGATGACGAAGGCAGAGAATGAGTTACAGAGCGACTAGAGAATGAGATCCACCTAAAGGTGGAAATCCATGTAGTAGTCCATAGAGCGGAGTTTTTCTAGCATGGATATCATGTTCAAAACATGATCAATAACATCATCTCTTTCTCGCATCTTTGTGTTGGAAAGCTCCTTCGATACAAAGTATCTAATGGACTTGCCCCGTTCCCCGAGCAGTTCCTCCAAATGCAGCATGATAAACCTGGGACTATCCATGTTTTCATGCGTGCATTGCAATGCAGTGCACATGGAGTTCAACATATAATCCCTTACTTTTCTTGCATCAGAGATCCAATCCAAGTACGCTAGTATGACAGATTCTTCCTCATTGACCCCATGCCTTTGTGGTTGATCCATCTCTAGTGTATATTCAAGTGATTCATCATTGAGGACCGTCTTCAATGCCCTAATCCAATCAAAGTAGTTTGGTCTAGTGAGGACATTTTTCTCAAGTAGTATTGTCAAAGGGTTAGTCATTGTGATGGAAATAAACTGCAGAAAAATAACCAAGAATTCAAATAAAACTCATTAGTCATTGAAAGTCCATGAAGAAGTCTACTTCTTCATTTAATTACAAAGGCCCCCAATTTCAAAATTCTCTATTTCATTTTAATATCGAAAGTCAACAAAATATCAATTTTATTTCGTCCTTTCAAAATTCAAGTAAAAGCCCATGTTTTTGAAAAGTCCATTTTTAGGTCCAGGCCCAAAAATTAGTTAATTGCATTTTAAACCCAAAACATAAAATTACAAAATAGCCACACAACGCCAAATTGTAATTAACCAAAATTTGGAAAACCCCTAGAGTTCCGACCATCGGCGATGGCCCCTTTTTGATTCGCCAATGCAACGAGGTTCCAGCCCGATACACACATCGTCACACATGATGGCATTTTATCCCACATCGCCCTCCGCGAAGGCTTCTGGCTATTCGCTGCTCACACGAGCTACCGTTGTCCTTTGACAGCAGAGGTTTCGGTTGACCCACGATGGCATGCAAGTGTTGTCGCGGATTCAATACTTTTCTTCCACCGTCGAACCCAAAACACGCATGAATATTCATAAATAAAAAACGTAGCCATATCCAGATTTTATCAAAAACACAATTTCAAATTTCAAAAATTCATCTTTCAGATCCAAATCAATTTTCAGATTTAAACGATTTCAACTGGTCCAAAAATAAGATTAAAAAATCCATTCCATTTTACATACGATAAAGCAAATTTAAAGCATATAAACATAAACACAAATAAAGAATCCGAGCCATGTCAAACCCTTGGCTCTGATACCACTGTTGGGATCTGTGGAGCCCCAGGGACATCGGCGCAGCGGAAGAACATGGATTTTTAAAAAAATCCGGCATCTCCAAGTTAGGACTAGGTAGACATGGTACCATCGGATTCAAAAACTAACTAAAAGGTGAGTTTTCTTGTGTTTACCTCTTGAAGAATAAAACATCAACGTCTTTTTAAGAAACTCCCTACTACACCTCTCCGGATGGATTTGCTCTAGTACTCCAAGTGTTGCGCCTCTAAGTTTATCCACACCTTAGCTCGTATCCTCAATTATCTCCACCATTGCTAGCCAAGAGAATATCAAATTTTAGCTTATGAAAATGGGTAGGAATATATTTGGTGTTCTTCGTACTGAACACATGAGTTGGAAAAATCAACTTGTGACAGAGATGAAGATAAAAAGAACACACAACTCTTAATTGTGATAAGTGAATTAATTAAGTTAAACAAAATATAACAATACATATATATATATATACACACACATATGTGCCCCACGGCACATATGCCTCATCTTACACGCCACTAAGGTCGTGTATACATAGATATAGATAAATATACACACACATATATAGTATAATTAGCACATGCTAACTAATAAATATTCTAATATTATAATATTATTATACATATGTATATATATATACATATATATAAAGCTCATGCCTTATATAATTGCACACGGTCAACCGTGCACCATATACACACACATATGTATATAATATTATATTATTAGAATTTCTTTCTTTCTTTTATTCTCTTCCTTAGTTAATTATTAGATTAATTATTCTCAATAATTAACTAGGCCTTGGATTAATTTCACCAATTAAACCAAGGCACCTATCTTGTGGTTCGATGTCCAGCAACATCACCACGACTTCCTAGATGTTAACGATGAAAAGCAAACATATCCAGATTTTGATCTTCATGCGAGTCGAATTCCTCCATCTTTTTACGGTCTAAGGCTTAGGGTTTGGCGACGATCAAACCCTAGTAGCCTCGAAAACTATGACTATGTTGGTTCCACTAATGATCTGGTCTTCTAAGCAGGGATCACCAATCCTCTTATAAGACTATGCTCTGGCCAGAGAACTTTATCAATCATCCAGCTTCACACAGCAGCATAGGAAATGCCAGGCTGTAAGCCCTAGATGGATCCCTTGAAGACTGCCACTTGTTCCGCTGTACTACCAGACTATATAGAACATACTCACTGTATAACTCTACTAGAGAGCACATGTTTATCAAAGTATAGTGGGTAGTACCCTTTCCAATGACATCTCATGTCTGAGGATTATCTCACGCTACGAAATCCAAGGACTTCAAGTTCGACAGCACCAACGAGGAATCCTCAGCGGGGCCGTTCAATTCCATACTCATCCAAAGTATGAATCTTCATGTATGTATTGGACATACTAGCCATCGACAATGGAATGTGTCAATCTCTTGGGAGAGTTACACGCACGAACAAGTCTTAGTGAGGCCAGTGTGTTGGGGAAAAATTACCAAACGCAGCGGAAAACGAAATTAAATTTTTTTAGGATTTTCCCCATAACAGGATCAATTTCGGGGTTTTATCACACGTATGTATGATAGGGTAAAACAAACTTTACCCATTGTAGCGAAGTGGTTGATAATTCCTACGATCTTGAATTCTTCAATTCTTCGCGAAATTACTCCGACTGACTTTTTCTTGTGATGTTGTGTCACGCAACTTATGGCCTAGGCTTATAATTAATGCAATATTTCTATCACTTAAGTTATTACCTTGGGCTCAAATTAAGCGCATAAATACTCCTAGTGGCCGCCCCCTTCATTCCTTGGTGTGCCATTTGGTTCATCAATTTGATCTAAGTGTAATCTAATATTTAATCAATTACCTTAATCCAATTAAATAATAGATCACTTATTTAATTAATTTTATTTCTCCAAGAAATATTATATTAATTAAATCATAAATAAATTAAATTATTTCTTCAAATTATTAATTCTATTTATTTCATTTTAAGTATCCAATACTTAAAATATTACCACAAGAAATATTCCATTTTCCATCAAATTTTCCTTTTTAAGCGTGACTCTTTAAGTTCATCTATATTTGGCAATGGGATGATTCCATTTAATATGGGTCCAGCCTGGCCAGTCAAGTGGTCCATATTTTAACTTAAATAGGATGAAATTATTGTGATTCGGTCTAGCGGATAAAAGTTTTAATCTGAATCATACTCGAGAATCCAATCCGGGGATATTCATGATATTCAGCATATAGATCAATTGACGAGAATTGACAAGAGTAATCGAATTACCTTTTCGTCTATTGAATCTCAAATTATCAGCAACAACCCCGGACTCCTGCCTCTAGATAATCACGCGGAAGAAAAATTCTCTGAGAAAAGCTTTGAATTCCTTGAACTATTCAAGTGCTTTGGATTTATATTTCATCAGATACACTAGACCATACCTTGAGGGGTCATCTGTGAAGGTTATAAAGTACGAAAAACCTCCAAGGGCTGCATCCTTAAGGGGCCCACAAACGTCTGTGTGGATTAATACTAAAACTTCATTTGCCCTTTCTAAATGTCCAGTGAACGGTGACCTAGTCATCTTGCCTTTGAGGCACGATTCGCAAGTCGGATACGGGTCAGACCCAAGTGGACCAATGAGCCCACGTTTTTCCAACTTGTGAATGTTAAATTCAACGGCATGTCCCAGTCTAAGGTGCCATATGAGTTTTTGGTTCATTCCATTCCTACTATGTTTTCTAGTCATAGTATTAACCATACATTGATTTCGGACATTCAAATAGTATAAACCATTAATTAAAGATATAGATCCAACACACATATTTCCAAAATAAATATCGCAAAAATTATGTTTAAATGTAAACAAATATCATTTCCTGACCAATACAGGAATAGAAATAATATTCTTGAGCCCATTAGGCAAAACAAGGCAATCATCTAATCTAATTTGATGTCCAAAAATTAATGCAATAGAAGTAATTCCAATGTGAGTCGCAGCCATGCTGTGTCCGCTTCCTACATTGATCATCACTTCGTTCTCATCCAGCTTTCTACTTTCTTCCAGATGCTGGTTCAAAACACAAATATGAGCACTAGCTCTGGAATCTAGAATTTAAGAAGTAGAAAATATTATCATAGAACAATTCGTTTCAAAAACATAAAGTTCTATACCTGATTTGCTTTCAGCCTTTAGTACGGGACAGTCACACTTCCAATGCCCCACTTCCAAGCAGTGGAGGCAGGTGTCTTCATCCCTCATAAGCTTAGTCCTAGACTTTTTCACCTTGGATATGATTAGTTCTCTAATGCGCCCAGCCAGTGGGTGATGTTGCTTTGATCCTTTCTTAGAAGACAGAATAGGAATTGTGAAAGCACCAAATCTTTTCTCCATTTATGATTGTGCTTTGACCAGCTTGTCTAACAAGATTGACAGTGATCCTTCAATGTCATTTAAATCGAAGTTGATGACAAAGGCAGAGAATGAGTTACGGAGCGACTATAGAATGAGATCCACCTAAAGGTGGAAATCCATGTAGTAGTCCATAGAGCGGAGTTTTTCTAGCATGGATATCATGCTCAAAACATGATCAGTAACATCATCTCTTTCTCTCATCTTTGTGTTGAAAAGCTCCTTCGATACAAAGTATCTAATGGACTTGCCCCGTTCCCCGAGCAGTTCCTCCAAATGCAGCATGATAAACCTGGGACTATCCATGTTTTCATGCGTGCGTTGCAATGCAGTGCACATGGAGTTCAATATATAATCCCTTACTTTTCTTGCATCAGAGATCCAATCTGAGTACGCTAGTATGACAGATTCTTCCTCATTGACCCCATGCCTTTGTGGTTGATCCATCTCTAGTGTATATTCAAGTGATTCATCATTGAGGACCGTCCTCAATTCCCTAATCCAATCAAAGTAGTTTGGTCCAGTGAGGACATTTTTCTTAAGTAGTATTGTCAACGGGTTAGTCATTGTGATGGAAATAAACTGCAGAAAACTAACCAAGATTTTCGATTAGATGTGTTATTTTGTACTTTCAAATAAAATCAAGGATTTCAATATTTACTTGACTCCCACTATTTTTCTCCAAATATTGCACTCCCACTGCAATAATCGGAAACCTCGTTGGATTGCTTTAATAGTGAGTGATTGATTTTCCCAACGATCTAAACAAGTGGCAACCTTGAACGATATATGGCTCGTTAGATCATTGAGTTGATGTCCAACATCAATCAGTCTAACTGATGATTCAATCCCCTTTAGCTCATGGGTCACTGAACCGCAAAATTTTTCGATATATGGGTGGTGACCCATCTGAGTCATTTATTCCATCAACTCCTATCAGTCTAACAATTTAATCTCGCCTTGCAACCTTGAACGATATATGGGGTAAAACAAATGCACTATAAAAGATAGAGTACCATGTCTTGATGCATGACCCCCTTATTTCGGGAAGATGTCATGCACTAGAAATGAACCCACCTTCTAAAGTTTGATGGAGAGCTAGCACATCCGACGCCCCTTTACTTACTTAGTATTTTAATTTGGGAGAATTATAACATTCGATAATGTTATTAAGTTGGTCTCACTTTGCACATTAATTTCTTTGTCGTGTAATAATTGGAAATGCATAAGAAGAAGCCTAGCAATTCTAACAACACACACGTGTATGGACTATCTAGATCAACTCAAGCCAATGAGTGACTGGGGCGGGGTCTTGTCTATTACAAGGATTGGGCCCTATACAAAGATCTAATCTTCTTGATTCTCCAAGACTTCATGTGCCTCCATGAACCGCCATTTGGACCTATCTCTAAAACAATTACATAGAAATAACCTATACAAAATTCTATGAATTGTAGATACAAACTGGGGGCTCAAAACCGGCCCAATACAACCCAGGTAAGACAGCAAAAATAAAACCCTAAGTCCATACATGATGTCACCATGACATATATAAGGAGCACATAAACAATTTAAACACATATGTAAATTTATCCTTTAAATCTAATTTAATGTGTGATTAAATATAATTTAGTCTAAGATTAGATCCAATTTAATCTATGATTGAATCCAATTCAATCTCTTGATTAAATCCAATTTATTCTTCAATTAAATCAAATTTAATATCATCAAAATAAATCCAATTTGGTTTGAATACTTTAATCTAATTAAAGATTAACTATCATCAAATAACGTCTAATGGGTAGTTTAATCTAAACACATAGCAATATCATGTAAAAGGAAAGCGATATTTAAATCTAATTCAACAAATCCAATTTAACATATACCAACTTTGAAAAGGGAGTTTTAAATCCAATTTAATGCTTTGACCAATTCTAAGTTCATTTGAAATTTTTCATGTTTAAATCCAATTTAAATAAAATAACTAAATCCAATTTAGAGTAAAATTAAATCTCATTTAAATTTCCTAAATCCAATTTAGGGTTCTTGAATAAACTTAAATCTAATTAAAATTTATTCACTAAATCCAATGTAGAAGTTGAAACGAAATTTAATTAGGTTTGTTTACTTGATAAATATTTAGGTTAAGTTTTTCAAATTGGATTGAACCAACATAATTAATTAATTGATAATTGGTCAATCCAATTTAAATCATTTGGGCCAAGCCTTATAATTGATTATGTTAGGCTCAATACAAAAAACCAATTAATTAAACAACAGTTGGGCTTGGCCCAGTTTTATTAATTAATTACGTTGGGCCAAGGCCAGCAAAAATTTAACCTACGCTGGGCAGAACAGTGTGCCGGTCCCGACCCAGCGCTACTTTGTGCGCTGGGCTATATATACCGGTCAACGTTGGGTCGATGCGCTTGGCCAATCCCAGCGCTATACATTCCGGTGTTGGGCTTTAGCCCAACATAACCTTAATGTGTTGGGCTAAAGCCCAATACCATTACTGCCGTCGGCCCAAGCAATAGAGATGCGCCGCTGCTACAGTCGCCCACTGCCGCTCCGGCGGAGGTGCGCCGCCCCTTCGGGAGGCGCGATTTTCCAAAAATTTGCAATTTTCTAAAAGTTCATAAATCCAATTCAATTTTTTCGTTTTACCCAGTAAATCCAATTCAACTCATGAAAAATTAATTTTACAGATAAGCATGCATAATACAAATTACCCTAATTTAAATACAATATGTAAATTCATGTTTGTGATATTTCAAACAATTAAAACACATAAACATACAACGAATATCATGAATTTCCCGAATTTTGGCTTTGATACCACTGTTGTGATTTGGTCTAGCGGATAAAAATTCTAATCCGAATCACACCAGAGAACCCATTCCGGGGATATTCATGATATTAAGCATATAGATCAATTGACGAGAATTGACAAGAGTAACCAAATTACCTTTTTGTCTATTGAATCTCGAATTATCAGCAGCAGCCCCGGACTCCTGCGTTTAGATAATCACGCGGAAGAAAAATTCTCTGAGAAAAGCTCAATCTCCTACAAGGCAATAATTGTAGGCGGCTAGTTGGATGGAGATGGAGTGATTTTTCTTTCCTAATGCTCTAGGTTTATTTTGGCTCAGTGTCAGATTCTACAACAATGACTTCTGTTCTTGTTTGGAGTTTGACACTGACTGATTACTTATACCAAGTAAAAGACTCCCCTAGGTTACAAATAAGAGGGGGCGGCCGAAATGGCCTTTGTAGATGGGCTTCGGGCTTTGTTTTGACTTAGTCCATGTGTAATTAATTAAATCCAAGTCCAATCAAATTGGTAATTAATTAATTACATTAATCCAATTAATATAATTCAACTTATAAATTAATTTCCAATAAATTTAACTTATTAATTAATATGATTTAATTAATTTATTTAATCCAATTAAATATCTTTAGTTAAATCATGCCATCTATTTTGTCAGTCAATTCACATCAAATGTGATTTTACCAAAATACCCTTAGCTTAAGGAAATATTCCTTTTCTTCACATAGCGCGACTCTCTAGGCTCGATTCAATTGGCAATGGGAGGATTCCAAAGGATAAGGTTGTCACCTAGCCAACACCGTGGAACCAAATTGTAACCCAATTGAAAACGAGATGAGCATGTCATCATGAACCTTGACTACGAATACCATATGTGTATAAACTCTTCACTGACGTGACCTGATCAGGAAAGAGACATGATTTAGTCAAACTCATAGAACTTGATATTGTATTTAGAATCATAATAATGTGAAATTACCAAACTACCCTCATTGACAATCACGGGATAGTTTATATGCTTTGGCCAAAGAATTATAATTTCAATTACTTAAGATCGTACAGGTCACATACTCATTTACTTTCGAGACGATGAATCCTGTTTGGCAAGTTATCTTATAACATCGAATACACTATTGGATCGTACTTCGAGGTCGACCCCACCTATCAGGTGATACGGGTCTAACTACTCTGATAACATATCTAATACTACAAGCATGTTATAAATGATTCCTCAGGTCTAAAGTTCACACATACTATCGCAATCTTAATCCCAATCATTGACTGTCAAAGAGTAAATGCCCATGTGATCGGATTAATGCGAGTCGAGTTCAAATATGTTAATTCCATTAATCATATTCATGACACCAGCTCCCACTATCTAATCAGTGTATGACTAGCACTTCCTTGTCAAAGAAGGTGTCATATGAGTTGAATATTAATGCCCAATCAATATTCGTGAACTCACGAACTCCCAGTTTCAGAGATTAAGTACTGGATTGTTCCAGTGCCTCCTCTTGTCCATAAGTGGTGGAAAGTCTATCTTGAAATCTCTTGGACTAATTTGTTTAATACAGTTAAATGCTATTAGATTTATATGAACAAAATCGAAACCTTTATTCTATAAATAGAAACATCAAACGTTTTATATAAATAACTTATCTAAGCCCTACTAAGTCTAATTCCTCATAGGCATTGAGGGCATATACCTAACAGAACTGATTAGATCATGTTTACCTTTCTATTTGTAAATACCGTATGAATACAAACTCTTCGTTTCCTTATTCTGGTCAAGTGAGAGTCATGATTTTTAGTCAAACTCACTAACTTGTCACTATGCTATATTTAAAATAAGTTCAGATCAGTGAATGCATTGGCCAAAGACTTTAAGATCTAACTTACTTATAAATGCATAGGATAATTCCTCGTTCACTTATGAGGGAACAAATCCTATCTTGGATACCACTTAAGAATACTACTTGCCCATTAGGTTGCAGTTCGAGGTTGACCCCACCAACGGGTGAATTGGGCCTAATTACTCTAATGACGAACCTAATGTCACAAGTTTATCTTCAACTCGAATCCTCAAGTCTAAAATTTAGGCACACCTATTACAATTAATCAATTCTATCATTGACTATCAAAGAGTGAAAACTCATGTGGCAGAACCGATGCGAGTCATGTCTGAGTGACAATATCTCCATCAATGCACCTACGATATAAGTTCTTCACTACTTCCTAGTGATTTACAGGCACCTTTCTCGTCAAAACTCATATCATACAAGTTTTCATGATTTTCGATGCCCAATTGAAAATCTTTAGCTTGCAGACTATTTTAGTACACAAGTATCAAACTCCTCTAGTGCCTTAGAGTTAACTCTTATGTTCATGGACTTATAGTTGATTACAATATATAAATGCCAATATAAATATAAACTAAAATGCCTTTTTATTGATTGATTCAAAACAATTACAATTTGATAATGCATTATCATTTACTAATCCTCTAGTGGCATTTGAGGATATTAACCTAACAATATCCCACTTGGACTCAATGCCAATCACTATGGTATCTAATACCCATCTTCTGAAGATGTCGATCTAGCACTGCCTGTGTCAAAGGCTTGGTCAATGGGTCAGCAACGTTGTCAGCTGAATTTACTCTCTGAACAGCTATCTTGCCTCTTCCAACGATTTTCCTTATTATGTGATATGTCCTCTCCATGTGTTTGGATTTGTTGTGAGACCTTGGTTCCTTTGCTTGTGCAATATCCCCATTCTTGTCACAATAAAGTGACAATGGTAGCTCTACACTAGGGACCACTTGAAGTTCTCCAACAAACTTCCTAATCCTAAAACCCTCTTTAGCGGCCTCTAAAGCTACTATGTACTCCGCCTCAGTAGTGGAATCAACGGTTGTGCTTTGCTTACAACTTTTCCAAGTCACCGCTCCACTATTGAGTGTGAATGTAAACCCTAAAGTGGATTTGTGATCATCTATATTAGATTGAAAATCTGAGTCAGTATATCCATTCACCTTCAAATCTCCATGTCTATATGTTAGGACCATATCCTTAGTTCTCTTCAGATACTTGAGAATATTTTTTTACAGTAGTCCAATGTTCTCTTCCCGGGTTAGCTCAAACGACTTACCACGTTAACCACATAGGCTATATCTGGCAGTGTGCATAACATGGCGTATATCAGACTACCCACTGCAGACGCATAGGGCACCGTACTCATTTTTTTTCCTATCTTCCTGACTTTGAGGAGACATGGACTTTGAAAGGTGCACTCCATGTCTCATGGGCAAGAAACCTTTCTTAGAGTCTTCCATCCTAAATCTCTTTAGTACCTTCTCTAAGTAAAGAGCTTAGGAAAGTCCTATCATTGTATTTGTTCTATCTCTGTAGATACAAATCCCTAGAATATAGGTCGCTTCTCCCAAGTCTTTCATGGAGAATGTATTTGAAAGCCACCTTTTGACTGATGTGAGCATTCCTACATCATTTTCTATGAGTAGAATGTCATCCACATATAAGACAAGGAAAGTGATTTTACTCCCACCAACGTTCTTGTAAACACATGGTTCATCTTCGTTTTTTACAAAGTCGAATCCTTTGACAACTTCGTCAAAATGTAGATTCCAACTCCTAGAGGCTTGCTTAAGTCCATAAATGGATCTCTTAAGTTTGCACACCTTATGTATATCAGACCTAGATGCAAAGCCTTTAGGCTGTTCCATATAGATAACCTCTTTGAGGAATCCATTTAGGAAAGTCGTCTTTACATCCATATGCAATATCTCATAGTCCAAGTGCGCAGCTATTGCGAGCAGAATTTGAATAGACTTGATCATTGCCACAGGTGAAAAGTTCTCTTGGTAGTCAATTCTTTCCTTTTTACTATAACCTTTTGCTACAAGTCTTGCCTTGTATGTGTCAATATTTTCATCCGGGCCTATCTTCCTCTTATAGATCCACTTGCACCCTATAGGCGCAATGCCATCAGGACGATCCACTAGAGTCCAGACTTGGTTGAAATGCATCGAGTCTATCTCTGCCTGCATAGCTTCTCGCCACTTTGCAGAGTCGATGTCCATCATTGCTTGATCATAAGTACAAGGGTCGTCCCCATGGACTCCAACTGCTATAGTGTGGACACCTGGTTCTTCTTTTAGCAGATACCCGTAGTACCTATCAGGTTGATGTGGTACTCTACCAGATCTTCGCAACGTTGGTTGTGTTTCATCAGGTTCACTGTGTGTTTCTTGAACAGTTGTCTACCTAGTGTTTCATCTTGTTCATTAAGAGCAATTTTCCTACCTGCACCACCTTCTAGAGTGAATTCATCTTCTAGAAAGTGTGCTTGCAATGCAACAATGATCCTTTGATCATCTTGCATATAGAGAAGGTATCACATGGAATCCTCGGGAAAATCGACAAAACGTCTTTTAAGCGACCTTAATTCCAATTTCTCTACCTTCGTCTTCTAGATGTAGGCAGGGCATACCCAAACCCTAATGTACTTAAGGTTTGGTTTCCTATTTCTCCATATCTCATATGGAGTCTTAGGAACGGATTTGGAAGGACATCTATTTAAGATATGAACAACTGTAAGGAGTGCATGTCCCCATAAAGAGATGGGTAAATCAGTGTAGCTGAGCACAGGTCGAACAATATCCAATAGTTTTCGATTCATATGCTCTGCTACCCCATTTATTTGTAGAGTTTCTGGTGGTGTGAGTTGCAATATTATCCCATGTTCCTTTAGAAACTGATCAAACTCGTCACTCATGTATTCACCTCCACGATCTGACCGTAGAGTTTTTATATGATGACCAATTTGTTCATCCACCAAAGTAATGAAATAGTGGAAACCTCCACGAGCCATTTATCCAAATGGTCCGCAAACGTCGGTGCGCAAAAGTCCTAATCAAAAGTCCCGGTGAAGGGTAATCTAGCTATTTTGCCTTTGAGGCAAGATTCACAAATCGGATAGGGATCCGATCCCAACAGGTCAATTAACCCATCTTGTGTATCTTTCGCTCGCCGACATGGCCTAGTCTTAGATGCCACTTTAAGCTTAGGTTAGTACTCTGCCTACCACGCTTCTTTGAGATAACATTTGCAACACACTCATTTTGCATGTTTAAATAATAGAGGTCATTGACTAAAGTAGCAGTGCCAACAATCTTATCTTTAAATAAAATGTTGCAAGTATTGTCAATGAAATTAAAACATAATTGTTCCTAACCAACATAGGAATTGAAATAATGTTCTTAAGCCCCTTGGGCAGAACTAAAACATCCTCTAAAACCAAAACATGTCCAGATGACAAACATAAAGAAGTTGATCCAATGCGAGAAGCCGCAACACTCTGCATGCTGCCTGCACTAATCATCACCTCTCCATGATCCAACTTCCTACTTCGTTGTAGATCCTGATTCATTACACAAACGTGAGCACTAGCTCCAGAATCAAGTATCCACGAAGTGGAAAATACAGTTATAGAACAATTGGTTTCTAAAACAAAAAGTTTCATACCTGGTGTATTGCTTTGATTAGGGCATTCCCTTCTCCAGTGGCCCATCTCACCATAGAAAAGACACCTACTCGATTCTTTTAGCACTTCCATGAGCTTCTTGTTCTTTCTTTTCTTGCTTCCTATTTCTCTACGAGCCTTGAGGGGTGCTTCTATTTTTCCATTTCCTTTTCCATACTTGTTGACATTCAATGGTACGTGTTCAGGATTGGAAATTGCATTCCCTTTTCTATTCCTCCTTATTTGTCTTTGAACGAGCTCGAGTTTGGTTGTGAGCCTAGCTAACGAACCCTCGATATCATTCATGTCAAAATTCATGACGAAGTAGTAAAAGGAATCAGAAAGTGACTGTAAAATGAGGTCAACATAGATGTGAAGATCCATCTAGTAATCTAAAGACTTTAATATTCAATTAATGTCATCATCTTCAGTACATGGTCTCCCACATTTTCATGTTCCCTCATTCTTGTTCTAAAGAGTTCCTTCGATATCATATACCGAACGTTTTTACCATTCTCTCCAAACATTGAGTCAAGATAGAGTAGTATGTCTTTTGCATTCTCCGTCCTTTCATGAGAGCTTTGCAACTCATTGCACATTGAGCTCAACATGTATCATCTAGCTCAATGATTATCACAGACCCAGTCCATGTAGGAAATTCGAACCCTTTCATCTTCCCATATTACCGGTACAGGAGGACGTCTGAGTTCTAGTACATACTCAATCGACTCACTACTTAGGACCATCCTCAAGTTTGTGAGCCATTCTATGTGGTTTGGTCTAGTCAAAGTGTATCTTTTTATCAAATCAGATAAGGGCTTAGCTGACATTGTGAAAGAGAGATAATAAACAAATAACTGCAGACAAGTAAAAAATTTTATTAGATTCTAATGTAATTGTTGTTCCAAGTTTAAATTAAGGACTTTTAAAATAAACTTAGCTCCCACTACATTTTTCAAAAATCCACACTCCCACTATGGAATTCGGAAGTCATCGTTGGAAGGCTTCGTAGTGGGGATTGAGTTCTTTAACTAGATTAATAGGTTGCAACCTTTTACTGGTATTTAGCATAATCAATCTATTAAAGTGATGTCCAACATCAACCCGTCAAATGGATAATTCAATCCCTTTGTCCATTTTTCATCAAATCTCAACCTTTTAACGATCTTATTGATTTATGAATAATTTAAGTTCAACCCACTGACTATCTATTAGTATAACAATTGAATTTCACCTTGCAACCTTTTGCTGGTATTTGGGGTGAAATTTGTTTTCGACCAATGGCATTTCATGCACTTAGGAAAAATATAAAATATATTTCAATATATAACCCTCTTGCTTAGAGACGATATTATATATCAAATATCATTTTAATTTCTCCTAAGTTCAGTGGAGGACAGGATACCTAGTACCCTTTACTAATTTAATATTTTTCTAAGTGGGAGAGTTTAATTATTTAATAGGTCTCACTTTGCACATTAATCCATTTCATATCATGCATACAAACATGGATTAAAATAAATAAATAGCAATCCTAGAAAGCTAACAACACATGATTCATGGACTATATTTCCTAGATTGAAACAAGCCAATGTTTCAATCATAAAATAAAAAAGAAACTATACTAAAGCTTCCAAAGCTCCTTCTTGAATCTCCTCAGCTTAACTTGAATTTCTCCTTTGGGCCTATTCTATTTCTATCTATTACATTCAACATATTTTCACCTATACAAAATTTATTTAGAAAGAAAATAAAAAAATAGGCTCAAAATGGCCTTTACAACCCATCAAAAAGAAATACAATTTAAAAACGAGCCTAAGTACATGAATCATGTCTCCCATCATATAACATGTCAAACATGATATTATTCACATAACACACGAAAAATATATATGCTAATATTTAATTAAATTCCAAATTTAATTATGTTTTAATATTCTTGAGGAAACTAATTTATTTAATTCTATTTGAAAATTCAACTTTAGTGAACTCCAATTAATTTTCTAATAAAATCGAATTTTAATAAAAAATTAACTTCTAAGTTCATTACATTAATTTCACAATAGATGTAATCTAATTTAATTCAAAGTCCAACTTTAATTAACATTAGATTTGATGAAAATAAATAAAATCTTATCAAATAATTAATATTATTTATTTTTTCTTTAAAATCCAATTTTAATCAAATTTAAATAATATATATTATTTAATAAATGACCCGAGTCACCCACGGATCGACCCGGGTCCAATTACAGTTGAGCGAGCCCATCAGGCCTGCGCTTGCACAGCGCCGAAGCCGCCAGCGCCGCGTCGCCGCCACGGTGACGGGTCAAAGCTATAATTTGCAATTTTATTTATCCATCACATTAAAATTACATAAAATCTAATTTTTTTTTAATTTCTAACGAACGAAAATAAATAATTCCTCAAGAACACAAATAATGCAAAATCCACATATCTAATCTTGCATCAACAAAAACATAAACCATGCATAAATATCACATAATTTACATACGCCGAACACCGCGATTTGGCTCTGATACCACTGTTGGGGAAAAATTACCAAACGCAGCGGAAAATAGAATTTAAATTTTTTAGGATTTTTCCCATAACAGGATCAATCTCGGGGTTTATCACACGTATGTATAATAGTGTAAAACTAACATTACTCATTGTAGCGAAGTAGTTGATAATTCCTACGATCTTGAATTCTTCAATTCTTCGCGAAATTATTCCGGCTGAAACTATGTTGATCCAAGCAGTCCAATTGTTTCGTCGGAAATAGTTGATGGAAAAAAACTTCCTCCTTTTCTTGCTGAAGGGCGACGGCTTTAGAGAAGAAGGGAGAGGAGTTCTTTTTCTTGTGGTGTTGTGTAATGCAACTTATCAGCTAGGCTTATAACTAATGTGATATTTATATCACTTAAGTTATTACATTGGGCTCAAATTAAGCCCATAAATACTTCTAGTGGCCGCCTCCTTCATTCCTTTGTGTGCCACTTAGTGCATCAATTTGAGCGTAGTGTAATCAAATATTTATTTAAATAACTTAATTCATTCATGAATCCAATTAAATAATAGATCACTTATTTAATTAATTTTATTTCTCCAAGAAATATTATATTAATTAAATCATAAATAAATTAACTTATTTCCTCAAATAATTAATTTTATTTATTTAATTTTAAGTATCTAATACTTAAAATATTACCACAAGAAATTTTTCATTTTTCTATCAAATTTTCCTTTTTAAGCGTGACTCTTTAGGTTCATCTATATTTGGCAATGGGAGGATTCCATTGATTATGGGTCCCACCTAGCCAGTCAAGTGGTCCATATTTTAACCCAAATAAGATGAAATGATTAGATCATTGTTACCTTTCCATTTGTAAATACCGTGTGAATTCAAACTCTTCGTTTCCTTATCCCGGTTAAGTGAGAGTCATTGTTTTTAGTCAAACTCACTAACTTGACACTATGCTATATTTATAATAAGTCCAGATCAGTGAATGCTTTGGCCAAAAATTTTAAGATCTAACTTACTTATAAATGTATAGGATAATTACTCGTTCAATTACGAGGGAACGAATCCTATCTTGGATACCAGTTAACAATTTTACTTGCCCATTAGGTTGCAGTTCGAGGTTGACCCCATCAACGGGTGAATTGGACCTAACTACTCTAATGACGAACCTAATGTCACAAGTATATCTTCAACTCGAATCCTCAAGTCTAAAGTTCAGACACACCTAGTACAATTAATCAATTCTACCATTTACTGTCAAAGAATGAAAACCCATGTGACAGAATCGATAGGAGTCATGTCTGAGTGACACTATCTCCATCAGTGCACCTACGATATAAGTTCTTCACTACTTCCTACTGATTGACGGACACCTTTCTTGTCAAAACTCATATCATACAAGTTTTCATGATTCCAATGCCCAATTGAAAATCTTCGGCTAGAGGACTATTTTAGTACACAAGTATCAAACTCCTCTAGTGCCTTAGAGAGTTAACTCTTGTGTTTATGGACTTGATTAAAATATAGAAATGCCAATATAAATATAAACAACTAAAATGCCTTTTTATTGATTGATTAAAAACAATTACAATTTGTGTCCTATCATTTACTAATCATCTAGTAGCATTTGTGGACATTAACCTAACACAGTGATATCCCACATCTCATAGCCTCTATGACTTGGAACGTGTTTTAGGATGACGGTCTTTGAGAGTATTCCATAGGTATCCCGACCTCCTCCCCTAACCATATATAATCCATGAGATCTTTATCTATACTCTCCTAAGTAGTCGAAAATAAAGAAGCATTCATACAGGTTTGATATAATCTAAATGATAAGACTGTCATAGTGTTTATGATCCAGTGTTCAAGCCAACAGATGGCTCGTCGGGCATACAACACTATCAAATTTTTTGTCCACCTATAGAGAGGAAAAAGATAGAATTTTGTCTTCTATTTTCTCCAAGAAAACTCGCCCCTACTCATTATTTCTAGACAAGATTTTGCTCATGTGTTGAGATTAAATTTTCACTGTATATTCCAACCTTCATAAAATAGGCTTAGATTCAATCTAAAATATTATATAGGTTAGCACCATATATATATATATTTATTGGGAACTATACGGAGGTGTGGATACATCTTAGAGGCAAGACGATTGGACAGCTTGTAGATACATGGAAAAAGTCGGAGCTTGGATTTCGAAAAAAGGTGGCCGACGGTTTTTCAAAGAATCAATGCAACGTGATTTTGTTCAAGTTAATTGATTAGAAACTTGTATGAGGGTAATAGCGCGAAAGGTATTTCGTGTATTTAGTTTTTGTTAGAGTATATGCCCTCGAATGCCATAAAGAGGATAGATTTATAGGGCATAAACATTGTAACTAAACTATGGTTTTTCTATTAATATAAGGCAGTTGATTGTTGTTTTCTTATAGGCATTTACAAGGTGTGAATAAACAACGTAAAGTCCTTGATGACAAGGCGAACCTTCTACCTCCTATGGGATAGGAGGAAAGGCACTAGAATGGTTTGACCCTTGACATCTAAAAAGGTTCGCAAGTCTAAGAAATATTGATTGGGCATCAATAGTGAATAAAGACTTGTATAATGTAAGTTTCGACAGAGAAAGTGTCAGTCGTACACTATGGAAATGGTAGTGGGAACTTATATCATAGACGTGTCAGTTGGACTGATATGTTTGAACACAGCTTGGATCAGTTCATCACATGGGTATTCACTCATTGACAGTCAATGATGAAACTGATAAGTAGTGATAGGTACGTGTGAACCTCTGACCTGAGAAATCGAGTTGAAGATGTACTTGTGACATAAAGTCTGTCATTAGAGTAGTTAGATTCAAATCACCTGTTGGTGGAATCGACCTCGAAGTGCAACTTGATGGGCAAGTAGCATTGTTAACTGATTTGCAAAATGGAATTTATTCTCTCATAAGTGAATGAGTAAAATATCCTATGCGATCATGAATAAGTGAGGATGAAAGTCTTTGGCCAAAGCATTTAAATACCTCAACTTATTATGAGCTTAGGCATATGGTCAAGTTATATGAGTTTGACTTTAAACCATGACTCTTACTTGATTGGGATAATAGAATAAAAGGTTTATACACGTACGGTATTCACGGCGTAAAGGTTTGGAATGATCCTATTCATTCGTTCTCAATTGGGTTACGGTGTGAGCCACGAGACTGGCTAGGTGTCACTCACACCCCTTTGGATTCCTCCCAATTGAGAGAAACCTAAAGAGTTGCGCTTAAAGGAAGTGCAAAAGAAAAAACATGGGAAAAAGACTTGAGAGAAATTCACGGCATTGGATGCCGTAATTAATTAATTAATTATTGGATAATTTAATTAATTAATTAAATTAATGAGTTAATTAATTTCTTGGAGAAATTAAATTATAAATTAATTAGGAATTGAATTAATTGGATTATCAATTTATTTATTGGATAAATAAATTATCCGATTAATTAATTAGCAAGCAAGATGAAAGCCCGAAGGCTTCCGAGCCCACTAAGGGTCGGCCAAATGGATGCCCAAATAGGGCTCTTGCATGCTAGTGTTATTGTTTCATAATGATATAAATATATCACAAGGTAACACAAGGAACTTACATAACTTTCTCTCCAAGAAAAAGTCTCACACCCCTCTCTCTCTCTCTCTCTAGCCGTCTTTGACAAGGAAGAAAGGAGGAGTTTTTCATTTTTTATTCCAGCGTGACGAATTGGAGACGTTGGCAAATTCGGCGTTAGAGAAAAGGATCACGTTCAGAAATCAACATACGCGAGAACGGTAATTTTTCTATACACAATTAAACACGAGGATTAGAGATGATTCGGGCTTTGGGAATTAAATTTACTTTCCGCTGCGTTTTATTCGTATAATTCCCAACAGTTTTTTCTCGTTTATATTAGTTTGATTAAACCGGACATTAATCCTGTTTCGGTATAGTGTTTATTAAATTTTTAAATTCCGATGTGCTAACTTACCTTGGGGATTACCCAACCCAACACAATGCTCCCACGAAAGAATGGATAGTTCTAGGACTATACCGCTACATCTCAAAGAGTTGTTTGGAGAGCACGGTAGGATTGTTCGATATTACATATCGAGGGAGCTTTTCAGGGCTAAGATGAATGAAGATGACAACGTGGCTGTGTTGGGATCGCTGATAGGATTATGCCCTCGATGCCAATGAGGATATAGACTGTAATAGGGCGATAAGTTGTATTATGCATATTTTTATCAATAAAGGCATTTAGTTTGTTCATATAAATCTAATTGGCATCTATGATGTATTGAACGTAAAGTCCTAGTGTACTAATGTAAGCCTTCCACTCCTTATGGGATAACGAGAGGGGCACTGGAAGGACATAGTACTTAGTCACTAAACATGGGTTCGCAAGTCGGACGATCTTGATTGAGCGTCAAGATCTATATAGACTTGTATAACACATACTTTGACAAGAAGTGTCAGTTGAATGCCATGAGATGGTGGGAGTTTGTGTTATAGATATATTCATGGATCCAATATATTTGAACATGACTCGTAATAATCCAATCACATGGGTTTTACTGATTGACTGCCAAGGATTAGATTATTGGTTATATTGGTACATGTGCACCTTTGACCTGAGGAGTCGATGACACAATGTGCTTGTGACGTTGGGTCTGTTACAAGAGTAGTGAGGTCCAATTCACCCTTTGGTGGGGCCCATCTTGAAGTGCAACTTTAATGGGCAAGTAGCAGTTGTGAAGTGACTGCCAAAATGGGACTCACTATCTCGGTAGTGAACGAGCACATATCCTATGCGATCATAGGTGGCTGAAATGAAATTCTTTGGCCAAAGCATATAAACTAACTCATGTGGGACATGGAGGGTAGTTTCGTTATTTTGAGTCACTATGATTCATTGCATAGTATTGAGTAATGTTAGTTTGACAGCTTCCATGACGATCACTCGATCGGGATATATCAATGAAGGGTCTATACATGTACCGAGAGGTTCATATGATTTATTCATTCCGTACTTGATTGGGTGAAGATGTGGGGTCACGGGGTTAGTTAGGTGTCACCCGCATCCTTTGGTATCCTCCCATTGCCAACCGAGATGAACCTAGAGAGTCACGCTATATATAAGAATCAATGAGGAAGTCCATTCATGTATGGAGCTTTGTCATTTGATGACAAAAAGGCTCAACCTTCGAACGTTGCTTAGAGTCACATTCGAATGTTGCAACATTCGAACGTTAGTCAAGGGCACGTTCGAACGGTTTGATGTCGGGCAACAAAATTTTATTAACAACGGGCTTAGCTAGGCTAGACTTGACTCACTCGAACAGGCCTTTGAGGCCAGATATCACATATCCTTAAAGATTTATATCAATTATTTCAATCTTTCTATTAATGTATCTTTCAATTATTAAAAATTGTAAATACAATTTTTTCAGTCAAAAATTTAAATAATTTGACTACTATGCATCCATCTCATAATTTTTAAAAGATTAAACTGTCTTGGAGATCCGAAACATTTGCTCTTGACTTCTGTAACCATGCATGCACCCCTTCGTCGAAATTCTTTTCCAAATGGCAGAAGTAGGAAGAAAGATGGAGAACAAAACATATTATTAGCTTAATTATAGGAATGTAGAGTTTTTAATATTTTTTCTGTCAAATTATTGTTTTTGAATGAACAATTGTGCTATTTCCGTGGTCGGCTATAACAGTTGTCTGTCTTTATCTACTCTTCTACGCTCACTGTATATTATACTTGACGATAAATTAAGCACCTTCTATAAGCAAACGCCATATATATCTTCTATTTAATATATATACACATATATTATATACACTATCACAGCCACTGGCTCAACTTGGTCAGAAGCTTTTGGCTTCGTTTTCGGAAATTCCAAAGTCAAACATTTACATATTGGTAAAGTAAACACATATGCATGAAAAATTTGATCTAAATTAACATAAACGCCACAAAGTTGTAATGCACTTGGGATGATATGTAGCTAAGAAAAACCCTAAACCCTGAACCTACAAATATTAGATTTCTAAGATACTAAATTAAATGTCCCAAAAACTGAGAAGTCGTGTGTTTGAAGGATGATAAATTGAAACTAATTAACAACTTCAAATTATATTTCCTTGATTACTAGGTCTTCCATATACCCACCAACCATGTGAAAGTTTGCATTGACACTGCAATTGAGGATGATACACCGCTATCAGTCCCTCTAGATGATGAAGTGCGCACGATTTCTGATGCTTTGGGTACCCTTGTTGCTTGGCCTATGAGTCTTGTCATTGTCAATGATGCATCGATATGTAATTAATAGTTAGCCATTAATAAATTATAACAACTGTTTAAGGTTACTAAATATACTTTGGTGTGTAACATTCACGTTTTGTTTTCTTTGCTTAAATAGTCTTTTGGACCATCCAAATCAGTTGGAAACCAGAAATCAGGGACGTCCAAGCACTCTGTTGTCAAACCAAGACCTCCAATGGCCAAGCCTGCACGTGAAGGTGACAGATGTGAAGACCTTGTTCTAGATGGACTCCCTAGGGAACTTTTATTTCTTGAAAAGTTCATGAAGAGGATGTCTATTGATGACCAGATCACTTTTGACTTGGAGAAAAGAACTATGAATATTGAATTCCAAGAGTATATTGCGAAGGAAGAGATCTGTCACCTTTTGTGTCAAGAAGAGATAGGAGCCTCTGTCATTTCAGCGTACATCAAGTAAGTTTTTTAATTATTTTATTGCATCTGAACTATGATTATTTTCGTTACTCAATTTTATTTTATGCTCAATGTAAGTTTTTGTGGGTTAATTGCGTGGTCCCATGGTCCCCGCAAGGAAAGAAAGTCGTTTCGGGTTCCTTAGCCCACATGCTATATCTGCGGGACCAGGTATTGGTCCCCGTCAGCAAATTGAACAAGTGGAATTTATAGCAAATGCTATGACAGAGAGCGCACAGATGAATAAGTTATTTCTTGCACCTTACAACATCGGGTGAGCTACTAAACACCCAACTTTAATTTGTAAAACCTGTTACGCAAAACTAATTTTGAACTTATCTTTTGAATGCTTTTTAGGAGACATTGGTTGTTGATTATGATTGATCCATTTGAAGAGGTCGTTTGTTATCTGGATTATTTGCATGGTGATCTGGATAACCGATTTGACACGAAAGAAAAAATCATTCAGTAAGTTTTTCATTCAATCAATGTATTCATTATATTTAATATTATTTTTAAAGTGTATATATCTTCCTAGATTTCACATATTTCCTTGTTTTTTGTATTTTTTTTACAGCTTTGTGTTGATATTTTGTGCAAATCACAACAACCAAATGAAGAAATCCAAAAACAAGACCTGTAAACGAATTTGTATAAAGGTTAGTGTTTTCTAGTTTCAAGAGATTATTCATATAAAAGTTAGTGTTCTAATACAATTTTGATTACTTTTGTAGTGCCCCCGACAGACAAACGACGTAGATTGTGGCTTCTTCATTATGAGATTCATGAAAGAGATTATTAGCCACGGAGAATCTTCAATCCCACTAGCGGTATGCGTAATCCTAATACTTAGGCTATGTATGGTTAGGAATTTTAAAAATATTTTCATTTTTTGGATCACCAAAAAATGAAAATACACAGTCTAAACCAAATTCAACAGAAAATGATCAAATTTTAAATACACTGCACATTCCCCTATATAACAACCAATCATTTCACATCATTAATTACATTATCCCACTATCCAACTCATTCTCTTATTTTCCATATTTTATATAATAAAAATACCTATTCAATTTTCCAATATTCCAATTATTATTATTAAATAATATTTAATAGTATATAATTTGTATAATATATAATCCACTATTCACATTAATTACACTAACTATTATAAATATAGACGAGCAAGATTCAATTTTCTTGAATTTTTAAAATATAAAATTGAAAATAAAACACGAAATGGAAAAAGAATAAAAATCTAAAACTAAAAAGAGATGAAAAGGTGACCAAAAAAAAAAAAAAAAACTAAAAATGAAAGGCCCCCCACCCCAACCTCCCAAACCCATACCCGCCCCCCGCCCCAACCTATGAACGCCCCCCACTGTCTGCCTCTTTTTTTTTTTACTTTTTGTCTTTTCATTCTATTTGTATCCCCACCCCCAACCCATAAACGCCCTCCACTATCTGGCTGCCTCTTTTTTTTTCTTTTTGTCTTTTCATTCTATTTGTATAATATATATATATATTATATTATGTGTGTGTATATGTATATATATATACACACATATATACATATTACTTTATTACCAACTCATAACATTATTCAAAAAAATATTATTTTAATATATTTTCCCCCATCATCATCACATTCATAACCAACTCAATCATTTCATATATCAAATCCTAATAAAAATCAATTTTATATCTCATCTACACTACTTTCAATCAAATTTTAAAAATACATCCAAACAAACATATAAAGTCAATATTTTCACACGAATTTCTGTAATACATATTCCCCAAAAAAAACTCAGAATTCATTTCCGAAAACACAACCATACGGAGCCTTAGTTTCTTTCCCTTTTGAAGTTATTAAAGCTTTGGTAGGTAACTGAAACGTCCTTTGGGTTTGCAATCTCTATCTTGCATTACTTTCCTGATTGTCAATTCCCCTTCTACTCTCAAGTGCAAATTGATGAAGTACGTAGCGAATTGGCATAATACATTTTCGAATGCGCTTAGAAATGGAGTATGGTATGTTGTAAGTTGTGACTTTGTAAATTGTGATTTGATTTGTTGTATGTAAATTGTGATTGGTTTAATTAGTTGATAGTAAACTCGTGATTTGTTGGAGATCGTAAAATTTTGTTGTTGGAGGGAAGAATTGGTTATATTGAAGTAATTTTGAATTTTTGTTGTTTCTGTTGAATCTGTTGTGCTGTGCTGGTTTGTTGAATTTTGCTTTTGTACAAGAAGGTTATAAACTGAGCAGGTAAAATTAATATATATATATATATATATATATATACAACGGTTAAAAAATTAACTGTTGTAATAGGCCTGACCCCTGTTACAGCGGTATTTATTACAGTAGTTAAAACCGATGTAATAATATTGAAGACTAGAAATAATTATATATAGTCTAATTTGCATTGATTATTATCAGTTTCATTTTATTTTACAAGGCTAATTCAGTAAGTGAATCCAACCAAATTATGTGTATATTTTATTGACAAATACTTGATTGATGTCCCTTTGTCTAGCTTTTCTTCTTTCACAGTCGATCGCAAAATGCACAACGGACTTTCTATTGACTTCTCTAATTACATCGTTCAATTCCAATATACACTATTCTTAAAGTTATTTACTCATTATTAGGCGTTTTCAAGACTCAAACTTCTAGAACAATCACGAATAGGTGTAATTTTGTACCATAACTTCAAGTCTTAATTATAACTCCCTAAGAATCAATCGAAGTGACTTATTCGTGGTTATGCCTTTTGATTTCAAGAGACCACATATATATTCAAACCTCAGCTGATTTTTTTCTCTCGTCTCATAGCTAAAAGAAAAAGGAATTAAAAGATAATCGTTTGATATATTCCTTGGTCAAAGATTTCAAAAGTTGACAATAGATATAGACTCTCTATATATCGAGGCTTGTAATGTACTTAATTTGAGATTGAGGATTGGAAATGTGTAGAAATGACCTCAAATCTACTCATTGCCTTATTATAAACGCATCTTATATATATATATATATATATATATATATATATAATCACAAACCTAGTTCCACGTGAAGATCCTCTCTAAATTCCTAAACAAGTGGCATCAAGCATGGCATTAATACTCAAAAAAGAAATAAACCCAATTAATTAAGTAAATATCTGCAACTTTTAATAACGCGTCCAGGTTGGCATTAATTAATGCTATTCACACTACGTGAAACCCTATATATTGAGGCTTCTTTCTTTGCATGAGGCATCATTAGTCAATTTTGAGTGTATTACAAAGCTATTAATTATATCTTCTATTCTTTTTCTTTGAAACAAGAAACAAAATTAAAAAGTTTCGATCATTGTGCGTAGATCAAAAACTGAAAATGAAGAGAGAAGGGTTTAATTTGGTAGTAATATCGCTGCTGGCAGCGCTAGGGCTGAGCTTGTATGTGGGGCAGATGCATGCGGCAGTGACAATGCCGCCGGAGGCGCGGCCGTTGAAGAGACATTTTTACAAGAAACTCAACACTTGCGACTATTTGGAGGTTTATGTGAAGCATCAAGTGAAGTTGTGGTGGGATCAAGACAAGAGCATTACGGGAAAGTTACTTAAATTGCTCTATGCGGATTGCATGGTTAATGTAAGTTTTATCGATCTTCGTCGAACTTCTATTTATTTCTCAAAGATTAACTATATATGCGATACTCGGCTGAACGTACAATCTAATTCATGCTACATACGTACCTAAATAGACATGTTTGATATATACACGAATATATCGTAAAATGATATATATATTTATGATGTCCTCACCACATCGAACACATGACCGGTTCGACTGGATGAATTAGACCTTGAAGTATTCTATGGACTTCCATACATATATGATAGGCTCTATATGTGGAATTAAGTAGTGGTCCCCCTAAAAATCCATAAAGCATCTCTGTACAAAATTCGAATTGATCCTAGCTAGCTAATGTGTTCCAATTTTTGGACTTCAATACTACTTAACCTTTGCATTAAACTAAAAGATAGGCTGTTCCCACACTATACCACCTCATTTTGACATTTCTTTTATATCTCTATCTCTATGGAAGTGTGTATAAATGGATACCTTGTTATTATGTGCGTTGTTATCATATATAGTTCACTGTTAGGGATGATAGCATCATAGCACGAAAAATAAATAAGAAATAAGAAAACCTAAGCCTAAACATGAAGATGAAAACACGAGTATTTTAACGTGGTTCGGCATAACTTGCCTACATCTACGAGCTAACCTAGACTACATATTTATTTTTCAATGAGTGAATCAGAGTACATCATCAATTACAAGTAGAGTTCTCATATTTATAATAGTGGAGAAGTCTAAACCCTAATAAATTAGGAAAAACATTCCTAAATAACTAGGGAATAATTCCTAACACAATAGAAAACAATTCCAATCAAAGTAGGATTCAAGACATGCCAAAATAAGAAAAAACCGCGTCTACAACGACTCCAGCCGACGGACCCGCACCCAGGTGCCGACTGGCCACGCTTGGGCGCCGCTGGCAGTGCCTCATCGCACTGTGCGCCCCGTCTTCTGCATCCCGCGCCTAGGCGTGCATCTGGCTGCGCCTGGGCGCCATTCGGCTCGCCCGGAATCCCCGAAACATGCTTTTTCTTCCTTTTCGCGATCCCGATCAACCCCAACCCTTCTTGGCTCTTCTTTTTGACCCTATTTTGATCCGATTCCACCAAACTCATCATTCACGAATTAATTTATTTGTTTATTATCATGTTGTGATATTAACTTCGATAGATAAGTATGTGAAATTTCTCTGCTTTTAAAAAGGTAACTACGTACATAATAAAATGTTTTGAAGTCAATCTGATGCTTTGAAATTTTTCATTGTTACATTATTTATATATCAATCAATTGTCCTACCCCCTACATCCGCCTTTCCAAACTCAGATTTGAAGAACCTTTTACATAAATGGAATCTTGAAGAGCGAATGGCTATACACCAGCAATGATGTAATCACTATAATAAGGTAAAATCCGATGCAACATAAAAATCCTCCCTCCTAGATGCATCCTCAATAACAGACAAATATAATGATGCTGTTTGTAGAGCATTCATTATGATGTAATGTGTATGACATTAATTAGTTACATTGACGAGAATTGTATATTCGTGGATGTATGGGATCCCTCCTCACAAATACAAATGCCCTTCCCAACAATTACGTAAGTTATTTCTAAACCCATTATATGTTACTTTATTTAGAAGTATATATACAAATCGTTTATATTTATTATTAATGATGATTAGATCCAAAAGTTACTATCTGAAAAGCTTCACGCTCATCTAGATTTTATTATTTTAACACTTGAACAAGCACTTCTGTAGTCAGAAAAGTATATCCTGTGATCCTAAATCTAAGCCTATTTATTATATTGGTCTGATTTGTCGAGTAGTAGCTGGCACTGGAATTTGATTCATTATTATTTATTAGCCTTCACAAAAGTCTCATCTTCAATAGTCGATCATGATGGAGATAAAAGTACGAGATTTCATATTAACGGATAATTTTATATCAGATCAAGTCCAATGATCTAAGTGTAAATTCTATATTTATTTATTTCACATAAGTATTTATAAGAACCGCACACAATACACTTTATTATGTGAGAGATATAAATATTAGAACTAATAGATTCGGTCTGGCATAAATTTTTCCCATGCTAACCTAACATTTGAAAAGTAATTAGAATCACGTTTAAATATACTAAACAATAATTATGTCCAGCCCTTAAATTTAACAAGAAAAATTACTAATAAAATACTTTTCTCAAATTGAATGATAGTACTTTATATTTTATATCTTTTTGGGAAAATTACACTCGCACCCCCTCAATAATGGGATAATTACACAAACCTCATCTCATTAATTGATAATTACAAACATACTCCCTCATGTTAAAAATTTCTTACAATTGCACCCCCTGTGTGTAACAATTCTTATAACTGCACCCCCTGTAAATCTTACAAATAAACCCCCTGAAGGAATGTGTTTATAATTATCAATTAGCGAGGAAAAATTTGTGTAGCAACACCATTATTGAGGAGGTCTGTGCATAATTTTCCCAATCGTTTTTCTCTAACATACCAAACTTTAAGGTCTAAACATAGAATAAACATTATCGTACATGACAAAAGGAAAAGATTGAAAACGTAACATTAGAAAAACATGATGCTATAAGTTGGTTACTGTTAGCTCTAATAAAACTTTGGGTTTTAATTAATCTAAATGGAAAAAATGATAATAATGAGATGATTTCTCAGGGTTGCGATGCATCGATTCTACTAGACGGGCCTCACACAGAGAAAGATGCTCCACAAAATAAGGGGTTGGATGGATTCATACTGATAGACAAGATCAAGACGGTAGTGGAAGCCCGGTGCAAGCCTCGATCAGTCTCTTGTGCTGACATTCTTAACCTTGCTGCTCGAGATGCCGTTCATTTGGTAATACATACATATATATATATATATAATTCTATTTTAGATCATCCTATGATGTGACTGTTTGTGACTAAACACCAACAATGAACAAAACTGCAGGCAGGTGCACCATCATATCCAGTGTTCTTGGGTAGAAGAGATGGATTTGATTCAAATGCAGCTTGGGTGGATCTCCCATCGCCTGGTATCTCTATCCAACAAGGCTTGGCATACTTCCAATCCAAGGGTTTAGATCAACAGGATTATGCTACACTTCTAGGTAACTCTATAAACTAACCAACTTTCTAAAACTAAACAACTTCGAGGTATAAATACATACAAGCCCCCTCACCTATTGAATAATTACCACGAGCCCTTTGAAGTTTTCCAAATGACTAAGATACCCCTATCAAATCATAACAACTCGATACAAAGAGAGGTGAAACTGTAATGTGCTTTTACTCACAATCGCTAAAGTTGTTAATAAGTTTTTACTGACAAGTGAAGTTACGATAATATCTCAAACCTCCGGGTGTTTCTCATAGTTAGAGTCTCACGCAGGGTGTGTCCATGTAATTTATACTAACTTCAATTTTGTTTTGTTTTCTACATTGTGCAGGAGCACATACCTTGGGAAAAGCGCATTGCGCATACATCCGTGACCGGCTTTACAACTTCCGCAATAGCGGTAAACCCGATCCCTCCATGAGCAAAGCCTCGTTGGACAAACTCAGAAAGCAATGTCCACAAACACTGAGGAAAGGCCAGAAGGACCCGACTGTGTTTTTGACTGATAAAAACAGGGAGAGATATAGATTCACCAATACCTACTATTCTAATGTACTATCACATGACTCAGTTCTTGGGGTTGACCAACAGTTACTCAACAATTACAACACCACACAATTAGTGCTGGAGTATGCTGGGAGTTTCGAGAATTTAAAGAAGGGGTTTGCTTTGTCTATAAGCAGAATGGGAAGTCGCAAAGTTTTGACTGGGGAGCAAGGGGAGATCCGCCAAAACTGCCGCCTCACAAACAAGAATAATCCCAAGATCAAGTAGAAAAGAGATGCATTTGGAGTGCTCAAGTGGGATTTAAACAATTGATCAGCAATAAGAATATCATGCTTTTTACATTAATGGAATTCTTGAAATGAACCGTTCAAAATTTCTTTTGATTTTTAATTTTTTTTTTTTTTTTTTTTTTATGTTCTTTCCTTTTTTACTCGGAAATGAGTTGTGGGATGATCAAAATTGTTGATACATAAATAACTCTTCAAATATATGAAAAATCGTAAAAAAAAAAAGTGTCTATGAACCTAACCCGCATGTTGCAGCATTCCAAACAGACGAAGCAAAGCAAACTTTCCACTTCAATAGTCCTGGGGTGAAAGGCGAAGAGGATAGCATCACATTAACTGTATTCAATCCTTGCATATAAAATAAAAAGACAAAACATGATGTGCATAAGTAGAGGACTACTTTTTCCAAGTAGCCTACGGATTCGAATTTCTGAAATCACAACACAGGCCAATGCTATTCCATAAATCAAGCAGCCGAAGAAGATAGCCCTTAGAAATCTCATTTTTCTAACCACCATTTCCCCATAAGCAATCTTCTAAATCCAAAGAGGTTATGAGATCATTGTACGACATAATCAATATATAAAACTAGCAGAATGGATCCATCCACGAATGAATGGAAGTTGAAATAGTGAAACTTTTCAGTGTCTTTAGTAACCCACCCACCCTCCCTCACCCCCACCCCAAAAGACGTACTGGTTAAAGAACACTGTTGATTACATGATTTAACGAAATAGTTCGATGGGAGCCTTCACTTTTCGAGATAGAGAATATAAACAATGCCAGGAAACTTTGAAGAACTAAAACACAATATTATGTGCATACACACTATATTAGACTTGAAACATTTTATAATTAGGGCCAAAATTCAAAGGCTAATGGTCCTACAAATCTTTGAAACCGCTGGTTTTATGGAAGTTTACATCTAAATCTGGCCTGGTTTTATGCATTGTTCTCCACATCTCTGAGGCAATTCTTCTGATAACTATGAGAGAACCATTCGTGCACAAATGACAGCTAGCAAATATACACAGGTATGAGACGACCCATGAACAACAGTTGTCCACTACTTCAAAACCAAAGAATTTAGACATTAATATACTAGACTTTTGAGAGTTACATTTTTATGATAGTTCATGTTTTCATAAAGTAGGAAGAGGCATGAGAATGTTTTTAATTGATATGTGTAAAAGTTATAAAGCCAGAAGAACTTTGATACGAAAACAGTGATGCAACCTTCAGATATATATATAGACATAGATAATTCCATTTCCAAATTCATTTAACTTTCAATTCTACAAATTGACAGGAGAAACATGCTTATCTTAACAGATAAAATGGTTTCGGAAAGATCATATTCCTATAGTAACATCTGCTCTAGTATTTTTGATCGACAAGTTCTTTTAGTTGTTTAATTTCAATACCTATAAAGAGAAAGGCCATAAATACCGGATAAAGACCATCCCGCATAAAGCAGAAATCAAACGAACTACCAAACTAGAACTGGGATAACATATTTTTCCTGTCATTTAGTGGCATAACTTTTGCCTTTGCCTTATCAGCCAAGAATTTTGTAAGCTGTTGTGTAGATCTTAATAGAAATATTCCTCACTTGAACCCAAAAGACTAGGACACAATCATATGTAAGTAAAGAAAAAGTGAAATCATATTAGTACCCAAAGGTCAATAGAATTATTACTTTTAACATTCGCAAACTAGGCGCTCAGATACGCACTCAACTCAAACTCAAATTAAGAATATTAACACTTTCTGAAGCTCAAATTGGACCAGGAACATAAATGTTGGAGTGGAGTTATAATCTACGTGAAATTTTAAAAAGGATAAAAAAATTTAACAATTAGTAGTTGCAAAGTTGCACATAAAAGAATGTCTAAAAGTTGAAATGAATATCAGATAAAAGAAGACACAAGAATCAATACCTCCAAAAAGATGTTAAATGCGATCTGGAGGCACAAATGGAGGCATGTCCTCATCAATGCCATAGCACTTTGATACGAGTTCCTCCAAAATAAAGTCTATGTTCAAAAATAGTTTCCACTCAAAAAATTGAACCTCAAATTACCAGTAGCATCTCGGAGTGCCGTGGAAAAGATAATTATTTATATAGCAAATGTCAGAATTTAACTGCCATTTTGAGCTGCCGAATTCCTACTCTTGATTAGCTGTTTCAAGCACGATGTAAATTTTAGCAGACTATGGATGGATGGAAGATTATAAAACGAAAATCCAGCTCACAACCTAAAATTTTAAATTAAATCATCAGATGTTATACTTCACATCGATATCTCAACAAAAGTTTTATATAATGTGAAAAATAAGGTAAAAACATCAAAAATTAAACTCAGTTTAAAACTCAATTTATAACTGATATGTACAGATGTATGCAAAAGAAGTATTGACAGACCACAAAATGTTCAATTACTAGGAGCCATGAAGGAAAGATATGTGAAGCCATCAAAATTATTAATGCACATTGGCAAACAATTAACTGAAGCTACCTTGTAAAAGTACTTCTTTCGCAGTTTGATGGCTGTACGTATACATCTCTTGACTCTGATCTTTAATATATTGTCATTAAATATCTGCAAAATTCAGAATATGTGAGAGGAAAGAGAGAAGATAGGAGAGGTAGAGTGAACTTCATAGATAACAGATGTATTTTGGACTAAAAACCTATCCCAGCATCTAATCATTTTCCAGATCAGCAAAACAACGAACTGTGGCATTATACTTGTGAGAGGAATGCAGTTAATCGTTCTAATTATTTCATTTTTGAGCAAGTTCTTGCTTAAATAATATGAAAGATACATGGAAAACTTGACAAGAAATCAGACACAACGCTGACCATACTCCAGAATGTAAAAGAAATTAATTGAAAACAAGCAGGAGAGTTAAAAACTTGATTAAAAAGACAACCAGGGATTTCGACCCTCTTTAACCTTTTAACTTGTAAGAACATAAAAACCTCGACTAAAAGCTGATATAAATGCATGAGTACTCTTTAAGCCAACAAAATGATGACCCATGGTAGCATCCCCAGTAATATCTTATCAGAAGCCTCCAGAAGAGCAGATCAACTCATGCAACCCAAATATTAGCTAAACTCCAAAGTGGAAATCATAAGGATATGCTTTAAACTTATTGTCAGAAAAATTAACTCAACAATTTATCATAATCATGCAGGTATTCCTGAGCTTAACATACCAAGTACAAAGCACTGGTATAAATAATGATTTCAGTAAAAAGATTGATAACATTTTGGTTTCGCGAGAAACTTTGCAAATATTAGAAACCATAGAGTTCCAATACTTTATGCTTTTAATTTTGATGTGCTTTTAACTTGAATATGGAGTGTACAACCTTCTGATTTTCGAAGTCGAGTGAAAAAATTCTAAGCACTAACCACCATGAGTTACATTTTATTAACAAAAAAGAAATGGCTAAAGTAATGAAGAAGCTTTAAAAAAAATAAACTATTTCCAAAAATCTGCTTTTAAGGAACAAAAAAAAAACTTAACGAAATCACGAATAAGTTAAGAACGATGAATCAACTTCATATAATAATATAATTTACAACAGTAATAAGACTCAAAGGCATGGATAACGAAATGTAATCCACCTGCCTTTATTAGGTCATCAATTGAATGTGTTTCTCTGATAATTTTATGACGGTTCATAACAAGAATGGCTGCTACGCAAAAAACAGGCAGTTCATCATCACCATTTCTTGTCAATGAAACAGCCGTACGATTATGAAAATGATCATTCCTTGACCAGAAAGTTTTTGTCAAGCCACAAAAAGGTCTAGCTGATGTGGATCCCATTCCAGTGTTATCAGAGATGGAGCTTTCCATAATTCCGTGTTTTGATGGCAAGCCACCTTTGGAACCACCAGTGTTACTATCAATGTTTTCTTCTCCCGAGTCGCCATCTGTTTCCTTAGGTAACTGTATAGACAATACTTCTGGACAGTTCTCGTCCAGAAGACAGGTCAAGGATATATCAAAATCAGCAGCCCATATCATCTGTAAAGAAAAAGTAAGCGAAAAAGTGAGTAAGGTCATCTTACAAGATTATTAATTCCCAGATAGTGATATATAGATAACAAATATCAAGACATGTGAACTAAACTGAACATGCTAGCTCAGAAAATATGCCCTTGATAAGATGCAGTAATGTTAAATATTTGGTTCCTTCTTGTTCCTCAGACCACTTTCAGCAATTCATGTCAGTTCTTTAAGATATTTCTGGCATTACATTACAATGCCATCATTTTCGCAAGAGACAACAATGTATCTTCAGGAAGTATAGCCTCTAAAGAAAAGTTGAATAACTCTACCACATATAAGCAAGGACCCTAAGTAAAGATGGGAAGAAACAGTATTCGTAATGGGAAGAACTGTTTCTCGATTCCAATATTTAAGTTTTATATTTGAATGAATCACTATTAAAAAAAGTAATGTTCTTTCATGAATAGCTAATCAACATCCATCCTGATCATGCTCCCAAACATTGAGCATTCAGCCATTCCATATTACTACCACCCAGACAGTTTCTACAATAAAAGGAGATAATAAATTCACACTTCCACAGTACTAGCGAAAGAGAATAAAGCAAGGGGGTAACTATATTTTTGGTCCATCATTTTGTCAATAATTCAATTTGTCCCTCTAATTCAACCCTCCGTCAAACTTAATCCATTGCATTTCCACTTTTAAGAACAAAACATCCAGACCGTTTGAACTCCATTAAAATCTGACGAAATTGCATATGGCCATTAAGAATATTATAGTTTGGTTCTTTTTTGAGATTTTACGACATAGGAGAGAACAATTTGTCCCCCAATTCCTAGTAAAATGAAGTGGATAAAATATAAACTTTTGTCCCCCTATCCTTGCCACAACTAAAATTTCAGTCCTTCTGGTCTATTTTGAAACGAAAAATGATCCTGGCTGTTTGAACTCCAATAAGGCCCAAGGAAACTTACCCTTTCCTGAGAACAATACAGTTGGGAGATTTACGGAGTTGACCAAGGATGAGAATTACTGCTAGGAGCAACTATGACGATACAGAGTCCAAATACTTTTGGTGGGAATGCAGGAAATGGCAGTGCATGCATCATTAGAAATAGGGGTGTGAGTTGAGCCAAGCCGGCTCGTGAGCCTCACCGGCTCGTGAGCCTCACGAGCCGGCTCTAATCAAGCTCGACTCGAGCTCGAGATTCACGAGCTCGAGCTTTCTTTCGAGCTCGAGCTTTCTTTCGAGCTCGAGCTTTCTTTCGAGCTCGAGCTCGAGCCAAATTATCTTTGTTCAAAGCTCGCGAGCCGGCTCGCGAGCTTTTCTATTTTTAATATATTATATTTTATATTATTAATTATATTAATAAAATAGCTAAAAAGTCCACATATAGAAAAATTCCCTTTTCATTTCCTTCAGGGCATACATCAACAGCAGGTGAAAAATTTTCAGATCTAAAACATTTGAACCCTAGCCAACACTGCCCACCACTCCACCATCGTCCGCCAGCGTGAAGTCGTACTCCGCCACTGGAAAACCACCATAACTCCAAGCCAGCTTCACCCACAAGCCGCGCCGCCTGAGCTTGTTCAGCCCGTGCCGCGTCAAGCTCACCACAGCCAGCGCCGCCGCGAACCAACACGACCCCAACCCGCGCATCACCGCCGCTCCCAGCCATCACCACTACCTTCTCGCTGCTACACACCTCTTCATTCTTTTTCTTATTTTCCTGTTACAGCCTTTAGAATTTTGTGTTTCTTATTTGAATCAGTTTTTTTAGGTTAGTCTAGCAGAGGCATACATTGTTAAATTTACAGCCTTGTGAGTTGTGATGCAGATTGCATATTTTCAACTATTTAATGTGGATTTTTTGTTGCTTTAATCAATTTTTACCCATTTGATTTTTTGCTTGCTGCTAGTTGTTGTCCAGGCTCGTGAAGTGAGATAAACGAGCTTTGGGATCGAGCTCGCGAGCCCTCAAGTCGAGCTGATTCTTTAGCCAACGAGCTCGAGCTCATAAAGTGAGGCTCGACGAGCTCGAGCACGAATAATAAAGCTCGAGCTCGAGCCTGGAAAAATCACCAGGCTCGGCTCAAGCTCGGCTCGTTTGCACCCCTAATTAGAAATAGATGTTAGCGCAAAAGATGGTGTAGGACATGATAACACTTTGGATCATTACAAGACATGATGACACCAAGTCTGGAGAACAAGTTAAGGTGAGAATTATACATAGGACATGCTGGGACAACAAGAGTATAACCAGGGAGAGAGAGGAGAATGGAGGTGCACAAAATTGGGAATCAGCGCAGAAACAAGATAAAGAAGGCTGGACAACATGATAACACAATTTGATGGGATTTAACATATAATTTGGGTCGTAAGCTACTTTGGGTCATATCTGGGGTCAAGGTCAAGCTAGACCTCGAGCTCATAGTTGTACCTAGGCTCGTCTTGAAATCACAAGCTTGTTAGGAATTATCCTCCAACTCTCAAGTCAGTTACTCAAAGAGGTCATAGTAAGGTGAGAATAACACTAAAACACATACCTGTGGTAAGTGTGTGGGTATTTATAGGTATTTGGGATTGTATAGTGCACATGGAATGGGACACGCGGCACGATCTCAAACCTTCTTGTGTCCAATATCGACGGGCGGATGGCCGGGTCGGGGTCAGGTCAAACCCAAGTCGGATCAAACACGTGGCACGATCTTCTGGCTCTACGTGTCCAATATCCGCGTCCAGGTGCCAGTGACGGTTCAGCTCAGACAGGGCTGGTTATTATGAAGTAGTGTAAAGGGTGTTTCGGTAAAAGAATGGATATTTTGCCCCATATCAACACCCAAGCACAAACAGATAGCACAGATCGAACTAGAAGGACGGTCAGTTTAGTTAAGGTAGTTTTATGAAATGGGAAATTGTTTCCCTAGTATGTATATGGACCATATTTTTCTAGGGAAAGAGAAAAAAAAAAAAATACAAGTACAGCTTTTAGTAGTACCTCCGCATTTATTTCCTGGTTACCGTTTCCCCTCAACTTATCAAAACAAAAGGGTAAAAGAAAGAAGAAGGCTAATCAATCTTACCGAAGAAATAACCTATACTATTCAACCACAAAATTGGAGAAATAGAAGATATGACGTCAATAACCATAAGACTTACTCTAATGCATAAATATATGATTACTATGGATCATATAAACCCTTCAGTTAACAGCAAAAATGAACTTTGAAGATATCATAGAATTGCATCATATTGATGTAATCATGTGATGATATAATCTATACCAAAGCTAACAGTGATCCTAAACCAAGACTATTGACTTCTGACAGACTTGTACAACTTAAAAACTGTAAAATACCAACTACTAGTTTGATCTCTAAAATACATCAAACCATTATGCCAACTTTGAGTGGACTCTGCATATACAGATGCTATGAGATTATTAGAATTGACACTGACAAGCTTAAGAGAAACTCGAAATAGTAATAGGCCCTTACACAAGACCGTCATTAAGATACCAAATCACATATCAAATTAAGAATCTTAGGTCACGTACCAAATGACAATTCTAACCACACATCGTATGCTCAGTTTCCTTTTGTATTATTTTCTAAGCATGGACCGGAATAATTGTACCCTAAGTTACATAAGCTGAATGCCAGATCGGGAGATCGGCAAAAGGAAAAGAAGTAGAATGTGGGAGTGTCTTAGAGCATCTATTGAAAAATAAATACAAATTATCTAAACTATTAAACTTAAATGATTCACTTAAACAAAATAAACATGTAGCCTAATTAGAAAGACCAATTATTAAACATAGTGGCCCATTAAAGTTAGAGCAAAATCCCAAGCCCAATGCTTTTTTTTTAATATTATGTACCAAAATTGGAGAAGGAAAGAAAAATAAGGGAAAACCTATTAAGTCTGTCCAAGTAATTCCAACTTTCATCGTTCTTCTCCAAATGTACGCCGCCAACCTCATCAAAATTTTCACCTACTCGCAGAGCTAGCAATCTCTCCTCTAAATCTTGAAGCTTTTCTCTTGTTTTTTCCTATACATCTTGCAAACCCATTGACTTCCTTTACCACCACCTCAGAGTTTCTTTTCTTTGCCACCACCATGGCCGCGCACCAGACCAGCGCCATGGGCAAGCACCAGCGAGTACGACTTCCTCAAATTTCTTCATTACCACTTTAAGTTTGTTCAGAGCACGACTACAGAAAAATTAGGGCGCCACTACCCCCCTCAAGTCATCAGAACGCAACTCGAGCACCGGCCACCCCCAAAATGACTTATATGACTTTGGTTCTACCTTAAACTATTCCATTCTCAGTCTAAACAAAACTTCTAAATACGTGCCAATAACAGTAAACCATAACTAAATAGGAGTATAACTAGTTAAGGTATAGTAAAACCACACGCTCCTTGTAAGCACCTAAACGCAGTCTTTTTCCCGGTACTAAATCTCTTCATTACTCCTCATCCACCTCTTTGTCTACAGGCTACACGATCTCGAGCTCCCAATCGTGATTAAAGCTACAACTCATGCACAGAGCTAACTACCAATGTTTAGGTGCCTGAGTCCAAACAAATAAAGTTTTGCCTTGGTTTTCAACTGGATAATCTAAATAACACATTGAAGCCATCATTGCACAAACTAATTCTCTTGCAGCCTTGCTACAATGTTCATACAATACGCCTATAAAAGGTAGCATGAGCAGCAACCACAAAATATTATGACATTTGACACTGTAATCAGAAATTTGAATATATCATAAGTAAATATGCATATCCATCGCTTATGAGGGGAGATCACAGATGCACATATCTTTACATCTCAACCATACCACCCTCCATTCTCATGAGTCAGAGTCATGCAAAATGTATCATGATTGATCAAAGCTAATAACATGGCAAAATGCTCGCCTTAGCCCCACACTGTTGTAGGTGCAAGTCTGAGAGCAGTGGTGTTGTGTACTATGCCAGATGTTAAATCAAATCACATTGACGTGTATTTGCATCATGAATTAAATAAAACATAACAAGAAGAAAAATTACTAGTACAAACCTCCCACATACAAAGAGCTTCGTTAAAAGATAATTCCCTGCGGAAGAGTACCAGCAGCATACGGAAGGCAAAGTGAAGGCTTTCAGCACCAATATGGGAAAAGTGAGAAAACATCTCCTTATCCGTAAGTTCTAATATATGCCATAGTGCTTGCAATTGCTTCATGATACCAGTCAGGCCTTCCATCTTAAAGTTTTCGCGCTGAACAGTCGTACATAATGTATTTTAGCAAACTAAAGAAAAATAAAAACTCAGTCAAACAAAAAAATTGTTGCTAATATACCATTCTCCTTAAAAGCATCTCAAAGCACCAGAAAGCATCAGCATCATCCTCAAAAAGAACAACAAAAGGTGACAATAAATCACTCATGCCTGTAAATCATACAGAATCTGATGTCAATCCCAATTTTCTTCAGCAAAATTTAAGTATTACAATGGACAGGAGAAAGTTTCATCTGGAAAAAGGCATAACAACCTTGGCAATATCCTGTGGCAGGGTCAACCCAGGCATATACGGCAAGAATATCTGACATTCTAGCCAAATTTTTTGTGTCCTCATAAAACTCGAGATGACTATCTGTTCTGACTACATCAACAACTGCAAAATCAAAAAAAAAATATTTTTACCCCTAGAAAAAGGAAAAATGTGTTTCTAGGTCAATAAATTGGTTAAGGTTGTAATGCAAAAGAGATTACTTGTTTACCTATTCTGTGCAATGTCCAGAGCCATTCAGACACTCTGTCTTCCCTAGCAGCTCCTCCTTGAGTTGCCGTTGCATGTGAAGCTGACGTTTCAGGCGCATCTGATATTCGAAGCCTGTCCAGCATTTCTGTTTCCAGTTCCAAATTGCTTGACCGACAATGTGACTTGTCCACGTCAGGACAGATTATTTCACTTTTAGAGTCAGCATAACTAGATGGGGAGCTATTCGGTTCCACAACGAGATCGGCATTATTGTTAATTTGAAAAGTGTGCATATGCGCATCTCCATATCTTGATTTACGCTTTGTACAACATTTTTCCTCGTCTAACCTGAGTCCTTTTCTAGTTTTGTTATTCTTATCAAACAAATCTGTAACAGGTAAAGCAGGAAAATCCAAATAACTTGCAGCTACAGCTACATATTTTGACTCTTGTGTTCCATGTTCAGTTGGGGAACTGCAGTCGCATGAATCATATGCTCCTCCCACGCTGCTTCCTCGTACACTTACAAGGTCACCAGAGTCACTAGAGCGTTCCCTCGGAGACGTGTATGATTTCTCTGTACATTTGCGATCCAACACACAATTATCTTCTATTTTGTTAGTACTGGCCTCAGAAATTCGCCCACTTCGGACTTCAGTATCCCTTCTCCCATCATCTTTGGAACTTGTCCTCATGTCCATGACTTTTGACCCTACAACATAGGCTAGGGAACCAGTTCCTATGCTTGAGTGCATCATCCGACATTGCTTTACAAGGTCATTGTAACGTTCCCTGTAAAAGGTTTGCAGTTATTCAGTTTGCAGTCAATGGGGGCATCAGGGATTTGAAAGAAATTATGAATCTGAAGTCAGATCTGCAATATTAGTAAAACTTGGTGGACAACTACCAGAATAAAAAGGAAAGGCAATCACTTGAAGCATGCGCAGAATAAAGAATAAAGCTCATGTAAAATCATTTGACTCCAGAAAAGAAATTGCTTATGGGCAAGGGCTCCGAATTAACTTGATGATTGTAAAAATGATGGAAAAAAGAACAGATATGGTCGCCGTAACAAGATAAACCTCCTGATCTCCAACCCTAATCACCACCACCACCACCCCCTCTGTCCAGAATCTGTTCCTTAAATTCTGCAGAGACCCCGTTATCCCACCGTTGTAGGATCAATATTTGGGAAACCACCGAAAGCATGCAACATGCCTTCACAACTGCACAGAAAACGCTTGCCACCAATGTTAGGGCACATAACAAAGACCCTTACAGTTGGAATAAAAAGCTTGTGCTACAGCACCATCGACGGCCGTTCAGGTACTACTGTTGCAGGTTTAACTTCAGCAGGCCCGAGATTGTTGCACTTCAAACTTGTACTCTCATTCAGATTAATTGAGTCATTGATGATGAAGTCCCAGCATGATGGTCATGAAGAAGGTGGTAAGGGATTTAAAAGTTCCATAGAGGACATTCGGAGAATAAACATCTTTGACAAGAGCATGTGGGTATATTAATCGTAATGGGGTTAGTGGGAGGGACTGTTTTCCTTCCCTTTTCCTTTTCTTTTTGGGTTGAGGACATAGCCAGGGTAGTGTGTTCCTACTTTCTTCCTTTGTTTCTCTAAATTGCTCTTTATTTTCTAGACACAAAAGTATATCGAGATATTTGCTATCCTGTTGATTTTAAGATCATTTGGTGGATCAATCAAAATGTACCAATTTGCCTCTTTTAAAAATCTCAGTCACCAATTTTATGTAAAGTGATGTCCGGACATTGGTTAACCACAAATAGTAAACAAGCTTAAAGCAGGCAGAGAAATATCCCTTAAGAAAATACAATTGCTAAGCTTACGGACAAGGGTTGATGAGATTGGGGCAGGGAAATTAAGTGAGCAGTGATTACTCGTCAGTTAGGCTTAATCAGAGTGGAGCAGGGGGGACTTCATAGTTGCTGTATGTAGCGTGGTATGGAAGACAGTGAATACTGCTGGCCTTGTTCTGTGCATATAGAGGAACAGAGGGCCTAAGTAAAGGAGAATTGCGTGTACATTTAGAAATAAGTATAATCTTGTTACTCAAGTTATTTGTTTATGCAACTGATTGTGGCCACTGGAGATAAGAGGGTATTTTCAAGGCAATTTCATTCCTATTATTCACATCTCTGTGAGCAAAAATTAATTAACAGAAGGGAGGCTGACTGAACTCTAAATCTTTTCGTTATCCCTCCAAGGTCTCACGTATTCTGTAACTTCAACCACATTACAGCAACTAGGGCACTGAAATCAATTTTTTTTTTTTTACCAAAACAAGCCTTTCAAAAGACTAATCATCTCCTATAACCAACCATATTACCTTCAAGTTCCAACTCACTGGAACCAAGCAACTGGGTCAAGACTACAACAGCATATATGCACCCTGTGGATGACCTCTACTAATTGTTTTTGGTGATAAATCTTCACCTCTTTCCCAATGTTTTTGCCAAATTACTGAAGTATAATAAGTATCGAACCTCCCCAAGTTGCTCCGACATCTATATCGACTAGAAAATCCACAAAATCATTTAACAAATGGAACATTGGCATTAAGGTTGCTTTTGGATTCCGACGACATGGATGTGGAGGAGAGGAACTTGAAAAGATTTGAAATTCAGTAGTATTAATTAATACAAAGTTACTGAAACAATAAAAAGTTACTAAATTACATGATCCTGAAACAATACGAAGTTACTCTGCAGACTAAGCGATATACATATTTCAAGGAATCAAATTAGAAAGATTTCTTATTTATCATAATGGCTGAAATAAAATAGTTCAAATACTGGCCTTAATACAATGTAGAGGATTTCAAATGACTCAAATTAGAAAGATTTCAGATCCATTTCAAATGATTCCACTTAGAAAGATTTCAGATCCGTCAAAATGGGCAGAGAGAAAATAGCTGAAAGATTGGCCTTAAATACTCAACAATCACATTAATATAACCATCTAAACTACTGACATGAAATCATGAATAAGAATTTTAATATTAATTCAATAGCTGAGAACTGAAATTGGATTTTTCCACCCAAACAAGAAATTAACTAAAATGGGCAAAAAGTTTAAAAATAAAATAAAGACAATTTGCAACGCCTAGGAGTATTGGACCAATGAGCCAAAGTACTAAGAAAAATAGAAAAGATTTCCAGACGTAAATGACGCAGAAAACAAGGTTGTACTGCAAACATATATCAAATGCTTTATCACTAAATATAAGAGAAAAAGAAAGAAAGAAGAAACTGATTCACACCTCAAAAGATCCCAATCCACCTTGTTTACACACTCAGCTATAAGGATTCCCCCCCCCCCCCCCCCCCCCAAAAAAAAAAAAAAAAAAAAAAAAACATTCTTCTTGCATTCAGTTTACTTTAGAGAAATGTAGGCAACATCTCAATACTGGAGACGCTATCATATTGAGTATAGTTGGAAATCAAGATATAAGGTTCTATCAAGGTTTTTTTCAAATAGAGCAGCTAAAACAGTTGATAACAAATAATCCAAGTGAAGCAGAATCTAGCCATTACCTCCTAGCAGTTCTCAACTGCTTCCGGTACTCAGCTGTGCTGCTCAGAGTATAACAACCCAAAAGAAATTCCCAGACTTCTGGCCTTATGGATGGATCTACACCCTGAAATGCAGAAAAGAAGTTTTTCAGCAGTGAAAGTATCATATTTTCAGTTAGACTACTAGGAAGAAATCTTTATCCTAACTTTTCTATTCCCAAATACTGGACTCATGGAAATTCATCAAGAAGTTAGGATAGAGTTAGCATCGTTGAATTTCAGATCAAACGAACAGCAGCGACATACACAGGTAAAAGTACAATAACCTGCATAATAATTATCCGTAATGCACTCCAAGAATAAAGAATCTAATATAAGTCTTCTACTGAAACTTTCGTGCATAACAATAATCATGAAGTGAATTTGATATGGCTAAAACCATAGTAATGGGCATAAGTATTAGTCCCAAGTCATAAATAAGTTCCAAGCAAATCCAAGTTTCATTTCAAGTGGTCTTGAACCGGATTCAGACTTGTTATTGGGTTCCAAAGGTTCAGGCGGACAAGGGATAGCAAACAGGCCCAAGCAACCCCCTAGAAGGTAGTTTAGAATCCCATCTTGGTTATTGGGTCTTAGATCTTGGAGGAAAGCTGTCTTCAGGACTTGCCACTTCAAGCAATCTTCCATGGCTTTCTCCCTAGGCCACTTTCACAACAAATGATGCAGCATATACAAGAAGGCTAGGTAAAGATTAAATTAGCTCAGAAATTCTCTTACAGCGACAGGTTTTCAGGTTAAAAGAGCTATGTGGCGACATGATATCGTTGGATGAGGTATTTCAGCTAAAAGCAATCCAAAAAAATATGAGTTTAGTGGTCAATGCACTGAGGTGATTAATCAAGGTTATAAACAAGTTATTCACATGATTCCCAAGAAGCAAGGGATCAAGAAAAGAATCCGAGTTGAGCTCGAACTACTGAATAAGGCATTTCCAAATTGCTAAATTCATAATTGATCATTTGCAGGAGTGAATGTAAAAGGCAACAAGGGATCAAGAAAAGAATCCGAGTTGAGCTCGAACGACTGAAATGAATAAAACATTTCCAAATTGCTAAAATTCACAATTGATCATTTCCAGGAGTGAATGGTAAAGGCAACAACAAAGGGAAGGAAGAAAAAAAAAACTAAACCACAAACACCTGAAGTTCGAAATTTATTGTTTTCATTTAAATTCTGTGTTGACATATATCGTAAAATATACCCCAATTCACATTTATAAGTGTTAACAACGTGGCCTGATAATAAGTAAAAGTATGATAATAAAAGCAGAAAAGGGAAAATGTATTTTATAATCACTTACCCCAAGAATAATCAATTTCAGCACTTTTTGAAAACCAAAAATCTTTCCGTCACTGTCAAAGGTCGCCTGCCACTTTTCTGGCTTAAGCATTCTGCTCATCTGTATGATCGAAGGAAAAAAGGGAAAAAATTTCTTCCTAAGTATGATAAGAATCTTCATAAAGAACTTTTCTGAATTTAAATACCAAAAAATCAAATTAGATATCCATTTCCCCTCTGAACTCATAACACTCCAATTCAACAATATCTTTTTCGCTAGCTGGCTAGTTTGTTTGTCTTTTTAAAATAGTGTTCAAAAAAAGAAAAAATTGTTGCTGTTGCACATTGCGAACTACTGTCAAACAAACTTCATCACCAATCAAATTAAACCTAAAACAATGCGCGCCTCTCTTTACTGAATTTACATATTCAATACACTTGATCAAACCAAAAAATTACTTTGTTATTTGTGCTTACTCCCATGTGTACCAAAAAATACTACTTAAACACTATCACACTTAAAGCATGTTGTTGAATATGAGCCAAAGTTACGATTAAGGGAGAGAGGACCCATCCCGGCAAGAAGCGAGGTCCAATTGCTTTCATCACCTTGGTTTTCTATTATGATTCTTTAGTGCCACCTCTAAAGTGGACCCAATGTTACACACCTTTTTACCACAAAGATCACACGCACCCCTTCAACACATTCATCATTTTGATTTCAGGGGTCAGCCCTAGAGCAAAGGGGTTAATCAACTCAATTTCTTTATTTCACTCATCTTTTGAAGGTTTTAAATATCATAAACAAAAATAACAAGTCCACATGTTTTCACAGATTACAAAAATGGAATTGGAGATAGATGGCCATATTGACGTTCATCTCAGGCCATGCCATATGAGTTGTCAGGCTACTTTTAGCTGGTGTAGGTAGAACAGTGAAAGATTTACCAGTACCTTTTTCATACTCATTGAAATAACTCATGAGAAGTGGAGCTTTAGGTGAAGGTGGTTCAATTTCCATAAAACTTGTACACCGACTTGTTTTATAGATGATCCAGGTTATTTCTCCTGTAATTTGGAGATTATTAGACACTACATGCACTCATGTGCACTGGCACACACAGGGTCCAATAGGATGGCAGAGCTCACATCTTAATCTATAAACAAAAAAGCATACACTATCCAGCAAAACTAACTCTCCTGGGCTCTACTCATATCCAATGGCCAAATATGCCTCCAGTACTTTGTAAAATTGATGATGGAGTTCTTTATAAATTCTTTGATCTTTATCTTTCCTTTCTTTTGGTGGTACATTTGAATTGTAGTGTGATCTTATCCCTTGATGACCACTTGAGATATTGAGGTCTGTGTTCCAGTGTTGAGGGAGGCAGGGAGCATAGTTGTATGTAAACAAAGAAATGTGTAAATTATGTGAAGAGGAAAGCAAATTCCTCGGGCATGTACAAGTTAATGCTTCACTTAGGCCTTAGATTTTAGTGAATTAACTTCATGTTTTCCAGAAATATAATGTTCATAATAATCTCACAGTATCCCGACCCTTTAAACTATACAACCGGTAAGAAGCATGAACTTAAAAGACTAGAAAAAAATCATTAATCAAAAATGTATGAATACTCCGATTCGAAAGAGAGGGCAAGCAGTAGTAATGACATGTGAATTAGGGCAGGTTTGATAGAGAAAAAAAAAGTGTGGAGATTCTTACAGCTATCACAACCTTTATAGGTGATTGATGAAGACAAGGCTGGTCTCCAATATCGCGAACAATCGAACTCACTTTCTGCAAATTCACTGCACCTCCTTTTCCGCATGTCCATTGCTTGTCGTCCCCGTCAAAAGACATTACCTACTAAACCCCCACTATATCCCTTGTCTATATGAACAGTTAGCTATCTCAACTTCTCACTCCCTACAAACAAACAAACTGAATCAATCAATCAAAGAATCCAGAAACAAATTGCAGAGAAAATTAAATGAAAACAAACAACAGAATTTTGCAGAGAAAGTAAACAGCTATTGATTACAGAGAAACCAGATATTATTAGTAGTAGTAGTATTATATAATAATAAGAAGAAGAAGAAGAAAACTCAGTTCCGATCAGCCTCCCTCAACTGCCTACTATCACAGAAATCAGATCTTATTTCAACAGAACAAGAATGAAGAATAAGACGACGACGATAGACAACAATTCAAATATATGCATTATTATTATTATTACTATTATTATTAGGAGATCAAAATACACAAAAACAAACTTCTCCTACAAAAATAAAATAATTATCATCTAAAACACAAGTGTGATTGAAGAGGCAGGCAGGCAAATTGGAATATACCTCAAGGACAGAATGGGAAAAATGAAATCTCTCTGACGAACAGAGATCCAAGGACTGGGTGCGTATCACCTGAGAGACGCCATTAACACACAAACACCCTTTCTTGTTTTCATTTTTAATTTTATTTCTTTTCTCCTTTTTTTTTTTTTTTTTTTGATTTTTTTGGGTTATTTTTGTTTCCTTTTCATCAACTATAAATTAACATACATATTTTTGGTTTTGCCTTTTTTCTACCTGGATCTTGATGGCTTAGTTGTTTATGTTTTCATAGTCTCCGTCTTATTTTCATTCTCATTTGAAAATAAAGATAAAAATACACATTTTATATTATTTTTAATTAAAAATATATTTATTTTCATTTTCTACTTTCACGTTTTCCAACAACTATCTTTCGTTTTACCAAATCACACTCATTTTTTTCATTATCTCACATCTTCTTCTATAATGTGTATTTTCGACAACAATTATAGTATTATGGTGGAATAAAATACACAGTCTTAACCTTCATAAGATTTTGCACATTTTTAAGACCCATTTTGAGTATTTTTAGTACTCTTTTTGGGTCAATTTATATCATTTTTACTTATAAATATATTTAATCAATATAATAGTTACTATTATTTTATCTATATTATTCACATAGTCATTATTTTTAACGAAATCAATTATTTCACATATGATCGAATCATCAATTCCAATAATTTTCAAAAAAACACCACCAAACATGCCTATATTTTCACACGAAAATAAAAAATAAAAAAATACTCATTTTTCCATACATTTTAGGAAATGACAGTTAAAAATGAAAACGAAAACACATCCAAACAAAGCCGATGGGTTTCAACAGTTTGTGTTGTTTAATTTTTAACTTGATGTTTGTGTTGGCATCCGAGTGAGAAAAAATGTAAACCCCGAACACCACTTCAGTCCTCGTTCTTGATATTATTGGCGTTTTAAAAGAAGCCATTAATCTAATTAATGTATACACGAAAAAGATGAACCTTTTTCGTTGTGGTTGAAAACCCCAATTCTAACGACACATTCTCGATCCCTCGTCTCTAGATCAACATGCGAAGCTAACGAAAATTCTCATCTCCTCCTCCAAACGGCAGCTAAGTGATGGTGGGGAAAATTCTTCTTCTCTTTATATGTGATGAGAGGCAGATTTCTCTTCCGGGGTTTTTCACGTAATCTCTTTTTTCACTGTTGTGAATTAAGTTATGACTTATGACCTAGGTCATGAAGTTGGAGAGTTTTATAATCCTCCAACAAACTGGGGGCCGCTTAGTCGCAAGGCCTCAAAGACAAACTCGAGTGGGTCAAGTTTAGCCTTGCCGACTTGAGTTGATTTTAATTAAAAAAAATGTTGCCCGACACCGACCTTCGAACGTGCCCAAGTGCAACGTTCGAGAGTCGCACTTTCAAACATGCCTCTAAGTCACGTTCGGATGTGGGGTCCTTTATCCATCAAATGATAAAGCTCCATACATGAAGCGATTTCCTCATTGCTTCTTGTAGCGTCTCTCTAGGTTCATCTCGATTGCCAATGGGAGAATACCAAAGGATGTGGGCGACACCTAGCCAGCCCCGTGGCCCCACATCATCGCCCAACCAAGTACAAAATGAATAAATCATATGAACATCTCGGTTATACTCTCCATATACGTATAGAACCTTCATTGAAGTATCCCCGATCAAGTGATAGTCATGGAAGTTGTCATACTAACATTACTCGATACTATGCTAGGAATCACAGTGACTCGAAATGACAAAACTACCCTCCATGTCCCCTATGTGTTAGTTCATATGCTTTGGCCAAAGATTTTCATTTCAGACACCTATGATCGCATACGATATCTGCTCGTTTACTACCGATACAGCGAATCCCATCTTGGCAGTTAGTTCACAACTAATATTTGCCCATTAATGTTGCACTTCGAGGTATAAGGTTTCGCAAAAAATAAATTGCGTAGCGAAATTTTTTAATTTAAATCCCAAAGTGAATTCTCGACTTGCATAATTGAATCAATTAACCGCTAAAACGAATAATTACTTACACGTTGAAGCGTGGTTGGAGACTTAATTCCACCTTCAAAAATTCGAGACTTGTAGGCTTGAATTCTTCAAGAATACGTGCAATCCAATCTTCACGAATCCTTGAAACCTTACTTGAATTCTTGATCCAAACAACAAACGCACGTTGCCTCTAAATAATCACGCGGATTGATTTGACGGAAAATCCCTTCTTTTCTCTAAGTGACCGATGGCTATAGTGTTTTAGAGAGAGGAAGGAGTTTTTCGTTTCTTTTTTAGGAGAGTTATGAGATTACTTGTCTCTCATCTAGGTTGAGGAGTCCTTTTATTATCACTTGACTTATTAACTAAGACAAACAAAAGAGTCCTCGTTGGACATCCAAGTGGACGCCCAACTTAACCCTAGGAGGCATCCAAATGGACGCCCCCACCTAGCCCGACCCTTCTTTTATTTTAATTAATTATCAATTTAATTAATAATTCATTATATCCAATAAATAAATTAATTAATTAAATAACCAAATTAATTAGATAAATTAATTCATTAATTTATTTCCTTAAGAAATTAATTAATAATTAATCTTATCTTTATAATTAATCATCTCATCCAATGAGTAATTAATTAATTATTTAATTTATCCAATAAATTAAATCTCCCAGAATAAAAATAGAAAATCCTTTCATTTTTCTTTATCAATCTTTTAGCGCGACTCTTTAGGTTCGTTTCGTTTGGCAATGAGAGGAATCAAAAGGAAGTGGGTAACACCTTGCCAGTCACGTGGCCCACTTCGTAGCCCAAATGAAATCGAATGATTGGATCATTCCATAACCTTCCAATCGTAAATATCGTATAAGTATAAACCCTTTTGTTCACGTGCCCCAGTCAAGTGAGAGTTATGGTTATGTCAAACTCACTACCATATAAGTATAAACTCTTCGTTCACGTGGCTCAGTCAAGTGAGAGTCATGGTTATGTCAAACTCACTGGACTTGACCATATGTATTAATTATAATAATACGAGATATTTGAGCTCGATTTAGTGCCTCGCACAATCCTCTCTTTTGCTTTGGTTTGATCTCTATTATCTATAATCACATAGGATAATTTCTCATTCACTTATGAGAGAACAGATCCCATATTAGTTATCAGGTAAGACTACCACTTGGCCACCAAGCCGTATTTTGAGGTTGACCCCTCCAACGGGTGAATTAGGTCTCACTACTCTAGTGACTGACTTGACATCATAAGTGTATCTTCAGCCTGATACTTCAGGTCAAAGGTTCACTTATACCTATTACGCATAATCAGTTCTGTCATTGACAGTCACAGAGTGAAAACCCATGTGACAGAACCGATGCGAGTCGCGTTCGAGCATATCAGTTCCATTGATGTGCCTATAATCTTAAGCTCCTACCATCACATGGTGTTCGACTGACACTCCCACGTCAAATCTTAGATTGTACAAGTGTTCTAAGTCTTCATTTGTCCATTAAAGACTTCATATTAATTGCGAACGAGTTTAAGTAATCAAGATCAATCTCTCTAATGTCAATCTTCCTATCCCATAGGAAGTAGAGAGATTGCACTGAAAACATGGACAAAATGTTTTACACTACGTATAGATGCCGATAAGATTTAAGTGAAAACTAAACAATGCCTTTTATTAAATAATAAATAAGTTTATTACAAGAAAGATGCCCTATCATTCTATCCTCTATGGCATCTGAGGGCATAATCCTAACATGAGGTGGGCCCCACCAAAGGATGAATTGGACCTCACTACTCTAGTAACAGACTCAATGTCACAAGCACATCGTGTAAGTGACTCCTTGGATCAAAGGTCTATTTATACCAATATAACCAATAAGCTAATCATCGATGGTCAATGAGTAAAACTCATGTAATTGGATTATTATGAGTCATGTTCAAATCTATTGAACCCATTAATATATCCATAATACAAACTCCAATCATCTCGTGGTGTTCGACTGGCACTCTTTGTCAAAGTATATGCTATACAAGTCTATCTAGTCTTAATGTTGTGATTCGGTCTAGCAGATAAATTTTTTAAATCCGAATCACACTCGAGAATTGACAAGAGTAATTGAATTACCTTTTTCGTCTATTGAATCTCGAATTATCAGCAGCAGCTCCAGACTTCTGCCTCTATATAATCACTCGGAAGAAAAATTCTCTGAGAGAAGCTCGATCTCCTCCTCGACAACAATTGCAGGCGGCTAGAAGGAAGGAGAGGGAGGGATTTTTCTTTCCTAATGCTCTAAGTTTATTTTGGCTTAGTGTCAGATTCTAAAACAATGACTTGTGTGTGTGGAGTTCTGACACTGACTGATTACTTATACCAAGTAAAAGACTCCCCTCGATTTACACTAAAAGGGGCGGCCGAATTGGCCTTTAGTAGATGGGCTTCGAGCTTTGTTTTGACTTAGCCCATGTGTAATTAATTAAATCCAAGTTCAATCCAATTGGTAATTAATTAATTACATTAATCCAATTAATATAATTCAATATAAATTAATTTCCAATTAATTTAACCTATGAATTAATATGATTTAATTAATTTATTTAATCCAATTAAATATCTTTAATTAAATTATGCCATCTATTTTGTCAGTCAATTCACATCAAATGTGATTTTACCAAAATATCCTTAGCTTAAGGAAATATTCCTTTTCTTCACATAACGCGACTTTCTAAGCTCGATTCAATTGGCAATGGAAGGATTCCAAAGGATAAGGTTGTCACCTAGCCAACACCGTGGAACCAAATCATAACCCAATTGAAAACAAGATGATCATGTCATCACGAACCTTGACTACGAATACCATATGTGTATAAACTCTTCACCGACATGACCCGATCAAGTAAGAGCCATGGTTTAGTCAAACTCATAGAACTTGATACTGTACTTAGAATCATAATAATGTGAAATTACCAAACTACCTTCAGTGACAATCACGGGATAGTTTATATGCTTTGGCCAAAGACTTATAATTTCAATTACTTACGATTGTACAGGTCACATACTCGTTTACTGTCGAGACTATGAATCCTGTTTTGGCAAGTTGTCTTATAACATCGAATGCACTATTGGATAGTACTTCGAGGTCGACCCCACCGATCAGGTGATACGGGTCTAACTACTCTGATAACATATCCAATACTATAAGCATGTTATAAATGACTCCTAAGGTCTAAAGTTTACACATGTTATCGCAATCTTCATCCTGATCATTGACCGTCAGAGAGTAAAAACCCCTGTGATCGGATTAATGCGAATTGAGTTCAAATATATTAATTCCATTAATCATATTCATGACACCAGCTCTCACTATCTAATCAGTGTATGACTGGCACTTCCTTGTCAAAGAAGGTGTCATATGAGTTGAATGTTAATGCCCAATCAATATTCATGAACTCACGAACTCCCAGTTTCAGAGATTAAGTACTGGACTGTTCCAGTGCCTCCTCTTGTCCATAAGAGGTGGAAAGTCTATCTTGAAATCTCTTGGACGAATTTATTCGATACAGTTAAATGCCATTAGATTTATATGAACAAAATCAAAACCTTTATTCTATAAATAGAAATATCAAACGTTTTGTACAAATAACTTATCTAATCCCTACTCAATCTAATTCCTCATAGGTATTGAGGGCATACACCTCACACTTGATGCCCAACCAAGATCTTCCCAAGTTTAGTGTAAAAGTACTAGGACCTTCCAGTGCCCCTCTCCGTATCCCATAAGAAGTGAAAGGCTTATATTAGTACACTAGGACTATTTGTTCATTCAAGATGTCATTTAGATTTATACGAACAAACTGAACGCCTTTTAGTAATATTAGAATGTGCATAACACAACTTATAGCCCTATTACAGTCTATATCCTCGTTGACATCAAGGGCATAATCCTATCAGTTTATACCTAAATTTTAAGTTTAAAACTTTGAAAAAAATTATTTCCATAATACTTTATGGTTTTTATGGATTCGGTCTGTATATTTCAATTTATAATAATAAAAGAGAAAGAAATGCTAACATAAGTTAAAAGAAAAGAAGAAATATTGGATAGAGAATAAAAAGGATATGGGATAAAATAAAACTACTTCGGCATTATCTTTTTAGATAGAGTTAATATTGCAATCTATAGAAGCGTATCAAGATAATTATTTTACACATCTCACGTTTAATTAAGAAATATAAATACGGATACTGATGGTTTCATTTTATTTATTTGAAATTGTAATAAATAAAATGGAAAATAATGAGAGAGAAACTATATTAAACTAATATGGCATTATCTTTTTGGATAGGATTAGTTTGGTCAATTTATTAAAACACATCAAGGATATTGATGCGCATATTAGATTTTTTTCTATATGAAATTCATTGTTAAAGTATTACAATATATTATCTAGATTTAGTTTTTTTTTTTTTCAGGAGTTAGAGTATTTGGATTTATAATAAATAATATGATTGGAGAAAAACAAAAGAAATAAACTATAAAAAAGAATGACAAGATAAGAGTAGACAAAAAAGAGACGAAGTGTGAGGTAAGTGAGAGGAGAGATAAGTGGTGATATACCCGAAATTGGGTATTTCCTATATTAAATAAAACCGAAATGAGTGTCACAAGAAAAACAGGATTCAGGCCCATCTTAGGCCTAACTCACAATTCAAGGCTAGGACCTGCGCTTCGTGGATGGGTCATTCCTATAACCCAACGAACCAGATGCTGACACATGTAGTAATCTGAGCGACACACATGTCAGACACTTTCCCGTACACAATGTTATCTATAAATACCTGGACTCTTCATTAAAACAGGGACGCTACATTCTCCAAATTCTCTCTAGAAATACGATCTATAACTTCGATCTAGACTCTAAGCAAGACTCATATACAAATCAAGAGGTGTATTTCCGGAGCAACCACTTCTTGAAATTACATTAGACTTGATCCTCATTAGGTACGTAGATAGCTCGTTATCTTGGGTCCGGTATATAATCTATTGATCTTCGGGTCATTCCAAGCCCACACCTCAATTGGTCCAGGTCATATCCACATCTGAAAAATGGCCCAGAGCAGTTGGTTTCGTCTGTAGGAACTTCTTACTCAGTTTTGTTGTATGATCGAAAGCCATGGAAGAGTTAAGCAATTGCCGAAATAAATTCCTAATGTAGGAGGACGGGCTACAACCCACATTAAACCTGGGAGTGGATGCACCCCCCCGGATATGAACCACGAGGTGACGAACTGATGGTTCTAATGACACAAGCGCAGTTTGAGCAGAAAATGCAAGAATACGCTAAAAGAGCTCTACAAGAGCACCTAGCAAAAGCTCCAACTACGCCACATATAAAAATGTATCCCGACCCAGTCACTCTCGAAGGCTATTTCACAAACCTACTCCACAGAATGAAAAAGGGAAAAAAATTAAGGTGATAAGGCCCGAAGGTAGGAATGGGGCAAAAACTTCGAAGAGGAGGCAATGAGCTATATCCAGTCACCCCCATGGAGGTGCAAGGGAAAGGCCTAAAAAATGACGAAGTGGGTGACATGCCCACTCAAAAGAAAAAGATCTTTCAAACTATCGCAGCCCTACAAATGTAGAATTCTCCTTTATGTATGAAAATTCTATCAGAGTCTCTCGATGATTTTAAAATCCGTCATCTACCGAAGTATGATGGATCGACGGGTCCAAACTGTACGTCGTGGCTTATGAAAATTTAGTGATGATGCACAATTTATCTGATAGCCTTAACAGTAGAATCTTCATCACGATGTTGACAGATCGTGCCAAAGATTGGTTCACACACCTCCCCACCGGTTACATTGTGGATTACGTTGAATTTATGAGGAAGTTTGAATATAACTTCGCAAATAAAGAAAAATACATGAAATATGTAACACATCTCTTCAGTATAAAACAGAAAGAGGATGAAGAGTTGAGGTCGTTCGTAGACCGTTTCAATAATGAAGCCCTCGATGTTCAAAGCTTGATGAACGAGATAAAAATCAACTTGATGATAAACGCCCTAAAAATAAGACCATTTACAGATGCCCTCGTGAAAGATAGACCGGATGACATGGAAGAACTCATGATGATGGACCAGAAGTATATTTAAGCCAAAGAAATGAACGACTTGAAAAGGGAAGAATGATGAATTTAGAAGCAGTTAATGTAGGAGAAAAATCAACCCTCTAATGATTGCAATAGTTTGAGAAATAACAGAAATTCAAATCGGGAGTGGCCACAATGCTTTGTGAAATACGATAGCTATATGCTGTTAAATGCACCCATAGAGCATGCACTAATGACGATCGAGAACAAAGATATGCTAATTTGGACACTACCAACGAAAGAATGAGTAAGAATGAAAAATCCAAAAAAATATTTTAGATTCCACAAAGACATGGGGCATGACACTAAAGAATGTTTCTAGCTCAAAGATGAGATCGAAAGATTGATCAAACAAGGATATTTGCAGCAATTTATTGATTGAAAGCCTAAGAAAGACAGGAGAGACCTAAATGTCAAGAAGGACAAGGACATAGATCCCAAAGTACTTCTCGAGATCGTGGTCGAGGTGAAAATTAAAGAAGAGGTGACCATCGTTGTTACAATCAAGAATACTGCCGTGATCAGCGCAAGGATCAATCCCCAAGAAGAGTAAACAAAGTAAACAACAACCTCCCAGTGTATAGAGAGATCATAACAATAGCTGTGGGAATTACTAATGGAGACTCGTAAAATGCGCGGAAGAAACATATCAGAGAGCTGAAATCTCATGAGCAACGATCCGTATCGATGCATGTGATGACACTCTAGCTAAAAAATAATGTGATAAGCTTTAGAGACAACGATTACGATGAAGTTATCGGACCCTAGGATGATCCAATGGTAATCACGATGGATATTGAAAACTTCAAGGTGCACAAAGTGTTGGTGGACAATGGTAGCTTAACAGACATAATGCTCTTACATATGCTTTAGAAGATGAAATTTGGTGTTAGCAGACTTCAATCTATAACAAATCCCCTTGTAGGGTTTGGAGGATCGAAAATAATCTTAGTAGGAACCATCGATATACCAACATCATTAGGTGACGAACCTACAAGAAAATGATCATGATAAAATATCTGGTAGTGGATGCACTGTTCGCATATAATAAAATCTTAGGACGAACTGGGTTAAATTTGTTTGGTGCCATCACATCCACCCCTCATTTATAAATGAAGTTCCACACCAAGGCCTGGGTCGGAGAAGTACGATGCAACTAAGAAATGGAATGTGAATGCTATGTAACCTAGGTACGACAAAGTAAAGCATAAAAAACTGAAGCAAAACCAAAGAAGCTGACCACTACCACTAAAATTCCAAATTACAACCCGCAGCTGAGTAAAAAGCAAAAGTTAGAAGAAACAAGGATTGAACCATAGAAATACAAAGTAATTGAGCTCATACTAGGAGAATCGGAAAAGACAACTCGAATTGGATCCCAAATGGACCCCAATCTCAAAATAATGATGATCAACTTCTTAAGGGAGAACAAGGACATATTTGCGTGGATCGTGGCTGATTTTTGAGGTATCGAACCAAAAGTTATAGTTCATAGGCTCAATTTCGATCCCAAAATCAAAAGAGTGAAACAAAGGAAAAGAAACTTTAGATCAGATTGAAATGCCATCATTGATACCGAAGTGAATAAGTTACTTGAGGTGGGTTACATCAACGAAATCCACTTCACCAAATGGTTGTCTAATGAGGTGCTGGTACCAAAAGCCCTGGGAAAATGGTGCATGTGCATTGACTCTATAGATCTGAACAAGGCTTGTCCAAGAGATCACTACCCTTTACCACGTATAGATCCTCTAGTGAACTACACCACGGGATGCTCCTTATTGAGTATGATGGATGCCTACCAAGGCTTTGATCAAATCATGATGGCTGAAGAGGACCAAGAAAAAACTTCTTTTATTACTTTGAAAGGAGTATATTATTACAAAGTCATGTCGTTCGGGCTTAGAAACTTAGGAGCTATGTACTAAAGGCTCATCAATATGATGTTAAAAAATGAGATTGGTAAATGAATGGTACGTCGATGACATGCTTGTGCATCGAAGAAACTGATCACCTTGACCACCTGCAATGATCCTTTGATATCATGAACAAATATGGGATGAAACTGAATCCTCACAAATGCACCTTCGGAATGAGGTGGAAATTTTTTGGGTTTCATGGTGACTCAATGAGGTATCGAGGCTAATCCAGAAAAACTCCGAGCAATTCTAGACATTCCTTCACCTTGCACCTTGAAAGATGTTTAAAGATTTGCGGGGCTTATGGCTAATCTGAACAAATTCATCTCACGAAGTACGGACAAGGGTCTCCATTTCTTTAAAACACTTTGAAATATCAAAAATTTCAAATGGAACAAGGAATGTGAAAAAGCCTTTCAAGAAATTAAAAAAAACCTCAGCTCCCTCTCTCCATGTTAACAAAACCAGTATTAGGGGAAGATCTTCTCCTATATTTGGCGGTATCAGAAAAAGCAATCAGTGTTGTGTTAGCTCGAGAAGTTGAATCGGAGCATCATCCGATATACTATGTGAGCAAGATGCTTCAAGGGGTGGAGAAAAATTACCTTGTCATAGAGAAATGAGCATTATCCCTAATTACAGCAGCAAAAAAACTTAGGTTGTACTTCCAATCACATCATGTCATCGTTATGCCGAAGCAACCTCTAAAACAAGTTTTGGCAAAACTTGATGTATCTGGGCATCTCGTCAAGTGGGCAATTTAGCTCAGTGTGTTCTCGATAGAATATCGTCCATGTACCTCGATAAAAGTGTAAATCATGGCCGACTTTCTAGTGGAAATGTCATCATCGTTAGAGAACGATGTAAACACGTCATTAACTAACCAATAGTTGTTACATGTAGATAGGTCATCAATGACCCAACGAGGAGGAGTAGGCATTTGGATACAAGATCCAACTAGAAATTATCATAAATTTGCTATAAAACTCAATTTTGATTTGACAAACAATGAAGCGGAATACGAAGAACTCATTGCCGGTTGAACCATGACTAAGAACTTAAATGTCAAACAAGGGTTCGCAAGTCGAAGAGTTTTAATTGGGCATTATGACTTGACTTGTATGACACAGGCTCTGACAAAGAGTGTCAGTCAGTCACTAGGTTTTAGTGGGAGCTTGTGTCATAGATATGTCAATGGAATTGACATATTTAAACACAGTTCTTCGTAATCCAATCATATCGGTATTCACTCAGTGACTATCAATGATGGGGTGGTCACGATAGCGTGTGTGAGTCTTAGACCTGAGGAGTCATGAAGATTGTGTTTGTAACACTAGACTTGTTATTAGAGTAGTCAGATCCAATTCACCCTTAGGTGAGGTCGACCTCAAAGTACGATCTAGGTGGGCAAGCAGCAATTGTTCGGTGACTGCCAAGATGGGATTCACTGTCTTAAGTAGTAAACGAGTTAACATCTTATGCGATCATAGGTAAATAAAATGACAATTCATTGGCCAAAGCAGATAAACTGACTCGTGTGCAACACGAGGGGTAGTTTAGTAATTTCATCTTACTATGATTTATTAAGCATAACATCGAGTCCTGTGAGTTTGACACATTCCATGACTCTCACTCGATCGGGATGTTACAGTGAAATGCTTATACTCACATGGTATCTGTGATCTAAAGGTTCGTATTGATCAAATTATTTTAATCTCAATTGGGTTTCGATATGGGTCCATGGGACTGGCTAGGTAACACCTGTTAGGTGTATGCCCTCAATGCCAATGAGGAATTAGTTTGAGTAGGGCTTTGATAAGTTATTTGTACAAATTATTTTGTGTTTCTATTTATAGAATAAAGGTTTTGATTTTGTTCATATAAATTCACTGACATTTGAATGCATTAAACAAGTAAGTCCATGAGATTTTGAATATAGACTTTCCATCTCTTACGGTTGAGAGGAGGCACTAGAAGAGTAAAGTACTTAATCTCTTAAAAGGGAGTTCGCGAGTTAAGAAATTTTAATTGGGCATTAAAATTCAACTCATATGACACTTGCTTGAAAAGGAAGGCCAATCGAACATTGATTAGATAGTGGGAGCTGGTGTCATGAATATAGTTAATGGAATTAACATATTTGAACTCGACTAGCATTAATCCAATCACATGGGTATTTACTCTTTGACAGTCAATGATTGGGATTAAGATTGCGATAGTATGTGTGAACTTTAGACTTGAGGAGTTATTTACAATGTGCTTGTAGTATTAGATATGTTATCGAAGTAGTTAGACCCATATCAACTGATAGGTGGGGTCGACCTCGAAGTACAATTCACATGGTGCATTCGACATTGTAAGATAACTGCCAATATGGGATTCACCGTCTCGGTAGTAAACGAGTATGTGACCTGTACGATCATAAGTAATTGGAATTACAAAGTCTTTGTTCAAATCAAATAAACTAACTAGTGATGGTCACTAAGAGTAGTTTGGTAATTTCACAAAGTACAACATCAAATTCTATGAGTTTGACGTACCATGGATCTTACTTGATCGAGTCACGTCGTTGAAGAGTTTATACGCATATGGTAATCGTAATCAAGGTTCGTGATGACATGTTCATCTCGTATTCAATTGGACTACGATTTGGTTCCACGGTACTGGCTAGGTGACAACCTTATCCTTTGGAATCCTTCCACTGCCAATTGAGTCGATCCTAGAGAGTCACGCCATGTGAAGAAAATGAATGTTTTTCCATGCTAAGGGTATTTTGGTAAAATCACATTAGATGTGATTGCCAAATAAAATGGATGACATGATTTAATTAAAGATATTTAATTGGATTAAATAAATAATTAAATCACATTAATTCATAAGTTAAATTAATTGGAAATTAATTTCTAAGTTGAATTAAATTAGTTGGATTAATTTTAATTGGATTAAAGTAATTAATTAAAAGTTAATTGGATTGGACTTGAAATTAATTAATTACACGTGGGCTAAGATGGAACAAAACCCGGAAACCCATTCCACTAAGGCCTAGCAACCGCCTCCTCTTATTAGACCTAGGGGTTCTGCTTACTTGGTATAAGTAGTTAGTCTGTGTCAGAACTTTACACATGTCATCATTCAGAATCTGACTTTGAGCCAAAGAAACCTACAGCAATAGGAAAGAAAAGATTCCCTCCCTCTGTCTCCACCTAGCCACCGCCATTGTTGCCGGGAGGAGATCGGAGCTTTCTCAGAGAATTTTCTTCCACGTGATAATCTTGAGGTAGGAGTCTGGGGCTGCTGCTGATTAATCGAATTTTGTTGTCAAGAGGTAATTAGATTATTCTCTTACGTAATTTATTCTTATTGCGTAATTATAATATCATGAAACCCCGGATTCGATACTCGGTGTGATTTGGATCAAAAAAATTTATCCGCTAGACCGAATCCACAACAGTGGTGTCAGAGCCAAAGTTCGGGAGATTCATGATATTCGATGTATGTTTATGTGTTTTAGTTGTTCTAATAGAATAAATATGTATTTACGTATTGTATGTAATTTGGGAAATTTATATTATGCATGCAAATCTGTAAAATTGAATTTTTGAGTTGAATTGGATTTACCGTGTAAAACAAAAACTGAATTGGATTCATATTATTGTCCAAAAAAATCATATTTTCTTGGTGCGCCACCGCAGAAGCCGTCACCGGTGCCGCTGCTACAGCTTACGTTGGATGCGCAGCTGTAGCGCGTGGGGGGCGCGGCGCAAGGGGATGTTGGGCTTGGCCCAACAAAATTAGGGTTATGTTGGGCTAAGCCAAACACCGATATCAATTAGCGCTGGGCTCGGCCCCGCACATAACATTAGCGCTTGGCTCAAGGAGGATCAGCGTTGGGCTTGACCTAGCGCACAAGTGTAGCGCTTGACTCGATCCGGCCCAGCGCAAGGTAAATAGCGTTGGGCTTAGCCAGCGCGGTTAAGCAAGTGTTGCGCTTGGCCCAACACATTAATTTAAAGTGCTGGGCCGAGCCCACTTGTAATTTAAATTAAGAATGGGCTAGGCCCAGCATAATTAATTATGCCGGGCTTGGCCTAGCGATTCAATTGAGTAGCCCAATTGTCAAGAAAATTAATTATGTGGGTTTGACCTAATTAAAAGTTTGATCGAACTATTTATCAATTAATAAACCCTAATTTAATGAATTTTAGTTTCAACTTCTAAATTGGAAGTGAATAAATTAAATTGTTTTTAAGTTTATTCAAATTCTAAATATGATTTAGTAAATAAATTATATTGGGTTTAGGTTTATTCAAATTCTAAATTAGATTTAGTTAAATAATTTAAATTGGATTTATTTAAAAATTTAATTGGACTTAAATTCTTCAAACTGAAATCTATCGAATGATTTAAATTCTTTTCAAATAAGTTGGTATATATAAAATTAGATTTAAATACCAACTACTTTATTTTGTATGATGTTGCTATGTGTTTATATTAGCTTACCCATGTGACTTTATTTGATAATAGTCACACTTTAATTTGATTAAAGTAGTTAAACTAAATTAGATTTATTTTGATATGAATAAATTAGATTTAATTTATTAAATTAGATTTGATGTTTAATTCACATAAGTGTTTAAATTGTTTACATGCTCCTTATTTATGTGATGGTGACATCGTGTATGGACTAAGGGTTTATCTTTGTTGTCTTATCTGGGTTGTACCGGCTGGAGTTTAAGCCCCCCAGTTTGTATCTTCAATTTCATTGAATTTTTGTATAGGCTATTTCTATGTAATTGTTTAGAGATAGGCTCAATTGGCAGTTCATGGTGGCGCATGAAGTCTTGGAGAAGCAAGAAGATTAGATCTTGTATAGGTGGGAACCTATGTAATAGATAGAACCCCTCCCCGATCACTCATTGGCTCGAGTTGATCTTGAATAGTTCATAATGTGTGTGTTGTTAGAATTTCTAGGCTTATTCTTATGCATTTCCTTTAAATTGTGCGATAAAGAAATTAATATGCAAAGTGAGACCAATCTTATTAATATTGTTAAATGTTATAAATCTCCCATTAGAAAAATACTGAGTACGTAAAGGGGCATTAGATGTCCTAGCTCTCCATCAAGCTTTAGAAGGTGGGTTCACTTCTAGTGGATGGCGACGTCCTGGAATAAGGGGGTCATGCATCAAGACGTGGTACTCTATCTTTTTTAGTGCATTTGATGCCTTCATGTCCAAGCGAATTCCGCCCAAGGCAGGATTAAGTTGTTAGACTGAAAGGAGTTGATGGGAAAAATGACTGAGATGGATCACCACCTATATATTGAAAAAGGTTGCGGTTCAGTGATCCATGAGCTAAAGGAGATTCAATCATCGGTTGGACCTGTTAGGTGTTATGCCCTCTATGCCATTGAGGAATTAGATTTAAGAGGGCATTTTATTTATATTGTATGAACATTATTAATGATTAATAAAAGACATTGAGTTTGTTCTTATAAACCTAATTGTGGCATTGAATGTATTGAACAAATAGGTCCTTAAGATTAAGGTATACTCACCACCACTTATTTGATAAGTAGGAGTACTAGTGGAGTTAAGTGCTTGATCTTATAAACATGGTTTGCGAGTTAAAGAATCTAAATTGGGAGTTTAGGTTCAACTCGTATGACACTTGATTTGTCAAGGAACGTGCTAGTCTTATAGTGATTGGATAGTGGGAGCTGATGTCATGAATATGATTAACGGAGTTGACATATTCAAACACGATCCGTTGTAATCCTATCATATGGGCTTTTAGGAGGTGACAATCAATGATAAGGATTACCGGTTATGATAGTATGAGTGAACTTTAGACCTGAGGAGTCCTTTACATTGTGCTCGTACCATTGGATAAGTTATTAGAATAGTTAGGCCCAATCACCCGTTGGTGGGGTCGACCTCGAAGTACGATTTAATTGGTGCATTCAACAATGGGAAGTGGACTGCCAATAAGGAATTCACTGTCTCGAAAGTAAACGAGAAGCGACCTATACGTCATAGGTGTTGTGAAATTAAAGTCTTTTGCCAAAGCATTAATGACTGACTTGTATTGGATATAAAGGTCAGTTTGGTAATTTCACATCAGTATGATTATAGTACAGTATCAAGTTATATGAGGTTGATGTTCCATGACTCTCACTTGATCGAGTTGCGTCAGTGAAGAGTTTATACTCATATGGTAATTATAATATAAAGGTTCGTGATGAAATATTCATCTCGTACTAAATTGGGTTTTGGTATAACTTCACAGGAATGGCTAGGTGATAACTATATCCTTAGAATCCTCTCAATGCCGATCAAGACGAGTTTAGAGAGTCACGCTATGTAAAGATGATAAAATAAAGGAGTTTTACATTATGAAGGGTATTTTGATAATTTCACTTAGAGTGGAAATTATCAGAGGGATGTGTATTGATTACAATAAATATATTTAATTATTATAATTAAATAATTTTATTCAATCAATATTAATAGTATTATTAATTTAGAATTAATAAAGTACTATTGATAAAAGAAGCCTACTATTTAATTAATTGCCAATTGGATTGGACTGGGAATATTATTTAAAGACTTAACAATGGGCTTGGAATTGGATGAAGTCCAGTAAATCCATCCCCTAGGTTAGTTTCGGCCACCACCATCTCTCTCCTTAGTAAAGGAGTAGTCTTTTATTTAATTACTAGCTGTTTAACTGAAAACAAAATAAAATAAACTTTATGTGATTTTTCATCTTGGAGAGTGAAAAAGAGTAAAACACTAAAATCTTTTCTCCCTCCACATAAACCCTAATTCATCCAACCCCGTCTGAGGTAGAGGAGGTCGAGCTTTAAGAATTGAAGATCATCTTTCGCGTGATAATCTAGAGGAAGGAATGATCTGTTGCTTCTCAAAAGCTTGGCTTTAGAAATTCATCGAAAAGGTAATCAAATTGCATCTTATTCTTGTTTTCAATTTTATGTGAATATAAATTTATCAAAACATGAATTGAATTCGGGCCTTGTGAATCAGAGAATTTTTTTTATCCGCTGGTTCGATTCACAACAAGATTGATTGGTGTAAGACACCACCTGAAAGATCTAACATGCCATATATCGAAAAAGGTTGCAACTTGTTTAGATCATTGAGGAACTCAATCACTCACTATGAAACCCATCCAACGAGATTTTCGATTATTGCAGGGGGAGTGCAATGTTTCGAGAAAAATAGTGGGAGTCAAGTAAATATTGAAATCCTTGATTTTACTTGAAAGTACATAATAACACATCTAATCGTAAATCTTGGTATGTTCTGCAGTTTATGTCCTACATAATGACTAACCCTTTGAAAGCAATGCTTGAGAAAAATGTCCTCACTAGACCAAACTACAATGCTTGGATCAAAGTGCTAAAGGCAGAGCTCAAGAAGAAATCATTTCTGTACTATTTATCCAAAGAGCTTTTCCAAACTAGAATGAGAGAAAACGATGAAGTTGCAAATCATGTTATGAATATGATATCCATGATAGGAAGACTTCGGTCTCTGGGGAGCTACACGGATTTTCGTCTGGAAGTAGATCTCATTCTTCAATCTCTCCCTAAGTCCTTTTCTGCTTATGTCACTAACTATGAGATAGTTGACATAGGAGGATCCTTGATAGATCTTAAAGATAAGTTTGTATACATGCAAGCCTAATTGAGAAAGGAATGGGATGATGATACTCCACCTCCAACTCGCCAACTTGGAGTAAGGATTGCTTCTGAAAACTATGAGCAAAGATCTAAACGCTCAAAAGTTGAAAAGACTTGTCTCCACTGCAAAGAAGTGGATGAATGGACGCATGATTGTCCTAAGCTAAGAGCTGAAAGCAGATCAGGAATAGAACTTTATGTTTTTGAAATGAATTGTTATATGATGATATTTTCTATTTCTTGGATTCTAGATTCCGGAGCTGATGCTCATATATGTGCTTTGAGCCAGGATCTGGAAGAAAATAGAAAGCTGGATGAAAAGGAAGTAATGATCAATGTTGAAAGCGGACACAGCGTGATTGCGACGCACATTGGAATTACTTCTGTTACATTATTTTCTGGATATCTAATAATTTTAGATGATTGCCTAGTTTTTCTCAATGGGCTCAAGAATATTATTTCTATTCATGTATTGGCCAGGAAAGTATATTTGTTTTCTTTTAAACATAATTCTTGTGATATTTATTTTGGAAATAAGTGTGTTAGCTCTGTATCTTTAATTAATGGTTTATACTATTTGAATGTCCGAAATCAATGTATGGTTAATACTATGATTAGAAAATTTAGTATGAATGAAGTAAACCAAAAACTCATATGGCACATTAGACTAGGGGTGTAAGGCGAGCCGAGCCGGCTCGCGAGCTTTGCGAGCTGCTCGATTAAAGCTCTACTCGAGCTTAAGATATCTCGAGCTCGAGTCGAGCTTTGTGAGCTCGAGCTTATTGATGAACTGAGCTCGAGCTTCCACTTAGGTATTCATAAGCTCGCGAGCAGGCTCACGAGCTTTTACTGTTAATATATATATATATATATTTGTGTTTACTTATTATATTCAAAATTATACATTATTTTTAATAAAAAATAATACTGAATAAACACTTCACTTGCCTAGTTATACCAAAATTCTAGTTTTGTTACGATGGTTAAGCAAAAAACGTAAAACAAATATAAGATAGAACCCTAAACTCTAAACCTTAAGTCCTAAACCCTATATTTCATCCTTTTTTTTTTCTGAACTATACCGAATAACTACTTAAGTTGTGAAATTTAAGACTTGTCGAGTTATACCAAAATTCTAGTTTTGTTACGATGGTTAAGAAACAAAGGGAAAATTAATATAAGATATAACCCTAAACCTTAAACCCTAAATTCTAAACCCTAAACTTAGAATTAGAACGTTATATAGAAATACAAAGACACAGAATCATAACTTTTCATTCACATGGTATATTTTTGTTAGCCAAAATTTTGAGTTTGGCTTGAACGAGCAAGCGAGTGGAGCTTGAGCTCGAGCTCAAGCTCGAATGAGCCAACAAGACGAGCTCGAGCTTGAATGAGCCAATGAGCCGAGCTCGAGCTTTGCTCATTTGTCCTGAGCTCGAACTCGAGCTCTAAAAACTGGGCTCCCTGAGCTTGAGCTCTAGCTCGAGCTCAAATTATTTGAGACGAGCTCGAGCTCAAGCCTATAAATTTTACAATGCTCAACTCAAACTCGGCTCATTTGCAGCCCTACGTTACATTGAGACATGCCGATGAATTTAAGAGTCATGAATTGGAAAAACGTGGGCTTGTTGGTCCACTTGGGTCTAACCAATATCCTACTTGTAAATCATGTCTTAAAGGCAAGATGGCAAGGTCACCATTCACTGGGCATTTCAAAGGGCAAATAAAGTTTTAGGATTAATTCACACTAACGTTTGTGGCCCCCTCAAGGATGCGGCCCTTGGAGGTTTTCAGTACTTTATAACCTTCACAGAAGACCACTCTAGGTATGGTCTAGTTTATCTGATGAAGCTTAATTCATAAGCACTTGAATGGTTCAAGGAATTCAAAGCTTTAACTGAAAATTAAACTGGGCACAATATTAAGATACTTCGATCGGATCGAGGTGGCGAATACATGAGTGCCGAGTTTGATGAGTTCTTAAAAGAACAAGGTATAGTAATAGAGTTAACTCCTCCAGCAACTGCACAACTTAATAGGGCAGCAGAGAAAAGGAATCGTAAGCTATTGGACATGATACATTCCATGCTTAGTTACACTGATTTACCTATTTTACTGTGGGGGCATGCTTTGCTTACAGCTGCGCATATTTTGAACAAATGTCCCTCAAAATCTGTTCCCACTACACCATATGAAATTTAGTGCGGTAGGAAGCCTAGTCTCAAGTACATACAAATATGGGGTTGCCCCGCATATGTAAAGAAGACAAAGGTAGAGACACTAGAGGATATATCCTTGAAAGGACGTTTTGTCGGTTTTCCCATGGATTCGATAGGATACCTCTTTTACCTGCAAAATGATCATAGGATCATCGTGGCCTTGCAAGCCTACTTTCTTGAGGAATAATTCATTTGAGAAGGTGGTGCAGGTAGAAAGATTGTTCTGGAAGAACAAGACGACGTCCGTTCAAAGACACTAGTTCAAGAATCACAAACTGAACCTGATACGACACAACCGTCACAGTGACTATCTAGAAGATTATCTTAGCCGCCTAAATGATGTGACTATCTGCACAGAACACTACATTATTTGTATGTTGTTACATAAGGGAGCCATGGAGATGATCTTTCTGACTACGATGAAGCAGCGACGAATATAGATTCCTCCAAGTGGCTTGAAGCTATGAAAGCAGAGATTGATTCGATGTATTAGAACCAAGCCTGGACTCTTACTGATATACCAAATGGAGTAAGATCAATTGAGTCCAAATGGATCTATAAGAGAAAGATTGGTCCGGATGGTGGATACCTATAAGGCCAGGCTGGTGGCGAAAGGGTATAGCCAAAAAGAGGGCATTGACAATGGGGAAATTTTTTTGCCAGTGGCCATGATCAAATCTATTAGAATTCTGCTAGCAATAGCTGCAAACTTGGATTATGAAATCTGGCAAATGGATGTGAAGACCGCATTTTTAAATGGATACCTCGAGGAGGACATTTACATGCAATAGCCCAGGGGCTTCACATCTGAAGCAGATTCTCTTAAAGTTTGCAAACTGAGTAGATCCATTTATGGACTGAAGCAAGCCTCTCGTAGCTGGAATCTATGATTCAATGAAGAAGCACGAAATATGGCTTCATCAAGAATGAAGATGAACCATGTGTCTACAAAATGGTCAATGGGAGCAAGTTGACATTCCGGGTTCTATAGGTAGATGACATACTACTTATAGGGAATGACATAGGCTTATTAACGTCAATCAAGACATGGCTCTCAAGCACATTCTCCATGAAAGATTTGGGAGAAGCTACCTATATTCTGGGGATTCGCGTATATAGAGATAGAACGAATAAAATGATAGGACTCTCCCAGTCGCTCCACCTAGAGAAAGTCCTTAAGAGATTTGAGATGTATAACTCTAAGGGAGGACCTTTGCCCATGAGACATGGTATTCATCTTTCCAAATCTACGAGTCCTAAAATGAACAAGGATAGAATGGATATGAGGATACACCCTATGTATCGGCAGTAGGAAGTCTCATGTACGCGATGTTGTGCATGAGACCAGATCTGACATATGTTGTGAGCATGGTTAGTAGGTTTTGAGCAAACCCGGGGGAGCAACACTGGACAGCAGTGAAGTGTATCTTAAAGTACTTAAGAAGAACTAAAGATATGTTATTGATATATGGAATGAAAAATTGAAGGTGGATGGTTACACCGATCCAGATTTTCAATCTGATCCTGATGACCTCAAGTCCACCTCTGGGTATATATTCACGCTCAATGGTGGAGCAGTGTTGGGAATTATACGAATAAAATGCAACGGAAAGTAAATTTAATTCCCAAAGCCCGAATCATCTCTAATCCTCGTGTTTAATTGTGTATAGAAAAATTACCGTTCTTGCGTATGTTGATTTCTGGACGTGATCCTTTTCTCTAACGCCGAATTTGCCAACGTCTCTAATTCGTCATGCCGGAATCAAAAATGAAAAACTCCTCCTTTCTTCCTTGTCAAAGACGGCTAGAGAGAGAGAGAGAGAGGTGTGAGACTTTTTTTTGGAGAGAAAGTTATGTAAGTTGCCTTGTGTTATTTTTTTACCTTGTGATACATTTATATCAGTATGAAACAATAACACTAGCATGCACGAGCCCTATTTGGGCGTCTATTTGGCCGCCCCTTAGTGGGCTCGGAAGCCTTCGGGCTTTCGTCTTGCTTGCTAATTACTTAATCGGATAATTTATTTATCCAATAAATAAATTGATAATCCAATTAATTCAATTCCTAATTAATTTATAATTCAATTTATCCAAGAAATTAATTAACTCATTAATTTAATTAATTAATTAAATTATCTAATAATTAATTAATTAATTACGACATCCAATGCCGTGAATTTCTCTCAAGTCTTTTTCCCATGTTTTTCCTTTTGCACTTCATTTAAGCGCGACTCTTTAGGTTCGTCTCAAAAAGCAATTGGGAGGAATCCAAAGGGGTGTGAGTGACACCTAGCCAGTCTCGTGGCTCACACCGTAACCCAATTGAGAAAGAATGCATAGGATCATTCCAAACCTTTATGTTGTGAATACCGTACGTGTATAAACCTTTTATTCTTATATCCCAGTCAAGTAAGAGTCATGGTTTAAAGTCAAACTCATATAACTTGACCATATGCCTAAGCTCATAATCAGTCGAGGTATTTAAATGCTTTGGCCAAAGACTTTCATCCTTACTTATTAATGATCGCATAGGATATTTTACTCATTCACTTATGAAAGAATAAATTCCATATTGCAAATCAGTTAACAATGCTACTTGCCCATCAAGTCGTCGCACTTTGAGGTCGATTCCACCAATAGGTGATTTGAATCTAACTACTCTAATGACAGACTTGATGTCACAAGTACATCTTCAACTCGATTTCTCAGGTCAGAGGTTCACACGTACCTATCACTACTTATCAGTTTCATCGTTGACTGTCAATGAGTGAATAGCCATGTGATGAACTGATGCGAGCCGTGTTCGAACATATCAATCCAACTAACACGTCTATGATATAAGTTCCCACTACCATTTCCATAGTGTACGATTGGCACTTTTTCTGTCGAAACTTACATCATACAAGTCTTTATTCACTATTGATGCCCAATCAATATTTCTAGACTTGCGAACCCTTTTAGATGTCAAGGGTCAAACCATTCTAGTGCCTTTCCTCCTATCCCAGAGGAGGTAGAAGGTTCACCTTGTCATCAAGGATTTTACGTTGTTTATTCACACCTTATAAATGCCTATAAGAAAACAACAATCAACTGCCTTATATTAATAGAAAAACCATTGTTTAGTTACAATGTTTATGCCCTATAAATCTATCCTCTTTATGGCATTCGAGGGCATATACTCTAACAATCTCCCACTTGCACTCAATGCCATTTGCTGTGGTATTTAATACCCATCTTTTCAAGATAGTTTTCCAGCACCGCCTGTGCCAATGGCTTGGTCAATGGATCAGCGACATTGTCGACTGAGGCTATTTTCTGAACAACTATTTCACCTCATGCAACGATCTCTCTTATGATGTGATATCTCCTCTCTATGTGTTTGGATTTATTGTGAGACCTAGGTTCCTTCGCTTGCGCTATAGCTCAGGTGTTGTCACAATAAAGTGGCAACGAGAGCTTTATGCTAGGAACCACTTGAAGTTCCTCAACGAACTTCCTAATCCAAACAGCTTCTTTAGCTGCCTCCGAGGCAGCTATGTATTCAGTCTCTGTGGTGGAGTCTGCGGTTGTGCTTTGCTTGGAACTTTTCCAAGTCACCGCTCCACCATTTAGAGTATATACAAATCCCGAGGTGGATTTCCGGTCATCAACATCAGATTGGAATATGTCATTCCAAATGAGTAATATGTCATCTACATATAACACTAGGAATGTCAACTTGCTCCCACTGACCTTCTTGTAAACACAGGGCTCGTCTTCGTTTTTGATGAAGTCAAATCCTTTGACAACTTCATCAAAACGTAGATTCCAGCTACGAGACGCTTGTTTGAGTCCATAAATGGATCTCTCAAGTTTACACACCTTATGAATATGCTCCTCGTATTCAAAACCTTTAGGCTGTTCCATATAGATATCCTCTTCTAGGAATCCATTTAGGAAAACAGTTTTGACATCCATTTGCCATATTTCATAATCTAGGTGTGCTGCTATTGCAAGTAGAATCCTTATTAATTTGATCATAGCCACTGGCGAGAAGGATTCTTTGTAGTAAATTCCATCCTTTTGACTATACCCTTTCGCCACTAGCTTGGCTTTGTACGTGTCTACTTTGCCATCAACACCAATCTTTCTCTTGTAGATCCATTTACACCCGATTGGTTTTACCCCTTCAGGTTGGTCTACAAGTTTCCAGACTTGGTTTGCATGCATCGAATCGATCTCAGTTTGCATAGCTTCACGCCATCTAGCTGCATCCACATCCACCATCGCTTGATCAAAAGTGGAGGGATCATCTCCATGATCCTCCCCTAACATAGAATGCAGATCCAATTCCCTCTGCATTAGATATCCGTACCTCTCAGGCGGTTGAGATACTCTATTCGATCGTCGTGGTTGTAGTTGTGTTACAGAAAGTTCGGTTCTCACTCCCTGTGTAGATGTATCCAGAGGGGTTTCATTTTGTTCTTCTAGAACAATCTTTCTACCCGCTCATCCTTCTTGAATGAACTCATCTTCAAGAAAGTGGGCTTGTAAGCCTACAATGATCCTTTGATCATTGTGCAGGTAAAAGAGGTATCCCATAGAATCTTTAGGATATCAAATGAAACGTCCCTTTAAGGACCTAGCCTCCAACTTGTCCACTTTAGTCTTTTTGACATAAGCCGGACATCCCCAAATCTTTATGTGGTTAAGACTTGGTTTCCTATTTCTCCACATTTCATAGGGAGTCAGAGGAACGGACTTGGATGGACATCTATTTAAAATGTGTGCAGCTGTAAGCAGCGCGTGACCCCACAGTGAAATGGGTAAATCAATGTAGTTAGGCATGGAGCGAACCATGTCCAACAAGGTTCGATTCCTTCGCTCTGCTACTCCATTCAACTGTGGAGTCGCTGGAGGTGTGAGTTGTAATACTATACCACTCTCTCTAAGGTATAAGTCAAGCTCGTCGCTCATATATTCTCCTCCTCGATCAGATCGAAGAGTTTTTATATGTTGACTTGTTTGATTTTCCACTAAATCCTTGAATTCCTTGAACTTGTCAATGGATTCAGACTTATGCTTCATCAGGTACACTAGACCATATCGAGAATGGTCATCAGTGAAGGTGATAAAGTAAAGGAAACCTCCTCTGGCCATTTCTCCAAATGGACCACAAATGTCAGTATGCACTAAACCTAAGATTTGTGAGGCCCTTTCAAAGTTCCCTGTGAAGGGCGATCTAGCCATCTTGCCTTTGAGACAAGATTCACAAGTAGGATAGGGATCCAATCCCAGTGGGCCAATTGGCCCATCTTTTTCCATTTTGCGAATCTTTTGTTCGCCAGCATGGCCTAGTCGAAGGTGCCATATCAATCATTGGTTTATTTCAAGCCTACTACATTTCCTTTGTATAGTATTAACTGCATACTCATTCTGGACACTAAGGTAATACAATCCATTTATCAAAGAAGCAAAGCCTACAAATTTATTACCATAATAAATGTTGCATCGTTCATCAATAAAACGGAAAGTGTAACCATTCTTAACTAAAACGGGAATAGAAACAATGTTTTTAAGCCCATTAGGCAAAACCAAAACATTATCCAGTAATAGTACATGTCCAGAATTTAAAAACAACGAGGTAGATCCTATTGCAATAGCGGCGATGCTTTGCCCGCTGCCTACTCTGATCTTCACCTCATCGTTGTCCAGCTTCCTTCCTCGCATCAGATCCTGATTCATACGACATATGTGAGCACTAGCTCCAGAGTCAAGAATCCAAGATGTAGAGAAGACGGTCATAGAACAATAAGTTTTATGAACATAAAGTTCCATACCTTGTGCGCCAGGCCCCATATTCGGATAGTTCCTTCTCCAGTGGCCCAGCTCACCGCAGTGTAGGCATCTGTTTGTCTTTTGTGGCCCCTTTCGCTTGCGAATCATAGGAGCTTTACCTTTTCCTTTATCGACACCACCCTGAGCTCTAAGCCCTCTAGCTTGCTTCTTGGTTTTTCTCTTCTTATTCTTCGCCCGTTTGGGCCCAGAAGTGATAACCAAAGCAGTATGTTTTCCCTTGGGCTTCAATTGAGATTATGCAGTGTTTAATTTGTTCATCAGCCCTGCTAAGTTGCATTCAATCTCATTGCAATTGAAGTTCACGACGAATTGGGAAAAAGAGTCAGGAAGGGACTGCAAGATAAGATCGGTCTGAAGTTGCGGGTTCATTGTAAAATCGAGAGCTTCCAATCTCTCGATCCTCGATAGCATTTTGAGGACATGATCCCCAACCTTCTCCCCTTCTCTCATTTTGGCTCTGAAGAGCTCTTTAGATATTTCATATCTAGCAGTCCTACTATGCTCACCATAGAGCTCGACCAAGTGCGCCAAGATAGCCCTCACTGCGGTCATCTTGTCATGGGACCTCTGTAGCTCATTCGTCATAGAGCCAAGAATGTACCCACGCACTCGGACGTCGTCCTTTACCCATTTTTCATGAGCTTGGACTTCTTCTTCATTGGCACGTGTTCTGGCAGGTGGAGCAGGGATATAAGTGTCCAACATGTATCCTAGAGACTTCATATTGAGAACTATTCTCAAATTCCTTAGCCAATCCACGTAGTTGGGTCCGGTAAGGATATTCTTTTCGAGTAATACGGAAAGTGGGTTGATTGTCATTTTTGAAAAACAAGAGAGATAAAACAAATAACTGCAGAAAATAAACCAGACTTAATTAGAATATTGGACTAAACTAAGACCAAGTTTAAAATCAAGGATTTCGACTTATAACTTGGCTCCCACTACATTTTTCGACATTCCACACTCCCACTGTGAAATGACGGAAGCGATCGTTGATGAAAACTTCGTGGTAGGGATTGAGTTCTTTAATTAATATAATGGATGACAACCTTTTAACGATATTTAGTCCATTACTTAATTAAAGTGATGTCAAACATCAATCTATCAAATAGACGGTTCAATCATATTTATCCCATAATCCACAAATAATTCAACCCTTTAACGATTTATTGGTAAAGTGGACTATCTAAGTTCATTCCCACTAACTCCTCATAATCTAACATTTGAATTTCACCTTGCAACCCTTCAACGATATTTGGGCTGAAATATGTCTCGATTAAGGCATCCAATGCACTTAATAAAATTCTAGAATTAAATCTTAATATATGACCCCCACTTACTGGGAAGATGCCACATATGGATTTAATCCTTGATCTTATTAAGTTTAATGGAGGGAAAGGATGCCTAGCACCCCTTACTAACTTAGTATTATTTTTGTTTGGGAGAATTCATGTTCTAAACATTTAATTCGTCTCACTTTGCACATTTACCAAATGTATATAGCGCATATTGATAACACACATGCTTCATACAACTAATGAACATGCATCGAAAGCAATAATACAACAGACAAGTCTATGAGCTTTTATCTAGAGGGCCCAAGCCAATGGGCCATCATAAAATTGAAAAAAAAAAGCCTAGCTAATCTTCATGGGCTCCAAGCTCCTCTTCTTTTGCATGATCTCCATCTTGAAAGGCCTATTCTATTTCTATTTATTACAAGAGGTAATTTAAAACCTATACATAAATCTAGAAATAAAATAAAATGGGCTCAAACCGGCCCTTACAACCCATCAAAAGAAATACATAATCAAAAGAAGCAACCTAAGCCCATAGACATATGTCACCATCACATAATACATGCTCGCGATAAATAAAGCACTTATGTTGGTGATTAATAAAAATTAATTAGTCCAACTTAATTAATTTCCACAATAAAATTTCGAATTTTATTGATTCATATGAAAATAATCCTATTTATGAGAATTCTTTATTTAAATAAATAACTTAATAAATAAAGTTCTCCAAGAGTTTATTAATTAATTATTTCATTCAAATAAAGATCAATAAAAACTATATTGGACTTAATTTTATCAAAATTAAATTACCAACTATTGGCATATTCAAAATTAACTAATTAGGCCCAATAACTAATTTATTGAATTATCCACAATTTTAATCAAAACAATTTGGGCCCCTTTTTAATTAAATCCGGGTCATTATCCTTTTGCTCCACCCAGATAACTAAAATAGCCCAAAAACCTATTCAATTAAAATTTGGACCTTTGAAAAATATTACCCGACCATTAGGGCCCGAGTCACGAAAACCCGAGCCCCGAAACAGGTCCGTGCGCACCGTGCCGTGCGCCCAGCGCACGGTTTAATCATGCTATGCCGTGCGCCCAGCGTCCGGCCAGCCCCTCCGACCAGCACTGTGAAATGGCACGGCGTTGGGGGCCTACCTAGTGTGCACAGTGCGCACGCTGTGTGCGCAACGGGAGGCCAAATGGCCTCCTATTGTGCGCGCGCTGTCTGCGCGCCCAGCAGGCAGACTGCGCACGCTTTTTGCGTCGTGCTCATCTCGAGGTTATACTTCTCCGATTCTAATAAAATTTATATTCCCATATTTGAAACTCATTAAAATTCAACTTTCATGAAGAAACTGCAGCGATATTCAGAATATTTTCATATGAAAAATACGTTCAAAGCATGCCTCAAAAACGCGGAAAAATAGTCAATCACATAAGAATTAAACACAGAATTCAGAGATTGGCTCTGATACCACTGTTGGGAATTATACGAATAAAATGCAGCGGAAAGTAAATTTAATTTCCAAAGCCCGAATCATCTCTAATCCTCGTGTTTAATTGTGTATAGAAAAATTACCGTTCTCGCGTATGTTGATTTCTGAACGTGATCCTTTTCTCTAACACCGAATTTGCCAACGTCTCTAATTCATCACGCCGGAATCAAAAATGAAAAACTCCTCCTTTCTTCCTTGTCAAAGACGGCTAGAGAGAGAGAGAGAGAGAGAGAGAGAGAGAGAGAGAGGTGTGAGACTTTTTCTTGGAGAGAAAGTTATGTAAGTTGCCTTGTGTTATTTTTTACCTTGTGATACATTTATATCATTATGAAACAATAACACTAGCATGCACGAGCCCTATTTGGGCGTCTATTTGGCCGCCCCTTAGTGGGCTCGGAAGCCTTCGGGCTTTCGTCTTGCTTGCTAATTAATTAATCGGATAATTTATTTATCCAAGAAATAAATTGATAATCCAATTAATTCAATTCCTAATTAATTTATAATTCAATTTTTCCAAGAAATTAATTAACTCATTAATTTAATTAATTAATTAAATTATCCCATAATTAATTAATTACGGCATCCAATGCCGTGAATTTCTCTCAAGTCTTTTTTTCATGTATTTCCTTTTGCACTTCTTTTAAGCGCGACTCTTTAGGTTCGTCTCAAAAGGCAACTGGGAGGAATCCAAAGGGGTGTGAGTGACACCTAGCCAGTCTCATGGCTCACACCGTAACCCAATTGAGAACGAATGAATAGGATCATTCCAAACCTTTATGTCGTGAATACCGTACGTGTATAAACCTTTTATTCTTATATCCCAGTCAAGTAAGAATCATGGTTTAAAGTCAAACTCATATAACTTGACCATATGCCTAAGCTCATAATAAGTCGAGATATTTAAATGCTTTGTCCAAAGACTTTCATCCTCACTTATTCATGATCGCATAGGATATTTTACTCATTCACTTATGAGAGAATAAATTCCATATTGCAAATCAGTTAACAATGCTACTTGCCCATCAAGTCGCACTTCGAGGTCGATTCCACCAATAGGTGATTTGAATCTAACTACTCTTATGACAGACTTGATGTCACAAGTACATCTTCAACTCGATTTCTCAGGTCAGAGGTTCACACGTACCTATCACTACTTATCAGTTTCATCATTGACTGTCGATGAGTGAATAGCCATGTGATGAACTGATGCGAGCAGTGTTTGAACATATCAGTCCAACTGATACGTCTATGATATAAGTTTCCACTACCATTTCCATAGTGTACGACTGACACTTTCTCATGTTAAAACTTAAATCATACAAGTCTTTATTCACTATTGATGCCCAATCAATTTTTCTTGGACTTGCGAACCCTTTTAGATGTCAAGGGTCAAACCATTCTAGTGCGTTTCCTCCTATCCCAAAGCAGGTAAAAGGTTCGCCTTGTCATCAAGGACTTTACGTTGTTTATTCACACCTTATAAATGCCTATAAGAAAACAACAATCAACTGCCTTATATTAATAGAAAAACCATAGTTTAGTTACAATGTTTATGCCCTATAAATCTATCCTCTTTATGGCATTCGAGGGCATATACTCTAACAAGTAGTGTCTTGGAAAAGTTCCAAGCAAAGCACAACTGCTGATTCCACAACGGAGGCAAAATATGTGGCCGCCTCTGAGGCAGCCAAAGAAGTTGTTTGGATGAGAAAGTCCATTGCCGAACTTGAAGTGGTTCCTATCGTCGAAATGCGGTTGCCACTATGGTGTGACAACAATGGAACAATTGCGCAAGCTAAAGGACCCTTTTTATTTGGCCCTGCTCGTCTCTTGTTTTAATTAATTCTCTATTATTTAATTATTTATTTATTATATCCAATAAATAAATTAAATAATTAAATAACCAAACTAATTAGATAAATTAATTCTTTACTTTATTTCCTTAAGAAATTAATTAATAATTATTCTTATCTTTCTAATTAATTATCTTATCTAATGAGCAATTAATTATTCATATTTAATTTATCCCATAAATTAAATCTCCTAAAATAAAATAGAAAAATCCTTTTATTTTTCTTTATCAATCCTTTAGCGCGACTCTTTAGGTTCGTTTCGTTTGGCAACGAGAGGAATCCAAAGGAAGTGGGTAACACATAGCCAGTCACGTGGCCCACTTCGTAGCCCAAACAAAAACGAATGAATGGATCATTCCAAAACTTTCCAATCGTAAATCCCGTATACGTATAAACCCTTCGTTCATGTGTCCCAGTTAGGTGAGAGTCACGGTGATGTCAAACTCACTGAACTTGACCACATGTATTAATTATAACAATACGAGATCATTGAGCTCGATTTAGTGCCTTGCACAATCGTCTCTATTGCTTTGGCCAAAGACTTTGATCTCCATTATCTATAATCACATAGGATACTTTCTCATTCACTTATGAGAGAACAAATTCCATGTTAGTTATCAGCTAAGACTTCTACTTGCCCATCAAGCCGTATTTCGAGGTCTACCCCACCAACGGGTGAATTGGGTCTAACTACTCTAGTGACAGACTTGACGTAACAAGTGAAACTTCAGCCTGATACTTTAGGTCAAAGATTCACCTATACCTATTACGAGTAATCAGTTCTGTTATTGACAGTTACAGAGTGAATACCCATGTGACAGAACCGATGCGAGTCGTGTTCGAGCATTTCAGTTCCACTGGTGTTAGACTGGCACTCCCATGTCAAAGCTCACACTGTACAAGTTGTTTCTAGTCTTTATTTGTCCATTAAAGACTTCATGTCACTTGCGAACTTGTTTAAGTAATCAAGATCAATCTCTTCTAGTGCCTATCTTCATATCCCATAGGAAGTGGGGAGATTGCACTGAAAATATGGACAAAGCAGTTCACACTACTTATAGATGCAGATACGATTTAAGTGAAAACAAAACAATGTTTTTTATTAATATAAGATAATAAGTTTATTACAAGTGAGATGCCCTATCATTCTATCTTCTATAACATCTGAGGGCATAATCCTGACATCATAAATATAGTTAATGGAATTAACATATTTGAATTGGACTCGCATTAATCCGATCACATGGGTATTTTTGACATTCAATGATTGGGATTAAAATTGCGATAATATGTGTGAACTTTAGACTTGAGGAGTTATTTACAATGTTCTTGTAGTATTGGATATGTTATCAGTGTAGTTAGACCCGTATCACCTGATACGTGGGGTAGACCTTGAAGTACGATTCACATGGTACATTCTACATTGTAAGATAACTGCCAATATGGGATTCACCGTCTCGACAGTAAATGAGTATGTGACGTGTATGATCATAACTAATTGAAATTACAAAGTCTTTGGCCAAAGCATATAAACTAACTAGTGACGGTCACTAAGGGTAGTTTGGTAATTTCACATTATTATGATTACCGAGTACAACATTAAGTTTTACAAGTTTGACGTACCATGGCTTTTACTTGATTGGGTCACGTCGCTGAAGCGTTTATACGGATATGGTAGTCGTAATCAAGGTTCGTGATGACATGTTCATCCCGTATTCAATTAGGCTACGATTTGGTTTCATGGTGCTGGCTAGGTGACAAGCTTATCCTTTGGAATCCTACCACTGCCAATTGAATCGAGCCTAGAGAGTCGCGCTATGTGAAGAAAATGAATATTTTTCCATGCTAAGGGTATTTTGGTAAAATCACATTAGATGTGATTGACTAACAAAATGGATGGCATGATTTAGTTAAAGATATTTAATTGGATTGAATAAATATATAAATCATATTAATTCATAAGTTAAATTAGTTGGAAATTAATTTATAAGTTGAATTAAATTAATTAGATTAATTTTAATTGGATTAAAGTAATTCATTAAAAGTCAATTGGATTGGATTTGGAATTTATTAATTACATGTGGGCTAAGATAGAACAAAGCCTGGAAGCCCATTCCACTAAGGTGTAGCGGCCGCCCCCTCTTATTATACCTAAAGGTTCTGCTTACTTGGTATAAGTAGTTAGTCTGTGTCAGAACTCTACACAAGTCATCATTCAGAATCTGACTTTGAGCCAAAGAAACCTAGAACAATAGGAAAGACAAAATTTCCTCCCTCTCTCTCCACCTAGCCGCCGCCATTATTGCCAGGGAGGAGATCACAACTTTTTCAGAAAATTTTCTTTCGCATGATAATTTGGAGGCAGAAATCTGGGGCTGCTACTGATTAATTGAATTTTGTCGTCAAGAGGTAGTTTGATTATTCTCTTACATAATTTATTCTTATTGTGTAATTATAATATCATGAAACCCTGGATTTGATTCTTGGTATGATTCAGATCAAAAAATTTATCCACTTGATCGAATTCACAACAACACTCACATCCTTGGTTTTCTCCCTTTGCCAATTGAGACAAACCTAGAGAATCGCGCTTTCAAGGAAATAAGTGAAGAAAATCCCTAGTTGTTAAATAAGGTTAATCTTGTAATTTGTTATTTGATGAACAAATTTATTTATATAATTGATTAGATTAATTAAATAAATTGTAAGCCAATAATAATTAATTAGATAAATTTATTATTTATTCCTATTAGCCTAAATTATTAATTGGATTAATTAATAGCTAATTATTAATTAGTATCATATATCAATTGGATTAATATATGGTGGACTTGTGGACTAATTTGGAAGTTAACTTAGTCCACTCAGGATATAGTAGGCGTGTGATATGAGGTTGGTGAGCATAAGGAATTAATTAATTTCTAGCCCATCGTCTCATTTAAATACACCCTAATATGATTAACCTAACACAAAAGTCAACATATCAACAAGAGAAGATAAAAAAGCACTCTCCCCTTCCCTCTTAGTCGTCGGCCACTACTGAGCCAGAAGAGGAGGATTTTTCTTCAAGTTTAATTTCGGTGTGATATATAGTCAGAAATTAGGGGTTGCTGTTGTCGTTGTAGATCAAGAATTCAAACGCTACTACAAGGTTAATAGTATTAAGATGTAATTTGATTTACATCGCTTTTAATAAAAATCATTAAACCTTAAAGTGATTCAATTGTGAATCCGGATAAATTTTATTTTCCCCTGTGCATGAACCAGGATTCACAAGAGTGGTATCACAGGGGGTTTTTATGCAATTTTCCCAAATTCGACACTGGATTATTGGACCGCGGTCTGAGTCCAAATTTTGGGAATTTTCAGCACCTATTTCTTTACCACTTCGCAACGCGATGGCCCGAATCTGCTCTTTCGAGTTCTTCTCTGTATCGCTAGGTAGTGACCCTGGTGTTCTACCCGAAAGTTGACTAGCCAATTGTTCCAATTGAGTATGTTGGTCATGTTGATTTCAAGGTTGTGGCTCCGCTCATCATTTTGCTTTATATATTGGAGCATTAATTCCTCGAAACCCAGTTTCTTATCTTGTGGTTGGGAGCTTCCTTGTTTGTGAAATGTGTTGGGCCGAAAATCCCTTTGTCGCTGAAATGGAGGTGTATCCCCGTGTAATTGAAATCCGGGAGGTTGCTTAACCATGTTGTTGTTATTACTCCATGAGAAGTTTGGGTGATTTCTCCATCCCGGGTTATACCTTTCAGAAAATGGATCGTTCTGTGTCCTATTCGAATTATGCACATAATTTGCATTTTCAACACATTCGGATTGATAGGATGAACTACCATGTTGACACTCCATAAGGTGATGATTGCCACCACAATTTTCACACAAGGTTTGCACTTGGTTCACCAAAAAGTTCATAGCATCCAACTTCTTATGTAATAACTCTACTTGATTAGCTAGCGTAGTTGAAGCTTCCACTTCATAAACTTCACTTGCCTTCTTTGGAAGTATCACTCTCTCGGTGGGCCATTGGTAGTTATTTTCCGCCATACTATCTATCATATCCCAAGCCGCTTGTGGTGGTAAATTCATGTGTGAACCACCCACAGCTGCATCAAGATGAGTGCGAAGTCCGGGTCCAAGGCCTTGATAAAATATGGTCACTTGAGTCCATAATGCAAAACCATGGTGAGGGCATTTTTGGAGAAGTTCCTTGAATCTTTGGAGTGACTCACAAATTGACTCCCCATCAATCTGTCGAAACCCTTGTATCTCAACTTTGATAGCCGCTGTTTTCCCCGGTGGAAAGTACTTACTCAAAAACTTCTCCACCAACTGATCCCAAGTATGAATTGATGCGGTTGGCAACGAGTCAAGCCATGCCCTTGGTCTATCCTTCAATGAGAAAGGAAAGAGTCTCATTCTAATAGCATCATCAGTCACTCCATTTTGTCGAAATGTGCTCAAATAGCCAAGGAACTTGGTGATATGAGCATGTAGTGCCTCATCCACTGCACCCCGATATTGTTCATTGGAAATCAGCTGAAGTATAGCCGGTGGAATTGTAAAATTGTTTGCTTCTACCGTGGGTAGCACAATAGCACCGGAGGCTCCATGGATAGTGGGTTGCATATAATCACGTAAAGGGCGAGGAGCATGTTCTTGCCTCTGTGCTAAAGTAGTAGCAACCGCAGCTTGAATGGTAGGTTGGATTCTCGGGTCCATTAAATTAATGCCCGGTGGGGCATGTAAGGGATTGCTTTGATTGTTCCCTTCCATTGCCTCAGGGTAGTTCTCTTTTTGTTTTTGTGCTCTTCTTTTTCTATTGAAAGTTCGCTCGATCTCCAGATCAAATTTCTCAAGGTCTCCTTGAGACGTTCGGGTCATGCACTACTCAAAGAGCTCAACCTATCAATAGAATCAAAAGAACCATATTAATAAAAAGAAAAACAACTTAGTCTTAGAGAAGATAAGTGAATTACAACATCAAATAACGCAATTGTCCCCGGCAACGGCGCCAAAAACTTAACACGTGTGATTCCTAGCAAGTGTACTAGGTCGTGCAATGTAGTAAAGTGGACTATTAGCCCGGGATGTGTATCGTCTCCACAGGGACAATTGGATTCGATGCTCGTAATTGCTATATTACCTAACTCTAAGGTAAATCAAAATATAAGATGAGAGATGATTATACTATGAAAATAAACTAAGGACAACTATATGATAAACAAGGTAATATATCAAATGGAAAGAGATGATTGGGCTATGATCCTACTATGTTCTATCTTATGTTCATAAACTCTAAATTACCCGGATTCTTAGAACACTCTTGTTATGGCGAAACCCCCTAATGTATTCATTACTCAATCTCTTGAAATAACGATCCTACACTAGTTAACAACTTCCCATATCTCTATAGTGAAGATTGAATTAACTAACAGGCATTAAGGTTCTATCTCTAGCCAATTATTACGTTATGATGTTTGATTTTATGTACTACCTCTATCTATCTCCTCTCGGTCTCAAGACAAAGCATTAAATCAAACACATGGTGATCAAGCATATGCAAGCATTAAGCATAAAAATCAAACATGTAACAAGAATGTAATAAATCCAGAAATTAGGAATTCATTAAACTCAAAATATCACAAAGTATTCACATAACTCAACCAAAGAAGTACTTAGCTCCTACTTGCAACAAAAGGTAATCCAATATTTCTAAAAAACATAGTTGATATACTAATCCAAGAGAAAGAGTTGAATTACTCCCTATTACAAAGTGTGATTCCAAGATTTTATGATGAAAATGACTCTTCAAGCTTCCTTGGGACTTGTCATGGCTTCCTTGGGTCTTGGAGAGCAAGAATAATCCTTTTGGTAGGTGAAAAGTGACCCAAAATGGGAAAAAAACGGCGGACTAAAAACTAGGGTATGGGAAAACGGACCGCGGTCCGCTAACGTGCAAGGGACTGCGGTCTAGAAAGACAGATTCTAGCTTTCACTTGCTGCGCGCCTTTTCTTCGACCTTCTCACTCGATTATTGATCTATTCAACTTGACTCCCTGCACACATGAAATGACAACCAATCAAAGAAACATACGGGATTATCATTACTAAATTGTGACGAAAATACCTATATAAAAGGGGTAAAAAATTGTAAAATGTGAACTTATCAGTTGTCCAGCCTATGTGAAGAAGACTAAGATAGAAAAATTGGAAGATAGATCTCCAAAGGGACGCTTTGTTGGTTTCGTAGAAGATTCAATGAGATACCTCTTTTACCTGCACGATGATCAGAGGATCATTGTAGCATTACATGCTTACTTTCTCGAAGATGAATTCATTCGAGAAGGTGGTGCAGGAAGAAAGATTTCTGGAAAAACAAAATGAAACTCCTTTAGTGACCACTGTTCAAGAAGCTCGAATTGAACCAACCCAGATGCAACCACCATCACGTAGATCGAGCAAAGTATCTCAACCGCCTGAGAGATGTGGTTATCTGCTGTAGGGTGAGAATAATCTTATGCCATTGTTAGGTGTATGCCCTCAACGCCGATGAGGAATTAGATTGAGTAGGGCATTTATAAGTTATTTGTACAAATGATTCTGTTTCTGTTTGTAGAATAAAGGTTCATTGGTTTTGTTCATGTAAATCTATCTAGCATTTAATCGAATCAAACAAATAGTCCTTGAGATTTGAAGATAGACTTTCCACCTCTTATATGGATAAGAAGAGGCATTGGAAGAGTCAAGTACTTAATTTCTTAATATTAGTTCGCGAGTTAAGAAGTTTTAATTGGGGATTAAAATTCAACTTGTATGACACCTCTTGGACAAGGAGTTCCAGTCAAACAATAATTAGACAGTGGGAGCCTGTGTCATGAATATGGTTAATGGAATTAACGTATTTGAACTCGACTCGCTTTAATCCGATCACATGGGTATTTAGTCTTTGACAATCAATGATTGGGATTAAGATTGCGATAGTATGTTTGGACTTTAGACCTGAGGAGTTATTTACAATGTGTTTTTAGTATTGGACATGTTACCAGAATAGTTAGACCCATATCACCTGATAGGTGGGGTCAACCTCGAAGTACGATTCAAATGGTGCATTCGACATTGTAATATAACTACCACTATGGAATTCACCATCTTGATAGTAAACGAGTATGTGACCTGTAAGATCATAAGTAATTGAAATTATAAGTCTTTAGCCAAAGCATATAAACTAACTAGTGATAGTCACTGAGGGTAGTTTGGTAATTTCACATTATTATGATTACAAAGTACATTATCAAGTTCTATGGGTTTGACATACCATGACTCTTACTTGATCGGGTCACGTCGGTGAAGAGTTTATACGCATATGGTAATCGTAATCAAGGTTCGTGATGACGTATTCATCTCGTATTCAATTGAGCTCCGATTTGGTTCCACGGTGCTGGCTAGGTGACAAGCTTATCCTTTAAAATCCTGCCACTGCCAATTGAATTAAGCCTAGAGAGTCGCGCTATGTGAAGAAAAGGAATTATTTTCTATGCTAAGGGTATTTTGGTAAATTCACATTAGATGTGAATAACTAACCAAATGGATGACATAATTTAATTAAAGATATTTAATTAGATTAAATAAATTAATTAAAATCATTAATTCATAAGTTAAATTAATTGAAAATTAATTTATAAGTTGAATTAAATTAATTGGATTAAGTTTATTTAGATTAAAGTAATTAATTAAGGTCAAATTGGATTTGGATTTGGACTTAATTAATTACACAAGGGCTATGACGAAACAAAGCTCGAAATCTCATTCCAAAAGGGACTAGTGGCGTCCCCCCCCCCTCTATGTTAGTTAGACTGGGGTTTTATTTTAAAACCCCAGTAGTTGTTAATAACATAACTCCAACTCAGTCAATTTAGAATCTGACCCTGAAAAACAAACTTAGAGCAAAAGAAAGACGAAAAATTCCCACCCATCTCTCTTAACTAGCTGCCGCTGCCTCACCTGCAGTGGAGGAAATCAGAGCTCTCTTAGAGATATTCTTCCATGTGATTATCTAGAGGCAGGATTCTGGGGCTGCTGCTGATTAATCGAATTTTTGTCGTCAAAAGGTAGTTTGATTATCCTTTCGATTTATTTTTCTTGTTGTGAAATTGTATCATGAAACCCTGGATCAGATTTCTGAAGTGATTTGAATAAAAATTTTATCTACTAGATCAAATCACAACAGTGGTATCAGAGCCAAAATTCGGGTGATTCATGATATAGATTATATGTTTGTGTGTTTCTAATTGTTTTAATTGCATAAACATGATTACGTATTGTATGTTTTTGGGTAATTAATTTTATTCTTTGAAATCTGTAAAATTAATTTATTTGTTAAATTGGGTTTACCGGGTAAAATAAAATATGAACATGGATTCAAAATTGGTGGCTAAGCCATCTTTCCGATTTGCACCATTCGAAAGGTGGTGCGGCTCGGTGGCATGTCGCCGGCGCAGCTGCTGTAGCAGCAGCAGGTCGATGCGCCACGCTGCTGCAACAGTAGTAGTGCGTGCTACGCATGCGCGCCCTAGGCGACACGGGTAAGGTGTTGGGCTTGGCCTAACATAAATTAGGGTTGTGTTGGTCTAAGCCTAACACCATGCGTGGTTAATAAGAGCCGGGCCGATAAATAGTGTTGTGCTTGGCCCAACGAGGTTAATTAATAGGTGGGCTTGGCCCAACACATTATTTTAAGTGCTGGGCCGATCTCAGCCGTAATTAAAATAATTACTGGGCCAGGCCAAACATAATTAATTATGCCGGGCTTAGTCTAGTATTTAATTTGATTTTACCCAATTGTGAAATAATTAATCGAATGACTTTGACCCAATTAAATTGACCAAACTATTTATTAATTCTAAAACCCTAATTAAATAAGTTTTTCGTTTCAACTTTTAAATTGGGTGTAGTGAATAATTTAAATTAGATTTATATTTTTCAAATTGAATTGCATTTAAAGGAATAATTTAAATTGGAGTTAAATTCTTTTCAAATTGAGTTGGTATATATAAATTAGATTTATTAAATTGGATTTAAATACCTACTAGTTAATTTTATATGATTTGGTTTAGGTGTTTAGATTAGATTACTCATAAGACTTTATTTGATATAGTCACACTTTAATTAGAATAAAGTAGTAAAAAATAAATTAGATTTATTTTGGCATGATTAAATCAGATTTAATATTTTATAATCACATAAGTGTTTAATTGTTTTACGTGCTCCTTATTTATGTGATGGTGACACCATGTATGGACTTAGGGTTTCATTTTGTTGTATTATCTGGGTTGTATTGGGTCAGAGTTTGAGCCCCCCAGTTTGTATCTATAATTTCATAGAAGTTTTGTATAGGTTATTTCTATGTAATTGTTAATAGATAGGTCCAATTGGTGATTCATGGTGGCACATGAAGTCTTGGAGTTATGAAGATTATATCTTGTATAGGCGGAAGCCCATTTAATAGATAGAACCCCTCCCTGATCACTCATTAGCTCGAGTTGATCTAGAATAATCCATACATGTGTGTGTTGTTAGAATTGCTAGGCTTATTCTTACTTATGCCTTTCCTTGATTGCGCGATAAAGAAGTTAATGTGCAAAGTGAGACCAAACTTATTAACATAACAATGTTATAATTCTACCATTAGAAGTTATACTAAGTAAGTAAAGGGGCATTAGATGTCCTAGCTCTCCATCAAGGTTTAGAAGATGGGTTCGCTTCTAATGCATAGTGACGTCCCGAAATAAGGGGGTCATGCATCAAGACGTGGTACTCAATCTTCTCTACTGCATTTGATGCTTTCATGTCGAAACAAATTTCGCCCCATCTATCGAAAAAGGTTGTAAGGCGAGATTAAATTTTAAACTGAAAGGAGTTGATGGAAAAAATGACTTAGATGGATCACCACCTATAATATCGAATAAGGTCGCGGTTCAATGATCCATGAGCTAAAGGAGATTGAATCATCTGTTAGACCAATTGGTGTAAGACACCACCTCAAAGATCTAACAAGCCATCTATCGAATAAGGTTGCAACTTGTTTAGATCATTGAGGAGCTCAATCACTCACTATGAAACCCATCCAACTAGGTTTCCGATTATTGCAGTGGGAGTGCTATGTTTCCGAAAAATAGTGGGAGTCAAGTAATTTTTAAAAATCCTTGATTTTACTTGAAAATACATAATAATATATGTAATCGTAAATCTTGGTATTTTCTGCAGTTTATTTCCTACCCAATGACTAACTCTTTGAAAGTATTGCTTGAGAAAAATGTCCTCACTGGACCAAACTACTCTGATTGGATCAAGGCGTTGAGGACGATCCTCAATGATGAATCACTTGAATATACTCTGAAGATGGATTATCTATGAAGGCCTGGGGTCAATGAGGATGAATCTATCATTTTGGCATACTTGGATTGGATCTTTGATGCAAGGAAAGTAACGGATTATATGTTGAGCTCCATGTGTAGTGAATTGCAACAAACGCATAAGAACATGGATAGTCCTAGGTTGATCATGCTACACTTGGAAGAATTGTTCGGGGAACAGGGCAAGTCCATTCGGTACTTTGTATCACGGGAACTTTTCAAAACAAAGATGAGAGAAAGAGATGACCGTTGCTGATCATGTTTTGAACATGATATCCATGCTAGAGAAGCTCCGTTCTATAGATTATTACATGGATTTCCATTTGCAGGTTGATCTCATTCTCCAGTCACTCCCTAACTCGTTTTCTACCTTATCATCAAATTTGATTTAGATGACATTGAAGGATCACTGTCAGTGCTAATGGACAAACTTGTCAAAGCACAAACACAAATGAGAAAAAATTTGGTGTATTCACAGTTCCTATTATCCCTGCTAAGAAGGGACCAACGCAGAAGTGTCCGTTAGCTAGGCGCATTAGAGAAACAATTATATCCAAAATGAAAAGTCAAGGACTAAGCGCATGAGGGATAATGACACCTGCCTCCACTGCAAGGGAGTGGGGCATTGGAAGCGTGACTGTCACAACTTGAAACCAGGTATAGAACTTTATGTTTTTGAAGCGAATTATTCTATGAAAGTTTTTTCTACTTCTTGGATTCGAAATTCCGGAGCTAGTGCTCATATTTTGTTTTGAACCAGGATCTGGAAGCAAGTAGAAACTAGATGAGAAAGAAGTGCTGATCAATGTTGGAAGCAGACACAGCTTGGCTGCGACACACATTGGAATTATTTTTGTTACATTAATTTCTGGACATCGTATGAATTTAGATGATTGCCTAGTTTTGCCCAATGGGCTCAAGAATATTATTTCTATTCCTATATTGGTCAGGAAAGGATATTTGTTTTATTTTAAAAATAATTCTTGCGATATTTATTTTGAAAATAAGTGTGTTGGATCTGCATCTTTGATTAATGGTCTTTATTATTTGAATGTCCAAAATTAATGTAGTGTTAATACTATGACTAGAACACATAGTATGGATGACTTAAATCAAAAACTCATATAGCACTTTAGAATGGGACATGCCGGTGAATTCAAGATTCACGAGTTGAAAACATATGGACTTAGTGGTCCACTTGAGTCTGACCTATATCCTACTTGTGAATTTTTTCTTAAAGGCAAGATGACTAGATCACCATTTGTTGGGAAAAATTTGCATAAAAACTAATAACGCAGCGGAAGAATAAAAATTAAATCCCAGTGGCTCATCTCTATTTCTCGTATTTAAATTCGATTTTGAATTCAATTACCGTTTTCGCGTATGTTGAATTCTGAACCAGCTTTGCAATCCCTTCTTGAATAGCAAATTTGTCATTGTTTCTAAATTGCCACGCCAGAGTCAAAAACAAAAATCTTCTTCTTCTTCTCTTGGGAGACGATTAGAGAGAGAAAGAGGATGGAGAGTTTTTACTTGGAGAGAAAGTTTGTGTGTTAATTTACTTAGGTTAATTTTTCTAAGTAGTATATTTATACTACAATGAAACAATAACCTAGGTTAAATTACCCACTTTATGGATTCTAAAGCCATCGGGCTTTAGCCCTATTATGCTTATTTAATTAATTAAATAATTAATATTATTTATCCAATAAATAAGTTAATTAAATAATCAATTAAATCCATGTTAATTTTATAATTAGATTCCTGTGAGGAATTAATTAAAAAATTATCTAATCATTAATTAATTAATCTCGATATCCAATACCGAAAATTCTCTCAAGTCTTTTCCATGATTTTTCTTTTATACTTCCTTTAAGCGCGACTCTTTAGGTTGGTCTCAAAAGGCAATTGGGAGGAAACCAAAAGGATGTGAGTAACACCTAGCCAGTCACATGGCTCACATCGTATCCCAATTGACAACGAATGAATAGGATCATTCCAAACCATATACGCTGTGAATATCGTACGAGTATAAACCTTTTATTCTTATATCCCAGTCAAGTGAGAGTCATGGTTTTAGTCAAACTCACATGACTTGACCATATGCTTAGCTTATATTGAGTCGAGGTCAGTTTATGCTTTGGCCAAAGACTTTTAACCTCACTCATTCATGACTGCATAGGATATTTAGCTCATTCACTTATGAGATAATAAATCCCATTTTGCTAATCAGTTGACAATGCTACTTGCCCATCAAGTCGCACTTCGAGGTCGATCCCACCAAAGGGTGATTTGGATCTAACTACTCTAATGACAGAATTGATGTCACAAGTACATCTTCAACTCGATTCCTCAGGTCTAAAGTTCACGCGTACCTATCACAACTTATCAGTTTCATCATTGACTGTCAGTGAGTGAATACCTATGTGATGAAACTGATGCGAGCCGTGTTCCATCATATTAGTCCAACTGATACGTCCATGACATATGTTCCCACTATCATTCCCACAATGTTCGACTGACACTTTCTCTGTCGAAACTTATACCATGCATGTCCTTGTTCTGTATTGATGTCCAGTCAAATACTTTCTTAGACTTGCGAACTCTATTTAGAGAATGAGGATCAAATCCTTCTAGTGCCATTCTTCCTATCTCATAGGAAGTAGAAGGTTTGCCTTCATTTTCAAGGACTTTACGTTGTTTATTAACACCTTACAAATGCCTATAAGAAAACAAAAAGATAATGCCTTATACATAATAAAAGGATATTGTTTAGTTACAAGTAAATATCATATAAATCTATCCTCTTTATGGCATTTGAGGGCATACACGCTAACAATCTCCCACTTGCACTCAATGCCATTTGCTATGGTATTTAATACCTATCCCTTCGAGATGTTTTTCTAGCACTGCCTGTGCCAATGGCTTGGTCAATGGATCAACGACATTGTCAGCTGAAGCTGTTTTCTGAACAGATATTTCTCCTTGTGCAACAATCTCTCTTATGATGTGATATCTCCTCTCGATGTGTTTGGACTTATTGTGAGACCTAGGTTCCTTTGCTAGCGCTATTGCTCCAGTGTTGTCACAGTAAAGTGGCAACGAGAGCTTTATGCTAGGAACCACTTAAAGTTCTTTTATGAACTTCCTTATCCAAACAGCCTCTTTAGCTGTCTCAGGGGCAGCTATGTATTCAGCTTCTATAGTGGAATACATGGTTGTGCTTTGCTTGGAACTTTTCCAAGTCACCGCCCCACCATTGAGGGTGAATACGAATCCTGAGGTGGATTTTTGGTCATCGACATCAGATTGAAAATCCGAATCAGTGTACCCGTCCACTCTCAGGCTACCACTCCCATAGATGAGAATCATATCCTTGGTTCTCTTTAGATACTTTAGGATATTCGTCACAGCTATCCAATGCTCCTTGCCTAGGTTTGCTTGAAATCGACTAACAACGCTACTGAATAAGCAATGTCAGGTCTAGTACACAACATTGCGTACATCAGGCTACCCATTGCTGATGCATAGGGTACAATGCTCATTTCCTTTTTATCTTCCTCATTTTGAGGTCACATAGATTTTGAGAGATGTATCCCATGCCTCATTGGCAGGAACCTTTAAAACCCTCCATCCTATATCTCTTTAGGACCTTTTCTAAGTAAAGGGCTTGAGAGATCCCTATCATTCTATTTGTTCGATCTCTGTAGATTCGAATGCCTAGAATATAAGTTGCCTTTCCCAGTCTTTCATGGAGAAAGTACTCGAAAGCCACTTCTTTATAGTGGTGAGCATTCCTATATCATTCCCTATGAGTAATATGTCATCTACATACAACACAAAGAATGTTATCTTGCTCCCACTAACCTTCTTGTAAACACATGGCTCATATTCATTCTTGATGATGTCAAATCCTTTGACAGCCTCATCAAAACCTAGATTCCAGCTACGGGACGCTTGCTTGAGTCCCTAAATATGAGTATGCTCCTCGGATACAAAACCTTTAAGCTATTCCATATAGATGTCCTCTTCTAGGAATCCATTTAGGAAAGCAGTTTTGACATCCATTTAACATATTTCATAGTCTAGGTGTGCGGCTATTGCAGGTAGAATCCTTATTGATTTGATCATAGCCACTGGCAAAAAGGTTTCTTGGTAGTCAATTCCTTCTTTTTGATTATACCCTTTCGCCACTAGCCTGGCTTTGTAGGTGTCTACTTTGCCATCAACACCAATCTTACTCTTGTAAATCCATTTGCACCCGATTGGTTTTACCCCTTCAGGTTGGTCCACAAGTTTCCAGACTTGGTTTGCATGCATCGAATGGATCTCAGTTTGCATAGCTTCATGCCATTTAGTAGCATCCACATCCACCATTGCTTGATCAAAAGTGGAGGGATTCTCTCCATGATCCTCCTCCAATACAGAATGAAGATCCAGCTCCCTCTGTACTAGATATCCGTACCTCTCAGGCGGTTGAGGTACTCTACTTGATCTTCGCGGTTGTGGTTGTGTTACAGAAGGTTCGGTTCTCACTCCCTATGTAGATGTATCCACTAGAGTCTCATTTTGTTCTTCTAGAACAATCTTTCTACCTGCTCCTCTTTCTTGGATGAACTCATCTTCAAGAAAGTTGGCTTGTAAAGCTACAACGATCCTTTGATCATCGTCCCGGTAAAAGAGGTATCCCATTGAATCCTCAGGATATCCAATGAAATGTCCCTTCAAGGATCTGGCTTCCAACTTGTCCACTTTGGTCTTTTTGACATAAGACGAACATCTATTTGAAATGTGTACAGCTGTAAGTAGTGCATGAACCCACAGTGAAATGGGTAAGTTAGTGTAGCTGAGCATGGAGCGAACCATATCCAACAAGATTCGATTCCTTCGTTATGCTACTCTATTTAACTGTGGTGTCGCTGGAGGTGTGAGCTGTAATACCATACCATTCTCTTTGAGGTATACATCAAACTCGTCACTCATATATTCTCCTCCTCAATTCGACCTAAGGGTTTTTATGTGTTGACCAGTTTGATTTTCCACTAAAGCCTTGAATTCCTTGAACTTTTCAATGGATTCAGACTTATGCCTCATCATGTACACTAGACCATATCTTGAATGGTCATCAGTGATGTGATGAAGTAAAGGAAACCTCCCCATGCCATTTCTCCAAATAGACCACAAACATCAGTGTGCACTAAGCCTAAGATTTGTGAGGCTCTTTAAAAAGGCCCTGTGAAAGGGGATCTAGACATCTTGCCTTTGAGACAAGATTCACAAGTAGGATAAGGATCCAATCGCAATGGACCGAGTAGTCCATCTTTCTCCATTTTGTGAATTTTATGTTCGTCGGCATAGCCTAGTCTAAGATGCCAAATCAATCTTTGGTTTATTCCTGGCCTACTACGTTTCCTTTGTATAGTATTCACAGAACACTCATTCTGGACATTAAGGTAATACAATCCATTTATTAAAGAAGCAAAGCCTACTAATTTATTACCATAATAAATATTGCATCGTTCATCAATAAAATGGAAAGTATAACCATGTTTGACTAAAACGGGAATAGAATCAATGTTTTTAAGCCCATTGGACAAAACTAAAACATTATCCAGAAATAGTATATGTTCAGAATTAAGAAATAATGAGGTAGATCCAATTCAGTAGCTGCGACGCTTTGCCCGCTGCCTACTCTTATCTTCACCTCATCAGGGTTCAGCTTCCTACTTCTTTCCAGATTCTGATTCACACAACATACATGAGTATTAGCTCCTGAATCAAGAACCCATGAAGAGGAAAAATTGGTAATAGAGCAATTAGTTTCAAAAACATAAAATTCTTTACCTTTCACTCATATGTTAGGATAGTCTCTTCTCCAGTGGCCTAGCGCACCGCAGCATAAGCATCTATCCTGATTTCTAGCCCACTTATTTCTCCTTCAGTGTGCTTTGTTGCAAGTCATGCTGGATGCGCATTCCTTTAAATAATCATTATTATTCCTTCTTTCATCCAATGGATTAGGAAAAGTAATTGCCATTGGGTTGTTCCATTTGTCCGCCTTTATATGTTTCTGAGCAACTTTGAGTTTTTCTAGTAGCCTAGCTAAAGAACCCTCAATGTCATTCATGTCAAAGTTTATGACGAAGTAATAGAACGAATCGGGGAGTGACTATAGGATGAGATCAACTTGGAGATGTAGGTCCATGTAGAAGTTTAAAGATTTTTGTTTTTCTATCATGGTCATCATTTTGAAAACTTGTCCTCCAACATCCTCTCCTTCAGTCATTTTAGTTCGGAAGAGATCCCTTGAAATGAAATATCTAGCGGTCCTACCGCGCTCTCCGAACAACTCATCCAAATTCAGGATAATGTCTCTTGCATTATGTTGGGTTGACTCATTCCCTCGGGTGGCTCGTGGCAGTGGAAATAAAAATTTTACAAGAGTAAACATACAACCACCCAAAAACAGGAATATGGAGTTGGTTCGATCGAATTTGATATGGAGGTAAGCGAAATTATACCTTTCGAAAATTTTGTTTCACCTCGTACTTTGGATCTCAGCAACCCTGTGGTGAAAATCCACACAATTTCCCTTGGGTGAGAAATTGCCCGTCGTTTTTCGTATCTCCCGATTTAGAGTGCTCCCAGCGTCGCACCTCTAAGATGTATCCACACCTCGTTCAAGTCACCAATCGTCTTGCCTTGCGTGCTAGACAACAAAACGATTATAAGCTTAACTTAGGCTTGATTATGTGAAGGGTAGAAATATTTTCTAAGTCGTTTAATTCAACACTTGAATAGAACGACGTCTTGTTGGAAAGAGGAGAAGAAGGTGGACAATTTTAGTAGGTTAGGGAGGGGCGGAGTTTTCCAACAATTTCAATCCTTATTTTAGTCTCCTTCATCTCTTATTTATAGGTGAAGATTACCTAAAGTCCAATTAGAAAAAGGAAACTTCCTTTCTCCTAAACTTTCTAGTAATCCTCATCCTATGAGGTGATAAGTCAAACAACTTATCAATGATGAAGACTTGGAGGAGGGGAAAAATCTTTTCCTCCTCCAGCACATGAAAATGACGACCCCTTCCCTTTTTAACTCAAAAAATGGTCAACTCAAGTCTATTGGACTTTAGGATTTAATTTTGACTTCTCAATTTAATTATAGGCTCAACCCATCAATTAAATACAAGTCAAATTAAATCCAACCAACTAATTCCAACATTTATTTATTTAACTTAGGCTCCATCCAATTAAATAAAATACTTGGACTCTACTAGGTCCATTAATTTAATTAATTCTACAAGATTAATTAAAAGAGTAAAATTAATTGAATCCTTCAATTAATTTATATTCCATATTAGGAAAGTACTACACTTTCCTAATTCCCTCAATTTCCTCAAAATTGATTAATCACATCTATTCAAGCAGTGACTCTCTTGAGTTAGTGTGTGACCCCTTAGGCTCGTTTCTATCTAGTAGTAAGTACACCTTACCACAGTGCTAGTGTACTTTCCTAAAATGAAAAGTACTAGATTAAATCAATTCCTTGATTTAATCAAGCCTTGAATTAGTCACCAAGCTAATTCTCGGCACTTACAAATCACGGTTGCCCACCTAGGATAGGGTCCCGAAGACCTAGATAAAACGAAAGTAAAGATACGCCTTTTCCGATCTTGATCCTCGCATAAGTAAGATCCCTCTATCTAATCTCCCGATTGAATCTAGAGAAGTGGCAAAGGTCGAAGCTCTATTAATTCAATACTATGTTTCCCACGTTATGTGAAATCGACTTCGACTATCTAAACGAGGAAACCCTATGCCTCTTTAGATATCATACTTCAGCCGAAGATTCCTTAAGTCGATTCACTATGTAACCATAAGAGATTAACCGACTGGCTAATGTCAGAGATAGATTCCTCTCGATTCTCACGTGCCTTACTACGTAAGACGTGCATGTCTGAGTTTGCCCATATTCGATCATCTAAAGTGATCATGTAACAAATCAAGAACATGTGCGGCTACGCATAAGACATCCAATGGAATCTTAGGTCTATAAAGATTACTCTTATACTACAAGACCACAGGAAGTTCAACAATCGGCTGGGAATCCATTTTAGGAACTTCCATGGGATTGTTCAGTTCGCCCATTACCACAATGGCAACCTTCATATATGCATTGGCTTTCACCGTGCCAGTATCTATGGAACGAGATACACTTCTCCCATAGTATGCATCATACGAGCAAGTCTTTTGGGTTGCATCGATATCCCTTTATCTCGATGAACCCTTTTACAACTTGGAACAATGTTTAAAGATCACAGCCTTCGAGACATATTCCATCATTGCCACACCCAATGTGCATTGATGTCCCATAGCTATGTGTGATCCTTTGAGACTTTATTCTAAGATAAAGTAAAAACTAATTTAAGAATAAAGACATGCCACACATATAAAAAGAGATTGACTTTATTAAGAAAACAATTGTTCAACTCTAGAGTTACTATTACAAAGAATGACGCCCAATAATTGGTGCACCGGGCACTAACTCTAACAATATACCACTTGCCCTAGCGCCAATTGCCCATGTACTTAAGGCCCATTCTTCCCAGATGTCCTTCAAATACTTTTTGGCTAAGGGGTTTGGTGAGTGGGTCCGCTATGCTGTCCGCTGTGTCTACGCGCTCCATTCGCACGTCGCCTCTTCCAATGATTTCTCGTATCAATCGAAATTTCCTCAGAACATGTTTGGATTTCTGATGAGACCTCGACTCTTTTGCTTGCGCAATAACCCCATTGTTATCATAGTAGACCGTTACTGGATCCCCAACGGATGGAACGACACCCAATTCTTGAATGAAGTTCCTCATCCAAACAGCTTCTTTTGCAGCCTCATTTGCGGCAATGAATTCTGCTTCAGTGGTGGAGTCGGCTATGGTTGCTTGCTTGGAACTCTTCCAGATAACCGCTCCGCCATTAAGCAGAAATACAAACCCTGAGACCGACTTCGAGTCATCCTTGTCGGATTGGAAACTCGAATCAATGAACCCCTCTAATTACAATTCGCCTCGTCCGTATATCAAGAACAACTCCTTAGTTATCCTTAGATACTTAGGGATTGTTTTTACCAAACTTTAGTGTGCCATGCCTGGATTCGCTTGATATCGACTGCATACACCCAATGCATAAGCTACATCGGGTCTTGTGCATATCATCACATACATTATACTACTTATCGCAGAAGCATAGGGAGTTTTGGACATTTTCACTCTTTCCTTCTCAGTCTTTGGGCACATAGACTTGGAAAGTGTGATGCCATGTCCCATTGGCAAGAATCCCTTCTTGAACTCTTCCATCTCAAATCTTTTGAGTACGCGATCGATATATGCAGATTGGGAGAGACCTGGCTTCCTACTCGATCTATCCCTATACATCTTGATACCGAGTATGTAGGACGCCTCTCTCATATCTTTCATGGAGAATTTATTAGAGAGCCATACTTTAGTCGACTGCATCTTCCCTACATCATTTCCAATTAGTAGGATGTCATCGACATAAAGTATGATGAACGTGATTACGCTCCCACTGCCTTTCTTATACACACATGCCTCTTCAACGTTTTGAACGAATCCATACTCTTGTATAACAGTGTCAAAACGTTTGTTCCAACTTCGAGAAGCTTGCTTAAGTCTGTAGATGGACCTTTGGAGTTTACACACTTTGTGTTCGCTCCCTTTGGCTGTAAAGCCCTCTGGCTGTTGCATGTAAATCTCTTCCTCAATTTCTCCATTGAGGAATGCAGTCTTTACATCCATCTGCCTATTTCATAATCAAAATATGCAGATACAACAAGCATAATCCTAATGGATTTCAGCATAGCCACTGGCGAGAAGGTTTCCTCATAGTCAATCCCTTGTCTTTGAGTAAATCCTTTTGCCACGAGGCGAGCCTTATAGGTGACTACCTCTCCATCAACTCCAAGCTTTCGCTTGTAGACCCACTTACAGCTAATGGGCTTGATGCCCTTAGGTGGGTCAACCAAGGTCCATACCTTGTTGGAGTACATGGAGTCCATTTCAGATGTTATGGACTCTAGCCATTTTCTTGAATCAATGTCAAACATTGCACTCTTAAAACTCTTCGGATCAGAGTCTAGAGGAGGATCTTGAGTACCCTTGTTTTGCAATAGGTCTAGCCATCTTTTAGGCTCCTTTGGGATCCTCTTTGATCTCCTCAAAGGTTGTGTGTTTTTAGTGGGTGCCTCTGATGTAACCTCGTTGGTGTCGGGTGGGTTAATTTGTATCTCTTGACTTTATCCATTCTTATGGACCTCATCAAGTTTTACAGCCTCGCCTTTTCTATCTAGAAGGTGACCCCTCTCCAAGAAATTAGTGTTTCTCGAAACAATAACCTTTTGTTCCGTTGGGCTGTAGAAGTAATATCCAACAGTTTCCTTTGGATATCCTACAAAATAGCACAAAGAGGACTTGGGGTCCAATTTATCTCCCACTAAATGCTTCACATAAGCGGGACACCCCCATATGAGGGCATCTTTCCACACAAACTTTCGTATGGGGTATTGGGCACCATCTTGCTAGGCGATCTATTCAACCAGATAGACACCCGTTTCAAGAGCATAGCCCCACATGGACTTAGGAACTTTAGTGAAACTCATCATGGATCGAACCATAGCTAGCAATGTTCGATTCCTTCGCTCGGCTACCCTGTTATGTTGAGGCATGCCAGACGGTGTCCACTGTGAGAGAATTCCATTCTCTCTTAGATAATCAAGAAACTCGGTGGACAAGTATTCTCCTCCTTGATCCGATCGAAGAGCCTTAATACTTCTACCAAGTTGTTTCACTACTTCATTTCTGAACTCCTTAAACTTCTCAAAGGATTCAGATTTATATCTCATAAGATATAAGTAACCATACCGTGAATAATCATCGGTAAAAGTTATGAAGTAGCTTTGGCCACCATGAGTGCTTACACTCATTGGTCCGCACACATCCGTATGGACCAAGTCCAATGGTTTTGTGGCTCGTTCCGCTTTCCCCGAAAACGGTAACTTGGTCATTTTTCCTTTAAGACATGATTCGCAACTTGACAATTCATCTAAGTCATTTACACCTAAATGTTTTACCAATGTTTGAATTCTTTCTTTGGAAATATGTCCAAGTCTTTCGTGCCACATTTGTGCATTTACTTGATTATCTTGTTTACGTTAGTTACTTTGTTGAATATTGAGATTGGAAATTATTCGGGATATAGTATACATTCCATCCTTCATTTCCGATTCCATAATAAGAGACAATTCATAAAATAAAAGTAAACTTTTATTTTATATCTCAAAACAATATCCTTCTCTATCCAAAATCGGTGTCGAGATAATATTTCTTGTTATTTTAGGAACAAAATAAACGGAATGTAAAACTACTTTCCTATCTCCCAACTCTAAGTAGATTGTCCCCACGGCTTTGGCAGCAACCAATGCTCCATTCCCCATCCGCAGAGTCATGTCTCCTCTACTTAGCTCCCTGGTTCTTTTCATCACCTGCAAATTATTGCAGATATGAACACCGCATCCAGTGTCAAGATCCCAAGAAGAATTGTTAACTGTGAAGTTAACTTCAACAAAGAACATACCTTGAGCCGGAGGCTCTTTGCAGTTCCTTTTCCAGTGCCCAACTTTCCCACATTTGAAGCACTCATCAGACTTTTTGGACTTGGACTTCTTACCCTTCTTAACACCACCATTACCTTTCAGCTTCTTAGTCTTATTCTTCTTCTTGTTGCCCTTCTTGGCTTTTGAAGAGGAATTCATAAAAAGCACCGGTTTATCCTTCTTAATGGTGTTTTCAGCAGTCTTCAACATGTTCAACAGCTCAGGAAGCTTTGTTTCAAGTTGGTTCATGTTGAAATTGACCACAAATTGATCATAAGAGTTAGGCAATGACTGTAGGACCAAATCAACAGAAAGCTCATTGTCAAGTGCCACGCCTAGACCAACCAATTTTTCAATTAGCCCGATCATTTTAAGTATGTGCGCACTTACATCAGAGTTTTCAGTCATTCGAGCTTTAAAGAGCTTCTTGGAGATAGCATATCTTTCTCACCTAGTTCTAGTTCCATACAGCTCTTGCAAATGAAGGAGGATCGACACAGCATTCTTGATCGTCTCATGTTGTCTCTGCAACTTATAGTTCATGGAGGCCAACATGAGACATCGTACTTGCATGTCATCTTCCTTTCATTGCTGGTACTGGAACTTTTCATCATCAGATGAATCCTCTTTCGGCTCATTTTGCGCCGGTATGTCAAGCACATATTATCTTCTTTCAGATGAAAGGACAATCTTAAGGTTACGAAGCCAATCTTCAAAGTTTGGTCCAGTCAGTTTGTTGGTTTCAATTAAGGTTTTGAAAGAATTATTGGCCATTTTCATTTATCTACAAAAATGCATAACAGACAATCAATAACGGGTTTTCAAATAAAGTCCTTATACAATTTGGTCTTTAATTGTACAAGTCTCCCACTATTTTTCTCAAATCACACCACCCTCTTGACATGATTCGAAGAAACATTAGTTCCTTTAGTGGGCTTGAGATCTATTCTCACTTCAACATATGCCCCATTTTCTGAACTAACATACGATGATTTTGAATAGTAGCCTTACCGGACCTTTTATCTTTTTAGATAGTTCTCAAGATGGCTTTCCTCCTCTCCCACATGTACCCTATTTTCCGAGCTAACACATGAGGGACGATATTAGGCTCGACCCATCAAATATCCCATGTATAACCATCAATTTTATTGTCCCCATTTTCTGAGCAAAGCAATGAAACCAACCTATTTCCACGGGGCACCGTAGTGCTTAGTAAACACTCACAGCCTACCTCGGATCCAATCCACCCCATTTTCTGAGCAAAAGGATTGAACCTTTAGCGGCGTTTCACATGGTGAATATTTATGATGGATGGCATGATAATAGAATTCCATTCTTATTATCACATAAGCCTAATATTTTTTCAGGAGGGAATTATAACATGCTTATTGGGGAGGGGGGGGGGGGTCTCATCAGATTTAATTATCTTGTTTTAATTGTCTATCCTATGCATGCCTTACATAACATAATCATCATAGACAGATAAATAAAACATCCACAAAGCGGTAAAATTGAGGATGAACCACCTCGAGCTGTAACCTAGTAACCCACTCGAGCCAAAGTGGGTTTGGACATTCTAGAAAGTAAAAACCAGTCTAGACTATTACAATGGTATCACCTCAGCATACAAGTCTTCAAGTCTTGGCTCCGTCTCCTTGCTCCGTCTTCAATTACATAGAATACCAAAAATTACTAATCTACTATACGGAAAAGTAAAGAGCCAAACCGGCTATTATTTACAACTCTAGAATAATAACATGCATCGAAAACTAATACTACGACTAGGCTCGTGATTCATCCCCTTATCACATAAACATGCCAAGCAACAAACATATATGCGATAACGTAAATTTTACCAATTCATCATTCAAACTAGATTGCAAATATCATTGGGATAAGTTCGATATTGATTTCTAAACCTTTCTCAAAGTTTATAAGTCTAAAACATCATAGGTAAGGTTTTTGGGTCACCCACCTCCTGAAAGTACGAAGAAAGGAATTTTTTTTTATTTAACTTTCTGTTGGCGTGGTCAAACGCGCGCCTGGGGGTGGGTTACCCCATGCCTAGGCGCCCCGTGCAGCAGCTGTTGTTGTTCGTGATTTTTAAATCCATTTTTCGTACGTATGTGATTTTTTCGAGTTTCGATTAACGAATCTGAATTCTTCTAAGGTCTGAGTTTTATTCCTTTATGATTAAACCTTCGGTTCAACCATCTCACAACACCCCACCAAAGGTGATTTCATAAAACTAAATCAAAACTTTCGAAAACAATCATATACCCAAATTTCAAATTTCATGATTTTTAAAACCAACGACTTTTAAACATTAAAATCGTAAAAATCAAACAACATCCCAAATCAAAATCAATCCTAGTCTTTTGATGAACATATTGATTATCATGTTTTCAATTTTACGATTAAAACATAAAAACAAACATGCATAATCACATAAAAATTCAATCGAGCCAAACCATGGCTCTGATAACACTGTTGGGTTGACTCATTCCCCCGGGTGGCTCGTGGCAGCGGAAATTAAAATTTTACAAGAGTAAACGTACAACAACCCGAAAATAGGCATATGGAGTTGGTTCGATCGAATTTGATAAGGAGGTAAGCGAAATTATACCTTTCGAAAATTTCGTTCCACCTCGTACTTTGGATCTCAGCAACCCTGTGGTGCAAATCCACACAATTTTCCTTGGGTGAGAAATTGCCCGTCGTCTTTCGTATCTCCCCGTTTAGAGTGCTCCAAGCGTCGCACCTCTAAGATGTATCCACACCTCGTTCAAGTCACCAATCGTCTTGCCTTGCGTGCTAGACAACAAAACGATTCTAAGCTTAACTTAGGCTTGATTATGTGAAGGGTAGAAATATTTTCTAAGTCGTTTAATTCAACACATGAATAGAACGACGTCTTGTTGGAAAGAGGAGAAGAAGGTGGCCGATTTTAGTAGGTTAGGGAGGGGCGGATTTTTCCAACAATTTCAATCCTTATTTTAGTCTCCTTCATCTCTTATTTATAGGTGAAGATTACCTAGAGTCCAATTAGGAAAATGAAGCTTCCTTTATCCCAAACTCTCTGGTAATCCTCATCCTATAAGGTGATAAGTCAAACAACTTATCAATGATGAAGACTTGGAGGAGGGAAAAACTCTCTTCCTCCTCCAGCACATGAAAAAGACGCCACTCAAGTCTATTGGACTTTAGGATTTAATTTTGACTTCTCAATTTAATTATAGGCTCAACCCATCAATTAAATACAAGTCAAATTAAATCCAACCAACTAATTCCAACATTTATTTATTTAACTTGGGCTCCACCCAATTAAATAAAATACTTGGACTCTACTAGGTCCATTAATTTAATTAATTCTACAAGATTAATTAAAAGAGTAAAATTAATTGAATCCTTCAATTAATTTATATTCCATATTAGGAAAGTACTACACTTTCCTAATTCCCTCAATTTCCTCGAAATTGATTAATCACATCAATTCAAGCAGTGACTCTCTCGAGTTAGTGTGTGACCCCTTAGGCTCATTTTTATCTAGTAGTAAGTACACCTTCCCACAGTGCTAGTGTACTTTCCTAAAATGGAAAGTACTAGATTAAATCAATTCCTTGATTTAATCAAGCCTTGAATTAGTCACCAAGCTAATTCTCGGCACTTACAAATCGCGGTTGCCCACCTAGGATAGGGTCCCGAAGACCTAGATAAAACGAAAGTAAAGATACGCCTTTTGCGATCTTGATCCTCGCATAAGTAAGATCCCTCTATCTAATCTCCCGATTGAATCTAGAGAAGTGGCAAAGGTCGAAGCTCTATTAATTCAATACTATGTTTCCCACGTTATGTGAAATCGACTTCGACTATCTAAACGAGGAAACCCTATGCCTCTTTAGATATCATACTTCAGCCGAAGATTCCTTAAGTCGATTCACTATGTAACCATAGGAGATTAACCGACTGGCTAATCTCAGAGATAGATTCCTCTCAATTCTCACGTGCCTTACCACGTAAGACGTGCATGTCTGAGTTTGCCTATATTCGATCATCTAAAGTGATCATGTAACAAATCAAGAACATGCGCGGTTATGCATAAGACATCCAGTGGAATCTTAGGTCCATAAGGATTACTCTTATACTACAAGACCACTGGAAGTTCCACATTCGACTGGGAATCCATTTTAGGAACTTTCATGGGGTTGTTCAGTTCTCCCATTACCATAATGGCAACCCTCATATATGCATTAGCTTTCACCGTGCCAGTATCTATGGAACGAGATACACTTCTCCCAGAGTATGCATCGTACGAGCAAGTCTTTTAGGTTGCATCGATATCCCTTTATCTTGATGAACCCTTTTACGACTTGGAACAATGTTTAAAGATCACAGCCTTTGAGACATATTCCATCATTGCCACACCCAATGTGCAATGATGTCCCATAGCTATGTGTGATCCTACGGGACTTTATTCTAAGCCAAAGTAAAAACTAATTTAAGAATAAAGACATTCCACACATATAAAAAGAGATTGACTTTATTTATAAGAAAACGATGGTTGAACTCTAGAGTTACTATTACAAAGAATGGCGCCCAATAATTGGTGCGCCGGGCACTAACTCTAAGACATTATCCATCTTATCATGGGACCTTTGAAACTCTATGCACATCGAGCTTAAGATGTACACCCTTGTTCTATGGTTATCACAACACCAATCCCAACGAGCCAGGCGAACTTGATCACCCTCGTTGTTTCCAGGAATGGGAGGATGACCAATTTCCAGTACATAGTCTATGGATTCACTGCTAAGGACCATCCTCAGTTTTGTGAGCCATTTATGTAGTTTGGACCAGTGAGAATCGTGTTTTCCATTAATTTCGACAATGGTTTGGGAGACATAATTAAATTTGAGAGAGAGAAATCAAATAACTGCAGAAAATAAACCAGACTTTATTAGACTTGTGTAACTAAACCAAAACCAAGTTTAAAATCAAGGACTTCGACTTATAACTTGGCTCCTACTACATTTTTCGAGATACACACTCCCACTGTGAAAAACGAAAGTGATCGTTGTAATATACTTCGTGGTGGGAATTGAATTCTTTAATTAATCTAATGGATCGCAACCCTTTAATGATATTTGGTCCATTATTTAATTAAAGTGATGTCCAACACCAATCTATCCAATAGATGGTTCAATCTTCTTTTTCTCATAATCCACCAAAACCGCAACCCTTTAACGATTTATAGTCTTTGTGGATTATGTAAGTTTATTCTCACTAACTCCTCATAATCTAACATTTGAATTTCACCTTGCAACCCTTTAACGATATTTGGGGTGAAATATGTCTCGATTAAGGCATCTAATGCACTTAATAAAATTCTAGAATTAAATCTTGATATATGACCCCCACTTACTGGGAAGATGTCATATACTAGGTTTAATACTTAATTTTATTAAATTTAGGGGAGGGAAAGGATGCCTAGCACCCCTTACTAACTTATTATAATTTTTGTTTTGGGAGAATTCATGTTCTAAACATTTATTTTAACCCCACTTTGCACATTATTCAATTTATGTAGCCCATATTGATAACATACATGCTTCATACAATTAATGAACATGCATCGAAATCAATAAACCAACACATATGTCCATGGGCTTTATCTAGAGGACCCAAGCCAATGGGCCATCATTAAAAGGAAAAATAAACCTAGCTATTCTTCGCTGGCTCCAAGCTCCTCTTCTTTTGGATTGATCTCCTCTTGAAAGGCCTATTCTATTTTTATCTATTACATGAGATTATTGAACAACCTATACATAATTCTAGAAATAAAATAAATGAGCTCAATTCCGGCCCTTACAACACATAAAAGGAAATACAATCAAAAGAAATTACCTAAGCCCATGGACAATGTCACCATCATATAATACATGCTCGCAAAAAATAAAGTAATTATGTTGGTGATTAAGTTAATAATTAATTAGTCCAACTAATTAACTTCCTCAATAGAATTTCAAATTTTATTGATTATCATGAAAATAAACCATTTAGTGAGAATCCTTAATTTAAATAAATAACTTCATTAAAAAATTCTCCAAGAACCATTAATAATTATTTCACTTAAATCAATAATATTCAATAAAAACAATTTGGGCTTTATTTCATAAAATATAGATTACCAACCATTGGCATATTTTAATTTTAATTAATTAGGCCCAAAACTAATTTATTGAAGAGTCCATAATTTTAATTAAAACAATTTGGGCTTATTTAATTAAATTCGGGTCATCATCCTTTTGACCCACCCGGATAATTAAAATAGCCCAAAACTCATTTAGTTAAAAAATTAGACCCGAGGAAAAATAACCCGACCCGTCAGGACCTGGGCCCACGTGCGCCAGGCCCAGCGCACGGCGTCGTGTGCTGGGCGCGCAAACTGCGCACGTTGTTTTCATCGCCCTCGTCGCGGGTTTTTTCAGATCTGATTCTCACAAAAATTAAAATTTTCAATTCACAAGTCATCATACTACAACATACATGAGTTAAACGCAAAAAAATCATGGATTACTATCATGAAGAAAATATTTTGGCTCTGATACCACTGTTGGGAAAAATTTGCATAAAAACAAATAATGTAACGGAAGAATAAAAATTAAATCCCAGTGGCTCATCTCTATTTCTCGTATTTCAATTGGGTTTCGAATTCAATTACTGTTCTCGCATATGTTGAATTCTGAACCAGCTTTGCAATCCCTTCTTGAATAGCAAATCCGTCGCTGTCTCTAAATTGCCATGCCGGAGTCAAAAACCTAAATCTTCTTCTTCTTCTTCTTCTCTTGGGAGACGGCTAGAGAGAGAAAGAGGATGAAGAGTTTTTACTTGGAGAGAAAGTTTGTGTGTTAATTCACTTAGGTTGATTTTTCTCTAAGTAGTATATTTATACTACAATGAAACAATAAGCTAGGCTAAATTACCCCCTCATGTGGACGCCCACTTTATGGCTTCTAAATCCATCAGACATTAGCCCTATTATGCTTATTTAATTAATGAAATAATTAATATTATTTATCCAATAAATAAATTAATTAAATAATCAATTAAATCCATGTTAATTTTATAATTAGATTCCTCTAAGGAATTAATTAATTTGTTAACTTAATTAATTAATAAAATCATCTAATGATTAATTAATTAATCTCGATATCCAATACCGAAAATTCTCTCAAGTCTTTTCCATGATTTCCCTTTTGCACTTCCTTTAAGCGCGACTCTTTAGGTTCGTCTCAAAAGGCAATTGGGAGGAAACCAAAAGGATGTGAGTAACACCTAGCCAGTCACGTGGCTCACATCGTATCCCAATTGAGAATGAATGAATAGGATCATTCCAAACCATATACGCTGTGAATACCGTACGAGTATAAACCTTTTATTCTTATATCCCAGTCAAGTGAGAGTCATGATTTTAGTCAAACTTACACGACTTGACCATATGCTTAGCTCATAATGAGTTGAGGTCATTTTATGCTTTGGCCAAAGACTTTTAACCTCACTCATTCATGACTGCACAGGATATTTAGCTCATTCACTTATGAGAGAATAAATCCCATTTTGCTAATCAGTTAACAATGCTACTTGCGCATCAAGTCGCACTTCGAGGTCGATCCCACCAAAGGGTGACTTGGATCTAACTACTCTAATGACAGAATTGATGTCACAAGTACATCTTCAACTCGATTCCTCAAGTCTAAGGTTCACGCGTACCTATCACAACTTATCAGTTTCATCATTGACTGTCAGTGAGTGAATACCCATGTGATGAAATTGATGCGAGCCATGTTCGAACATATTAGTCCAACTTATACGTCCATGACATAAGTTCCCACTATCATTTCCATAGTGTTCGACTGACACTTTCTCTGTCAAAACTTATATCATGCAAGTCCTTGTTCTGTATTGATGTCCAGTCAAATACTTTCTTAGACTTGCGAACTCTATTTAGAGAATGAGGATCAAACCCTTCTAGTGTCATTCTTCCTATCCCATAGGAAGTAGAAGGTTTGCTTTCATCCTCAAGGACTTTACGTTGTTTATTAACACCTTACAAATGCCTATAAGGAAACAACAAGATAATGCCTTATACATAATAAAAGGATATTGTTTAGTTACAAGTCAATGCCCTATAAATCTATCCTCTTTATGACATTTGTGGGCATACACTCTAACACCCTTCATAGGGCATTTCGAAAGGGCAAATTAAGTTTTAGGTTTAATTCACACTGAGGTATATGGGCCCCTCAAGGATGCAACCCTTGGAGGTTTTCAATACTTCATAACCTTCACAGATGACCACTTTAGGTATGGTCTAGTATATCTGATGAATCATAAGTCAGAAGCACTTGAATGGTTTAAGGAATTTAAAGCTTTAACTAAAAAACAAACTGTTCATTGTGTTAAGACACTTCAATCTGATCGAGGTGGCGAATTTGATGAGTTCTTAAAAGAATGAGGCATAGTATTACAACTCACTCCTCGAGCAACTCCACAACTAAATGGGGTAGAAGAAAGATGGAATCGTACACTGTTGAACATGACCTACCCATTTCTTTGTGGGGGCATGCATTGCTTACAACTGCACATATTCTGAACAAATGTCCCTCAAAATCTATTCCCACCACACCGTATGAGATCTGGTGTGGAAGGAAGCCTATGATAGAGTTGATGCCCGGCGTGCCAATTTTGGGCGTCATTTTTTGTCTAATAAACTCTATGGGACAATATTCTCTTTATAAATAAAGTTAATTTTATTATAGGCATTCTTTGTTCTTAAATTATTATTATCTGCTTAGAACTAAGTCCCTTGAATCACATAAGACTATGGGACATCGTCGGACATTGAGAATGACGATGATGGAATATGTATCTAAGGTCTTGATTCTTATAAGGTTCCAAGTCCGAGATGGGTCTGTCAAGATAAGGGATATTACAAAGACTCAAAAGACTTGCTTGTGTACATAGTTCTTAAAGAACGTGCCTCGTTCCATAGGCATAGATGTACATGAGCGTTCTCATTTGGATAATCAGTGAACTGAACAAGCCCGCCAGGAAATTCATAAAATGGTTATCGAATATGGAATTTCCTATAATCACGTAGGCATAAGAGTAATCCTTTTGGACCTGAGGTTCCATTGCAACTTTGAACATAGTACTTAAGTATTTGGGGTTGCCCCGAGTATATAAAGAAGACCAAGGTAGAGAAACTAGAGGATAGATCTTTGAAAGGACAATTTTTCAGTTTTTCTATAGATTCAATGGGATACCTCTTTTACCTGCAAAATGATCATTAGACCATCGTGGCCTTGCAAGCCTACTTTTTTGAAGAAGAATTCATTGGAGAAGGTGGTGCGGGTAGAAATATTGTTCTAGAAGAACAAGACGACGCCCCTTCAGAGACATTGGTTCAAGAATCACAAACTGAACCCAAAATGACACAACCGTTGCAGCCATGATCTAGAAGAGTATCTCAGCTGCCTGAGAGATATGGCTATCCGTACGATGCACAATATTATTTGTATGCCGTTGCAGAAGGGAGCTAGGGAAATGATTTCTCTGACTATGATAAAGTAGCGACGGATATAGATTCCTCAAAATGGCTTGATGGTATGAAAGCAGAAATAGATTTGATGTGTTTGAACCAAGTGTAGACTCTTACGGATCTACAACTGGTGTAAGGTCAATTGGATGCAAATGGATCTATAAGAGAGAGATTGGACCGAATGACAAGATGGACACTTATAAGGCTCAGTTAGTAGCGAAAGGGTATAGTTAAAAGGAGGGCATTGACTATGAGGAAACCTTTTCTCGAGTATCTATGATCAAATCTATTAGAATTCTGCTAGCCATAGCCACAAACTTAGATTATGAAATCTAGAAAATGGATGTAAAGACCGCATTTCTAAATGGATACCTCGAGGAGGACAATTATAAGCAACAACCCAGGGGTTTCATATTGGAAGCAGATTCTCATAAAGTTTCCAAACTTAACAGATCCATTTATGGACTAAAACAAGCCTCTCATAGGTAGAATCTCTTGTTCGATGAAGAAGCAAGGAATTATGGCTTAATCAAGAATGAAGACGAACCGCGTGTTTACAAAATGGTCTGTGGGAGCAAGTTGACATTCCTTGTTCTATATGTAGATGATATACTACTTATAGGGAATGACATAGGCTTATTGACGTCGATCAAGACATAACTCTCAAGCACGTTCTCCATGAAAGATTTGGGAGAAGCTACCTACATTCTGGAAATTTGCATATATACAAATTGATCAAATAAAATGATAGGAATCTCCCAAGCGCTCTACCTAGAGAAATTTCTTAAGAAATATGAAATGTATAATTTTAAGGGAGGACTTTTTCCCATGAGACATGGTATCTATCTTTCCAAATCTATGAGTCCTTAAACGGACAAGGATAGAGTGAAAATGAAGAATACACCCTATGCATAGCAGTAGGGAGTCTCATGTACGCAATGTTGTGCATGAGACCGGATCTGGCATATGCTATAAGCATAGTGTTAGAGTTGATACTTGCCGTGCCAATTTCTGGGTGCCATTTCTATGTAATAAAATCTATGAGACAATCTTTTCTAATAAATAAAGTCCATTTTATTATGGCATTCTTTGTTCTTTAATTATTATTATATGCTTAGAACGAAGTCCCTTGAATCACACAAGGCTATGAAACATCATCAGACATTGGGAATGACGATGATGGAATATGTCTCTAAGGTCGTGATTCTTAAAAGATTCCAAGTCGCTAAAGGGTCTGTCAAGATGAGGAATAATGGCAAAGACCTGAAAGACTTGCTTGTACACATGTGTTCTTAGAGAACGTGCCTTGTTCCATAGGTATAGATGTGTACGAGGGTTCTCATTTAAGATAATGAGTGAACTGAACAACCCCGTCTTAAAATGGTTATCCTGATCGAATGTGGAATTTCCTATAATCATGTAGGCATAAGAGTAATCCTTATGGACCTGTGCTTCCATTGGTTACTTTAAGCACAGTCGATTAGACTTTGACTTATCTCATGATTCCTTCACGAGTCATCATACGGGATATCTTGTGTATAGTATGATTATGTGTCAAGGTACATGAGAGACCAAGAAGGGATCCATCACTGATTTAGCAAATAAGATATTTCCTATTTTTTGCTTAATGAATCGATTCAAGGAATCTTTGGCCAAAGTATGACAATCTAGAGAGGTGGAGTGTTTCCTCATTTCGATTGCAAGAATCGATATCATGTAATGAAGGAGACATAGAGATTGGGTCGTAAGAGTTTCGACTAAGCGATTACTCGAGATACCAATCCGGGAAATTTGATGGAGGGATCTTACTTATGCTAGAATCGTGGTTATGATAGGCTGAGTATCTTGATATCCTTTATGTCTAGGTCTTCAGGGCCCGTTGCTAGACAGTAACCTCGATTTGTAGGTGCCATGATATTATGATAAATAATTCATGTTCAGATTAAATCAAGGAAGATTTGATTTAGTACTTTCTAAATAAAGAAAGGTACAATGATTGGAAAGTGTACTTACTACTAGAATACACTTACTCCTAGGGTTCCTGATTATAAGATATGATTAATCAACTTTAGAAGTTGAGGTGAAATTAGGAAAGTGTAAGACTTACCTAAAATGAAATATTAATTAATTGGTGGAAAATCAATTAATTAGACTATTTAATTAATCAAGGACGATTAATTAATTAATGGACCTAGTAGAGTCCAAAAGTTTTATTTAATTAGTAGACTTGGTCAAAAATTAAAAAGGACTAATGAAATATTTGGGTAATAATAATTAAGGTTGGACTTTAATTAATATGTAATATTTAATTAAATAGTTGGACTATTTAACTAAATAAGGAGTCAAAAATTAAATCAAGACAAAATTTTTGGACTCCAAGGACAATGAGGGGCGAGGTGGCAGACGGTTTTAGAGGAGAGGATTTAATTCCTCTCCAAGTCTTGATCAAGTTGGAATCAAGGAAATATTTAGGAGAGAGAAAAAAGAAATAAGTCTACTTGTAAGCTAAGTTCCTTGTTTTTCGAAAACTCCTTAATTGAATTTACTTAGGATTAGATGAAATTCAAATCTTGGAGATTTGATTTCATCTTGACTTCCAAGTAAACTAAACCTAGAAGTCTCTCTACAAATATGTGTATTAAGAAACACACACACACACAATTCAAAATTAAGAATTTTCGTCCACCTCAAGAAGAAAAAGAGAGAAATTTTGTCTTCTATTTTTCTCAAGAAAAATCGCCCATCACTCATTATTTTCTAGACAAGGTTTTGCTTATATGTTGAGATTAACCTTTTACCATATGTTCCTACCTTCATAAATAAGCTTAGATACCAACGGGGATTGGTCCGAGTGGTAAGCAGTTCGGTTCCGCTTAAGCAAGGTCTCGGGTTCGATTCATTGTGTACGCAGTTACCCCCGTTGGGAGACTCACCCACCAGGCCAGGTGTGCGACCCGGATCGACCAACAGATTAGTCCGGCAATGCCCGGGATACTATGGTAGGCAACCAAAAAAAATAAAAACAAATAAGCTTAGATTTGACCTAAAATAAATATATAGCTTAGCACCATATATATATTTATTGGGAACTATACGGACGTGTGGATACATCTTAGAGGCGAGACGATTGGATCGGTTGAAGATACAAGGAACAAAAATGGAGCTCGAATTTTGAAAGTGGGGCTGACGGTTTTTTCAAGGATTCAAAAACTTGTACGAGGGAAATAACGCAAAAGGTATTTCGTATTATAAGGTTTTTCTTGTTAAATATTAGTTTGATTAACCCGGCCAATTAATCCTTTGCCGGGTAGTTGTTAAATTTTTTAAATTCAGCTGTGCTAACCTACCCGGGGGATTACCCAACCCAACACCAGAGCCTGGTTAGTTTAATCGAACTAATTATGTGATTTATTATGCTTTATTTATTTTTCGTATGAATAAATTGGAAGCATGTTAAATCAAGATGCCTTGAGTTATTATGAATTGAATATTGTTTGGATTTAATCGTATAAGATTTTTAAATTTTTATGACAAATTTGGTTTTGCGAAAAACTATGACTGTGTTTGTTTCTATTTTGAAGGTTATTTTTGGTGAAAATTTTGGTGAAAAAGTTAATCTAGAGTTGTGTATTTTGATGAAAAAGTGTCTGGTTTTGTTATTTTGGAGTAGTATTTGGGTGATTTTTTGGTGAGATTGTGTTTAATTTTGGTTTTTTTTTTTGAAGAGGAAACGGTATCATATATTACTCAGAAATAGAAAGGTCCGAAGACAAAGCCGAAATAGTCAGAGCCAGGAGATCAGGGATAGGCCCCTGAGCACCTAGAACAGCTTTGGCAATAAGATGAGCAACAGAGTTTCCCGAACGTCTAACAAAGGAACAACGAAATAAAGAAAACGAAAGCGATAAACGAATAATGTCATTAATATAATTGCTAATAGGTGATCTATCCACCGAAGGCGATTGAATCTTTGAGATCAAGGAATGGCAGTCCCCCAACTGAACATCTGGCCAACCATCCCGAATAGCTAGCTTGACACCTTCCACAGCCGCCAGTGCCTCAATAACCTTTGGCTCAGCTGCAAAGTTGAAAAATCGACTAAACCATCCAACACACAAGCCCTCCAATCTTGAATAACCACTCCAATTCCCGCCATGCCTATCCTCACATCCACCGTGCCATCAAAATTGATTTTCATCACTCCAACCTTGGGCGATTCCCACCTTACATTAGATAACGAAGCCGGACTAATAGGTGCACAATTCACCGAAAGAGCCAATAAAGCGAGTAATTGAATTCGTAAGATATATAGCTGAAATCTCCATGTTGTCCATGAGTTTCGAATTCCTAAAGTACCATAGGAACCAACATGTAACCAAAACTTTGCAGAATTTCTCCACTGACAAGTTAACATGCAAATCCGTTAACCATCCTTCCACTGAGCCTTGAAATGAATTAATGATATGCCATGGAATATTTGTCAAAGCCAACACCTGTCTGGAGAAAGGACATCCCAGCAGCACGTGAATAATATCTTCATGCTCCCCTTCACAAATAGGACACTGCCCCCCCCCCCCCCACATCCATCTTCAGTCTGAGCAGGTTCTCACCCATCGGAATAGCCTTCATACATAATTTCCATGCATGAAGATGAATTTTCGGAGGAATTCTAGCCTTCCAAATAAAGTCCCATGCTCCCCTCCTAACACCACTCCCCGCCGATGACGTACTTGGTGCCATTCGCCTAACGGAATCTCGTAGAAGGTGGTAAGCCGATCTCACCGAAAACTGTCCATTTCGAGTAAAGTGCCACATAATTGAATCCGGGTTGAGATTCGAAGCTAGTGGGATAGAAAGAATGCACTTCGCATCCTCCAAAGTAAAGATAGCTCGTACCCGCACACCATCCCACCAACCGGTATTTCTATCAAGAAGCTGCTCTATTCGAGCATCAATCGGTAGTGTGTTCGAAGGAGTCTTGTTGGTCCCAAGTGGCATATGAAAAGGTTTAGAGGGGGGGGGGGTTGAATAGACCCTGAAGTCTTTCTCGACTTCAAAAATATTCGTATTAAAATTTGTTAGACGCTTGAAAAGTAGGCGCTTGAATGAGCGTCTATTAAAGACTGTTTTTAGAAAGTTAACTTAGACTTCAAGATTTGAATACTATAACATAATAGGTTTAAGCGTTTAGTTCTTTGATCAGTGTTAGCACAGCGGAGTGATTTTAAAGTCCTCATTGAAAGCTTTAGCATCACAGAAAGTGTGTTTAGTTGCTTAGCATTCAATTGAGTTATACTTAACAGATTTAAGCAATAAGATGACAATAAGGTAATTGACTGTAAAGTAAAGAACACAATATTTGTAAGGTTCGTTGGGTGGTGTAATCCCAACTACGTCCTTCTTCTCCTTTTTTACTTGGAGGGAATTCACTAAAATGAATCACGAAGCTTCACACAGACAACTTCTACACAATAGCAAATTGATGAAAGCTTGATCTCGAGTTCCCTGATCACACAGATTTCAACTCGGCTAAGATCTGGTTTTGGCAATGCTTCTCTCACTCAAAAATAATACTTTGTCTTCAACGACTTCGTCACACAGATGGAAGAGGTTGATGGGTTTTTATCACGGTTTTGTTTGATTTGAAAAGTTCAAACACTTTAGTAATATCTCTTTGAAAGGTTAGGTTCTTCTATGAAGAGGTAAGAGATATTGATTTGGCTGTAGAGATGTTTAAGCTCAACAAGGTTTTGGCTATGGAGGATTTGAGATTTTAAGAGTTGGATATAGATTTCAACAGCGTAAGTGGATAATTCTCTGTATTTAAGTTTGAGCTTTGAGTGTCTATTTATAGACTTTTCTCGAGATTTGTCTGTTGGACATAAGCAGTGGTGTGAGAAACACGAAACGCGTGACTTAGTCCTTTTTCTGACATCTCTGAAAATTCTGCTTCACAGAGTGGGTAGCAGACCTGCTTTGAGTTCACAGCCAATGGGGAAGGTACATCCGTACCGTCAATAGTTCTTATCACATTTAATGCTCTTATCAAGCATTTAATGCATTTGAATTTATTTCCCGTTGGAAATAAATGTCCGTTGATTTCATTCAATAACATATTGACTTCAGATTAACTTCAGGTGACGACAAGTTACACACGAAAGTTATCCTGAATTGATTCCTAAGCGCTTAACAAAAGCTTAATGAATCTAACATCTTCAAAGTCTTCAGACGCTGATCTTCAATTTCACCTTGATAGACTCACCTAGAATTCTATCTTAGCTTAAGCGCTTGATACTAGTTTAAAAGCTATAAAGATAAATGACTTAATAAAAATTATAGCTCGATAACTTTTAAACGCATATACATGTTCTAACAAAATATTAACTTACACATCTTTGGGGTCTAACAAGAAACTTATCTTGTCATCATCAAAACATCTAACATGAAATTCCCTAACAATTTCCCCCTTTTGGATGATGTCAAGACCTTAACTCTTACAACTCTTTTATAGATTAAGAGTTCCAAGAAAAGTCAAAAGGTTAGCGTTTGGAAAGTTAGTTAAGTTAGCTAAAGTTAGATTAGCTTCAACAAGTTGTTTCAGCGATAAAACATCCATTCATTTATATGGAAAGTAAGCTTACATGTTTTATGCTGTAAGTGAATAGTTCAAAGCGACAACAGAAAATATTTAAAACAAAATCAGCAATCATCTTTTCTGTCGCTTTTTGTTCTCCTCTTTAAAGATTTCAGTCGCTAAGTCCAGTAAAAGTCTATCAACGTCTATCATAGTTGTGTGCTGAACTTCATCATAGTCGCGTCTTCTCAGTCTAGCGCTTTCATTCAGCTCCATCAATCTTTCCACCCAATCCCTCGGAGGGATTCCACGTTCTCAGATCAAGTCATGATAAATGTCTTGTCTTCGATCATTGGTGGATTTCCAGTTGATAGGTCTTCTCAGAGGTCCAGCGTATGGATGAAAACCCATACTTTCTAAGAAATCAATTTCTAATTCCGGAAGCAAGTGCCTGCCTTGGTAATACCTTGGTTTACGCTTTTTAGCAAGCATTTTCTTTATGCTCACTATATCTTCAAACATTGAGCGCCAGTACTTATTATCCGTCTTAGAAATTGGTTCTTTCACCACTTTAGACAACGACTTTTCTTTCTCTTCCCCCTTCTTGACATCAGCATCAAGAGGTTGAGGTTGAAATGAGCGAAGCTCAGATATTACTCTGTGTAAGAGTTTAACCTCATCAATCAGAAGAGTGACTTGAGCAGCAATAGTGGCTGCAGATGCATTTTCGGCAAGTGACCGATTGAAGTTGTCTGAAAGTTCGGTGAGAAGCGGCGCTATGCTATTCATGATTAGAATGGTAAGCTTGTTGGGATTGCGCATGTCAGCGGCAAGAAGTTTTTTTACTTGATAGAGCGTTGATTTGCCTTGTGCTTCTATACGGGAGCACTAACCTTGGATATGAGCGAGTGAATTCTTAACCGCTTTCCGAAAATTTTGAGCGTCCAGAACATCATCACTTTCAGAGTCACCGGAGGAATGTGCCCGAGTGGGCAAAGGTTCTTTGGAAGCAATCGCTTTACCACGCGCTGGATCTCTTTCAAGAGGTTCCTCCGAAGCAATAGTTGGTTCCTTTTCTGGAAGAGCAGCAGATGAAACATGGACTTCTGCAGAATCCAGTTTAGCTTCATTTGCTGAAGCGCTTGAAATGTCAATAGGAACGAGAGCGAGAGCACTGATAGAGGCTTCTTCCTCGAAAATTGTCTCCACATCTTCCTTAGAAGACGCTTCTCGGATAATAGGAACAAGAGTATCCTTGTACTCAGAAGCAGAATTTGCAAGAAGTGGCGTTGAAGAATATAGCTGACGAAAGTGCGAGAGCCACTACAATGATGGAATCAAAGAGGATTCCGAAGTGATGTCTGTAAGAATCATTCCCGTCTTTGGCATGGCATCTAGCCAAGAGATATTTTTCGAGGTAGAGGGCTGGAGTAATTCTTGCAACAAAACAGAAAGTGGGCTTTCTTTGGCAGCTACCCACATAGGATCAATAGCATCAATAGGATGAACAGAAGTTAACCTGGCGCTTGACCCTGGAATAAAGAACAGAGAGTCATCGGTTTTCTCCTTGCTGAAGAACATCAACCTATCTGCTGGCAAGACTAGAAAGTTAGAAATGTAGTGCTTGCAGTAGTCCTCCAAGTATGGTAAAACAGCTTGAGTAAGCGCTGGGTTACAATGACCTTCGAGCAAGTCAATTACCCTCTGATAATGAGCGCTTAACTCCTGGGGATAGGAATCCAAAAAGATGAAGCCTGAAAAGTCATTGATAGAGGCTTCAGAAGCGGTGACAATGTGCTGAGTCAAGATTCGGTCGAATAGTTGCATAGCATCTCTGATTCTCATTCTATTAAAGAGAAATTCATAGCGCTGCTCAGTGTCTATTTCCACATTAGCGCTAGAAGATTGTCCACTAGGAGCACTGCTCAATTCTGGAACAAGAGTAGGCTGACTAAGCTCAGCGAGCGCTTGACGAAGAGATGCTTTAACAGGTTGTCGAATATCTGGCAAGGAAAGAATAGGTCCGAGGCGCTGAACGCGGGAATCAAGACAGTATGGGGCAAAGTGTTTACGCCTGTTATGGATAGCTTGATTAAACAATGATGGGCTAGCGACCATTTTTTCAACAGTATGGCGCTTTAAGTCATATGCCTCGACCCATTTAGCTTCTTGAAGAAGCCATTTTGATCCGTCTGCAATGATAGCTCTAAATCCGCGATTATGAATGTCCTTTAAGGCAAGGAAGCGCTGAAGAGCTGGACTGAAATCTCTAGGCCACACTCGTTCAAAGTATAGCTGTACTTCTCGAGAAATCATTTGCTTCAAACTTATAGGCTTATCAGGAATTGCGTTTCCTTTAGCTTTCAACAAGCGGAGGGGCTTCGCTCTCTCAAGTTTGGAGTAATGGGCGACTGTCTCAGGATAGTGAGAGTAGCCGAGCTTGATGAGCGTCTCCTCAGTTGGACTTTGAGGAATGGGAGAATAGCTGTCATAGAAGTTAAGCGTCTCATTCCTTGGTGGCCTAGCCTCTGGTTTACTGTGCAAATGATTATTGTAGTAAGCAGCATCAATCTCAACGAGAGTCCTCTTCATCGGCTTGGGAGCTTTCTGGCGCTTCGCAGGTTTAGAGGCTGAGATGTCAGAAAGAATATCAGCCAAAGTCCGCTTGGGGACTTTCAGTTCTGCAGTACTGGTAGAAGACTTAGATTGAGAAGACTTGGACTTTGTAGTCTTCTTGGACTTTTTCTGAGGAGGTGCTGGATCCTTGGATGCAATTCTAATGAGCTCATCTTTCTCAGTGTCTGTCAACTCTTTATCATAAAGAATCTAATTAAACCAGGCATCGTACTCAATTGCTTCTTGAATACAATGTTCTGCATGGACATATGCTTCTTCGATGTCCTCATGCGGAGCAAAGTCTTCATTGAGTAAAGTTAGAGGGAGAGAGGAAGGATCTATGTCTCTATCTAGCACCACCCAATGCCTAGTGGCTGATCCACCCATAGTATATGGGAGATCACCTTCAATGTCTACAGCAACTTCTTGAGCTATTGCCACAACTGCTGAAAGATCCACATCGATTTCCATTGGCATGCTCTCAGAAACAGGTACAGCAGCGTCTGCTTCAACATCGACATCTAAAGGAACTGAAAGACAGAAACACACCTTAAGAACTAAATTTTCTACAGAGGGTAGAAAATTGAGAGAAGGCCTTGGTAGAAGAAATTTCTTACCCAGAGCGCTAGTCTCAGCAATGGGCTCAAGAGGATGAACTTGGGGTTCACTAGCCTCAGGTTCCTTTTGCAACTGATGGTTCTTGAGCGTTTGATGCTCGAAAAGATTCAGCACTTGGCTCTACAGGAGCTCCTAATGGGGCGCTGGACTGTGAAATACCACGGGAATCAGTTAGCGTTCCAGCTGCTAGAGTGCGAATCTTTTGGCGTGTTAAAGAGACAGATTTTTCACAAGCGGTGGTAACGTAAAATACCTCAGATTCAGCGGGAATTGATCCAACTGTTTTCTGTCGCTTAAGAGCTTCTGTTTGCTCTTCTTGCTTATCAACTCTCTCGAAATGAATGGGTGAGGGAGGAGGGGATGACGGTTTCTTCCCTTTCGACTTCTTGGAAGGTGCTTGAGGAGCAGCCTTGGACTTCTTGATGTTCAAGCCCAATACAACATCTGCTGGGCGCTCTTCAGTGGGAGAAGCTAACTCAGGATAATCTTCATAGAGTTCAGCTGTAGCAATCCTGTGAAGCTCTCCATCCTCTTTCTTCTTGCTCAGCATTTCAGCTTTGCGTCTAACACGTTCTTCTTTGGGCAACGCAGTGCCTCCAACAGCAACAGGGTGAAGAAGAATTTTTTTCTTTTGGAACAGCAGTCCCAGCGCTTGGAACATGACCGCTGCGATACAAGATATAACTTAAAATTAAGCCATAAGGTTTGGTGGGAGGCTTCTTCCCCAACAATGATGCAATACGCTCTAAAATAAACCTAGGCCAGTTAATCTCGTAATTCTTAGCAATAGCCACCATCATTTGAAACTGTAAATAGCTAATCTTGTCAAACGATCCTGCTCTGCACTCAAGAACTTTAGCGCAGATGTCCGCCATTATTTGATACTTCATCTTCAACTCCTTTTTCTTGAAATTGTGAGAATGGGACGAATCTTCGTGTAATTTCATGTGTTCCCAAACAACAGAGAAGTCTCCGACACCGACGTCAGAGGACAAAATCCCTTCATTGGAAAGTTGAAAGAAGTTGGCAATAATTTCTGAAGTAAGGGTGAAAATAGTGTCGGGAAACTCCGGGAATAGATACGTGATAGAACGACCATCATCGGAAAGTTGGGCATTCTCATAGAATTCTTTGAGAGCCTCTAGATGAATTTGGTAATGACTGGTCATTAAGGTTTTTAGCTTTTGTTGCTCAAAGGAGAGGAAGATACTATGAACTGAAAAATGTTGTTGGGAGTAAAGATAATCCCAATCAACCAAAAATTGTGGATTTACATGTACTTCAACCTGGGGATTTAATGAAGAAGACGTAGCAACAGTTTTTGAAGATTTCTTGGGGGCCATTTTTAGAGAGGTTTGAAGAAATTTAGAAGTAGTTATCCTTGAGAGAGAGAGAGAGAGAGATACTTTTGCAGAAAGCTTTTTGGAAGATAGGAGTGATAAAAAGAAAGACTTCTGCAATTTCTTGAATTTTTAGATGAGAGAGAAGTAACTGTTGATTTAGTATTTGGCCGAATTTAAAATATGTGCAAAAAAAAATTATGGAAACTGCATTGGATAAATACAAAATTATTTTGACGTTCGCGGTTACTTTTGCAGTTACCTTTTTGAATTTCAAAAGGTTTGAGATATTCAGTGTGGGGAGAATGCGCCTAAAAACCATTGTAGTTGTTAGGATTATGCCTTCAGATGCCATAGAGGATAAAATGTATAGGGCATATATCTTGTATTGAACTTAAACTCTTCTTAAATAAAAGGCATTATTGAGTTTTCACTTAATTCTTATCTGCATCTATAAGTTGTGTAAAATATTTTGTCCATGTTTTCAGTGCGATCCCTCTACTTCCTATGGGATAGGAAGATTGGCACTAGAGAGATCGATCTTGATTACTAAAATAAGTTCGCAAGTAATATGAAGTCTTCAATGGACAAATAAGGACTTCAAATACTTGTACAATCTTAGCTCTGACATGGGAGTGCCAGTCTGGTATCATGGGATGATAGGAGATTAAGATTGCAGACACATCAGTGGAAATGATATGTTCGAACACGACTCGCATCGGTTCTGTCACATAGGTTTTCACTCTGTGACTGTCAATGACGGAACTGATTATGCGTAATAGGTATATGTGAACCTTTGACTTGAAGTATCAGGTTGAAGATGCACTTGTGATGTCAAGTCTTTCACTAGAGTAGTTAGACCCAATTCACCCTTTGATGGGGTCAACCTCGAAATGCGGACTTGATGGGCAAGTGGTAATCTTAGCAGATATCTAATATGGGGTTTGTTCTCTCATAAGTGATTGAGTATGTACCCTATGTAATTATAGATAAATAGAGATCAAAGTCTTTGGCCAAAGCAAACGAGACAATTGTGCTTGGCACTAAATCGATCTCGTATTTATTATGATTTATACATATGGTGAAGTCCAGTGAGTTTGACATAACCATGACTCTCACTTGACTGGGGAACGTGAACGAAGGGTTTATACATATACGGTATTTACGATTGGAAGGTTTCAGAATGATCCTATTATTCGTTTTCGTTTGGGTTACAAAGTGGGCCACGTGAATGGATGGGTGTTACCCACTTTCTTTGGTTTCCTCTCATTTCCAAACGAAACGAACTTAAAGAGTCGCGCTAAAGGATTGACAAAGAAAAATGAAGAAAAAGGAATTTCTATTATTTCTTCTGGGAGTTTTAATTTATTGGATAAATTAAATAATTAATTATTCATTAGATAAAATAATTAATTATAATGATAAGATTAATTATTAATTAATCTCCTTGTGAAATATATTAATGAATTAATTTATCTAATTAATTTGGTTATTTAATTAATTATTTATTTATAGGATATAATAAATTATTAATTGAAGTAAGAAATTAATTAAACAAAACAAATCCCAGGGCTAAATAAGGAGTCCAATTGGACACCTATGAGGCCTCAAAGTGGCGTCTTTGAGAGGCCACATATTAGGGCTTTTTTGTTTTGACTTGTTCAATAAGTAATGAGGTATATAAGGACTCTTTGACTTAGAACAAGAAAGAAGAAGGGTACACAACTCTCATAACTCTCAAAAGAAAGAAAAATATTCCTCCCCTCCTCTATACCTAGACGTCGACCATAGAGAAAGAAGAAAGGGGATTTTTCGTCCGTTGATCCGTGCGTGACGATTTAGAGACGACATATTTTCGTTGTTCGGATGAAGTTCAAGTTTGAAGAATCAAACCAAAGGATTGAAGATTTGGAAGCTTCAATATTTCGAGTTTGGAGAAGAAGAAGTTTCTCTCCATCATCATATTCATATTAACGAGTAAGTTTTATTCGTTATACGCTTTTAGATTCAATTATGCGAATTAGAGTACCAATTGGGTTTTCATTTTAGTTTTTGAAATCCCTTCCGCTGCATTTATGCTTTTTCGAACGAAATCCAACAGTAGTGTAGGTAGACATGTTCTTTCACTGAATCGTCATTTTAAAAGTAATGATTACCCCTTGGTTTGATGTGATAAAAGTGTGTGAATAGAGTCCAAAATAGACTTTTGAGTCTATGCACTACTTCAAGAAGTGTGTAAAATTTATGCATAAATTTTATAAACTATTTTACGTTAAGTATTGAATGTAATATGTTCAATGCTTAATACATATTACTTGTAAGATTTATGTTGACGCTTGAGATCAAAACCTTTTTATAATTGAGCATCCAACATGTTATGCATAAATAATTATGAGCGTTGATGATCTATGCATATGAAAATTTTGATCATTGACGCTTACAGATATGTTCCAAGTACAGTTTTAAGGTTCCCCCAAAATTTGATAACTTGCAACATTTTTAAAACAAATTTGGACATAAATAAGGTGGATTCCCCCTAAATTATATGTCTAATAAAATAAGATGCATGATGATTAAGCGTTTAGATCGATCATACCTAGTTCACTTCTCAAAGTGAGAAAGCGTTGTTCATTGAGCGCTTTGGTGAAGATATCTGCCAATTGTTTGTCAGTTCCAATAAAGTGCATGGAGATATCTTTCTTTTGAACATGGTCTCGGAGAAAATGGTATCTAATGTCAATATGTTTGGTTCTAGAATGAAGAACATGGTTTTGAGTCATGGCTAGAGCGCTTTGGTTATCACAATGAATAGGGGTTGGACCTAGGATTATACCATAATCTCTAAGTTGTTGCCTCATCCATAATATTTGTGCACAACAACTTCCTGCAGCTACATACTCAACTTTGGCTATAGAGGTAGCTATGGATTGTTGTTTCTTACTATGCCATGAAACTAACGTATCATCTAGAAATTGACATATACCACTAGTACTCTTACGATTTATTTTGCAACCTACAAAATCTGCATCTGAGTAACAAATTAGTTCAAAAGGAGAGTCCCTTGGATACCATAAGCCCACATTTTGTGTGCCTATTAGGTATTTAAGGATCTTCTTGGTAGCAATTAAGTGTGACTCTTTAGGATCAGCTTGAAATCGTGCACACAACCTCATTCAATGTAGTGGCTCTAGTCCTAACAGGCGCTCCAATATCTCCAATAATCTGCTCAGGTGGATGATCACGCAGCCATAGTCATCTGGTTGGAAAGGGTTAAGAAGTTGAACAGGCGCTTGATGATCAGACGCTTGACTACCCTCTTGCTTAGGCACTTCAAGTTCACAGATCCTTGTTTGCTCTTGATGATCACTCTCTTCATGATCATCAGAAGATCTTGCATTGTTATCCAAAGTAACCTCACAAGTAATCTTAGGAGGTGGCACTAAGATCTCATCATCGTCAACACTATCATCATCAATGGTAATCTTAGATGCCTGATGACATAGATCTTCAACTCCTACATCATTCACATTAACCTTACTTGGTTCTTGGTTAGCATCATCAAAAATAACATGAATAGATTCCTCAACCTTTGATTTGATCTTATTTAGGATGCAGAAATTCTTTCCATTCTTGGCGTAGCCTAGAAAGATTCCCTCATCCGCTTTAGGATCAAATGTCTTTAGACTTTGGGATCCATTATTATGGGTAAAACATTTAGAACCAAAGACGTGAATGTATGAAACATTTGGCTTACGTCCCTTCCATAGTTCATATGGAGTTTTCCCATGTTGTTTGTTGATCATGCAATGGTTTTAAGTGTAACATGCAATGTTGATCGCTTCGGTCCAAAACCTAGGAGCAAGCTTCGATTCTCCTAACATCGTCCTAGCAGCTTCCTTGAGCGTTCTGTTCCGGTGCTCAGCAACACCATTCTGTTGGGGAGTTCTGGGAGCTAAATACTCATGATGTATTCCGTTCTCTGCACAAAACTTCTCAACAACCTTGTTAGTAAACTCAGTACTGTGATCGCTTCTTATTCTTGCAACCTTAAGGTTTTTCAATGTTTGAAGTTTCCGAATAAGCGTTGTTAACTTGTCACATGTCTCATCTTTGGACGAAAGAAATTCCACCCAAGTAAATCGAGAGAAATCATCTACTATCACCAAAGTATACTCTTTACCGCTTACATTGATCGTTTGAATAGATCCATGTGAAGTAGTGCGAGTATTCTAGAGGTAGATAGATGAGGTTTTCTCTTGGTAGATGATTTGACTTGTTTGCCCATTTGACAAGCGTCACAAAGGCGATCCTTGTGAAATGGTCCTTTTGGTAATCCCTCTACAAGATTTAGATTTATAAGCTAAGAGATTATCTTAAAGTTGAGGTGATTCATTTTTCTATGCCCTAACCAACCCGTTTTAGATTCATTTTTAGCAACAAAACATGTTGGGTTGTTATCAATTGTTCAACCCCAATTTACCAAATATACGTTGTTTGTTCTTTTACCTTTCAATTTAGTAGACTTAGTCTTAGCGTCATTTATATAGCAACAGTCACTTGAGAATATGACTTCAAAGCCTTTATCACAGAATTGACTTATGCTTAATAAATTGTGCTTCAGACCCTCAACATAATAAACATCGCTTAGCATGATGTTCCCCCTATGCATAGTACCTATACCTTTAGTTTTACCTTTGGAGTTGTCACCAAATACAACCTGAGGACCATTGGCGGCTCGATAGTTGGTCAAAAGATCCTTGGAACCAGTCATGTGCCTTGACGATCCACTATCGAAGTATCAAACAGATGTATCGGCTCTAGCTCTAGGTACCTGCAACCAAAAAGGAAGTTCTGTTTCTATTTAGACCCATTGTTGCTTGGGTCCTTTAACATTAGTAACATTGTTAGTTTGAATTAGAACTTTAGGAACCCATATTTGCCTAGTCTTCATTGTAGGAATACTGTCCTTCTTGGGTTTCACATTGTGTTGTGTGTGCTTTTTGGGTGTATAATAATATCCTCGATTATAATAGTAATCATAATCATAGTCATAATCATAATCATAATCATAATAGTAGCGATAATATGATCTAGACCGTTGTGGATATTGACGCTGGTATTTCCTGGGCGCTGGCTTAGTGTACACTTTTGGTGCTGGACGCTTAGCGCTTGACTCACAATGGTTAGGTTTATCCTTAGCCTTTTGAGCATTTGGATGAACCTTTCTTTGTGAATCATTTGCCTTTGCCTGAGTCAGCTTTGGCCTTCTCATTTGGCCTCGTACCATTATCGTTCGGTTCATTTTGTGTTTGACCTTGTGAACCTTTCTCAACAAAGAAAACACCCTTTCCTTTGTTGTTAGCTGTAACATTAGATTGGTTTGGTTGTTTACCGAATTTATTGCATCCTAAACTGGTCCTTTCACTAAATAACTTTGTTACCTCAGTCACATTGTCTAGCTTTCTTGACGCTTTAGACAATGATGAGACGAGCTGTTCTGATTTAGCAAGTCTAGCAATCAACTCAGCTTCTCTCTTGACTATTATATCAAGATCACTTTTCAGATTGATTATATCACTCACAAGTGATTTGTTCTTCTCAATGCATTGTTGCTGAACTTGCAACTCTGCTTTGAGTGTCACATTATCACTTTTGAGCGATGAAAAGATATCGAAGTGATTTTGATATATTTTAGTGGCATCTTGACAATCATTATAATATTCTTTGATTTTGTCAAGTAATTCTTCAAAAGAGAGAGGGTAAGATATCTCAGTGTTTACCTCAGGAGACGCTTCATCATCTCTGGCCATGAGACAAATACGCGCTGAGTCATCCACTGGCTCATCATCATCACTACTCTCTTTTGAAGACTCCAAATCTTCAGGTGCGGACGCTGGTTTTGATTCCGTTAGAAAATCTTGTTGGTGAAGGTTACTCCTGAATTGGTTTCTATCCACGTAATCTTGCCTTGAGGGCTTGGATACATTTGGATAAGGGCAATTTACCTGGTAATGACTTGGTTTCCTGCAGTTATAACAAAGATTAGTTTTCATCTTTTGTTCATTTGTTAACCTTGCAGTGTGTGGTTTTGAGACCATGGGCGCTGAGAGATTCTATTGATTAGACGCTTGGTACTGAGTCGGCACTGAAGGGGAAGGTGCAGAATATTGAGGCGCTTAATATTGTTGTTATACTGGAGCAGGCGCTTGATATGAACTCTGTCCTTAATGCTTAGGACTATTTTCTTTCTTTTCATATCTCAAGAACTTTTTGAATCTATTTAGAAGTGCTAGTTCCTCATCCTCATTGATATTTGAAACTTTTCCCTTGTTACACGATTTCCCCTTGATTGATGCTACGAGCGCTCTAGACTCAATTATCGGACTACTCACAACATCACTTGCTAAATTCAACTCAAACTCAAATGCTTTGAGCTCTGAAAAAGCATCTTCTAGAGTTAGAAGATCCAACATATTCGATTCTCATAGCTGTTGTCTTCATCAAGAATCTACTAGGTAGACTTCTGAAAATCTTGACCACCATTTCCCGATTCTGTAAATCCATACCCAAAGATGTTAATTCTGTAGTAAGAGTTGTGAATCGTATATCCAATTGTTCTAAAGTCTCATTGGGCAACATCTTGAAATTGTTAAACCTTTCCTTGGCAATGGAAAGCTTGTTCTCTTTAATCTGAGCTGAACCACCACAAATTATGGCTAACTTATCCTAGATTTCCTTAGTAGTGTTGCATGACTTAATCTTGTTGAATAAGTTGTCATTATCACTGATAGCTGTATATAGAGCATTACGACCAACATTGTTCAAATTTGCTCTTCGACGCTTATTTGGAGACCATTCTTGTTTGGGCTTTTCCACATAACCATCCGGAGTGTCTTCCATGGATCCAGGCGCTCTGGTACCTTCATAATTTGTATTGGTCCATCTGAAATAATATCGCACATGTCATCATCACATGAACAGAGATATGTAAATGCTTTGACTTTCCATGTGTCATAGTTTGACTCAGTCAGTTTGGGAACTTTACCAAATGCCAAAATAAAAAATTTAAAAGAAACTAGCTTTTGGAAAAAAGGATCTAAGCAAGCTGTTATGGTTGGAAATTTTAAAATTTCAACTTTAACTGCTCTGATACCACTTGTTGGTCCCAAGTGGCATACGAAAGGGTCTAGAAGGGGGGGGGGGATCGAATAGACCCTGAAGTCTTTTTCGACTTCAAGCATTTAATGCATTTGAATTTATTTCCCGTTGGAAATAAATGTCCGTTGATTTCATTCAATAACATATTGACTTCTCATTCACTTCAGGTGACGACAAGAGCTTACACACAAAAGTCATCCTGAATTGATTCATAAGCGCTTGACAGAAGCTTAATGAATCTAACATATTCAAAGTCTTCAGACGCTGATCTTCAATTTCACCTTGATAGACTCACCTAGAATTCTATCTTAGCTTAAGCGCTTAATACTAGTCTAAAATCTATAAAGATAAATGCCTTGATAAAAATTACAACTCGATAACTTTTAAACGCTTATACATGTTCTAACAAAATATTAACTTACACATCTTTGGGGTCTAACAAGAAACCTATCTTGTCATCATCAAAACATCTAACCTGCAATTTCCTAACGAGTCCTTACTGTGAAATCAGGGGTCCGGGGAAGCCATTTGGAAGTCCAAATACGAGCATGCGACCCCGAACCAATCGTCCATCGAATAACCGAAAACACCAAATTCCTAGCCTCCCAAATACCTCTCCAAGGGAGTGACAGTCTACTACCCAGCTTGGCTTCAAACAGAGATGACTCATAGAAGTACTTAGCTCGAAAAATAAGGCTTACTAAACAATCCGGCTTTGTGAGAATTCGCCAGGCTTGCTTAGCCAACATCGCCATATTAAATGACTTGAGCTCTCTAAAACCAATCCCTCCATCGTCCTTAGATTGGAAAAGTTTACTCTATGCAAACCAATGAATCTTTTTTGTTTGACGATTGTGCCATAAAAAACTTGCCATGTCCGATTCAATTCCAGATAACAACGAATCGGGGAGCTTGAAACAACTCATAATATACGTCGGGATAGCCTGAATAACCGCCTTAAGCATTACTTCCTTACCAGCTTGAGATAGGAAGTGCAAATTCCATTCTAATAACCACCCTTGAATACGATTACGAATGGAAGCAAATACCTCCTTTTTTGATTTTCCAACCACCGAGGGAGGTCCCAGATACTTCTCATGCTTCTCCAGTGTCTGTACTCTGAGAATATCAGCCAAAGCATTACGGGACTCTTGTGGCACATTTTTGCTAAAGACAATGCCTGATTTCTCGTAGTTCACTTGCTGATCCGACGCCTTCTCATACTTAGCTAATATATGTCTAATGGATAGTAAAGACGATGGTGAAGCTTGAACATATAGCATAGTATCGTCAGCAAATAATAGGTAAGACACACGAGGGGCGTGTCTCGTAATAGCAACTCCTTCAATCTCTCCTCTGGATTCTGCAGCCTGAATTGAACAACTTAGAACCTCGGCGACCAATAGGAATAAATAAAGGGACAAAGGGTCTTTGTTAGGAAATTTCATGTTAGATGTTTTGATGATGACAAGATAGGATTTAATGTTAGACCCCAAAAATACAATGTAAGTTTCCATTTTTCATAGATTGATGTATAAGCATTTGAAAGTTGTAATTTATTTTTTTGCTAGGCTTGTAATTTTTATCTTTATAGAATTTAGACTAAGTCTTAGTGACTGAATCGCTAGTAGAATTCTAGGTGAGTCTATTAGAGAAGAAGTTGAAGACCAGCGTCTGAAGTCAACCAGAGATAAAGATTTTCTTCTTAGCGTCTGTCAAATGCTAAAAGACCTCATTTTAGGATTTATGAATCAAGGGCTCTATGAACTTAAGCTACCGATGTCAGATTCACCTGAAATAAATCCTCAAGTCATGAAGGACTTAAATGCAATCATTCAACGGGCATTTATTTCCAACGGGAAATAAATTCAAATTTCATTAAATGCTTGATAAGAGCATTAATTGTGATAAGCTAATGTGACTTGTGGACAAGCCACCTTTTGACCAGACTGTCAGAAATTTCAGAGTTTCAGCTGCTCCCGTCCAATCGACTTCAGCGAATTTTCAGGAATGTCAGGCTTTAGGTAAACTCACGTGCTGCGTGAAAGGCACGCTCCTACATGTGTCCAACGGACAGATCCCAAGAAATTGCCTATAAATACCTTACCCCAGCAAACCCTAAAAATACACAAGATACGTACGAAAAAGAGAAGAGAAATTATTGCCAAAAATCTTACGTACATTTTCTGGGAAAAAGCTTAGAAACTCCATAACCAAATCTTTCAAGGTTTTTATCTACATTCCAGACAGTCACAAATATCTTAAACATCTTCCAAAGAAGAAACCCAAATTCCAACTGAGATATTCCAAGTTGTTAGATCTTTTCAAAAACAAACAAAATCCTAGTGACAAACCTCAACCTTTCATCTGAGTGAGAAAAGTTGTTGAACCCTTTCAGGCAGTATTTATGAGTGAGAGAAGCTTGAAGAAGACGATCTTCATTGGTGCTGAAGTCTGTGTGATCAAGGAGCCCGAGATCTTTTTCATCCTTTACTATCTTGTAGAAGATTCTGTGTGATTCTTCGAAAATCATCCTAGTAAATTCCTCCAAGTGAAAAAGGAGAAGAAGGACGTAGTTGGGATTACACCACCCAGTGAACCTTACATATTTTGTGTCATTTATCTTTATTGTCTTATTATTATTATTACATCATTTATCTTTGAAAGAGACAAGTTAAAGTGCAAAGCGATTAAATTAACTAAAAGAACGCTAAAACTCATTTCCGCTGTGCTAACCCTGATTAAGCGATCTAAGCATTGCCCTACTTTAGTAAACTGCTAAAATCACTAAGTCTAAGTTAACTTTCCTGAAGCGTCTGACCCAAGTGCTCAGTTATCCAAGCGTTCAAACCTTTAAAGTGATACGAAATTTTTGAAGTCGAAAAAAAGTTCAGGGTCTATTCAACCCTCCCCTCCTAGACCCTTTCGTATGCCACTTGGGACCACCAAGAGGTATCAAAGCGGTTGAAGTAGAAACCTAAGCGTTTCCGAGCATAACTGCTTGTTTAGATCCATTTAAAAAAAAAAAAACTAATCGCTTTTATTTTCTCTTACATCTCATTATGGCTTTTAACAAAATGCCTAAGTTGGTAGAATCAAATTATGATTCTTGGAAACTTAGAGCATTCGCATATTTATGTTCGTACGATAATGAAATGTGTGATGTGATTACAGATGGCCCCATTCATATTATGAAAGTTGTAACTCGAGCCCCTGGAGTGACCGAGGCTACTCCAGATGGTTATGTCGAGAAACCTAAGTTAGAATGGACGCCAGAGGATAGAAAAAGAGCTAATCTAGATAATGTCGGACGAAATGCACTTTACTCAGCGTTAGGAGATAACGATGCATTGTTCAACAAGATCAAGCAATGTAAGACTTCCAAAAAAAATATGGGATAAGTTGGCCATTGTGTGCGAAGGTTCAGCACAAATGAAGGAGAACAAGCTCTCCATAGCCATGCAAAGATTCGAGCATTTCAAAATGCAGCCCAGTGAGACGCTAGAACAATTGGACGCATGATTCACTTTGCTCATTACCGAGTTAGCGTCATTAGATAAAGAATTGACCAACAAGGAAATGGTCAATAAGATTTTCAGAGGTCTTCCAAGTAAATACTTGATCAAGACAGTTGCTATGAGAGAATCACAAACTTTGGAAACTCTTACTCCAGAACATGTGTTTTCAAAGTTAAAGGCATTCGAATTCGAGTTAGGTGAAGTCAGCGACACAACAACTTCAGTGACTGAATCAGGAGCATTAATCGCTACCACCAAAAATAAGGGTAAAGCGGTTAGTGAGGTTAAACCAGTGGAATCAAATGAAGAAAAGGAAATGGCCTTATTAGTCAAGAAATTCAAGAAATTTCTAAGATATGAAAAGAGAAATCCTATTGGACAAACTTCATTTCAAACTCCTCCCCCAGCACCAGCGCCTCAGTATCAAGCGCCAGTGTACTCCGCACCTCAACTAGTAGCGCCAGTTGGATCAAAGTGATTATCCACTGAACAGAAAATGAAAACTAATTTGTGTTATAATTGCAGGAAACGAGGGCACTACCAGGTAAATTGCCCTTATCCAAATATGTCTAAGCCCACAAGGCAAGACTATGTGGATAGAAACCAATTCAGGAGCAACCTTCGCCAACAAGGTTTGGTAGCGAAATCCGAACCATTCTTCGCACCTGAAGAGGACTTGGAATCATCAAATTAAAGTAGTGATGAGGAGCCTACAAGCGACTCAGCGTTGATCTGTCTCATGGAAAGAGAAGATGAAGCATCTGAAAAATCGCTACCAGAGGTAACCAATGAATTATCTTATCCTCTTTCTTATAATGAATTACTTGACAAAGTTAATGAATATTATAAAGATTTTCAAGAGGCCGCCAAAATATATCAAAACGATCTCGCTATTATCTCATCACTCACAAGAGATAAAGTAACACTCAAAGCAGAGTTGAAAGTTCAACAACAATGCATTGAGAAGAACCACTTGAGAGTGAGATTATTCAATTGAAAAGAGATCTTGATATAATAGTCAAGAGAGAAGCTGATCTGATCGCTAAACTTGCCAAATCAGAGCAGCTCATCTCATCATTATCAAAAGCTTCTAGAAAGTTGGATAATGTGACTGAAGTAACTAGATTATTTGGTGAAAAGACCGGTTTAGGATGCAATAAATTTGGTAAACAACCTAATAAATCTAATGTTACGGCAAACAACAAAGGAAATGGTGTTACCTTTGTTAAGGAAGGTTCACAAAGTCAAACGCTAAATGAACCTAGCGACAATGGTACGAGGCCAAATGAGAAATCCAAAGCTGACTCAGGCAAGGGTAAGGCTAAAGTAAATGATTCACAAAAACGGACTCATCCAAATGCTCAAAAGGCTAAAGGTAAGCCTAAACACTGTGAATCAAGCGCTAGGCGTCAAGCACCAAAAGTGCAACCCAAGCCAGCACCAAGGATATACCAGCGTCAGTATCCTCAAAGATCTAGATCATATATGATGATTATGATTATGACTATGATTACAATTACTATTATAATCGAGGATATTACTATACACCTAAAAAGCACACACAACACAAACCGAAACTCAAGAAGGCCAATCTTCCCGTAATGAAGATAAGGCAAATATGGGTTCCGAAAGTTTTAATTGAAACCAAAGCTACTAACGTTGAAGGACCCAAAACAACATGGGTACCTAAGAAGAATTAGAACTGCCCTTTAAAAGCAGGTACCTAGAGCCAACACTGATACATCAGTTTGGTACATCGATAGTGGGTCGTCAAGGCACATGACTGGCTCAAAGGATCTCTTGATCAACTATCGTGCAACCAACGGTCCTCACGTTATATTCGGTGATAACTCTAAAGGTAAAACCAAAGGTATAGGTATCATGCATAGGGGAAACATCATGATTAGTGATGTATACTTTGTTGAGGGTCTTAAGCATAATTTGTGAAGCATTAGTCAATTCTGCGATAAAAGCTTTGAAGTTAAATTCTCAAGCGACTTCTGCTATGTTAACGATGCTAAGACTAAGTCTACTAAATTAAGAGGAAAAAGAACAAATAATGTGTATTTAGTGGATTGGGATTCTACATTTGATAACAGCCCCACATGCTTTGTTGCTAAAAGTCAAAATGAATTGGGTTGGTTATGGCATAGAAAAATGAATCACCACAACTTTAAGGCAATCTCTCAGTTAATATCGCTAAATCTTGTAGAGGGATTAACTGAGGGTTCCTTTCAAAAGAATCGCTTACGTGATGCATGTCAAATGGATAAACAAGTTAAATCATCTTTTAAGAAGAAACCATGTCTATCTATTTCTAGAGTTCTTGAATTATTGCATTTAGATTTGTTTAGTCCTATTCAAATCATGAGTGTTAGTGGTAAAAAGTACTCGCTAGTAATAGTTGATGATTTCTAGCGACCAAAGATGAAACTAGTATCAAGCTCACATCTTTAATTCGTCCATTGCTAACATATAAAGATCTAAAAGTGACAAGAATTAGAAGCGATCGAGGAACTGAATTTACTAACCAATTTGTTGAGAAGTTTTGCAAGGATCTTGAAATACTTCATGAGTATTCTACTCCTAGAACACCTCAACAGAATGGAGTTGCCGAGCGACGGAATAGAACGCTTAAAGAAGACGCTAGGATGATGCTTGCAGAGTCTAAGCTGCTTCAAAGGTTTTGGGCCGAAGCCATCAACACCGCTTGCTACACTCAGAACCGGTGTATGATCAATAAGCAACATGAGAAGACTCCATATGAGTTGTGGAAGGGACGTAAGCCTAACGTTTCATACTTTCATGTATTTGGTTTAAAATGTTTCATTCATAATAATGGATCCCAAAGTCTAAAGACATTTGATCATAAAGCGAATGAGGGAATCTTTCTAGGCTATGCCAAAAATGGAAAGAGTTTTCGCATCCTAAATAAGATCAAATCGAAGGTTGAAGAATCCATTCATGTTGTGTTTGATGATGCTAACCAAGAATCGAGTAAGGTTAATCCTAATGATGTAGGAATTGAAGATCTTGCCCAACAAGCATCAAAAATCAATCTCAATGATGATAGTGATGATGACGCTGATGATGAGATCTATGTGCCTTTTCCTAAAAATACTCGTGAGGTTACTAATGAGAATACTGTCAGAATCGCTGATGATCATGAAGAGAATGATCATCAAGAGCATATTGGAATTGTGAATGATGCAGCGATTGCACCAGAGATAAATGAGAATCAAGCGATTGATGATCAAGAATCTCTTAACCCTTTCCAACCAGACCGTTAATGGCTTAGAGACCATCCACCAGAGCTAGTAATTGGAGTTGTTGAAGCACCTGTAAGAACTAGGTCAGCTACAATTAATGAGGCCATGTTCGCAAGTTTCATATCTCAAATAGAACCAAAGAAAGTGGATGAAGCGCTCAGTGATTCAAGTTGGGTTGAAGCAATGCAAGAAGAGCTTAACCAATTTGAGAGAAGCAAGGTTTGGACGCTAGTACCAAGGCCAACTCATCAAGGAGTTATTGGGACTAGATGGGTTTTTAGGAACAAGATGGACGAAGATGGCATTGTTACAAGAAACAAAGTCAGATTAGTCGCTCAAGGTTATTGTCAAGAAGAGGGTATTGATTTTGATGAGACATACGCCCCAGTAGCCTGTCTTGAAGCGTTTGCCGCATTCAACAAATTCACGGTGTACCAAATGGACGTGAAGAGTGCATTCTTGAATGGTAAACTCCAAGAAGAAGTCTATGTGGAGCAACCTCCATGATTCATCAACAACTATGGCAAAAGTATGGTCTACAAATTGGATAAGGCACTCTATGGCCTTAAACAAGCACCAAGAGCATGGTATGACACTCTCTCTATCTTCCTTATAGGTAAAGGCTTTTCAAAAGGCAGCGTTGACACAACGTTATTTAAAATTACCCATAATGAAGATATTCTCTTAGTCCAAATTTATGTTGATGATATTATATTTGGTTCTACAAATAAGCGATTGTGTGAGAAATTTTCGAAAATGATGCATGATCAATTTGAAATGAGCATGATGGGTGAATTAACTTTTTTCTTAGGATTACAAGTTAAACAACTCCCTAATGGAATATTTATATATAAACCAAGTTAAATATACAAAAGATATGATTAAGAAATTTGGTATGGAAAATGCATCATCTTCAAAAATTCCAATGAGCCAAACGCTTAAGTTAGATAAAGATGAAAGTGGGAAGAAAATTGATATCACTAACTATAGAGGTATCATTGGATCACTTCTTTATCTTACCGCTCGTAGACCAGATATTATGTTTTCGGTATGCATGTGTGCACGTTTTCAAGCTGATCCTAGAGAATCACACTTAAATGCTGCCAAGAGAATCCTTAAATACCTAAAAGGCACACAAAGTGTGGGCTTATGGTATCCACGGGACTCTCCTTTCGAACTAATTAGTTATTCAGACGCAGATTTTGCAGGAATAAAATTTTACAAAAGTAAACGTACAACCACCCGAAAACAGGAAAATAGAATTGGTTCGATCGAATTTGATAAGGAGGTAAACGAAATTATACCTTTCAAAAATTTCGTTTCACCTTGTACTTTGAATCTCAGCAACCCTGTGGTGCAAATCCACACAATTTCCCTTGGGGGATAAATTGCCCGTTGTTTTTCGTATCTCCCGGTTTAGAGTGCTCCAAGCGTTGCACCTCTAAGATGTATCCACACCTCATTTAAGTCACCAATCGTCTTGCCTTGAGTGCTAGACAACAAAACGATTCTAAGCTTAACTTAGGCTTGATTATGTGAAAGGTAGGAGTATTTTCTAAGTCGTTTAATTCAACACATGAATAAAACGACGTCTTGTTGGAAAGAGGGAAAAGGTGGCCAATTTTAGGTCTAAGAGAGGGGGGGGGGGCGGATTTTTCAGCTTTTTCATCAGCTGTTTTAGTCTCCTTCATCTCTTATTTATAGGTGAAGATTACCTAGAGTCCTATTAGGAAAAGGAAACTTCCTTTCTCCCAAACTCTCTAGTAATCCTTATCCTGTGAAGACTTGGAGGACGGGAAACTCTTTTCCTCCTCCACCACATAAAAAATGCCCCCTCCCTTATTTTTACTCATAAAAATCGGCCATCTCAAATCAATTGGATCTTAGGATTTAATTTTGACTTCTCAATTTAATTATAGGCTTAACCCATCAATTAAATACAAGTCAAATTAAGTCCAACCAACTAATTCCAACATTTATTTATTTAACTTCGGGTCCACCCAATTAAATAAAATACTTGGACTCTACTAGGTCCATTAATTTAATTAATTCTACAAGATTAATTAAAAGAGTAAAATTAATTGAATCCTTCAATTAATTTATATTCCATATTAGGAAAGTACCACACTTTCCTAATTCCCTCAATTTCCTCGAAATTGATTAATCACATCTATTCAAGCAGTGACTCTCTCGAGTTAGTGTGTGACCCCTTAGGCTCGTTTCTATCTAGTAGTAAGTACACCTTCCCACAGTGCTAGTGTACCTTCCTAAAATGGAAAGTACTAGATTAAATCAATCCTTTGATTTAATCAAGCCTCGAATTAGTCACCAAGCTAATTCTCGGGACTTACAAATCGCGGTTGCCCACCTAGCATAGGGTCCCGAAGACCTAGATAAAACGAAAGTAAAGATACGCCTTTTGCGATCTTGATCCTCACATAAGTAAGATCTCTCTATCTAATCTCCCGATTGAATCTAGAGCATTGGCTAAGGTCGAAGCTCTATTACTTCAATACTATGTTTCCAACATTATGTGAAATTGACTTCGACTATCTAAACGAGGAAACCCTATGCCTCTTTAGATATCATACTTTGGCCAAAGATTCCTTAAGTCGATTCACTATGTAACCATAGGAGATTAACCGACTGGCTAATGTCAGAGATAGATTCCTCTTGATTCTCACGTGCCTTACTACGTAAGACGTGCATGTCTGAGTTTGCCCATATTCGATCATCTAAAGTGATCATGTAACAAATCAAGAACATTCGCTGTTACGCATAAGACATCCAATGGAATCTTAGGTCCATAAGGATTACTCTTATACTACAAGACCACTGGAAGTTCCGCATTCGAATGGGAATCCCTTTCAGGAACTTCCATGGGGTTGTTCAATTCGCCCATTACCACAATGGCAACCTTCATATATGAATTGGCTTTCACTGTGCCAGTATCTATGGAACGAGATACACTTCTACCAGAGTATGCATCATATGAGCAAGTCTTTTGGGTTGCATCGATATCCCTTTATCTCAATGAACCCTTTCACGACTTGGAACAATGTTTAAAGATCATAGCCTTCGAGACATATTCCATCATTGCCACACCCAATGTGCAATGATGTCCCATAGCTATGTGTGATCCTTCGGGACTTTATTCAAAGCCAAAGTAAAAACTAATTTAAGAATAAAGACATGCCACACATAAAAAAGAGATTGACTTTATTTATAAGAAAATGATTATTCAACTCTAAAGTTACTATTACAAAGAATGGCGCCCAATAATTGGTGCGCCGGGCACTAACTCTAACACCTTTTCTAAGTAAAGGGCTTGAGAGAGCCCTATCATTCTATTTGTTCGATCTATGTAGATTCGAATCCCTAGAATATAAGTTGCCTCTCCCAAGTCTTTCATGGAGAAAGTACTTGAAAGCCACTTCTTTACAGTGGTGAGCATTCCTATATCATTCCCTATGAGTAATATGTCATCTACGTATAACACAAGGAATGTTATCTTGCTCCCACTAACCTTCTTGTAAACACATGGCTCGTCTTCGTTCTTGATGAAGTCAAATCCTTTGACAGCCTCATCAAAACGTAGATTCCAGCTACGGGACGCTTGCTTGAGTCCATAAATGGATCTCTCAAGCTTACACACCTTATGAGTATGCTCCTTGGATACAAAACCTTTAGGATGTTCCATATAGATGTCCTCTTCTAGGAATCCATTTTGAAAAGCAATTTTGACATCCATTTTCCATATTTCATAGTCAAGGTGTGCGGCTATTGCAAGTAGAATCCTTATTGATTTGATCATAGCCACTGGCGAAAAGGTTTCTTGGTAGTCAATTCCTTCTTTTTGACTATACCCTTTCGCCACTAGCCTGGCTTTGTAGGTGTCAACCTTGACATCAACACCAATCTTTCTCTTGTAAATCCATTTGCACTAGATTGGTTTTACCCCTTCAGGTTGGTCCACAAGTTTCCAAACTTGGTTTTCATGCATCAAATCAATCTCTGTTTGCATAGGTTCACGCCATTTAGTAGCATCCACATCCACCATTGCTTGATCAAAAGTGGAGGGATCATCTCCATGATCCTCCTCTAATACAGAATGAAAATCCAGCTCCCTCTGTACTAGATATCCGTACCTCTCAGGCGGTTGAGGTACTTTACTTGATCTTTGCGGTTGTGGTTATGTTACAGAAGGTTCGGTTCTCACTCCCTGTGTAGATGTATCCACTAGAGTCTCATTTTGTTCTTCTAGAACAATCTTTCTACCCGCTCCTCCTTCTTGAATGAACTCATCTTCAAGAAAGTGGGCTTGTAATGCTACAATGATCCTTTGATCATTGTGCAGGCAAAAGAGGTATCCTATTGAATCCTCGGGATATCCAATGAAAAGTTCCTTCAAGGATCTGGCTTCCAACTTGTCTACTTTGGTCTTTTTGACATAAGCCAAACATCCCCAAATCTTGATGTGATTAAGACTTAGTTTCCTATTCCTCCATATCTCATAGGGAGTCATAGGAATGGACTTGGATAGAAATCTATTTAAAATGTGTACAACTGTAAGCAGCGCATGAACCCATAGTGAAATGGGTAAGTCAGTGTAGCTAACCATGTCCAACAAGGTTGGATTCTTTCGCTCTGCTACTCCATTAAATCGTGGTGTCGATGGAGGTGTGAGCTGTAATACTATACCATTCTCTCTGAGGTATACATCAAAATCGTCACTCATATATTCTCCTCCTCGATCTGACCGAAGGGTTTTTATGTGTTGACCAGTTTGATTTCCACTAAAGCCTTGAATTCCTTGAACTTTTCAATGGATTCAGACTTATGCCTCATCATGTAGACTAGACCATATCTTGAATGGTCATTAGTGAAGGTGATGAAGTAAAGGAAACCTCCTCTTACCATTTCTCCAAATGGACCACAAACATCAGTGTGCACTAAGCCTAAGATTTGTGAGGCTCTTTCAAAAGTCTCTGTGAAAGGGGATCTAGCCATCTTGCCTTTGAGATAAGATTCACAAATATGATAGGGATCCAATCCCAATGGACTGATTAGTCCATCTTTCTCCATTTTGTGAATTTTATGTTTGCTGGCATGGCCTAGTCTAAGATGCCAAATCAATCTTTGGTTTATTCCAGGCCTACTACATTTCCTTTGTATAGTATTCACAGAACACTCATTTTGGACATTAAGGTAATACAATCCATTTATTAAAGAAGCAAAGCCTACTAATTTATTTCCATAATAAATATTGCATCGTTCATCAATAAAACGGAAAGTATAACCAAGTTTTACTAAAACGGGAATAGAAATAATATTTTTAAGCCCATTGGGCAAAACTAAAACATTATCTAGAAATAGTATATGTCCAGAATTTAAAAGCAATGAGGTAGATCCAATTCCAGTAGCTGCGACGCTATACCCGCTGCCTACTTTTATCTTCACCTCATCACGGTCCAGCTTCCTTCCTCACACCAGATCCTGATTCATACAACAAATGTGAGCACTAGCTCCAAAATCAAGAATCCAAGATGTGGAGAAGACGGTCATAGAACAATAAGTTTCATGAACATAAAGTTCCATACCTTGTGCGCCCGGCCCCATGTTCTGACGGTTCTTCCTCCTGTGGCCCAGCTCACCGCAGTGTAGGCATCTGTCTGTCTTTTGTGGCTCCTCACGATTGCGATTCACAGGAGCTTTCCCTTTTCCTTTATCAACACCATCCGGAGCTCCAAGCTCGCCACTCTACATCTTGGCTTTCTTCTTCACCCATTTGGGCCCAGAAGAGATAACCAATGCAGTTTCCCATCCCTTGGGTTTCAATTGAGATTGTGCAGTGTTGAATTTATTCATTAGCCCATCTAAGTTGCATTCAATCTCATTATAATTGAAGTTCATGAAAAATTGGGAAAAAGAATCAGGAAGAGACTGCAAAATAAGATCGGTTTGAAGATGTGGATTCATTGTAAAATCAAGAGCCTCCAATCTCTCGATCCTCGAGATCATCTTGAGGACATGATCCCCAACTTTCTCACCTTCTCTCGTTTTGGCCCCGAAGAGCCAATTAGATATCTCATATCTAGCAGTACGACTGTGCTCACCATAGAGCTCGACCAAGTGTGCCAAGATAGCCCTCGTTGTGGTCATCTTCTCGTGGGACCTCTGAAGCTCGTTTGTCATTGGGCCAAGAATGTACCCACACACTCGGACGTCGTCCTTTACCCATTTTTCATGAGCTTCGACTTCTTCCTCGTTGGCATGTGTTTTGGCAGGAGGAGCAGGGATGTCTGTGTCCAACACGTATACCAAGGACTCCATGTTGAGAACTATTCTCAAGTTCCTTAGCCAATCCATGTAGTTGGGGTCCGGTAAGGATGTTCTTTTCGAGTAAAACGAAAAGTGGGTTGGTAGTCATTTTTGTTTTTGAGAGAGATAAATCAAACAATAGTTGCAGAAAGTAAACCAGACTTTATTAGACTCGTGCAACTAAACTAAAACCAAGTTTAAAATCAAGCACTTTGACTTATAACTTGGCTCCCACTACATTTTTCGAGATTCACACACCCACTGTGAAAAACAAAAGTGATCGTTGTAATGTACTTCGTGGTGGGGATTGAGTTCTTTAATTAATCTAACAGATGGAAACCCTTTAATGATATTTGGTCCATTATTTAATTAAAGTGATGTCCAACATCAATCTATCCAATAGATGGTTCAATCTTCTTTTTCCCATAATCCACCAAAACCGCAACCCTTTAACGATTTATAGGCTTTGTGGATTATCTAAGTTTATTCCCACTAACTCCTCATAATCTAATATTTGAATTTCACCTTGCAAACTTTTAACGATATTTGGGGTGAAATATGTCTCGATTAAGGTATCTAATGCACTTAATAAAATTCTAGAATTAAATCTTGATATACGACCCCCACTTACAGGGAAGATGCCATATACTAGGTTTAATACTTAATTTTATTAAGTTTAGTGGAGGGAAAGGATGCCTAGCACCCCTTACTAACTTAGTATAATTTTTGTTTTGGGAGACTTCATGTTCTAAACATTTATCTCAGTCTCACTTTGCACATTATTCAATTTATATAGCGCATATTGATAACATACGTGCTTCATACAACTAATGAACATGCATCGAAAGCAATAAACTAACACATATGTCCATGGACTTTATCTAGAGGGCCCAAGCCAATGGGCCATCATTAAAAGGAAAAATAAACCTAGCTATTCTTTGTGGGCTCCAAGCTCCTCTTCTTTTGGATTGATCTCCTCTTGAAAGGCCTATTGTATTTCTATCCATTACATGAGATTATTGAATAACCTATACATAAGTCTAGAAATAAAATAAACGGGCTCAATACCGGGCCTTACAACCCATAAAAGGAAATACAATCAAAAGAAATTACCTAAGCCCATAGACAATGTCACCATCTTATAATACATGTTCGCAAAAAATAAAGCAATTATGTTGGTGATTAAGTTAGGAATTAATTAGTCCAACTAATTAACTTCCGCAATAAAATCCCAAATTTTATTGATAATCATGAGAATAAACCATTTAGTGAGAATCCTTAATTTAAATAAATAACTTAATTAAAAAATTCTCCAAGAACCATTAAGTAATTATTTCACTTAAATCAATAATATTCAATAAAAACAATTTGGGCTTGATTTCATAAAATATAAATTACCAACCATTGGCATATTTAATTTTAATTAATTAGGCCCAAAACTAATTTATTGAAGAGTCCATAATTTTAATTAAAACAATTTGGGCTTATTTAATTAAATCGGGGACATCATCCTTTTGACCCACCTGGATAATTAAAATAGTCCAAAACCCATTTACTTAAAAAATTGGACCAGAGAAAAAATAACCAGCCCATTAGGACCCGGGTCATGGACCCGGGCTCACAAAACAGGGCACACGTGCGCCAGGCGTACGGCACAACGTGTGCCGTGCACCAGGCGCACGGCCTTGAGCAGCCAGGTGCCGAGCGCCCAGCGCACGCTGTGCGCACAGCGGGTGGCCAGAAGGCCACCTGCTGCGCGCCCAGCACGCAGACTGCGCACGTTGTTTTCATCGCGCTCGTCGCGGGGTTTTTCCAATCCGATTCGGACAAAAATTAAAATTTTCAATTCACAAGTCATCATGCTACAACATACATGAATTAAACACAGAAAAAAATCATGGATTACTATCATGAAAAACGTATTTAAAACATGCTTCAAAAACGCAAAAAAACACATAATCACGTAATCAATTAAATACAGAAATCAAAGATTGGTTCTGATACCACTATTGGGAGAAATTTGCATAAAAACAAATAACACAGCGGAAGATTAAAATTTAAATTCCAGTGGCTCATCTCTATTTATCGTATTTAAATAGAGTTTCGAATTCAATTACCGTTCTCGCGTATGTTGAATTCTGAACCAGCTTTGCAATCCCTTCTTGAACAACAAATCCGTCACTGTCTCTAAATTGCCACGCTGGAGTGAAAAACAAAAATCTTCTTCTTCTTCTTCTCTTGGGAGACGGCTAGAGAGAGAAAGAGGATGGAGAGTTTTACTTGGAGAGAAAGTTTTGTGTGTTAACTCACTTAGGTTAATTTTCTCTAAGTAGTATATTTATACTACAATGAAACAATAACCTAGGCTAAATTACCCCCACTTTATGGATTCTAAAGCCATCGGGCTTTAGTCCTATTATGCTTATTTAATTAATTAAATAATTAATATTATTTATCCATTAAATAAATTAACTAAATAATCAATTAAATCCCTGTTAATTTTATAATTAGATTCCTCTAAGGAATTAATTAATAATATCATCTAATGATTGATTAATTAATCTCGATATCCAATACCGAAAATTATCTCAAGTCTTTTCCATGATTTTCCTTTTGCACTTCCTTTAAGCGCGACTCTTTAGGTTCGTTTCAAAAGGCAATTGGGAGGAAACCAAAAGGTTGTGAGTAACACCTAGCTAGTCACGTGGCTCACATCGTATCCCAATTGAGAACGAATGAATAGCATTATTCCAAATCATATACGCTGTGAATACCGTACGAGTATAAACCTTTTATTCTTATATCCCAATCAAGTGAGAGTCATGATTTTAGTCAAACTCACATGACTTGACCATATGCTTAGCTCATAATGAGTCGAGGTCATTTTATGCTTTGGCCAAAGACTTTTAACCTCACTCATTCATGACTGCATATGATATTTAGCTCATTCACTTATGAGAGAATAAATCCCATTTTTCTAATTAGTGAACAATGCTACTTGCCCATCAAGTCGCACTTTGAGGTCGATCCCACCAAAGGGTGATTTAGATCTAACTACTCTAATGACAGAATTGATGTCACCAGTACCTTTTCAACTCGATTCCTCAAGTCTAATGTTCAAGCGTACTTATCACAACTTATCAGTTTCATCATTGACTGTCAGTGAGTGAATACCCATGTGATGAAACTGATGCGAGCCGTGTTCAAACATATTAGTCCAACTTATGCATCCATGACATAAGTTTCCACTATCATTCCCATAGTGTTCGACGGACACTTTCTCTGTCGAAACTTATATCATGCAAGTCCTTGTTCTGTATTGATGTCCAGTCAAATATTTTCTTAGACTTGCTAACTCTATTTAGAGAATGAGGATCAAACCCTTCTAGTGCCATTCTTCCTATCCCATAGGAAGTAGAAGGTTTGCCTTCATTCTCAAGGACTTTATGTTATTTATTTACACCCTACGAATGCCTAAAAGAAAATAACAAGATAATGCCTTATATATAATAAAAGGATATTGTTTAGTTACAAGTCAATGCCCTATAAATTTATCATCTTTATGGCATTTGAGGGCATACACTCTAACAAGCCAATCACATCAAATGTGATTTTACCAAAATATCCTTACCATGGAAAAACATTTGTTTTCTTCACATAGCGTGACCCTCTAGGCTCGATTCAATTGGCAGTGGGAGGATTCCAAAGGATAAGGTTGTCACCTAGTAAGCACCATGGAACCAAATCGTGGCCCAATTGTATACGAGAGGAACATGTCATCACGAATCTTGATTACGACTACCATATGCGTATAAACTCTTCACCAACGTGACCCGATCAAGTAAGATCCATGGTACGTCAAACTCATAGAACTTGATGTTGTACTCAGTAATCATAATAATGTGAAATTACAAAGCTACCCTTAGTGACCATCACTAGTTACTTTATATACTTTGGCCAAAAACTTTGTAATTTCAATTACTTATGTTGTACAGGTCACATACTCGTTTACTGTCGAGATGGTGAATCCCATATTGGTAGTTATCTTATAATGTCGAATGCACCATGTGAATCGTACTTCAAGGTCGACCCCACTTATTAGGTGATACAGGTCTAACTTGTTTGATAACATATCGAATACTATAAGCACATTGTAAATAACTCATCAGGTCTAATGTTCACACATAGTATCCTAATCTCACTCTCAATCATTGACTGTCAAAGAGTAAATACCCATGTGATCGGATTAATGCGAGTCGAGTTCAAATATGTTAATTCCATTAACTATATTTATGACACCAGCTCCCACTATCTAATGAGTCTTTGACTGGCACTTTCTTGTCAAAACAAGTGTCATACGAGTTAAATTTTATTGCTCAATTAAAATTCCTTAACTATCTTTTAAGAGATTAAGTACTTGACTCTTCCAGTGCCTCCTCTCAACCATAACAGGTGAAAAAGTCTATCTTTAAATCTCATGGACTTATTTGTTCAACACACTTAAATGCCATTAGATTTATATGAACAAAATCAAAACCTTTTATTCTATAAACAAAAACATATAATCGTTTGTACAAATAACATATCAAAGCCCCAGTCAATCTAATTCCTCATTGGCATTGAGAGCATACACCTAACATATCCACACCTCGAAACAAGAACTTGAATATTATTTGCTAGTAAATATTCAAGCTTATTTTATTTGGCTAGTGAAAGAAATAAGGTTGGAGTGTTTATGTGTTTAGGCTCTAATATAGAGAAAGTCAAGAAGAGAGAAAACTATATCACACAAAGTGATATATTGTATTAGCATTATGAGGTGGGCAAAAATTAGGCAATATAAAACCCTAATTTTCGTTCCTTCCCTCGCAAGGAAAGGAGTTTCACTTTTCAACTCCTTCCTTGTTTTTAGTTGTGTATCTCTCTACTCTTGATTTCATTCCTATCCTAATTAGAATTAGGATTTCAATACAAATCAAGTTACCTTCTTTATTTAGATACTTCCAAGCATTTAATTAAATCCTAAACACAATTTTATTAATTATCATAATTAATAAAATAACAATAGATTATTTATAACCTATTAATAATGAATCCTACAAGATTAATTAATAAAGATTCTAAATTACTAACAATACTAATTTATTTTCCCCATGGAATAAATTAAAGCTAATTTAATTATGTTAGGATTATGCCCTCAGATGCCATAGAGGATAGAATGTATATGGCATATATCTTGTATTGAACTTAAACTCTTCTTAAATAAAAGGCATTATTGAGTTTTCATTTAATTCATATCTGCATCTATAAGTTGTGTAAAACATTTTGTCCATATTTTCAGTGCGATCCCTCTACTTCCTATGGGATAGGAAGATTGACACTAGAGAGATCGATCTTGATTACTAAAATAAGTTCGCAAGTAATATGAAGTCTTTAATGGACAAATAAAGACTTCGAGTACTTGTACAATCTTAGCTCCGACATGGGAGTGTTTGTCTGGTCTCATGGGATGATAGGAGATTAAGATTGTAGACACGTCAGTGGAACTGATATGTTCGAACACGACTCGCATCAGTTCTGTCACATGGGTTTTCACTCTGTGACTGTCAATGACAGAACTGATTATGCGTAATTGGTATATGTGAACCTTTGGCCTGAAGTATCAGGCTGAAGATGCACTTGTGACGTCAAGTCTTTCACTAGAGTAGTTAGACCCAATTCACCCTTTGGTGGGGTCAACCTCAAAATGCGGACTTGATGGGCAAGTGGTAATCTTAGCAGATATCTAATATGAGATTTGTTTTCTCATAAGTGAATGAGTATGTACCCTATGTAATTATAGATAAATAGAGATCAAAGTCTTTGGCCAAAGCAAACGAAACGATTGTGCTTGGCACTAAATCGATCTCAATGATCTCGTATTTATTATGATTTATACATATGGTCAAGTCCAGTGAGTTTGACATAACCATGACTCTCACTTGACCAGGGAACGTGAACAAAGGGTTTATACATATACGGTATTTACGATTGGAAGGTTTCAGAATGATCCTATCCTTCGTTTTCGTTTGGGTTCGAAGTGCGCCACATGACTGGCTAGGTGTTACCCACTTCCTTTGGTTTCCTCTCATTGCCAAACGAAACGAACTTAAAGAGTCGCGCTAAAGGATTGACAAAGAAAAATGAAGAAAAAGGAATTTCTATTATTTCTTCTGGGAGTTTTAATTTCTTGGATAAATTAAATAATTAATTATTCATTAGATGAAATAATTAATTACAATGATAAGATTAATTATTAATTAATTTCCTTGTGAAATATATTAATGACTTAATTTATCTAATTAATTTGGTTATTTAATTTATTTATTTATAGGATACAATAGATTATTAATTGAAATAAGAAATTAATTAAACAAAACAAATCTCAGGGCTAAATAAGTAGTCCAATTGGACACCTACTAGGCCTCAACGTGGCGTCTTTGAGAGGCCACATATTAGGGCTCTTTTGTTTTGATTTGTTCAATAAGTCATGAGGTATATAAGGACTCTTTGATTTAGAACAAGTAAGACGAAGAATACACAACTCTCATAACTCTCAAAAGAAAGAAAAATATTTCTCCCCTCCTCTATACCTAGCCGTCGACCATAGAGAAAGAAGAAAGGGGATTTTTCGTTTGTTGATCCGTGCGTGACGATTTAGAGACGACGTATTTTTGTTGTTTGGATCAAGTTCAAGTTTGAAAAATCAAATCAAAGGATTGAAGATTTGGAAGCTTCAATATTTCGAGTTTGGAGAAGAAGAATTTTTTCTCCATCATCATATTCATATAACGAGTAAGTTTTATTCGTTATACGCTTTTAGATTCAATTATGCGAATTAGAGTACCAATTGAGTTTTCGTTTTAATTTTTGAAATCCCTTCCGCTGCATTTATGCTTTTCTGAATGAAACCCAATAGTGGTATTACAGCTGGTACGTGTCGAATGCACCAAAATATAATTACTGTTCTCACAAGAATCTGTAGTACTCGTAAGTCCAGGTCGAACCCTAGAGACTGATTGATCAAATAACAAAGGGGATTTTGAAGATTTAATTAACTAAAATTGTAGAAAATAAATGCTTGAAAATTCAATTAATGGAAAATACGATTCAAGAGAAATTCAACCCTTAATTCACACATTGATCATAGACACCTAAATTACTATTCACTCATTGATTACTTAGCCAAGAATCTAAATAACTAGCTATCTAGATCCCTATAATCTTCCTTATATCATTAATCAAAGCCCAGCACCCGATTAAATTCTCATTATTAACTGATTCGGTATTAAGCAATCTTAATCAAATTAATAACAGCATAACGAATTAGAAGCGACTAAGGATAAACAATAGTTTAAGCAAGCGGCAACTATTTAATTTACTCCAATGTTTCCCTTAGGTTATCAACGAAAATTGGGAACCAAATCATGAAAACCCAATTGCCACATGCACAAATCAAACATAACAATTACGGATTATGAAGATTTGTTAGCAAACAATTGACATATATAATCAACTAATATGCATCTTAGATAATCATATACACAATTGTAAGAATTGAAATCAAGAAACAAAAGATAATCAAACCGTGAATAGATTAAAATAAAAGCTTCGTGTCTCACAATGTATGAATTAATTGGAATTCTCTTGAATCGAAATAAAAACTTAGCTAATAATAATTGTAAGCATAAAACTTGAAAATACTATTTTTCTAACTCTCTTCTCCTTGTTTTTTTCTTCTTCTATTTGTTTTCTTCTTGTTTTTGTTATTTCTCTTCAAGTCTTGCAAGACATATTTATAGGCAATGAAAAGATGCTATAATCATGGAGAGAATATATTCTCTTTTTTTTATCAAGACATGGAGAATATATTCTTCTCTTTAACATCAAAGCATAGAGAATATATTCTTCCCTTTAACATCAAAGCATGGAGAATATATTCTTCTCTTTACACCTTGAATTGCCTCTAATTAACCATCAAATCTGACTTCGACTCCTTCTAGAAAGTTGTAGATGTGTGTGTTGTCTTTCAATTCCAATAGGCCTTGACTACATCCAAGATACATAACTCAATTTATGAATTTTTCACCACAGCTGCGCAGTCCAGTCCAGAACAGAAATCTTCTGTTCTTGAACACTTTTGGGCCCTTTAACTTCCGAACTGGGTTTGGACTTCTTCACACGAAATGTAGGCCTTTGTCTTAGCTTTCTTATGCATCACCAGATATATCAGTATTTCCAAAACATCGCCAAATCTGCAATTTTGATTGAAATTGATATTTTGCTCTCCAAATCTTGCCTAAATCACAAAATGAGACAAAATCAGTTCCAATGGCCATATAATCACAACAAAAATGCTAAATATAGAGGAAATGAAATATATAAATATTGCACTTATCAACAGCCAATCTCTGATTTGCATATTTGATCTTGTTTACGTTATTTGAGAATTGCATGTTATGTGTTTTTGAAGCGTGTTTGTATGTTTTTCTTAAATCTGCGTATTATGGGTTTTTGCCTAGTTTTTGATTTTTAGTTATTGTAAATCTGGGGATATTTGATGATATTGAAAATTGAAAAACACAGAGGAAAAACGCGGCTCGAAAGCCCCGAGAAAAATGCGCGACTGTTCACGCATGAACAGTGCACACACAGCTACGCGCGCTGTTCGCGCACTGTTTAGCGCAGCCAGGCCGTTCGGCCCGGCCCTACCCAGTCACGGCCTATCGGGTCGTGACCGTGGCCCGACGGGTCGTGGGTTTGGATACCCAATTCGCTGATCCGGGTCATGGATTCGGGTCGTAAAACGGGCTATGTTTGGGTCGAAATTGATTTTTGAATTTTGGGTGATTTTAATTAATTGGGTGGATCAAAAAAATGATGACCCGAATAATTTAAATCAAACCCAATTGAAAATTATCTAATTTTGATTTGTTAATTAGTTTGGACTTAATCTAATTAAATCTAAATGGGCCAATTAGATTGGTGATTTGGACTTAAATTAAATTTAGCCCAATAAGAAATTAATGAGCGTGAATGTTGCTCTAATTAATTATTTTGACCCCAATTAAATTGAATCCAAGTGGACCAAAAGGATGGTGACTTGGGTTTGATGAAATCGAGCCCAATGAGATTAATTGGAATATAATATTTATTAGAACTAATTAATTATTTTTTTTGGAGATTAATAATTGATTTATGGATTAAATATTAGTATTTTTTTCCTCAACTTGGAAATTACTTCATTTTGAATAAGGAATATAAATTATTTTTCTTAGAGATTAATAATTAATTCTTTGATCAAATAAAAGTATTTCCAATTTTTGATGGCTTTAAATCATAATAAAATAAAATATAGAATTCCATATTTTATGTGTTCATATTATTTTAATTAAAGGTAGATGCACTTAATTCTAAATTTCGTACATCTAAGTCATCTAGTTGGACTAGAATGATTTTAATTGAAATAGTGAATATGTGAAATCATAAGGAATTTTATAAAGGACTTTTTAGTTGGACTAAAATTTTAATAATCAACATAAGTGATTTAATATTGCGAGCATGTATTAAATGTTGCGAGCATGTATTAATTGATGCGAGCATGTATTAATTGATGCGAGCATGTCTTTTGTGATTAAAACACTAATCATGGACTTAGGATTATATGTTTTACCTTTAATTTTATGGGTTATCAAATTTGAAGTTCTTTATTATATTCTTAGAAATAATGCATGAGTTGTTTTAGGAATCGAGATAAAATAGTTCCAAATTGATAAAGTCAAAAGGCCCATGAATGTTTAATAGGTTTAATCTATGCCTTTTGTGATGGCTCATTGGCTCGGGCTCTCTAGTAAAAGTCCATAATCAAGTGATGAATTGATTTATTCATTTATTTAAATTCTATGTTTATTTATATTGAAAGGCATGATTATTAGTAGTATTTTTATGCATGATCAATATAGAATAAAGTGCTATATAAATTGAATAATGTGCAAAGTGAGACCAAAATCTTTTGACGAATTAAATTCTCCCAAATAAATTATATCGAGTAGAAAAGGATGTTTGACATCCTCACCCTCCACTAAGCTTTCCAAAATTAGAATTACTATAAATGTGTAATGCTTCCCAGTTATGGGGGTTATACATTTAGAAATAATTTAAAATTTTATAAAGTGCATGCAAATGCCTTAATCGAAACATATTTAACCCCAGAAACCTGTTCGGTTGCAAGGTGAAATTCAAATGCTAGATTATAGGAGTTAGTGGGATAAACTCGGGTAGTTCACGAACCTAGAAATCGAATGGGTTGCGGTTTGGTGAACTATGGGGAAACGTATTGAAACATTTATTGGATAAATTGATATTAGATATCACTTCAAATAATTAATGGGCCATAAACCGGTTAGGTTGCAATCTATTTAATTAATTGAGGACCTCAATACCTGCTGTGGAATCGATGCGAATGATGATTCCCGATTTTCACATGGGAGTGTGGGATTCGAAAAATGCAGTGGGAGCCAAGATAAATTTTAAGTCCTTAATTTTTCTTGGTTAAGTCAAAACAAATAATCTAATAAATCTGGTTTATTTCTGCAGTTATTTTCTCGTTTATCTCTCTCAAATATGACAAACCCACTTATGAAATTACTCGAAAGAAATGTTCTGACTGGTCCCAACTATAATCAATGACTCGCGATCTTAAGGAATGTCCTGAGTGAAGAGTCGATTGAATATGTGTTGGAAACAAATTGTCCTGTAATTCTTGAGAGGAATGAGGATGAAGAGGTTCAACTGGCTCACTTTAATTGGACTTGTGACAATTATAAAGATAGAGGATACATTCTTTGCTCAATGTGTAGTGAGCTGCAAAGTTCACATGACACAATGAGCAATGAAAGGGACATAATTCTTCACCTGGAAGAAATGTTTGGAGAGCACGGTAGGACCGTAAGATATTTTATATCAAAAGAACTCTTCAGAGCGAGGATGAGAGAGGAAGAGAATGTAGGAGACCATGTTCTCACGATGATGACCCTAATGGAAAGACTTCGGTCAATGCATTTTTATATGGATATTCATCTTCAAGTTGATCTCATCTTACAATCGCTCTGTGACTCCTTCTACTACTTCGTCATGAACTTTGATATCAATGATATCGATTGTTCATTAGCTGGGCTAACTAAGAAGCTTGAAATCTAACAAGCTCGTATTAGGATGAACAAGAAGAGGGATTCTTCTATCTATTTAACGAATGATACATTTGATGATGAACGTGATGGAAACAGGAAAAGGCAAAAGAAAGTATTCATAAGAACTTCAAAGAAGTTAGGACATAACCATAAGAGCAAAGGACCTAAGAAAATGGATAGATGTCTCGAGTGCGGTGAGCTTGGCCATTGGAAGAGAAACTGTCCCAAATTAGGCAAAGGCGCACAAGGTATGGAGCTATTAGTTTTTGAAACTAACTGTTCTATGACCGTATTTTCTACTTCGTGGATTCTGGACTCAGGGGCTAGTGCCCATGTTTGTTGTTTGGATCAGGATCTACAGAGAAGTAGAAAGCTAGGCCGAGAAGAAGTTATGATCAAAATAGGCAGCGGGGAAAGCGTCGCAGCTACTAGGATCAGATCTACTTCTCTTTATTTGAATTATGGACATTTACCGTTTTTAGATAATGTTTTGGTTTTGCCCAAGGGGCTTAAGAACATTGTATCTATTCCTATCTTAGTTAAGATTGGATATACATTCCGTTTTTCTAAATTAAATTGCAACATTTGTTATGGAAATAAATTAGTTGGCAATGCATGTTTAGTTAATGGTTTGTATTATTTAAATGTCCGTAATTCATCTGATGTTAATGTTGTAACACGTAAATGTGGTAGGCAAAAAACTAACTTAAGACTCAAGTAGCATCTTAGACTAGGCCATGCCGGAGAGCACAAGATCCACAAAATGGAAAAAGATGGACTTTTAAGCTTACTAGGGTCAGACCCTATTCCTACTTGTAAATCATGTCTCTTAGGCAAGATGGCTAGATCCCCCTTCACAGGGACTTTTGAAAGGGCTACGCAAGTCTTAGGATTAGTGCATACCGACGTCTGCGGACCATTTGGAGAAATGGCTCGTGGAGGTTTCTACTACTTCATCACTTTCATTGACGACCATTCCAGATTTGGTCTAGTGTATCTGATGAAGCAAAAGTCTGAATGCTTTGAAAGATTCAAAGAGTTCAAGGCCTTAGTAGAAAATCAAACTGGGCAAAATATAAAAAACTCTATGATCGGATCGTGGAGGAGAATATATGAGTGCCGATGTTGATGAATTCCTAGGATAACAAGGAATAATGTTACAACTAACACCACCAGCAACTCCTCAACTGAATGGAGTAGCCGAGCGAAGGAATCGAACACTGTTGGGCATGGTTCGTTCCATGCTTAGTTACACTGATTTACCCATTTTGTTGTGGGGATACGCGCTACTTACCGCTGCTCATGTTTTGAACAGATGTTCCTAAAACTCTGCATGAGATGTGGAATAATAGGAAACCGAGTCTTAATCCTATTAAGATTTGGGGATGCCCCGCTTATGTCAAGAAGACTAAATTGGAGAAATTGGAGGCAAGATCCCTAATGGGACGTTTCATTGGTTATCCTGAAGATTCCATGGGATTCTTCTTTTACCTGCATGATGATCAAAGAATCATCGTGGTCCTACAAGCTCACTTCCTTGAGGATGAGTTCATCTTGGAAGGGGGCAAATGTAGGAAAATTGTTCTAGAAGAACAAAATGAAAATCCCTCAAATACATCTGTTCAAGAACCGAGGCCTGAACCCATAGTAGCACAACCACCACATAGATCTGGTAGAATACCGCATGAACCTGAGAGGTATGGGTATCTACTGCAGGGGGAGCGAGAGCTTCACACTGTAGTATAAGAAGGTCATGAAGATGATCCTTATACCTATGATCAAGCGATGGTGGATGTCGACGCTTCAAGATGGCGAGAAGCCATGGAAACAGAAATGGACTCTATGCAATCGAACCATGTATGGACTTTGGTAGATCGTCCTGAAGGTATAAAACCTATAGAGTGTAAGTGGATCTACAAAAGAAAGATAGGTAGCTATGGCAAGGTTGACACCTTTAAAGTCAGGCTCGTAGCGAAAGGGTATAGTCAAAGAGAAGGAATTGACTATCAAGAAACCTTTTCGCCCATAGCTATGATAAAGTGCATACGAATTTTGTTATCCATAGCTGCATACTTAGATTATGAGATATGACAAATGGATGTCAAAACGGGCTTTCTAAATGGATTCCTCGAGGAGGATATCTATATGGAACAGCCAAAGGGTTTTATGTCCGAGTCCGATATCCATAAAGTATGTAAACTTGAGAGGTCCATTTACGGTCTCAAGCAAGCATCTAGAAGCTGGAATCTCCGTTTTGATGAAGAAGTTAAGGGATATGGCTTCATCAAGAACGAAGATGAACCATGTGTCTACAAGAAGACTAGTGGGAGCAAACTCTCGTTCTTAGTACTATATGTGGATGGCATTCTACTTATAGGAAATGACGTAGAAATGCTCACCACTGTCAAGAAATGGCTTTCGAGTACGTTTTCCATGAAAGACTTGGGAGAAGCCACATACATTCTAGGAATTTGTATCTACAGGGATAGAACGAATAGAATGATAGGCCTCTCTCAAGCCCTTTACTTAGAAAAGGTCCTAAAGAGGTTTAAGATGGACAACTCTAAGGAAGAGTTTCTTCCCATGAGGCATGGAGTACACTTATCCAAGTCTATGTGTCCTCAAAGTGAGGAAAATAGACAAGAGATGAGTAATGTACCCTATGCTTCTGCAGTTGGTAGCCTGATGTATGCAATGCTATGTACTAGACCTGACATTGCCTATGTTGTGAGCGTGGTGAGTCAATTTCAGGCGAACCTGGGAAAGGAACATTGGATAGCTGTGAAGAATATCCTAAAGTATCTGAAAAGAACTAAGGATATGATTCTCATCTATGGAGGTGGAGACCTGAAGATGGAAGGTTATTCTGATTCAGATTTTCAGTCTGATGTTGATGACCGAAAATCCACTTCAGGGTTTGTTTTTAATCTCAATGGTGGTGCGGTGTCTCGGAAGAGCTCCAAGCAAAGCACAACCGCTGATTCCACCACTAAAGCAGAGTATGTAGCAGCCTCAAAGGCAGCGAAAGAATCCGTTTGGATGAGGAAGTTTCTTGGAGAACTTGGAACGGTCCCTAGTGCTCAGCTCCCGTTGCCACTTTATTGTGATAACAATGGAGCGATAGCGCAAGCCAAGGAACCGAGGCCACATAACAAGTCCAAACATATTGAGAGAAGATTTCACATCATCAAGGAGATCGTTGGCAGAGAAGAGATAGCAGTGCAGAAAATAGCCTCAGCTAACAATATAGCTGACCTGTTCACCAAACCACTACCTCAAGCTGTTTTGGACCGACACCTGGAAAGGATGGGTATTAGATACCACAATGAGTGGCATTAAGTGCAAGTGGGAGATTGTTAGAATTATGCCCTCAGATGTTATAGAGGATAGAATGTATAGGGCATATATCTTGTATTGAACTTAAACTCTTCTTAAATAAAAGGCATTATTGAGTTTTCACTTAATTCTTATCTGCATCTATAAGTTGTGTAAAACGTTTTGTCAATGTTTTTAGTGCGATCCCTCCACTTCCTATGGGATAGGAAGATTGGCACTAGAGAGATCGATCTTGATTACTTGAATAAGTTTGCAAGTAATATGAAGTCTTTAATGGACAGATAAAGACTTTGAGTACTTGTACAATCTTAGCTCCGACATGGGAGTGCCTGTCTGGTATCATGGGATGATAAGACATTAAGATTGTAGACACGTCAGTGGAACTGATATGTTCGAACACGACTCGCATCGGTTCTGTCACATGGGTTTTCACTCTGTAACTGTCAATGACGGAACTGATTATGCATAATAGGTATATGTGAACCTTTGACCTGAAGTATCAGGCTGAAGATGCACTTGTGACGTCAAGTCTTTCACTAGAGTAGTTAGACCCAATTCACCCATTGGTGGAATCCACCTCGAAATGCGGACTTGATGGGCAAGTGGTAATCTTAGCAGATATTTAATATGGGATTCGTTCTCTCATAAGTGAATGAGTATGTACCCTTATGGAATTATAGATAAATAGAGATCAAAGTCTTTGGCCAAAGTAAACGAGACGATTGTCCTTGGCACTAAATCGATCTCAATGATCTCGTATTTATTATGATTTATACATATGGTCAAGTCCAGTGAGTTTAACATAACCATGACTCTCACTTGACCGGGGAACGTGAACAAAGGGTTTATACATATACGGTATTGACGATTGGAAGGTTTCGGAATGATCTTATCATTCATTTTCGTTTGCGTTACGAAGTGGGCCACGTGACTGGCTAGGTGTTACTCACTTCCTTTGGTTTCCTCTCATTGCCAAACGAAACAAACCTAAAGAGTCGCGCTAAAGGATTGACAAAGAAAAATGAAGAAAAAGGAATTTCTATTGTTTCTTCTGGGAGTTTTAATTTGTTGGATAAATTAAATAATTAATTATTCATTAGATGAAATAATTAATTATAATGATAAGATTATTTATTAATTAATTTCCTGTGAAATATATTAATGAATTAATTTATCTAATTAATTTATTTATTTAATTAATTTATTTATTTATTGGATACAATAAATTATTAATTGAAATAAGACCTTAATTAAACAAAACAAATCCCGAGGCTAAATAAGGAGTCCAATTGGACGCCCAGTAGGCCTCAATGTGGCATCTTTGAGAGGCCACATATTAGGGCTCTTTTGTTTTGACTTGTTCAATAAGTCATGAGGTATATAAGGACTCTTTAACTTAGAACAAGTAAGAAGAAGAATACACAACTCTCATAAATCTCAAAAGAAAGAAAAATATTTCTCCCCTCTTCTATACCTAGCCGTCGACCATAGAGAAAGAAGAAAGGGGATTTGTCGTTTGTTGATCCGTGCGTGACGATTTAGAGACGACGTATTTTTTTTGTTCGGATCAAGTTCAAGTTTGAAGAATCAAATCAAAGGATTGAAGATTTGGAAGCTTCAATATTTCGAGTTGTAGAAGAAGAAGTTTTTCTCCATAACCATATTCATATTAACGAGTAAGTTTTAATCGTTATATGCTTTTAGATTCAATTATACAAATTAGAGTACCAATTGGGTTTTCGTTTTAATTTTGAAATCCCTTCCGCTGCGTTTATTCTTTTTCGAACGAAACCCAACAAATTATTCCTTCAATTAATTCACCAAGCATTAATCGAACATTTAATTCACCAAGCATTAATCGAACATTTAATTCACCAAGAATCAATTATTTCACTCAACTTCGCTAATTGAGTTAGCGTGTGACCCCTTAGGTTCACCAATGAGATAGCAATAGGTCCACCACATGTGGTATGACATGTTTCGAAAATGCTCAAATTAAATTACCACCCAAGTAATTTAATTAAGTCTTCAATCAATCACCAAGCTTAATTCAAGACCTATATCGATCGGGATTCGATGTATAATTACATAGTCACGAAAACCTAGATATTGATGATTAGGAAAACCTCTCCAGATTACAATTGTGGATATGAGTTAAATCCTTCTATCACTTCTCCCGGTCCAAGTGTATCAAGGTTTGGTTTTCAGTGGAAACCCACAACTTAGACAATTGTGACTGTGTTGAGACTACAATGACCAAGTCAATCGAGCAGGGTCCAACAAACCCCCTCATTGACATGCCATTTTGGCTCAAGACTTTTTGATCATGTTTCTATGATTTATTTGACGGTCCATGTTGGACTAGTGGATGACGCGTAGACAGTGATCTTACGTTGATTGGGGCTCATTCAACAGAAGTAAAGAATTAAAATTAAAGGCGCACCATGTATGAATTGGCTGCATGATATCATCGAATTATAAAAGAAACCATATGGGGTTTCTATTAGGATTATGCCCTCAGAGGCCATAGAGGATAGATTGTATAGGGCATTCCACTTGTAAATGACTTATTCTATTTATAATAAAAGGCATTGTCTTTGTTTTCACATAAATTTTATTAGCATCTGTAAGTAGTGTAAAACGTTTATCCCTGTATTCAGTGCAATCTCTCTACTTCTTATGCGATAGGAAGAAAGACACTAGAGAGATTGATCTAGATTACTTAACTAGTTCGCAAGTGATATGAAGTCTTTAATGGACAATGAAGACTTGGAATACTTGTACAATCTCAGCTATGATATGGGAGTGCCAGTCAAACACTATATGATAATGAGAGCTTAAGATTGTAGGACATCAGTGGAACTGATAAACTCGAACATGACTCACATGGGTTTTGTCACATAGGTTCTTGATAATGCCTTCTAACTTTCTCCGCTTGATCAAAGGAATCTTATCTTCCTTATCCTCATTAGTTTCTTCATCAGCAGCCTTAAAAGGAGACTCAAGAGCAGGAGCCTTGGGCTTACGAGGAGCCCTCTTCTTCTGTACAACCGAACGCTTCACGGCTTCAACCGGAGTAGGATGCTCAGCTTCCTCATCGGACACTTCACGCACCACTTGGTGCTTAGATAATGGTCTAGCAACACCACCAATTCGGGCAGGGTTGAGGAGATTAGTCAGAATTCTCTTCCACAGCAGCTTGACCTTGGCTAAAGGAAGCCCTGACGAGTGAACACACACTACTACAAAAATACACTATTACAGCGCACCTATTATAGCGGTTTTTAGAAAACTGCTGAACGGAGGGGTCTATTACTGCGGTTTTTTGGTGAACAGCTGTAATACGGTTTCGCCGGGGACCTGTTATAGCGGTTTTTGGAAAAACCCCTTTAAAAAAAAAATTTAAAACATTCCCCCCCCCCCCATTTTTCCCCCCAATTCGGCCGACCCTCTCTCTCTCTCTCAACTCTCTCTCTCACTCATCTCTCTCTCTCTCTCTCACCTCCTCCACCACCACTGCCGCCACTCCCACCGCCGCCACCCCCTCCGCCGCCACCCTCTCCGCCGCCACCCCCACCGCCGCAACCACCACCACCATTATTCTCTCTCTCTCTCTCTCTCTACTACTCTATATCTCTAGCTATATATATATATACACACACACACCACATATAGCCCCACCACCACCAACACCTTATACCGCCGCCGCCGCCCGATGCCGCTCGTCTCTCTCTCGACTCTCTCTCACTTTGTAGGTATATACTTATATATATATATATGTTTATATATGTTGTGTATATTTTATATATGTTATGAAATTAGGGTTATATGTTAATATTTTGATTGTTGTTAGGGGTTTTGTGAATTATATAATGTGGGTTATAAGTTAATATCTTGATTGTTATTATATACATGTTATGTTAATTAGGGTTTTGTGAATTATATAATGTGGGTTATATGTTAATATCTTGATTGTTGTTATATACATGTTATGTTAATTGGGGTTTTGTGAATTATATAATGTGGGTTATATGTTACTTTCTTGATTGTTGTTATATATATATGTTATGTTGATTGGGTTTTGTGAATTATATAATGTGGGTTATATGTTAATTTCTTGATTGTTGTTATATATATGTTATGTTAAATGGGGGTTTTGTGAATTATATAATGTGGACATTTTGGGTTTGTTGTGGGTGAAAGATTAGAATGTTGGGTTTGTTGTGGTTGAAAGATGCGAATTTTGTTGGTTGCAAGTTTGAGGGAAGATTAAGTCGAGAACTTGGTAGAAATTTTTGCGTTGTTACTCTACCGAATTTTTTCTAGGATATTGGGAAATAAATTAAAATTTTGATAATTTAATTAATTCAACTAAACTGATGTTAAAATTATTTAATTTAATTAATTAAGAATCAAGATGGATGTATCGAATTGAATTTTAGAGGATCGTAAGATCCGAATTTTGTTGGTTGCAACCCAGGCCACCTGGGGGAAGATTAAGTCGAGAACTTGGTAAAAATGTTTGTGTCGTTACTCTGCCGAATTTTTTCTAGAATAATGGGAATTAAATTAGAATAAAAATTATTTAGTTAATTCAACTATGAAGTGATATTAAAATTGTTTAATTTAAATAATTCAGAATCAAGATGGATCGAAGTTGGATATTAGCGGATCGTATGTCGGAGCAATATGAGAAAGGGGTGAAAGAATTCATCAATTTTGTGATTGAGCATGCATCAGATTGGACTAGAATCAGTTGCCCGTGTTTACGTTATTGTTTTGGAAAGAGAATTAGTCCACATGAATTGGAAGATCATTTGGTGTGTAATGGAATTGATAAAAGTTACACACGTTGGATAAGACACGGTGAGAGCAGTGTCACCTCAGATGATTTGGGTGGTACATCATATCGATCGCGGGATTTGGACATGAATGATTGTGAGCCTGATCGTTTGGAGGAGATGACAAATGTGATTGAGGAGAATTTGCGAAATTGTCCCAAGATGTTTGATAATTTGACAAGTGATTCAAAGACACCACTGTATAGTGGTAGTAAATTCACAAGATTGAAAGCAGTCCTAAACCTCTACAGGTTAAAAGCCAACAATGGGTGGAGTGATAAGAGTTTCACATACTTACTTGATCTATTAAAAAACATGCTACCCGAGGATAATGTGAGGCTAAGAAGATGTTAACCTCAATTGGCATGGGATATGAGAGGATACATGCCTATCTCAATGATTGCATATTGTTTAGAACTGACTATGCATCATCGAAGGTTTGTCCGAAACGTGGCGCCTCGCGGTACAAGAAGAACGGATCTGCTCCTGTCAAAACCATGTGGTATTTGCCCATAATACCACGATTTAGGCGCATGTACAGTAGTAAAGAGTTGGCCAAGGACTTGACATGGCATGCTGATAGAAGGCTTGAAGAAAGGATTGAAGATGACAAGATTCGACACCCCTCAGATTCTCCTCAATGGAAAAAGATCGATGATGATTTCCCTGAATTTGGTGAAGAATCAAGAAACCTTCGCCTTGTATTGGCTACAGATGGCATGAACCCTCATGGCTTGCAAAGTAGCTCACATAGTACATGGCCGGTGATTTTGATGATCTACAACCTCCCCCCATCGCGATGCATGAAGCGAGAACATATAATGATGCCTATACTCATTTCTGGGCCGAAACAACCTGGAAATGATATAGATGTCTACTTGGCTCCTTTAATTGAGGATTTGAAGGTGTTGTGGGAGACCGGTGTTCAAGTATATGACAGGTTCAGAGAAGAAAATTTCAATCTCAGAGTCATGTTATTTGGAACAATCAATGATTTTCCAGCAAGAGCAAACCTCGAGGGATATGGTGTACATGTCCAATGTGGATGCCCCATATGTGTCAAGAGTACAGATCAATACCGATTGACACACTCTCAGAAATATGCATTCCAAGGGCATCGGAGATGGCTAAATCAAAACCATAGATATCGTCGGTGGAAAAAAACTTTCAATGGGAATATTGAAGAAGGCCGAGATCCTAAGTGCTTGACTGGTGACGAAGTGTTTGAGAATATAAAAGACTTGGAGGTTAAATTTGGAAAGACTTTTGCAAGTGGGCTTGCAAAAATTGGGTGGAAAAAAAGGTCAATTTTCTTTTAGTTGCCGTATTGAACGTCTTTACATGTTAGACATTTTCTTGATATTATGCATATTGAGAAAATGTATTTGATAGTGTCATTGGTACACTTCTAAATGTGCCCGAAAAGACAAAAGATGGCGTAAAGGCAAGGTTAGACTTGGTTGAAATGAAGATAAGACAAAAATTGGCACTAACAAATAAGGGAAAACGTACTTATTTGCCTCCAGCAACTCACACTCTATCCAGGAAAGAAAAAATTGCATTATGTGAGTTTCTTAATGGAGTGAAAGTTCCAGAAGGGTATTCTTCAAACATTAGCAGTCTTGTATCAATGAAGGACTGGAAGCTAAAGCACATGAAGACTCACGATTGTCATGTGATCATGGATCATTTGCTAGCAATTGCTATACGGGCCATTTTGCCAAAAAAGGTGAGAGAAACTCTAACCTCATTATGTTTCTTCTTCAAAGCAATGTGGAGCAAGGTGTTTGATCCTGAACAATTGCCTGCACTTCAGAAACAAATTGCCATCACTTTGTGCGAGCTTGAGATGTATTTTCCACCAGCGTTTTTTGATATAATGACTCATCTACCTATTCACTTGGTTAGAGAGACACAACTATGTGGACCGGCTTTTATGAGATCTATGTATCCGGCTGAGCGTTATATGAAGGTATTAAAAGGCTACGTGAAAAATCGTAGTCGACCGGAAGGTTGCATTGTTGAACTGTACATAGTTGATGAAGCGATTACATTTTGCACAGAATATCTGAAAGATTCTAACGTTGCAGAGCTTCCAAAGTCTCATGTTGTGGGAGGGAGAACAGAAAGAGAAAGCGTACTTGGAAAACAATTAGTTAGTGTTCCTTGCACACAAAGGGATCAGGCACACCTATATGTGCTCCACAACACCGATGAGGTTGAGCCATATGTTCAAGAGCACAAGGATCAACTTAGGAGATTAAATCCAAATAAAAATGAGAGTTTGATTTCAAGAGAGCATAATAAGAGTTTCTCTGATTGGTTCCGAAAGCATATTCATGAGAAACAGAACGAGAATCCACTTTCAGTTTCAGATAAATTGGCACGGTTGTTGATGGGACCGGGCAGACTTGTATTTTGTCATTCAGGTTATCGTATAAATGGTCGCACATTCTATACAAAAGACCAAGATGAACGGAGTACAATGCAGAATAGTGGGGTGAGTGTTGTAGCTCAAGCAATGCATATCTCAAGTGCGAGAGATAATAACCCTATCTATGCTCATTTATCATATTATAGGGTGATTGAACATATATGGGAGCTGGATTATAGTTGGTTTCAGGTGCCTGTATTTGGGTGTAGGTGGGCTGACAATAAAAATGGTGTCGATAATAGTGAAATAGGCTTCACTCGAGTAGACCTTGAGAGGGTGGGTTACAAAGATGAACCTTTCATTTTGGCATCACAAGCTACGCAAGTGTTTTCTATCACCGATCCTATTGATAAGAGGTGGTCAATTGTTTTATCGGCAAACAAAAATACTTGTATGGAGGATGATAGTTCATATAGTGATGATGATGGAGAAAATCCTATCTTACGTGATTCACAAGCCACTGATAGTGATGGTGACTTGGATATCAGTGATGATGAATTGTATATGCGACAAGATCACCAAGAGGGGATATGGATTAATCCATCTGTTCGTCGACATACTAAACAAAAGGGTCGTACTGGGGGGAAGCAAAAGACTACTAAGTCAATGACAAAAAGAAAACGATGAAAGGTATTTGAACTTATGTGATAATTATATGATATACTTATTTCCTAAACTTTCTTCATATAAGCACTTGTTAGTGTATGAGTCAGGGCGTCTTTTGTTAGTTTATGAATTGAAAAATATGTTGTTGCATAATGAAACTAACTTCTGTATTTGTTGCTTTTATAGGTCGATATTGTATACCGGGGCCACCACCAGCACCGCCACCACCGCCACAGCCACAGCCGCTCTCTCCTCCTCCTCTACGACCACCACCGTAAGCTTCTTCTCTCTCGCTCTCTCTATATGATAACGAGTATTATTATTTGAATACATATCATGAGTATAGCGTGTTTGTTGATATGTATTTTGATTATGTATGGTGATTGGATCAATATGTGTTGTTTTGTTGACATCGTTTAATGCATTTATGGTTTTGTGAAATTTGATTGGTTTTGTGAAAGAATTGATGGATTGGTTTTGTTATTTGCAATTTTGGGGGAAGATTAAGTCGAGAACTTGGTAAAAAAATTTGCATCGTTACTCTGCCGAATTTTTTCTAAAATAATGGTGGCGTTACTTGGTACTGTATATTTGGTATATGAATCTAAATTCTATATTTTTGGCTTCTGTAGGTCGATGAATTCTGGGGCTGCTGCAAACAAACGTGTTGAAAGTGAGATACGTAGAGGTATCGCTGCAATGAAAAAAGTCATAAATGCCAGAAGTAAAGGCTTAAAGCTACCAGTCGGCTGGAATCGGAATGGCCAACCAATTGACCCAAATAAATCAACATTTGTTGGTTACATTGGAGTCATAGCTCGTGACAGGGTGCCGATTACCATCAGTGATTGGCGACACGTCTCGGAAGCAACAAAATCAGCAATTTGGAATGAAATAGCTGTAAGTTGGTTATTATCATGTTTCTAATTAATTGGTTAATGTATTTTTTGTTTATTCAATTTTCTCAAAATTATAATTTCATATATACTTTGTTGTTTGTTTTTCATAGTTGGCCTTTGATATTGAAGAAAGTAGACAAAAATTTGTCATGGCCGAAGCTGGAAAGCTAGCGCGAAACTTCAGGAGCCTCTTGAGCAGAGTGTGGGTAGAGGATGATAATGGGAATATTAATTCCAGCCCACCCCAAAAATATAATATATCTCAAGAAGATTGGACAACGTTTTTACATATACGGAAAAGTGAACCTTTCCTGGTAATTATTTTAATTTACGGTTTCATTTGTTGCATATTGCGTTTATATGAACATTGACTAATGCTTTGATTATGTAATGAACAGCAATTAAGTAGGGACAATCAAGAAAGAGCAAAGGACCCTGAATATCCCTATAGGAAATCACGTGTTGGATATGCTCAACTGGAGCAAATTGAGGTATGTAGTTCGTTTAACAATGAATCATTACAAGTTTTCTAATAAAAATTCCTTGTTAATATATATATATATATATTTAATCATAATATAGATGGAAAAAAGAAAGGAAGCTGGGTCAGACCCCTCAGACGTGACATGAGCACTCGTGTGGAGGATTGGACATTCTGACAGCCAGCATAAGATTGATAATGTCAATGTTAAAAGAGTAGTGCACGAAATTGTGAGTTATTTGCAATTTTAGCTATATCATGTGTTGTATGTTTTTTTTTGAAATTTTTTTATAAGAGCAAAGTTCACTAATTTTTAAATGTATTATTACAGGAGTGCTTATCACAAGAGGGTAGCAATAGTGGAAGCGAGAGGACCCGGAATGATATATTGACTAAAGCTCTTAACAAGAAGGAGCATTCGGGTCGCGTTAGGGGAGTAGGCTTTGGGGTATCACAAAAACACTATCTTATTGATAAAAAACCTTCTAAAGATGAGGAGATTGATAACTTGAAAAACATGGTGCACATGCTCACTGCATCACTATCCTCATTGCGACGCGAGTTTGACGAGCATAAGGCATCTGGGTCGCAGCAGCCACATGAAGATGAGGCGGTTTCTTTGAAAGATAGCTGCCCAGATCCAGTTAAGAACCTTCCTCAGGTAATGATATGAAATTATTATGTGATCATATAACTTGCAATTCATTAAAATACACAAATTTTTCTAATATAATGGTATATATATATATATATTATATATGTAGGTTGTGGCGCCATGTCAATTGTCACTTTCAACACTGTCTTATCGTTTGGTGGCTAAAGGACAAATGTACAATTGACCAGATGATAGAACGCTGCATACACTTCCATTACCCACCCACCTTGTGAAAGTGATGATTGACATTGCAATTGAAGATATTGCACCCCTACCAGTCCCTCTCGCTGATGAAGGAGTGTTCACAGTTTCTGAGGCTGTGGGATACATTGTTGCTTTGCCTAAGAGTCTTGTCACTGTCAGTGATGCATCGGTACGTAATTATTAATACCTAGCCATTAATAAATTATAACAATTGTTTAAGGTTACTAAATATACTTTGGTTTGTAACATTCACGTTGGTTTTCTTTGATTAAATAGTCTCTTGAAAAATCCAAATCATCAGTTGGAAAACATAAATCAGAGATGACGAAGCACTCAGCTGTCAAACGAACACCTCTTGTGGCCAACCCTTTACGTGAAGATGACAGAGCAGCAGACGTAACAGCTGATCAACTCCCTCAGCCACTTGTAACTCTTGAAAGGTACCTGCAAATAATGCCTATTGAACAATTGATCGCTATAAACATTCCCGAGGCAATCTATAATAACGAACCCTATCAAGAGTATCTTGGGCGGGAGGAGATCTGTCATTTTTTGCGCAAAGAACAAATAGGAGTCTCTATCATTTCAATTTACATCAAGTAAGTTTTTAAATATGAATTAAAAAAAGTTAGTTTTTAAATTATTTTACTGCAATAATTTGAACTATGTTTATTTTCTTGTTCAAATTTATTTTATGCTCAATTTAGGTGTTTGTGGGCTAAGACGTGGTCCCCGAAGAGAAAACAAATAACTTCGGGTTCCTTAGCCCACATACTATAGTTGTGGGAGCAGGTATTACTCCCTCTTAGCGTATCTTACAAGCGCAATATATAACAAATGCCATGAAAGATTGCGCAGATGGGAAGTTGTTTATGGCACCTTACAACACCGGGTGAGTTACTAAACACCCAACTTTATTTTGTAAAATTTGTTACGTACGCAAAACTAATTTTGAACTTATCTTTTGAATGCTTTTTAATTTAGGGGACATTGGGTGTTGCTTGTGATTGATCCAATTAAAGAGATCATTTATTATTTGGATTCTTTGCACGTTGATTCGAATAACTGACCTGATATGAAAGAAACAATCAATCAGTAAGTTTTTCATTCAATCAATGTATTCATTATATTTAATATTAATTTTAAAGTGTATATATCTTCCTAGATCTCACATGTATATTTGCTTGATATTGACATCTTTCCTTGTTTTTTGATGTTTTTAATAGTGCTGTGTTGATGTCTCGTGCAAATCGTAACACCCAAAAGGCCAAATCCAAAAAAATGGCCTGTAAATGGACTTCTATAAAGGTTAGTGTAATTTTATATTTTCGAGAGATTATTCGTATAAACATTATTGTTCTAATACAATTTTTGATTTCAATTTTGTAGTGCCCCATGCAGTTAAATGACAAAGATTGTGGCTTCTTTGTTATGAAATTCATGAAGGATATTATTAACCACGGAGAATCTACAATCCCACCAGCGGTATGCATAATCCTAATTAATACTCATCATCAAATTCTAATTTCCCTTTATAAGTTATTAAACCTTTGTTGTGTTTTCAATCTCTATCGTGCAGTACTTTCCTGATTGTCAATACGTCACTTACTCTATAAAGCAACTTGATGAAGTACGTGGCGAATTGGCACAATACATTTTCCAATGCACTTTTGGTATGGTGTAAGTTGAAAATTGTTGTACATTTTTATTTGATTTGTTGTATTTAATTGATTGTAAACTCGTTATCAGTTGTTGGAGATTATACGTAAAATTTGATTTGTTGGAGATTATGCGAATTGGAACAATACATTTGTTGGTTTTTGTTGTTAGAGATGATCATTTAATTTGGTGAAGTTAATTTTGGGTTTCACGTTTGTTGTTTCTGTTGAATTGATTTTATGGTTTGTTGTGTTAGTGTGTTGAATTTTGAGCTTGTGGGAAGCTGGTTATAATAAATTTTGTACAGTACAGCAAGAAAAAAAATTAAAAATTAAATAAAAAATGCACCAATTATAGCGATTTTTCACAAAACCGCCAAAATAGGTAAAACCTATTATAGCGGTTTTGTGAAAAACCGCTATAACAGGTTACCTATTATAGCGGTTTTTTGAAAAACCGCTATAACAGGTTTAACCTATTATAGGGGTTTTTCAAAAAATCGCTATAATAGGTTGACCAATTACAACGGTTCCGAAAAAAACCGCTGTAATTGGTCCCTATTACAGCGGTTCAAAAACCGCTGTAATTGGTCTAACCAATTACAGCGGTACCTGTTACAGCGGTTAAAACCGCTGTAATAGGTAAAAAAAACCCGCTGTAATAAGTCATTTCTGTAGTAGTGACACTTGGCTCTATACAAAAGATCACTCAGAATAATTCCATAGGGTTTGTTTATGACGCTCAAATAGTCCTTAAATCTTCTGAACACATACTCGCTCCAGTTAATCTTGATGTTGAGGAGTATGGAAGTTATCATCTAAAACTGCATCGGGTTGACCTTATCGAAAGTTCCCACACGGAATTCAACAATCTTGCTGTAGAAATCAGCCATCCATCTATACTTCGACATTAATTCTTTCTTCTCGAAGTATGATTTGTATGTGACATTATCTTCTACACACATCCTTGACCATGCTTCCTGGATTTGTTCTTGAGTAACACAGTCCAATGCCTCACCTTCATTTAGCAAATTGAAGTTTTCGGCAATGGTAGCAGTAGAAAGGACAAATTCTTTCGGAGACTCCTTCTTAGACAAAGAGAAGAGGCAAGAGATAGACGTCTTGTCCTCTGAGAATTTAGCACTTTTCCAGAAAGTGTCTACTTCAGTAGCAAATAGATATGAATACTTCGTAAAGAAAGTCTGAAGCCCAGCCTTTGCCACAGAGTCCATCATATCCGTTACGTTGATCTGATTATGTTCATACAAAAATTTCCTGTCCACCATAAGGCCTTTAGTAACCTTGATGGTGTCTTCAACAATGGTCACTGATTTTTTGGGTGCCATTTGAGTGTTTTTGGAAGAGATGAACTGAGATTTGCTTTGAAAGAGATAGAGAGAAAGAGTAATTTTTCAGATAGCTTGAGTAAAAGTGAATAATTTTTCTACAAAAATTTGTTTTAAATGACACAGTGAAAATTTTGAAACTTGCGTTCTCTATTCTCAGTAGGATTTTCACACAGTAAAATTATTGAATCTAAGCCATAAATATTTTTAACTGCGGACGCGAGTTTTTGGTGAGAGAGGGAAGTTACATTTGGTAACTCCCATATATAAAGCTTTGACATCCGAGTGAAATTTCGAAATGTTTGACATTTTCAGAGTGTGATGCACGCACTTGATGGTACACTGACACGTACACAAACACGTACTAACTCTGAACTGCCATTTTGAAAAGTTTTTAATTAACCCGCCACTTTGATGTGGTTGAAGCGTGTGGATAAAGATCAAAATTAATCTTTGAGTCATCCATCACGTCACTAGTCATTTAAAAAACTATGCATGAATTTTATAAAAAAATTTATATCAAGTGTTGAAGGGAATAAGTTCAACGCTTAACATATACTACTTGTAAGATTTATGTGGATGCTTGAAATAATTTTTTTTTTTATATTTGAGCATCCAACATATCATGTTGAAATAACGATAAGCGTTGATGATCTATGCATATGAAAATAGTTTTGATCATTGACGCTTATAAATATGTTTAAGTACAATTTTAAGGTTCCCCCTAAATTTGATAACTTGTAACACTTTTCAAAAATCTTTTAGACATAGATAAAGTGGATTTTCCCTAAATTATATGTCTAGTTCAAAGATGATGCATAATGATTAAGCGTTTAAATCAATCATACCTAATTCATTTCTTAAAGTGAGAAAGCATTGTTTTTTGAGAGTTTTGGTGAAGATATCTGTCAATTGTTTGTTAGTTCCAATAAAGTGCATGGAGATATCTTTCTTTTGAACATGGTCACGAAGAAAATGGTATCTAATGTCAATATGTTTGGTTCTGGAATGAAGAACAGGGTTTTGAGTCATGGCTAGGGCGCTTTGGCTATCACAATGAATGGGGGTTGGACCTAGGATTATTCCATAATCTCTAAGTTGTTGCCTCATCCATAAAACTTGTGCACAAAAACTTCCTGTAGCTACATACTCGGTTTCAGCTATAGAGGTAGCTATGAATTGTTGTTTCTTACTATGCCATGAAACTAACATATCACCTAGAAATTGGCATGTACCACTAGTAGTCTTACGATCTATTTTGCACCCTGCAAAATCTATATCTGAGTAACCAATTAGTTCAAAAGGAGAGTCCCTTAGATACCATAAGCCCACATTTTGTGTGTCTTTTAGGTATTTAAGGATCTTCTTGGCAGCAATTAAGTGTGACTCTTTAGGATCAGCTTGAAAGCGTGCACATATGTATACCGAAAACATAATATCAGGTCAACTAGCAGTAAGATAAAGAAGTGATCCAATGATACCTCTATAATTAGTGATATCAACCTTCTTCCCACTTTCATCTTTATCTAACTTAAGTGTTTGACTTATTGGAATTTTTGAAGATGATGCATTTTCCATACCAAATTTCTTAATCATATCATGTGTATATTTAGCTTGGTTAGTAAAAATACCATTAGGGAGTTGTTTAAATTGTAATCCTAAGAAGAAAGTTAATTCACCCATCATGCTCATTTCAAATTGTTCTTGCATCATTTTTGAAAATTTCTCACACAGACGCTTGTTAGTAGAACTAAATATAATATCATCAACATAACTCTGGAATAAGAGAATATCTTTGTCATTGGTAATTTTAAATAACGTTGTATCAACGTTGCCTTTTGAAAAACCTTTACCAATAAGGAAAATTAAGAGAGTGTCATAGCATGCTCAGGGTGCTTGCTTAAGCCCATAAAGTGCTTCATCCAGCTTGTAGACCATACCCTTACCATGGCTGTTGATGAATTTTGGTGGTTTCTCTACATACACTTCTTCTTGGAGTTTACCATTCAGGAAAGCACTCTTCACGTCCATCTCCTACACTGTAAACATGTTGAACGCTGCATATGCTAAAAACTTGCAAATTGCTTCAAGACGGGCGATAGGAGCATATGTCTCATCAATCAATACCCTCTTTTTGGCAATATCCTTGAGCAACAAGTCTGGATTTGTTCCTTTATCACAATTACATTCTCATCCATCTTGTTTCTATAAACCTATCTAGTTCCAATAACTCCTTGGTGAGTTGGCCTTGGTACTAGCGTCCAAACCTTACGACGCTCAAACTGATTAAGCTCTTCTTGTATGGCTTCAATCCAACTTGGATCTCTTAATGCTTTATCCACTTTCTTAGGTTTCATCTAAGATAGGAAGCTTGCGAACATGTCCTCATTGAATGTAGCGGCCCTAGTTCTAACAGGCGCTCCAACACTTCAATAATCTGCTCTGGTGGATAATCACACAGCTATTGTCTATCTGGTTGGAATGGGTTAAGAGGTTGAACAGGCGCTTAGTTCACTTGCTCAGGCGCTTGACTATCCTCTTGCGTAGGCGCTTCAAGTTCACAGATTCTACCTTGCTCTTGATAATCACTCTCTTTATGATCATCAAAATATCTTACATTGTTATCCGAAATAACGTCACGAGTAATCTTAGGAAGGGGCACTAAGATCTCATCATCGTCGTCACTATCATCATCAATGGTAATCTTAGATGCTTGATGACATAGATCTTCAACTCCTACATCATTCATATTAACCTTACTCGGTTCTTGGTTAGCATCATAAAAAAAACATGAATAGATTCCTCAACCTTCGATTTGATCTTATTTAGGATGCGAAATTTTTTTCCATTCTTGGCATAGCCTAGAAAGATTCCCTCATCTGCTTTAGGATCAAATGTCTTTAGGCTTTGGGATCCATTATTATGAATAAAGCATTTTGAACCAAAGACGTGAAAGTATGAAACATTTAGCTTACGTCCCTTCCGTAGTTCATATGGCGTTTTCCCATGCTGTTTGTTGATCATGCAACGGTTTTGAGTGTAACATGCAGTGTTGATCACTTCGGCCCAAAACCTAGAAGCAAGCTTATATTCTGCTAACATCGTCCTAGCGACTTCCTCAAACGTTCTGTTCTGGCGATTAGCAACACCATTCTCTTGGGGAGTTCTGGGAGCTGAATACTCATGATGTATTTCATTCTCTGCACAAATACTAGGTTTAATACTTAATTTTATTAAGTTTAGTGGAGGGAAAGGATGCCTAGCACCCCTTACTAACTTAGTATAATTTTTGTTTTGGGAGAATTCATGTTTTAAACATTTATCTTAGTCTCACTTTGCACATTATTCAATTTATATAGCGTATATTGATAACATACATGCTTCATACAACTAATTAACATGCATCGAAAGCAATAAACCAACACATATGTCTATAGGCTTTATCTAGAGGGCTCAAGCCAATGGGCCATCATGAAAAGGAAAAATAAACCAAGTTATTCTTCGTGGGCTCCAAGCTCCTCTTCTTTTGGATTGATCTCCTCTTGAAAGGCCTACTCTATTTCTATCTATTACACATGAAGATAAAATGTAATTTCATCCTTTTACTAGCCTTTTGATTTCAATGAAAGTCTTGATCTTCCGAATAGCAGCAATTCAAAACTCCTGCCTCTAGATATCACGGCGGAACGAGCTCCGAAGAAAAATCCTCCACCTTGAGACCTACTATGGCCGATGGCTTCACTTAGGGGAGGAGAGAATATTTTACTCTTATTTCTTTGCTGTCAAGTCTAATTGTGAGAGTTAGGCTTTGACTGAACCAGTGATAGGTATTTATAAAAAGTGATGGGCTTGGACTTATATAATTCCTTGAGCCCATTCAACTCCTCTAGAAACGCCACACACACGCCTCACCTTACTATTATTGGGCTAAGCTGACTTTGAACTTAGTCCAATTATTATTAGGTCCAATATATTTTAATCCAATCAAAATATAATACTAATTAATATCCCTCCATATTAAATAATCTAATTATTTAATAAAAGGGTGAGTATAATAAATAAGTCTAATTATTTATCATAATTAATTTATTTTCATTAATCTAATTAATCAAATAAATTAATGCGTTCATAATAAATACATCTAATTATTTATTATTAATTTATTTTCATTAATCCAATTAATCAAATAAATTAACTTGCTCATCAAATAGAAAATTACCTAATTTTATGTTACTGACAACGAAAGAATTCTCTTTACTCAATTCCTTTTAAGCATGACTCTCTAGGTTCGTTTCAATTGGAACTGGGAGGAAACCAAGGATGTGAGTGTCAATAAGCCAAACACGTGGACTCACATCGAAACTCAAGTGAAATGAATAGATCAATACGAACCTTTAGGTCACAGATACCATGTGAGTATAAGCCCTTCACTGTAACATCCCGATCGAGTGAGAGTCATGGAATATTTCAAACTCACAGGACTCGTTGATGTGCTTTAGGGAATCATAGTAAGATGAAATTACTGAACTACCCTTATGTACTATACATAAGTTGTTTCTCCTGCTTTGGCCAAAGACTTATAATTTCATTTACCTACGATCGTATAGGACGTTAACTCGTTACTACCGGAGACAGTGAATCCCTTATTGGCAATCACCGAACAATTGCCACTTGTCCTTCTGAACCGCACTTCGAGGTTGATCCCACTAAAGGGTGAAATGGATCTAACTACTCTAATAACTCGTTCAGTGTCACAAGTCCAATCTTTGTGAATCCGCAGGTCTAAGGCTCACGCACACTACCACGACAACAATTCAATCATTGACTATCTAAGAGTAAATGCCCATGTGATTGAATTACGGCGAGCCGTGTTCGAATATGTCAATTCCATTAACATATCAATGACCAAGCTCCCACCATCCAAAGTGACCGACTGACACTCCTTATCAAAGCTTGTGTCACATAAGTCTGGTCTTAATGCCCAATTAAGACTCGTCGATTTGCGAACTCTGGTTTAAGTAAACAAGCAACCGATACTTCTAATGTTCGTCTCCTTAGACCATTGAGGAGTAGAAGCTCCCTCTTGATTACCTTGGACTTATTTGTTCAATACTTATATTAATGCCATCAAGATTGATATGAACAAAAACCATGCTTTATTAATGAATAAGAGTTTGTACAATATAAATGTAATGCCCTAATAATCTAATTCCTCTATGGCATGGAGGGCATAATCCTAACAATTTATAGATAAAGACAAATTCCATATATAAATAAACGGTTTAATAAATAAAACAAGACTACATTAAAGTGTTTTACAGATTTGGCAGTGCCACTAAATAGTTAGCCGGCACCTAACAGGTTAGAAGTGGACAAATATTTGCTCATTGCAATGACAAGTCTTGCTCCCTTTGTGAAATTACCAGTCCATTTTACATGTGAGGGGTTAGCGTGTAAAGAAAGATGAACTTTGTTTACTAGAAAAATTGTTAGAGATAATTTAATTTCTATTGGCAAATTCATGTACAGTGTGAAATATGAATCCTTGAATATACTATTCACCATTATACATGTGTGATGTACTTCAAGCCTTGCATTATGATATACTGGAAAATATGCTTAGAATAACTAGAAAGTCAAAATAAGAAATTTGATTATCTTGTTGAGTTATTGGTTAACAGAGTATTTCATTTCATTCCATCTTTCAATGATGAGTTATTGGTTGCTATATGTGAAAATAGACTATAAATCTATAATGTCAAGATTTTTATGACAGAATAAATATATTGTATCCACATACTTTAAGTTTTGGCCAAAACTTTAAAGCGAGAGTCATCGTTTTACTTGAACGAGTTAGCTTAAGAATGAGATTTATTATATCAAAGTTGTTTTGCCATTCTAGACACTTTTTGATTGAGCAGAGAAGATTAATTGAAAAAAGGGGGCCTGAACAATAGCTGTAACACCCAATATTCTCGGCTCCTAGTTTCGTAGACGCGAAGGTAAACATTATTATTACCATTAATTAGATTTTGTAATTTATTTGATTTCAGCAATTTGGGTTCGACCAAAAATATTTTACTACTTGCTTATATAACTATTATTATATATATATATGTGAAATAGGTTAGTAGTATTTACACCTCATTGTGGAATAGTTGATGCATCATATCATTTAAGGCATATATATATATAGATATTCATCTTCATCAATTGTATATTGCTAATATTTAAATGTGACCATGCCTACCTACATATATATATACGCACAAACACATGCACAAATATACATATATAAATATATATACATGTATATCCACACATGAACTAATATTGGGAGAAAGACTAAGTGGTGGCAATTTAAGTTAAGCACACCTCATTCTTGCCTAACAAACGTGTCCCATGGAGGATTAGTCTCCATTTGTTTTTCTCTACCTTTTTTTGACCATCACCTTTATGTATACACCAACAAATCGGCTGGAGTTCAAAGTTCCTCCATATTCCTCTCACAAAATAGAAAAGTCTCAGGAGTGAAGGAAGAAAAAGAAAAGAAATGTCAGCAATAGTTAGAACACACCACCTTTTTCTCTCTTAAGGTATATGGTAATTAATTATTTATTTTGTACATATAGGTTGTAGATTAAATGTAGTTCAAGCTGTATATGACCTGGAATTGAAAGTATCATATCATATATATGTATTTTAATTAACTTCAATTACATGATGTTCAGGTTTTTTTGGAACTTTCCGTTTCTGAAGTTAAGTTTAAAACTGTAATGAGGTTCCTAACCTTGTGATTTTGATTATGAAACATTTTCTGGAATGACTTGAGTGTGTGTTAAACCTCTCTGAAAATTTTGGTAAGGAATAGAGTTTTGTGGAATTTTCTAAAAATCGTTGAACAAAATTCGCCAGTCTGTTCGGAGGAATTGAAAATTGTTGCTGTTTTGAGGATATTTCGTTAACCTAAAAATTTTAGTTTACTCTAAAGATTTTACAGTAGATGTATACATGTGTTATGGAGACGTCATACAAGTTTCGGAATGTTTCGGTAAACAAGGGAGTTTACAAAAATATTTAAATATATGGTGTCTATTCTGAAAAATCTATCGGGACAGTCCTGTTTTGCTTTTCGGATCCCCAAATTGACAAGGAAGTTAAATTTGGAAAATTTTTGTAAATTTGGTCACCATCCTTTCTGATATTATGGAAAATTTGAGAAAGAAATTCTATTTCGAGAATGTTTTAAAAAATTGTTGAAGTATACTGCGCAAGAAAGGAGGCTTGTTTGAACTTAATTGCCTATATTTTTGGATAGTATGAAATAACTTGTTGTACGTAGTTAGCTTATAAAGTGTATTGTTTTGTGAAAATGATGGTATTTTGAATCACAGGATATTTTTGTGATTCCGAGGCCCGAGGCAACGACGCTGGTTTATTATAGTGACGGTTTCCCTTTTTCTTTCAATTTGAACTTGCTTACCATTTACGTTCTTTCTATCTAATAATCGTAGTCAGTTGTGATCTCGTAAGTTTTGTTGGACTGAACCCTTATCCTTATCTAAGGTAAGTGTCCAACCGTGCCCGATTTGTAGTCTATCGTTCTTGTTTCCGCTCGCTCTCGCTCGAATACAAATTAGTGTACATATCCTAGCAGAAAACTCATTGAAACACTTATTCTTCTTGGCTCTATTCCGTCGGCTAAGGGAGCTAAGTGCCACGGGGGACAAAGTGCCACGCGATGGTGGGGGCCACCGCTTGAACCCGTATGAGCCACCTCTAGAATCCCGAAGCCTGGAATCCATCAGCGATATGTTCTTTTCTTGGTCTGAAGCTTTGACTCGTAAAAGGCAGAGTGAAGGGAGCTAAGTGCTATGCGGAACAAAGTGCCACGCGACGGTGGGGACCATCGTTTGAATCAGAAGAGCCAATACTAGAATCCCGACACCTGGAACTCTTCATAGAACATAAAGGTGTGAAGCCTTCTACTGGTATGGGACAGTGGAAGGTGGAACATGACCATATGATATGATTAGTAAAAGTACTTGGGTTATCTCCTTTGATTCATATGTGATATACTCGATTATTTTGCCTTATAATATGTTGGTTGATTCTTTTGCTTGCCATTGTGTATGCCCATGTCGTTATTGATTTCCGCTGTTGATTCTATCTCTCGTGATAAGGTAAAGCAAGTCATTAGCCTACCTCACTCGGTCATTCGAACTCACCCTTCTTTCCTCTTTTGTTTCAGAGGAGCTCAATATGTCAGGCCTGGATGGCGAAGTCATCACTAAGGAAACTTAAGAGTCTATGGAGTCTAAAAGTCAAATGTTACTGTTTGGAAATGTCTTGTACATCGTCTAGTTTTGCTGAGCTGTGGTTTTGAGTTACATCCGAACTCTGACATGTATATGTGATGTCATGTTATGGATTTATGTGTGCTCAGTGGAGTTATTGTTTGTGTGGGTTGAAAGTTTTATTTTTCTTTTTGGTATAGTTCACGCTTAATGTTACCTCATGACGAGATCGTCTCTTGGATTGAGCTAGCGTTGCGGTGAGGCGGGCTTCGGCTCCCATCCTTTAGCCAGAGGATGCTATAGTTGGTGTTATCAGAGCCTGGGTTGCCACATCTAGTTGTGTTATTGCGAAGGGGGAATTTAGGGCGTTAGGGAGACATCTTATGTGTTTATGTAGTTGTGATATATTAACTAATGTGATAGTTTTTCCTCTCAGATGGCTCAAGGACACGTTAATGGCAATGCAAATGGGCACATAGGTAATGGATTAGAAGAGGGGCAACTAATTTTCCATACAGATCCAGTTAAAGTTTGGACCCGTGGTATGGCACTAGTCAGACATTATCCCGACCTGGTAGTCCACACTTTACAAGATGATCGGGATCGAATTATGCAGGAACGCGATCAGCTGCGTCGCACAAGTGAAGAACATGTCTTTTCCATTTTGGACCATCAGTCTAGGCATGCCGATCAAGAAAACATCATAGAAGAACAGAAACTACAAATAACAGAGTTACAAAGTCGAGTGGCAGACCATCTTGCCACAATTAGACGTCTAGAGGAGAGAATAGCTGCGCAGAAATAAGAGGTTACAGGTATACGTAGTGAAGGTAGGAGATTGTGGAGAGACATGGGCTGCATGGACCGTTTCTATATTGAACATCTTCAAGAGATTCAGAGCAGCTCACTCGCACCAGCTAGGGAGGCTAGTAGGTCTATAGCTAGTGGTCGTGCTTTGACCATACCTGTGTTAGGACGTGAGCACAGGGAACTTATAGTTTCTGGATCTAGTCGATTAGCCAATGGTGATGAGGGTACATCTGGGGGTAGAGCAATAGAGAATGGTCCCGATGATGAGGATTCCGAGAAAGAGGATTCTGAGGAGGAGGATCCCGAGGAGGATTTTGTTGGAGGAGAGGAGAATGAGTGATAGATGCTCTTTTAGGATTCGTAGATTTTGTTGGGCTTAAAGATGTTGGCTAGTAGATGATGCTATATGATTACTATGTGTTTTGCTTGTGCATAAGTGAATGCTATATGTTAGGCTTGTATATAAGTTCTATATTTGTGTTTTGCTGGTATGTGTGTTGTTATATGTTGTAAGGTGTTGTGGATATGTTAGAGTAAATAGACTAGTGGTGGTATAAGTATTGTTTGCTTGGTTTTAGAGAATAACCTAATAATTGGGCCTAATATTTTACATAAGATAATTAAGTTGCAAGTGTTATACTCGTTGTTAATAGTTTCTATATGTATATAGGATAGCACCTCCTAGGAATACACGATCGAGAACTCATCACGAAGCACAGCTTGTTGATGATCGTGAAAGTCAACGATCTTCTGATAGTGTTTCAAGCCATTCGGGACCTGTAGCATCTGGTGCAGCCCAACCAGGTAAAGACATGAGGCCGATGTTTCAAATGTGGCAGCAATTCATGTAGTTCTGTCAGCAACAACAACAACTACCTCGAGAAGATCATAATACTCAGAAAAAAACACCTGTGGATGGAGATAAGGCCTTTGATAGGTTCCTACAACTCAGGCCACCAAAGTTTGCTGGTGAACCAGATGATCTAAAGGCTGAGGCTTGGATGGAAGAAATTCAAAAGATTTTTGGAATACTAAATTACTTAGATCCTCAAAAGATCTCCTATGCGACATATCAGTTTGAAGGCTCTGCGTCGCATTGGTGGTGAACCGTAGAACACTGTTGGACTGTGGATGGAACCCCACGAACTTGGGGAAACTTTGTGAAATAATTTGATAGAAGGTTCTTCCCACAGGTTAAGAAAGTTCAAAGGGAACGGGAATTCATGGATTTAGTTCAAGGATCCATGACAGTTTCCCAATACGAGGCTGCTTTTAATCGATTGATCAAGTATGCCCCCCATTATCTAAATGATGAAGAGAAGAAAGTGAAAAAGTTTGCTGGAGGGTTGAGGTACGGTATACGCTGGGCCACTTTGTATGCAGATTTAGTTAGCTATGTTCGGACAGTAGAACGTGCTATGTAAGTTGAAGCTAGAATCCAGGAGTTGGAGTCATCGAAAGGGAAAAATAAGCAAGTTCGATCTGCTCCACCCCAATGGTCACAAGGACCCTAACAAAAGAAGGGACCAAGTATCTTTAAGGGTAACATTAGGAGTTCTACACCTTACCCGACTCCGTCTAATTCGAAGGTTAGAACGGGTTATAATTTTTCAGAAATAGAATGTGGATTTTGTGGTAGAACCGGGCATGATGAGTCAATCTGTCGACTTAAAGAGGGGAAATGTTTTCGATGTGGCAGCACTAAGCATTTCATGAGGAACTGTCCGTTAAACGTTGAAGAACCAAGGAGAGCACCAACACCTACTCCCAATAATCGAACAATTGGAGTTAAGAAACAAGCAACTCTCAACAGAACAACAAACCAAGAGTGCGTGCAAGGGCCTATGCCATCGAAGGAGAAGAAGCACCAGATCCTTCAGCAGTGGTGGAAGGTAATATTCATCTATCTGGAAAAGTAGGTAAAGCATTATTTGACCCTGGTGCACGCATTCATTTGTGTCTTCATCATTTGTGCATGATCTTTCCTTGTCAGTAAATAAAATGCCTTATTTATTTGGAGTAAGTACGCCTATCGGCACGAGTGTTACCACAGCTTTATTGTTTAAGCAATGTGAGATGAAGATTGGTGAACAAGTCTTCCCAGCAAACTTGATCCAAGTACCAATTCAAGAGTATGATGTAATCTTGGGTATGGACTGGTTGTATCACCATCATGCATACTTGGATTGTAGATCTAAGACCATTAAGTTGGGAAAGGGCGAGCATAAAATTGTTGCCAATCAAACCCTTTCCCTAGTTTCGGCGATGGTCGCAAAGAAACTTTTAAGGTAGGGTGGTCAAGGATTCTTGGCTTACTTAATAAATAAGCCTAAGGACAAGGTTGAGCTGGAAGAAGTCTCGGTGGTAAATGAATATCCAGAAGTATTCCCAGAGAAATTAGATTCCTTACCGCCAGATCGGGACATAGAATTTGTTATTGAAATAGTATCGGATGTTACCCCAATATCCAAGACTCCATATCGTATGGCACCAGCAGAATTGGTTGAGTTGAAGACCCAACTTCAAGAACTGTTAGATCTTGGATTCATTCGACCTAGTAGTTCACCATGGGGAGCCCCTGTATTGTTTGTCAAGAAGAAAAATGGTACACTAAGAATGTGTATCGACTACCGAGGGTTAAATAAAGTCACCATCAAGAATAAATATCCGCTACCCCATATTGAGGAATTGTTCGACCAACTTCAAGGAGCAAGAGTATTTTCAAAACTCGATCTAAGACAAGGGTACTACCAACTTAAGGTCAGAGAGTCGGATATTCCTAAAACGGCATTCAATTCAAGGTATGGACATTATGAGTTTGTAGTAATGCCTTTTGGACTAACTAATGTGCCAGCGACATTCGTGGACCTAATGCATCGAATATTGCTACCTTACTTGGAAAAGTTTTTAGTAATTTTTATTGATGATATTTTGATTTACTCAGAATCCAAGGAAAATCACGAACAACATCTGAGAGTTGTCTTGAAAAAACTTTGAGACCAGAAGTTGTATGCCAAGTTTAGTGAGTGTGAATTTTGGCTCAACGAGGTAGCTTTCCTCGGTCATGTAGTATCTGAAAGAGGATTGCAGGTAGATCCTGCAAAAATACAGGCCATAGTAAATTGGAAAAGGCCAGAAAGCGTAAAAGAAATCAGAAGTTTCTTGGGATTGGCGGTGTACTATCAGAAATTTGTTAAGGATTTCTCAAAGATCACCGCTCCACTGACTCGACTTACGCAAAAAAAGGTTCCCTTCCAATGGGATGATTCATGTGCAAAGGGATTTGAAGAACTAAAGAAGAGGTTAACCACAGCACCCATTCTGACATTACCCACGGGGGTGGAAAATTTTATGGTGTATACTGACGCATCAAAGGAAGGACTAGGATGTGTGTTGATGCAAGACGGAAAAGTAATTGCATATGCTTCTAGGAAGCTTGAACCATATGGATAGAACTACCCAACTCATGATTTGGAATTGGCAGCGATTGTATTCACATTAGCTAAGTGGAGACATTACCTCTATGGTACCACTTTTGAAATCCTCAATGACCATCAAAGTTTAAAATACCTCTTTACTCAGAAACAATTGAATATGAGACAAAGAAGGTGGGTGGAGTTCCTTAATGATTATGACTGTCGAATCTCCTACCATCCAGGTAAGACTAATATAGTGGCCGACGCTTTAAGCAGGAAAGCAGAATTGACTCAAATAAAAGTCAAGTTCGGGGAAGAGATAAGGCCCTATCTATTCCGGATAACGTCTCATATCATAGTTGCAGGGCTGTTCATCAGACCAGAGTGGCATCAAAGGATCAAAGATGCACAAGAAAAAGACGAGGAGATACAGAAGTACTTGCAGACAATGAGAAACAAACCAAATTCAAAATTTAACATCAATGAAGAAGGAATATTTAAATTTGCAAAAAGAGTTTATATTCCTGAGCAGCTGCGAGAAGAAGTGTTAAAGGAAACACACAAAACTAAGCTAACCGTCCACCTAGGGGGCACAAAGGTGTACAATGACATGAAGAAACAATTTTGGTGGAATGGAATGAAATCAGACATTGCAAAGTTTGTTCAGAAATGTCTCGTGTGCCAACAAGGAAAAGCGGAACATCAAAAACCATCAGGACTATTGCAGCCCCTTCCTATTCCAGATTGGAAATGGGAAATGATCACCATAGATTTTGTGACAGGGTTGCCTAAGGTGAGAAAAGGATTTGATGGAATCTGGGTCATTGTGGATAGGCTCACTAGGTCTGCGCACTTCCTACTAGTTAGAACGGATTACAAGGTTGAGACCTTAGCCGAATTGTACAAAAAGGAAATTATCAGACTTCATGGGATACCGGTTAGCATTGTCTCTGACAGAGATCCCAAATTTACATCTAGATTATGGAGACGATTGCAAGAAGATCTAGGTACGAAGTTGAACTTTAGTACCGCCTTTCACCCACATACTAATGGACAATCAGAAAGGGTGATAAGGACAATTGAAGATATGTTAAGGACTTGTGTTCTAGACTTTGGAGGGTCATGGAATATACACCTTCCGTTAGTAGAATTCGCCTATAACAATAGTTACCAGGACACCATCCAAATGGCACCCTATGAGGCACTTTATGGGCAGAAATGTCAATCCCCACTCTATTGGGATTTAGATGATTGGAGATCACCATTGCAGGATGGACAAAATAGGGCTTTGCGGGTGGAAATGATACAAGAAGCCATTGATAAAGTTCAAATTATCAAACAACGAATGTGTGCATCTCAGAGTCGTCAAAAGAGCTATGCTGACACACGACGCAAGGATTTAGAATTTCAAGTTGGGGACCAAGTTTTTATTAAAGTATCACCACGAAGAGGTGTTAGGAGGATGGGAAAAGGGGGAAAGCTTTAGCCTCGATATATTGGACCATTTCTTATTTTGATGCATATTGGGGTAGTAGCGTATGAAGTCAAACTACCTGATAATATTTACCATATTCATAATGTGTTTCGTGTATCACAACTTAAGAAGTACCATCCTCATCCATCGCATGTGATATCTCATGAGGAATTACAACTAGAACCCAATTTGTCGTATGAAGAGAAAACGATACGTATACTGGACTTCAAATATCAAGAATTACGATCTCGGAAAATACCCTTAGTCAAGGTATTGTGGAGAAACCATCAGGTGGAAGAAGCAACTTGGGAACGAGAAGATGACATAAGAAAAAGATACCAGGATCTCTTTGCGACCTCTCAGAATTTGGAGACCATATTCTCTGAAGGAGGGGGGAGTTGTAACACCCAATATTCTCTGCTCCTAATTTCGTAGACGTGAATGTAGACATTATTATTACGCTAATTAGATTTTGTAATTTATTCGATTTTAGTAATTTGGGTTCGACCAAAAATATTTTACTACTTGCTTATATAACTATTATTATATCTTTATGTGAAATAGGTTAGTAGTATTTACACCTCATTGTGGAATATTTGATGCATCATATCATTTAAGGCATATATATAAATATATATTCATCTTCATCAATTGTATATTGCTAATATTTAAATGTGACCATGCCTACCTACATATATATATACGCACAAACACATGCACATATACACATATATAAATATATATACATGTATTACCACACATGCATTAATATTGGGAGAAAGACTAAGTGGTGGCAATTTAAGTTAAGCACACCTCATTCTTGCCTAAAAAACGTGTCCCAAGAAGGATTAGTCTCCATTTGTTTTTCTCTACCTTTTTTTGACCATCACCTTCATGTATACACCAACAAACCAGCTGGAGTACAAAGCTCCTCCATATGCCTCTCACAAAATAGAAAAGTTTCAAGAGTGAAGGAAGAAGAAGCAAATAAATTTCAGGAATAGTTAGAATACACCACCTTTTTTCTCTCTTAAGGTATATGGTTATTAATTATTTATTTTGTATGTATAGGTTGTAGATTAAATGTAGTTCAAGCTATATATGATCTGAAATTGAAAATATCATATCATATAATGTATTTTAATTAACTTCAATTACATGATGTTCAGTTTTTTTTTGGAACTTTCCGTTTCTGAAGTTAAGTTTAAAACAATAATGAGGTGCCTAAACTTGTGAGTATGAGAAATTTTCTCTAATGACTTGATTGTGTGTTAAACCTCTCTAAAAAATTTGGTAAGGAATAGAGTTCAGTGGAATATTCTTAAAATCGTCGAACAAAATCGCCAGAATTGAAAATTGTTGCTGTTTTGAGGATATTTCGTTAACCTGGAAATTTTAGTTTACTCTAAAGATTTTACAGTAGATTTATACATGTGTTATAGAGACGTCATACAAGTTTCGGAATGTTTCGGTAAACAGGGGATTTTACAAAAATATTTGAATATATGGTGTCTACACTGAGAAATTTGTCGGGGCAGTCCTGTTTTGCTAATCGGATCCCCAAATCGACAAGGAAGTTAAATTTGGAAAATTTATGTAAATTTGTTCACCATCCTTTCTGATATCATGGAAAATTTGAGAAAGAAATTCTATCCCGAGAATGTTTTAAAAAATTGTTGAAGTATACTGCGCAAGAAAGGAGGCTTGTTGGAACTTAATTGCCTATATTTTTGGATAGTATGAAATAACTTGTTGTATGTAGTTATCCTATAAAGTGTATTGTTTTGTGAAAATGATGGTATTTTGAATCACAGGATATTTTCGTGATTTCGAGGCCCGAGGCAACGACGCTGGTTTATTTTAGTGAGGGTTTTTCTTTTTCTTTTAATTTGAACTTGCTTACCATTTTCGTTCTTTCTATCTAATAATCCTAGTCAGTTGTCATCTCGTAAGTTTTGATGGTCTGAACCCTTATCCCTATGTAAGGTAAGTTTCCAATCGTGCCCGATTTGTAGTCTATCGTTCTTGTTTCCGCTCGCTCTCGCTTGAATACAAATCAGTGTACATATCCTAGTAGAAAACTCATTGAAACAATTATTCTTCTTGGCTCTATTCCGTCGGCTAAGGGAGGTAAGTGCTATGTGGGATAAAGTGCCATGCGCAACGGTGGGGGCCACCGCTTGAACCTGCAGGAGCCCCCTATAGAATCCCGAAGCCTGGCATCCATCTGCGATATGTTATTTTCTTGCTCTAAAGCTTTGACTCATAAAAGGCATAGTGAAGGGAGCTAAGTGCTATGCGGGACAAAGTGCCACGCGACGGCGGGGGCCACCGCTTAAACCCGTAGGAGCCACCACTAGAATCCCGACACCTGGAACTCTTCATAGAACATAAAGGTGTGAAGCCTCCTACTGGTGTGGGACAGTGGAGGGTGGATCACGACCATATGATATGATTAGTAAAAGTACATGGGTTATTTCCTTTGATTCATATGTCATATACTCGATTATTTTGCCTTATAATATGTTGGTTGATTTTTTTGCTTGCCATTGTGTATGTCCATGTCGTTATTGATTTCCACTACAGATTCTATCTCTCATGATAAGGTAAAGCAAGTCATTAGCCTACATCACTGGATCATTCGGACTCACACTTCTTTCCTCTTTTGTTTCAGAGGAGCTCAATATGTCAGGCCTGGATGGCGAAGTCGTGACTAAGGAAGCTTAAGAGTCTATGGAGTCTAAGAGTCAAATGTTACTGTCTGTAAATGTCTTGTACATCATCTAGTTTCGCTGACCTGTGGTTTTGAGTTACATCCGAACTTTGACATGTATATGTGATGTCATGCTATGTATATATGTGTGCTCCGTGGGGTTATTGTTTGTGTGGATTGAAAGTTTTATTTTTCCTTTTGGTATAGTTCACGCTTAACGTTAGCTCATGACGAGATTGTCTCTTGGATTGAGCTAGCATGGCAGTGTGGCAGGCTTCCACTCCCATCCCTTGGTCGGAGGATGCTACAATAGCCAAGAACAAAGTGCATTAAATGTTGGCCTATGAACAAGGCTGATGATAACGCCATAGAAAATCTCCTTATGCTAGAGCAAAATTGCTGCAAATGACATATTTACCCTTGTTAAACCCCTTCCAATCAGAGGAGAGAGGTGGGAGAGTGGGTCTCTGGCTCAGTTGTGTTGGGCTTTCTTCCCATGGTTCAAAGTCGCGGTATAGGTGATAATGTCGGGGGATGTTGTTCCATATCCATCGCGGCATATCGGGATATTATCAGGCGATACGATACAAAAGCATTATAAAATGCTACAAAAATTCTAAAAAATTAGTAAAATTAAAGAAAAATATAAATAACACAAATTGCTACTTTTAAATACATATTAAAAGTATTTACTACATCAACCATCAATAGTATGGCCATGCTTGCTGCCAATTGGAGAGATGAGCTGTTGAAGAGTAGAAATTCTTTGACTAACTTTATCTTTATAAAATACATAAAATTTATCACACGCTAACAAGATTAAACTACATTTTGTGAAGAAAAGCATCTTCATCATGTCATGCATGTGAATAGTCATTACCTACTAAAGGGTTCAATTTGTGACACAAGAACTGCGTATTCACCAGATGGGGGGGGGGGCGGAGTCAAATAAATGCGATAAGGTTATTTGTCGAAGCCTGAGGATTTTTGTTGAAATTGCAAAAGACTAACCTTGGAAGAGAAGTGTACATGCCATACTCATTCAACAGTATATCATTCAACACATGTCTACGAAGTAGTTATGCCCATTGTTTGCTCCCATTGCCTTCCCTATAGATTCCAATCTATAATCAACGAAGCTGTTCTGCCCAGATTTCAGTACCTCCGATATTATCAGCCTATCGGCCGATAATATCAATTCTTTTCGATATTATGATGATATCGCCAATATTATTGGCCAACATCCGATAATATCGGTGAGACCATACACTAGCGGTAGCAAAGCGTATCGACAGATATTGTCGGATTGAATCCCTCCGATCCGGTTACGTATCGGCGGATATCATCGAATACCGGCCGATACTTTAAGCCATTTTTTTTCCTACAAAAGTTGCTCGGAGATTGTCATGAAAAAATGGGTGTTCATAACGTTTTTAATTTTTGTTTTCTATTCCAACAACAAGTCTCTATAACTGGCCAATTGGGATAAATCTTGTGAGAAGAAGAAAATGGAGGAAGAACTTGGTGAAAGGGTTTTCCATTTGCATGATTATATGATAACCCTCATCAATACCTTAATCTTTTCTGTTTCTCTTTTTCTTCCCGAAATATTTACTAACATCAACTTTAATTTGTATGAAACATTACCTCTCTACCCAAAAGATAATTCGATACACAACACACTTCATCTCAACCATTACCATGTCAGTAGTCACCTTACTTTCAATTGAGTTTGTTTGTTTAAACTATAAGTTACACTTGAGTATTTTCTGGGTTCCTTTTTTATTAAAGTTTCCCACTGCTATCCTAATCCTTTGGGTCTGACTAATGCTGCTCGAAACAAAAACATTCACATGAAGTATGGGTCTAATTCTCCCAAGGACAATTTTTTCCATACACAGGGCTCGAACCTGAGACCTCTAGTTAAGCGAACTGATGTTAGAGTGTATGCCCTAAATGCCAAAAAGACGATAGTTTTAATGGGCATTGACTTGTTACTAAACAATATCGTTTCGTCATATATAAGGCATTATCTTGTTGTTTTCTTAAAGGCATTTGTAAGGTGTTAATAAACAACGTAAAGTCCTTGATAATGAGGCAAACATTCTACTTTCTATGGGATAGGAAGAATGGCACTAGAAGGATCTGATCCTTATTATCTAAATAGGGTTCGCAAGTCAGATAAGTGCGATAAGGTTATTTGTCGAAGCCTGAGGATTTTTGTTGAAATTGTAAAGGACTAATCTTGGAAGAGAAGTGTACATGCCATACTCATTCAACAGTATATCATTCAACACATCTCTACGAAGTTGTTATGCCCATTGTTTGCTCCCATTGCCTTCCATATAGATTCCAATCTATAATCAACGAAGCTGTTCTGCCCAGATTTCAGTATCTCCGATATTATCAGCCTATCGGCCGATAATATCAATTCTTTTTGATATTATGATGATATCGCCAATATTATCGGCCAATATCTAATAATATCGGCGAGACCATACACTAGCGGTAGCCAAGCGTATCGACGGATATTGTCGGATCAGATCCCTCCGATTCGGTTACGTAACGGCCGATATCATCGAATTTCGGCCGATACTTTGAACTATTTTTCTTCCTACAAAAGTTGCTCGGAGATTGTCATGAAAAAATGGGTGTTCATAATGTTTTTAATTTTTGTTTTCTATTCCTACAACAAGTCTCTATAATTGGCCAATTGGGACAAATCTTGTGAGAAGGAGAAAATGGAGGAAGAACTTGGTGAAAGGGTTTTCCATTTGCATGATTATATGATAACCCTCATCAATACCTTAATCTTTTCTGTTTCTCTTTTTCTTCCCGAAATATTTATTATCATCAACTCTAATTTGCATGCAACATTACCTCTCCACCCAAAAGATAATTCGATACACAAAACCCTTCATCTCAACAATTACCATGCCAGTAGTCACCTTACTATCAATTGAGTTTGTTTGTTTAAACTATAAGTTACTCTTGAGTATTTTCTGGGTTCCTTTCTTTTTTAAGTTTCCCACCGCTATCCTAACCCTTTGGGTCTGACTAATGCTGCTCGAAACGAAAACATTCATATGAAGTATAGGTCTAATTCTCCCAAGGATAATTTTTTCCATACACAGGGCTCGAACTTGAGACCTCTAGTCAAGGGAACTGATGTTAGAGTGTATGTCCTCAAATGCCATAAAGAGGATAGTTTTAATGGGCATTGACTTGTAACTAAACAATATCTTTTCGTTATATATAAGGCATTATCTTGTTGTTTTCTTAAAGGCACTTGTAAGGTGTTAATAAACAACATAAAGTCCTTGATAATGAGGCAAACATTCTACTTTCTATGGGATAGGAAGAATGGCACTAGAAAGGTCTGATCCTTATTATCTAAATAGGGTTCGCAAGTCTAACAGAGTATTGACTGGACATCAATGCAGGACAAAGACATGTATGATGTAAGTTTTGACAAAGAAATTGTCTCGAACACTATGGGAATGATAGTGGGAACTTTTGTCATAGACATATCTGTTGGACTGATATGTTTGAACACGGTTTGCATCAGTTTCATCACATGGGTATTCACTCACTCACACAGTCAATGATGAAACGGATAAGTTGTGATAGGTATGCGTGAACCTTAGACCTGGGGAATCGAGTTGAAGATGTACTTGTGACATCAAGTCTGTCATGTGAGTGAATACTCATGTGATGAAACTGATGCGAGCCGTGTTCGAACATATTAGTCCAACTTATACGTCCATGATATAAGTTCCCACTATCATTCCCATAGTGTTGACTAGCACATTCTTTGTCGAAACTTATATCACGCAACTCCTTGTTCTGTATTGATGTTCAGTCAAATACTTTCTTAGACTTGCGAACTCTATTTAGAGAATGAGGATCAAACCCTTCTAGTGCCATTCTTCCTATCCCATAGGAAGTAGAAGGTTTTCCTTCATTCTCAAGGACTGTAAGTTGTTTATTAACACCTTACAAATGCCTATAGGAAAACGACAAGATAATGCTTTATATATAATAAAAGGATATTGTTTAGTTACAAGTCAATGCCCTATAAATCTATCCTCTTTATGGCATTTGAGGGCATACACTCAAACAATCTCCCACTTACACTCAATCCCATTTGCTATGGTATTTAACACCCATCCCTTCGAGATGTTTTTCTAGTACCGCCTGTGGCAATGGCTTGGCAATGGATCAGCGACATTGTTAGCAGAAGCTATTTTCTGAACAGATATTTCTCCTAGTGCAACGATCTCTCTTATGATGTGATATCTCCTCTCGATGTGTTTGGACTTGTTGTGAGACCTAGGTTCCTTTGCTTGCGCTATTGCTCCAGTGTTGTCAGAGTAAAGTGGCAACGAGAGCTTTATGCTAGGAACCACTTGAATTTCTTCTATGAACTTCCTTATCCAAACAGCCTCTTTAGCTTCCTCAGAGATAGCTATGTATTCAGCCTCTGTAGTGGAATATGCGGTTGTGCTTTGCTTGGAACTTTTCCAAGTCACCACCCCACCATTGAGGGTGAATATGAATCCTGAGGTGGATTTCCGGTCATCGACATCAGATTGAAAATACGAATCAGTGTACCCATCCACTCTCAGGCTACCACTCCCATAGATGAGAATCATATCGTTGGTTCTTTTCAGATATTTTAGGATATTCTTCACAGATATCCAATGTTCCTTGCCTGGGTTTGCTTGAAATTGACTAACAACGCTTACTGAATAAACAATGTCAGGTCTAGTACACAACATTGCGTACATCAGGCTACCCATTGCTGATGCATAGGGTACAGTGCTCATTTCCATTCTATCTTCCTCACTTTGAGGACACATAGATTTTGAGAGATGTATCCCATGCCTCATTGGCAGGAACCCTTTCTTAGAATCCTCCACCCTATATCTCTTTAGGACCTTTTCTAAGCAAAGGTCTTGAGAGAGCCCATTTCGTTGTGGGGGCATGTGCTGCTCACACTGAACAGATGTCCCTCCAAATCTGTTCCTAAAACACCGTATCAGATATGGCGTGGAAGGAAACCTAATCTAAAACACATAAAGATATGGGGTTGCCCAGCTTATGTGAAAAAGACCAACGCAGAGAAATTGGAGGCTAGGTCCTTGAAAGGACGATTCGTTGGTTATCCCGAGGATTCCATGGGATACCGATTCTATCTTCATGATGATCAAAGGATCATTGTAGACTTACAGGCAATCTTTCTCGAAGAAGAATTCATTCGAGAAGGTGGAGCTGGTAGGAGAATTGTTCTAGAAGAACAAAATGAATCTTCTTTGGAAGATACTGTTCAAGAGACCGAATCCAAACCAGAAACGACATAGCTGTCAACGTGAAGGTCTGCTAGAGTATCTCAACTACTTAAGAGATATGGTTATCTGTTACAAGGAGAGCATAATTTTTATGCAGTAGCGGAAGGAAACCATGGAGACGATCCCTCTAGCTATGACCAAGCAATGATGGACATGGATTCTGCAAAGTGGCCTGAAGCTATGAAAGTAGAAATGGATTTGATGTATTGGAACTAAGTTTGGACTCTGATAGATCGACCCTAAGGTATTATACCCATTGGATGCAAATAGATCTATAAGAGAAAGATTGGTCTGGATGGCAAGGTAGACACCTATAGGGCCAGGCTAGTGGCGAAAGGGTACCGTCAAAAGGAGGGCATTGACTATGAGGAAACCTTTTCTCCTGTAACTATGATCAAATCCATTAGAATTCTACTTTTCGTAGCCGCATACCTAGATTATGAGATCTGGAAAATTGATGTAAAGACTGCGTTCTTAAATGGATTCCTAGAGGAGGAAATCTATATGGAACTGCCCAAGGGTTTCATATCAAGTGCAGATTTTCATAAGGTCTGCAAATTGAATAGGTCCATTTATGGACTCAAGCAGGCCTCTTGCAGTTGGAACCTTCGTTTTGATGAAGAAGTACGAAGCTATAGCTTTATCAAAAACGAGGATGAACCATGCGTCTACAAAAAGGTTAGTGGGGGCAAAATCTCATTCCTGGTGCTATATGTAAATTATATTCTACTTATAGGGAATGATGTAGGTTTGCTAACTTCAGTTAAGACATTACTTTCAGGCACGTTCTCCATGAAAGTAGACACCTAAGAACAAATGTTGACTCCACTACTGAAGTTGAATATGTGGCAGCCTCAAAGGCAGCCAAAGAAGCTGTTTTGATTAAGAAGTTCATGACAGGACTTCAACTTGTTCGTAGTGTGGAGCTGCCATTACCACTTTGGTGTGACAACATTGGAGCCATCGCACAAGCTAGGGAACCAAGGTCTCACAACAAATCTAAACACATAGAGAGGTGATATCACATAATTTGAGAAATCGTTGGAAGAGGCGACATTCCCGTGCAGAAATAGCCTCAGTAGAGAACGTGGCTGACCCACTCACTAAGACATTGGCACAGAAAGTGTTAGAGCAACATCTTGAGAAGATGGGTATTAGATAGCATGGCAATTGGCATTAAATGCAAATGGGAGATTGTTAGGTATATGCTCTAGATGCCAATGAGGACAAATAGATTGTATAGGGTATCCAATTATGTTGTTCGAACTTATCTTTAACAAAGGCATTTATTCTTTTGTTCATATAAAACTTCATGGCGTTAATAAGTATTGAATAAGTAGTCCATGTGTATCGAGAATAACTCTTCGCCCTTTATGGAATAAAGAAATGGCACCGGAAGAGTCTGACACCTAATTACTTAAGGGGGTTCGCAAGTCAAGGAATCTTAATTGGGCATTAAGATTCGACTTGTACGACACATGCTCTGACAAAGAGTGCCATTCAAACACTATGGGATAGTGAGAACATGTGTCATAGATATACCAATGGAATTGGTATATTCAAACACGACTCGTAGTAATCTGATCACATGGGTATTTACTCAGTGATAGTCAAAGATTGGATTACTGATCATAATAGTATGCGTGAGCCTTAGACCTGAGGGGTCATGATCAATGTACTTGTACTATTGAATCTGTTACTAGAGTATTTAAGCCCAAATCACTCTTAGGTGGGGCCGACCTTGAAGTGCGATATCAATGAGTCAAGTAGCACTTGAGAAGTGATCGTCAAGATGGGATTCACTGTCTCAATAGTAAAAGAGAAAGTATCCTGTGCGATCATAGGCAAATGAAATTATAAGTCTTTGCCTAAAGTAATGAAACTAACTCATGTAAGACATAGATGGTAGTTTGGTAATTTCATTAGGCTATGATTTAATGCACAGTATCAAGTTTAGTGAGTTTAACATATACCATGACTTTCACTTGATCGGGATATGTCAGTGAAGGGCTTATACACATACTGTATTTATGGTCCAGAGGTTCATAAATGATTCGTTCATTTCGTACTCAATTAGATTACGATGTGAGTCCATAGGAATGGCTAGGTGACACTCACATCCTCTGGCAATTCCTCCCATTACTAATTGAGACGAACCAAAGGAGTCGCGCTATAAGAAACAAACAAGATGTCTTTTTGTGTTAATCTCTTAGAAAGATAAAATTAATTGGACGGATTGATATAATGGTAAATCAATAAATTAAATATTTAATTTAATCAGACTAAATTAAATTATTTAAGTAAAGAATTAATTAAATGGAATCAATTAATAATATATATTTTGGATTTAAATAGGATTTAACTTAAATATATATTAAAAGGTGGACTAAGTGGACCGGGCCAACTAAAGCCCATCTTGACAGTCCAAAGGAGCCCTAGGGGTGGCCACTAGGAGCACCAAGGAGGTCTCTTACTTGTTGCATAAGTGAGTAGAGTTAAATAGATCTCCAACTGTGTAACAATTAACCTAACCCTAATTGCATAACACAAAACAAAAAAGAAAACTCCTACCCTACTCTCTCTCTCTCTCTCTAGCCGTCCACCACCACCACAATGAGAGATTTTCAGGGATCTTTGGAAGGTTCATTTCGCGTGAATCTTTGGAGACAAGAATTCTGAGAGGGTTGCTGTTATGCAAGTTCAAGAAAATGAAATCGAAAAGTTACTTAATTTTGTTTATTTTTGTAAAACCTTGAAAATCATCAAATCCATGCTAAAGTGATTCGATTCTAGGAATCCTCAATTCTTTCTCTGCGTTTTTCGCTCAAAAGGATTCCTAACAACTTCAACAAAGAACATACCTTGAGCCTTTGGTGGCTCCTTGCAGTCCTTCTTCCAGTGCCCAGGCTTCCCACAGCTAAAGCAATCATCCGACCTGTCTTTCTTTCCTTTCTTTGTCTTCTTCACCCCCTAGTGCCTTTAAGCTCTTGGGTCTTGTTCTTCTTTTTCTTTCCTTTCTGGGATTTAGATGAAGAACTCCCATGTAGCATAGGTTTTTCTTTCTTGATGATGGCTTCAACAGTTAACAACATGTTCAACAACTCATTGAGTGAGGCATTCAAGTTGTTCATGTTGAAATTGATGACAAATTAGTCATAGGACCTAGGAAGAGATTGTAGCACCAGATCGACGCATAGGTCTCCCTCAAGTACCAAGTCCAAGTCACTTAACTTATTGATTAGACGGATCATTTTAAGGATGTGATCCCCAACGGTCGACCCTCGGTCATCTTTGCTCCAAAAAAATCTTTGGAGATAGCACAGCTCTCCTTCCTAGTCCTAGTTCCGTATAGCTCTTCTAAGTGATTAACAATATACTTTGCGATTGTCATCTTTCCATGTTGCTTTTGTAATTCTTTAGACATTGAAGTCATAACGAGACATCGCACTTGGATATTGTCATCAACCCATAACTTAGCGTACTCCCTATCTTCATCACTGCTTTCGGGAGTTATCCAGGCTGTTCATCCGTCGGGATGTACTCCCTCTTATCAGATTGAAGAGCAATTTTTCAGGTTTCTCAGCCATTCGGCATAATTAGGCCTGGTTAACTTGTTGGTTTCAAGAATAACATATAGTGGATTCTTAGCCATTTTACTTAATGATCTACAAAGGTTTCAGCGAGGCAGATATATGAGCATTCATTCTAAATAAAGTCCTTATACAATTTGGTCTTTAATTGTATAAGGCTCCCACTATTTTTTTAAATTCCACCACCCTCTGTATAAAATTTGAGGAAAAATTAATTTTCCTTAGTGGGCTTGAGATCTATTTAAATTAATCAAGTCACCCCAATTATATGAATGTGATTGATCCATTTAGACAATAGCTTCGACCGGCCTTCCACCTCGGGTGAATGGTTCTAAAATCGTTTTACCTCATCTTTCACATATAGTCCAATTATATGGATGTCCAATATGCTACCTCAACGTTAGGCCAAACCCATTAAATATTCCATGGTCAATCCTCTCAGTTCATTGCCTCAATAATATAAGTGTACGAGTGATTAGATCCCACAGAGCATCTCTATGCTTAGTGATAATCACAGCCTATCTCAACTAAGCTAATCCCCAATTATATGAGTTGTTAGGAATTTCATATTAGATGTTTTGATGATGACAAATAGGACTTTCTGTTAGACTCCGAAAAGTGTAAAAGCTTTCATAGAATGTTATGTATAAGTACCTGAAAGCTTATTTATCTTAGGCTTATAGTATTCATCTTTGTATAATTCCTTAGACTAAGTATGTGACACTAAAACACTTAGGAAAATTCTGGGTGAGTCTACCAAGTGATGAAGGTGAAGATCAAGCGCCTAAAGCTACAATGGATAAAGATATCTTGAAGCGTCCGCCAAACGCTTTAGGGATTATCCCAGTGCTCAAACTACGAATGGATAACTCAGGCCGAATACTCAACATCAAGTGAAATGACGGAATTCTCAGTGAGACTATCAAGACAAGATTGAAGAGTAAGCGTCTGAAATTCAGGATCAGTCCAAGCGTCTGTTTGATACACGAGAATAACTATTCTCTTCAGCAAGCGTCCAAAAGGGTTAAACCAACACAACCTACAAAGAACGTAACCTGAAAAAGAATTCAGACCCAAAAACCATCCAAAGACTTAAAAGAATGCATGAATCAAACGGACCAATTATTTCCAACGGAAATAAGACAAGATGCATTAAAAGTCGGATAAGTGCTATTAAAATATAAGCACTATAACTTATGGGCAAGCCATATCTTTGACCTAGACTGTCAGATTTATGAAACCAAGACCATGCCTAACCAATTAAATATACCCAAAGTTAGAAATGTCTGAACTCAAGGAATGTTTGGGGAAACGAGACTCCAACCGAGTCAAACGGACAAAAAACCACCAATACCTTATAAATAGCTCTTTCAACAAACAAGTAAAACGATGAAAAAGTGACACACACAAAAATACCGACCTTGTTGAAAGAAAAGCTTACTAAAAATCATAGCCAAATATCCATATAAGCTTTTCACAAATATTCCAGAGACAGTCACCCATATCTCAAATCTCTTGTTAAGAAGAACCTATACTACCATTGAGATATCCCCAAGTTGTTTGAACTTTCCAAAAAACAAACAAACTCGTGACCAAAACCATCAACACCTTTCATCTGAGTGAGAAAGCTGGTTGACTTGCAAGCAATATTTTTGTGTAAAAGAAGCTTGTTGAAGTTGATCTCTATTGGAGCTGAAATCTGCGTGACCAAGGAGTTCCGAGATCAAGAGTAACTTGCACCATTTCTGAGTGAAAGAAGCAAGGGGATAGAAGATCTTTAGTGGAGCTGAAATCTGTGTGACCAAGGAGTTCCAAGATCATATCCAATCTCCCTCTATCTTGTAGAAGTCTCTGTGTGACTCTTCGATAATCATCATAGTGGAAAAACCTCCCTGATAAAAGGAGAAGAAGGACGTAGCTGGGATTACATCACCCAGTGAACCTTACAAATATCTTGTGTCATTTACCTCTTTAAGCATTCATTGTTTTACTGTTTTACTATTCATACTACATACATTCTGATAAAGTCTTAAAACAACTAAGCAACTACTTTCGATCAGTTAACTGAACGCTAAGCTATAAAATACTTCCGCTGTGCTAACTCTGATTTAGTGACTAAACTCTGCCCTACTTTGGTAAGCGTTGAAATCACCGAGTCTAAGTTAACGTTTCTCAAGCGTCACATCCAGCGCTTAAACTTGTCAAGCGTTCAAATACTTCAAAGTGATACTAATTTTTAAGAAGTCGAAAAAGTCTTCAGAGTCTATTCAACCCCCCCCCCTTTTAGACCCTTTCGTATACCACTTGGGACCAACAAGTGGTATCAGAGCGGTTGAAGTTGAAACCTAAGCGTTTCCAAGCGTAACTGCTTGTTCAGATCCATCTTTTTTTATATAGTCGCTTCAAAATTACTTTAAAATTCTTCATGGCATTTTCTAAAGTCCCCAAGTTGACCGAGTCAAATTATGACTCTTGGAAGGTCAAAGCGTTTACTTATTTGTGTTCATGTGATGATGAAATGTGTGATATCATTTCAGATGGGCCAATCAAAATATACAAAGTTATCACCAGAGCGCCCGAAGCCACAGGAGAAACACCTGACGGGTATGTGGAGAAGCCCAAACAAGAATGGTCCACCGATGAGCGTCGACGAGCCAATCTGGACAATGTCGGTCGGAATGCATTATACACAGCCATTGGTGACAATGACAACTTATTCAACAAAGTCAAATCATGCAATACAACTAAAGAAATTTGGGATAAGTTGGCTACTATTTGTGGTGGCTCAGCACAAATAAAGGAAAACAAATTATCAATTGCCAAAGAAAAATTCAACGGCTTCAAGATGCTACCTAATGAGACGTTAGAGCAATTAGACATGAGGTTTACAGCCCTTGTCACTGAACTAACATCTCTGGGAATGGAGCTACAAAATCGAGAAACGTGGTCAAAATCTTTAGGAGTCTTCCAAGCAGATTCCTGATGAAGACAACTGCAATGAGAGAATCAAACAATCTGGACAGCCTAACTCCAGAAGATGCTTTTTCAGAACTCAAAGCATTTGAGTTTGAGCTGAATTCGGCCAGTGATGCAGTAAGTAATCCAGTGATCGAATCTGGAGCGCTAATGGCATCAATCAAAGGAAAACCTATCAAAGAAAAAGGTTCGGACATAAGTGAGGAAGAAGAACTGGCGCTTCTAAATAGATTCAGGAAATTCCTGAAATATGAAAAGAAGGGAAACAGTCCTAAGCACCCAGGACAAAGTTCATATCAAGCGCTTCCTCAAATACAACCACAATATCAAGCGCCTCACTATCCTGCGTCCTCCTCCCTAGCGCCAATTCAATATCAAACTCCTTCTCATCAAGATCTCTCAGCGCCTGCAGCGTTAAACCAACGATCCACAAGATTAACAAACGAACAAAAGATGAAGACCAATCTTTGTTACAACTGCAGGAGACCAGGGCATTTCCAAGTGAATTGCCCATATCCAAATGTGTCTAAACCTACAAACCAAGATCACACGGATAGAAACCAATTCAGGAGCAACCTGAGACAACAAGGCTTGCTAGCAGAATCAGAACCTCTCTATACGCCTGAAGAGGACTTGGAATCATCAGATGAAAGCAGCGATGATGAACCATCAAAGGACTCAGCATTCATTTGTCTCATGGCAAGAGTAAAAGAAGCATCTAACGACGTACCATCTGAGGTAACCACTGATCTGTATCATCCTCTCTCTTATGATGAATTACTTGACAAAGTAAAGGAATATTATACAGATTGTCAAGATGCCACCCAATTATTCCAAAATCACCATCGTATTATTTCAGCACTCAGAAGTGATAACTTAACGCTCAAAGCAGAGTTGCAAATTCAGCAACAGTGCATTGAGAAAAACCAATCACTCGAGAGTGAAATTACTCAGCTAAAAGGTGATCTTGATATAATAGTCAAAAGAGAAGCTGAAATGATCGCTAAACTTGCCCAATCAGAGCAGCTTATCTCTTCATTATCAAAAGCGTCTAGAACGCTAGATAATGTGACTAAAGTAACCAGGGCATTTGGTGAAAAGACCGGTCTAGGTTTTGATAAATTCAGTTATAAAGCCAAAGCGTCCAATGTTACAACAATCAACAAAGGAAAAGGTGTAATCTTTGTTGAAGAAAGTTCAATCAGACAAACGCTGAATGAATCAACAAATACTGGTACAAAAGCTAATGATAAAGTCAACATTGACTCAGGCAAAGGAAAGACCAAAGTGAATGTCTCACAAAAGAAAATATATCCAAACGCTCAAAAAGCTAAGGAGATATTTTCTGCCAGTGAATCAAACGTTAAGCGTCCCGCACCAAAAGTGCATCCTAAGCCAGTACCAAACAGAATCAAACGTCCATATCCAAAACAATCCAGTTCATATTATCAACACTATGATAATTGTGAATACGATTATGATTATCACTATAATCAAGGATATTTCTATACATCTAGAAAAGGTATGCAACTCAAAACGAAACCCAAGAAGGCCAATCTTTCTCCCATAGTGAAGATAAGGCAAGTATGGGTTCCGAAAAATCTAATTCACGTCACTAACAAAGAAGGACCCAAAACAAAATGGGTACCTAAAGGAAATTAGATCTGCCCTTTTGAATGCAGGTACCTAGAGCCAACACCGACGCTTCAGTATGGTACATAGATAGTGGATCATCGAGACACATGACTGGATCAAAGGATCTCTTGATCAACTATCGTGCAACCAATGGTCCTCAAGTTATATTCGGTGATAATTCTAAAGGTAAAACTAAAGGTATAGGTATCATGCATAGGGGGAACATCATGATCAATGATGTATACTATGTTGAGGGTCTTAAACATAATCTCCTAAGCATAAGTCAATTCTGTGATAAAGGCTTTGAGATTAAATTTTCTAGTGACTTGTGCGAGATAATCGATGTTAAGACAGGATCTACCAAATTAAAAGGAAGAAGAACAAACAATGTATACTTAGTAGATTGGGATTCAACATTAGATAACAACTCTACATGTTTCGTAGCTAAGAATCAAAACGAATTAGGTTGGTTATGGCACAGAAAAATGAATCACCTCAATTTCAAAACAATCTCTCAATTAATATCTCTAAATCTCGTAGAGGGATTACCTAAAGGTTCCTTTAATAAAGATCGCTTATGTGATGCCTGTCAAATGGGTAAACAAGTTAAATCATCCTTTAAGAAGAAGCTTCATCTATCGACCTCTCGAATACTTGAATTACTACATTTAGATTTGTTTGGTCCTATTCAAATCATGAGCGTTAGTGGTAAAAAGTATTCACTAGTAATAGTTGATGATTTTTCACGCTATACATGGGTAGAATTTCTAGCATCTAAAGATGAAACTAGTGCCAAGCTCACCTCTCTAATTCGTCAACTACAAAACTCAAAAGATCTAAAAGTAACAAGAATTAGAAGTGATAGAGGAACTGAATTTACTAACCATATTGTTGAGAAATTTTGTAAAGACTTTGGAATACTTCATGAGTATTCAGCACCTAGAACACCTCAAAAAAATGGAGTTGCTGAACGGCGGAACAGAACGCTTAAAGAAGCCGCTAGGACTATGTTAGCCGAATCTAAGCTGCCTCAAAGGTTGTGGGCCGAAGCTATTAACACTGCTTGCTACACTCAGAACCGGTGTATGATCAACAAGCAACATGAAAAGACTCCATATGAGTTATGGAAGGGACGTAAGCCGAATGTTTCATACTTTCATGTATTTGGTTCAAAATGTTTCATTCATAACAATGGTTCTCAAAGCCTAAAGACATTTGATCCTAAAGCAGATGAAGGAATCTTTCTAGGATACGCCAAAAATGGAAAGAGTTTTCGCATCTTAAATAAGATCAAATCGAAGGTTGAAGAATCCATTCATGTTGTGTTTGATGATGCTAACCAAGAACCGAGTAAGGTTAATATTAATGATGCAGGAATTGAAGATTTATCTCAACAAGCGTCACAAATCAATCTGTGTGATGATAGTGATATTGATGAAGATAATGAAATCATTATACCTAATCCTAAGACTACTCGTAAAGACATCAACGATGACATTGCAAGAAACGCTGATGATCATGAAGGGTATGTTCATCAAGAGCAAATTCAATCTACAAACACTGAAGCGCCTACGCAAGGAATTGGTCAAGCGCCTACACAGTTTAATCAAACGTTAGATCAATCTCTTAACTCGTTCCAACCAGACAGAAAATGGCTCAGAGACCATCCACCAGAACTAATTATTGGAGATATTGGAGCACCCGTTAGAACGAGAGCCGCTACAATAAATGAGGCCATGTTTGCAAGCTTCCTATCTCAAATGGAACCAAAGAAAGTGGATGAAGCGCTTAACGATCCAAGTTGGATAGAAGCCATGCAAGAAGAGCTAAACCAATTTGAAAGAAATAAGGTATGGACGCTAGTACCAAGACCAACCCACCAAGGGGTCATTGGAACTAGATGGGTCTATAGAAACAAAATGGATGAGAATGGGATTGTGATTAGAAACAAAGCCAGACTCGTAGCTCAGGGATACTGTCAAGAAGAGGGCATCGACTTTGATGAAACATACGCTCCAGTTGCCCGACTTGAAGCAATCCGCATGTTTCTAGCGTTTGCAGCATTTAACAAATTTACAGTGTATCAAATGGACGTAAAGAGTGCATTTCTGAATGGTAAACTCCAAGAAGAAGTATATGTGGAGCAACCACCAGGATTCATCAACAACCATGGGAAAAGCATGGTTTACAAATTGGACAAGGCACTCTATGGTCTTAAACAAGCACCACGAGCATGGTATGACACTCTCTCTATCTTCCTTATAGGTAAAGGCTTTTCAAAAGGCAGCGTTGACACAACGTTATTCAAAATTACCCATAATGAAGATATTCTCCTAGTTCAAATTTATGTTGATGATATTATATTTGGATCTACCAATAAGCGTCTATGTGAGAAATTTTCGAAAATGATGCAAGATCAATTTGAAATGAGCATGATGGGTGAATTAACTTTCTTCCTAGGATTACAAGTTAAACAACTCCCTAATGGCATATTCATAAATCAAACTAAATATACTAGAGATATGATCAAGAAATTTGGTATGGAAAATGCATCACCTTCAAAAATTCCAATGAGCCAAACGCTTAAGCTAGATAGAGACGATAATGGAAAGAAAATTGATATCACTAACTATAGAGGTATTATTGGTCACTTCTTTATCTTACAGCTAGTAGACCCGATATTATGTTCTCAGTATGCATGTGTGCACGATTTCAAGCTGATCCTAGAGAATCACACTTAATTGCTGCTAAAAGAATCCTTAAGTACCTAAAAGGCACACAAAATGTGGGCTTATGGTATCCTAGGGATTCTCCTTTTGAACTAATCGGTTATTCAGATGCAGATTTTGCAGGATGCAAAATAGATAGAAAAAGTACTAGTGGAACATGTCAATTTCTAGGTGATAGACTAATTTCATGGCATAGTAAGAAGCAACAGTCCATCGCTACTTCCACCGCTGAGGCTGAGTATGTAGCCGCTGGAAGCTGTTGTGCACAGATCCTTTGGATGAGGCAACAACTTAGAGATTATGGAATAATCCTAGATCCAACTCCTATCCATTGTGACAATCAAAGCGCCTTAGCAATGACTCAAAATCCAGTTCTTCACTCTAGAACCAAACACATTGACATTCGCTATCACTTTCTACGTGACCACGTTCAAAAGAAAGATATCTCCATGCACTTCATTAGTACAGAAAAGCAACTGGCAGATATCTTCACCAAAGCGCTTAACGAACAACGTTTTCTCACTTTAAGAAGTGAACTAGGTATGATTGATCTAAATGCTTAATCATTCGAAACATCATACTTTTGTTAGGCATGAAATTTAGGGGGAATTCACTGTATGTTATGAAATTTATGGGGAACCTACATAGGGGGAACCTTCAAAGAGCAAACTATACCTAAGTGAATATGACCAAAAATGTTTTCCCTTGCATCGGTCATACGCACTTAGCATCATACACTTAAAACCGTTTTGACGCTTATTACACAAATCTGCCTTAGCGTCTGCACTTCTTTCAAAATAAACTAAACGCTTAGCTTTATTCCCGGCTAAAGCAGTTAGTAAAAAGACCCTTTTAAAAGCAAGCGTACATTACCCTACGCTAAAACGAGAAAGTGGATTAGTCAATCAATGCAATTAATGCTGACTTGACATTCCTCACCCTTCGCTCAAGAAAACCCATGGGTACTCATCACGTTTTTCAAAGATGGTTCAGCACATGTACACGCGTCAGTACAATTACCATGTATCTTAGACGAGTACAACCGGCGCTGAATATTTTAAACCAAAAGTAAAACACTACTACCAAGACCTAATGATAAGTACTGGGAAACTGTGTCCTCATATACACCCTGAAAGGAATAATTCTATATGTTACAATGACCGCTAAAGCACAACCTGTTACTTGAAAGAGACTCCCAAGATTTTCAAGCGTCCACATAACACTAAATTGTTTCAAGCGGTCATTCTGAATAGGTCCGGACGCTTTAACAAATTTTGGCGGGCATTTGAATAGTGTTCAAAATTATGATTCCCGAACAGTTTTCATAAAGAACGTATCCGCTTTTCATGGGCACACGTATCACTCTCAGTCTCTGTTTTAAACTTTTAAACGGACTTCAAAATAGTATATGTGGCAGTTACTAAAAGAAACCGTGCCTGTTTAATCTAAATTCACGTCCACAGTTATATTTTAATGGCTGAGATTTATATTCCTCCACGTGTCAACATCTCAAACTTCAAACACACCGAACATTCAAATTGAAGTTTCTGCAGAACACAAACACTCTTATACTCTATTCCATTCGTGCAAAAACAAGTCTCTCTCTTTTTCAAAAAAAAAGAAAAATTTTCCTTCGTAATCTCTGTCTACTGCTCACTCATGGCACCCAAGAAAGCTACTGCTGGAACCTCTGAAGTTATTGTCAAGATCACTGAAGGCCTTATAGTTGATTGGAAGTTTCTCTATGAAAACCCCCAAATTGATTTAACGGAAATAATGGATTCTGTAGCAGAGGCTGGGCTTCAGAAATTTCTCACGAAATACTCATATATGTTTCCTGAAGAACTAGAATTTTTCTGGAGAAATGCTCGACTGTCTGACGATGAGACTTCCATCACGTGTTTGTTTCCTGTCTCCAAGAAGGAATCAAAGACGTTCACTCTCTCTGCGGCCTCCATTGCCCAGAATTTCTCTCTACCTAATGCTGGAGCCACTTTAGACACTATCACTGAAGAACAAATTCAAGAAGTCTGGACTCAGATTAGCGCTTACGATGATGTTCCATACAAACCGTACTTTGAGAAGAAAGATATAGTGAACAGGTATCGAGTCTTGGCTGATTTCTGCAGTAAAAACATAGAATGCAGAGTGGGAACCTTCGACAAAATCAACCCAACCCAGTTCCAGATGATGACTGCCATCCTACTCAAGATAAAGATCAACTGGAGCGCCTATATATTCAGCAGGTTCAGAGACAGTCTACGCACTTCAAACAGACCTTATGGTCTAGTTTTAAGTGATCTACTCTTTCGAGCAGAGTGCACCTCTTCAGCAGGAGTCACCGTGGCCAAGCATAAGTTCTATGGGCCAAGAATCATCAATAATCTCTTCAATCCACCCAAAGTTGGAGGTGCTGCTAAGCCTCTCTCTGAGCGCCAAGTTGTCCGCGCAGCGTCAGATGAGGAGGCTGAGCGTCCAGATCAGGAGAAAGCCAAACGTACTGTGAAGCGTCCCACTGTCACAAAGAAACGGGCTCCTCGAAAGCCCAAGGCTCAACCTATTAAAAACGATGAAGATGACGAGGATTCTATACCCCTCATTAGTCGAAAAGATCTGGAAAAGGTTCTCAAAAATATTGACTTTGAAGAACCTGCAGTTCCACAGACTCAAGCGTTCCCCGCCGAAGGCATAAATGTGAAGCGTATCTTCAAGAGGCGTAAGCGTCCAACTGCTGCCATCTCTTCTGAGGCTACACAAAGAGATCAAGCTATCGCTGCTGTCCCGATATCATCCTCCGAACCACCAGTTGATGTCCATCTGGATGTTGATATGACCCAAATTGTGGCCATCGCACATGAAGCTGCCATCGAATCTACAAATCTCGAGCCGGATGAACCTGAAATCCCAAGGGCTCAACCATTGCTTGCATTACCTAGTACAACAGAGGCACGCTCAGAAGGTCAGAGCGATGCTAACGACGTTGTGATCCATCGACATTTCTTCAAGCTGGATCCCTCAAAGACTATCGATCACTCAGTCGATTATTTGCCTCCAGCGCCCGCAGAGAACTTATACCTGCAGGTTACAATGAAGAAAGTCTTATCAATGCCGAAAATGATATCGCCAAGCTCATAAAGTTTGATCTGGCTGTACGCAACACTCTCTTTAATACAGCCTCCACCCCAGCTGATGAAGCTTACTACACAGCGCTTGAACTCGGAAAGACTCCCACACACATCCCGGCTTCCGTCACTCTCCAAGCACAGCGGCAAGGAGGCACGACTCCTAGAGCTGATGTTGACTTAGCTTATTATCTGGACTGTGGGACAAGCAAACCCACTGGCTTCGCTCTCCGCGACTACAACATCAGAGTCTATGAGCGTCAGGATCAGCTTCTGAACCCAACAGAAGAGCTACTAAACAGAGAAGGCTATTCTCACTCTCTAACACTGGTCAAAAGCGATGAAAACAAGCGCTCAGCTAATCCTCTCCTCCTGTGGAAGAATAAAGGAGTACATGCCGGTGAGCGTCCAGCATCCCTGACCGAGATGATTCAACTTGAAACCGATGCATATTTTGACTGCGTCTGGAACGCTAACTACCAACCCGACAGGTATCGTTTTGAATCCATCTGTGATATTCATCACCAAGGGTTTCGTGCTATACTTAATGCAGGAACTGAGTATTGTATGACTGAGATACGATGGGCTGAAGCTTACATGGGTGACACGTATAAATTTGAAGACTTGGTTAGTGCTCCCCATCTGTTCAGAATAGGGATTCATGATAAAAGGACCAAATTTGCACGCTACATGCTGACGCAGCGCCAGCATAGACTTGGACCCGTTCTGAAGCTGCCTCTGATCCGCCATCAACCTGAACACCGCTTAAGACAAGCGTTGCACAAACTGGCCAACTCTTCTCTACGCTTTGATGATCAAGCGTCCACCAGCGGTTCTTCTCCCATGTCCTGTCTGAACTGCACCCCTAGCCAATGTGAAGACAACTTTTCTCTCATGATGGCAATTATGCCTCCAGTCTCTCTATTCGACAAAATCTTCACAGACAATCTGCGACAATGGGATGGCTCTCGGATCAATTCTTTCAGAGGATATCCACTACTTCCGTCTATTCGACAAGAAGTCTCCAGTCACTATGATTTTGGTTTATCGCTGCTAGAAAGATCTCAAGCGCTTGCTTCAGCCATCTACCCATACTTGGAAGAGTATTACCAGCTCCGCGTTCCCGACTCTCGGAAACTGAAGACTCTCCCAACAGATCGGCTAATTGGCTTCTCACAACACTATTGCCCAGATGCCTTATTCTCCATCTGCAAAGCGCCCTCCAAACTCTTTCCCACTCATGTGCTGGATATCCTCGGGCCACTGTATATCAGGGCACTGGATAGTCCTATCAGAACGTTCATTCAAGGTACTCATCTCCCCACTCTACATTTGAATGAACTCCTGCAGACTGCTACGTATCCATATGCAGATGAACCGTTTGCCAGCTTGGACTTTCGGTTTACGGACTTTAGCCGAATAGAATCAGAATTTCCTGCAGCACCAGCTGAACTGTTAACTGCTCCTGAGCGCCTATTAGAGTTACCTCAAGCGCCTCATTCTCCCAGTCCAACTGAATCCGACTCCACTGCATCCACCGAGTCCAACACTGCTCCAGAGCTTCGAGGAACAGTATTTGATCCTACTAATCAAGTACCTATTGAATCTCTCAAACACACATCTCGTTTTAAACCTCAAGTCCGCCCTGCACTTCCCCACGCTCAACCGTCCATGACTGAATGCCTCACTCAAATACAACAACTCTCTACAGCTACTCAGGCAAGTCATGTGGCTTTAACCAATGATCTACAAGACCGGTTCACGGCTCTCGAGACCTCTCTCACAGACGCTAATCAAGCTCAACTCCTGGTCATGAAAGAACATTTCGACCAGCGTCTAACCACTCTTGAGGCCTCTATCGCTCAGATTGCTGCTCAAGTCAGTCTTCTTACTCAGCATTTCATACAGACTGATGATGGCAATAAGGGGGAAAAGAAGGGAGAAAAGAGGAAATCGTCAACATCTAAAGATCAAGTTCCTCCTCCACCATCCAAGCGTCAACACATTGATACTTCTCTCACACTGAGTGCAGAACCAAGGTATCCCTATCCCTCTTGGGTAACCACATCGGTTGAAGCGTCCAATAAGAAAGAAACTCCCAGAGTACTCTATCCAACTCTTCCATTGCCTTCAAGAGCACTGCTTGAACAGTTTGACATTCCTCTTCTCAGAGCATCAATTCCAGAACCAACTGATCCAGCAGTATTAGCCTTAGAAAGAAAAATGTCTGACTTCGACCAAACCTTCAGAATTTGCCTACGATACATAGGCATCAGTCCAGAGGAATGGGATAAACACTTCATTGCCTTTAAGGCACGACAAGTTCAAGAAAACAAGCACATAATCAGTAAAGATCATGCTGCAATGATGACGTTAGAAGATCAGATAACTGAAGCAATCCATGCTGAAATGACTAAGAGATACAAGATCAAGCCACGATCTTAATTTTTACTTGTGCCTCTCTCTTTTTTGTAAAATGCCTGTACTGTGAATTATATATATAAAATGCATTTTACAGCTGAAACATCTCGTTAAAGCTCAAACTAACTTACTAACTTACGCTAACCTTCAGGTATCTAACGCTTGAACCAAATAAGTATTGCCATCATCAAAAAGGGGGAAATTGTTAGGAATTTCATATTAGATGTTTTGATGATGACAAATAGGACTTTCTGTTAGACTCCGAAAAGTGTAAAAGCTTTCATAGAATGTTATGTATAAGTACCTGAAAGCTTATTTATCTTAGGCTTATAGTATTCATCTTTGTAGAATTCCTTAGACTAAGTATGTGACACTAAAACACTTAGGAAAATTCTGGGTGAGTCTACCAAGTGATGAAGGTGAAGATCAAGCGTCTAAAGCTACAATGGATAAAGATATCTTGAAGCGTCCGCCAAACGCTTTAGGGATTATCCCAGTGCTCAAACTACGAATGGATAACTCAGGCCGAATACTCAACATCAAGTGAAATGACGGAATTCTCAGTGAGACTATCAAGACAAGATTGAAGAGTAAGCGTCTGAAATTCAGGATCAGTCCAAGCGTCTGTTTGATACACGAGAATAACTATTCTCTTCAGCAAGCGTCCAAAAGGGTTAAACCAACACAACCTACAAAGAACGTAACCTGAAAAAGAATTCAGACCCAAAACCATCCAAAGACTTAAAAGAATGCATGAATCAAACGGACGAATTATTTCCAACGGAAATAAGACAAGATGCATTAAAAGTCGGATAAGTGCTATTAAAATATAAGCACTATAACTTATGGGCAAGCCATATCTTTGACCTAGACTGTCAGATTTATGAAACCAAGACCATGCCTAACCAATTAAATATACCCAAAGTTAGAAATGTCTGAACTCAAGGAATGTTTGGGGAAACGAGACTCCAACCGAGTCAAACGGACAAAAAACCACCAATACCTTATAAATAGCTCTTTCAACAAACAAGTAAAACGATGAAAAAGTGACACACACAAAAATACCGACCTTGTTGAAAGAAAAGCTTACTAAAAATCATAGCCAAATATCCATATAAGCTTTTCACAAATATTCCAGAGACAGTCACCCATATCTCAAATCTCTTGTTAAGAAGAACCTATACTACCATTGAGATATCCCCAAGTTGTTTGAACTTTCCAAAAAACAAACAAACCCGTGACCAAAACCATCAACACCTTTCATCTGAGTGAGAAAGCTGGTTGACTTGCAAGCAATATTTTTGTGTAAAAGAAGCTTGTTGAAGTTGATCTCTATTGGAGCTGAAATCTGTGTGACCAAGGAGTTCCGAGATCAAGAGTAACTTGCACCATTTCTGAGTGAAAGAAGCAAGGGGATAGAAGATCTTTAGTGGAGCTGAAATCTGTGTGACCAAGGAGTTCCAAGATCATATCCAATCTCCCTCTATCTTGTAGAAGTCTCTGTGTGACTCTTCGATAATCATCATAGTGGAAAAACCTCCCTGATAAAAGGAGAAGAAGGACGTAGCTGGGATTACATCACCCAGTGAACCTTACAAATATCTTGTGTCATTTACCTCTTTAAGCATTCATTGTTTTACTGCTTTACTATTCATACTGCATACATTCTGATAAAGTCTTAAAACAACTAAGCAACTACTTTCGATCAGTTAACTGAACGCTAAGCTATAAAATACTTCCGCTGTGCTAACTCTGATTTAGTGACTAAACTCTGCCCTACTTTGGTAAGCGTTTAAATCACCGAGTCTAAGTTAACGTTTCTCAAGCGTCACATCCAGCGCTTAAACTTGTCAAGCGTTCAAATACTTCAAAGTGATACGAATTTTTAAGAAGTCGAAAAAGTCTTCAGGGTCTATTCAACCCCCCCCCCCTCTAGACCCTTTCGTATATCACAGCCTATCTCAACTAAGCTAATCCCCAATTATATGAGTCATTCACTTAGCCTCAACGATATTTCACATGTTTCCACTTATGATGGAAGGCATGGAAGATAAATTCAATTCCAATTTCATATAGGCCTAATATTTTCTTCGGAGGGCATTACATAAAATATTGGTCTTACCAAATTAAATTTATCTTGTTTAATTTTCTATCCTATGCATGCATTCCAAACACATCACATATATATTGACAGAAAAATAAACCATCCACAAAGCCATAAATTAGGATGAACCACCTCGAGCCCTAACCTAATCAACCCACTGAGCCAAAGTGGACTGGACTTCTAGGAAAAAAAATTAACCTAACTATTACAATGGATCGCCACTGCATACAAGTCTTCAATTGACCTTCTTCTTCCTTCTTCGTCTTCATGATTACATAGACTACTTCTAAATACAAACTACTAATCTAAAGACAGAAAAATGAAAGTCAAACCGACTATTTTTACAACCCATAGAAATTACATACTTCCAAAACCAAAGACTAGACTAGGATCGTGGTTCATCCTATCACATTAAATCATTCCAAGCCATATATATGCGATATCCAATATTTATCTACCTCTTATTCAAAATAAATTGCAATTTATTTGGGATGATTTGGATTTTTCACAAAAATTATTTTCCAAGAAAAATAATAATTTCCAAAATTAATTTCAATTTCCAAAAATCTAATTTCCAGAAATATTAAAATATTAAAAATTGAATTACTCCAAAAAATTGGGTTGGACTTGGTTGGCCCGACCCGCGGGCCGTAATAGTGCATGCTGGACATGCGTGGGCCCAAAACCTGTTTCAGCCCGTTTTGTCCAGCAATTCGGGTTGGACAAGAACTTTTAGGTCTCAAAAACCCACCACGGGCCGGGTTGTTACTCCACTTTCAAACCTTTCAGTTCGTCCAAATCACTACTTCTTTCCACCGGTGTTTTTCAAATACTAAAATTCACCACCAACCTAAATCACCCAAAAACAAAGCTTTGTTTATTTCTATTTTGAAGTGAGTTTTTGGCCAAAGTTTTAGCCAAATCATGTTTGGGTTACACAGCTTTGACCAAAATAATTGTTTGGTGCTTGGCCAAACCTAAAAAAGTAATTTTCCTTCTTGTTGGGCCATCGTCTGTACAGTGTACATCATGTCAGCTATCCCCTTTTTCTTGTATTTATGATTAAATAAATATACGAGGTGATATATAATCATACACATTACTTATATACAGTTATACATAGATATATTAAATATTTGGTGATCATATATTTAAATTTTTATTCCTTATATATAAAATAATTTAGATTTAAATTCTTGAGTTACCCTTAATCTTAATTATACATATTTTATAAGTTAATGTACGTATATATATGCGCATGTATAAGAACATGTATATATATATATATATATATATTATAAACACACAACTATCGTTATGTCTATACCCCTTCTTATGATGTGTAATTAACAAAAAATCCCCTGTTATTTTTTAAATTACCAACACCCACCTTACAGGGGGCTAATTGTAAGGTTTTCAGGGGTTAAATTGTAAGAATTTTTTAATAAATTGGGGGGTGACTGTAAGAAGTGCATTATAATAAGGGAGGTTTGTGCAATTTCAAAAATATAACCGGGGAGGTTGGTGTAATTTTTCGTAGACAACATTTGGACAGGGGCATTTTTGGAACTTTACATGATGACGTCATCAAAAAACGGATCTTGGGGGTAAATGTAAATTTTAATTTTAGTGGGTTGGGCATTTGTAATTTCAATTATAAGAGGGTAAGTTTGTGTATTTACCTATTATAGAAGTGGGTGTTGGTGTAATTTTCCCGACATTATATGTATATATATATAATATATAAATATATAATACTTCAATTACAATATATATACATATTCATTCATTTAAAATTTATATTATAACATATGTTTCAATCTTTACTATTTATTAAACAACTTTTTCAGACAAAAGCTTATATGATTTGACTGCTACAATTTTTTTTTTTCTCTCTGAAAAACAAAATTAAACTGATGATGAGACAGAGCCCGAGCTGATTTTAGACCAATTAGTTTATGCAATGTCATCTATAAAATTGCATCCAAAATTCTAGCTAATAGGCTTAAACCTTTTCTTGATTCTATCATATCCGAATCCCAATCTACTTTTGTTCCAGGTAGACTTATTTCTGATAACATTCTTGTATCTTTCGAGATTAACCTTTTTTTAAAAGATAAGTCATGGGACAAAGAAGGCCATGTTGTGCTCAAATTGGACATGAGTAAAGCCTATGATAGAGTTGAGTGAGTTTTCCTTGAGAAAGTTTTGGTAAGATTGGGGTTGGGGCGGGATTTCATTGATTTAATTATGCTTTGTGTTTCTACGGTTTCTTATTCGGTTATTCTTACGGGTAGCCAATTTGTATTTATTAGGCCACAAAGGGGTATCCGCCAAGGAGACTGGTGGTCCTAAGTGGCATACGAAAGGGTCTAGAAGGGGGGGGGGTTGAATAGAGCCTGAAGTCTTTTTCGACTTCAAAAATTTCGTATCACTTTAAAGGTTTGAACGCTTGGATAACTGAGCGCTTGGGTTAGACGCTTCAGGAAAGTTAACTTAGGCTTAGTGATTTTAGCAATTTACCAAAGTAGGGCAACACTTAGATCGCTTAATCAGGGTTAGCACAGCGGAAATGAGTTTTAGCGTTCTTTTAGTTAATTTAATCGCTTTGCACTTTAACTTGTCTGTTTTAAAGATAAATGATGTAATAATAATAACAAGACAATAAAGATAAATGACACAAAATATGTAAGGTTCACTGGGTGGTGTAATCCCAGCTACGTCCTTCTCCTCCTTTTTCACTTGGAGGAATTTACTAGGATGATTTTCGAAAAATCACACAGAATCTTCTACAAGATAGTAAAGGATGAAAAAGATCTCGGGCTCCTTGATCACACAGACTTCAGCACCAATGAAGATCGTCTTCTTCAAGCTTCTCTCACTCATAAATACTGCCTGAAAGGGTTCAACAACTTTTCTCACTCAGATGAAAGGTTGAGGTTTGTCACTAAGATTTTGTTTGTTTTTGAAAAGATCAAAAAACTTGGAATATCTCAGTTGGAATTTGGGTTTCTTCTTTGGAAGATGTTTGAGATATTTGTGACTGTCTGGAATGTAGATAAAAATCTTGAAAGATTTGGCTATGGAGTTTCTAAGCTTTTTCCCAGAAAATGTACGTAAGATTTTTGGCAATAATTTCTCTTCTCTTTTTCGTACGTATCTTGTGTATTTTTTGGGTTTGCTGGGGTAAGGTATTTATAGGCAATTTCTTGGGATCTGTCCGTTGGACACATGTAGGAGCGTGCCTTTCACGCAGCACGTGAGTTTGCCTAAAGTCTGACATTCCTGAAAATTCGCTGAAGCCGATTGGACGGGAGCAGCTGAAACTCTGAAATTTCTGACAGTCTGGTCAAAAGGTGACTTGTCCACAATTCACATTAGCTTATCACATTTAATGCTCTTATCAAGCATTTAATGCAATTTGAATTTATTTCCCGTTGGAAATAAATGCCCGTTGAATGATTGCATTTAAGTCCTTCATGACTTGAGGATTTATTTCAGGTGAATCTGGCATCGGTAGCTTAAGTGCTTTGAGCGCTTGATTCATAAATCTTGAAATGAGGTCTTTTAGCGTTTGACAGACGCTAGAAGAAAATCTTTATCTCTGGTTGACTTTAGATGCTGGTCTTCAACTTCTTCTCTAATAGACTCACCTAGAATTCTACTAGCGATTCAGTCACTAAGACTTAGTCTAAATTCTATAAAGATAAAAATTACAAGTCTAACAAAAAAATAAATTACAACTTTAAAACGCTTATACATCAATCTATGAAAAACGGAAACTTACATTGTATTTTTGGGGTCTAACATTAAATCCTATCTTGTCATCATCAAAACATCTAACATGAAATTTCCTAAGAATTTCCCCCTTTTTGATGTTATCAAGACTTTTAACTCTTATAACTCTTTTATATTTTTAAGAGTTACTTTAAAAAGAAAAGGCCCAAAGGAATATAAGTTTAGCGTTTGAAAAGTTAGTAAAGTTAGCTAAAGTTAGATTAGCTTCAACAAGATGTTTCAGCGTTAAAACATTCATTCATTGAAAGAATTAAAGCATACATGTTTTACAGTGAAAAAATATCATAAAAGGAATCCCGTCACTTTTTCTGTCGCTTCGCTCTTTCTTCGCCTTGTAGAACTTCTAACGCTAAGTCCTTCAAGAGTCGATCGATGTCAATCATTGTTGTATGTTGAATTTCATCATAATCATACCTACGAAGTCTGGCGCTTTCATTTAGCTCTAACAACCCTTCCGTCCATTCCCTTGGTGGAATACCAAGTTCACGAATTAAATCATGATAGATACCTCTTTGTCGATCATTTGACTGTCTCTAATTGATAGGTCGTTGTAGTGGTCCGCCATATGCTGGATATCCCATACTTTCTAAGAACTCGGGGTCCAACTCTGGAAGCGCGTACTTTCCGAGATAATACCTTAGCTTTCTTTTCTTGGATAGCATTTTCTTAATGCTTACAAATTCTTCGAACATTGAACGCCAATGTTTATTATCTGTCTTGGAAATCGCTTTGGACTTTTCTTTATCTTCCCCCTTCTTGACATTATCAAGGGAGGTCTTGAGTTCAGCGACATCTCGGCGCAAGAGTCAAACTTCTTCGACGAGAAGGGCAACTTGTTGAGTGACACTCTGAGCGGCGGCATCGGATGAAGCGTGTCTTTCAGTATCGGCCAAAGCGCTCTGATCTAAGTGACGATTGAATTCAGATGAGAGCCCAGCGATAAGAGGTGATATGCTCTTCATGATAGCAATAGTGTTTTTATTTGCAGTGTTTCTAATATCACGACTCCGCGTATCCGACACTATGCGGATATGTCTATCAGCAGCCTCAAAGATCTTGGAGCAGGAACCCTCAATGTTGGTAAGCGAGTTCCAGACTGCCTGTCTGAAGTCTCTGGCTTCTGAATCGCTCTCAGAATCTGAATCAGAAGAAGGACGCTCTGGGGACGGGAGAAGTCCTTAAGAACTTGAAACTGCAGCTTTACCTTTGGATTTATCGCTGATAAAAGGTTCTTCAGGCTCCTGAACAATTTCAGCGTGCACTTCTTCAATCGCTTGATCCATGATAGGATCTGCAATCGCTGGGGGCTCTACTACCGGGGCGCTAGAAGAATCTGGCAAAGAAGGCTCAGGATGTTGAGCAACTTCCGCAGTATAAGCAATGTCTTCTTCTATAATTTGGATTGGAGGAGAAGGTTCTCTAATACCAATGACCCAGAGGGGGCCAAGGGCTTCCAGCACATGCCTTGGACTGATCAGGCTAGATTGCGGGATAAAGAATATAGCGTCTTCATGTTCTTTGGGACTTAGTGCAAGTTGCATACCTTCCGGTAAAGCAATCCCTGAAGTATAACAGTTGAAGAAGTCCAAAATCAAAGGCATGAGCGCTTGAGCTGCTTCTTGGTCCACTGGCCTAATCAGCGAGATCATCTTGGCCACTTGAATATTTGATTCACTAAAGAGCACAGGGTGAAGAGTATATCCTCTGAAATTGTAACACCCGAAATAGTGATTGAAACTAATGTCCAGCGCTTGGGCATTTTCAAACACTGCTCTCATTTCTCTGTGGAACTCAATGAACTCAGCGTGTTCATTCGAAACATCCACACGAATCTGACTCTGGCCTGGAAGAAGTGGTCGTTTACTTGATGAAGCATCTTCATTTAGGTCAGGAAAGACTCGTTGAACAAACCCTGCATGAGGATGCAAGACGTAGCATCCGCCTTGGCTGTATAAGGCAAGTTGCTGGTGAATGTAGCTTTCGATTGGTTGTCTATATCGTGGCAAAGCGCTAACAGTCCTTGCAATAATCTGACGCTATTGAAGCAAAAAGGTTACATAACCTCGGCGTCTGTACTCTATCCCGAATTCGAACGAAAAGGGATATCTGATCCGTTCTTCAATGGTGTAAAAGTGAAGAACAAATTCTTCAGCCCACCTGGCTGTATTCATTATCCAACGTTTTCCAAGTTTGTCCACTTTCTTTTGCTCTTTATTAGTGGCAATGAACTTCTCAAAACGTTCCATCTCTTCATCATAATCATCAGCCCATAATCTGGTTAGATATTCACGAGCCTCATCTTCTATCCACGAGTTGACCTGATTTGGGTGCTCCGCAACAAGCGGTCCTTTACCTTTCCATAACTTAAGTGGATTAGGAGAGAGAGCGTTCTGGGGAGACTTGACAATGGAGGGGAGAGCCAAATAGCCTATCTTGTTGAGATCTTCCTCATCTGGATTTTTGTTCCAATCACCCATGTGGGGCTTTTTGAAAACAATCTTGCTTTGGCGCAGAGGATAAAAGGACTCGTACGAGCGACCATTTAAATTGAAACGCTGAAGATCAAAGTCAACTCTGTTGAAAACTGGACGACGAATATACTCAAAGCGTGATTGAAGACGCTCCAAGTTATATAGTCCTAGATTGGCAATACGCTCGAAAATTTCAAACTTGTGAGAGTTGGACATATCGCGCCGATGGAGAGTTGTTTGAAATTGTATTTCCAACTCGGCAAGCGTTTGAGTGTCTCGTTCTCTGGCGGCATAATAGAATTCAAGATCTAGAGTATATCCACGCGGGAAGAAATCAATGACACGAGGAGAAGGTCTCGTTGGCGTGGGAACAATGGCAATTGCTTCTGTTGGGATGAGGGCCACTTCTATCAACCGCTCAGCGTTTAAAGTCACTTCACTAGATGATGATGGTTCAGCGTCAGGAAGGGCTTGAGATGCTTCCTTAGAGAAATCCACAATAGTTGCCATATCCACATCTACTTCAACTGGAATCTCGGAAGTGGAGGGGCATCAGCAATTGGTGCCTCTTGAGGTACATCTTAAGCTGATACATGTAAGCGATTGAGAAAAGCAAGTGAAATTTCCACTACGTAGAAATTTAGAAAAGAAAAGACTAAATCGCTTACCCTGAGGAATATCATCGACTATTTCAGTCACTTGATCTGTTTCTTGGACAGGTTCCTCAGGCTCTTGGACTACTTCTTCTGGATCCTGAACACTAGAAAGCCTCTCAGATTGAGTAGCGGCTTGAGGATCTGAGCTGATTTCGGGAACAGCGTCAGAGGGAGGAACGCTCACTGACTCTCTAAGCGCTGGTTACACTGAAGCGCTAGAGGATGTTGCGGAAGTAGAAAGAGGAGTACATCTTCATGCAAGCAGTACTTTTTCTTCTACTAATTCCTCTTCCTCGGGAACAGAAAAGATAAACGCTGGAGGAGGCAATGGAGATTTAGGAGAGGTAGAAGGAGAAGGAATCTTTTGCTTCTTTTTGGGCTCCGACTTCTTCTTCTTGGGTTCAGGCTTCTGTTTCTTTGCTGGCTAGGATGGCTTAGCGACTTTGAGAACTATCTTTCTCTTAGGTCGCTTGACCACCACTTCTTCTTCGGACGAAGAGGATGATGATGAAGAGGAAGACGCTTGATCTTCATCATCATTACGAACAACTCCTAAAGCACAAAGTCGCTCACGCTCTTCTTTTGGAACAGCTGCACCACCTATCTTCCTTGGCTTTTGCAACTCACCGATCATTTTCTTTCCGTAGAATTTTGTCGCTGGAATATTTTTGCCAAAAGATTTTGCATAACCGCAAGTGCTGAGAATACGACTTAACACAATCCCATAAGGTTTGGGATTCACCGACTTGGCCATCGCTGCCTTGAAGCAATTAAAAACGTAGAGAGACCAATTTACCTTTAATTTGGTCAGAATGGCCACCATCATCTTGTACTGAATGTTTGTAACTTTATCGAATGTCCCTTTTCTGCGTTCGATCATCTTTGAGCATATATCCGCGAGAATAACGTATTCGCCCTTCATATCGTTCTTCTTGAAGTTCAGCTCATACGTAGTATCAACATCTTCTTTCTTGACCAATTCCCAGACTTTTGTAGCATCTCCGAGAGTGACGTGTTTCACCTCAGTGCCATCAGTGGGTAGAACCAACAATGAAGAAATCAAGGAAGGGGTGAGAACAAAAGTCTCTTTAGCAAAAGGGAAGATGCGGGATATGGAATTTCCGTCTTCAAAAATCTGGGCATTGTTGAAAAAGTAGAGAGATTCGTCTTCAAAGTAGTTGAAAATAGTAGTGATCATATCTCTCAAACCAGATTCTTGAACGAGTGGAAGAACCGTTCGAAAAGGAAAGTTCTGATTATCAAACAGGTAGTCCCAGTTAACCAAAAATCCGGCGTTAACCGTAACTGGTTTTTCAGCACGGGAAGTTTTTCCGGTAGCAGACTTGGATGATTTGGAAGATTTTGAAGCTTTGGGTGCCATTGCTGAAAGTTTGATGCTTTGAAAGAGAGAAGTTTTTGCCTTGGAAGATATGGAGATTTTTACAGTAAAGGAGAGAGTTTGGAAGTGATAAAGTCTGACTGTAAAAACCTTGAAGAATATATATAGAGGCAAAAATAACTCCTCAGTTGCTTAGATGACTGCCACGTGGACATCATTGAATTTTGAAAATTTGAAAAGTTAAAATGTTGGAATCTGAGTCGTTTATGCATAAGTACGGATGTCAAAAGGTGCGGTAAAATAGGTTAACTGTTACAAAATAGAGAGATTTTGGGATCCGCAGTTACCCATTTATTTGAAAGACGTTTGAAATTTTTTGAAATTTTCAGCGTGAAATACACGCGTCTGATAGTACATTGACACGTACTCAGACTTGTGCAGTCACTGAACCGCCTAGGTTTAGATAGGAATCATAACCGTCAGTTTGATTTGATAGGCACATGTGGGTAGTTATCAAATCTAATCTTTTGGTCTTATCCACACGCTATCTTTTTATCGATGAAAACTATGCATGATTTTCTGAAAGAAAAATTTCTTAGCTTTAAATTGGGAATTTTTTTTTTAACGCTGAAGACCTTTTATAAAATAAATTTAATCTGTTAAAGATCAATCGCTAGTTGAAACTTAAAACATTTTATTTTATAAGCGATCAGATTGTTATGCATAAATGTAAACGCTAATGATCAATGCATAAGATTTTTCAAAGTCATTTTTTGATCATAGTCGCTTACTTACTGAAGTAAGTACAATTTTAAAGTTCCCCCTAAAATTGATAACTTATTTCAATTTTGAAAGACAGTTTAGACATAATCATAAAGTTGATTCCCCCTAAATTATATGCCTATTAAATATGATGCTTTATGATTTAAGCGTTTAAATCAATCATACCTAATTCACTTCTCAAAGTGAGAAAGCGTTGTTCGTTGAGCGCTTCGGTGAAGATATCTGCCAATTGTTTGTCAGTTCCAATGAAGTGCATGGAGATATCTTTCTTTTGAACATGGGCATGCAAGAAATGGTATCTAATGTCAATGTGTTTGGTTCTAGAATGAAGGACAGGATTTTGGGTCATAGCTAAAGCGCTTTGGTTATCAAGTGGATTGGGGTAGGACCTAGGATGATTCCATAGTTTCTAAGTTGTTGCCTCATCCAAAGGATTTGCTCACAACAGCTCCCAGCGGCTTCATATTCTGCCTCAGCGGTAGAAGTCGCTATGGATTGTTGTTTCTTACTATGCCAAGAAATTAGTCTATCACCTAGAAATTGACATGTACCACTAGTACTTTTCCTAAATTTCCGCTGCCACGAGCCACCCGAGGGAATGAGTCAACCCAACAGTGGTATCAGAGCCATGGTTTGGCTCGATCAAATTTTTATGTGATTATGCATGTTTGTTTTTACGTTTTAATTGTTAAATCAAAAGCATGATAATCAATATGTTCATTGTTAGACTAGAATTGATTTTGATTTGGGTTGTTGTTTGATTTTTATGATTTTAATGTTTAAAAGTCATTTGTTTTAAAAATCCTGAAATCTGAAATTTGGGAATATGATTGTTTTCGAAGGTTTTGATCTAGTTTTATGAAATCACCTTTGGTGGGGTGTTGTGAGATGATTGAACCGAAGGTTTAATCATCAAGTAATAAAACTCAGACCTTAGGAGAATTCAGATTCGTTAATCGAAACTCGAAAGAATCACGAACGTGCGAAAAACTGATTTGAAAATCGCGAACAGCAACAGCCGCTGCACGCAGCGCCTAGGCGTGGTCAACAGAAAGTTAAATAAATAAAAAATTCCTTTCTTCGTACTTTCTGAAGGTGGGTGACCCAAAGACCTTACCTATGATGTTTTAGACTTGTAAACTCTGAGAAAGGTTTTAGAAATCAATATCAAACTTATCCCAATGATATTTGCAATCTAGTTTGAATGATGAATGGGTAAAATTTACTTTATCACATGTATGTTTGTTGCTTGGCATGTTTATGTGATTAAAGGATGAACCAAGAGCCTAGTCGTAGGGTTGGTTTTCTATGTATGTAATTATTCTAGAGTTGTAAATAATAGCCGATTTGGCTCTTTCCTTTTCGTATAGTAGATTAGTAGTTTTTGATATTCTATGTAATCGAAGACGGAGCAAGGAGACAGAGCCAAGACTTGAAGACTTGTATGCTGAGACGATACCATTGTAATAGTCTAGGCTGTGTTTTTATTTTCTAGAATGTCCAAACCCACTTTGGCTCGAGTGGGTTGCTAGGTTAGGGCTCGAGGTGGTTCATCCTCAATTTTACCGCTTTGTGGATGTTTTACTTATCTGTCTATGATGATTATGTGATGTAATGCATGCATAGGATAGATAATTAGAACAAGATAATTAAATCTGATGAGACCCCCCAATAAGCATGTTATAATTCCCTCATGTGAAAATATTAGGCTTATATGATATTAAGAATGGAATTCTGTTATTATGTCTTCCATCATAAGTATACACCATGTGAAACGCCGCTAAAGGTTCAATCCTTTTGCTCAGAAAATGGGGTGGATTGGATCCGAGGTAGGCTGTGCGTGTTTACTAAGCACTACAGTGCCCCGTGGAAATCGATTGGTTTCATTGCTTTGCTCAGAAAATGGGGGCAATGAAATTGATGGTTATACATGGGATACTTGATGGGTCGAGCCTAACATCGTCCCTCATGTGTTAGCTCAGAAAATGGGGCACATGTGGGAGATGAGGAAAACCATCTTGAGAACTATCTAAAAAGATAGAAGATCCGGTAAGGCTACTATTCAAAATCATCGTATGTTAGCTCAGAAAATGGGGCATATGATGAAGTGAGAATGGATCTCAAGCCCACTAAAGAAACTAACGTTTCTTCGAATCATGTCAAGAGGGTGGTATGATTTGAGAAAAATAGAGGGAGACTTGTACAATTAAAGAACAAATTGTATAAGGACTTTATTTGAAAATACGTTATTGATTGTCTGTTATGCATTTTTGTAAATAAACGAAAATGGCCAATAATCCTTTCAAACCCCTAATTGAAACAAACAAACTGACTGGATCAAACTTTGAAGATTGGCTTCGTAACCTTAAGATTATCCTTTCGTCTGAAAGAAGACAATATGTGCTTGACATACCGGTGCAAGATGAGCCGGAAGAGGATTCATCTGATGATGAAAAGTTCCAGTACTAACAATGGAAGGAAGATGACATGTAAGTGCAATGTCTCATGTTGGCTTCTATGAGCAACGAGTTGCAGAGACAACATGAGACGATCGAGAATGCTGCGTCGATCCTCCTTCATTTGCAAGAGCTGTATGGCACTAGAACTAGGCGAGAAAGATATACTATCTCCAAGGAGCTCTTCAAAGCTCGAATGACTGAAAACTCTGATGTAAGTGCGCACGTTCTTAAAATGATCGGGCTAATTGAAAAATTAGCTGGTCTGGGCGTGGCACTTGACAATGAGCTTTTTATGGATTTGGTCCTACAGTCATTGCCTAACTCTTATGATCAATTTTTGATCAATTTCAACATGAACCAACTTGAAGCAAAGCTTTCTGAGCTGTTGAACATGTTGAAGACTGCTGAAAGCACCATCAAGAAGGATAAACTGGTGCTTCTTATGAATTCTTCATCAAAAGCCAAAAAGGGCAACAAGAAGAAGAATAAGACTAAGAGGCTGAAAGGTAATGGTGGTGTAACGAAGGGTAAGAAGTCCAAGTCTAAAAAGTCTGATAAGTGCTTCAAATGTGGGAAAGTTAGGCACTGGCAAAGGAACTGCAAAGAGCCTCCGGCTCAAGGTATGTTCTTTGTTGAAGTTAACTTCACTGTTAACGATTCTTCTTGGGTTTTTTGACATTGGATGCGGTGTTCATATCTGCAATGATTTGCAGGTGATGAAAAGAACCAAAGAGCTAAGTAGAGGAGATATGACCCTGCGGATGGGGAATGGAGCATTGGTTGCTGCCAAAGCCGTGGGGACAATCTACTTAGAGTTAGGAGATAGGAAATTAGTTTTACATTCCGTTTATTTTGTTCCAGAAATAATAAAAAATATTATCTCGATTCCGGTTTTGGATAGAGAAGGATATTGTTTTGAGATTTGTAATAAAAGTTTGCTTTTGTTTTATAAATCGTCTCTTGTTATGGAATCGAAAATGAAGGATGAAATGTATACTATATCCCCAATAATTTCCAATCTCAATATTCAACAAAGTAACAAACGTAAACAAGATAATCAAGTAAACGCACAAATGTGGCACGAAAGACTTGGACATATTTCCAAAGAACGAATTCGAACAATGGAAAAACATTTAGGTGTAAATGACTTAGATCAATTGTCAAGTTGCGAATCATGTCTTAAAGGAAAAATGACCAGGTTACCATTTTCGGGGAAAGCGGAATGAGGCACAAAACCATTGGACTTGGTCCATACGGACGTGTGTGGGCCCATGAGTGTGAGCACTCATGGTAGCCAAAGCTACTTCATAACTTTTACCGATGATTATTCACGGTATGGTTACTTATATCTTACGAGTTATAAATCTAAATCCTTTGAGAAGTTTAAGGAGTTCAGAAATGAAGTAGAGAAACAACTTGGTAGAAGTATTAAGGCTCTTCGATCGGATCGAGGAGGAGAATACTTGTCTACCGAGTTTCTTGATTATCTTAGAGAGAATGGAATTCTCTCACAGTGGACACCGCCCGGCACGCCTCAACATAACGGGGTAGCCGAAAATAGGAATCGAACATTGCTAGATATGGTTCGATCCATGATGGGTTTCACTAAAGTTCCTAAGTCCATGTGGGGCTATGCTCTTGAAACGGCTATCTATCTATTAAATAGATTGCCTAGCAAGGCGGTGCCCAATACCCCATATGAAAGTTGGTGTGGAAAGACGCCCTCATATAATCATTTGAGAATATGGGGGTGTCCAGCTTATGTAAAGCACTTAGTGGGAGACAAAGTCCACTTTGTGCTATTATTTCGAGAAACGCCAATTTCTTGGAGAGGGGTCACCTTCTAGATAGGAAAGGCGAGGCTGTAGAACTTGATGAGGTCCATGAGAATGGATCAAGTTAAGAGATACAAATTAACCCACCCGACATCAACGAGGCTACATCAGAGGCACCCACTGAAAACACACAACCTTTGAGGAGATCAAAGAGGATCCCAAAGGAGCCTGAAAGATGGCTAGGCCTATTGCAAGAGGAGGGCACTCAAGATCCTCCTCTAGACTCTAATCCGAAGAGTTTTAAGAGTGCAATGTCTGACATTGATTCGAGAAGATGGCTAGAGGCCATGACATCCAAAATGGACTCCATGTACTCCAACAAGGTATGGACCTTGGTTGACCCACTTGAGGGCATCAAGCCCATTGGCTGTAAGTGGGTCTACAAGCGAAAGCTTGGAGTCGATGGAGAGGTAGTCACCTATAAGGCTCGCCTCGTGGCAAAAGGATTTACTCAAAGACAAAGGATTGACTATGAGGAAACCTTCTCGCCAGTAGCTATGCTTAAATCCATTAGGATTATGCTTGCAATATCTGCATATTTTGATTATGAAATATGGCAGATGGATGTAAAGACTGCATTCCTCAATGGAAAAATTGAGGAAGAGATTTACATGCAACAGCCAGAGGGCTTTACATCCAAAGGGAGCGAACACCAAGTGTGTAAACTCCAAAGGTCCATCTATGGACTTAAGCAAGCTTCTTGAAGTTGGAACAAACATTTTGACACTGTCATACAAGAGTATGGATACGTTCAAAACGTTGAAGAGGCATGTGTGTATAAGAAAGACAGTGGGAGCGCAGTCACGTTCATCATACTTTATGTCGATGACATACTACTAATTGGAAATGATGTAGGGATGATGCAGTCAACTAAAGTATGGTTCTCTAATAAATTCTTCATGAAAGATATGGGAGAGGTGTCCTACATACTCGGTATGAAGATCTATAGGGATAGATCGAATAGGATGCTAGGTCTCTCCCAATCTGCATATGTCGATCGCGTACTCAAAAGATTTGAAATGGAAGAGTCCAATAAGGGATTCTTGCCAATAGGACATGGCATCACACTTTCCAAGTCTATGTGCCCAAAGACTGAGGAAGAAAGAGTGAAAATGTCCAAAACTCCCTATGCTTATGCTATAGGTAGTATAATGTACGCGATGATATGCACAAGACCCGATGTAGCTTATGCATTGAGTGCGTGCAGTCGATATCAAGCGAATCCAGGCATGGCACACTGGAGTTCGGTGAGAACAATCCTTAAATATCTAAGGAGAACTCAGGAATTGTTCTTGATATACGGACGAGGACAATTGGGATTAGAGGGGTTTACTGATTCGAGTTTCCAATCTGACAAGGATGACTCGAAGTTGGTCTCTGGGTTTGTATTTCTGCTTAATGGCGGAGCGGTTAGCTGGAAGAGTTCCAAGCAAGCAACCATAGCCGAATCCACCACTGAAGCAGAATTCATTGTAGTAAATGAGGCTGCAAAAGAAGCTGTTTGGATGAGGAACTTCGTCCAAGAATTGGGTGTCGTTCCATCCGTTGGGGATCCAGTAACGGTATATTGTGATAACAACGAGTCTATTGCGCAAGCAAAAAAGCTGGGGTCTCATCAGAAATCAAAACATGTTCTGAGGAAATTCCGATTCATACGAGAAATCATTGGAACAGGCGACGTGCGAATGGAGCGCGTGGATACAGCGGACAACATAGCGGACCCACTCACCAAACCCCTTAGCCAAAAAGTATTTGAAGGACATCTGGGAAGAATGGGCCTTAAGAACATGGGCAATTGGCGCTAGGGCAAGTGGGAGATTGTTAGAGTTAGTGCCCGGCGCACCAATTATTGGGCGCCATTCTTTGTAATAGTAACTCTAGAGTTGAACAATCGTTTTCTTATAAATAAAGTCAATCTCTTTTTTATGTGTGGCATGTCTTTATTCTTAAATTAGTTTTTACTTTGGCTTAGAATAAAGTCCCGAAGGATCACACATAGCTATGGGACATCATTGCACATTGGGTGTGGCAATGATGGAATATGTCTCGAAGGCTGTGATCTTTAAACATTGTTCCAAGTCGTGAAAGGGTTCATCGAGATAAAGGGATATCGATGGAACCCAAAAGACTTGCTCATATGATGCATACTCTAGTAGAAGTGTATCTCGTTCCATAGATACTGGCACGGTGAAAGCCAATGCATATATGAGGGTTGCCATTGTGGTAATGGGCGAATTGAACAACCCTATGGAAGTTCCTGAAATGGATTCCCAGTCGAATGTGGAACTTCCAGTTGTCTTGTAGTATAAGAGTAATCCTTATGGACCTAAGATTCCATTGGATGTTTATGCATAACCGCACATGTTTTTGATTTGTTACATGATCACTTTAGATGATCGAATATGGGCAAACTCAGACATGCACTTCTTACATAGTAAGGCACGTGAGAATCAAGAGGAATCTATCTCTGACATTAGCCAGTCGGTTAATCTCCTATGGTTACATAGTGAATCGACTTAAGGAATCTTCGGCCGAAGTATGATATCTAAAGAGGCGTAGGGTTTTCTCGTTTAGATAGTCGAAGTCGATTTCACATAACGTGGGAAACATAGTATTGAATTAATAGAGCTTCGACCTTAGCCAATGCTCTAGATTCAATCGGGAGATTAGATAGAGAGATCTTACTTATGCGAGGATCAAGATCGCAAAAGGCGTATCTTTACTTTCGTTTTATCTAAGTCTTCGGGACCCTATGCTAGGTGGGCAACCGCGATTTGTAAGTGCCGAGAATTAGCTTGGTGACTAATTCGAGGCTTGATTAAATCAAAGGATTGATTTAATCTAGTACTTTCCATTTTAGGAAGGTACACTAGCACTATAGGAAGGTGTACTTACTACTAGATAGAAACGAGCCTAAGGGGTCACACACTAACTCGAGAGAGTCACTGCTTGAATAGATGTGATTAATCAATTTCGAGGAAATTGAGGGAATTAGGAAAGTGTGGTACTTTCCTAATATGGAATATAAATTAATTGAAGGATTCAATTAATTTTACTCTTTTAATTAATCTTGTAGAATTAATTAAATTAATGGACCTAGTAGAGTCCAACTATTTTATTTAATTGGGTGGAGCCCAAGTTAAATAAATAAATGTTGGAATTAGTTGGTTGGATTTAATTTGACTTGGATTAAATTGATGGGTTGCACCTATAATTAAATTGAGAAGTCAAAATTAAATCCTAAAGTCCAATTAAATGGAGTTGACCGATTTGTGAGTGTAAATAAGGGAGGGGGCGATTTTATGTGTGGTGGAAGAGGAAAAGAGTTTTCCCCTCCTCCAAATCTTCATAGGATAAGGATTACTAGAGAGTTTGGGAGAAAGGAAGTTTCCTTTTCCTAATAGGACTCTAGGTAATCTTCACCGATAAATAAGAGATGAAGGAGACTAAAATAAATGATGAAAAAGCTGATAAATCCGCCTGCCCCCCCCCCCCCCTATATCTTAGACCTAAAATCAGCCACCTTTCTCCTCTTTCCAACAAGACGTCGTTCTATTCATGTGTTGAATTAAACGACTTAGAAAATATTCCTACCTTTCACAAAATCAAGCCTAAGTTAAGCTTAGAATAGTTTTGTTGTCTAGCACGCAAGACAAGACGATTGGTGACTTGAACGAGGTGTGGATACATCTTAGAGGTGCGACGCTTGGAGCACTCTAAACCGGGAGATACGAAAAACGAAGGACAATTTCTCACCCAAGGGAAATTGTGTGGATTTGCACCACAGGGTTGCTGAGATCCAAAGTACGAGGTGAAACAAAATTTTCGAAAGGTATAATTTCATTTACCTCCTTATCAAATTCGATCGAACTAATTTCATATTCCTATTTTCGGGTGGTTGTACGTTTATTTTTGTAAAATTTTAATTTCCGCTGCCACGAGCCACCCGAGGGAATGAGTTAACCCAACAAAAGGTCCTAAAGAGATATAGGATGGAGGATTCTAAGAAAGGGTTCCTGCCAATGAGGCATGGGATACATCTCTCAAAATCTATGTGTCCTCAAAGTGAGGAAGATAGAAAGGAAATGACCACTATACCCTATGCATCAGCAGTGGGTAGCCTGATGTACGTAATGTTGTATACTAGACCTGACATTGCTTATTCAGTAAGTGTTGTTAGTCGATTTCAAGCAAACCCAGGCAAAGAACATTGGATAGCTATGAAGAATATCCTAAAGTATCTGAAGAGAACCAATGATATGATTCTCATCTATGGGAGTGGTACCCTGAGAGTGGATGGGTACACTAATTCGGATTTTCAATCTGATGTCGATGACCAGAAATCCACCTCAGGATTCGTATTCACCCTCAATGGTGGGGCAGTGACATGAAAAATTTCGAAACAAAGCACAACCGCGGATTCTACTACAGAGGCTGAATACATAGCTTCCTCTGGGGCAGCTAAAGAGGCTGTTTGGATAAGAAAGTTCATAAAAGAACTTCAAGTGGTTCCTAGCATAAAGCTCTCGTTGCCACTTTACGGTGACAACACTGGAGCAATAGCGCAAGCAAAGGAACCTAGGTCTCACAACAAGTCCAAACACATCGAGAGGAGATATCACATCATAAGAGAGATCGTTGCACGAGGAGAAATATCTGTTCAGAAAATAGCCACAGTTGACAATGTCGCTGATCCATTGACAAAGCCATTAGCACAGGTGGTGCTAGAAAAACATCTCGAAGGGATGGATATGAAATACCATAGCAAATGGCATTGAGTTCAAGTGGGAGATTGTTAGAGAGTATGCCCTCAAATGCCATAAAGAGGATAGATTTATAAGGCATTGACTTGTAACTAAACAATATCCTTTTATTATATATAAAGCATTATCTTTTTGTTTTCTTATAGGCATTTGTAAGATGTTAATAAATGACGTAAAGTCCTTGGGAATGAAGGTAAACCTTCTACTTTTATGGGATAGGAAGAATGGCACTAGAAGGGTTTGATCCTCATTATCTAAATAGAGTTCGCAAGTCTAAGAAAGTATTTGACTAGACATCAATACAGAACAAGGACTTGCATGATATAAGTTTCGACAGAGAAAGTGTCAGTCGAACACTTTGGGAATGATAGTGGGAACTTATGTCATGGATGCATAAGTTGGACTAATATGTTCGAACACGGCTTGCATCAGTTTCATCACATGGGTATTCACTCACTGACAGTCAATGATGAAACTGATAAGTTGTGATAAGTACGTGTGAACCTTAGACCTGAGGAATGGAGTTGAAGATGTACTTGTGACATCAATTCTGTCATTAGAGTAGTTAGATCCAAATCACCCTTTGGTGGGATCGACCTCGAAGTGCGACTTGATGGGCAAGTAGCATTGTTAAATGATTAGCAAAATGGGATTTACTCTCTCATAAGTGAACAAGCTAAATATCCTATGCAGTCATGAATGAGTGAGGTTTAAAGTATTTGGCCAAAGCATAAAATGACCTCGACTCATTATGAGCTAAGCATATGGTCAAGTCATGTGAGTTTGACTAGAACCATGACTCTCACTTGACTGGGATATAAGAATAAAAGGTTTATACTCGTACGGTATTCCCAGCGTTTATGGTTTGGAATGATCTTATTCATTCATTCTCAATTGGGATACGAAGTGAGCCACGTGACTGGCTAGGTGTTACTCACATCCTTTTGGTTTCCTCCAAATTGTCTTTTAAGACGAACCTAAAGAGCCGCGCTTAAAGGAAGTGTAAAAGGAAAATCATGGAAAATACTTAAGAGAATTTTCGGTATTAGATATCGAGATTAATTAATTAATTATTAGATAATTTTATTAATTAATTAAGTTAATGAATTAATTAATTTCTTAGAGGAATCTAATTATAAAATTAACATGGATTTAATTAATTTATTTATTGGATAAATAATATTAATTATTTAATTAATTAAATAAGCATAATAGGGCTAAATCCCGATGGCTTTAGAAGCCATAAAGTGGGCGTCCACATGAGGGGGTAATTTAGCCTAGGTTATTGTTTCATTGTAGTATAAATATACTACTTAGAGAAAATTAACCTAAATGAATTAACACACAAAAATTTCTCTCCAAGTAAAACTCTCCATCCTCTTTCTCTCTCTAGCCGTCTCTTAAGAGAAGAAGAAGAAGAAGATTTTCGTTTTTGACTCCGGCGTGGCAATTTAGAGACAGCGACGGATTTGCTGTTCAAGAAGGGATTGCAAAGCTGATTCAGAATTCAACATACGCGAGAACGGTAATTGAATTTGAAACCCAATTTAAATTCGAGAAATAGAGATGGGCCACTGGGATTTAAATTTTATTCTTTCGCTGCGTTATTTGTTTTTATGCAAATTTCTCCGAACATGGCTAACAAAATGGATGACATGATTTAATTAAAGATATTTAATTGGATTAAATAAATTAATTAAATCCTATTAACTTATAAGTTAAATTAATTGGAAATTAATTTTTAAGTTGAATTAAATTAATTGGATTAATTTTAATTGAATTAAAGTAATTAATTAAAAGTCAATTGGATTGGACTTGGATTTAATTAATTACACTGGGCTAAGATGGAACGAAGCCTGGAAGCCCATTCTAAAGAGGCCTAGTGGCCGCCCCCTCTTATTCTACCTAGGGGTTTTGTTTACTTGGTATATAAGTTGTTAGTCAGTGTCAGAACTCTACACAAGTTAATTCTGAATCTGACTTTGAGCCAAAAAGAAAACCTAAAGCAAGAGAAAGACAAAATTTCTCACTTCTCTCTCCACCTAGTCGTCGCCGCCATTGTTGTCGGGGAGGAGATCGGAGCTTTTTTGGAGATTTTCTTCCGCATGATAATCTAGAGGTAGGAGTCTGGGGCCGCTGCTGATTATTTGAGTTGTATTGTCAAGAGGTAATTCAATTATCCTCTTTTGTATTTTTTTCTCATTACAAAATAATATCATAAAACCCTGACTTCGATTTATCCGCTAGACCGAATCACAACAGAAGTATCAGAGCCAATATTCGAGGGATTCATGATATTCGATGTATGTTTATGTGTTTTAATTGTTTTAATAGCATAAACATATATTTACATATTGTATGTAACTGGGTAATTTTAATATGCATGTGAATCTATAAAATTAAACTTTGAGTTGAATTGGATTTACCTGGTATAACAAAAATTGAATTGGATTCATAATTTTTTTAAAAGTCATGTTTTTTGGAAAGGGCGTACGCAGCCACGGGAGCAATCTCGTCGCCTCTACCACCCGTGCCGTGCCCAACACAAATTAAGGTTGTGTTGGGCTAAGCCCAACACCTTATGTGTGGCGCTGGACTCGGCCCAATGCACAAAGGAAGCAGTGTGCAGAGCCCAGCGCACAGCATGCATAGCGTTGGGCTCTGCCCAACGCGTTAAATTAGTGCTAGGCTCACAACAGCACTGGGCCGAGCCCAGCGCTAGATAAATAGCGTTAGGCTTCGCTCAGATCGGTCAATGGTGCTGGGCTAGCATTGGGCTTAGCCCAGCGCGGTTAATGGTGCTCGGGCTTGACCTAGCATATTATTTTAATATGCTGGGCTCTGTTATTTAAAATAAAAATGGGCCAGGCCTAGCATAATTAATTATGTCGGGCTTGGCCCAGCAATTTAATTGGGTTATCCAATTGTGAAATAATTAATTATGCGGGTTTTACTCAATTAAACTTTGACCAAACTATTTATCAATTGTGAAACCCTAATTAAATAAAAAAAATTTGTTTCAACTTCTAAATTGGATTTAGTGAATAAAATAAGGGAAAATTATTCAAAAATCCCTAATTAAACTTTAAAATCAGTCCCTAAGTATAATTTTACACCCTCAACTCCCTAATTCATAATATCATTTTGGATTCACTCTCTACCCCCTTAAAAAGATGAAAATGCCCCTTATTTTATTATTTTTTTTATTCACCATCTTCTCTCTTCTCTTTATCTTTTTCCCTTCACCACAAATCCGATTACATAGACTTTTCCGGTGATTGAAGTTGTTCAAAGGTGACACCATTTTGTTCTCCTTGATGAAAGGAACAAATCGAGATCCATATTGACTCTGTTCCGAGTAAAATTTTTATTTTTAGTTTTGAATTTCATACAAACAGCAATTGCGTATATGTAAGGCATGTTCGACGTATATTTAGTGCACAATCGACGTATTTTCAATTGATATTTAACAGTTTTGCGCAATCTTACCAGAAATTCTATAACACATTGTAGGATGCTCGGAATCATAAACCGCTTTTTTATTTTGAAAGTAGACACATAGGGATTTCTAAATAAGTATGTCACATTATCAAGAAACATCTGGTATACAACAGTTTTTGCTTCAAACATAAGATAAAATTTAATGGCAGTTTTGCGCGACTTCACGAGAAAGTTTATAGCGCATTGTAGAATGCACGGAATCATAAATCGTTTTTTTTATTTCAAACTAGACACATAGGGATTTTACAAAATTTATGACATCTTATCAACAACAATTTATTATGAAACAATTTTTTATTCAAACATACGCTAAAATTTTTTTATAGTTTTGTGCAATCTTACGAGAAATTCTATAACGCATTGTAGGATGCTCGAAATCATAAATCGTTATTTTATTTTGAAAATAGACACATAGAGAGTTCTTAATAAAATAGACACATATGTTGATAATTTGTGATTTATGATGAAAAGAGACACATATGTTTAGGATGAAACAGTTTTGTCTACAAACGTAAGCTAAAATTTATCAGCAGTTTTGCGCGACTTCACAAGAAAGTCCATAACGCATTGTACGATGCTCGAAATCATAAACCCTTTTTCTTCTTTCAAAGTAGACACATAGAAATTTCTAAAAATTTATGAATCATTATCAAAAAACATCTAGTATGAAAGAATTGTTTCTTCAAACATAAGTTAAACCTTATAGACAGTTTTGCGCGATTTCACGAAAATGTTCATAACGCAGTGTACAATGCTCGAAATAATAAAATATTTTTTTCTTTTATAATTACACACATAGGGCTCTTTGAAAATGTATGACATATTATCAAGAAATGTCTAAAACCAAATAGTTTTTCTGTCAAATGTAAGCTAAATTTAATATGCATTCATATATCGATATTATGTACTAATACGTTATGTTAAGTCTACCTATACGTCAATTGATAGACAATAATATGTCAATTGACTAGCATTCATACATCAATTGATCGACAATTATGAGTCGATTTCCAAAAAATAATACGTCAATTGACTTGTATTCATATGTCAATATTATGTATTAATATGTCATATTAATTGAACCTATACGTCGATTGATAGATAATAATACGTCAATTGACTAGCATTCATACGTCAATTGATAGACAGTCATACGTCGATTTCAGAAAATAAAACGTCAATTGACTTGCATTCATACGTCAATATTATGCATTCATACGTCAATATTATGCATTAATACGTCATATTAAGTGTACCTATATGTCGATTGATAGACAATAAGACGTCAATTGACTAGAATTCATACGTCCATTGAAATGTACTAATACTTCATATTAAATGTATTATTACGTCAATTTCAAAAAATAATACGTCAATTGACTTGCATTCATAGGTCAATATTAGGTATTAATACGTCATATTAATTGAACATATACGTCGATTGATAGATAATAATACGTCAATTGACTAGCATTCATACGTCAATTAACTAGCATTCATACGTCAAATGATAGACAATCATACGTCAATTTCAGAAAAATAATACACCAATTGACTTGCATTCCTACGTCAATATTATGTATTAATACATCATATTAAGTGTACCTATACGTCGATTGATAGACAATAGTACGTTAATTGACTAGCATTCATACGTCGATTTCAGAAAATAATATGTCAATTGACTTGCATTCATACGTTAATATTATGAATTAATACGTCGACAAGGACCGCCTAAAAATTTCTTAAAATGACCAATTCCATGAATTGATCCACAAGGACCTCCATTAGACTATACATATGTACGTACGTCATTAGACTACAAGTGTATGGCATTAGACTATACACATACGTTGATAGATTATACACGTATGTTATTTTATTAATAATACGTCATCTTAAATGTTGACCTACGGCCTTTATATTTATTAATACATCCTTTTAGTTGTAACAATACACCATTTCATATGTAATAATACTTACCCCTAAACTCTAAACCCTAACCCCTAAACTCTAAACCCTAACCCCTAAACCCTAAATCCTAACCCCTAAACACTAAATCCTAAACAATCATTGCCTTTTGAGACGAACCTAAAGAGTCGCGCTTAAATGAAGTGCAAAAGGAAAACATGGGAAAAAGACTTGAGAGAAATTCGCGGCATTGGATGCCGTAATTAATTAATTAATTATTGGATAATTTAATTAATTAATTAAATTAATGAGTTAATTAATTTCTAGGAGTAATTGAATTATAAATTAATTAGGAATTGAATTAATTGGATTATCAATTTATTTATTGGATAAATAAATTATCCGATTAATTAGTTAGCAAGCAAGGCGAAAGCCCGAAGGCTTCCGAGCCCACTAAGGGGCAGCCAAATAGACGTCCAAATAGGGCTCTTGCATGCTAGTGTTATTGTTTCATAATGATATAAATATATCACAAGGTGAAAAATAACACAAGGCAACTTACATAACTTTCTCTCAAAGAAAACGTCTCCCACCTCTCTCTCTCTCTCTCGCCGTCTTTGACAAGGAAGAAAGGAGGAGTTGTTCATTTTTGATTCCGGCATGACGAATTAGAGACGTTGGAAAATTCGGTGTTAGAGAAAAGGATCACGTTCAAAAACCAACATACGCGAGAACGGTAATTTTTCTATACACAATTAAACACGAGGATTAGAGATGATTCGGGCTTTGGGAATTAAATTTACTTTCCACTGCGTTTTATTCGTATAATTCCCAACAGTGGTATCATAACCAATCTCTGAATTCTCTGTTTAATTGCTTATGTGATTGACTGTTTTTCCGCGTTTTTGAGGCATGCTTTGAACGTATTTTTCATATGAAAATATTCTGAATCTCGCTTCCGTTTCTTCATGAAAGTTGTATTTTAATGAGTTGCAAATCTGGGCATATACATTTTATGAGAATCGGAGAAGTATATCCCCAAGACGAGCGCGACGCAAAAAGCGTGCGCAGTCTGTGGGCTGGGCGCGCTGTGCGCGCAATAGGAGGCCTTTTCGGCCTCCCGTTGCGCACACTGGGTGGGCCCCCAACGCCGTGCCATTTCACGGCGCCGGTCAGAGGGGCTGGCCGGACGCTGGGCATCCGGCCAAGCACGATTAAACCGTGCGCTGGGCGCACGGCATACACCGTGCCATGCGCCCAGCGCACAGACCTGTTTTGGGGCCCGGGTTTTCGTGACTCGGGCCCTAATGGGTCGGGTTATATTTTCCTAAGGTACAAATTTTAATTGAATAGGTGTTTGGACTATTTTAGTTATCCGGGTGGGTCAAAAGGATGATGACCCGGATTTAATTAAAAAGGGGCCCAAATTGTTGTGATTAAAATTGTGGATAATTCAATAAATTAGTTATTAGGCCTAATTAATTAATTTTGAATATGCCAATGGTTGGCAATTTAATTTTGATCAAATTAAGCCCAATATAGTTTTTATTGATCTTTATTTAAATGAAATAATTAATTAATAAACTCTTGGAGAATTTTATTTATTAAGTTATTTATTTAAATAAAGAATTCTCATAAATATGATTATTTTCATATGAATCACTAAAATTTGGAATTTTATTGTGGAAATTAATTAAGTTGGACTAATTAATTTTTATTAATCTCCAACATAAGTGCTTTATTTATCGCGAACATGTATTATGTGATGGTGACATATGTCTATGGGCTTAGGTTGCTTCTTTTGATTATGTATTTCTTTTGATGGGTTGTAAGGGCCGGTTTGAGCCCATTTTATTTTATTTTTAGATTTATGTATAGGTTTTAAATTACCTCTTGTAATAAATAGAAATAGAATAGGCCTTTCAAGATGGAGATCATGCAAAAGAAGAGGAGCTTGGAGCCCACGAAGATTAGCTAGGTTTTTCTTTTTCAATTTTATGATGGCCCATTGGCTTGGGCCCTCTAGATAAAAGCCCATAGACTTGTGTGCAAAGTGAGACGAATTAAATGTTTAGAACATGAATTCTCCCAAATAAAAATTATACTAAGTTAGTAAGGGGCGCTAGGCATCCTTTCCCTCCACTAAACTTGATAGGATCAAGGATTAAATCCATATGTGACATCTTCCCAGTAAGTGGGGGTCATGTATCAAGATTTAGTTCTAGAATTGTATTAAGTGCATTGGATGCCTTAATCGAGACATATTTCACCCCAAATATCGTTAAAGGGTTGCAAGGTGAAATTCAAATGTTAGATTATGAGGAGTTAGTGGGAATGAACTTAGATAGTCCACATTACCAATAAATCGTTAAAGGGTTGCGGTTTTTGTGGATTATGGGATAAATATGATTGAACCGTCTATTTGATAGATTGATGTTTGACATCATTTTAATTAAGTAATGGACCAAATATCGTTAAAGGGTTGCCATCCATTATATTAATTAAAGAACTCAATCCCCACCATGAAGTTTTCAACAACGATCACTTCCGTCTTTTCACAGTGGGAGTGTGAAATTTTGAAAAATGTAATGGGAGCCAAGTTATAAGTCGAAGTCCTTGATTTTAAACTTGGTGTTAGAAATTCAATAATCTAATTAAGTCTGGCTTATTTTCTGCAGTCATTTTGTTTTATCTCTCTCAATCAAAAGCCATGTCTCCCAAACCACTGTCGAAGTTAATGGAAAATACGATTCTCACCGGTCCAAATTACATAGAATGGCTCACTATGCGTAGGATGGTCCTTAGCAGTGAATCCATTGAATATGTATTGGAAATTGGTCATCCTCCCATTCCTAGACCAGAAGAGGGTGATGAAGTTTGCCTAGCTCATTGGGATTGGTGCTGTGACAACCATAGAGCAAGAGTGTACATATTGAGCTCAACGTGCATAGAGCTGCAAAGGTCTCATGATAAGATGGATAATGCAAGAGACATTATCCTTCATTGGATGAATTGTTTGGAGAACGCGGTAGGACCGCCAGATACTTTATTTCAAGGGATCTATTCCGAACTAAAATGACTGAAGGAGAAGATGTTGGAGAACACGTTTTCAAAATGATGACCATGATAGAAAAACTAAAATCTTTAAACTTCTACATGGACCTGCATCTCCAAGTCGATCTTATTCTACAGTCACTCCCAAATTCGTTCTATTATTTCTTCATAAATTTTGGTATGAATGACATTGAGGGATCTTTAGCTGGGCTATTGGAAAAACTCAAGGTTGCTCAGAAACAAATAAAGACGGACAAATGGAACAATCTGATGGCTATTACATTTCCTAAAACATTTGATGGAAAAAGGAATAATGCCCATTTAGAGGAGGGAGCATCCAGTACGACTTGCTACAAGGCACAACGATGGAGGAATAAGAGGGCTAGAAAATAGGACATGTTTATGCTGCGGTGAGCTGGGCCACTGGAGAAGAGACTGTCCTAATATACAAGCAAAAGGTGAATAACTTTATAGTTTGAAACTAATTGCTTTATAATATTCCCTCTTCATCGATTATGATTCAGAAGTTAATACCTTTTGTATAATTGTGTGAATCAGAATCTGGGAAGAAGAACGGAGCTGAGCCCTAATGAGGAGAAGATCAAAGTAGGCAGCGGGCAAGGCGTTGCGGCTACTAAAACAAGATCTGCCTCATTATTTTTTATTCTAGACATATGTTATTTCTGGATATTGTTAAACATTGGTTCAATTTCCGTTTTAGTTAAATAAGGTTACACTTTCGTTTTATCAATGAACAATGCAAGATTTATTATGGTAATAAATTAGTAGGCTTTGTTTCTTTGATAAATGCATTGTGTTACCTTAATGTCAAGAATAAGTGTGTTGTGAATACAATAAAAAGGAAACGTAGTAGGCTTGAAATAAACCAAAGATTAATATGGCACCTTCGACTAGGCCATGCTGGCGAACAAAAGATTCGCAAAATGGAAAAAGATGGGCTAATTGCCCCACTGGGATTGGATCCCTATCCTACTTGTGAATCTTGTCTCAAAGGCAAGATGGCTTGATCGCCCTTCATAGGGAATTTTGAAAGGGCCTCACAAATCTTAGGCTTAGTGCATACTGACGTTTATGGTCCATTTGGAGAAATGGCCAGAGGAGGTTTCCTTTACTTTATCACCTTCACTGATGACCATTCTCGATATGGTCTAGTGTACCTGATGAAGCATAAGTCTGAATCCATTGACAAGTTCAAGGAATTTAAGGCTTTAGTGGAAAATCAAACAAGTCAACGTATAAAAACTCTTCAATCTGATCAAGGAGGAGAATATATGAGTGACGAGTTTAACTTATACCTCAGAGAGAATGGTATAGTATTGCAACTCACACCTCCAGCGACTCCACAGTTGAATGGAGTAGCAGAGCGAAGGAATCGAACCTTATTGGACATGGTTCGCTCCATGCTTAGCTACACTGGTTTACCCATTTCACTGTGGGGTCACGTGCTGTTTACAGCTGCACACATTTTAAAAAGATGTCCGTCCAAGTCCGTTCCTCTGACTCCCTATGAAATGTGTAGACCAACCTGAAGGGGTAAAACCAATCGGGTGTAAATGGATCTACAAGAGAAAGATTGGTGTTGATGGCAAAGTAGACACCTACAAAGCCAGGCTAGTGGAGAAAGGGTATAGTCAAAAGGAAGGAATTGACTACCAAGAAACCTTCTCGCCAGTGGCTATGATCAAATCAATAAGGATTCTACTTGCAATAGCAGCACATCTAGATTATGAAATATGGCAAATGGATGTCAAAACTGCTTTCCTAAATGGATTCCTAGAAAAGGATATCTATATGGAACAACCTAAAGGTTTTGAATCCGAGGAGCATATTCATAAGGTGTGTAAACTTGAGAGATCCATTTATGGACTCAAACAAGCATCTCGTAGCTGGAATCTACGTTTTGATGAGGTTGTCAAAGGATTTGACTTCATCAAAAATGAAGACGAGCCCTGTGTTTACAAGAAGGTCAGTGGGAGCAAGTTGACATTCCTAGTGTTATATGTAGATGACATATTACTCATTAGGAATGACATAGGAATGCCCACCACAACCAAGAAGTGGCTTTCGAGTACATTCTCCATGAAAGACTTGGGAGAAGCGACCTATATTCTAGGGATTCGGATCTATAGAGATCAAACCAATAGAATGATAGGACTTTCTCAAGCCCTTTACTTAGAAAAGGTCCTAAAAAGGTATAGGATGGAAGATTCTAAGAAAGGGTTCCTACCAATGAGACATGGGATACATCTTTCGAAATCTATGTGTCCTCAAAGTGAGGAAGATAGAAAAGAAATGAACATTATACCCTATGCGTCTACTGTGGGCAGCTTGATGTACGCAATGCTCTGTACTAGATCTGACATTGCTTATGCTGTGAGCGTTGTTAGTCGATTTCAAGCAAACCCTGGTAAGGAACATTGGATAGCTGTGAAGAAGATCCTAGAGTATCTGAAAAAAACTAAGGATATGATTCTCACCTATAGAAGTGGGGACCTGAGGGTGGACGGGTACACTGATTCGGATTTCCAATCTGATGTTGATGACCGAAAATCCACCTAAGGATTTGTATTTACTCTAAATGGTGGAGCGGTGACTTGGAAAAGTTCAAAGCAAAGCACAACCGCAGACTCCACCACAGAGGCTGAATACATAGCTGCCTCGGAGGCAGCTAAAGAAGCTGTTTGGATTAGGAAGTTCGTTGAGGAACTTCAAGTGGTTCCTAGCATAAAGCTCTCGTTGCCACTTTATTGTGACAACACCAGAGCTATAGCGCAAGCGAAGGAACCTAGGTCTCACAATAAATCCAAACACATAGAGAGGAGATATCACATCATAAGAGAGATCGTTGAACGAGGTGAAATAGCTGTTCAGAAAATAGCCTCAGCCGACAATGTCGCTGATCCATTGACCAAGCCATTGGCACAGGCAGTGCTGGAAAAACATCTCGAAAAGATGGGTATTAAATACCACAGCAAATGGCATTGAGTGCAAGTGGGAGATTGTTAGAGTATATGCCCTCGAATGCCATAAAGAGGATAGATATATAGGGCATAAACATTGTAACTAAACTATGGTTTTTCTATTAATATAAGGCATTTGATTGTTGTTTTCTTATAGGCATTTATAAGGTGTGAATAAACCACGTAAAGTCCTTGATGACAAGGCGAACCTTCTACCTCCTATGGGGTAGGAGGAAAAGCACTAGAATGGTTTGACCCTTGACATCTAAAAGGGTTCGCAAGTCTAAGAAATATTGATTGGGCATCAATAGTGAATAAAGACTTGTATGATGTAAGTTTCGATAGAGAAAGTGCCAGTCGTACACTATGGAAATGGTAGTGGGAACTTATATCATAGACTTGTCAGTTGGACTGATATGTTCGAACACGGCTCGCATCAGTTCATCACATGGGTAATTCACTTATTGACAGTCAATGATGAAACTGATAAGTAGTGATAGGTACGTGTGAACCTCTGACCTGAGAAATCGAGTTGAAGATGTACTTGTGACATCAAGTCTGTCATTAGAGTAGTTAGATTCAAATCACCTGTTGGTGGAATCGACCTCGAAGTGCGACTTGATGGGCAAGTAGCATTGTTAACTGATTTACAATATGGAATTTATTCTGTCATAAGTGAATGAGTAAAATATCCTATGCGATCATGAATAAATGAGGATGAAAATCTTTGGCCAAAGCATTTAAATACCTCGACTTATTATGAGCTTAGGCATATGGTCAAGTTATATGAGTTTGACTTTAAACCATGACTCTTAGGGGAGGCCAAATAGATGCCCAAATAGGGCTCTTGCATGCTAGTGTTATTGTTTCATAATGATATAAATATATCACAAGGTGAAAAATAACACAAGGCAACTTACATAACTTTCTCTCCAAGAAAAAGTCTCCCACCTCTCTCTCTCTCTCTCTAGCCTTCATTGACAAGGAAGAAAGGAGGAGTTTTTCATTTTTGATTCCGGCGTGATGAATTAGAGACGTTGGCAAATTCTGCGTTAGAGAAAAGGATCACGTTTAGAAATTAACATACGCGAGAACGGTAATTTTTCTATACACAATTAAACACGTGGACTAGAGATGATTCAGGCTTTGGGAATTAAATTTACTTTCCGTTGGTTTGCTCCGTTCAGTTTGTTGGTTTCAAGAATTGTATAAAGAGGATTTTTAGCCATTTTCGTTTATCTACAAAAATGCATAACAGACAATTAATAACGGATTTTCAAATTAAGTCCTTATACAATTTGGTCTTCAATTGTACAAGTCTCCCACTATTTTTCTCAAATCACACCACCCTCTTGACATGATTCGAAGAAACGTTAGTTTCTTTAGTGGGCTTGAGATCTATTCTCACTTCATCATATGCCTCATTTTCTGAGCTAACATAAGATGATTTTGAATATTAGCCTTACCGGACCTTCTATCTTTTCAGATAGTTCTCAAGATGGTTTTCCTCATCTCCCACATGTGCCCCATTTTCTGAGCTAACACATGACGGACGATGTTAGGCTCGACCCATCAAATATCCCATGTATAACCATCAATTTCATTGTGCCCATTTTCTGAGCAAAGCAATGAAACCAACCGATTTTCACGAGGCACCATAGTGCTTAGTAAACACTCACAACCGACCTCGGATCCAATCCACCCCATTTTCTGAGCAAAAGGATTGAACCTTTAGCGGCGTTTCACATGGTGAATACTTATGATGGAAGGCATGATAATAGAATTCCATTCTTACTATCACATAAGCCTAATATTTTCTCAGGAGGGAATTATAACATGCTTATTGGGGGGGGGGTCTCATCAGATTTAATTATCTTGTTTTAATTATCTATCCTATGCATGCATTACATCATATAATCATCATAGACAGATTAATAAAACATCCACAAAGCGGTAAAATTGAGGATGAACCACCTCCGCCCTAACCTAGTAACCCACTCGAGCTAAAGTGGGTTTGGATATTCTAGAAAGTAAAAACAACCTAGACTATTACAATGGTATCGCCTCAGCATACAAGTCTTCAAGTCTTGGCTTCGTCTCCTTGCTCCGTCTACGATTACATAGAATACCAAAAATTACTAATCTACCATACGAAAAGGAAAGAGCCAAACCGGCTATTATTTACAACTCTAGATTAATTACATACATCGAAAACCAACACTATGACTAGGCTCGTGGTTCATTCCCTTATCACATAAACATGCCAAGCAACAAACATATATGCGATAACGTAAATTTTACCCATTCATCATTCAAACTAGATTGCAAATATCATTGGGATAAGTTCGATATTGATTTCTAAAACATTTCTCAGAGTTTATAAGTCTAAAACATCATAGGCAAGGTCTTTGGGTCACCCACCTTCAGAAATTACAAAGAAAGGACCACGCATGAGCGTGGTCATACGCGCGCCTGGGCGTGGGTTACCCCACGCCTGTGCGCCTCGTGCAGCAGCTATTGTTGTTCGCGATTTTCAAATCCATTTTTCGCACGTTCGTGATTTTTTTAAGTTTCGATTAACGAATCTGAATTCTCCTAAGGTCTGAGTTTTATTACTTGATGATTAAACCTTCAGTTCAGCCATCTCGCAACACCCCACCAAAGGTGATTTTATAGAACTAAATCAAAACTTTCGAAAACAATCATATACCCAAATTTCATATTTCATGATTTTTAAAACCAACGACTTTTAAACATTAAAATGGCAAAAATCAAACAACTTCCCAAATCAAAATCAATCCTAGTCTTTTTGATGAACATATTGATTATCATGCTTTCGATTTTACAATTAAAACGTAAAAACAAACATGCATAATCACATAAAAATTCATTCGAGCCAAACCATGGCTCTAATACCACTGTTGGGTTGACTCATTCCCTCGGGTGGCTCGTGGCAGCGGAAATTAAAATTTTACAAGAGTCAACGTACAACCACCCGAAAACAGGAATATGGAGTTTGTTCGATCGAATTTGATAAGGAGGTATGCGAAATTATACCTTTCGAAAATTTTGTTTCACCTCGTACTTTGGATCTCAGCAACCTTGTGGTGCAAATCCTCACAATTTCCCTTGGGCGAGAAATCGCCCGTCGTTTTTCATATCTCCCGGTTTAGAGTGCTCCAAGCGTCGCACCTCTAACATTTATCCACACGTCGTTCAAGTCACCAATCGTCTTGCCTTGCGTGCTAGACAACAAAACGATTCTAAGCTTAATTTAGGCTTGATTATGTGAAGGGTAGGAATATTTTCTAAGTCGTTTAATTCAACACATGAATAGAACGACGTCTTGTTGGAAAGAGGAGAAGAAGGTGGCCGATTTTAGTAGGCTAGGGAGGGGCGGATTTTTCCAGCAATTATAATCATTAATTTTAGTCTCCTTCATCTCTTATTGATAAGTGAAGATTACCTAGAGTCCAATTAGGAAAAGGAAGCTTCCTTTCTCCAAAACTCTCTAGTAATCCTCATCCTATGAGGTGATAAGTCAAACAACTTTTCAATGATGAAGACTTGGATGACGGGAAAACTCTTTTCCTCCTCCACCACATAAAGAACGCCCCCTCCCTTATTTTTACTCATAAAAATCGGTCATCTCAAATCAATTGGATCTTAGGATTTAATTTTGACTTCTCAATTTAATTATAGGCTTAACCCATCAATTAAATACAAGTCAAATTAAGTCCAACCAACTAATTCCAACATTTATTTATTTAACTTGGGGTCCACCCAATTAAATAAAATACTTGGACTCTACTAGGTCCATTAATTTAGTTAATTCTACAGGATTAATTAAAAGAGTAAAATTAATTGAATCCTTCAATTAATTTATATTCCATATTAGGAAAGTACCACACTTTCCTAATTCCCTCAATTTCCTCGAAATTGATTAATCACATCTATTCAAGCAGTGACTCTCTCGAGTTAGTGTGTGACCCCTCAGGCTCGTTTCTATCTAGTAGTAAGTACACCTTCCCACAGTGCTAGTGTACCTTCCTAAAATGGAAAGCACTAGATTAAATCAATCCTTTGATTTAATCATGCCTCGAATTAGTCACCAAGCTAATTCTCGGCACTTACAAATTGCGGTTGCCCACCTAGCTTAGGGTCCCGAAGACCTAGATAAAACGAAAGTAAAGATACGCCTTTTGCGATCTTGATCCTCACATAAGTAAGATCCCTTTATCTAATCTCCAGATTGAATTTAGAGCAGTGGCGAAGGTCGAAGCTCTATTAATTCAATACTATGTTTCCCACGTTATGTGAAATCGACTTCGACTATCTAAACGAGGAAACCATATGCCTCTTTAGATATCATACTTCGGCCAAAGATTCCTTAAGTCGATTTACTATGTAACCATAGGAGATTAACCGACTGGCTAATGTCAGAGATAGATTCCTCTTGATTCTCACGTGCCTTACTACGTAAGACGTGCATGTTTGAGTTTGCCCATATTCGATCATCTATAGTGATCATGTAACAAATCAAGAACATGCACGGTTACACATAAGACATCCAATGGAATCTTAGGTCCATAAGGATTACTCTTATACTACAAGACCACTGGAAGTTCCACATTCGACTGGGAATCCATTTTAGGAACTTCCATGGGGTTGTTCAGTTCGCCCATTACTAGAATGGCAACCCTCATATATGCATTGGCTTTCACCGTGCCAGTATCTGTGGAACGAGATACACTTTTCCCAGAGTATGCATCATATGAGCAAGTCTTTTGGGTTGCATCGATATCCCTTTATCTCGATGAACCCTTTTACGACTTGGAACAATGTTTAAAGATCACAGCCTTTGAGACATATTCCATTATTGCCACACCCAATGTGCAATGATGTCCCATAGCTATGTGTGATCCTTCGGGACTTTATTCTAACCCAAAGTAAAAACTAATTGAAGAATAAAGACATGCCACACATATAAAAGAGATTGACTTTATTTATAAGAAAACAATTGTTCAACTCTAGAGTTACTATTACAAAGAATGGCGCCCAATAATTGGTGCGCTGGGCACTAACTCTAACATGGAATCCCAGTCGAATCTAGAACTTCCAGTGGTCTTGTAGTATAAGAGTAATCCTTAAAACCTGAGGTTCCATTGGATGTCTTATACACAATCGAACATATCTTGATTTGTTACATGATTACTTAGATGATCACAAATGGGCAAAATCAGACATGGGTTGATTGTGTATGAAGGCACATGAGAATCAAGATGGGATCTATCTCTGACATTAGTCTTGTTAGTAAATCTCCTATGTTTACATAGTGAATCGACTTTAGGAATCTTTGGCCGAAGTATGATATCTAAAGAGGCGTAGGGTTTTCTCATTTAGATGGTCGAAAGTCGATCTCACCGTATTTGAGAAAACATAGTTATTGAATTAATAGAGCTTCGACCTTGGCCACTGCTCTAGATTCAATCGGGAGATTAGATGGAGGGATCTTACTTATACAAGGATCAAGATCACAAAAGGCGTATCTTTATCTTCATCTTTGTCTAGGTGTTCGTGGCCCGTTGCTAGACAGTAACCATGATTTATAAGTGTCGAGAATTAATATGGTGATTAATTCGAGGCTTGATTAAATCAAAGGAATGATGTAATCTAGTGCTTTCTATTTTAGGAAAACACACTAGCACTTTGGAAAAGTGTACTAACTACTAGATAGTAGACTAGCCTAAGGGGTCACACACTTAACTCGTGAGAGACACTGCTTATATGATGTGATTAATCAATTTGAGGAAATTGAGGAAGTTAGGCAAGTCTAGTCCTTTCCTAATATGGAATATGAATTAATTGAGGGGATTCAATTAATTCGACTATTTTAATTATTCTTGTAGAATTAATTAAATTAATGAACCTAGTAGAGTCCAAGTATTTTATTAAGTTGGGCTTGGTCCAAGTTAAATAAATAAGTCAATTGGAATAAGTAAATATAGTTAAACGGGTTTTAATTATATGAGAATATTTAATTGATGGGTTTAGCCCATAATTAAATATGGAGTCAAGAATTAATTCTTGGACTCCAAATAAGGATGATGGCCGATTTTTGGGGCCCTTGGTAGCTGGATTCAAAATCTAGGTGAAGAAGGAAAGGGTTTTCTTCTTCTCCAAGTCTTGCAGTTGAATAAGGACTCTAGGGTTCCTATTCTATATATATGTGAGTGCAAGACTAAAACCCTAAGCTTCCTAAGTGCAAAATTCGAACCCCAGCTGGAAAATTGAGAGAGAATTTTCCTTATCATCCTTAAGCCAAAAATCGCCCCCTTCCCTTATTCCAATACGACGTCGTTTTGTTCATGTGTCATAATCAACCCTAGGTTTTAGGCTTAGACCTATTTCGTTGGCTAGCACCAATAACAAAGTAGGTGGTGACTTGAACGAGGTGTGGATACATCTTAGAGGTGCGACGTTTGGAGCACTAAAATCGGAGATACAATCGACGGGCGATTTCCTCCAAGAAATCGTGTGGAATTGCACCACATGGTTGAAAAGATCCACAATTATTGCTGTGAGAATCTAATCAAGAGGTAAAATTCTCGCAACTTTCTCTATAGTAAAATTGAGCGCACCATTATTCCTGTTTCGGGTGGTTATACGTTTAAATTTTAAATTCTGCTGCCACGAGCCACCCGGGGAATAGAACCCAACCCAACAGTGGTATCAGAGCCATGGTTGGCTCAATTAAGCTATATTATGTGTTAGCATGTTTTATTTATGCGTATGTAAATTGGTGCATGTTACAAATATATTCGTCGTTTAGAATAATTGATTTTTTGATTGGGATATAATTGATAGTTTTGTGAAAACATTTTTGGTTTTGAAAATTCAATTGGAAAAGATGAATCTTGGGTGTGTGTGGATTTATTTGGATGATGAAGGATGATTATGGAATCACCGGTGGTAGGACGTCTCTAGATAATCTGGTCGGAGGCTCAATTGTCGAGTGATTATGCCTATGACGAGGTGGGATTGAATTCGTCCATCATTAACTGAATGAATCACTCATGGATAAAAAAGGGAGAAATCCCGTACAGCAACAAGGGTTGTCGCTCGCGCCCAGGCGCAGGGTGACTGGCGCCCAGGCGCCGGCAGGAGAGACTTGGTGGCTTTGCCTCTACCGGTGGCGCCTGGGTGCGGTCTTGTTAGCACTTAGGCGCCGCCAGGTCGGCGCTTGGGCGTGGTTCTGCCGGCACTCGTGCGTTGTCAGCAGACTCGGATCGAAAAAAATTTCTCGTTTTTGATGCCGAAAGGTCGGGTAACCCAAGAACCTGACCCCAGTTAATTGTTTTAAAAACCTATAATTTCTAAAAAGGGTTTTGGAAATTGAAAATCAATATTATCCCGATGAAATTTGCAATTTTGTTTAGACGACGGATGGGTAAATTTTGGATATCGCATATATATGTTTGTTGCTTGGCATACCTGTGTGATGGGGATGAACCACGAGCCTAGTCTATGTTTTTTGATTTTCATTGTATGTAATATTATAGAGTTGTAAAAATAGCCGGTTTGGCTTTTACTTTTCTATTAAGTAGATTAGTAGTAGATGATAGACTATGTAATCGAAGACGGAGCGAGAAGACTAAGCCAAGACTTGAAGACTTGTATGTTGTGGTGGAACCCATTGTAACAGTCTGGTTGTCTTTACTTTCTAGAATGTCCTGGCCCACTTTGGCTCAGTGGGTTAGTAGTTTAGGGATCGAGGTGGTTCATCCTCGATTTACCGCTTTATGGGATGTTTATTTATCTTTCCGATACGATATGTGATGTGTTGTGAGATGCATGCATAGGATAGATAACTAAACAAGATAATAGTAAAATTGATGAGACCTGCATATATGCAATGGAATACCCTCCTTGAAACATATTAAGCTAATGTGGGAATAGAATTGAAGTTCTCTTTCCATTCCTTCCATCATAAGTAATTTCCATGTGATATGCCGCTGAAGTTCAAATCCATTTGCTCAGAAAATGGGGTGGGTTGAACCTAAGAAAGGCTGTGAGCATTACTAAGCATTTGATGCCCTATGGGATCATTATTTTCATTAATTAGCTCAGAAAATGGGGGTAATGGAATTGATAATTGACCACGGGATATTTGATGGGTCGAGCCTAACATCGACTACCATGTGTTAGCTCAGAAAATGGGGCATATGATGAAGTTTGGATAGATCTCAAACCCACTAAAGAATTAACTATTCTTCGAATCACACCAAGAGGATGGTGGGATTTGGAAAAATAGTGGGAGACTTGTACAATTAAAGACCAAATTGTATAAGAACTTTATTTGAAAATACGTTACTTATCGTCTGCCTCGTACATTTTGTAGATAACACGATATGTCTAATCCATTCAAAACAATTCTCGAAACAAACAAACTAACCGGTCCTAACTTTGAAGATTGGTTTCGTAACCTTAAGATTATCCTTTTGTCTGAGAAAAGGGAGTATGTCCTTGATATACCAGTGAAAGAAGAGCCAGAAGAGGATTCATCTGATGATGAGAAATTCCAGTACCAGCAATGGAAGGAAGATGACATGCACGTGCGATGTCTCATGTTGGCCTCAATGAGCAATGAATTGCAAAGACGACACAAGACGATCGAGAACTCTGCATCGATTCTTCTCCATTTGCAAGAGTTGTATGGTACTAAATCTAGGAAAGAGAGATTTGCAATCTCAAGGGAGCTTTTAGGGCTCCCATGACAGATGGCTCTGATGTAAGTACGCACGTGCTCAAGATGATAGGGCTGATGTCTATGGACTTGGTCCTACAGTCACTCCCTAGTTCTTATGACCAATTTGTGGTCAACTTCAACATGAATCAACTTGAAGCTAAGCTTCCTGAGTTGTTGAGCATGCTGAAGACGGCTGAAAGCACTATAAAGAGAGACAAGCCGGTGCTTCCTATGAATTCATCTTCTAAACCTAAGAAGGGTAACAAGAAGAAGAACAAGACTAAGAAACTAAAAGGCAAAGGAGGAATCAAGAAGGGTAAGAAAGCTAAATCAGATAAATGCTTCAAATGTGGGAAGACTGGGCACTGGCAAAGGAACTGCAAAGAGCCATCGGCTCAAGGTACGTTCTTTGTTGAAGTTAACTTTTTGGTTAACGATTCTTCTTGGATTCTAGACACTTGCAGGAAATGACAAGAATCAAGGAACTAAGTAGAGGAGACATGACCCTACGGATGGGAAATGGAGCACGGGTTGCTGCCAAAGCCATAGGGACGATCTACTTAGGGATAGGAGATAGAAATTTAGTATTAAATTCTGTTTATTTTGTTCCTGAAATAATAAAAAAACATTATCTCGATTCTGGTTTTGGATCGAGAGGGTTATTATTTTGAGATTCGTAATAAAAATTTATTTTTATCTTATGAATCGTCTCTTATTATGGAATCAAAACTGCAAGATGGAGCTTATACTATTTTCCCAACAATTTCTAATCTCAATATTCAACAAAGAAATAAACGTGAACGAGATAATCAAGAAAATGCACTAATGTGGCACGAGAGACTAGGTCATATCTCCAAAGAAAGAATTCGAAGCTTGGCAACTAATTTAGGCCTCCAAAACTTAGATGAATTGACAAGTGGCGAATTGTGTCTTAAAGGGAAAATTACCAAGTTTCCGTTTTCGGGTAAAGTGGAATGAGCCACAAGTCCATTGGATTTGATCCATACAAATGTGTGCGGCCCTATGAGCATAAATGCTCGAGGAGGGTTTAGCTACTTCATAAACTTCACCGACGATCACACTCGGTATGGTTACGAATATCTGATGAGATATAAATCTGAATCCTTTCAAAAATTGAAGGAGTTTAGATATGAGGTAGAGAAGTAACTTGGAAAAAGTATCAAAGCTCTAAGATCTAATCAGGGAGGGGAATACTTGTCTTTCGAGTTCATTGATTATCTTAATGAGAATGGGATTCTCTCAAAGTGGACTCCGCCAAGCATGCCTCAACATAACGGGGAAGCCGAGCAAAGGAATCGAACATTGTTAGATATGGTTCGATACATGATGAGTTTCACTGAAGTTCCTAAGTCCATGTGGGGCTATGCGCTTGAAACGGAAACCTATCTGTTGAATAGGGCGTGGTCCATGGCTGTGCCCAAGACCCCATATAACACTTGGTGTGGAAAGTCACCCTCGTATGCTCACTTAAGAATATGGGGGTGCCCCACTTATGTAAAGCATTTAGTGGGAGACAAATTGGATCCCAAATCCTCTTTGTGTTATTTTGTAGGGTATCCAAAGGAAACTATTGGATACTATTTCTACAATCATGTGGAACAAAAGGTGATTGTTTCAAGAAATGCAAATTTCCTAGAAAAAGGATTCCTTTTAGATAGGAAAGGCGAGGCTGTAGAGCTTGATGAGATGAATCAAAGTGATTCAAATCAAGGAGTACAAAATAACCCACCTAACACCAATGAAGCTGATTCTGATATACCTATGGAGAACACACAACCCTTGAGGAGATCTAAAAGAGTTCCAAAGGCACCTGCAAGATGGCTTGGCCGGTTGGAAGAAAAGAACTCAGAAGATCCTCCCTTAGACTCTGATCCAAAGAGTTAGAAGGAAGCAATGTCTGATATTGATTCGGGAAAATGGCTTGAAGTCATGAAGTCTGAAATGGACTCCAACAAGGTATGGACCTTGGTGGACCCACCTGAGGGCGTGAAGCCCATTGGCTGTAAGTGGGTCTATAAGCGGAAGCTTGGAGTCAATGGAGAGGTGGCTACCTATAAAGCACGCCTTGTGGTAAAAGGATTCACTCAGAGGTAAGGCATTAACTATGAGGAAACCTTCTCGCCAGTGGCGATGCTGAAATCTATTAAGATTCTGCTTGCTAAATCTGCATTTCTCGATTTCGAGATCTGGCAGATGGATGTAAAGACTGCATTACTCAATGGAGAGATTGAGGAAGATATATGCATGCAATAGCCAGGGGGCTTTATATCCGAAACGAGCGAACACAAAGTGTGTAAGCTCCAAAGGTCCATTTATGGATTAAAGCAAGCTTCCCGAAGCTGGAATATACGGTTTGACACTGTCATACAGGAGTATGGATATGTGCAAAATGTTGAAGATGCTTGTGTGTACAAGAAGGTTAGTGGGAGCGCGGTTACGTTTCTCATACTTTATGTTGATGATATTCTTTTGATCGAAAACGATATTGGAATGATAAAGTCAACTAAAGTACGGTTGTCTAAACAATTTTTCATGAAGGATATGGGAGAGGCATCCTACGTACTTGGTATGAAGATATACTGAGAGAGATCGAGTAGGCTGCTGGGACTCTCCCAATCCGCATATATCGATCGCGTACTTAAGAGATTTAAGATGGAAGAATCCAAGAGAGAAGTCTTGTCAATGGGACATGGGATTACACTTTCCAAGTCGATGTCTCCTAAGACTCGAGAAAAAAGAGTAAGAATGTCCCAAATACCTTATGCTTCGACCCAATGTGGCGTACGCATTGAGTGTGTGCAGCCGTTATCAGGCTGATCCCGATGAGAAGCACTGCAATGCAGCAAATGCAATCCTTAAGTATCTTAACAAGACTAAAGACATGTTTTTGATATACGGACGGGGAAAATTGGAGTTAGAGGGATACACAGATTCGAGTTTCCAAACAGATGTGGACGACTCGAAGTCGGTCTCGGGATTTGTCTATCTGCTCAATGGAGAAACCGTCAACTGGAAAAGTTCCAAGCAAGCAACCTTGGTGGACTCGACCACTGAACCAGAATATATCGCAGCTTCAGAGGCTGTGAAGGAGGGTGTTTGTATAAGGAAATTCATCCAAGAATTGGGTATAGTTCCATCCGTTGTAGACGCAGTACCTCTGTACTGTGATAACAACGGGGCTATTGCGCAAGCAAAGGAGCCAAGGTCTCATCAGCAATCCAAGCACATACAGAGGCAATACCACTTGATCAGGGAGATCATTGGGAGGAGAGGCGACGTTCGAATGGAACGTGTGGACTCGGCAGACAATGTGGAGGACCCGCTCTCCAAACCCTTAAGCCAAAAAGTATTTGAAGGACATCTAGGGAGAATGGGCCTCAAGTACATGGGCAATTGGCACTAGGGCAAATGGGAGGTTGTTAGATTTTATCCCCGGCGCATCAATTTTGGCGCCATTCCATGTAATAATAACTCTAGCTAAATGATCTTTTTCATATAAATAAAGTTAATCTTTTGGCATTCTTTATTCGTCTATATAGCATGGTCTTAACTTAGAATAAAGTCCCAAAGGATCACACTTAGTTATGGGACATCACACACTTAACTCGTGAGAGACACTGCTATGGTGATTAATCAATTTGAGGAAGTTAGGAAAGTCGAGTCTTTTCCTAATATGGAAAATGAATTAATTGAGGGGATTCAATTAATTCGACTATCTTAATTAATCTTGTAGAATTAATTAAATTAATAGACCTAGTAGAGTTCAAGTATTTTATTGAATTGGGCTTGGTCCAAGTTAAATAAATAAGTCAATTGAAATAAGTAAATATAGTTAAACGGGTTTTAATTATATGGGAATCTTTAATTGATGGGTTTAGCACATAATTAAATATGGAGTCAAGAATTAATTCTTGGACTCCAAATAAGGATGATGGCCGATTTTTGGGGCCCTTGGCAACTGGATTCAAAATCTCGGTGAAGAAGGAAAGGGTTTTCTTCTTCTCCAAGTCTTGCAGTTGAATATGGACTCCAGGGTTCCTATTCTTTTTATATGTGAGTGCAAGACTAAAACTCTAAGCTTCCTAAGTGCAAAATTCGAACCCCATCTGGAAAATTGAGAGAGAATTTTCCTTATCGTCCTTAAGCCAAAAATCGCCCCCTTCCCATATTCGAATACGACATCGTTTTGTTCATGTGTTGAACTTAACGATTCACATATTCCATCCCTTCACATAATCAACCCTAGGTTTTAGACTTAGACCTATTTCGTTGGCAAGCACCAATAACAAAGTAGGTGGTGACTTGAACGAGGTGTGGATACATCTTAGAGGTGCGAAGTTTGGAGCACTAAAACCGTAGACACAATCAACGGGCGATTTCCTCCAAGAAATCGTGTGGAATTGCACCACAGGGTTGAAAAGATCCAAGATTGTTGCTGCAAGAATTTAATCAAGAGGTAAAATTCTCGTAACTTTCTCTATAGCATAATCGAGCACACCATTATTCCTGTTTCGGGTGGTTGTACGTTTAAATTTTAAATTCCGCTGCAACGAGCCACTCGGGGAATAGAACCCAACCCAACAGATACTGCAATTGCAGTACGTATGAAATTTGAAATAATATATATATATATATATATTACTAAAAATATAGGTAATATGGATCTCGATTTGTTCATTTCATCGTGGAGAATAATACGGTGTCACCTTTGAACACATTTGATCGCCGAAAAAAAATATGTAATCGAGTTTGTGGTGAAGAAGAAAAAAAAAGAGGAGAGATTTGAGGGAAAAGATGTTTAAAAAATTAATAAAGTGGGATGTGTGGAGAGAAGAAAGCCTGAAGAGAGACAGAGAGAGAGACAGAGAGAGAGAGAGAGAGAGTATGTTTTGTGATTTTGTATTTAATTAAGGGTATTTTTATCTTTTCACACCAACTAGGGAGTGAATCCAAATTTGTATTATGAATTAGACAGTTGAGGGTTTAAAAACATGGATGGGGACTGATTTTAAAGTTTTATTAGTGAGTGGGGATTTATCTCCAATTAGCTGATAACATATATTGAATTTAAGTTTATTCAAATTCTAAATTGGATTTAGTTAAATAATTTAAATTGGATTTAAATTTATTTTAAATTGAATTTATTGAATAAATTAATTGGACTTATTTTTTCCAAATTAAATTAGATTTATTAAAATGGTCTTAGATATCAGTTAGTTTATTTTACGTGATATTGCTATGTGTTTATACTAGATTACCCATGTGACTTTATTTGATATAGTCATACTTTAATTTGATTAAAGCAGTCAAACTAAATTAGATTTATTTTGATATGATTAAATTAGATTTAATCAATCATTATATTAGATTTAATATAATAAATTAGATTGAAATGTGTAATTCACATAAATGTTTAATTTTTTTACATGCTCCTTATTTATGTGATGGTGACACCATGTATGGACTTAGGGTTTATCTTTGCTGTCTTATCTGGGTTGTATTGGGTTGGAGTTTGAGCCCCCCAGTTTGTATCTTTAATTTCATAGAATTTTTGTATAGGTTATTTCTTTGTAATTGTTTAGAGATAGGCCCAATTGGCGGTTCATGGTGGAGCATGAAGTCTTGGAAAAACAAGAAGATTAGATCTTGTATAGGCGAAAACCCATGTAATAGATAGAACCCCTTCCCGATCACTCATTGGCTCGAGTTGATCCAAAGTAGTCCATACATGTGTTTGTTGTTAGAATTGCTAGGCTTATTCTTTTGCATTTCCTTTAAATTGCACGATAAATAAATTAATGTGCAAAGTGAGACAAATCCTATTAACATTTTTCAAATGTTATAATTCTCCAATTTGAAAAATACTGAGTAAGTAAAGAGGCATTGGATATCCTGACTCTCCATCAAGCTTTAGAAGGTGGGTTTAATTCTAGTGCATTCCGACGTCCCGTAATAAGGGGGTCATGCATTTAGACGTGGTACTCTATCTTCTCTAGTGCATTTGATGCCTTCATGTCAAAGTGAATTTCGCTCTATATATCGAAAAAGGTTGCAAGGCGGGATTAAATTGTTAGACCAAAAGGAGTTGATAGGAAAAATGACTCAGATGGATCACTACCTATATATCGAAAAAGGTTGCGATTCAGTGATCCATGAGCTAAAGGAGATTGAATCATCGGTTGGACCGATTAGTGTAAGACACCACCTTAAAGATCTAACAAGCCATACAACAAAAAAGGTTGTAACTTTGTTAGATCATTGAGGAACTCAATCACTCACTATGAAACCCATCCAACGAGGTTTTTTGATTATTGCAGTGGGAGTGCAATGTTTTGAGAAAAATAGTGGGAGTCAAGTAAATATTGAAATCCATGATTTTACTTGAAAGTACATAATAACACATCTAATCGTAAATCTTGGTATTTTCTGCGGTTTATTTCCTACACAATGACTAGCCCTTTGACCGTATTACTTGAGAAAAATGTCCTCACTGGATCGAATTTCATTGATTGGCTTCAAAATCTAAGGATTGTCCTCTGCCTGGAATCTTTGGGACATGCGCTCGATGAAGAGATACCTGAAGTCCTGGACCCCAGATCTTTTGAAGATAAGCTTTCCTGAGATGAATGGGTAAAAGATGACACTCGTGTCAAGGGATATATGCTGGGACCGATGACCAATGAATTGCAACAATCTCATGAAAAAATGGGAACTGTTGAAATTCTGGTTTATCTAAAGGAATTCTACGGAGAGCACAGCAGGACTGCTCGTTATGAGATCTCCAGTCAACTCTTTGAGGCAAGAATGCAGGAAGGAGAGAAAGTTGGAGATCATGTCCTAAAAATGATCTCCATGTTTGAGAGATTGGAGGCTCTCGACTTCTCTATGGACTTCCAGCTACAGACTGATCTCACCCTGCAGTCACTCCCCAAGTCTTTTTCACAATTCATAGTGAATTTTAAGATGAATGACATTGAGTGTTCACTGCCGGGCCTTTTGAACAAGCTCTCAAATGCTCAATCACAAATGGACCCCAAGACAAAAGAGACTGCTTTGGTCGTTTCTACTGAGCCTTCAAAAACTCAAAAGAAGAAACGAGGCAATAAGCAACTGGGAGTGGCAAAATATTCTAGGAAATCCAAAGGCAAGGAAAACCAAAGGAAAAGGTTCAAAGGTAGGGGCCCTAAGAAGACAGACATATGCCTCCACTGCAAAGAAGTAGGGCATTGGAAGCGTGACTGGCCAATGCTCAAAGTAGAAAATAAAGCAGGTATAGAACTTTACATTTTTGAAACAAATTGTTCTATGATGATATTTTCTACTTCTTATATTCTAGATTCTGGAGCTAGTGCTCATATTTGTGCTTTGAACCAGGATCTGGAGGCAAGTAGAAAGCTAGATGAAAAGGAAGTAATGATCAATGTTGGAAGCAGACACAACGTGGTTGCGACGCACATTGGAATTACTTCTGTTACATTATTTTCTGGACATCAAATAATTTTAGATGATTGCCTAGTTTTCCCAATGGGCTCATGAATACTGTTTCTATTCCTGTATTACTCAGGAAAGGATATTTGTTTTCTTTTACACATAATTCTTGTGATATTTATTTTGGAAATAAGTGTGTTAGCTCTGCATCTTTAATTAATAGTTTATACTATTTGAATGTTCAAAATCAATGTATGGTTAATACTATGACTAGAAAACGTAGTATGTATAAAGTAAACCAAAAATCATATGCTACCTTAGACTGGGACATGGTGGTGAATTTAAGATTCATGAGTTGGAGAAACGTGGACGTATTGTTCCATTTGGGTCTGACCCATATCCTACTTGTGAATCATGTCTAAAAGGCTAGATGACAAGGTCACCATTCACAGGGCATTTCGAAAGGGCAAATGAAATTTTAGGATTAATTCACAATGACGTTTGTGGGCCCTTCAAGGATGCAGCCCTTGGAGGTTTTCAGTACTTTATAACCTTCACAGATGACCACTCTAGGTATGGTCTATTTTATTTGATGAAATATAAGTCAGAAGCACTTGAATGGTTCAAGGAATTCAAAGCTTCAATTGAAAAACAAACTGGGCACAGTATTAAGATACTTCGATCTGATCCAGGTGACAAATACATGAGTGCCATGTTTGATGAGTTCTTAAAAGTGTTGTGATTCTGTCTAATGGATAAATATTTTGATTCGAATCACTTTAAGAATCAAATACAGGGTTTCATGATATTATTTTGCAAAAAGAAAAATTACAAAAGAGAATAATCGAATTACCTTTTGAAGACAAAATTCAAATAATCAGCAGCAGCCCCATACTCCTGCTTCTACATTATCACGCGATAGAAAAATCTCCAAGAAAGCTCCGATCTCCTCCTCAACAACAATGGCGGCGGCGGCCAGTTGGAATTTTGTATTTCCTATTGCTCTAGGTTTCTTTTCACTCAAAGTCAGATTCAGAATTGTGACTTGTGTAGAGTTCTGACACTGACTAACAACTTATACCAAGTAAACAAATCCCCTAGATGGAATAAGAGGGGGCGGCCGCTAGTCCTGTTTGGAATGGGTTTCCGGGCTTCGTTCCATCTTAGCCCATATGTAATTAATTAAATCCATCCAATCCAATTGACTTTTAATTAATTATTTGAATCCAATCAAAATTAATCCAATTAATTTAATTCAATTTATAAATTAATTTCCAATTAATTTAACTCATGAATTAATATGATTTAATTAATTTAATTAATCCAATTAAATATCTTTAATTAAATCATGCCATCCATTTTTGTTAGTCCATCACATCAAATGTGATTTTACCAAAATACCCTTAGCATGGAAAAACATTCCTTTTCTTCACATAGCGCGACTCTCTTGGCTCGATTCAATTGGAAGTGGGACACTTTCAAAGGATAATGTTGTCACCTAACGAGCACTGTGGAACCAAATCGTAGCCCAATTGAATACGAAATGATCATGTCAACCTTGATTACAACTACCATATGCGTATAAAATCTTCACCGACATGACCTGATCAAGTAAGAGCCACAGTACGTCAAACTCATAGAACTTAATGATGTACTCGGTTATCATAATAATGTGAAATTACCAAACTACCCTTAGTGATCGTCACTAGTTAGTTTATATGCTTTGATCAAAGACTTTGCAATTTCAATTATTTATGATCGCACAGGTCACATGCTCGTTTACTGTCGAGACAGTAAATCCCATATTGGCAATTATCTTGCAATGTCGAATGCACCATGTGAATCATACTTCGAGGTCAACCCCACCTATCAGGTGATACGGGTCTAACTACTCTGATAACATTTCCATTACTACAAGCACATTGTAAATAACTCATCAGGTCTAAAGTTCACACATAGTATCGTAATCTTAATCCCAATCATTGACTGTCAAAGAGTAAACACCTATGTGATCGGATTAATGCGAGTCGACTTCAAATATGTTAATTCCATTAACTATATTCATGACACTAGCTCTCACTAGCTAATCAGTGTTCGATTGGCACTTCCTTTTCAAAGCAGGTGTTATACAAGTAGAATTTTAATGCCCAATTAAAATTCCTTAACTCGCGAACTATCTGTTAAGAGATTAAGTATTTGAATCTTCCAGTGCCTCCTCTCAACTATAAGAGGTGGAAAGTCTATCTTCAAGTGTCATGGACTTATTTGTACAATATATTTAAATGCCATTTAGATTTATATGAACAAAATCAGAACTTTTATTCTATAAATAATGCTTCATCATAGTCAGAGGGATCATCTCCATGGCTTTCTTCTGCCACAAAATACAAATAATGCTTTGTATTATGTGTTTGGATTATGCCCTCCATGCCATAGAGGAATTAGATTATTAGGGCATTTTATTTAAGTTGTACAAACTCTTATTTATTAATAAACGCACGATTTTTATTCATATCAATATTGATGGCCTTAGTATAAGTATTGAACAAATAAGTCTAAAGTAATCAAGAGGGAACTTCTACTCCTCAATGATCTGAGGATATGGACACTGGAAGTATAGGTTCCTTGTTTACTTAAACCAGAGTTCGCAAGTCGACAAGTCTTAATTGGGCATTGAGGCCAGACTTGTGTGATGTAAGCTTTTTAACAAGGAGTGTCATTCGGTCACTTTGGATGGTTGGAGCTTGGTCAAAGATATGTCAATCGAATTGACATATTCGAACATAGCTCGCCGTAATTCAATCACATAGGCATTTACTCTTGGATAGTCAATGATTGAATTACTGGTCGCGGTATTGTGCGTGAGCCTTAGACCTGAGGATTCATGAAGATTAGACTTGTGACACTGAACGAGTTATTAGAGTAGTTAGATCCATTTCACCCTTTGGTGGGATCAACCTCGAAGTGGGGTTCAGAAGGACAAGTAGCAATTGTTCAATGATTGCCAATAGGGGATTCACTGTCTCGGGTAGTAATGAGTTAATGTCCTGTGTGATCGTGGGTAAATGAAATTATAAGTCTTTGGCCAAAGCAGGAGAACTAACTTATGTATAGTACATAAGGGTAGTTCAGTAATTTTATCTTACTATGATTCCCTAATAAGCACAGTATCGAGTCTTGTGAGTTTGACATATTCCATGACTCTCACTCGATCTGGATGTTACAGTGAAGGGCTTATACTCAAATGGTATCTGTGACCTAAAGGTTCGTATTGATCCATTCATTTCAATTGGGTTTCGATGTGAGTCCACATGACTAACTTAGTGACGCTCACATCCTTGGTTTCCTCCCAATGCCAATTGAAACGAACCTAGAGAGTCGCGCTTAAAAGAAATTGAGCAAAGAGAATTCTTTCGTTGTCAATAACATAAATTAGGTAATTTGCCATTTGATGAGGAAATTAATTTATTTTGATTAATTGGATTAATAGAAATAAATTGATAAGAAATAATTAGATGTATTTATTATGAACGCATTAATTTATTTGATTAATCAGATTAATGGAAATAAATTAATTATAATAAATAAATAGACTTATTTATTATACTCACCCTTTTATTAAATAATTAGATTATTTAATATAGAGGAATATAAATTAGTATTATATTTTAATTAAATTAAAATTTATTGGATCTAATTAATAATTGGACTAAGTTGAAAGTCTACTTAGCCCTATAATACTAGGGTGGGGCGTGTGGTAGGCTTTTTAGAGGAGTTGGATGGACTCAAGGGATTGTTTAATTCCAAGTCCATCACACCTTATAAATATCTATCACTGGTTCAGTCAAAATCTAACTCTCATAATTAGACTTGACAGCAAAAAAAGAAGAGAAAAATATTCTCTCCTCCCCTTAGTGAAGCAACCGGCCATAGTGGTCTAAAAGTGGAGGATTTTTCTTCGAAGCTCGTTCCAGCGTGATATCTAAAGGCAGGAGTTTTGAATTGCTGCTATCCGGAAGATCAAGACTTTCATTGAAATCAAAAGGTTAGTAAAAAGGATAAAATTAGATTTTATCCTCATGCTTATTTTTCGAAAATTACATGGAAAAATTATTAAAATCCAAAAGTGATCCAATTGTGAATTCAAATCTGTTTTTATCATTTTCACTGCGTATGAATACAGGATTCACAATAGTTGTATCAGAGCCAACTTTTGGCTTTTAATGATTTTTGATATGAATATGTTGGAATTCATGTTTGTGATGAAAAATTTAATTGGATTGATATTTTTCTTGGTTAGATTTTTTTTAAAAGTTAAATCTAAACCGATAAATATTTATATTGGAATGAATATGTGTTGAAAAATATGATTGATTTATATTTTCGTTGTTAGATTTAATTTTTCGAAAGTGAATCTGAACCGAAAATTTATTTTTGCGATTTATGTTTTTAATGTAAATCAATGTTTTTTGTAGTGGATATGAACTTTTGCATGAACATGAATATGTGGTTTTGAAATATGTTGAAATTAGGCTCAAGGAGTCAAGACGGCGTAGGCCAACGGACAGCGCGTGCGAAGCATGTGCCACCCGAAAGGAGACGTGCACTGCGCGCACACGATTTCTGCTGGGCAGGCCACCGTGTGGCCCATTAAGGCTACACATGACCTACCCCGCAGGTGCTGTGCACGTACAGCGGGGCGACCCTCGCAATCGGTATTTTATTTTATTTTTTAAAAAATAATAAGATCAAACCACGGTTTCGACCCATGGGTTTGACCCACAGATCAACCCATGGGTCAATACAATTTTTAAAATTAAATAAAATATTTGTATTAAAATGGTTTTAAAATTTATTAAAAGATAAAATAATTTTAGAAATTAGTTTGATGCCGAATTTTAAATTAGATTTAAAATTAAAATAATCCTAGAACAAAGAAATTTTTTTTGAATAAAAATTCTTTGTCAAATCGGTTTAGAATTGATTTTTTGAAACTAAATTGGATCTATTGTCAAATAGGACTAGAGTTGAATTAATTTTTTAAATTGGATTTAAATTAATTTAATTGTTTTTCAAACCACAAGTAAATAAAATTGGATTTTATTTTAGTTCTTTTTGAAAGAACTCCAACATATTAGCTATGTTTTAATCTTTTGATGTTTGATATTGTGGGATGCCTTCCATGGATAAGGTTTCTTTATGGGTTTAATTTTTTGGATGTACCGGGTCTTTTCAAACCCCCCGAGTTTGTATTTTACTTTTTATTGAAAAATGTATAGGATGCATTTTTGTCTATGTAATTAGAATAAGACCTTTTTGGAAGAAGATTTGCTTGGAGATGGAAGACCTTGAAGTTAGACATAGATTAGATCCTATAGGTCCCCTAACCCTCGATTGAGCCATTGGCTTGACTCAATCTAGATAAATCCATGGAAAGCATGTGTGATAGAATTGCTAGGCGTTTTCTATATTATAATCCATGTATGCGCGCTATAAATGGATAATGTGCAAAGTGAGACCAATTTAATCTCAAATTCTCCCATTGGATAATAATACTGAATTTCGATTAAAATGGAACTGGATGTCCTAGCTTTCCATCAAACTTAAGATAAATTGAATAAATATATGCATAATTTCTTCCCAGTAAGTGGTGTAAGGATCGGTATGCCCCCACAAGCGATGCCGGTGCAATGGAAAAATTAAAGTATATAAAAACACATATATAAAGGCATCCCAAGCTAGGGGGTCAAAGTAATGCACAACAAAAACTAAAATATGAGTAAAGGGGTTTTAAACCGATTACAAGATTTGGGGTTTTATTAAAGTGAGGGTGTATAACCAAAACACAAGAAAAACCACACCAAAAACTTTGGCTCTCATTTTTGAACCTCACATCAACATGGAGGGATTTGAATAAAACCACAATAAGCTCCTAAAGAAAGAAGCCTCTACAAGGACACACCTCAAGCAAGCCTTCTAGCAAAAGATTGGCTAGATATATATGCTTTAAAGAAATGGAGTCTATGTAGTGAAAGGTGGAAGACAAGAATAGTTACTAGAAGAAATATCTATGGGAGATAATCTTCTATAACTAATCTTCAAGAAGAAGTTCTATGGAAGAAAGTTTTCAACAAGCACAAGAGAAGTTAGAAGAAAACTCTAGAGAGGAAGTACTAAGCTCAAAGCTTTCTTTCCTTTAAGTTTTTATCAATTATGAATAAGAGCAACAGACCCACTTATAATTGCCACAAATTTCGGCCATATAGTGTTAGAGAGAGAAGACTTGCTTCTCCTCATTTTAGGAACTCTCATCTACCACACCATGTGCAAGAAAAGAAGTTTCCATTTTTTTCTTCTTTCCAAAAACATCACTATCAACTTTAACTAGCTTTGAATTTGAATCTTGTGACTTCATTCAATTAAGCCCAACTTACTTTAAATGGCTCTCAAGTCTTCCAAGACTTGTTCATCAAATAATCCTCTTGATTAATTAATAGTATAATTAGTAACTTAAATAAATTCCCAAATAATAATAATTTCCGTTAATGATTAATCTCCAGGATTAATTAATAGAACAATTATTTTTCCAAGCCTACTAATTAAAATATCTTCTACTTAATCAATTAATCTCAATAATCAATTTCACTTTAATCCTAAACCGAATTAATATTCACATAGAAACTGAACTTTCTTGAGTAAGTGTATAACCCCATTGTAGGTTCGTTCATGTACTATGAGTAGGAACACAACCCCGTTGTGCCTTTGCAGTTTTCATTGCTAGATTTAATTACTTCAAGTATTTTAATCCGACCAAGAATTAATTACCGATTAATTCGTGGCTCCTAAAAATCAAGGTTAGTACTAGCCACACGCCAAGAAGACCTAGCCATGAACAATTAATAGGTGACCTTTCCACATTACGATTTTCGCATAAGTAAAATCCTCCCATTAAATATCCCAATTGAATCTAGGACTTGGATGTCAGTCCAAATCCCAGTAACTCGATTCTATATATATAGATCTAAGTGACATTGACCAATTTATCAATCAAGCGAGGAAACACTGCTCCTCCTTATTGATACAACTCCGGCCCGAGGTTCCCATGGTCAATACACTATGAAGTACATAGGATATGCGCCGATGCTAATGATAAGTGATGGATTCTCTCTTGGCACTCATAAGCCTCTCTACATAACCAAACTAGACCGAATATGCCCCACTTATGACTCGCCTAGAATTGTGTGACAAATCTAAGTACAGTGGGTGATGCACGAGATGACCAGTGGTGCCTCAAATCATAAGGAACAATCTTACGCCTACGTTACCGAGGAGATTCCAAATTTGACATTGACTCCAATATGGAATCTCAGCGGGGTTGTTCACTTTACTCGATCCCAACAAGAACCCATGTACATGCACTGATGTACACCGTATCAGTATCCATGGAATAGGATACACTCTCCAAGAATGTGCATTGTACGTGCAAGTCTTTACGAGTCATTGATATCCCTATCTCAATGAATCTATGACTTGGAACATCTTTAAGACCACGACCTTAGAGACGCATTCGATGATTGGCATCCCCGGTACCAAACACATCTCGTAGCTTAAGAGTGATCTAGAGGACTTCATCTAATTGCATAGAATGATAAGATAAAGAAGAATAAATAACTTGACAAGATACAATATAAGACTGTTTAAAGAGTCAGCTACTACGCCCTACAAATGGTGCGCCGGACACCTAACTCTTTCAAGTGGGGATTATGCATTGCGACATTTATTTGAAATCTCTAAGTGCATTAGATGCCATCAATCGAAACAAATTCCATCCCATATATTGACAGAGGGTTGCAAGGTGGAATTTAATTGTTAGATTGATTGGAAGTTGATGGGTCCAAGTTCAGACACTACAAGAAAATGGATTTCTTATGACAAAAGAAATTGTAACAAAGTTATAATTTGTCACAAGAACTAGCTTTTTCGTAACAAAGTACATCAATTGTTACCTAAAACTTTTTTTTTAACAAATATGCTCGTTCGTTACAAAAAATAAAATTTTGTCATAAAAGATTCATTTTTAGTAACAAAGGAAATATGTCGTTACTTTAAGTAAGCCGTCGTTACGCAAAGCAAAAGGCTCATTGCAGTATAACTTATTTTATTCGTGACAACTTTGTTCACCTTCTGGTAACAACATTTGAATTGTTACAATAAGTTCATTTGTAACAACTGCAATTCCTTACAAAGAATTTAGGTACTTTGAACCTCCTCTTTATATTTTTTTGGCGGTAAATTGGGCGCCAAAATATTTCTCATTTCCTAATCCTTTTCTTTTTAAAAAAATAAAATAAGAAAACTTGAGTGTCTATGTGTCTTTTGAGATTACAAGTTGATTCTTCATCTGAGCCTCTTGAGCTTCTCATTCTCTCTTCTGCTTCAAGTAAAATTTTAAATTTATTATTTAATCAATCATATGACTTTGATCATTAGATTAAATTTCATTGTTATAGTTAATTATTCATTTTAGATTAGGAGTAAAGTAGCATACGATTAGATATATATATATAAATATACATATATATCTAGTAACAAGTATCTTATATGATTATTGAAGTAATATTATTCATAAATGGGTACCTAGGCCCTAAACCCTAAACCCTAAAACTCTAAATGCATATATGATAGATAAATAATTTTTGGAACATAAGACAATAAAAAATACTTAATATTGTAAATTAAATTGATATTTGAATCATGTGGTTTGAATAATATATATATATATATTCTAAATTCAAACTTGTTTGATTATCTGATAATTTATGATATATGTATAACATATATTTTCTCTCAACTTATTAAAATTTGAACCGAGTATAGAGATGAAAATTCAAATATAAATTTTTTCTTCAATCAGAGATAGAATATAAACAAAAAACTTGTCTTACTTTTGTAAATCATAGATGAAAAGTAAATTAGATTAAAAAAATGTAATTCGTCTTCATCTTAATTAGATTAAAGTAAAATGAGTAATATTTAAAACAAATCAATATTGTGTTATACTGGATTCGAATCGACTCGCAAGCCTAGCAAGTCGTATTGAATCGAGCTTCATGTGCTTGAGCTCATCATTGAGTCGTGCTCGAGCCCAATTCCTTATGATTGAAGCTCATGATCCGACTTGAGAGCTTTTGAATTATATATATATATATATATAATATTATGTTTCTATAATATATATTATTAATATAATAATTAATACTTAGAATATTGAGAACAATAGCAATTAAAAGGAATTCCAAGTATCCTACGTCTCCACCAAGCAGTAGCAGAAAGGGGAGGAGAAACCTTGAACTCTAGAACCCTAGCCACCAAACTTCTCCCGCCTCAGGCTAAATCTCCGAAAACCACCACCAAGTTAAGACACCTCCGCCGCGTGAAATCGTCGCCGCTATGGGAAGCCACATTGGGCCACCATCACCCAGCTCCTGAGCCACCACTATACGCTATTGTCTCCTCCAGATCTGGACGGTCTCCGCCGCCTCCATAATCCCTGAGTTTTGAAGGTATAATTTCCCCCCAACTTAAATTTGGTAGCATAGAATTATTTGGTGTTTGGGTTAAATATGGTGATTTTGGTTATTTTTACCTATTTTTCGTTTGCTCGACTTCTACTTCTACTGCTTGGGGTTTCCTCTTGATTGCTTTGATTTAAACTGAAAATGTGGGTTTGAGCTTTACTTTTGGAATTTAAAGTTGCGTTTGGTTTGTTGATTTCTTGTATCATACACTTGGAGGAGGGGCTAGGATTAATGGATCCTTGTTTGGTGGGGTGGATGATAGAGATAAAATTAATGTGGGTAGTTTTCAGAATTGTGATAATGGGGTTTTGAGTTTACTCCATAGATTAGTGTGGGCTCATATTAGGATCTGTTTGTAACTTCCATTTCCATTTGAGAGTGAAACAAGGCTGCTTTGTTTTTGTAATTGGTATAGATATAGATAGATAGAAGATAGTATAGATTATCATCGTAAAATAGCAGAAGAAAAATGATGATTTAAGGAGGTAAGAGGAGGAGGATGACGGGTATAGTGATGAAATTGAGGAGATTAGGAAAGGGCGATGGAAAGCAGAAGAAGATGAAGTTTTGAAAAATCACGTGAAAAAATACGGGCCACGAGACTGGAGCTCCATTCGATCTAAAGGGCTGTTGCACGGACCGGGAAGTCGTGTCGTCTCCGTTGGGTCAATAAACTCCGACCCAACTTGAAGAAGTATGAGGAGAAGAATTGTGTTAGTTACTTGTGTTTGTGAATTTGTTTGAGTTTTTGATGAAACCCCTTACTCATTTGATGTTGTGTTCTGTTTTTTTAGTTTTGTGTGTGTCTGTGTGTTCCGCCCTTTTATTGTATATATCTATATTATATATATATGTGTGTGTGTGAGTGTGTGTGTGAATTTTGATATGTGTTTGTTGAAATGACGAAGCAATATGTGATGGGCTACTAAATCTGACCTTCTGTTTTTAATATTTGTTTTAAGGGTGAAAAAAATGCATTTTTTCTTGCTCTGTTTTTAGTAAAATTTCCCTCTTTCTCTGTATATATCTAAATCTATGTGTATGTATATGTATCTGTGTGTGTGCATTTTGATATGTAATGAAATGACGAAGCAATATGTGATGGGCTCCTAAAATCTGGTTTTCTGTTTTTTATTATTTTTAATGGTGAAAAAAATGCATTGTTTCTTGCTCTGTTCAGTAAATTTTTCCCCTTTCTTTGTATACATTTATATTATATATATATGTATGTGTGTGTGTGTGTGAAATTGGGCTACTATATCTTGCTTGTTTCTTCATCTTCGACTCTCAAAAGAAGATTATGGTAGTTGTATTATGATGTGTTGGTTTTTATGGTTTATTGAAACAAGAAAGTGATGGAAAACAGCGATTGGGACGCAGAGTTATTAGTTAGCAAAGCTTGGCCTTTTTTTTGGCATTTAAGGAAAACAAATTCCAAATGTTTCCTCTGTTCTTCTTGGCCCTGCTTTGGTGAAATGGATTCCGCCGGGTGATGGAGTCATAAAAATCAACTTTGATGGCGCCATTTTTAATGACCGGGCAGCGATGGGAGCAGGTCTTGTTGGTAGAGATTCTTCAGGTAAATGTCTTGCTTGGAAGATGGTCTATTTTCCTTTTATTTCTTCACTTGAGCATATTGAAGTTCTTGCAGTGTTGGAGGCAATTAGATTTGGGAGTTTCCATGGTTGGCAGAAAGTTATCATTGAAGGAGATTGTTTATCGATCATCCGTTGGGTTCAGGCGGGATCTTTTGATTTCTTGTATTTAGGTGCTTTATGTTCTGATATTTTTAATCTAGTTAGCTCCTTCTCTTCTGTTGATTTTTCATTTACTAGGCGTTCGGGTAATGTGGTTGCGCATGCTCTTGCTAGGGGTGGTTTTGAATCAGTTGAAGGTTTATCTGATGTCCTCTCTCTGATTGATACTCTTTAGTTGGCTGATTGCCCTTAATCTATTATAATCACCAATTTTTATCTCAAAAAAAAAAAAAACGTTTACTGCAGGTGAAATGGTATCATCAAGCTTTTGTAAAGAAAAATAAATTGATAACTTCTCTTTGGAAATTTCTTGCATTTGAAACTTTGTCATGGTCCATTGGGTCAACTCTACATTATATGAATTTGGAACTTTGTTATATTCATGATCTTTTTGTTGTTCATTTTATTCAAGCTATGTGATGAAGGTTATGCTAAGTGCAAAATTATAGCATAGGCCTTGTCATTGACTTACTTGATTTCCTTGTCAAGCAACAGGTTACTTTTGTTGGGTGTAAAAATGTGTTAAAGGCGAAAGCGATAGATGGATGATAATATATATTTTTAAATGGGATATTACGATGATTTTTTTCCAAACTAATGCAATTTAGCCTTAGAATATTTGTGTGATACAAAAAGAGTTTTCTATCTCTCTTTCTAAGCTCTCAGCTAAACTATATATTCTATATATCTATCTTAAAATGAAATCATAACACCTATATATAGGCTAATGCTCAACCACAATCTTGAAGGCTTCACCATTAAGAAATTGTGAGATAACCGTCTCAATTTTCTTGCATAAAATCATTGTCCAGTTCTTTAGTTTATCGTTATTATATTATAATATTTATGTTTTTCGTGGATTATATGTGAAGTGTCTGTCCAAATAAGTTGGAAGTAATGGTTTATGTTGATACTTGTCGATTTCCAGAAATGTCCGAGTGTTGTAGGGTATCTACAATGAGAAAACATTGCTTTATTATGTGTAATTATCTTTTATTAAGTGGTGATATGCATCTTTTGTGCTAGTTGGCCATTGCTAATGGAATTAAGATCACAAGAAAGATAAAATAGTTTGTTTTTTTTTTTTGTAGAACTTACAGCATTATTCTATCTATAGGAGTGTACTTATTCCTTACTTGTTTTACCTTTGCAGACTTGATTATATGATAGCAATTTATCAAATCCAAAGTGGGTGTTGAGGATCTGATGGAAAAGGTATAATATTCTATGATGGATATAGGCTTTATTTATTCGTGTGTTTAATGAATTTTTATGCTCACTATAAATTTATATTAAATCATATATTTTTATATGATACAAGCTTCCATCTAAACAACAATATCATTATGCAATAATACTTCTGAGAAATGAATTCTTTTATTCATGATAAAGCTCTGATTTCTTATATATATGGATAGAAAAATATGTAGTTTATTTGCTTCCTTGTATGATGATAGCATTGAGCGTTTCCGGATATTCTCATAACTCTTTAAATTAAAATGTTCCTATTACTTCTACGTCCAAGCAAAAGATAACAAAGTGATTTAGAATTTTTAGAAGTTGGGCAGAGAATGGTTATGTAAATAGTCTAGCATTCATATTAAAGTTCATTTGCTTTCTCTTTTCCTTTATTTCGTAAGTCCGTATTCTTCTCAATTCTTTTTCATGCTTATAAAATAGTGAGACAAGTTGCTGAATTAATTTTTTGTGTTCTTTTAACATTTTCAGATTCTATATTTAATTAAATTTTGAACATTTGTTTATATGCAGGTTTTTGGATTTTGGAGTAAATGACCCAATTGTTGAGTATGCAATTCAAATTTCAGAAACTCAAGTATATTTTGATCACTTAGTTACTCCTTTGAAACATACTGCTACATATTGTCTTTCTATATTGTCTCATTTGAGATACTATATTAGAAATTATATTTAATATTTTTTTGTAACAATTGGGATGTTGTATTTGAATTATTATTCTTGCGTTACTTACGTAGCATGAGATTTCTTGCTTTGAACTTTATCTATGCTATTAAATATTTGTGATGAGAAGAATGTCTTGTATAAATTTTGAATGTATGTTTACAAGATTTTATAAAAATAAAAATAATTCATTTTTTAATACAAAAATATCGGCGAGGAATTTGTGATTGTCATATTTACTTTTTGTGACATAATACTATTATATTATATATTAATATAATTAATTATTTCTACTATTGGTAAGGACAAGAACTTGTTACTATAACTATTTGTAATGAAATTACTATTATGAAAATTAATATAAGAAAATAATAAATTTTACTTTTAGTAACGAAAATTTTCTTTTGTAACGTCATAGATTAGCTTTTGTGATGACAAAATCGTTACTAAAACATATGATTTTGTAAGGAATCAACTTTTGTTACGAATGCATTCGTAACGACGTTCAAAATTTGTCGCAAGAACTTCTAGCGATGGGCTTTACAGGACAAAATGGGTAACGAAACTTTTCGTTACCAAAAGGTATAGTGACGAAATATGCATATATGGTAACGAATTTTTTCCTTACTAAAAGTGAAATTTCTTGTAGTGAGATAGATCACAACCTATATATCGTTAAAGGGTTGCGGTTTCGTTATCTATGAGCCAAACTAATAAATGAATCGCATGTTGGACGATGTTGGCAAGGATTGCCACTTTAATAAAATTAGTGACCCATATATCGTTAAGGGTTACAACTCACCGACTTTATTAAAGAACTCAATCACTCACTACGCAGTCTTTCCAACGAGATTTCCGAATATTGCAATGGGAGTGCAATGATTCGAAAAATGTAGTGGGAGCCAAGTGAAAATTCAAAGTCCTGTCTAATGTTACTTGATGTACAACATAAAGACCTTATTGAATCTTTCTTTATTCTCTGTAGATATTTTATTTTCTCTCTCTCAAAATGGTAAACAACCCTCTTTCAACATTGCTTGAGAAAAACGTCCTCACCGTACAAAATTATACTGACTGGCTCAGAAATCTGAGGATTGTCCTAAGTTTAGAGTCCCTTAGCTATGTACTCGAAGTTAATAAACCCGCTGCCCCAACTAAAGAATCTGAGGACAATGAACGTGAAGGGTTACATGATCGGCTCCATGAACAATGAACTGCAAAGATCCCACGAGAACATGGATGTCTCGAGGTCGATCATGATGCATCTCAAGGAGCTTTATGGAGAGCACAGTAGGACTGCTCGATATGAGATATCGAGAGAGCTCTTCGGAGCTAGGATGTGAGAACGAGAGAAGGTGGGAGATCATTTACTCAAAATGATTTCAATGATTGAGAGATTTATAGCTCTCGATTTCTTCATGGATTTCCACCTTCAAACTGATCTCATCCTGCAATCACTCCCTAACTCTTTTTCCCAATTCATTATGAACTTCAATATGAATGAGATCGAATGTACATTAGCTGGGCTAATGAACAAACTGATCAGTGCCCAGTGCCAAATGAAACCAAAGGGAAAGGAGTCTGCTCTAGCCATCTTAACCAGTGGAGGGACTTCAAGTTCTAACAAAAGAAAGAGGGGCAAGAAGAAGAAGGGAGCTTTGAAGGCTGGGGGAAACATAGGAAAAGAAAAGGCTGCTAGGACATACAAAGGACATCAATCCAAGAAGATAGATATCTGCATTTACTGTAAAGAGGCCGGCCACTGGAAACGTGACTGCCCGAAGCTAAAAGTTGATATTGCTGCAGGTATAGAACTCTATGTTTTAGAAACTAATTGTTTTATGATTGTATTTTCCACTTCATGGATTCTGGACTCAGGAGCTAGCGCTTATGTTTGTGTTTTGAAACAAGATTTGGAAAGAAGTAGGAGGCTCGTGGAGCAAGAAGTGATGATCCATGTAGGCTGCGGACATAGTGTGGCAGCTACTCACATAGGATCCACTTCTGGGAAAGTTGCATATAACCTCTTGTGTTATCACTTTTTTGCTGAAAATCCTCTTATGTTAATTTTTTTTGCACGAAACCCCCTTGTGTTAGCCTAAACCCTACACGAAACCCCCACTTCGTGTTCAATTCATGAAAAGTAGCATACACGCGCAATGTATTTGATGTAGGGTTGGGGGTTTCGTGCAAGGTTTAGGCTGACACAAGGGAGTTTCGTGCAAAAAAAATTAACATAAGGGGGTTTTCAGCCAAAAAGTGATAACACAGGGGGGTTATATGCAATTTTCCCACCACTTCTTCATCTTTATCCACTGGACATTTACTATTTTTGGATGATTCCCTTGTTTTGCCCAATGGGCTTAAAAAACATTTATTCTATTGCCGTATTAGTTAGACTTGGATGCGATTTTCGATTTTCGAACAATGTTTGCAATATTTATTTGGAAATAATTTTGATGGCTCTGCATCTTTCGTAAATGGTTTTTATTACTTGAATGTCCAAAGTAGATGTATTGTGAATACAATCACTAAGAAATGAGGTATGTCTAGGACAAACCAAAGGCTCATTTGGCACTTGAGACTAGGTCATGCTGGAGAATACAAGATTCGCGAACTTGAGAAAAATTGGCTTATAAGCACATTTGGGTTGGACCCACTCCCCACTTGCAAGTCTTGTCCCAAAGGCAAAATGACTAGATCACCCTTCACAGGGCATTTTGAACGAGCCAATGAAGTCCCCGGTTTAAAACATACTAACGTTTGCGGGACTTTCGGGGAAGTAGCTCGTGGAGGTTTTCAATATTTCATTACATTTACTGACGACCACTCTAGGTATGGTCTCGTATACTTAATGAAGCATAAATTTGAATCCATTGAATGGTTCAAAGAATTCAAAGCCTTGGTTGAAAACCAAACTGGTAAACATATTAGAACACTGCGATCTGATCGACGTGGAGAATATATGAGTGCCGAATTTGGTGAGTTCTTAATTGAACATGGAATTACAATTAACTCCTCTTAGAACTCCACAACTAAATGGGGTAGACGAACGACGAAATAGAACACTATTGGATATGGTTCGATCAATGCTCAACTACACGGATCTTTCCATATCATTGTGGGCCCATGTATTGCTCACAACAGCCCACATCTTGAACAGGTGTCCATCTAGGTCTGTTCCTAAAACTCCTTATCAGATATAGAGTGGAAAGACGCTCAGTCTTAAACATATAAGGATATGGGGATGTCCAGCTTATGTGAAAAAGACAAAGATGGAGAAACTGGAAGATAGATCTTTAAAAGTTCGATTTGTTCGTTTCCCAAAAGATTTGACGGGATACCTCTTCTACTTGCACGATGATTAAATAGTCATTGTGGCCCTACATGCGTACTTTCTCAAAGATGAGTTCATTCGAGAAGGTGGTACAGGAAGAAAGATTGTTCTGGAAGAACAAAATGAAATCCCTTTAGAGACCACTGTTTAAGAGACTCATAATGAACCTAATCAAATGCAACTGTCGTCGCGTAGATCGAGTAGAGTATCTCAGCCTCCTGAGAGATATGGTTATCTGCTACAGAGGGAGCATAATTTGTATGCCCTAGCAAAAGGAAACTATGGAGATGACCCCTCCACTTTTAAGCATGCAATGGAGGATATAGATTCTGTGAAATGGCTTGAGAGTTTGAAGACAGAGATGGATTCGATGTACTCGAACCATGTCTGGACTCTAGTGGATCGCCCTAGGGGTATTGCACCAATAGGGTACAAGTGGATCTACAAGAGAAAGATTGTTCTGGATGGCAAGGTCGATACCTTTAAAGCTAGGATTATAGTGAAAGGGTATAGTCAAAAAGAGGGTATTGACTATGAGGAAACCTTCTCTCCCGTTGCCATGATCAAATCCATTAGAATTCTACTTGCAATAGCCCTGCACCTAGACAGATGGACGTGAAGATCGTGTTCCTAAATGGATACCTCGAGAAGGACATCTATATGGAACAACCTAAAGGTTTCGTGTCCAATGAAGATTCTCATAAGGTGTGTAAATTGAATAGATCAATTTATGGACTTAAACAAGTGTCACAGAGCTAGAATCTTCGTTTTGATGAAGAAGTTCGGAACTATGGCTCTATCAAGAACAAAGATGAACCATGCGTTTACAAGAAATCCAGTGGGAGAAAATTATCATTTTTGGTCCTATATGTAGACGACATTCTACTGATAGGTAATGATATAGGCCTGTTGACTTCCGTCAAAATGTGGCTCTCAAGCACGTTCTCCATGAAAGACTTAAGAGTAGCGACCTATATCCTTGGAATTCGCATCTTCAGGGATAGAACAAATAGGAAAATGGGTCTATCCCAAGCCCTCTATTTGGAAAAGGTTCTGTTAGGAAATTTCTTATTAGATGTTTTGATGATGACAATTAGGATTCTATGTTAGACCTCAAAATATGTAAGTTGGATTTTATTAAAAATCCTGTATAGGCTTTGAGCATTAGATTTGTAATAGGCTTTATTTATTTTCATTTAATTTTGTTAGGCTAAGTAGTCTTAGACTGAGCGTCTGATAACTTCTGAGTGAACTTATCAGTAGTTAAGTTCAAAGACTCAAGCGTCTGAAGTCTGAAAGAAGAATGAAGAATCCAAGCATCCAAGTATTGATTGAATACAGAAATCATTCAGTAGTGATTGAGCGTCTATCAATGACCAAATGTCACCTGAATTCATTTCTAAGTCCAGAAAGAGTTTTAATGCAAATATTCTCAGATCATTAATTGCCAACGGGCATTTATTTCAAATGCATTAAATGTTGATAAGAACATTAAATGTGATAAGCACTCCAGGACGTACGGAGAAGCCACCCCATTGGACTGTCAAGTGTTCAAAGAATGCAGCACCAACTTTTGTATAGCAGATTTTTAGGAAAAAGGACAAAAGTTGTTCACTCGCGGAAGTGAGAGACATGCACCTATGCATGTATCAAACGGACACTTTTTCCAAGAATGTCTATAAATAGACTTCAGCAACAAGCAAAAATCAGAGATTTAACACAGTACAAGCTTACAAGCCAAAACTCTGTTACATTGAAGTCTCAATCCTTAAACTCTCAGAAAAGCTAGAATATTCAAGCATACAATCTCTTTGCCTTTCTTCAATTCCTGAGACAGTCAACCAATATCTCAAACCTCTTTCTAGAGGAATCTTACATCACTATTGAGATATTCCAAGTTATTTGAACTTTTCCAAAATCAAACTAACCGTTAGAAAAATCCTATCCAAGCCTCGTGATCTGTGTGAAGTCGAAGTTGGATACTTGCAATATTTCTGAGTGAAATAAGCAAGGGTATAGAAGTGTCTTAGAGCAGAAATCTATGTGACCAAGGAGCTCAAGTCATCAATATCCATCTCTCCCTATTTTGTAGAAGATTCTGTGTGATTCTTTGTGGGTCATTATAGTGGATTGCCTCCGAGTGTTCAAGGAGAAAAAGGACGTAGTTGGGATTACACCACCCAACGAACCTTTCAATTATATGTGTTCTTTACTTTACCGTTATTTCTATCTTGTCATATCATTGCATAAATCGGTTAAGTTAACACATTGATTAAATCATTTAAAGCTAAGCAACTAAAGAAAATTTTGTGACGCTAAAACATTGCAAAAGGAAGACTTTAAATTATTTCACTGTGCTAACCCTGATTAAAGATTTGAACGCTTAAACCTACTTGGTTATAGTATTCAAATCTTAAGTCTAAGTTAATCTTTCCAAAACAGTCTTCAAGTAGACTCTCAGCCAAGTGCCTACATTTCAAGCGTCCAACCAAACTTTAGTACAAAACTTTTTGAAGTCGAAAAAGACTTCAGGGTCTATTCAACCCCCCCCCCCCTTCTAGACCCTTTTGTATGCCACTTGGGACCAACAAGTGGCATCAGAGCGGTTGAAGTAGAAATTTTAAAATTTCCAAGCATAACAGCTTGTTCAGATCCTATTTTAAAAGCTAGTTGCTTTAAAAAATTTCATGGCATTCGCTAAAGTTCCTAAGCGGACCAAATCAAATTATGACTTATGGAAGGTCCAAGATTTTACTTATTTGTGTTCCTGTGATGATGAAATGTGTGATATCATTTCAGATGGACCTATTTAGATTTACAAAGTTATCACCAAAGCACCTGGAGCCACAAAAGCTACTCTAGATGGTTTTGTTGAGAAGCCTAAGCAAGAATGGTCTACGGATGAGCGTCGAAGAGCTAATCTAGATAACGTTAGATGGAACGCTCTATATACTGCCATCGGTGACAATGACAACTTATTCAACAAGGTCAAATCTTGCAATACGACCAAGGAAATATGGGATAAGTTAGCTACTATATGTGGTGGTTCAACACAAATCAAGGAAAACAAGCTTTCGATTGCCAAGGAAAGATTTAATGGTTTTAAGATGTTGCCCAACAAGATACTAGAGCAATTGGACATAAGATTTACAACTCTTGTTACGGAACTTACATCTTTGGGAATGGATTTGCAAAAGAGGGAAATGGTGGTTAAAATCTTCAAAAGTCTACTAGTAGATTTTTGATGAAGACAAGAGCAATGAGATAATCGAACATGTTAGATCTTCTAACTCTAGAAGATGCCTTTTCAGAGCTCGAAGCACTTGAGTTTAAGTTGAATTCAGCAAGTGATGTTGTGAGCAATCCAGTGATTGAGCATGGAGCGCTTATAGCATCAATCAAGGGTAAATTGAGTAACAAGGGAAAGGTTTCGGATATCAGTGAGAATGAGGAACTAGCACTATTAAACAGATTCAGAAAGTTTCTAAGATATGAAAAGAAAGAAAATAGTCCTGACCATCAAGGACAAAGTTCATATCAAGCGCCTGCTCCAATTCACCAACACTATCAAGCACCTCAATATTTTGCACCTTCTCCTCCAGCGCTGATTCAGTACCAAGCGTCTACTCAACAGAATCTTTCAGTGCCCGTGGTCTCAAAACCACAAACTGCAAGATTAACAAATGAACAAAAGATTAAAACTAATCTTTGTTATAATTGCAGGAAACCAGGGCACTACTAGGTAAATTGCCCTTATCCAAACTTATCTAAGCCCTCAAGACAAGATTACTTGGATAGAAACCAATTCAGGAGCAACCTTCGCCAACAAGGTTTGCTAGCGGATTCAGAACAAGCGTCCACACCTGAAGTTTTGGAGTCTTCAGAAGAGAGGAGTGATGATGATGAGCCAGTGGATGACTCAGCGCATATTTGTCTCATGGCCAAAGATGATGAAGCATCCCCTGAGGTAAACACTGAAATATCTTACCCTCTTATGAAGAATTACTTGACAAAGTCAAAAAATATTATAATGATTGTCAAGATACCGCGAAATTGTATCAAAATCACTTCGATATCATTTCATCGCTCAAAAGTGATAATGTGACGCTCAAGGCAGAGTTGCAAGTTCAGCAACAATGCATTGAGAACAACAAATCACTTGAGAGTGAGATAACCAATTTGAAAAGTGATCTTGATATAATAGTCAAGAGAGAAGCTGAGCTGATTGCTAGACTTGCTAAATTAGAACAGCTCGTCTCATCATTGTCTAAAGCGTCAAGAAAGCTAGATAATGTGACTAAGGTAACAAGACTATTTGGTGAAAAGACCGATTTAGGATGTAATAAATTTAGTAAACAACCAAATAAATCTAATTTTATGGTGAACAACAAAGGAAAATGCGTCTTCTTTGTTGAGAAAAGTTCAAAAAGTCAAAGACCTGTTGAACCGAGCAACAAGTGTACGAGGACAAATGAGAAAGCTAAAGCTGACTCAGGCAAGGGGAAGACTCAGAGAATGGAATATATCATAAGTATTCATCTCCCAAAACTCCCCAACAGAATGGTGTTGCTGACCGCTGGAACAGAACGCTCAAGGAAGCCGCTAGGACGATGTTAGCAGAGTCCAAGTTTGCTCCTAAGTTTTGGGCCGAAGCGATCAACACTGGATGTTACACTCAAAATCGTTGCATGATCAACAAATAGCATGGGAAAACTCTAAATAAACTATGTAAAAGACATAAGCCAAATGTTTCATACTTTCACGTCTTTGGTTCTAAATGCTTTATTCATAATAATGGATCCCCTAAAGACATTTGATCCTAAAGCGGATGACGGAATCTTTCTAGGCTACACCAAAAATGGAAAGAATTTTTGCATCCTAAGTAAGATCAAATCGAAGGTTGAGGAATCTATTCATATTGTTTCTGATGATGCTAACCAAGAACCGAGTAAGGCTAATGCGAATGGTGTAGGAGTTGAAGATTTGTGTCACCAAGCATCTAAAGTTACTATTGATGATGAAAGTGAGGGCGACGATGAAATCTTAGTGCCACCTCCTAAGTATACTCGAGATGTTATGGATAATCATTTTAGACTTGCTGATGATCATGAAGAGAGTGATCATCAAGAGCAAGGTAGAATCTGTGAACTTGAAACGCCTACGCAAGAGGATAGTCAAGCACCTGACCAAGTGAACCAAGCACCTGCTCAACTTCTAAACTCATTCCAACCAGATAGACTATGGCTGCGTGATTATCCACCAGAGTAGATTATTGGAGATGTTGGAGCGCCTATTAGGACTAGGGCCGCTACATTCAATGAGGCCATGTTCGCAAGCTTCCTCTCTCAAATGGAAGTGAAGAAAGTGGATGAAGCGTTAAGTGATCCTAATTAGATTGAAGCTATGCAAGAAAAGCTTAATCAGTTTGAGCGTAGTAAGGTTTCGACGCTAGTTTCAATGCCAACTCACCAAGGAGTTATTGGGACTAGATGGGTTTATAGAAACAAGATGGATGAGAATGGCATTATGATAAGGAACAAAGCCAGACTTGTCGCTCAAGGATATTGCCGAGAAGAGGGTATTGATTTTGATGAAACATATGCTCATGTCGCCCGTCTTGAAGCAATTCGCATGTTTCTAGCGTATGCAGGGTTCAACAAGTTTACACTATATCAGATGGACGTGAAGAGTGCTTTCCTGAATGGTAAACTCCAAGAAGAAGTTTATGTGGAGCAACCACCAAGATTTATCAACAGCCATGGTAAGGGTATGGTTTACAAGCGACATCAAGCACTTTATGGGCTTAAGCAAGCACCCCAAGCATGGTATGACACACTCTCTATTTTTCTTATTGGTAAAGTCCTTTCAAAAGGCAGCGTTGATACAACGTTATTTAAAATTACCAATGACAAAGATATTCTCTTAGTCCAGATTTATGTTGATGATATTATTTTCGGATCTACTAATAAGTGTCTGTGTGAGAAATTTTCGAAAATGATGCAAGAACAATTTGATATGAGCATGATGGGGGAATTAACTTTCTTGTTAGGATTACAAGTTAAACAACTCCCTAATGACATATTTATTAACCAAGCTAAGTATACACGAGATATGATTAAGAAATTTGGTATGGAAAATGCATCATCTTCAAAAATTCCAATGAGTCAAACGCTTAAGTAAGATAAAAATGAAAGTGAGAAGAAGGTTGATATCACTAATTATAGAGGTATCATTGGATCACTTCTTTATCTTACTGCTAGGAGACCCGATGTTATGTTTTCGGTATGCATGTGTGCACGCTTTCAAGCTGATCCTAAAGAGTCACACTTAATTGCTGCCAAGAGAATCCTTAAGTACCTAAAGGGCACACAAAATGTGGGCTTATGGTATCTAAGGGACTCTTCTTTTGAACTAATTGGTTACTCAGATGCAGATTTTGCATGTTGCAACATAGATCGTAAAAGTACTAGTGGTACATGTCAATTTTTAGGTGATAGGTTAGTTTCATGGCATAGTAAGAAACAACAATCCATAGCTACCTCTTCAGCTGAAGTAGAGTATATAACTGTACGAAGTTGTTGTGCACAAGTTTTATGGATGAGGCAACAACTTAGAGATTATGGAATAATCCTAGGTCCAACTCCTATTCATTGTGGTAACCAAAGCGCCCTAGCCATGACTCAAAACCCTGTTCTTCATTCAAAAATCAAACATATTGACATTAGATACCATTTTCTTCGTGACCATGTTTAAAAGAAAGATATCTTCATGCACTTTATTAGAACTGATAAACAATTGACAAATATCTTCACCAAAGCTCTCAACGAACAACGCTTTATCACTTTAAGAAGTGAACTTGGTATGATTGATTTAAACGTTTCAATAACTGTGTCATTTAAAACATTTATGGATGAGATTCAATAATTTTACACATGTTAAAATTCTACTGAGACAAGAGAACACAAGTTTCAAAACTTTTAACTGCCATTTAAAACAAATTTTTTGCAGAAAAATTATTCACTTTTTACTCAAGCTATCTGCAAAATTACTCTCTCTCTCTCTATCTCTTTTAAAGTAAATCATAGTTCATCTCTTTCAAAACACTCAAATGGCACCTAAGAAATCTGTGAGCATTGCTGAAGACACCATCAAGGTCGTTGAAGGCCTTGGGGTGGACTGAAAATTTCTTGTTGAACAGAATGAAATAAACATGATGGACTCTGTAGCCAAGGCTGGGCTTCAGACGTTCCTGACTAAGTATTCTTACCTGTTTGCTTCTGAAGTGGATACGTTCTGGAGATCTGCCAAGCTTTCCGAGGACAAGAAATCTATCTCTTACCTCTTTTCCTTATCCAAAAAGGAGTCCCCTAAATAATTCATTCTTTCTGCTGCTTCCATTGCCAAGAACTTCAATCTGCCGAATGAGGGTAAAGCATTGGAGTCTATTACTGTTGAACAAATCCAAGAAACATGGTCAAGGATGCGTGCAGAAGATGATGTCGCATACAAACCTCATTTTGAGAAGAAAGATTTAGTGTCGAAGTACAAACTGCTTGCTGATTTCTACAGCAAGATTATAGAATGCAGGGTGGGAACCTTCGATAAGGTCAACCCGATGCAGTTTCAGATGATGACGACCATACTCCTGGACATCCAGATCAACTGGAGCAAGTATGTGTTTGGCTGCTTCAGGGATTGTTTATCCACAACAAAGAAGCCCTATGGCATTATTCTGAGTGATCTGCTGTACAGAGCAGAGTGTGTTCACTCTTCTAGGCTCCCTTTGGCCAAGGCCAAGATGCTGGGGAAGAGGATTCTAAAGAATTTCCTCAACCCTCCCAAGGTTGGTGGAGCTGCTAGACCCTTAGCTGAGCACCAGGTGGTGCGCGAAGTGTCAAATGAAGTAGCGGAGCATCCAGTTCCTGAAGAGGCCACGAAGTGTCTGGCTGTAGGGGTGCACACGGTTCGATTTTTGCTGTATTTTTATAAAATTTATACCATACCAATAGTTACAGTTTTGGGTTAACTAATACCAAAATTGGACTTTTTGAAACCGGTACCATTGTATACGGTATGGTACGATTTCGGTACGGTACAATATTATGGTATTTTTACTATAAATTACATAATAAAATTAAAAACAGTTACAAAACCAAATCATCACAAGAATTAAGCAATCACGATAATAATTAACACAATTACATAATCCGAAACTTCATAAATTATCAAAAACAAATTAGCAAAAAACTAATATTGTTGCAAGAAGTAGAACGAAAGAAAACATGCAGTTTTCGATTACTTTGAAAGAAAATGAAAAATTCATACCATACTAATAATAGATTTAGATTTTATGCGGAAGAACTTGACAAACTTTTGAAGTGAGTTTTATGACAGCGTGTTCTGTCTTAAGGCTCAAATAGTGATATAATCAAACTCAAATTCTTAATATTGATATTCTAATCCTAGAGGTTAGGTTTTCAAAAAACTCTAGAGAATAATTGTAGTCTCTCTTTTAACTAATTCCCAAATTTAATAGAGTTAATTTTTATATTTCTAAAAATATCATACATCACCACACAAGTTTGGTAATATATTGATTTCTAGTATATTTGTATCTCTAAGTTCTAAAAATTCCTTCAATAGAATCACTATATATTATACAAATAAAATAACTAATTATAAATAGTATATATACGGTACAGTACGGTTTTTTACCGGTACAAATTTTCTGAAACCAAAACCATACCAAAGTAGCTAGTACGGTACAAGATTGTACCAAAACCTATAAATTTTAGAAAAAAAACCAATATTTCGGTACGGTGTGGTACGGTACGGTCGATATTGTACGGTTTTGAAAAACCATGAACACCCCTATCTGGTTGTACAGAAGAAGAGGGCTCCTCGTAAGCCCAAGGCTCCTGTTGTTCCATCTCCTCCCAAGGACGGTGAGGAAACTGATGAGGATAAGGAGGATACGATTCCTTTGATCAAGCGGAGGAAGTTAGAAGGATTTATAAAGAAAGTAGATTTTGAGGAACCAAATGTTGCTCCTCCAGTCCAAATGCTTAAGCTTGTTGAAGGAGTCAATGTGAAGAAGATATTCAAGTGTTCTAGGACAGGCAAGCGTCAACCTGTCCCTGCTCCTAAAGAGCCTGAGAATGTTTAGCTAAGCGCTCAAGAAACTGCTGCTATTGAGAGAAGCTCTCAGGGTAAGCTTATTTCTTCCCACAACATTTCTATTCCTACATCTGTAGAAGATCCTGCTCTAATAGAGGATAGTTCTTGTGCTACAGCTCTTATTCCAAATGCTACTGAAGCACCAATCGATGTCCATCTGGATGTTGATTTAGAAGAAGTGGTGGCCATCGACAAAGATATTGCAACAAGCGTTGCATTGGATGCCGAGGAACCTATATCGAAAGGGGTCCAACTACCACTATCTTAAGAGGTCATAACTGAGCCACGCTCAGAAGGTCAGAGCGTTGCTAGGACGTTACAAGACCTAGGCACTTCTTCAAGTTGGATCCACTCAAGACGATTGATCACTCAATCAATTATATGCCACCAGCGCTTGAAGAAGACTTTATTCCCGTAGGCTATAATGAAGAACGATATATTATTGTGGAGAATGAAGTGGCCATGCTAATTAAGCGTGATTGCTCTATGTGAGAAATGATATTTAGTAAAGATCTAACAAACATTGAGCAAGAATATTATATGGCCATTGCCAATAATGAACCGGTGAAGTAGATTCCGGCATCAATATTGATTCATGAGAGGAATCCAGGATCGAGGACTCTAAGCGCTGGTAAAGACTTAGGATATTTCCTGGATATGGGACATAGCCGACCTTCAGGCTTTGCTCTTAGAAATTACAAGATTAGCGTCTACAAGCTTCAACCCATGGAGTTTCTCAATCCCGAAGAGGAACTTTTGAACAGAGAAGGATACTCACATTTTCCAAAAGTGGTGAAGAGTGATGCAAATAAAATATCAGCTAACCCACTTCGCTTATGGAAATAAGAGCCCTTACATTGATGAACGTCCAGCATCTCTAACTGATTTGGTTCAAGAGGAAGCTGATGAATACTTTAAGATCGTATGGAATGCCAGCTACCAATCAGACAAGCACCGTTTTGAATCTATCAGAGACATTCACCAGGAAGTAATTCAGGCCATAGTGATGATAGAATAGGTGCCCGGCGCGCCAATATTGGGCGCCATTTACCGTGTAATAAACTCTATAGAGACAATCTATTCGAATGAATGAAGTCAATTATATTATGGCATTCTTTGTTCTTAAATTATTATATGCTTCGCATGAAGTCCCTTGAATCACACATGACTATGGGACATCATCGGACATCAGGAATGATGATGATGGAATATGTCTCCAAAGTCGTGAGTTTTAAAAGGTTCCAAGTCTGAGATGAGTCGGTCATGAAATAGGGATATTGACAAAGACTCAAAGGACTTACTTGTGTACATAGTTCTTAGAGAACATGCCTTATTCTATTGGAATAGATGTGCACGAGGGTTCTCATTTGGATAATGAGTGAATTGAACAACCCCGCCAGGAAATTCATAAAATGGTTATCGAATATGGAATTTCCTATAATCACGTAGGCATAAGAGTAATCCTTTGGACCTGAGGTTCCATTGTCACTTTGAGCATAGTCGATTATACTTTGATATATCTCATGATTCCATCGCGAGTCGTAATATGGGATATCTTGGGTATAATGTGATTATGTGTCAAAGTACATGAGAGACCAAGATGGGATCCATCACTGATTTAGCAAATCAGACGTTTCCTATGTAATTGCTTAAACGAACTGATTAAAGGAATCTTTGGCCAAAGTTTGGCAATCCAAAGAGGCGGAGTGTTTCCTCGTTTGGGTTGCATGAATCGATATCATGCAATAAGGGATACATAGTGATTGGGTCGTAAGAGTTTCGACTAAGCCATTACTCGAGATTCCAACCCGGGAAATATGATGGAAGGATCTTACTTATGCGAGGATCGTGGTTATGATAGGTTGAGGATCTTGAGTATCTTAACATTGTTTGTGTATAGGTCTTCGGCGTCCATTGCCAGACAGTAACCTCGATTTGTTGGTACCATGATATTGTGGAAAATGATACATGGTCTGATTAAATCATGGAGAATTTAATCTAGCACTTTCTAAATATAGAAAGGTACAATGGCACTTTTGGAAAGTGTATTACTACTAGAACATGAACGAGCCTAAGGGGTCACACACTTACTCCTGATGTTTCTGCTTAAAGGATATGATTAATCAACTTTGGAAGTTGAGGTGAAATTAGGAAAGTCTAGTGCTTGCCTAAAGAGGAATATTAATTAATTGGTTGGAGATCAATTAATTAGACCAAGTAAGATTAATTAATTAATGGACTAAGTAAAGTCCAAGGGTTTTATTTAATTAGTAGAATAAGTCAAAAATTAAATAAGTAAATGGAAATAATACTTATAGTTGGACTTTAATTATTATGGAATATTTAATTAAATGGTTAGACTATTTAATTAAATAAGGAGTCAAAAAATTAAATCAAGTTGGATAAAAATTTTAAATGCCATGACTATGAGGGGGCGGCCATAGTGGACGAAAATTAGGAGGGGATTTAATTTCTCTCCAAGTCTTAATCAAGTTGGAATCAAGGTAATATTTAGGAGAGAGAAAGGGAACAAGTTAGCTTGAAAGCTAAGTTCCTTATTTTTAGGAAACTCCTTAAGTGAGTTTGAATAGAAATAGATGAAAGTCAAATCTTGGAGATTTGATTTCATCTTGACTTCCAAGTAAACTATACCTAGGAGTCTCTCTATAAATATGTGTGTTAAGAGAAATACACACACTTGAATTTTTGGAGTAGATTTTCGTCCACCACATAGAAGAAAAGAAAGAAATTTTTGTCTTCTTGTTTTACCAAAAACTCGCCCCTCACTATTTATTTCTTAACAAGGTTTTGCTCATGTGTTGAGATTAACCTTTCACAAATATTCCTACCGTCATATATTAAGCCTAGATTAGATCTAAAATAATTATATAGGCTAGCACCAAATATAATTATTGGGAACTATACAGAGGTATGGATACATCTTAGAGACTAAACAATTGGATCGCTTAAAGATACAAAGGAACAAATCGACGCTTGAAGTTTTCGAGGAGGCCGATAGTTTTTCTTAGAGATTCGATCTAGGGATTATTTGTTCGTGTTGAAAAGATCTTAAACTTGTATGAGGGAAAAAGCGCAAAAGGTATTTCGTGTAGTTAGTTTTTCTCGTTATTATTAGTTTGATTAAACGGGCCATTAAACCTATTTTGGGGTAGGCTTATTAAAAAATTTTAAATTCCGCTGTGCTAACCTACCCCGGGGATTACCCAACCCAACAAGTGAATGTAGGTATAGACTACTGCATGAATGAAGTGAACTGGGTCGAAGTGTATATGGGCACTAGGTTACTTTTCAAAAGTTGGTCAACGCTCCACACCTATTCGGCATAGGCATGCATGACAAAAGGCGTCAGTTTGCTAAGTATTGCCTAGAGAAGCGTCAACAGTGAGTAGGGCCACTTGAGAAATTACCAAGCATTAGACAACCAGTAGAGAGCTTTCTATGTCAAGCGTTACAAAGACTTGCAGATACTCCCTTTCAATTTTGTGGCCAAGTGTCCACAAGCGGCTCAAAACCAATTTCTTATCGGAGCATCTCTCCGAGCTACTGTGAAGAGAATTTGCGGCTTATGATGAAGATCATGGCTCCCATTCCTCATTTTGATAAGATCTTCACAGAGAACATGGACAAGCCCAACAGCTCCAGGATTCGCAACTTCCATGGTTATCCACTCCTACCAACTATCAGACAGGAAGTGAGCGAACACTATCATTATGTCCTTTTGTTGTTGAAACGGAATCAGGGCATCGCTCGAGCTGTTTATCCTTATTTGGAAGAGTACTACAGAATGTATGTGCCTGAATCTCATAAGTCTCAACATCTTCCAAAAGATAGGATCATTGGATTTTCCTTGCACTACTGCCCATGTATGTTATTTCTGATTCCCAGAGCGCAGTCAAGGATTTTCCCAAATCATGTGCTGGATATCATGGGCCCCATGTATGTTAGGGCCAGGGATAGTCCACTCCGCACATTCATTCAGGGATCTTGCATTTCACATTCACAGCTGAACGAACTTCTTGAAGATGCATCAGACTTTTACGCCAACGTACCCTTAGCCAGGTTGAATTTCCAATTCACTGACTTTCGTCAAGAGGAGTCAGCACTTGAGGAAGTGCCTGTGAGACTTTTTGAAGAATCTGCATCAGAAGTGGTAAGTATTCCAGCGTATGCTGAGGAACCAGTTCAAGCGTCTCCACCAGAGGTCAATCTTAACGCTTTCGAACCAGATGTTCCAGATGTTGCTGAGTTACCTATTGTAGCGCGAGGCACAGCGTTTGATCCATCTCCCTTGACTCATTCAAGTACACATCAAATTTTAAGTGATCGGCTACTCAAGCTGTTACTTCAGATATGAGTCAAACTTTTGGGCCACTGTTGAAATCGGTGTTGGAGGAAGTGAGTGATCATGCACTCAGAATGTTGAAGCCCTTCATTGGATCAAAGCTGATTTGTCCAAAATTGAATCTCAAAATATGAGCGCCCAAATTGCTCATATGCGCGGTTCAGCTCAAGCCACAGTTGTTGATTGCCTTAAGGAATTTCAAGAGATGAATGACGCTACAAGGGCAAATCAACTGGCCATGAAAGTGCATTTTGATAAGTTCATAAACAGTTTAGAGGCCTCAATGGCTCAGATTGCTACTCAAGTCAGTCTATAACAGAACACTTTTTGAAGGCTGATGATGGCAATACGGGGGAAGAAAAGAGAAAAAGGGAAACAAAGGTGAAGAGGAAAGCATCTTGTTCAAGAGTTGCAAGTCCTCCGACCAAGTGTCAAGTGATCCTTCCTACTCTTATCAGCTTAATAGTGCCTTCTCGAGTGTTACTCGAACAATTTGACGTTCCATTCGAACGAGCGCCTATTTCAGAGCCTTCTGATCCTAAGATTATAGCTAAGGAATAGAGGATGTCAAAGTTCAACAGAATGTTCAGAATTTGTCTAAGGCATATTGGTGTTGATCCAGTTGAATGAGAAAAACAGTTTGTTGCTTATAGAGAGAGACAAAGGAAAGAGAATAAGTCTGTAATTGACAAAGATCATGCTGCTATAATTAGACTTGAAGAGAGTATATTTGAAGCGATCAGGGCTGAAGTAAATAGAAGAGTCAACGCTCAAACAGAAGATTAAGAACTCTTTGCATTATCTACATTCTTGTCTCTTTATTGTATTTTGTTTAGTTGTGAAATGACTATACTTACCTTGAGAAATTAATGAAGTGCATTTTTAGCTAAAACATCTTGTTACCTTAACTAACGTTATCTAACTTTTATTCAAAGCTAACTTTTGTATTTTGGTTGTCTAACTCTTGAACTATAAAAGAGTAAGTATTGCCATCATCAAAAAGGGGGAAATTGTTAGGAAATTTCTTGTTAGATGTTTTGATGATGACAGTTAGGATTCTATGTTAGACCCCAAAATATGTAAGTTTGATTTTATTAGAAATCATGTATAGGCTTTGAGCGTTAGATTTGTAATAGGCTTTATTTATTTTCATGTTAGTCTGTTAGGCTAAGTAGTCTTAGACTGAGCGTCTGATAATTTCTGAGTGAGCTTATCAATAGTTAAGTTCAAAGACTCAAGCGTCTGAAGTCTGAATGAAGAATGAAGAATCCAAGCGTCTAAGTATTGATTGAAGACAGAAATCATTCAGTAGTGATTGAGTGTCTATCAATGACCAAATGTCACCCGAATTGATTTCTAAGTTCAGAAGGAGTTTTAATGCAAATATTCTCAAATTATTAATTGTCAACAGGCATTTATTTCAAACACATTAAATGTGATAAGCACTCCAGGACGCACTGAGAAGTTACCCCATTGGACTGTCAACTATTCAAAGACTGCAGCACCAACTTTTGTGCTGCAGATTTTCAGGTAAAAGGACAAAAGTTGTTCACTCGTGGAAGTGAGAGACATGCGCCTGTGCATGTGTCAAACGGACACTTTTTCCAAGAATGTCTATAAAGACTTCAGCAACAAGCTAAAATCAGAGATTTAACACGATACAAGCTTACAAGCCAAAACTCTGTTACATTGAAGTCTCAATCCTTAAACTCTCAAAGAAGCCAGAATATTCAAGCAAACATTCTCTTTGCTTTTCTTCAATTCCTGAAACAGTCAACCAATATCTCAAACCTCTTCCTAGAAGAACCTTACATTACTATTGAGATATTCCAAATTGTTTGAACTTTTCCAAAATCAAACAAACCGTTAGAAAAATCCTATCCAAGCCTCGTGATCTGTGTGAAGTCGAAGTTGGATACTTGTAATATTTCTAGGTGAAAGAAGCAAGGGGATAGAAGTGTCTTGGAGCAGAAATTTGTGTGACCAAGGAGCTCAAGTCATCAATATCCATCTCTCCTTATTTTGTAGAAGATTCTGTGTCATTCTTTGTGGATCATTGTACTGGATTGCCTCCGAGTGTTCGAGGAGAAGAAGGACGTAGTTGGGATTACACCACCCAAAGAACCTTTCAATTCTTTGTGTTCTTTACTTTACCATTATTTCTATCTTGTCATATCATTGCATAAATCGGTTAAGTTAACACATTGATTAAATCATTTAAAGCTAAGCAACTAAAGAAAACTTTGTGACGCTAAAACATTGCAAAAGGAAGACTTAAAATTATTCCGTTGTGCTAACCCTGATTAAAGAACTGAATGCTTAAATCTACTTGGTTATAGTATTCAAATCCTGAGTCTAAGTTAATCTTTTCAAAACAGTCTTTAAAAAGACGCTCAGCCAAGCACCAACATTTCAAGCGTCTAACCAAACTTTAATACGAAACTTTTTGAAGTCAAAATAGACTTCAGGGTCTATTCAACCTCCCCCCCTTCTAGACACTTTCGTATGCCACTTGGGACCAATAGGTTCTGAAAAAGATTCAAAATGGAAGATTCCAAGAGAGTCCTCTTGCCCATAAGATATGGACTCTATCTCTCTAAATCGATGAGTCTTCAAAGTGAGGATGATCGTAAGAGAATGAGTGGAGTCCCCTATGCATCAACAGTAGGGAGTCTTATGCACACTATGTTATGCACGAGACCGGACATTGCCTACACTGTGAGTGTGGTAAATAGGTCCCAAACTAACCCAGGGGAAAAACATTGGATTGGTGTGAAGTGTATCCTCAAGTACTTGGGAAAAACTAAGGATAAGTGTTTGGCATATGGAGATACGGAACTGAAAGTAGAAGGTTATACTGACTCTGACTTCCAATCGAATGTCGATGACCGTAAATCCTTATCGGGGTTTGTATTCACTTTAAACGGTGGAGCAGTGACTTGAAAAAGTTCCAAGCAAAGCATGATGGCTGACTTAACAAACAAAGCTGAGTACATGGCCGCCTCAAGGAGGCTGTTTGGATAAAGAAGTTTGTGGCTGAAATTCAAGTGGTTCCTAGCATGGAGCTCCCGTTGCAACTATTCTGTGACAACAATGGAGCCATCGCTCAAGCTAAGAACCCAGGTCTCACAATAAATCCAAACACATTGAGAGAAGATACCACATCATTAGAGAGATCATTGGAAGAGACGACTTTGACGTGCAGAGAATAGATTTAGCAAATAACGTTGCTGACCCACTAACCAAGCCACTATCACAAGCGGTGCTAGAGCGACATCTTGAGAAGATAGGTATTAAATACCATATAAATTGGCATTGAGTGCAAGTGGGAGATTTTTAGGATTATGCCCTCCATGCCATAGACAAATTAGATTATTAGAGCATTACATTTAAGTTGTACAAACTCTTATTTATTAATAAAGGCACAGTTTTTGTTCATATCAATCTTGGTGGCATTAATATAAGTATTAAATAAATAAGTCTAAAGTAATCAAGAGGGAGCTTCCACTCCTCAATGATCTGAGGAGATGGACACTAGAAGTATCAGTTTCTTGTTTACTTAAACTAGAGTTCACAAGTCGACAAGTCTTAATTGGGCATTGAAACCAGACTTATGTGATGCAAGCTTTGACAAGGAGTGTCAATCGGTCACTTTGGATGGTGGGAGCTTGATTATAGATATGTCTATGGAATTGACATATTCGAACACGGCTCGCCGTAATTCAATCACATGGGCATTTACTCTTAGATAGTCAATGATTGAAGTACTAGTTGCGGTAGTGTGCGTGAGCCTTAGACCTGAGGATTCACGAAGATTGGACTTGTGACACTGAATGAGTTATTATAGTAGTAAGATCCATTTCACCCTTTGGTGGGATGAACCTCGAAGTGCGGTTTAGAATGATAAGTGGCAATTGTTCGATGATTGCCAATTGGGGATTCACTGTCTCGGGTAGTAACGAGTTAAAGTCCTGTGCGATCGTAGGTAAATGAAATTATAAGTCTTTGGCCAAAGCAGGAGAAATAACTTATGTATAGTACATAAGGGTAGTTCAGTAATTTCATCTTACTATGATTCCCTAATAAGCACAGCATCGAGTCCTATGAGTTTGACATATTTCATGACTCTCACTCTAACGGGATGTTACAGTGAAGGGCTTATACTCACATGGCATCTGTGACCTAAAGGTTTATATTGATCCATTCATTTCAATTGCGTTTCAATGTGAGTCGACATGACTGGCATAGTGACACTCTGTTTCGCGATAAAACAAATCAGAATGAGGTGGATCCGAATAGTCATTTCGAGCCCCGTGATAATCTATAACTTGAGATTATCTCTCAACCCCTGTGTTCGATACGCTAGATGGTGGTTCAAGTCTTTACTTAACTCTTAATTATCAATTTTGAGTATGAAAAACAGTGAATCGAACAACTCAAGTCTTTGAGTATGAAAAATAGTGAATCGAACAACTCAAGTCAAGATAAAATTAACCTATCAAATACTTAAATCTGAAAAAAAAAATTATACCTCCATAAGAGTCTTCGATCGATGATTATCTCTTAACCCCTGCGTTCGATTCGCTAAATGGTGGTTAAAGTCTTTAACTAAATTCTTAGTTGTTACTTTCGAATACGAGAATAATGAACGAAAAACTCAAGTCAAGATAAAATTACCTATCAAATACTTAAATCTGAAAAAAAAGATAATTTATACCTTCATGAGAGTCTTCGATCGTGATGATTACAAATAAACTGTGGATACAAGCTTTGCAGCCGAATCCCGGCGATTCTTGACAAGCAACTATTACATTATTCTACGGCTACTCCTAATTTACGCTATGAACCACTCCTAATACTAGAGCTAATTCTAAGAAGATGACTGTAGATGTTTGTGATTCTGATGATCTCCTATTCTTCTCCTTCTTGGTCGCATATATTTTATCTTTGGGGAACCCACGTTCCACTTCATCGGAAACCGCCTTCAACTGCTTCTTTTAAATTTCTTATTTTAGTACGTCTTTTTTGAATGCAGATTATTGTCTTTTCGGTTCTTTTCGTCTCCTCCGATTTGATTCTTGGGTTTTTATCAACCCAGCCTATATTTCTGCCATTTTCTGAGTCTATTGGGCCTTATCTTACCTACCTGTGGACCCAATTTCCTTCTTTTCGAATTTCTACAGTTTGGTCTATTTGGGCTCTGTAATTCGAAAGCCCAAATTATTTTATAGTGTAAACAAATGCCCCCTAATATACATGAACGTTTCGAGTTCATGTGTATTAAAAGACACGTCTTTTGGTTGAAGACAACTTCTCTCTCTCTTCTCTATATCGACTTCTTGATTTTTGTCCCTCACTTTCTCGAAGAACATTCTCTCTGGTTATACTTCTCGAATTCTTCCTCTTTCATGAAACCTTCATCTTTGAGCATCTCTCAGTTATTTTCTTTGATTCGCCTTTCGAGCAACCAGAGATTGTTGAAAAAATTGCAGAGAAATTCTTTCTTTCATTTTCTCGAGTTACCCCTTCGATTAAGATTCGATTAATGGCAAATCCCCGTATCTTGCCCTTCACGACCTGTTCTATTTAGTTCCTCGAGCACATACCTTGGATTACGAGGTGTTAGGAATTTCATGTTAGATGTTTTGATGATGACAAGATAGGATTTTATGTTAGACCCCAAAAGAATGTAAGTTTGTACTTTCATAGAATATATGTATAAGCGTTTGAAAGTTTATTAGTTTGTTAGGCTTGTAATTTTTATCTTTGTAGACTTTAGACTAAGTATTAGAAACCAAGTCGCTAACAGAATTCTAGGTGAGTCTATTAGAGATGAAGTTGAAGATCAGCGTCTGAAGTCAAGTGAAGACGAAGATTTGTCTTAAGCGTCTGTCAAAAGCTTAAAGACTATTTCAGGATTTATGAATCAGCGTTCAAGATAATGTTCTTAGCACCTAGCTAGCGCTAAAAGACTGTTCCAGGAATGTTGAACCAAGCGCTCAAATCACTCAAGCAATTCAAGATCAGATTCACTTGAAATACATCCTCAAGTCATGGAGGACTCTAATGCAATCCAACGGGCATTTATTTCCAACGGAAATAAATTCAAAATGCATTAAATCCTTGATAAGTGCATTAAATGTGACAAGGCATTATGACTTGTGGACAAGCCACCTTTTGACTAGACTGTTAGCTTTTCAGAGTTCAAGTCTACTCCTATCCAATCGGAACCACAAGAAATTGAGGAATGTCAGAAAGGGACTATTTGACGTGCTGCGTGAGAGACACGGGTCTGATTGTGTCCAATGGACAAATCCCAAGAATCTCTATAAATAGTACCTGTAGCGCCCACCGAGCACCTGGTGGCCCGCCACACCGCAACGCCAGCTCGATCCAGGATATCGTCCTTTCTCGAGTCAGCGCTAAGCGTCAAACCTATACTAATACTTCATTTGCTGAAACTAAAAATTTTTATTCCAACTAAACCAACCATACAACCTTCATCAGTCTTACATAATTCAACAACAACTCTGTCAATTACAGGTCTCCAAGCAAAACATATACATACCCAATCATACATCCCAAAGCAGCACTTTCTCTAATAGCAATGAACTAATGCTTCCTTTACTCCTCATTTCTCCCTTCGTATCCAACACACTAAGCTTATCTGAAAAGGAAAAAAGAAGGAGGGGTGAGTCCGAATGACTCAGTGAGGTAGGTTACGGATTGCTTTACCTTTATCTTTAAAAGGAATCTGCAACGGAATATTATGGGAGGAACAAGATTACACTTATCGAGCAAATCATTGGGGAAAATAAACTATCAGAAGGATGAATATCAATCACGATACATACAACAAAACCAAAATGAATAACTCATATACTTTAGTAATCATATCATGTGATCGTGATCCGTCTCCCAACTGTCCCATACCAGCGGGAGACTTCACACCCTTTGAGAATTGCAAGTGTCAGGATTCTAGTGGTGGCTCCTACGGGTTCAAGAGGTGGCCCCCGCCGTCGCATGGCACTTTGTCCCGTATAGCACTTAGCTCCCTTCAGTCTGCGAAACTTCCAGGTGTCAGGATTCTAGAGGTGGCTCCTATAGGTTCAAGAGGTGGCCCCCGCCGTCGCGTGGCACTTTGTCCCGCATAGCACTTAGCTCCCTTCACTCTGCCTTTTACGAGTCAAAGCTTTAATCAAGAAGAGGACATATCGCTGATGGATGCCGGACATTAGGATTCTAGTGGTGGCTCCTACGGGTTCAAGAGGTGGCCCCCGCCGTCGCGTGGCACTTTGTCCCGCATAGCACTTAGCTCCTTTAGCCGACGGAATGGAACCAAGGAGTACAATGGTTTCAACATGTTAAGAAAGATATTGATTTGATATTCATGCGATAAGACTCGCGGAAATTGACAACGATTAGACCGAAGAATATTTCGAGGAAAAACATATACCATAGACGTGAAAAGGATAACGTTGGGAATCACGAGATATTGAACCGATCAGAATATTTAGGAATCAACAATCATCACGAACCAATCAAGAAGATACCGATAAGACATTTGTTAAGGAAACAAGAAAATCACAAGTAGGTAAAGCAATTAAAGAGTTTTAAGGAAAAGAGAAACCCTCACTGTTACAACTCGATGTCATCGCCTTGTGTCTCGTCTAACCACAATCCATCCTGCTGTCCAAATACACCATCATATTCTTAACTTATAATACTTTATAATCCAACCAAATACAACAAGTTATATCATACTATCCAACCATATAGGCAATTAGGTTCAAACAAACCTCCTTACGTGCGCAATATACTTCAACAATTTTTAAAACAATCTCGGAATGAAATTCCCTTCTAAATTTTTTCAGGATATCCGAAAGGACGCTGAAAAAGTCTACATAATTTTTCCAGATTTAATTTCCTTGTAAAATTGGGGATTCAATCAACGAAACGGGACCGTCCTGACAGATTTTTTGAGAACAGACAACTTATATTCAAATATTTTTATAAAATCCCCTGTTTACGGAAAACTTCCAAAATTTATATGACGTCTCTATAACATATGTATACAGCTACTGTAAAATTTTTAGAGTAAACCAAAATTTCCAGGTACACGAAATATCTTCAAAACAGAAACAATTCTCAATTCCGCCGAACAGACTGGCGATTTTGTTCAACGATTTTTAAAAAATTCCACAAAACTCTAACCCTTACCAAATTTTTCATAGATGTTTAAAACACAATCAAGTTATTCCAGAAAATTTATCATAATCAAACTCACAAGTTTAGGCACCTCATTACAGCTTTAAACGTAACTTTCAGAAACTGAAAGTTCCAAACACAGCTGAACATCATGCCATTGAAGTTTACTAAAATACATATATATGATATGATACTCTCAATTCCAGGTCATATATAGCTTGAACTACATTTAGTCTACAACATATTCATGCAAAAGCAATGATTAACTACCATATACCTTAAAAGAAAGAAGAAAGGATGATGCTTCCTCCTACTGGATTTCTTTCTCCAGCTTTTCTTGTATTTGAGGTGGGATAGGAGCTGATTTTCAGAGAGTTTTCAGGCGTGGTGATGAGTGAGGTTGAAGGCTGAATTGGTGTATATATGGAGGTGTTGGTCAAAAAGGTAGAGAAAAAATAAATGGAGATTAATCCTCCATGGGCCACGTTTTTAGGCAAGATGAGATGTGATTAGCTTAATTTGCCACCTCCTAATCTTCCTCCCCCTATTAGTGCATGTGGCTGTACGAATATATAGTATATATGTGCATGTGTTTGTGCCTATATATATATATATATATATATATATATATAGGTAGGTATGGACACATTTAAATTTTAGTAATATACAATTGATAAAGGTAAATCTATATATTTATGTATACATATATATACATATGCCTTAAATGATATAATGCATCAACTATTCCACAATGAAATGCAAATATTTCACGTATAGATATAATAATAGTTATATAAGCAATTAGTAAAATATTTTTGGTCGAACACACATTGCTAAAATTGAATAAATTACGAAATTTAATTAGCGGTAATTATAATGTTTACCTTCGCTTCTACGAAATTAGGAACTGAGAATATTGGGTGTTACAGTACCCTTCAACAAAACCTTAGTGAGTGGGCAAAGAGAGAGAAACCTTGCTGAAATTATTTGAGAAAAAAGCTTACAAACTCCATAGCCATATTGGAACTCGAGAAAGTTCACTGATTCAACAAGCAATATTTTTGTGTAAGAGAAGTTTGTTGAAGAAGGTCTTTATTGAAGCTCCAAAATCCATCAAGCTTCTCAAATACATTCCAAAGACAGTCACCAATATCTCAAACATCTTTATAGAATAACCCTACACTATTATTGAGATATCCCAAGTTGTTTGAACTTCCCAACATCAAACAAACCTGTTACAAAAAACCCTCAACATCTTTCATCTGAGTGAGAAAGTTTGTTGACTTCACAAGCAGTATTTTTGAGTAAGAGAAGCTTGTTGAGAAAGGTCTTTATTGGAGCTGAAGTCTGTGTGATCAAGCAGCTCAAGGCCATCTTGGAGAAGATCTTTATTGGAGCTGAAATCTGTGTGATCAAGGAGCTTGAGATCGTCTTTCTAGAAGCAGAGGATTGAAGTGGCTTGTAGTAGAAATCTGTGTGACCAAGGAGCTCAAGTCATCCACATCCATCTCTTCCATTGTTCCCTATTTTATAGAAGTCTCTGTGTGACTCTTCGAGAATCAATCTAGTGGATTGCCTCCGAGTGCAAAGGAGAAGAAGGACGTAGTTGGGATTACACCACCCAGTGAACCTTACAATATTTTGTGTCACTTACTGCTTTATTGCTTTACTTTATATTTGCATATCATATCTTTAAAAAGGCATTAAAACAGTTAAGCGACTATTTCCAAAAGAGAACGCTAAGCTTTCAAATCAGTCCTAAGCGCTTGACTAAGCGCTAAGCACTCTAAGAAATCTGTGTGACAAAGGAGCTCAAGTCATCTATATCCATCTCTTCCTTTATCCCTATTTTGTAGAAGTCTCTGTGTGACTCTTCGAGAATCAATTTAGTGGATTGCCTCCAAGTGCATAGGAGAAGAAGGACATAGCTGGGATTACATCATCTAGTGAACCTTACAATTTATTATGTCATTTACTGTTTTATTTGCTTTACTTACAGTTGCACATTATATCTTGAAAAAACATATAAAACAGTCAAACATCTAATTTAAGTAAAAGAGAACGCTAAGCTTTCAAATCATTTCTTAAGCGTCTGACCCAGCGCTAAGATCTCCAAGGGTTCAAAACATTCCAAAACCTAAAAGCAACTAAGGAAAATTTTGTGATGCTAAAACCTTTCAAAGAGAAGACTCTAAAACATTCCGCTGTGCTAACCCTGATTAAGGAACTGAACGCTTAAACCTGAGTGGTTATAGTATTGAAATTTTGAGTCTAAGTTAATCTTTTCAAACAGTCTTCAAGTAAACGCTTAGCCAAGCGTTTACATTTGCAAGCGTCCAAATCCATTTTTATACAAAACTTTTTGAAGTAGAAAAAGACTTCAGGGTCTATTCAACCCCCCCCCCCTCGTATGACACTTGGGACCCAACACGAGGATGCCCAAGATTTGTATAAAATAATCAAGGATTTTGACGTACCTTATCGAGATACGAAGGTAGCATCTCTTGGCTTCGCCCATGTGATTCCTCCATGGGCTTCTGACCGTCGGGGTCAATCACTCTACCATTTTGGTCTTAGACTACATTTTGAATCTTCTGCATTCGAGCCCTCTACTGGCGGAAACCCTGATCTTCTAGGGACTTAGCCCGCATCAGAAGATGATAGCCCCGGTTCCAATGTAGAGTAAGTGATAAAATCGCTTGGGGCCATTGATGATTTCCCCTAGTTTAATTGATTGTGCCAATTCCATCAAAAATAGGAAGGGAATCGAATTATGGGGGCTTGTTCGAATGGCGTGTTACCCCATCCTTCCTTTCGAGCAAGTTGTATCTTTGAATTAATATAAGTTAGTCTTGGTTCTTCGAGTGTACCAAGATTAACTTCTTCTAATAGGTCTTGGATATTGATAAGTCCATATTTTACAGTATTTTATGCCCCATTGTAATATGATTTGATTGTTACTTTGATCATTTTTTATCCCTCATAATGCTTTGATTGGTATATATTTTGTTTTGTAGGATAAAAGTTGATTTACGCATGAAAGACGAGAAAAGAGATCCAATTGAGCTTGAAATTGAAGAAAGAAACAAAAGAAGATAGTGGACGAAAGATTTTACACAATGCTCATATATAAATGAGGTTTTCGTCCTCTTACAGGCCGAATCATACTAAGGTTTCTTCTTCAATATTGTAGATCTATTTCTTAGCTTCGCGTAGCAACTTGAATCAACTCAATCCGACATTTGTAGAGAGAGTTATGATTAAAATACGAACGCTGCGAATTCTGCGTGAGACGACCGCGGCACAGGACCGCGGTCTTGCTTCTGAAAATTGGTTCGCACTTTTTGTGCCGCGGTCTGCTGATGTTTGTGCCGCGGTCCGATTCTCCAGCTGCCCTATTTTTTATATCCTCCGTTTTTGGTCTTTATAAAACATTCTTCACTTATCAAAAGGCTAGAAATGCTCTAAAACACCAAGGGGAAGCCATGGGAAGTCCTAAGAAAGCTTGAAGAGTCATCATCATCATCATTTTCATCATCAAAGCTTGGATTCAAACTTTGTAATAGGGAGTAATTCAACTCTTTCTCTTTGATTTGTGTATCAACCATGTCTTATAGAATTGTTGAATCACTTGTTGTTGTAAGTATGAGCTAAGTATTTTTGTGATTGGGTTATGTGAATACTTTGTGATGTTTTGTGTTTAATGAATCATTAATTTCCGGATTTATTACATTCTTGTTACATGTTTGATTTTGTGCTTAATGCTTGCATATACTTGATCACCATGTGTTTGATAAAATGCTTTGTCTTGAGACCGAGAGGAGATAGATAAAGGGAGATCGAAAAATCAATCATCATAACGTAACAATTGACTAGAGATAGAATCGATTGCGTTGTGTGGCTTTTTGTGATAAGATGACCCGATTGAATGTAGGATCTTCGTAAACAAGGAATTCCTTTGAACCTAAATGCATGTTAGTTAATTCAATCTTCACTATAGAGATATAGGAAGTTGTTAACTAGTATAGGCTTGTTATTTCAAGAGATTGAATAATAAATACATTAGGGGGTTTCGCCATAACAAGAACGTTCTAAGAATCCGGATAATTGAGAGTTCATGAACATAGAATAGAACATAGTAGGATCATAACCCAATCACCTCTTTCCATTCGATTTATTATCTTGTTTATCACATAGTTGTCTTTGATTATTTTCATAGTATAAACACCTATCATCTTATAAATTGATTTAGCTTAGAATTAGATAACATAGCAATTACGAGCATTGAATCCAATTGTCCCTGTGGAGACGATATACCCCGGGCTAAATAGTCCACTTTATTACATTGCACGACCTAGTATACTTGCTAGGATTTCGCGTGTCAAGTTTTTGGCGCCGTTGCCGGGGACAATTGCGTTATTTGATATTGTAATTCACTTATCTTCTCTAAGACTAAGTTGCTGTTTTTCAAGTTGCTGTTTTTGTGTTTTTAGTTGCTGGTTTTGTGTTTTAAGTTGCTATTTTTGTGTTTTTAGTTGTTGGTTTTGTGTTTTAAGTTGCTGTTTTTGTGTTTTTAGTTGCTGTTTTTGTGTTGTAAGTTGCTGTTTTTGTGTTTCAAGATGCTGTTTTTGTTTTTTTAGTTGTTGGTTTTGTGTTTTAAGTTGCTGTTTTTGTTTTTTATTAAGTTGCTGTTTTTGTTTTTTTTAGTTGTTGTTTTGTTATGTTTTTTTTTTTATCTATTTTTATTCTTGAATAGATGAGCATCAATGACTTTTATTGGTCAAAACAAGGATGGGATGAAGGTGCCGAATACGGGAGTCGAGTGCAAGATTTATGTTCGTGGTGTGGAGACGCTCATCATAGCGATTATTGTCAACACGGATGGAGAAGTCAGCAAGACTTACCATTGAGTTATTATGTTATGAGAGATTCACAAGCATACCTGCAACAAGATAGGTCCCCCTTTCTAATGCAGGGAGAATTTGAATCGGCTAACTTTCAGAACCATGGGGATTATCAACAACAATGTCATAGGGACCCAAGTTTTGAGGAGTTGATGATCCAATGGATGAAGTCGAACGATGAGCGGATGAAGTCGAACGATGAGCGGTCTCAAAATCTCGAAGCATCTATAATGGAATTGCAAACACAACTCAACCAACTTTCCAACTTATTGGCAGAGAGATCATCAGACACTTCTCAGAGTGGCACAGAGGAGAATGATGAGGTATCTGATACAGAAGTTGAACAAGTTGTTGATTCGACACCATATTGTCTACAACCCATTGCTACACCAGCACTACCTTCAGAATCTATGTGTGGTGAAGTAGATACAACATCACTGGAGCACCTTCAATTCAGCATAGGGATTCCAAAATCCACTCCATCAAATGACCAAGAAAAAGCATTAGAAATATTCAAGAATCCAACGGTACCTACCATCATATCTCTTGATTTCTTAAGAATGTGCATCAATAACCAGAGAGCTAGAGTGGTGGAGGTTGAAGACAAAGTTTACAACTTTAGTGGCCCGTTCGATGCATACACTAAGAACCCAAGTGATACTACGGTTGAGAATGAGGAGATCCGAAGATATACAAGTCACTGGGATATATCACCACTAAAGTTGTCAGAATCAAGGCTCAGGGAGTTAGGCCTGGCCACATACTTATTAAAACCATCAATGGAAAACTCCCCATCTTTAAAATTCACTTTTAGTTATTTACAATTTTATTACATTTTTATAAAAGTGAATCTGAGCTCATATCTTAGTTTTCTAGGATTTGTGAATGTGATGGGAAATGAGAAGCCTTTACGCAATTGGAAAAAGCACAAAAAGGCTCATCTATACAAAGTTGGCATTGCTCCTTATGATCCACCATGAGCAGTGCAAGGGAGTCGAGCTACCGACTTTAAACAAGCGCTTCGTGGGAGCCAACCCACGTTTTACATGCTTTCTTTCATTTTCGTTATTTTTTTTATTTTTTTTTTGTTTATTTTGTTTTAAGTGTTCTAAGTTGTTTTGATGATGCTTTTTGTCTCTTCTTGTTTTTCTAACTTCACAGATGGCTAGGCTTTATTGTCAAACTCTTCGCCTTGTTGCTCTTTCGCTTTTTGGACATCACTTAGCTTCAAACATCAGGGACGTCTTTCCTTCCTTTACTTTACATTTGTATGTTCGCTCATTGGGGACAATGTGCTAGATTAGTTGGGGGGTGGGGTAGACGTCCTAATTTTATTGTGATGTGGTGATATGGTGTAACTTGTACTCATTTGTTAAGTTTCATGCTTGATTTGGGATTAGAAAACTGTGATAGTCAATGATTTCATATTCATGATTTGTTATACTTTTGCTTGGAGCATGATTCGTTTGAGTGTCTCTACTTCATCTAAGATGAAATCATTTGTCGTATTTTATATGTGAAAGCCTTTTAGCCATGCTTATGTGAATTGTTGAGGATTTAAAGCATTGAGCGTTCAATTTTGTCAACTTTGAAATGTGTGTTGAGTGTGCGAAGTCATGAAATGATTTAGGCCATCTTTCATTTTCTTTAACCTTACAATTGGCCTTCACGATATTACATAATCTCTAGACCTTATTTTGAGCCGTATTGATAAGAATGGAGTGTGTTTAGCACACTAAAAACCACCATTCGATTTTTTTTCGCAAGCCACCCCAACCACCCTTTAGCCTAAAAGAAAGAAAAACAAAGTCTATTTCCCAAGTAAGAGAGCATATAACTTCATATCATTTGGCTTTAATTTGGGTTTATGCTTTGTTTTGGGTGTCGAATCTCATGGATTAATGGGTTAAAAGGTGTGTTTGTTCTTGATGATTTTGAGAAATTTTGAGGTCTTGAGTTTATGTGAAATAAAGAGAGGAAAATAAAATGTTGTAAGTTGGCTAAAGAGTCGAGAGATTGGAAATTACCGAAAAATATATTATGTGAGCTCTCTCTCGACTTGGCTACGAACTGAGCTTCAATGTGATTTATTTGGTTTGGGAATCATTTTTCCACCCCTAGCATCAAAAGAAACAAGTTTTGGGGTTATGAGTTCAAGGGGAAAAGAAATCAAAAAGCGATAAGTGACAAGATGTAGAGATTTGTTCTGTTGATAAGTGAGTGTTTAGCTCGATGATATTGAGTTGTATTCTCTCTTGAATTTAGTCACTTTATCCATATATTCCCGTCCAAGCCATTACCTAGCCTTACGTTACAAGTCGAAAAGACCTTTTGATCGTGACTTTCACATTTCATGCACACCGATAGGTTAACAAGGTTTAGAATGTTTTAATGTCTTTATTATCCAATAAGTTTGCATAATCTTGTTTAAAGAGTGCTCTTGACATAAAAATGGATTTGGAATTCATGATTTAGAGATGGATTCGAAGATGTTTGGGGGCTTTCAAATTGTTGAGTGTTCTAGGTAAAGTGTATCTTGTCATAATCATTTTCGATGGTCTAATTCGTGTACGTGCTTGATAATTGAGACATAAAACCTTTCAAGATCCCAAAACAAGTTGTAAAATCTGAACTTATGAGTACTTGTTCGCCATTTATTGATCGAGACGATCATAGCCTAGTTGGGGGGTAGTTGATAAGTCCATATTTTACAGTATTTTATGCCCTATTGTAATATGATTTGATCGTTACTTTGATCATTTTTTATCCCTCATAATGCTTTGATTGGTATATATTTTGTTTTGTAGGATAAAAGTTGATTTACGCATGAAAGACGAGAAAAGAGATCCAATTGAGCTTGAAATTGAAGAAAGAAACAAAAGAAAATAGTTGACGAAAGATTTTACACAATGCTCATATATAAATGAGGTTTTCGTCCTCTTACAGGCCGAATCATACTAAGGTTTCTTCTTCAATATTGTAGATCTATTTCTTAGCTTCGCGTAGCAACTTGAATCAACTCAATCCGACATTTGTAGAGAGAGTTATGATTAAAATACGAAAGCTGCAAATTCTGCGTGAGACGATCGCGGCACAGGACCGCGGTCTTGCTTCTGAAAATTGGTTCGCACTTTTTGTGCCGCGGTCTGCTGATGTTTGTGCCGCGGTCCGATTCTCCAGCTGCCCTATTTTTTATATCCGCCGTTTTTGGTCTTTATAACACATTCTTCACTTATCAAAAGGCTAGAAATGCTCTAAAACACCAAGGGGAAGCCAAGGGAAGTCCTAAGAAAGCTTGAAGAGTCATCATCATCATCATTTTCATCATCAAAGCTTGGATTCAAACTTTGTAATAGGGAGTAATTCAACTCTTTTTCTTTGATTTATGTATCAACCATGTCTTATAGAATTGTTGAATCACTTGTTGTTGTAAGTATGAGCTAAGTATTTTTGTGATTGGGTTATGTGAATACTTTGTGATGTTTTGTGTTTAATGAATCATTAATTTCCGGATTTATTATATTCTTGTTACATGTTTGATTTTGTGCTTAATGCTTGCATATGCTTGATCACCATGTGTTTGATAAAATGCTTTGTCTTGAGACCGAGAGGAGATAGATAAAGGGAGATCGAAAAATCAATCATCATAACGTAACAATTGACTAGAGATAGAATCGATTACGTTGTGTGGCTTTTTGTGATAAGATGACCCGATTGAATGTAGGATCTTCGTAAACAAGGAATTCCTTTGAACCTAAATGCATGTTAGTTAATTCAATCTTCACTATAGAGATATAGGAAGTTGTTAACTAGTATAGGCTTGTTATTTCAAGAGATTGAATAATAAATACATTAGGGGGTTTCGCCATAACAAGAACGTTCTAAGAATCCGGATAATTGAGAGTTCATGAACATAGAATAGAACATAGTAGGATCATAACCCAATCACCTCTTTCCATTCGATTTATTATCATGTTTATCACATAGTTGTCTTTGATTATTTTCATAGTATAAACACCTATCATCTTAAAAATTGATTTAGCTTAGAATTAGATAACATAGCAATTACGAGCATTGAATCCAATTGTCCCTGTGGAGACGATATACCCCGGGCTAAATAGTCCACTTTATTACATTGCACGACCTAGTATACTTGCTAGGATTTCGCGTGTCAGATATCCTGCTTGATATCTTCATCTGGTTCCAGAATTCCCTCTTCGATTATATCTTCCACACTTTGATTTAACTGTTCGATATCATTGTATATATCGGAACTCGAATTAATCATATTAGATGACTAAAGATGCAAATTCGAATCTAGATTTTCGATTACTAACTTCTGGAAAATACTGTCAATAACACACAAATGTTTTAAATTATCCATAAATACCGAAGCAGAATATAATTTGAAACATTAAGATCACTCCATTTTGATTTGGGCAAATCTCTTCACTACTCCCTCCGATGAGTCTTCATTGTCTTCTTTTCCTTCTGCGATGTCCTCCCCTTTTGCCTTTTCAATGACTAGGATGGATGAAAACTCCTCATCCTTCATTTCGAAGTTTTCGGTGTAGTACCTCTTTTCGAGGCAGTCAATGCCACCAAAGCCTCCTCTACCTCGTCCAGTTCACCCTCTTTCGCGGCGAATTCTGATGGCAAGATGGTTACCATTTTACAACCCTTGTCCTCTTCAAAATCCGAGGCCCTTCGAACTGAGGCCTCCTTCTCTTTATCTTCAATTTCATCCAGTGTCTCATCCAGATTGATGTCCAAATCATCACCCGATTCGAAGTCCCCCAAATCGTCCTCTCCTGTTACAAAACTCTTTCCCTGAAGGTTTAAATCCTTCATTTGATCACTTAAACGGTCCACCTCAGTGTCGAAGTCGTCTTAATTCGACTTACGCGCTATTTTTTATTTCAAAATTCCCTTGGACAGGGCCTTTTCTTCGATCCTCAGGTTGACAATAACTGCCTCTTGTTGCATCTCCATTGCAACCGAAGCCCTCGAATAGGCTACCTGCTGGGCTATCAATTTCGCCCTGTTGTTTCGACCATGCTCAATATTTTTGCGATAATCATTCCCCCTTGGACGATTATACAGTAAACTCTTCCCCCACGCCCTCGAAAATGCCTTTAAGAAGGCATTGGTTCCTGTATTCTGTTGCCAAACTCTTGTCTCGGCCTTTTATTCCAACTTTCTGCCTTTTGATATGGAGGCACCCAGTTCGGATCATTCGGGATCACCTGCAGTCTCACCAGTTCGAAATGGAGAGCATCAGTGCACTGGTTGCATGATGCTCTCTGCAGCTTGGTCAAATTGTTCACCACTTTCATTGGAGTTTCGAAAATGGTTTCGCACAACGGCATTTCAAGCGCCTGTTTATATGTTTTCTCGTCATTCTTTTGTTTCTCACTGGACGGTTCGATTTCCCCTATTTCTTTTTTCAATTTCCCGCTTTGGTCTAAACCTAAAATCCTCTTTTCGGTTGAGGATAGGCTAATTAAGTTCCGCTCGATCTGCTTTACCACAAAATGCCTGAAGATTTAGCATTGATCTGTGGTATGAATGGTGTTCATATGCCACCAGCACATCCCTTCGAGCCCTTCGTCCTTAACTTAGGGGAATGTCAAAATCCCCTCATCGGTCAGACGGTTAAAGGTCCTTATTGCCACTTTGGTCTCGATAGTAACTTGCGAATCAAAACATTCGAGAGTGTTAATTTTGAGAGTCATAACAGGAAATGGATCTTCATCGATGTTAGTTTTTTCAATATCAGGAATGATAAGGTTGTTCGAATCTGTCTTTTCTTGAATTAGATTTTGAAATAAAATGCACTCGTTTGTGTCATGAGAAAATGCATTATGCCAATTACAATAAGGTTTCCCTCTTATTTCAGACTTCGAAGGATGAAGTTCCGCTCGATCTGCTTTGCCACAAAACTTCTGAAGATTTGGCATTGATCTGTGGTATGAAGGGTGTTCATGTGCCACCTACACATCCCTTCGAGCCCTTCGTCCTTAACTTTGGGGAACGTCAAAATCCCCTCATCGATCAGACGGTTAAAGGTCCTTATTGCCACTTTGGTCTCGATAGTTACCTGCGAATTAGAACAATCGAGCGTGTTAATTCTGAGAGTCATAACAGGAAATGGATCTTCATCGATGTTAGTTTTTTAAATATCAGGAAAGATCAGGTCTTTCGAATCTATCTTTTCTTCAATTAAATTTCGAAACATAATACATTCTTTTTTTTCGTGAGAAAAGGCATTATGCCATTTACAGTATGGCTTGCCTTTGATTTCTGCTTTTGAGGGGATTTGATGTTTTTTTTTAAATCTAAGTTTCTTATTAGCCAGTAACCAGTCGAAAATCTGTTCCATTTTTGTAGATCGAAATTGCACTTCTTTTCTTTTTTCGATTGTAAAGAGTCAGTGGCCACACACTCTCTTTTCAAGAGCTCCACATTGGAATGGAGGCCCTTTTATAAATTCTGCTAAGTCAATTTCATAGGCATCTTCGAATGCCTATGGAATTCAGACTTCAAAAGTGTTAAAGCCTTGATGCTGTCTTTGACTCTCTTCCTTTAACATGTTTTCTTATCTTATGGTGCTTTCCGCTAGACACCTAAAATCAGAAAACACCATCCCATCAAATTTTACCCTATACTCGAAAGACATATTTTTTTGGGCTAACTGGATGAATTCAGATTCGGGGATATTTAAATGACATTTGACTCTAGCCCTTTTAAATCGTGCTAGGAACTGTTCTATCGATTCTCTCGTATTTTGCCTGATTTTCGTCGGGTCACTCATTGATATGCCCGGATCGGTTCGAGCAAAATGGTTTTGGAACTGAAATTACATCTTGTCCCAAGCGTGTATCGAATTAGGTGCTAAATTTGTGTACTAATTAAAGGCTGACCCAGTTAAAGAACTAGGGAATAGTCTTAACTTAAGGTAGTCTTGGTCAGCCGCCTCTCGACATTGGCATGTAAACCGAGATAAATGTTCTAAGTCCGACACGTGGTCATCTCCTGAGAATAATGTAAAATTAGGAATCTTGTAATATCTTGGGAAAGGGAAATTTTGATCTACCCAATCAGGGTAACGTTTTCCCGGGATTATGCGGTGGTTTCGATTGCCAATTCCACTTGGTTTTGGAAAGGATCTTGGACATGAGGCCCTATATGTCCTCCCATATAATTGTTAGGCATGTGCTTCCCCCCAGCATATGGAACTTGAAAGTTATTCGTACTGTGGTGGTCCCAAGTGGCATACGAGAAAGTCTAGAAGGGGGGGGGGTTGAATAGACCCTGAAGTCTTTTTCGACTTCAAAAATTTCGTATCACTTTTTAAGATTAGAACGCTTATGAAGTTGAGCGCTTGGGTCAGGTGCTACAGTAAAGATAACTTAGACTTAGTGATTTAGGCAATTTACCAAAGTAAGGTAATGCTTAGATCGCTTAATCAGGGTTAGCACAGCGGAAATGATTTTAAAGCTTTAACATTCGTTTTGGTTAAATAGTCGCTTAGCAGATTGACTTGTCTTTTTTAGAATAGATAAAATAATTTAAAACAAGGCAATAATCAAAGTAAATGACACAAGATATATAAGGTTCACTGGGTGATGTAATCCCAGCTACGTCCTTCTTCTCCTTTTTCACTTGGAGGGAATTTACTAAAATGATTATCAAAGAATCACACAGAATCTTCTACAAGATAGTAAATAGGTGAAAATGATCTTGGGCTCCTTGATCACACAGATGTCAGCACCAATGAAGATCTTCTTCTATAAGCTTCTCTCACTTAGAAATACTGCCTGTTAGGGGTTTCAACAACTTTCTCACTCAGATGAAAGGTTGAGGGTTTTATCACAAGGGTTTGTCTGTTTTTGGAAAGATCAAACAACTTGGAATATCTCAGTAAGAGTTTAGGTTTCTTCTTTTGAAGATATTTGAGATATTTGTGACTGTATGGAATGTATGTAAAAAGGTTGAAAGATTTTGACTATGGAGTTTTTAAGCTTTTTCTTCAGCAAATTTTTCTTGTGCATGTACGTATATCTCTATCTTTCTGTGTGTTTTAGGGTTTGCTAGAAGGAGGTATTTATAGGCAATTCTTGGGATCTGTCCGTTGGACACATGTGAGAGTGTGCCTTTCATGCGGCGCGTGATTATACTTTTTTCCTGACATTCCTGAATTCCTACTGGTTTCGATTGGACGGGAGCAACTATAAACTCTGAAGTTCTGACAGTCTAGTCAAAAGGTGGCTTGTCCACAAGTCATATTGGCTTATCACATTTAATGCTCTTATCAGGCATTTAATGCATTTAAATTTATTTTCCGTTTGAAATAAATGTCCGTTGAATGATTGCATTTAAGTCCTTCATGACTTGAGAATTTATTTCAGGTGAATCCGATACTGATCGCTAGAGTGCTTTAAGTGCTTGATCCATAAATCCTGAAATAGTCCTTTAGTGTTTGATAGACGCTAAGGATAAATCTTCATCTTCTTTTGACTTCAGACGCTGATCTTCAACTTCATCTCTAATAGGCTCACCTAGAATTCTATTAGCGATTCGGTATCTAATACTAAGTCTAAAATCTACAAAGAAAAAAATTACAAGCCTAACAAAATTACATTCTTTCAAACGCTTATACAATTGATCTATGAAACATAAACTTACATTATATTGTGGGGTCTAACATAAAATCTTATCTTGTCATCATCAAAACATCTAACATGAAATTTCCTAACAATTTCCCCCTTTTTGATGATGTCAAGACTTTAACTCTTATAACTCTTTTATAATTTAAGAGTTCAAAGAAAAGCCCAAAAATAATTATAAGTTAGCATTTGGAAAGTTAGTAAATGTTAGCTAATGTTAGATTAGCCTCAACAAGGTGTTTCAGCGATAAATCATTCATTTATAGAGAGAGATAATAAGCATACATGATTTATACTGAATATAAGAAAAAATAACAAAACATTATAAAGCATTCATCTTTTCTGTCGTTTTATGCTTTCTTCTTTTTAGTAGATCTCATTTGCTAAGTCCATGAGGAGTCGATCAACATCTATCATGGTGGTATGTTGAAGTTCATCATAGTCATGCCTTCGCTGTCTAGCGCTTTCATTTAGTTCTTTTAGCCTATCGACCCATTCCCTTGGAGGAATACCAAGTTCACGAATTAAGTCATAATAGATGTCTTGTCTTCTATCGTTGGATGGTTTCCAGTTGATAGGTCGTCTAAGCGGTCCGGCATACGGATGAAATCCCATACTTTCCAAAAAAATTGACGTCCAAGTCCGGAAGCAAGTACCTTCCTAGATAATATCTTGGCTTTCTCTTTTTAGTTAGCATTTTCTTTATGCTCACTATTTCATCAAACATTGATCGCCAGTGTTTATTATCTGTTTTAGATATTGCCTTGGGCTTTTCTTTATCTTCCCCCTTCTTGACATCAGCAAAGGAGTTCTTTAGGTCAGCGATATCCCTTCGAATAAAGCTTGACTTCATCTATTAGGAGAGCGATCTGTTCAGCGATACTCTGAGATAGAAGGTTGGAGGAATTGTGACGCTCAGTATCAGCTGAAGCATTCTGGGCAAGCGTCCGGTTGAAATTTTCGGAAAGCTCTTTGATGAGAGGAACGATACAGTTCATCATAGAGATTGTAAGCTTGTTGGCATTTCACAAATCAGCTTTGAGAACTGTTTCTACTTGATTAAGCGTGGAAGTACTTCGCTCTTCCAATCGAGAACAAGAACCCTTTGTATCGCTGAGAGAATGATGAACTGCTTTTCTAAAGTCTCTGGCTTCTGGATCACTGTCAGAGTCTAAATCTGATAAATCGGAACGCTCAGGTCCGTGAGAGCTTGAGATTGCTGGAGCTTTGCCCTTAGATTTGTCTCTAATAATAGGCTCTGTAGGCTGTGCGGCTAAGTCAGCATGGACCTCTTCTATCGCTGAGTCAAGCGTCTGAGTTGCGGAGTCAATTTGAACAACTTGTTCCTCAAGTGGAACCTCGACTGCTAGAGCGCTGGGGACAATGTCTTGCATATCAGCGTATGTAGGTTGAGCAGCTTCCACAGCAGGAGTTTGTTCCTCTTAGATTTCAACAACTTCAATTAGAGACGCTGGACTTTCAACAGGTACTACCCAGAGTTGGCCAATCACTTCCATTACGTGCCTTGGACTAATCAGGTTGGTCTGTGGACTGAAAAATATAGTGTCTTCGCGCTCTACAGTGCTTAGTGCAAGGTGCACTCCTTCTGGCAGATCAACTCCTGAAGTATAAGAGTTGTAGAAGTCCAAAATAAATGGCATCAGCACTTGAGCTGCTTCTTGGTCCACTGTCCTGATCAGGGATATCATCTTGGCCACTTGAATGTTCTGTTCACAAAAGAGCACAGGGTGAAGATTGTATCCTCAGAAGTCGCTCAGCCCCGAACAGTGGTTGAAAGTGATGTCCAACGCTTGTGCATTTTCTATCACTGCTCTTCTGTCTCTGTGGAGTTCAACAAACTCAGCGTGCTCATTTGTAATATTAACACGAATTTCATTTTGTCCTGGAAGAAGCGGTTTCGCTGAACAAACGCTTGACGTGGGTGAAACATATAGCGTCCGCCTTGACTGAATAAGGCTAGCTGCTGGTGAATGTAGCTCTCGATGGATTGCCTGTAAATTGGCAGATCGCTAACATTTCCAGCATTATGGTGATGCTGATGAAGTAAAAAGGTAGCAAACCCTCGGCGTCTGTATTCTATTCCAAATTCAAAGAGAAATGGATATCTCACGAGTTCTTTAAGGGTGTAGAAGTGTAAAACGAACTCTTCAGCCCATTTGGCTGTATCCATCATCCATCGCTTACCAAGTTTGTCAGCTTTCTTCTGATCTTTTCTGGCAGCAAGGAATTTCTCAAAGCGTTCAGTTTCTTCATCATAGTCCTCAGCCCATAGTCTTGCAAGGTATTCTCGAGCTTCATCTTCTATCCATGAATTGATAGGATTGGGACGCTCAGCAACTACTGGTCCTTTTCCTTTCCACAATCTGAGAGGTTTGGGGGATAGAGCGTTTTGAGGAGAATGAACTACTTTGGGGAAAAAGGAGTATCCAATCCTGTTGAGGATTTCTTCGTCTGGATTCTTTGACCAATCACCTATATGGGGATTCTTGATGATGACTTTATTCTGTCGCAAAGGATAAAAGGACTCTTCAGAATGACCAGTGAAGTTAAAACGCTTCTCGCCAAATTTAGTTATGTTGAAGGCTGGTCGACGAATATACTCAAGTCGGGATTGGAGTTGCTCAATATTGTAAAGACCTAGATCAGCGAATCGCTCGAAGAATTCAAACTTAGCAAAGTTGGAAACATCAGGCCTATGGAGAGTGTTTTGAAAATTGATTTTTGATTCAGCAAGGGTCTGAGTGTCTCGTTCTCTAGCGGTATAGTAGAACTCAACGTCTGCATTGTATCCGTGAGGAAAGAAGTCTATGACACGGGGAGGAGATCCGGTTGGAGTGGGAACAAAGGCAATAGATTCTGTTGGGATAGGTGCCACTTCTATCGACCACTCAGCATGCTCAGTCGCTTCACTGACTGGTGATGTGTCAGCGTCAGGAAGGACATTGGCTACTTCCTTAGCGATATCCACAACTGCTTCCATATCCACATCCAATTCAATAGGAATCTTGGAAGGTGAAGGTGCATCAGCGTCTGGTGCATCTTGAGCTGATACATGTAAGCGTTTGAGAAAAGCAAGCACAATTTCTACTAAGTAGAAATTAACATAAGATACTACAACGCTTACCTTGAGGACTGTCATCGACTTTGTCAGTCGCTTGATCTGTTGCAACAGTTGGTACAGTTTCCTCAGGCTCAGGGACCTCTTCATCAGGATCTAAATCGAGAAAAGAAGTGAGGGGATCAGCACAAATAGGTATATTCAAAGTCTCAAGAGTGTTAAGAGCATTTTGAATATCTGCGTCAACTTCGGCTGAAAAAGGTTTTATCCTAGCATTAGAAAAGGAAACCTAACGAGGAAAGGATAAACTACTTTGTTTTCAACAAGTACTTACCCTGAAAAGGAGCAGCCTTCTTAGAAATAATAGTGGCTCTAGGCTCAGTAGAAGATTCAGGAACAGCGCCTGAAGAAGGAGGAGGAACACTCGCTAAGTCTTCAAGCGCTGGTTCAACTGAAGCGCTTGTTAATGCAGTTGGAGTGGATGAAGGAGTACGCCTGCTTGCTAGCGGTACTTCTTCTTCTTCGTTTATGTTGAAGATAAACGCTGGAGGGGGGAGGGTGATTTAGGAGAAGGAGAGGGAGACTTCTGCTTCTTCTTGGGCTCTGGCTTCTGCTTCTTTGCTGTTTTTGATGGCTCAGCGACTTTCAAGGTGATTTGTCATTTGGGTCGCTTAACCACCACCTCTTCTTCCAATATGAACGAGGACACCTGCTCTTCATCATCACTCCGAACAACTCCATCGGCAAGAAGTCGCTCACGCTCATCTTTGGGAACCGCTGCTCCACCACGCTTCCTTGGCCTTAGCAGCTCACCAATCAATTTCTTTCCATAAAACTTTAGCGCATGTATTTTCTTTCCAGTGGAATTGGTGTAACCGCTAGCGCTAAGAATTCTACTTAAAACAATCCCGTAGGGCTTGGGATTTATTGACTTGGCCATCGCTTGCTTGAAGCGATTAAACACATAAAGTGACCAATTTATCTTTAGCTTGGTCAGAATGGCTACCATCATCTTGTACTGGAGATTGGAAACTTTATCGAAGCTTCCCTTTCTGCATTCGATCATCTTGGCGCATATGTCCGCAAGAATGACATACTCGCCCTTCATATCATTTTTTTTGAAGTTGGGTTCGTAGGTAGCCTCAACTTCATCTTTCTTGATTAAAGTCCATACCTTTGTAGCATCACCAAGGGTGACATTTTCCACTTCGGCACCATCATTTCGCAGGTTTAGGAGAGAAGAAAGCAGAGAAGGGGTGAGAACGAAGGTCTCACGGGCGAAAGGAAAGACGCAGGAAATGGAGTTTCCGTCGTCGGAGATTTTTGCGTTCTTGAAGAAAAAGAGGGTTTCTTCCTCAAAGAAGTTGAAAATGGCAGTTATCATATCGCGTAAGACAGATTCCTGAACAAGAGGAAGAACAGTCCGAAGAGAAAAATTCTGGTTATTGAAGAGATAGTCCCAGTTAACAAGAAAACCGGCGTTAACAGTGACTGGTTTCTCTAATTTGGAAGATTTTCCTCAGCCGATTTGGAAGATTTGGGTGCCATTGATGAACTTCGAAAAGCTTGGGTAGAGGAGAGAAAAGATAATCTTTTGCCTTAGAGAGACCTTTTATAGTAGAAAAGTTTAGAAGTGATAAAGTTTTACTGTGAAGGTTGTGAAGGGTTTAAATAGGAGGCAAACATAACTCCTCAACTGGTAGATAAATGACCCGTGTTCAGAAGTTAATTTTGAAAATGACAAAAAGTAAATCTGAGTCGTTTACTCATAAAGACGGATGTCAAAAAGTACGGTAAAATGGGTAACTACTGTGGAATATAATGGTTTGAAATCCGTAGTTACTTTTTCAAAAACGTTTAAATAAATTTGAAAATTTTAGCATGAACTACACACGCCTGATAGTACACTGACACGTACTCAGACTGGTGCAGTTACTGAACCGCCTAGTTTTTTAGATAGGAATCATTAACCGTCAGTTTGATGTGATAAGCACGTGTGGGCAGTTGTCAAATCTAATCTTTTGGACTTATCCACACGCTACTTTCAGCGATGAAAACTATGCATGAATTTCAGAAAAAGATTACGTAGCGTTGAAGTGGGAATCTATTTCACGCTGAAGTCTTTTAAGACCAAAATTTAATTTCTTAAAGTTAAAAATCAACCACTTGGATTTATAAAAGACATTTTCATTCATTAGAGATTGATTTTGTCATGCATAATAGATAAGCGCTAGGGATCAATGCATAAAGTTCCAAAGTCATTTTTTATCACAGTCGCTTATGAATTGAGATAAGTATAATTTTGAAGTTCCCCCTAAAATTAATAACTTATTTCAATTTTGAAAAACGATTTAGACATAATCATAAAGTGGATTCCCCCTAAATTATATGCCTATAAAATATGATGCTCTATGATTTAAGCGTTTAAATCAATCATACCTAATTCACTTCTCAAAATGAGAAAGCATTGTCCGTTGAGCACTTTGGTGAAGATATCTGCCAATTGTTTGTCAGTTCCAATGAAGTGCATGGAGATATCCTTCTTTTGAACATGGTCACGCAAGAAATGATATCAAATGTCAATGTGTTTAGTTCTAGAATGAAGAACAGGATTTTGAGTCATAGCTAAAGCGCTTTGGTTATCACAATGGATTGGGGTAGGACCTAGGATTGTTCCATAATCTCTAAGTTGTTGCCTCATCCAAAGGATTTGTGCACAACAGCTCCCAACGGCTACATACTCTGCTTCAGCGGTAGAAGTCGCTATGGATTGTTGTTTCTTACTATGCCACAAAATTAGTCTATCACCTAGAAATTGACATGTACCACTAGTGCCTTTTCTATCTATTTTGCATCCTGCAAAATCTGGGTCTGAATAACCAATTAGTTCAAAAGGAGAGTCCCTTGGATACCATAAGCCCACATTTTGTGTTCCTTTTAGGTATTTAAGGATTCTCTTGGTAACATTTAAGTGTGATTCTCTAGGATCAGCTTGAAAGCGTGCATACATGCATACCGAAAACATAATATCGGGTCTACTAGCGGTAAGATAAAGAAGTGATCCAATGATGCCTCTATAGTCAATGATATCAATTTTCTTTCCACTTTCATCTTTATCTAACTTAAACGTTTGGCTCATTGGAATTTTTGAAGATGATGCATTTTCCACACCAAATTTCTTAATCATATCACATGTGTATTTGCTTGGTTTATAAATATGCCATTAGGAAGTTGTTTAACTTGTAATCCTAAGAAGAAAGTTAATTCACCCATCATGCTCATTTCAAATTGATCTTGCATCATTTTCGAAAATTTCTCACACAGTCGCTTATTAGTAGAACCAAATATAATATCATCAACATAAATTTGGACTAAGAGAATAGCTTCATTATGGGTAATTTTAAATAACGTTGTATCAATGCTGCCTTTTGAAAATCCTTTACCTATAAGGAAGATAGAGAGAGTGTCATATCATGCTCTTGGTGCTTGTTTAAGGCCATAGAGTGCCTTATCCAACTTGTAGACCATACTTTTGCCATGGTTGTTGATGAATCCTGGAGGTTGCTCCACGTAAACTTCTTCTTGGATTTTACCATTCAGGAATGCACTCTTCACGTACATTTGATATACTGTGAACTTTTCGAATGTGGCAAATGCTAAGAACATTCTAATCGCTTCAAGATGGGCTCCTGGGGCATACGTCTCATCAAAGTCAATACCCTCTTCTTGACAATAACCCTGAGCGACTAATCTGGCTTTGTTTCTTATAATAATGCCAGCTTCATCCATCTTGTTCCTAAAAACCCATCTAGTTCCAATAACTCCTTGGTGAGTTGGTCTTGGTACTAGCGTCCAAACTTTGCTTCTCTCAAATTGATGAAGCTCTTCTTGCATTTCTTCTACCCAACTTGAATCACTGAGCGCTTCATCCACTTTCTTTGGTTCCATTTGAGACAAGAAGCTTGCGAACATGGCCTCATTGATTGTAGCGGACCTAGTTCTAACAGGTGCTTCAATATCTCCAATTACTAACTCTGGTGGATGGTCTCTAAGCCATTTACAGTCGGGTTGGAACGGGTCGAGAGACTCTTGATTATCAATCGCTTGACCCTCATTTGTCTCTGGCGCAGTCGTTGCATCATTCACAGTTCCATTTTGCTCTTGATGATCATTCTCTTCATGATCATCAGCGATTCTGATAATATCATCATTTGTAACCTCACGAGTAACTTTAGGAATAGGCACGAAGGTCTCATCATCCTCATCATCACTGTCATCACCAAGATTGATTTGTGATGCTTGTTGGGCAAGATCTTCAATTCCTACATCATCATGATTAACCTTGGTTCTTGGTTAGCATCATCAAACACAACATAAATGGATTCTTCAACCTTCGATTTGATCTTATTTAGGATAGGAAAACTCTTTCCATTTTTAGCATAGCCTAGAAAGATTCCCTCATCTGCTTTAGGATCAAATGTCTTTAGACTTTAGGATCAAATGTCTTTAGACTTTAGGATCCATTGTTATGAATGAAACATTTTGAACCAAATACATGAAAATATGAAATGTTAGGCTTACGTCCCTTCCACAACTCATATGAAGTCTTCTCATGTTGCTTGTTGATCATACACCGGTTCTGAGTGTAGCAAGCGGTATTGATAGCTTCGACCTAAAACTTTTGAGGCAGCTTAGACTCTGCAAGCATCATCCCGGCAGCTTCTTTAAGCATTCTGTTCCGTCGCTCGGAAACTCCATTCTGTTGAGGTGTTCTAAGAGCAGAATACTCATGAAGTATTCCAAAATCTATACAAAACTTCTTAACAAATTGGTTAGTAAATCCAGTTCCTCTATCGCTTCTAATTCTCGTCACTTTTAAATCTTTATAAGTTTGCAATTGACGAATTAGCGATGTGAGCTTGATACTAGTTTCATCTTTGGTTGCTAGGAATTCTACCCATGTATAGCGAGAGAAATCAGTACATTTTACCACTAACGCTCATGATTTGAATAGGACCAAACAAATCTAGATGCAATAGTTCAAGAACTCTAGAAGTAGATTGGCATGGTTTCTTCTTAAAAGATGATTTAATTTGTTTACCCATTTGACATGCATCACATAAGCGATTCTTTTGAAAGGAACCCTTAGGTAATCCCTCTACCAAATTTAGCGATATTAACTGAAAGATTGCCTTAAAGTTGAGGTGATTCATTTTTCTATGCCATAACCAACCCAATTCATTTTGATTTTTAGCAACAAAGCATGTGGGGTTGTTATTAATTGTAGAATCCCAATCCACTAAATAAACATTATTTGTTCTTTTTCCTCTTAGTTTAGTAGACTTAGTCTTAGTGTCATTAACATAGCAGAAGTCACTAGAGAATTTTACTTCAAAGCCTTTATCACAACATTGACTAATGCTTAACAAATTATGCTTAAGACCCTCAACATAATATACATCACTGATCATGATGTTCCCCCTATGCATGATACCTATACCTTTGGTTTTACCTTTGGAGTTATCACCAAATATAACTTGAGGACCGTTGGTTGCACGATCGTTGACCAAGAGATCCTTTGATCCAGACATATGCCTTGATGACCCACTATCGAAGGACCAAACAGAAGTATCGGTGTTGGCTCTAGGTACCTGCAATTTAAAGGATAGTTCTAATTCTTCTTAGGTACCCATGTTGTCTTGGGTCCTTCATTGTTAGTGACTTTGTTTTGAATTAAAACTTTAGGAACCCATATTTGCCTAGTCTTCATTGTAGGAATATTGGCCTTCTTGGGTTTCACATTGTGTTGTGTGTGCTTTTTGGTTGTATAGTAATATCCTTGACTATAATCATAGTCATAATCATAGTTATCATAGTAGCGATAATATGATCTAAACCATTGTGGATATTGACGCTGGTATTTCCTTGGCACTAGCTTAGGGTGCACTTTTGGTGCTGGACGCTTAGCGCTTGGTTCACAGTGGTCAGGTTTATCCTTAGCCTTTTGAGAGTTTGGATGAACCCGTCTTTGTGAATCGTTTGCTTTCGCCTTTCCCTTGCCTGAGTTAGCTTTGGCTTATTCATTTGGCCTCGTACCATTGTCGCTTGGTTCATTTAGCGTTTGTCTTTGTGAACCTTTCTCAACAAAGAAAACACCCTTTCTTTTGTTGTTTGCCGTAACATTAGATTTATTTGGTTGTTTACCGAATTCATTGCATCTTAAACCGGTTTTTTCACTAAACAATCTTGTTACCTCAGTCACATTATCCAACTTTTTTAAAGCTCTCAATAATGATGAGATGAGCTGCTCTGATTTGGCAAGTCTAGCAATCAGATCAGCTTCTCTCTTGACTATTATATCAAGATCACTTTTTAATTGAGTAATCTCACTCTCAAGTGATTAGTTCTTCTCAATGCATTGTTTCTGAACTTTCAACTCTGCTTTGAGCGTTACTTTATCTCTTTTGAGTGATGAAATAATAGCGAGGTCATTTTGATATATTTTGGCGGCATCTTGACAATTTTTATAATATTCAATAACTTTGTCAAGTAATTCATCGTAAGAAAGAGGATGAGATAATTCAGTGATTACCTCTGGTAGCGAGCCGTCAGACGCTTCATCATCTCTTGCCATAAGACAAATCAACGCTGAGTCGCTTGTTGGTTCATCATCACTACTTTCATTTGATGATTCCAAATCCTCTTCAGGTGTGGAGAATGGTTCAGATTCCTCTAGCAAACCTTGTTTACGAAGGTTGCTCCTGAATTGGTTTCTATCCGCATAGTCTTGCCTTGTGGGCTTAGACACATTTGGAAGGGCAATTTACCTGGTAGTGCCCTGGTTTCCTGCAATTATAACATAAATTAGTTTTCATTTTTTGTTCAGTGGTTAATCGCTTGGAAATGACTGGCGCTGAGAGATTCTGAGTAGGAGTTGTAGGCTCTTGGTAAGGAACTGGCGCTACTAGTTGAGGTGCAAAATATACTGGCGCTTGATACTGAGGCGCTGGTGCAGGGAGAGGAGTTTGAAATGAAGTTTTTCCAATAGGATTTCTCTTTTCATATCTTAGAAATTTCTTGAATTTCTTGACCAATAAAGCCATCTCTTTTTCCTCATTGGATTTTATTGATTTTTCCTCACTAATCGCTTTACCCTTGCTTTTGGTGGTAGCGATTAATGCTCCTGATTCAGTCGCTGACTTTACCCAATTCAAATTCAAATGCCTTTAATTCTAAAAATACATGTTCTGGAGTAAGGGTCTCCATTGTCTGAGATTCTCTCATAGCAACAGTCTTGATTAAATACTTGCTTGGAAGACTTCTAAAAATCTTATTGACCATTTCCTTGTTGGTCAACTCTTTATCCAATGACGCTAACTCTGTAATGAGCATAATAAACCTTGCGTCCAATTGTTCTAGTGTCTTGTTGGGCTGCATCTTGAAATGTTCAAATGTTTGCATGGCTATAGAGAGCTTATTCTTCTTCATCTGTGCTGAGCCTTCACACACTATAGCCAACTTATCCCATATTTATTTGGAAGTTTTACATTGCTTGATCTTGTTGAACAATGCATCATTGTCTCCTAACGCTGAGTAAAGTGCACTTCGTCCAACATTATCTAGATTTGCTCTTTTCCGATCATCGGGCGTCCATTCTAACTTAGGTTTCTCGACATATCCATCTGGAGTGGCTTCATCAGCTCCAGGTGCTCGAGTTATCACTTTCATGATCTTAATGGGGCCATCTGAAATTACATCACACATTTCGTTATCGCAAGAACATAAATACGCGAATTCTCTAAGTTTTCAAGAATCATAGTTTGACTCTACCAACTTAGGCATTTTGTTAAAAGCCATAATGAGATGTTTTGAGAGAGAGTTTTAAAACGACTAAGTTTTAGAAAGATGGATCTAAACAAGCAGTTATGCTTGAAAACACTTAGGTTTCTACTTCAACCGCTTTGTTACCACTTGGTGGTCCCAAGTGGCATATGAAAGGTTCTAGAAGGGGGGGTTCGAATAGACCTTGATAGATTTTTCAACTTCAAAAATTTCGTATCACTTTTAAAGATTAGAACGCTTAGGAAGCTGAGCGCTTGGGTCAGGTGCTACAGTAAAGATAACTTAGACTTAGTGATTTAGGCAATTTACCAAAGTAAGGTAATGCTTAGATCACTTAATCAGGGTTAGCACAGCGGAAATGATTTTAAAGCTTTAGCGTTCGTTTTGGTTAAATAGTCACTTAGCAGATTGACTTGTCTTTTTCAAAATAGATAAAATAATTTAAAACAAGACAATAATCAAAGTAAATGACACAAGATATATAAGGTTCACTGGTGATGTAATCCCAGCTACGTCCTTCTTCTCCTTTTTCACTTAGAGGGAATTTACTAAAATGATTATCAAAAAATCACACAGAATCTTCTACAAGATAGTAAATAGGTGAAAATGATCTCGGGCTTCTTGATCACACAGATTTCAGCACCAATGAAGATCTTCTTCTACAAGCTTCTCTCACTCAGAAATACTGCCTGTAAGGGGTTTCAACAACTTTCTCACTCAGATGAAAGGTTGAGGGTTTTATCGCAAGGGTTTGTTTTTGGAAAGATCAAACAACTTGGAATATCTCAGTAAGAGTTTAGGTTTCTTCTTTTGAACATATTTTAGATATTTGTGACTGTATGGAATGTATGTAAAAAGCTTGAAAGATTTTGGCTATGGAGTTTCTAAGTTTTTTCTTCAGCAAATTTTTCTTGTGCATGTACGTATATCTCTATCTCTCTGTGTGTTTTAGGGTTTGCTGGAAGGAGGTATTTGTAGGCAATTCCTGGGATCTGTCCGTTGGACACATGTGAGAATGTGCCTTTCACGCGGTGCGTGATTATACTTTTTCTCTGACATTCCTGAATTCCTGCTGGTTCTAATTGGACGGAAGCAGCTATAAACTCTGAAGTTCTGACAGTCTAGTCAAAAGGTGGCTTGTCCACAAGTCATATTGGCTTATCACATTTAATGCTCTTATCAGGCATTTAATGCATTTGAATTTATTTCCTGTTTGAAATAAATGTCCGTTGAATGATTGCATTTAAGTCCTTCATGACTTGAGAATTTATTTCAGGTGAATCTGATACTGATCACTAGAGTGCTTTGAGCACTTGATCCATAAATCCTGAAATAGTCCTTTAGCGTTTGACAGACGCTAAGGATAAATCTTCATCTTCTTTTGACTTCAGACGCTGATCTTCAACTTCATCTCTAATAGGCTCACCTAGAATTCTATTAGCGATTCGGTATCTAATACTGAGTCTAAAATCTACAAAGATAAAAATTACAAGCCTAACAAAATTACATTCTTTCAAACGCTTATACAATTGATCTATGAAACATAAACTTGCATTATATTTTGGGGTCTAACATAAAATCCTATCTTGTCATCATCAAAACATCTAACATGAAATTTCCTAACATACTGAAAGGGAAACTTTGATTTACCTGAAAACCAGGCAAATTTTGATTTCCTATGTTGTAAGGGACATTCGAAGTCCCTGCGTAATATAGCCCTTGAGGCCGGTTTTGCCCCCCGGTATAAAATCCTTCGGTAAAACTAACATTTGGGTCCAAGATTCCAATGTTGATATTCGGAGGATTGTCAGTGGGCATTTGTCCTTGACCACTCGGCGGTACAGGAAAATTTTGTCTTACATGTTGTGCATTAAATTGGCTCGCGTTTGTATTTTGGAAGTTAAAAGATGTAGGCTATGGAGATTGGTTAGTATTCATTTGGTTCATTCCCGGTGGCCCCCAGGATTTTGTTGGTTCATACTATTCTGTTCTTCAAGGGGTATATGATTTGAAGTTTGGCCAACCTCGAATTGAACATTTCGAGCTCGAGTATCTCAAGGATATCCTAAAGGAATTTCGTTCGGGTTCACGTGTCTAGTTCGAATCCTAGGTTCGGTCGACACTAACTGAGATACTTTTTCTACTAAAATATTATGTCAACTGATTAAAGGCTCGAGTGTTAATGCTATTTGGTTATTTATCATATTCGAAAAAGCATCACACGTTTGATTGAAAATTTCACCCAACTCTGTAATCACTCAAGTAACTTCTCAAGCCAGCCCATCTCGAGCACTTACCGCAATATCCTGCACAATTGCAGTAAATATGCGGGCAGACTCTTGAGCTAATGCTCGATACTGATCATCGAATTCTCTTCATTGATCTTCTCGAGCACCTGCCAATGTTTGTTTCATGACCCGAACAAACCATCCGTACATTTTATCTGCTCTAACCTTATGTTTCGAAATTGGTTGAGCGTTAAAATCTTCACCCAAATTGTCTCTAAGAGATTCTTCTGACATTATGTAGAAAACAAGAATTTGCTTATAAATTTTTTAGAAGATTAGTCACCAAAAACGACTCCCACTGCGGTCGCTAAATTTTTATTTCGCAATAAAACAAATCAGAATGAGGTGGATCCGAATAGTCGTTCCAAGCCCCGTGATAATCTATAACTTGAGATTATCTCTCAACCCCTGCGTTCGATACACTGGGTGGTGGTTTAAGATTTTACTTAACTCTTACTTATCGATTTTGAGTATGAAAACAGTGAATCGAACAACTGAAGTCTTTGAGTATGAAAAATAGTGAATCGAACAACTCAAGTCAAGATAAAATTAACCTATCAAATACTTAAATCTAAAAAAGGGATTATTTATACCTCCATGAGAGTCTTCGATCGAGGATTATCTCTTAACCCCTGCGTTCGATTCGCTAAACGGTGGTTCAAATCTTTAACTAAATTCTTAGTTGTTACTTTCGAATACGAGAATAATGAACAAAAAACTCAAATCAAGATAAAATTACCTATCAAATACTTAAATCTGAAAAAAAAGATAATTTATACCTCCATGAGAGTCTTCGATCGTGATGATTACAAATAAACTGCGGATACAAGCTTTGCAGCCGAATCCCAGCGATTCTTGACAAGCAACTATTACATTATTCTACGGCTACTCCTAATTTACGCTATGAACTACTCCTAATACTAGGCTAATTCTAAGAAAATGAAACTGTAGAAGTTTGTGATTCTGATGATCTCCTATTCTTCTCCTTCTTGGCCGCATATATTTCGTCTTTGGGGAACCCACGTTCCTCTTCATCGGGAACCGCCTTCAACTGCCTTCAGCTGCTTCTTTCAATTTTCTTATTTTAGCGTGTCTTTGTTGAATGCAGATTATTGTCTTTTTGGTTCTTTTCGTCTCCTCCGATTCGATTCTTGGGTTTTTATCAACCCAACCTACATTTCTTCCATTTTCTAAGTCTATTAGACCTTATCTTACCTACCTGTGGACCTAATTCTTTCTTTCCAAATTTCTACAGTTTGGGCTATTTGGGATCTATAATTCGAAAGCCCAAATTATTTTATAGTGTAAACACACTCACATCCTTGTTTTCCTCCCAATACCAATTGAAACAAATCTAGAGAGTCACGCTTAAAATGAATTGAGCAAAGAGAATTCTTTCTTTGTCAATAACATAAATTAGGTAATTTGCTATTTGATGAGCAAATTAATTTATTTTGATTAATTGGATTAATGGAAATAAAATGATAATAAATAATTAGATGTATTTATTATGAACGCATTAATTTATTTGATTAATTAGATTAATAGAAATAAATTAATCATAATAAATAGTAGACTTATTTATTATACTCATTCTTTTATTAAATAATTAGATTATTTAATAAATTATATCTTAATTGGATTAAAATATATTGGATCTAATTAATAATTGGACTAAGTTAAAAGTCAACTTAGCCCAATAATACTAGGGTGGGGCATGTGGTAGGTGTTTTTAGAGGAGTTGGATGGGCTCAAGGAATTAGTTAATTCCAAGCCCATCACACCTTATAAATACCTATCACTGGTTTAGTCAAAACCTAACTCTCACAATTAGACTTGACAGCAAAGAAAAAGAGAAAAATATGCTCTCCTCCCCTTAGTGAAGCTATCGGCCATAGTGGTCTAAAAGTGGAGGATTTTTCTTCGAAGCTCGTTTCGGCATGATATCTAGAGGCATGCAGGAGTTTTTAATTGCTGCTATCCGGAAGATCAAGACTTTCATCGAAATCAAAAGGTTAGTAAAAAAGATGAAATTAGATTTCATCCTCATGCTTATTTTTTGAAAATTACATGAAAAAATTATTAAAACCTAAAAGTGATCCAATTGTGAATCCGGATCTATTTTTATCGCTTCTGCTGCGCATGAATACAGGATTCACAATATCGTGCAGATAGCCATATCTCTTAGGTGGCTAAGATACTCTGCTAGATTATCGCTGTGATAGTTGTGTCATTTCGGGTTGAATTTGTGATTCTTGAACTAATGTCTTAAGTACACCATATGAAATTTGATGCGGTGGGAAGCCTAGTCTCAAGTACATAAAAATATGGGGTTACCCTGCAAATATAAAGAAGACCAAGGTAGAGAAACTAGAGGATGGATCCGTGAAAGGACGATTTGTCAGTTTTCCCATGGATCCAATGGGATATCTCTTTTACCTGCAAAATGATCATAAGATCATCGTGGCCTTGCAAGCCAATTTTCTTGAAGAAGAATTCATTTGAGAAGGTGGTGCAGGTAGAAAGATTGTTCTGGAAGAACAAGACAACGTCCCTTCGGAGACATTAGTTCAAGAATCACAAACTAAACCCAAAACGACACAGCCGTCGTAGCGACAATCTAGCAGATATCTCAGCCGCCTGAGAGATATGGCTATCTGCACGATACACAACATTATTTGTATGTTGTTGTAGAAGGAACCCATGGAGATGATCCCTCTGACTATGATGAAGCAGCGATGGATATAGATTCCTCAAAGTGACTTGAGGCTATGAAAGCAGAGATTAATTTAATTTATTCGAACCAAGTCTGGAGTCTTACTGATCTACCAAATGGTGTAAGGCCAATTGGATGCAAATGGATCTATAGAAGAAAGATTGGTCTGGATGGCAAATGGATCAAAAGGAGAGCATTAACTATGAGGAAACTTTTTCGCTAGTGGCCATGATCAAATCTATTAGAATACTGCTAACCATATCTACAAACTTGGATTGCGAAATCTAGCAAATGGATGTGAAGACCGGATTTTTAAATGGAGACCTCGAGGGGACAATTATATACAACAGCCCAGGGGCTTCATATCTGAAGCAGATTCTCATAAGGTTTTCAAACTCAATAGATCCATTTATGGACTAAAGCAAGCCTCTCATAGCTGGAATCTACGGTTCGATGAGGAAGCAAGGAAATATGGCTTCATCAAGAATGAAGACGAACCATGTGTCTACAAAATGGTCAATGGGAGCAAGTTGACATTTCTAGTTCTATATGTAGATGACATACTACTTATAGGGAATGACATATGCTTATTAACGTCAGTCAAGACATGGCTCTCAAGCACGTTCTCAATCAAAGACTTAGGAGAAGCTACCTACATTCTGGGAATTCGTCTATATAGAGATAGACCGAATAAAATGATAGGACTCTCCCAAGCGCTCTACCTAGAGAAAGTCCTTAAGAGATATAAGGTGCATAACTCTAAGGGAGGACTTTTGCCAATGAGACATGGTATTCATCTTTCCAAACCTATGAGTCCTAAAACAGACAAGGATAGAATGAATATGAGGAATACACCCTATGCATCGGCAGTAGGAAGTCTCATGTATGCGTTGTTGTGCACGAGACCAGATCTGGCATATGTTGTGAGCATGGTTAGTAGGTTTCAAGCCAACCCGGGAGAGCAACACTGGACAGCAGTGAAGTGTATCTTAAAGTACTTGAGAAGAACTAAAGATATGCTATTGATATATGGAAATGGAGAATTGAAGGTGGATGGTTACACTGATGCAAATTTTCAATCTGATCTTGATGGCCTCAAATCCACCTCAGTGTATATATTCACGCTCAATGGTGGAGCAGTGTCTTGGAAATGTTCCAAGCAGAGCACAACTACTGATTCCACAACCGAGGCAGAATATGTGGCCGCCTCTGAGGCAGCCAAAGAAGTTGTTTGGATGAGAAAGTTCATAGTTGAACTTCAAGTGGTTCCTAGCGTGGAAATGTCGTCGCCACTATAGTGTGACAACAATGGAGCAATTGCGCAAGCTAAAGAACCAAGGTCTCACAAAAAATCTAAACACCTGGTTAGAAAATATCATATAATACAAAAAATCATTGGAAGAGGCGATACCACCATGCAGAAAATAGCCTCAGCAGACAACGTGGCTGACCCACTCACCAAGCCATTATCACAGGCGGTGCTAAATAAACATCTTGAGAAGATAGGCATCAGATAACATAGTGATTGGCGTTGAGTGCAAGTGGGAGATTGTTAGGTGTATGCCTTCAATGCCAATGAGGAATTAGATTGAGTACGGCTTTGATAAGTTATTTGTACAAACGATTATAAGTTTCTATTTATATAATAAAAGGTTTTGATTTTGTTCATATAAATCTAATGGCATTTTAGTTTGTTGAACAAATAAGTCCATGAGATTTAAAGATAGACTTTCCACCTCTTATGGTTGAGAGCAGGCACTGGAAAGGTCAAGTACTTAATCTCTTAAAAGATAGTTCGCAAGTTAAGGAATTTTAATTGGGCATTAAAATTAAACTCGAATGACACCTGCTTTGACAAAGAAGTGCCAGTCAAACACTAATTAGATAGTGGGAGCTGGTGTCATGAATATAGTTAATGGAATTAACATATTTGAACTGGACTCGCATTAATTCGATCACATGGATATTTACTCTTTGAAGTCAATGATTGGGATTGAGATTGTGACAGCATGTGTGAATGTTAGATCTGAGGATTTATTTATAATGTGCTTGTAGTATTGGATATATTATCAGAGTGGTTAGACCCGTATCACCTAATAGGTGGGGTCGACCTCGAAGTACGATTCACATGGTGAAATTAACATTATAAGATAACTGCCAATATGGGATTCACCGTGTCGATAGTAAACGAGTATGTTACCTGTACTATCATAAGTAATTGAAATTACAAAGTCTTTGGCCAAATCATATAAACTAACTAGTGATGGTCACTAAGGGTAGTTTGGTAATTTCATGTTATTATGATTACTGAGTACAACATCAAATTCTATGAGGTTGACGTACCATGGCTCTCACTTGATCGGGTCACGTTGGTGAAGAGTTTATACGCATATTGTAGTCGTAATCAAGGTTCGATATGACATGTTCATCTCGTATTCAATTGGGCTACGATTTGGTTCCATGGTGCTGATTAGGTGACAACCTTATCCTTTGGAATCCTCCCACTGTCAATTGCATCGAACGTAGAGAGTCGTGCTATGCGAAGAAAAGGAATGCTTTTCCATGCTAAGGGTATTTTGGTAAAATCACATTTGATGTGATTGGCTAACAAAATGGATGACATGATTTAATATAAGATATTTGATTGGATTAAATAAATTAATTAAATCATATTAATTCATAAGTTAAATTAATTGAAAATTAACTTATAAGTTGAATTAAATTAACTGGATTAATTTTAATTGGATTAATGTGATTAATTAAAAGTCAATTGGATTGGACTTGGATTTAATTAATTACACATGGGCTAAGATGGAAAGAGGCCCGGAAGCTCATTCCAAAGATGCCTAGCGGCCGCCCTCTCTTATTATACCTAGGAGTTTTGTTTACTTGGTATATAAGTTGTTAATCAGTGTCAGAACTCTACACAAGTTAATTCTGAATCTGACTTTGAGCCAAAAAGAAAACCTAAAGCAAGAGAAAGACAAAATTTCCTCCTTCTCTCTCCACCTAGCCGCCGCCACCATGGGGAGGAGATCGGAGCTTTCTTGTAGATTTTACTTCCACGTGATAATATAGAGGCAGGAGTATGGGGCTGCTGCTAATTCTTTGAGTTTTGTCGTTAAGAGGTAATTTGATTATCCTCTTTCGTATTTATTCTCGTTTCGAAATAATATCATGAAACCCCGAATTCAATTTCTAAAGTGATTCGGATTAAAAAATTTATCCGCTAGACCGAATCACAACAGGATACTCTTAGAGACGTGAAGCTGAAAATTTCACATTGGAAACATGTTGGGTAAAAACGATAAAAAAACGTAGCAAAAAATAAAACCTATTGTGGTTCATCTCTCAATTTCGCATAGTTAAATCATGATTAGAAAAGCATACCTTTTTCGCGAATTACTTTAATTTATGAACCAGCTTTTGATTTCCAATTCAAGAAGCGAAACAGTCACTACCTCTAAATCACCACGCTGGAATCCAAAGTGAAAAATCTCATCCTTCTTGTCCTTGGTGGACGCCTACAAATTCGAATAATATTTTTATAACTCAAAAATCATAATTCGGCCTAAGCATGATCTTAGTCTGCAAATTTAGCTACTCATAATGGAAAACTAACTAAAGAATTCATAAAAGTAAAGAACAAAAAAGAAAAACTCCCTATGGTTGTATGGATCTCATCTCTTGCTCTTCCACAAGATGTGTTATTCAACTTCAACTCTCAACTAATCTAACTCTAAAACTTGCATGGAAAAATAACGTAAAATAAAACTCTATTGTATGTCTCTTTTTGTCTCAAAATCGGCTCTTTAATCCTACAGAAACATCTAGTATTTATGGACATAAGATTGGGAGAATCCTTTTAGGTTTAGAGTTTGGAAATTTCCAAAACTGCTCTGCCCGACATCGACGTCCAAACATTGGGTTTCCTTGCGTTCGTGTGTAACACTGCTCCCACGTCCGAACGTAAATCTCCCAGAGTTCAATTGTAAACTCCTTCCCATGTTCGAACATTCCCTTGACTGACGTTCGCACGTGAATTACAGAAACTTTCTGCGTTTCCGCTCCAAATTTCCTTCTTTTATCGTTTCTTCATCCTTTTTCCTCAATTGTTATGATTTATACCTGAATACTCAAAATAGACATATTACACCCATATGTGGTACAAAGTCATGCTTAATTCAATGGAAACATATGAATAAAGGATTATAAAATATATAATTCTCAACCCTATCACTCATCATGATTTGCAAAAATGTATGACACATTATCAAGAAATGTTTGATATGGAGCAGTTTTTTTTTTCAAACGTAAGCTAAAATTTGTTGACAATTTTACGCAACTTCACGAGAAAGTCCATAACGCACTGTAGGATGCTTAGTTCATAAATCCTTTTTTTCCTTTCAAATTAGACACATAGGATTTCCGAAAATGTATGAAACATTATCGAGAAACCTCTAGTATGAAACAGTTGTTTCTTCAAATATATGCTAAAGTATTTTGACAGTTTTGCGCGGCTTCACGAGAAAGTTCATAACGCACTTTAGGATACTCGAAATCATAATTTATTTTTATTTGAAAGTAGAAACATAGGGCTTTCGAAAATATATGACACATTATCAAAAAATATCTAGTACAAAATAGTTATTTGTTCAAACGTAAGCTAAAATTTATCGACAGTTTTGCGTGACTTCACGAGAACGTCCATAACACACTGTAGGATGCTCGAAATCATAAACCATTTTCTCTTTCAAAGTAGACACAAAAGGCTTTTCGAATGTGTATGAAATATTACCGGTAATCATTTATTATGAAACAATTCTTTATTCAAGCGTAATCTAAAATTTATCAGAGTTTTGGCGTGACTTCAGAAGAAAGTCCATAACGCACTGTAGAATACTCGAAATCATAAACCATTATTTTTCTTTTAAAGTAGGCAAATAAGGATTTCCAAAAATGTATGACATATTAGCAAAATATGTTTGGTATGAAACAATTTTTTCTTTAAAGATAAGCTAAAATATGTTAACAGTTTTACAGTAACTATACTTTTTGTTCTAGCCGTACTTCCTCTTTACTGTAATAGCACGTCATGTTCACTTTAACCATACTTCATCTTAGTTGTAATCATATATCATGTTCACTTTAATCATACTTCTTGTTCAGAATGGAAGACCGTGTCAGCGATGGCGGTATTGGTGGGGGATGGGAGCGGGTGATTCTTTTTCTAGTATTATTTGAAAAGAAAGTAAGAAAAGAAAAGAAAATGACATTATGTAATTATTTATGTTAGTACATGTATTGTTTTCTTTTTGCATGAATTAGGTAGCTAGGACAGAGATTTTGGGATAAATGCAAAAAATCCCCCTGTGATATAACTTTTTTGCTAAAAACCCCCTATGATCACGAAATAGCCTAAAAACCTTCCGTGTTCTTAAAGAAGTCTACAAAAAGTCACTTTTTGTAAAAAAGATAGAAAGACATGTGTGTTTTTTAGGTGAAATAACACTATTTTACCTTTTATATTATTTGAAGAGTGTATAAATGACAAATAAGCATGTCAATAAAGGTCAAAACATGAAAAATACGCTCGTTTTTTAATGAAAATTTACTTTTTGCAGACTTCTTTAAGAACACGGGGTTTTTTTAAGCTATTTCATGATCATAGGGGGGTTTTAGCAAAACAATCATAATACAGGGGGTTTCTTGCATTTATCCCCAAAAAATTTAGATAAAGTAGGGAGTGCAAAATTTAAAGGGTTAAGTGCAAAAAAAAATCCCTATGTTATCGCGAAAGTGCAAAAAATTCCCCAGTGTTAGCGAAATAGCATAAGACCCCCTCGTATAAGCTTAAAACTCTGCAAAAGAACCCCATTCCATCAAACTTAATGGCATTTTGCACGCACCTGAGATGATGGTTAAATTGGTATAATTGGGTAGGGTATAATAATTTGGGCCGGATATGGGTCCCAAACCTAAACTCAAATGTTGGTCCCAAGTGGCATACGAAAGGGTCTAGAAGGGGGGGTTGAATAGACCCTAAAGTTTTTTTCGACTTCAAAAAGTTACGTATTAAAATGGTTTTGGACGCTTGACTGAGCGTTTACTTGAAATATAGACGCTTAGGCTAAGCGTCTGATGAAGACTGTTTTTTAGTTAACTTAGACTTCAAGATTTGAATACTTTAACCAAGTAGGTTTAAGCGTTCAGTTCTTTAATCAGTGTTAGCACAGCAGAATAATTTTAGAGTCTTCTCTTTTGGAAATCTTTAGCGTCACAAGTTGTTTCTTAGTTGCTTAGCGTTTGATTGTGTTTTACATAATCAATTTATGCAATGATATGATAAATAAGAGAATTAACTGTAAAGTAAAAGACACAATATTTGTAAGGTTCGTTGGGTGGTGTAATCCCAACTACGTCCTTCTTCTCCTTGAACACTCGGAGGCAATCCACTAAAATGATTCTCAAAGAATCACACAAAATCTTCTATAAATTAGGGAGAGATAGATGTCGATGACTTGAGCTCCTTGATCACACAGATTTCTGCTCCAAATCACTTCAATCCCCTTGCTCCTTTCACCCAGAAATAATGCAAGTATCCAACTTCGACTTCACACAGATCGCGAGGCTTGGATGGGGTTTTCTAAACGGTTTGTTTGATTTTGATGAAGTTCAAACAACTGAAAATATCTCAACAGTAATGTGGTTTCTTCGAAAAGAATGTTTGAGATATTGGTTGACTGTCTCAGGAATTCAAGAAAAGCAAAGAGAATGTTTTCTTGAATATTCTGGCTTTTCTGAGAGTTTAAGGAATGAGACTTCAATGCAACAGCAATTTGGCTTTGAAATTGATTGTATGTTTGGCTTGTTGTTGAAGTCCTATTTATAGGCATTCTTGGAGAAAGTGTCCGTTTGACACATGCACAAGCGCGTGTCTCTCACTTCCGCGAGTGAACAATTTTTGTCCTTTTTCCTGAGAATCTGTTGCACAAAAGTTGGTGCTGCAATCTATGAATAGTTGACAGTCCAATAGGGTGGCTTCTCCGTATGTCTGAAAGTGCTTATCACATTTAATGCTCTTATCAGCATTTAATGCATTTGAATTAAATGCCCGTTGGCACTTAATGCTTTGAGAATATTTGCATTAAACTCCTTCCGGACTTAGAAATAGATTCAGGTGAAATCAGTCATTGATAGACGCTTGGAGACTTTATCTTCATTCAGACTTCAGGCGCTTGAGTCTTCAAACTTTACCACTGATAAACTCGCTGAGAAATTATCAGACGCTCAGCCTAAGACTACTTAGCTTAACAATCTAGAATAAAAACAAAACAAAACCTATAAAGCCTATTACAAATCTAACGCTTCAAAGCTTATACATGATTTCTACTAAAATCAAACTTACATATTTTGGGGTCTAACATAAAGTCCTAATTGTCATCATCAAAACATCTAACATGAAATTCCTAACAATTTCCCCCGTTTTCATGATGGCAATACTTACTCTTTTATAGTTCAAGAGTTAGACAGCCAAAATAAAAGTTAGCTTTGGTTGGATAACGTTAGCTAAAGTTAGTTAAGCTTCAACGAGATGTTTTAGCTGAAAAATGCATTTTATATATATCAATGATTACACGCATTTTTACAACTGAACAAAAAAATTCATACGAGACAAGAATATAGATAATGTAAATCAAAGAAACCTTAATGACTTGGTCTGACTTTGTATCGCTTGGGCATTTTGGCTCGGATAGCTTCAGTTAGGTTATCTTCCAAAGTCATCATCGCTTCATGATCTTTGTCGATTATGAGCTTATTCTCTTCCCTTTGTCTCTTCTTGAAAGCAGCAAAGTGCTTGTCCCAATCAGTTGGGTCAATACTAATATACCTTAGGCAAATTCTGAAAGTTCGGTTGAAGTCAGACATCTGCCTTTCTTCAGCTAAAATTCTTGGATCTGTAGGTTCTGGAATAGATGCTCTTTGAAGAGGGATGTCAAACTGTTCAAGCAGTGCCCGAGAAGGTATTGCTCTCCTCAGCTTTCCTTTCCTTTTCTCTTCCCCCTTATTGACATCATCACTCTTCAGAAAATGTTCTGTGAGTAAACTGACCTGATGAACAATTTGAGACATAGAATCTGTAAGATCATCCAGACGCTTGTCGAAACGTTCCTGCAAAGCGAGGATCTTAGCACTGGTAGCATCATTCAATGAGGTCTCTAAGGAGTCTAGATGCTTTTCAAATTGTTCTTTCATGGCTAGTTGGGTGGGTCGAGTAGCGTCACTCATTTCTTGAAATTCTTTTTGACACTCACCAACAGCCGCTTGAGCAAAACCTTTCATATGACCTATTTGAGCGTTTAAGATTTGGGATTCAATCTTTGCTAAATCAGTCTTAATCCAGTGAAAGAGATTCTTCATTCTGAGTAGCGTGATTGCTTATCTCCTCTGAGACAGATTTCAGCAAAGGTCCAAACGTTTGACTCACATCCGATGGAACCGCTTGAGGAGCCGGTCGCTTGAATCTGGATGTATGCTTGAGTGAGTCAAGGGGAGCTTGATATGCAGGATCAAAAATTGTACCGTGTACATCAATTGCGAGATCCTCAACACTATCTGTAGCAACAGAATCAACGAGTTCAGGAGCGTCAGAAATATCCTCTGGTGGAGACGCTTGAACTGGTTCTTCAGCAGATGCTGGAATACTTGCGACTTCTGTTGGTTCAAACACTTCAACCAACTTAGCAGATTCGTCTTCAATCATTGACTTTGGTTGGCGAAAATCATCGAATTGGAAGTTCCAATTTGCTGCATCGGCAAAAGAATTGGAAGCGGCTTCCAGAAGTTCAGTCAGATGTTGAAGAGGAAGGCAAGTACCTTGAATGTATGTGTGAAATGGACTATCTATGGCCCTGATGTATATGGGACCAATGATATCCAGCACATGATTCGGGAAGACTTTGGACGGCGCTTGGCAGATAGAGAAAATTGCATCTGAGCCGTTCCATTGTCTGAGATTTGCAGTGAAGATGCTGTCAAAAAGAGATAAGGGAGTCATAATCTTCACCATCAAATTAAGATTATCTTCACAGTGGCTTGGAGCGAGATTCAAGCAAGATACGGAAGAACTGCCACTAGTAGATGTTTGAGTGTTGAAATGGAGAGGAGTAATGGACAATTTGTGAAGCTCTTGACGCAAACACTGCTCAATCTGATGTCGAATGATTGGGAGCTTGAGTACAGGTCCAACTCTCTGTTGACGCTTCTTTAGGCAATACTTGGCGAATTGACGCTTCTTGTCATGCATGCCTATGCCAAATAAGTGAGGAGCTTGAACTAATTCTGTGAAAGTATATCGATGACCCACATACTCTTCGACCCAGTTGACTTCAGTCAAACAGTAGTCTGGTCCAGCATTGGACATAGCTCGAATGCCTTCATGATGAATATGTCTGATAGATTCAAAGCGATATCTATCAGTCTGATAGTTGGCATTCCAGACGTTGTCAAAGTATGCATCAGCTTCAGACTGGAGCAAATCCGTCAGAGATTCGAGATGCTCACCGGCATGAACCCCTTTATTCTTCCACAATTGAAGAGGATTGGCAGACTTCTTGTTCTCAGCACCGCTTGCTATAAGAGGAAAATGTGTGTAACCTTCTCTGTTTAAGACTTTCTTAAAAGGGTTGAGAAACTCTGGGCGAAAAGGATCATATACTCTGATGTTGTAGTCTCTCAGAGCAAAACCAGTTGACTTACTGTGCCCATAGTCTAAGTAATAGGCCAAATCCACATTGTACCTAGAAGTTCTACTTCCTTGCCTAGCGGTTGACACTATATCCCTGATCTTATTGTTAGTGTCAATCAGCAGGGCAATCTCATTCTCAGCAGCAATGTATCTTTCTTCATTATAACCTGCAGGAATGAAATCTTCTTCGAGCGCTGGGGGCATATAGTTGATTGAATGATCAATCGTCTTCAGCGTGTCCAGCTTGAAGAAGTGCCTTGGCTTTGTAACGTCTTCAGCAACGCTCTGACCTTCTGAGCGTGCCTCTGCTATAGCCAGAACAGGAATTGATGTTTGAACCTCTTTTGGGAGCAGGTTCTTCAGTTGCAATTGCAGCAGCTTCTGCGGCAACATCTTTGGCAATAGCCACAACTTCTGTTATCTCAACATCTAGGTGGATGTCTGTTGATGCTTCAGCAGCAGCTGGAACTAAAACTGTAATACATGAACTATCCTCTATAAGAGCAGGATCTTCTACAGATGTAGGAATAGAAATGTTGTGGGAAGAAATAAACTTACCCTGAGAACTTGTCTCAACAGCAATTTGAGCGCTTGGCTCATCCGCAATTTGAGCGCTTAGCTCAACAGCAGCAGCTTGAGAGCTTGGCTCAACTGTCTCAAGCTTCTCAAGAACAGATGCAGCTTGATGCTTGCTTGTCCTGGGACGCTTAAAGATCTTCGTTACATTGATTCCTTCAATGAGCGTGAGCTTTTGAGCGGGAGGAGCAACAGTTGGTTCCTCAAAGTCTATTTGTTTAATGATGCCTTCCAGCTTCCTCCGCTTGAGAGGTAACTTGTCCTCTGCATCCTCATCAGTTTCCTCATCACTCTTTTGGGGAGAGGGAACAACTCGAGCCTTGGGCTTTCTGGGAGCCCTCTTCTTTGTTGCAGTCGGACGCTTCACGGCTTCTTCTAGAACTGGACACTCAGCTTCCTCATCGGACGCTTGACGTACTTCCAGACGCTCAGATAGTGGCCTCGCGGTGCCACTAACTTTGCGAGGATTGAAGAGATTACTCAGAATCCTTTTTCCCAGCAACTTGGTCTTATTCAGCGGTTGACCAAACGAGTATATACACTCTGATTTGTACAATAGGTCACTCAGAACAAGCCCATAAGGTTTATTCGGGGCGCTTAAGCAGTCCCGAAACCTTCAAAAAATATAGTCACTCCAGTTTATCTTGATGTTGAGGAGTATCGCCGTCATCATCTGAAATTGTACTGGGTTTACCTTATCAATGGTGCCCACTCTGCATTCTATGATCTTGCTGCAGAAATCAGCCAGCAGTCTGTATTTGGATACCAGTTCTTTCTTTTCAAAATACTATGTGTAGGGTACACCATCGTAAGCACTCATGGTTGTCTATGTTTCCTTGATTTGATCCAAAGTAACGCAGTCCAATGCCTCACCCTCATTTGGGAGATTGAAGTTCTTGGCAGTGGAGGCAGCAGACAAAATAAATTCCCTGGAAGGCTCCTTCTTGGATAGAGGAATTAGACAAGAGATAGACTTCTTGTCCTCTGAGAGTTTAGCAGTTTTCCAGAAGGTGTCAACTTCCGTTGGAAACAGATAGGAATATTGAGTCAAGAAAGTTTTAACCCCAGCCTTGACTACCATGTCCATCATATCTATCAGGTTGATTTGAGGATGTTCATAAAGAAATTTCCAATCGACAACAAGGCCTTCAGTAACCTTGATGGTAGGCTCGGCGGAAGTAGCAAAAGATTTCTTTGGTGCCATTTTTAGTGAAAGAGATGAACTGAGATTTTCTTTTTGCTTTGAGAGAGAGAGAGAGAAAATAAGATTTGCAGAAAGCTTTGAGTGAAAGTGAATGATTTGTCTCCAGAAATTGTGTTTTAAATGACACAGAAATGAATTTTTGAAACTTGTGTTCTCTAGTCTCTGTAGGATTTAAACACATGTAAAGAGTTTTAATCTCAGCCATGAATTCATTAACTGCGGACGCGAGTTTTGTGTACGAGAGAGAAGTTACATTTAGTAATTCCCATATATAAAGATTTGACATCCGAGTTAAAATTTTAAAAATGTTTGGCATTTTCAGAGTGTAACACACGCGCCTGGTGGTACACTGACACGTGCTATCTCTGAACCGTCATGTTGAAAAAAAAATTGATTACCAGCCAGTTTGATGTGATAGAAGCGTGTGAATAGAGTACACAATAGACTTTTGAGTCTATCCACTACTTCAAGAAGCGTGTAAAATTTATGCATGACTTTTTAAAAACATTTTTATATTAAGTGTTGAATGGAATTGATTCAACGCTTAACTGATACCACTAGTTAGTATAACACTTCTTGGTATTTATTATAACTATTGTAATATCGACGCTTGAGATCACAGTCCTTTTTATGTTTGAGCGTCCAATATTTTATGCATAAATAATACTGAGCGTTGATGATCATGCATCTGAAAATTTTGATCATTGACGCTTACAATTATATTCAAGTACAATTTTAAGGTTCCCCCTAAATTTGATAACTTGTACAAACTTTTTTTTTTAAAAAAAAATTTTTAGACATAAATCAAGTGGATTCCCCCTAAATTATATGTCTAATAAATTATGATGCAAAATGATTAAGCATTTAAATCAATCATACCTAATTCACTTCTCAAAGTGAGAAAACGTTGTTCGTTGAGCGCTTTGGTGAAGATATCTGCCAATTGTTTGTCAGTTCCAATAAAGTGCATGGAGATATCTTTCTTTTGAACATGGTCACGAAGGAAATGGTATCTAATGTCAATATGTTTAGTTCTGGAATGGAGAACGGGGTTTTGAGTCATGGCGAGAGCGCTTTGGTTATCACAATGAATGGGGGTTGGACCTAGGATTATACCATAATCTCTAAATTGTTGCCTCATCCATAACACTTGTGCACAACAACTTCCTGCAGCTACATACTCAGCTTCGGCTGTGGAGGTAGCTATGGATTGTTTTTTCTTACTATGCCATGAAACTAACCTATCACCTAAAAATTGACATGTACCACTAATACTCTTACGATCTATTTTGCAACCTGCAAAATCTGCATCTGAGTAACCAATTAGTTCAAAAGGAGAATCCCTAGGATACCACCATAAGCCCACATTTTGTGTGCCTTTTAGGTATTTAAAGATCTTCTTGGCAGCAATTAAGTGTGACTCTTTAGGATCAGCTTGAAATTGTGCACACATGCATACCGAAAACATAATATCAGGTCTACTGGCAGTAAGATAAAGAAGTGATCCAATGATACCTCTATAATTAGTGATATCTACTTTCATTCCACTTTCATCTTTATCTAACTTAAGCGTTTGGCTCATTGTAATTTTTGAATATGATGCATTCTCCATACCAAATTCCTTAATCATATCTCTTATATATTTAGCTTGGTTAATAAATATGCCATTAGGGAGTTGTTTCACTTGTAATCCTAAGAAGAAAGTTAATTCACCCATCATGCTCATTTCAAATTGTTCTTGCATCATTTTCGAAAATTTCTCACACAGACGCTTGTTAGTAGAGCCAAATATAATATCATCAACATAAATTTGGACTAAGAGAATATCTTCGTTATTGGTAATTTTAAATAACGTTGTATCAAAGCTACCTTTTGAAAAGCCTTTACCAATAAGAAAGATAGAGAGAGTGTCATACCATGCTCAGGGTACTTGCTTAAGCCCATAAAATGCTTTGTCTAGCTTGCAGACCATACCCTTACCATGGTTGTTGATGAATCCCGGTGGTTGCTCCACATATACTTCTTCTTGGAGTTTACCATTCAGGAAGGTACTCTTCACGTCCATCTGATATACCGTAAACTTGTTGAACGCTGCATACGCTAGAAACATGCGGATTGCTTCAAGACAGGCGACAGGAGCATATGTCTCATCAAAGTCAATACCCTCTTCTTGGAAATATCCTTGAGCTACGAGTTTGGCCTTGTTTCTTATTACAATGTCATTCTCATCCATCTTGTTTCTATAAACCCATCTAGTTCCAATGACTCCTTGGTGAGTTGGTCTTGGTACTAGCATCCAAACCTTACTACACTCAAACTGATTAAGCTCTTCTTGCATGGCTTCAATCCAACTTGGATCACTTAGCGCTTCATCCACTTTCTTAGGTTCCATTTGAGATAGAAAGCTTGCGAACATGGACTCATTGAATGTAGCGGCTCTAGTCCTAACAGGCGCTCCAATATCTCCAATAATCCACTCAGGTGGATGATCACGCAACCATATTCTATCCGGTTGGAAAGGGTTAAGAGGTTGAACAGGCGCTTGACGATCAGACGCTTGACTACCTTCTTGCGTAGGGGCTTCAAGTTCACAAATCCTTGTTTGCTCTTGATGATCACTCTCTTCTTGATCATCAGCATTTCTTACATTGTTATCCAGAGTAACCTCACGAGTAATCTTAGGAGGTGGCACTGAGATCTCATCATCGTTGTCACTTTCATCATTAATGGTGATCTTAGATGCTTGATGACATAGATCTTCAACTCCTACATCATTTATATTAACCTTACTCGGTTCTTGGTTAGCATCATCAAAAACAACATGAATAGATTCCTCAACCTTCGATTTGATCTTATTTAGGATGCGAAAATTCTTTCCATTCTTGGAGTAGCCAAGAAAGATTCCCTCATTCGCTTTAGGATCAAATGTCTTTAGGCTTTGGGATCCATTATTATGGATAAAGCATTTAGAACCAAAGACGTGAAAATATGAAACATTTGGCTTACGTCCCTTCCATAGTTCATATGGAGTTTTTCCATGCTATTTGTTGATCATGCAACGGTTTTGAGTATAACATGCAGTATTGATCGCTTCGGCCCAAAACCTAGGAGCAAGCTTAGACTCTGCTAACATAGTCATAGCGGCTTCCTTGAGCGTTCTGTTCCGGCGCTCAGCAACACCATTCTGTTGGGGAGTTCTGGGAGCTGAATACTCATGATGTGTTCCATTCTCTGCAAAAAACTTCTCAACAATCTTGTTAGTAAACTCAGTACCGTGATCGCTTCTTATTCTTGCAACCTTAAGATTTTTCAATGTTTGAAGTTGCTGAATAAGCGTTGTTAACTTGTCACATGTCTCATCTTTGGATGAAAGAAATTCCACCCAAGTAAATCGAGAGAAATCATCTACTATCACCAAAGTATACTTTTTACCGCTTACATTGATCGTTTGAACAGGTCCAAACAAATCCATGTGAAGTAGTTCAAGTATTCTAGAGGTAGATAGATGGGGTTTTCTCTTGAACGATGACTTGACTTGTTTGCCCATTTGACAAGCGTCACAAAGGCGATCCTTGTGAAATGGTCCTTTTGGTAATCCCTCTACGAGATTTAGATTTATAAGCTGAGAGATTGTCTTAAAGTTGAGGTGATTCATTTTTCTATGCTATAACCAACCCATTTTAGATTCATTTTTTAGCAACAAAACATGTTGGGTTGTTATCAAGTGTTGAACCCCAATCTACCAAATATACGTTGTTAGTTCTTTTTCCTTTCAATTTAGTAGACTTAGTCTTAGCGTCATTTATATAGCAACAGTCGCTTGAGAATATGACTTCAAAACCTTTATCACAAAATTGACTTATGCTTAATAAATTGTGCTTTAGACCCTCAACATAATAAACATCACTTATCATGATGTTCCCCCTATGCACAGTACTTATACCTTTGGTTTTACCTTTGGAGTTGTCACCAAATACAACCTGAGGACCATTGGCAGCTCGATAGTTGATCAGAAGATCCTTGGAACCAATCATGTGCCTTGACGATCCACTATCGAAGTACCACACAGATGTATCGGCTCTAGCTCTAGGTACCTGCACTCAAAAAGGGAAGTTCTATTTCTGTTTAGGTACCCATTGTTGCTTGGGTCCTTTAACATTAGTAACATTGTTAGTTTGAATTAGAACTTTAGGAACCCATATTTGCCTAGTCTTCATTGTAGGAATATTGGCCTTTTTGGGTTTCACATTGTGTTGTGTGTGCTTTTTGTTCACCTTGTGTTGTGTGTGCCTTTTGGGTGTATAATAGTATCCTCGATTATAATAGTAATCATAATCATAGTCATACTCATAATCACCATAGTAGCGATAATATGATCTAGACCTCTGTGGATATTGACGCTGGTATTTCCTGGGCGCTGGCTTGGGGTGCACTTTTGATGTTGAACGCTTAGCGTTTGACTCAGAGTGATTAGGTTTATCCTTAGCCTTTGGAGTGTTCGGATGAACCTTTCTTTGTGAATCATTTGCTTTCACCTTTCCCTTGCCTAAGTCAGCTTTGGCTTTCTCATTTGACCTCGTACCTTTGTCGGTTGGTTCATTTTGTGTTTGACCTTGTGAACCTTTCTCAACAAAGAAAACACCCTTTCCTTTGTTGTTTGCCGTAACATTAGGTTTGTTTTGTTATTTACCGAATTTATTGCATCTTAAACCGGTCTTTTCACCAAACATTCTTGTTACCTCAGTCACATTATCCAACTTTCTTGAAGCTTTTGATAATGATGAGATGAGCTGCTCTGATTTGGCAAGTCTAGCGATCAGATCAGCTTCTTTCTTGACTATTATATCAAGGTCGCCTTTTAATTAAATAATCTCACTCTCAAGTGATTGGTTCTTCTCAATGCATTGTTGCTAAACTTTCAGCTCTGCTTTGAGCGTTACTTTATCTCTTGTGAGTGATGAGATAATAGCGAGATCATTTTGATATATTTTGGCGGCATCTTGACAATCTTTATAATATTCATTAACTTTGTCAAGTAATTCATCATAAGAAAGAGGGTAAGATATCTCAGTGTTTACCTCAGGAGACGCTTCATCATCTCTGGCCATGAGACAAATAAGCGCTGAGTCATCCACTGGCTCATCATCATCACTACTCTCCTCTGAAGACTCCAAATCTTCAGGTGCGGACGCTGCTTCTGATTCCGCTAGCAAACCTTGTTGACGAAGGCTGCTCCTGAATTGGTTTCTATCCACATAATCCTGCCTTGAGGGCTTGGATACATTTGAATAAGGGCAATTTACCTGGTAAGGCCCTGGTTTCCTGCAATTATAACAAAGGTTAGTTTTCATCTTTTGTTCACTTGTTAACCTTGCAGTGTGTGGTTTTGAGACCACGGGCGCTGAGAGATTTTGAGTAGACGCTTGGTATTGAGCAGGCGCTTGGGGTAAAGGAACAAAATATTGAGGCGCTTGGTACTGTTATTGTACTGGAGCGGGCGCTTGATATGAACTCTGTCCTTGATGCTTAGAACTATTTCCTTTCTTTTCATATCTCAAGAACTTTCTGAATCTATTCAGCAAGGCCAACTCCTCTTCCTCATTGATATCTGAAGCTTTTCCTTTATTACCCGATTTACCCTTGATTGATGTTACGAGCGCTCTAGACTTAATTACTGGACTGCTCACTGCATCACTAGCCGAATTCAACTCAAACTCAAATGCTTTGAGCTCTGAAAAAGCATCTTCTGGAGTTAGGCGATCCAACATATTTGATTCTCTCATAGCTGTTGTCTTCATCAAGAATCTACTAGGTAGACTTCTAAAGATTTTAACCACCATTTCTCGGTTCTGTAAATTCATACCCAAAGATGTGAGTTCCGTAACAAGAGCTGTGAATCTTATGTCCAGTTGCTCTAGAGTCTCATTGGTCAACATCTTAAAGCTGTTAAACCTTTCCTTGGCAATGGAAAGTTTGTTCTCTTTAATTTGAGCTGAACCACCACAGATCACGGCTAACTTATCCCAGATTTCCTTAGTTGTGTTGCATGACTTAATCTTGTTGAATAGATTATCATTATCACCAATAGCTGTATACAGAGCATTCCGACCAACATTGTCCAAATTTGCTCTTCGATGCTTATCTGGAGACCATTCTTGTTTCAATTTTTCAACGTAACCATCCGGAGTGTCTTCCGTGGCTCCAGGAGCTCTTGTGATAAATTTATATATTTTGATTGGCCCATCTGAAATAATATCGCACATGTCATCATCACATGAACAGAGATATGTAAATGCTTTGACTTTCCATGTGTCATAATTCGACTCAGTCAGTTTGGGAACTTTAGCAAATGCCATAAAAAAAAATTTAAAAGCAACTAGATTCTGAAGAAGGATCTAAACAAGCAGTTATGCTTGGAAATTTTTAAATTTCAACTTTAACCGCTCTGATACCACTTGTTGGTCTCAAGTGGCATACGAAAGGGTCTAGAAGAAGGGGGGGTTGAATAGACCATGAAGTCTTTTTCGACTTCAAAAAGTTTCGTATTAAAATGGTTTTGGACGCTTGAAATGTAGACGCTTGACTGAGCGTTTACTTGAAATATAGACGCTTAGGCCAAGCGTCTGATGAAGACTATTTTTTAGAAAGTTAACTTAGACTTCAAGATTTGAATACTTTAACCAAGTAGGTTTAAGCGTTCAGTTCTTTAATCAGTGTTAGCACAGCGAAATAATTTTAGAGTCTTCTCTTTTGGAAATCTTTAGCGTCACAAGTTGTTTCTTAGTTGCTTAGCATTTGATTGTGTTTTACTTAATCAATTTATGCAATGATATGATAGATAAGAGAATTGACTGTAAAGTAAAAGACACAATATTTGTAAGGTTCGTTGGGTGGTGTAATCTCAACTACGTCCTTCTTTTCCTTGAACACTCGGAGGCAATCCACTAAAATGATTCTCAAAGAATCACACAGAATCTTCTACAAATTAGGGAGAGATAGATGTCGATGACTTGAGCTCCTTGATCACACAGATTTCTGCTCCAAATCACTTTAATCCCCTTGCTTCTTCACCCAGAAATAATGCAAGTATCCAACTTCGACTTCACACAGATTGCGAGGCTTGGATGGGGTTTTCTAAACGGTTTGTTTGATTTTGATGAAATTCAAACAACTGAAAATATCTCAATAGTAATGTGGTTTCTTCGAAAAGAATATTTGAGATGTTGGTTGACTGTCTCTGGAATTGAAGAAAAGCAAAGAGAATGTTTTCTTGAATATTCTTGCTTTTCTGAGAGTTTAAGGAATGAGACTTCAATGCAATAGCAATTTGGCTTGGAAATTAATTGTATGTTTGGCTTGTTGTTGAAGTCCTATTTATAGGCATTTTTGGAGAAAGTGTCTGTTTGGCACATGCACAGGCGCGTGTCTCTCACTTCCGCGAGTGAACAACTTTTGTCCTTTTTCCAGAGAATCTGCTGCACAAAAGTTGGTGCTGCAGTCTATGAATAGTTGACAGTCCAATAGGGTGGCTTCTTCGTACGTCTGAAAGTGCTTATCACATTTAATGCTCTTATCAGCATTTAATGCATTTGAATTAAATGCCCGTTGGCACTTAATGTGTTGAGAATATTTGCATTAAACTCCTTCCGGACTTAGAAATAGATTCAGGTGAAATTAGTCATTGATAGACGCTTGGAGACTTTATCTTCATTTAGACTTCAGGCGCTTGAGTCTTCAAACTTTACCACTGATAAACTCGCTCAGAAATTATCAGACGCTCAGCCTAAGACTATTTAGCCTAACAATCTAAAATAAAAACAAAATAAAGCCTATAAAGCCTATTACAAATCTAACGCTTCAAAGCTTATACATGATTTCTACTCAAATCAAACTTACATATTTTGGGGTCTAACATAAAGTCCTAATTGTCATCATCAAAACATCTAACATGAAATTCCTAACATCAAACCTAATCCCTTTTTCTTTTCCATTTCCCTTTTTTTTTTCCTTCTCTTTCTTTCTTTTTCTTCTTCTTCCAGCAAAACATGTCCGCCATTAACGCTGAAGTCAACTTTCAGCACCACCACCACCCTCACCTCCAAGCATATCTCCTTTGTCCGCCTTTACCCATATCTCCTTTGTCCACCTCGGCTTCCAACACTGCCATGGACATGAAAGTTTGAAGGAAACTGTAACCGTCGGCGGTAAACATGAAAGCCACCGTCCAATCTGATCTTTTTTCAGTCACTTGTTGTGGCGGCGGTGTTGAAGGTCATTGTAGCTAGCGCCATTGACATCAAAGCTTTCTGGTGGCGGAGCATCTAGCGGCGGATGGGGTGACGGAGATGGGAGCGGGAGAAGATGGAAGAAATGAATGAAGTCTTTTTTCTTTTGTTTTGGATCTGAAAAATGGAGAATTTTTTTACCCATTGATTTGGGAATAAATCTAGGGCTGAGATTTAATCCAAAAATAGTTAAACAAAAAATATGGGTCAAAAGAGATCTAATGGTTAAAATAGCTCATGTAAGATCAAATGGTTCATATTTTAAATATATAATAATTTATTTCTAATAAATGAAAGGGTATAACGGAAAATTTAACGCCGTGAGAATTGTTTTGACGGGTTTGGCACATATGCAGAGTTTATAGGTTACACATGGGGTTTTTAGAGTATTTCGTTAACACGGGGGTTCTATGCACTTTCGTGATAACACTTTTTTTTTTTTTGGCAATTAACCTCTAATCTAAAAACATGGGGACAGAATAAGTGAATTTGCATATGGGGATTTTTCCCAATATAACATAAATTGATTTCTATCAATTTTCGAATGTTTTCTATATGTAAATTATTATTATCCTTCTTTTTTTTAGTAAATTATTATTATTATTATTATTATTATTATTACATAAATGGACAAGCTGTTTATGTTAGATAGTAAAATTCTTTAAAATAAAAACAAATTTACAAATTATAGAATAATAGTAATCATTACAATTTCACTTGTATAGCTCTAGATCCCGAGTTTCACTCACACGCAGACGGAAGCAAAAAAGAGGAAGAAGAGGAAGAGGAAGAGGAAGAGGAAGAGGAAACAATTACAATTACAAATACTACTACCTAATTATGTATGTTTGGTGTTGTACGTGTACCATAATAATAATAATAACGAAATGAGGAACAGCAGCAGCAGCAGTGGGGAAGACGATCGAAACAAAGAAACTTCTTCTTCTTCTTCACCTTTCAATCAAGACTCTAGATTCAATCAAACTCTTCGAAATGTTCAAGGGTATGTATGTATGTATGCATCTCACCTTTAGATCCAAACCAATTTTAAATTTAGCATTTCGTGCGATTTCCACGATTTCATTTTTATTTTCTTTAGAATTTTTGAAATGGGCTTGTTGGATTTAAGTTACTACGGATCTATGAATTTGATCATTACCTGATTGTGAGCGTTTTTAATTGTGGTTATCCTGTGTTTTTGTCTTTGTGAGATCGTTAAATTATAAATCAGAATTCTAAGAGTGGGTTTGTTTGTATTCATGCTGCAAATAAATTTGGTGTTTCATTCAGATTCTAATTGCTTTTTAGTTTTATGAAATCTATGATTATTGTATCTATACATTTTTGTAATTGGTCTTATGTTCTGTGACTGGTCCCTAGTTCAACATGAACTTGGGCGAAATAAGCTCCAGCCATGTACCGCTCTCAATAAGTACCTAATATATATTCTTAAGATATGCACAGGTTGCTCAAAGGTCGCACTTTTCCTGGTAAGATATTGATAACGCGAAGATCAGATCCCGTGGATCAATCGGTTTTGCACTCTCCAGTCACTGACACAAGATTTTCTGAGAGTGATAGTGACTATGGCGAACAAGTGGATAGATCCACTGAGGTACTATTAGAAATCTCTGTCTCTTTTTGTCACCCCAATATTGAGGTTTAAATCTGCAACTTTTTATGTGATACTTTTCATGCATTCAGGATGAAGTCCAAAACAGAAGCAGTACAAATGCTAGTTCATCTGATAACCAAACGAAATCTTCAACCACAGCTGGTGAAGACACTTCAAAAGAGACCCACAAGTCCACAATGGGAGCTCGGGCTACAGATTCTGCTAGGCTAATGAAATTCACTAAGGAATTATCTTCGACCACAGTAATCCTTGGTATTCTACCTTTTTAGTATTTTTCCCATTCATAGAAGTTCTGTGGAGATGCTCATATTTCAAGATTATTTGTTTGTCGCATGCTGTTTCTTAGTACTGAATACGCGACAATATGACATTTAGTGCATTCAGGACAGATTTTTCTAGTCTTCGTATTCTTAGAAAAATGATGCAAAAGATGGGAATTTCTTTCATCATATACTTTGCAACCTGATGCTTTGATGACCGCTTTTCAAGAAACGTGGCTAGTCACTTGGACCTAAATTTAATAAAATAATTGCATATGATAATATGCTTGTGTGTTGAATTGTTAAAATGATGTCTATTTTCATTTTTAATGAGGCCTCCCATTATAGACTTTAATCCTGGATAATTTCCACTCTTCACTTCTGCCTCTGTAGCGGGCATATATTAGTAAATCTATGATGAGTTCTACAATAGAATATAGTATTTGTCCATATTTAAGTTTCATAAAAGTTCCTTAATCACTATAAAGTGATTTAATCACTAGTTTGAAGTGCACGTGGAAGCAAATGTGTAGGCTCTAACACATGGGAAGCTGATTTACGAGACGAACATCTATACATGGAGTTTGGCTGCTACAGCAGTAAATTGGTTTGATTCTTTGAACATAGTATGATGCATATCAAACACAATGGGATGTTACAATGTTGATTCAAAGAGACTTTTAAAAGAATAGAGATTGCAAAAACTAGTAATATGTAATTTTTTGTCAATTTGATTAAATCATGTATTCAATTTATATAAGAGACTCGACGACTGTGACTGAGACTGCATGTTTTGCAACATGTAGTTCTATATCTTAGCTCAATAAGACTAAGAGGAATCTCTTATCTGAAAGAGTCTTAAGTCTTAACGATCATACTTCTGTGATTTGAGATACTAAGCCAGCATGTTATATGGATTTGACCCTTTTATATTAAGATTTATGCTAATCTCTGGACATTTTCACACTGAGCCCATATCTTAAAGCAGATAATGGAAAATGGAGTAGCTACTAAGTTGAAGCACGTAGATGTATAAATGCTCATTATTCTTCGTTTTTGTGGCTGGTAACTTGTATCCTATCTTCTCTGACTGGTTTAAAAAATTACTAACCTCTTTATTTGCTTTTTCTTAGTTTAAATGGCATTGACAATTGAACAACGGGAATTAGATTGAAATCATTTTTGTTTCATATGGACCATAAGTGGCATTCATTAAATCTCAATTTAATATATTTCTAAAATGTTTCAATTTTTTGGCACTCATTGCTTTCTTCCCTCAGTCTCTTAATTCTTCCGCATAATGCAGAAAAACTGCGTGAATTAGCATGGAGTGGTGTGCCACCGTATTTGCGTCCGACTGTATGGAGACTTCTCTTGGTATGTCGAAAATTGAATTTTTTGCTTTAAATAAATCTATTGGAGTTTGGAGAATTTTCTACTAGAATGTCTCTGGAAATGAATGTGCATATTATTGGTTTCCTCGTATATAGTTAATTGACTTGTACCATCCAAGGCGGCATTTTTCTCTCTCTCTCTCTCTCTCTCTCTCTCTCTCTACATATATATATATATGTGTGTGTGATCTCCATTTATATATCTATATGTATCTTTGTGCCTGGGAAAAAAGAAAAGATACAAAGGGAGAGAAAAGTAAAACTTGTGAGGCTTAAAACAGATTATATGGAATGAATAAGTTTGCATAGATTCTTGTAGCATTTGATTGTCCCATCTTTATTTTCAGTCAGTAATTTTTTCTAGCTCTAGCATTTGGTAGGGCATGGGTGTTGATCTGAGTATGTCACTACAAGTTAGGGCGTGTATGAATGTGTTTCCAAAAGCCCTTTTATGTTTTCCACTTCTGAAAACACTGAAAGTATGCTTATCTGTTTTCACATAAAATAGTCACCTTTGTCCATGTTCATTTTTTAGGCTACTCTATTTAATACCTACAAACCCTACTTCTCTTGTAATACGATTAGACATGAAACTAACAAGGGTCGAACCGCTTTCTAGTCTTCAATTAATATGATTTCACATACAAATAACATAGGTCCCACCGCTAACTACTCTTCTAGTAGAATAGTATTATTATAATTCACTTTATGATTTTAAAAATAATTTAACCAAATATATGTTTGTTTTCACACGCATTTCCATGTTTATAGCACTCTAAATAAAAATATCACCACTATCCATACCCATAAATCAAAAAATGTATCAAAACTATCCAAACATATCTTTATTTTCACACAAAAGCTAATATAAAAAACGCTGAAAATTAACACAGACGATGAAAAAACATCCATACGTGGAAGAGGCATCAAACTATTTGTGAGCAGCAGAACTAATTCCCCTTGCTTGTTCAACTTTTGTTTAATCCTTCTTTAATATGTCTTTAACACATCAAAATTTACTGAAGGCTTTTGGTTTCTTGGTGAAGTGTTTTAGATCCATTTTTGTTTCTGTCAGATTTTCAATAATTGGCACTAAGATGAATAATGTTTCTTCTATTAGAGTTATCAACTCTTAAGTTGAGTGTAATTCTCTGAGCACGTACCCCGAATTCATAACTCTCTACGAAAGATGAATGTCGAGATATATTTTATGGTCTGCTTCTATTTCGGTACTTCATCTATGATACATATGATGGGAAATGCTTTACAAGAGAAGGAAGTGCTTGACAAGATTTTTCTGTCTAATATAAGGGGGAAATGAATAGAATCAAAGCTTTTATGACGTATGAAAATTGAAAGGTGTAATTTGTAATCTTGGTTATGTGAGCTAATAACCTCCTGTGAAAGAGAGGGAAGCCATAATTCAATTTATCGTCATCTTGAGAGTGAGGATGAGGATGAGGATTTATAATTACAATTGTTCACTGTCCCTTTATTCATGAGAGAAGAAAGAGTTCACTTTTAACATTAGGATAAAGTTTTAAGCAGATTAGAGTTTTATAAGGTGTTGTATGTTTGGAGTTAATTCAACCTACTTGTGTAAGATTTCAGTGGTATGCATAATTCTGCATAAACTATTAATAACTCTGTGATATTCTCAAAATAGTCTTTCATAGGCATTCCAACCTGTAAAGATGCTTACACATTACTAGATGCAAAAGAATATCTAAATATTTCCATTATAATATTTAGCTTTATGGCTGAATTATCTTCAAAATGATATTAGGTATTGGTATTTGAGTTACTAAGCAACGTATACGGAATGGAGCATGGTCCTAGAATTTTTCAGTTACCCTCCTGCTTAAAGTTTAAAAATAATGATACTTCCATATTCTCCTATTTCCTTTTGGGAGGCGCACAAATAATATCCAATTTCCTAAAATGATAAATTTCTTCCTAAAGTATCCTCTCTTCTAAATTAGTGATGTGATATCCATTAAAAAAAATAAAATATTGTGATGTGACATGAATAACTGTAAAGTCTCATCCACTACTTAAAGGATGAATTGTAAAGATACTTAAATTTCCACTTTATTAACTCCCATATGCACTCTGTGGCAATGCATAAAAGGGTGCATTCAAATTGGGAAGGAAGGAGTATTTAAAACATAAAATACTTATCAGAATTAAGTCTATATTTCATATATGTATTATTTAGAAACAGTAGTAATACAATTCTCTTGTTGACATCTATCCTTACTTATATACATATGTATTAGTGTCTCACTCACATACACAACCAATTTTTGAAAAGGGAACTGTAAATTTGAATTAATAAAGGTCTTGGAGGCCATAGTGTTGTATTGTATCTTCAGATAGGCACTTAAAATTGCTGTAACTTGTTAACATGGAAATTGCCAATGAATAGAAAGTATAATAGAGGTCCAAATAGCTTCTTGGTTAGGATTCCATTTCTATTTTCGGAATATTTTTATACAACTGTTATTGTGAATTTTAAATATTAACTGACAACAGGGATATGCACCCTCTAATTCAGATAGAAGGGAGGGAGTTCTAAGAAGAAAGCGTCTCGAGTATCTTGATTGTGTCGCTCAATATTATGATATTCCAGATACAGAGCGCACAGATGAAGAGATTAACATGCTTCGTCAGGTTTTGTAATCATTGATTTCTTTTTACTTGTGTCTTCATATATGCCCTTTATATGTATCATTACCTTAATGATTGATTTTTGTAAACTTGTTAGATTGCTGTTGATTGTCCAAGAACAGTCCCGGATGTCTCTTTCTTTCAACAATTAGAAGTTCAAAAGTCATTGGAGCGAATACTTTATACATGGTTAGATGGTTCTTTTATACCTTTTTTTTCTTTCCTAATCTTTTTGCATTTTATATTATATATATATATATATATATATATAAATATTCTCTCTGCTAGATATTCACGCTAAATATGCCTTTTGTGTTTTTTGCCTGTCTTATTACCTTCTTCGTACTCAATTAGTAGAAAGATTAGACAACTTGTTCTCTAACGTAGCAAACTGGACAAATGGATTATCGTTTGAACCATGAAACGACATCAATTTCCAAGTTGCAACTGAATGTTACTGAAATTACCTTACACAGATTTTGAAAGGTTAAGTTTATAATCAAGGAGTAATTCCGGGATTATCTGGATATTGGTAAAACAAGACAAGTCATTAGTGATGTGTGGTATCTCATTGCATGCAGAAGTGCCTCAGAATGAACTCTGGCCAACAGGCAGGAGGGTTGCAGTGTAGTAACTAATTGACTTCCTTGATAGTCCTATTTTACTTGGGTTGCCTAATATGGGTTTAACAATTTATCTTATAAAAATAGCCCTTCGGCTGAAAGTGCAAGATTCTGGTTAGGAATTACATTGAAGCTGCTATGTTATATTTATGGATCAAAATGGAGAATTGTAAAAGACCTAATTCCTAGACTTCTATTACAAAGAATATTAGTTTCTAACATCTACCTCATATATTTGATCTTGTTGATAATCAAAATGACTTCAAAACTTAAAAAGACCTCCTTTTTAGCACACATCTATCTGGATCAGACTGTTGAAAATAGCTGATTGGGGTCCTTCTCTTTTGCTTTGTCATTTTCTTTTCGTGAGTGCACATGCACATGTGTTTGTGCTGGGAATGGTGATGTGGGCACCCTCTTCCTAATCAACAGAAAATCTTGATGTTGCAATACTTATTCAACTTTCTTAATTCCCACTACTTTTACAAGATTTTACGAGGTTTTACTTTTTTAGGGTGGTACTTTCATTTTTAGGGTCTTCTTGATGTAGTTCTATAGTTTTGAAATTCTTGACAGCAATATATTCCAATTAGTTGAAGCTGTTGTAATTGTGTGATACCCAAAACTGGATTTGCACAAAAGCTAGTCTACAACATAGCTTTCAGGTTTGGTGGTTGTGTGTCTGTCACATATGAGGTGAATGTCTAAAATCTTCTAATTGCTTTGTTGTGGTTGGTTGGCTGGCTGGAATTTATGCAATTTTAATCTTGATTGCCTTTGAAATTATTAATCACTATGTTGTTTATTTCATTGTTTTTAAATTGTAATAGTATTGTTTGCCCATTTCAGGGCTATACGGCATCCTGCAAGTGGTTATGTGCAAGGAATAAATGATCTTGCTACACCTTTCTTGGTTGTTTTCTTATCAGAACATTTAGAGGGTAGTATCGATACTTGGTCAATGGCTGATCTTTCTCCTGAGAAAATATCGAATGTTGAAGCTGATTGTTATTGGTGCCTATCTAAGTTGCTTGATGGTATGCAAGACCATTACACATTTGCCCAGCCAGGAATTCAACGACTTGTGTTTAAGCTAAAGGAACTGGTTAGAAGGATTGATGGTATGAACTTAGTCTCTGTCAGTTTCTGTTGCTTGCTAGATGGGAATGGATATCCAAATTGTGTACCATTTATGTAAATACATTTACACATGCATATCCCCCCCCACCTCCCACCCTCTAACACAATAATATTCTCTCCCATTTATGGCTCCATATTGATCAGTCATGAAGTTGTAGAGAGTTTAAGGGGTGGAATATTTTGGTACATTTACACTATCATCCTGGAAAATAGTAGTTATTAGTGGTGTGAAAAAGATTTCGTTATATAGGATGGAGTCTTATTTTGGGCCATCGCAGACAAGAAATAAGAGTAATAAAACTTGGGGATGGAGTCTTATATATGCATACATGTATATTTGTTCTACGTTGTTCCTCCTATGGAAAGATATAAACAGCACAAACATCATTATCTCTTTTTCTGTTTTGTTCCAATTCAAATGAATTTCTTAATTTTGAAATCTCAGCCCGTTCACACAACATGAAGCATTTCACATTTGTTCTTAGTTGATAATTTCTGTGGTATCATATTTGGGTTTTCGAAGTATTTCGATGCAATTTATCGATTTATAAATTAGTCACGGAATTCAAATCGTTGATCTTTCCCTATTGCCTTGTTGGTTTTTTCCGAATTTACTAGAACCTGTTTCAAGACATATGGAGGAGCAGGGGCTTGAGTTTCTTCAATTTGCTTTCCGCTGGTTCAATTGCCTTCTTATACGTGAGGTTTGGATGCCTCCTTACCCGATTTTGTTATTGCATTTCAGTTACCATAATTGAAAAAACCACAGATGCCATTATTTGAAGATTTGTATTGGAAGTATACTTGATTAACCTCAGGATCATTAGGGCTCTGTTTGGTTCTTGGATTTTGATGAGGAAAAGGAAAAGAAAAATGAGAACATGACAAAAAAATGAAGCGAAAAGTATTATAAATTGAACCACACATAATATCTTCCTTGACCGAAATCCAAGAACCAAGCATAGCCTAACTGTGGAAGTAAAAAACTAATGGATTTTCATGTGTTTTGCAGATCCCATTTCATCTTGTTACTCGTTTGTGGGATACATATCTTGCTGAAGGGGATGCATTACCAGATTTTCTTGTCTACATATTTGCCAGCTTTCTTTTGACGGTAAGATATCTTCTTTTCTTATCAACAAAAGTTGGAACACATTAATATTGGATAGTTCTGTTATGAAAGTTGAGTTTGTTTGATACACAGTGGTCAGATAAGCTGCGGAATCTGGAATTTCAGGAGATGGTAATGTTTCTACAGCACCTTCCAACAGAGAAGTGGAGCCATACAGAGTTGGAGATGGTGCTTTCACAGGCTTATATGTGGCATACTGTCTTCAACAACTCTCCCAGCCATTTAGCAAATTCCTGAGTTTTTTCCAAATTAATTTGACTGAATTTTGTTCTTGGCTTTTGTTTTTTTACGAGGAAGTAATGTATTGTTTGTAATATTGCTGTTCTTGTGCAACTCACACCTTTCACTCAAATGTAGAATATATATATATTTACCATCCTTTGGTGATGAATGATGCTCAACTTGGTTCCCATCAGTATTATTCATTTCATTTTACTGACTAAAACAGCTCCACTCAACCTCTTCTTTTTCTTTTGTTTTTGGTGATTTCTGTAACAAATTTCATCAATTTTCTTACAGAAAAATTCTCAATAGTTATGATATGCACGAATATGTATCTATTGTCATAATCTTTTGTAGTTCCTATGCAGTCATAACTTATTCCTGAATGCAAACAGCTCAACAACCCCTGGAGGATATCTTTTTTCATTTTTTGCCTGCTGATATTTACTTATAATAATTGGCAGCCACCGACTCAGAACATATCAATACGGCTTACTAAAATTCTATTACAAGAATGCTGAGCGTCAAATCAGAGTAAAGTATCCAGTGCAGCCTTACAAAATGAAATTTCTTAGTACAAAATATGGCTAAAGATAAGAATCTAATTACATTACATTCTCAACAAACCGAGCCTGGGTACCGAAATAAACATGTTACATGATTTTGTACATTTTACAGTAAGACTTGACAAACTATTCCTCTCATCAGCTGCTAATGTGGTAAGAGTTTGTTGACCATGCTTGTCCCACTAGAACCCATTAACTCTCACAAAATCTTCAAATCAGGATTACTGATTTTCGCTTTGGCTGCAACAACACAAATAACTCTAATGAAAAAAATCACGCAAAAAAGAAGCTGAATTTTTCAATAAGCAGTTGCCAAGTTTTTTGCATTAAATTGGAAATCTAGCAGTAGATGAAAGTTCAATTCACTAACAAGTACCCAAGTTGTATGACAGAGATTACATACCATGTGTGGATTACTCTTAGAATGTTCCAGCACTCAGATAATTACAACCGTTTTTTTGGTGAAATCCATGTCGGGTCATATACAAATGTTGTCTATCATCCAGTAAGTGAGAGTTACATCCAACTCTATGGACTCGGACCTATTTTAGGTCTGGTACCAGAAACTCCAATATACATAAATTGATATAGAAAAAATGAATTCAAAAACACATGCACATTTGTGTGAAAGGGGTATGTATTAAAAAAGTCCAATGGAGATTGAAGATGCATGCTATCTGTAATTCAAGTTACCATTAACTTTTCCTCTGTTTCGCAATATTAAAATATACTATTAGACTCCTGTATGCTTAAAAGTATCAACGGTCAAGATTCTTAAAGTTCATAAAGGTGTTAAAGAATCGATTAAGTGTAGTAACGACCTCCCTACATTATCCCAATCAGTTGTATATTATACTTCGATTTCTAAGAACCCTTTCATATTTACTCGAATGGACAATAATTTTTTCCAAAACGTATTAATTACCGGTCTCCGAAGAGCGCTTAGGACATCAAATGGAGGTCCTGAAAATTGACAAGTTTACAGATTTGAACAGTCATGTTGTGCCAAAAGAAGGTGCATTCGCTAACCTACAAAATCATATAAATGCTAGAAAACTCCCAGCCAAATATTAGCTTATATGAGACTGGCTGAACACTTCCATCTAGATGTGCATGAGCTCAAGTTCATAAGGACTTTCAATGAGCAGAAGCATCTCAGCTTTTTCAGCCAAAACATAAAACTAGGGATGAGTTTCAACTAAATTAAATCATCATTGGTTTTGTCAAGGAAAAGAAGATTCCATTGGCCCGTGACTTCAAAATCTGAAGCAGAAGAAGAGATATGGTAAAGATGCGAAAAACAATGCAAATTATAAACAAAGAGGGTGGTGTGTGACTAAGCTTATTAAAAACTATCTTATAAATTCCTATATCTCATACGGAGTTTTGTGGCTAGTAAAATGTTACTAATGAAAATTTTGTAATTAATATGATCAAATGACAAAGAAGGAGTTCTGTTAGGATCTTACAAAAATAAGTTCGGTCCTCATTATTTTTTCCTACGGAACTTTTAAGCTCCTGAAATTTAAATTTTTGAGATTATAAGTTCATCTCCTAAACTTTTTACTACTCTCCAGAATATTCTAGAAAACCTCAACCGTCATGTAAGATGTTTCAATGAGCTTATAAGATCAGCCAGACACCTTCTAAAAGATAGCACTTCACTCTATAGATTAAGAAAAGTCATTGTATGCACCACCACAGTTCAAGGTGTGGAATTTGTGTCAAATAGACATTAGCGCTGCTGCTACACATGTATAATCATTACGTTTTATTAATGTCCACTCTTACGCAATTGAAAAGGCATTACTAGGTACTACAACCTTAACAATTAAGTTATATGAAGTAGCGATAAGCCATAACTTCATCTCTAATATACTATAATGGTGAAAGAGCTTATTTTCCTGTATAACTCAGATTGGATTAAAAAAAAAAAAGATGAAGTAGGTGTAATTCTATGATGGAACAGGTGCATCACCGCCCTCCAATCATATGTATCGGCTAAGAAGAGAGCGGGTGATGAAAACCATCGACCCTACCACCATGATCGAAGGGTGAAAAGTGAACCGGAGGGTTGGGGGGCCCACTCCACTGCAGAATAACCCAAAAGAAAGGGCACCTTAAAAACTTGTGAATAGAACAACATAGGATTACTTACAAACGTTGTTTCAAGTTGTTGCAGAAACTTGTGAGGGTAATCAAAATAGTCAGCGCATTCTTTCTTTATTGATTGGGAAAGAGGTTCTTGGCCAGACTTTTCGAGATTCCTTATTAGGATTGTCAGGGTTAACTTATCAGGTACATGACCTGAAGCCTTCATAAGCTCGTAAGTTTCAACAGCTTTGTTTACCATTTCCACTTTGAAATATGCTCCAATCATTTCGGTATAGGTTCTAGCATCAGGTTCCAAGCCTTGTTGACTCTTTAGTTCTAGGAAGAGCTGTTCAGCCATGTCAATCATTTTGTTTTTCCCCAACATCAATATCATGTCGTTAAATAGAGACACATCTGGTACATACCACACCTCTTTCTTCACAAAGTTAAACACCTGAAACCCTCATGAATTTCAATAAAAACTAAAATGGAAATAGAGACAGATCAATGAACTTTATATATATATATATACACACACACACACACACACACACCCACCTTGAGGGCTAAATCCAATTGGTTTTGCCTCTGCAACTCAGCCAATGTGTCCAGCAAATCAGCCTTGAGAAGCCTATTGACCTTATTTCTGAAAACTTGATCCAATTTAAAAGAAGAAGAGGAAGAATTTTGAGCCAATTTCAAGGACTGGACAGCTTGAATAGCCTCAGTGGACAGTACTCGACTCCTCCTCCACATAGCTTTTCTGGGGCCATTTCTAAGACCGCAACTTATTATTCTTCTTGGAGAGTTGGAGTTGGAGTTGGAGTTGGATATTTGAAGAGAAAACTCAAGTTTCAAGCTGCCCATTATCAGTCAGTCCCTCCGCCGACCGCTTATCTTCTGCGGAATTAGGGCTGAACCCCAAAGCTTTTTCTGTTTCGGGATTTTGCAGGCCGTTGGGTTGGGGATGGTCAGTGAGTACTGTATCAATGTTAGAGATGGGCTAATTCACGGGCGCTGACTACTTTTGTAATTACATATCATCCCGTAATTACATTTAATAAAAATTGTTTTTTTAATTAACAAACACTTTTTAGATTTTTTTAGGGATTAATGCAAAAAAAAAAAAACCTGTGTTAATGTGAAATTGCAAAAAAACCCTCGTATTAACGAAATAGGCTAAAAACCACCCTATGTTCTTAAAAAGTCTGCAAACAGTGGATTTTTGAAAAAAAAAGAGCGTGTTTTTCATGTGTTTCACCTTTAATGACATGTTTTTTTGTCATTTATACACTCTCCAAACAAAGAAGCATGTCATTAAAGGTGAAAAACATGCACTTATTTTTCCAAAACTCCACTGTTTGCAGACTTTTTAAGAACATAGGGTGGTTTTTAGCCTATTTCGTTAACACAGGGTTTTTTTTTGCAATTTCACATTAACACAGGGTTTTTTTTGCATTAATCCCATTTTTTTAATCATAAACATAAATTTCTAACATACAAATTTTTGAAAAATCATTAAAAGCCATAAAATTAACTCTAATACCACTATTGTGAATCATAATTCATGCACAACGGAAATAATAACATATCTTGATTCACAAACGGATCACTTTTGAGTTTTTATTTCTTGGAACTAGTAAGCGCATTTTATATATATCTCAAACTTTACAAACTCTCCCCAGGCATACCTCATGCCTTCAAACTCGTATTCTATTGTTTGCCATATTCTATCAGTTAATCTACTAATACTACTCTGTTCTTACAAAAACAAACACCTATTTCTTTCTATCCAAACAAAATAAACAATTGAGGCAAATAAAGCTCGTTTTTTACAGCTCAAAACCGTCTTCCCCTTACTTATTTTAGAACTCCACTGCACCACTTCATTCCAACCTGCTGTCCTACACTTTAACTTCATTTTCTGCCAACACCTTTGCATCACCTCTTTTGTACACTCAAAGAAGATGTGGTCTCTGCTCTCTTCTTCCCTTTTACACAACAAGCAGCCTGTGTCTATATTTTCCATCCAAACACTCGATCTATCACGAGTTTTGAGTCTATTAAGCATTGTCATCCATAAGATTATTCTATGTCTAGCAATGGGACCTTTACCCCATACAACCTTCCTCCAAGTGACGTCCTCATAATGTTCCATGACATGCATTTAGGCCTTGTTAATAGTGAACTTTCCATCTTTCCATTTGTTATGAGCCAAATCAATTGCATCCATAAACTCTCCTCTTATGGGAATGAGTTTTTTCCAGAACCATGAATCAGAAAACTTAGCTTCAATTGTCCATACACTCCTTGATTTTAGATAATAGGCATGCATCCAACGAATCTGTAATGAATTTGCCTTGATTGCTATGTTCCAAATTTGCTTGAATATAGCTGCCATGTTCCAATGCCCCAATGCAATAATTCCTAAACCTCCCTCCTTTTTGGGTAAACTTATTGTTAGGATTATGCCCTCAATGCCATAGAGGAATTAGATTAATAGGGCATTTACCTTTATGTTGTACAAACTCTTATTCTTTAATAAAGACTTTCTTTTGTTCATATCAATTTTCATGGCATTAATATAAGTATTGAACAAATAAGTCCAAGGTAATCAAGAGGGAGCTTCTACTCCTCAATGGTTTGAGGAGATGGACACTAGAAGTATCAGTTCCTTGTTTACTTAAACTAGAGTTCGCAAGTCGAAGAGCCTTAATTGGGCATTAAGACCAGACTTGTATGACGTAAGCTTTGACAAGGAGTGTCAGTCGGTCACTTTGGATGGTGGGAGCTTGGTCATAGATATATCAATGGAATTGATATATTCAAACACGACTCCCCGCAATTCAATCACATGGGTAATTACTTTTTAATCGTCAATGATTGGATTACTGGTCGCGGTAGTGTGCGTGAGCCATAAACCTGAGGATTCACAAAGATTGGACGTGTAACACTGAATAAGTTATTAGAGTAGTTAGATCCATTTCACCCTTTGGTGGGATAAACCTCGAAGTGGAGTTCAGAAGGAGAAGTGGCAATTGTTCGGTGATTGCCAATAGGGGATTCACTGTCTCGGGTAGTAACAAGTTAACATCCTGTGCGATCGTATGTAAATAAATTATAAGTCTTTGGTCAAACCAGGAGAACTAACTTATGTAAAGTACATAAAGGTAGTTTAGTAATTTCATCTTACTATGATTTCCTAAAGCACAGCATCGAGTCCTGTGAGTTTGACATAATCCATGACTCTCACTCGATCAGGATGTTACAGTGAAGGGCTTGTTAGAGTTTATGCCCGGCGCACCAATTTTGGGCGCCATTCTTTGTAATAATAACTCTAGCTGAACGATCTTTTTCATATAAATAAAGTTAATCTTTTGGCATTCTTTATTCGTGTATATAGCTTTGTCTTAACGTAGAATAAAGTCCCGAAGGATCACACATAGCTATGGGACATCATTGCGCATTGGGAATGGCAATGATGGAATATGTTTCCAAGGTTGTGATCCTTAAACATAAGTTCCAAGTCGTGAATGGGCTCGACGAGATGAAGGGATATCGATGAGACCCAAAAGACTTGCTTATATGATGCATACTCTTGATAGAGTGTATCTCGTTCCATAGTTATTGGCACGGTGAAAGCCTATGCATGTATGAGGGTTCCTATTGTGGGAATAGGTATACTGAACAACCCCATGGAAGTTCCATTAAATGGAATCCCAGTCGAATTTGGAACTTCCAGTGGTCTTGTAGTATAAGAGTAATCCTTAGAACTTGAGGTTCCATTAGATGTCTTAGACACAATCGAACATGTCTTGGTTTGTTACATGATTACTTAGATGATCACAAATGGGCAAGATCAGACATGGGCTGATTGTGTATGAAGGCACGTGAGAATCAAGATGGGATCTATCTCTGACATTAGTCTTGTCAATGAATTTCCAATGTTTACATAGTGAATCAAATTTTGGAATCTTCGGCCGAAGTATGACATCTAAAGAGGCGTAGGGTTTCCTCGTTTAGATAGTCGAAAGTCGATCTCACCGTATTTGGAAAACATAGTTATTGAATTAATAGAGCTTCGACCTTAGCCACTGCTCTAGATTCAATCGAGAGATTAGATGGAGGGATCTTACTTATACAAGGTTCAACATCATGAAAGGCGTATCTTTATATTTGTCTTTGTCTGGGTCTTCGTGGCCCGTTGCTAGACAGTAACCACGATTTGTAAGTGCTGAGAATTAATATGGAGATTAATTCGAGGCTTGATTAAATCAAGGGAATGATTTAATCTAGTACTTTCTATTTTAGAAAAGCACACTAGCACTTTGGGAAATTGTACTTACTACTAAGATAGTAGACGAGCCTAAGGGGTCACACACTTAACTTGTGAAAGTCACTGCTTAAATGATGTGATTAATCAATTTGAGAAAATTGAGAAAATTAGGAAGGTCTAGTCCTTTCCTAATAAGGAATATGAATTAATTGAAACGATTCAATTAATTCGACTATTTTAATTAATCTTGTAGAATTAATTAAATTAATGGACCTAGTAGAGTCCAAGTATTTTATTTAGTTGGGCTTGGCCCAGGTTAAATAAATAAGTCAATTGGAATAAGTAATATATATAATTAAATGAGTTTTAATTATATGGGAATATTTAATAGATGGGTTTAGCCCATAATTAAATATGGAGTCAAGAATTAATTCTTGGACTCCAATTAAAGGATGATGGCCGATTTTTGGTGGATGATGGCCCAAAACATGAGGGGGTTCGAATTCTTGGTGAAGAAGAAAAGAGTTTTCTTCTTCTCAAAGTCTTACAGTTGGATTAGGATTCTAGGACTCCTATTCTATATATATATATATATATATATATATATATATATATGTGAATGCAAGATTAAAACCCTAAGCCTCCTATGAGTGAAAATTCGAACCCTAGCTGGAAAAAGAAGAAAGTTTTTCCTCGTCATCCTTGAGCAAAATCGGCCGCCTCCCTTGTTCTAATACGACATCGTTTTGTTCATGTCTTGAACTCAACGATTCACATATTCCATCCCTTCACATAATCAAGCCTAGGTTTTAGACTTAGATCTATTTAGTTGGTTAGCACCAATAAAGAAGTAGGTGGTGACTTGAACGAGGCGTGGATACATCTTAGAGGTGCGACGTTTGGAGCACTAACACTGGGGATAAGTTTGACGGGCGATTTCCTCCAAGAAATCGTGTGAACTGGCACCACAGGGTTGAAAAGATCCGAATCATTGCAGCGAGAATTTAATCGAAAGGTAACAGTTCTTGTAACCTTCTTTATAGCGTAATCAAGCACACCATTATTCCTATTTCGGGTGGTTGTACGTTTAAATTTTAATATCCACTGCCACGAACCACCCGGGGAATAGAACCAACCCAATAGTGGTATCAGAGCCATGGTTGGCTTGATTAAACTATATTATGTGTTAGCATGTTCTATTTACGCGTATGTAAATTGGTGCATGTTAAAAATATGTTCGTCGTTTAGAATAATTGATTTTTCGATTGGGATATAATTGATTGTTTTTATGAAAAACGATTTTGGTTTTGAAAAATTCAATTGAAAAGGATGAATCTTGGGTGTGTGTGGATTTATTTGGATAGTGAAGGATGATTTTTGAATCACCGGTGGTAGGACGTCGCGAGATGATCGAGCCGAAGGCTCAATTGTCGAGTGATTATGCTTGGCCCAAGGTGGGATCGAATTCGTCCATCATTGACTGAACGAATCACTCATGGTTGAAAAGGGGAGAAATCCCGTACAACCACAGGTGCTGTCACCCGTGCCCAGACACCAGGCGCCAGTCGGCGAGACCTGGTGGTCTTGCCTCTGTCGATGGTGCCTGGGCATGACAATGTTGGCGCCTGTGCGCCCTCAGGTCAGCGCCCAGGCGTGGGTTTGCTGGAGCCTGGGCGTGGTCGGTAGACTCGGGTCAAATTTTTTTCTCATTTTTTGATGCCGGAAGGTCAGGTACCCCAAGAACCTGACCCCAGTTGATTGTTTAAAAACCTGTAATTTCTGAAAAAGTTTTTGGAAATTGGAAATCGATATTATCCCGATGAAATTTGCAATTTTGTTTAGACGACGGATGGGTAAATTTTGGATATTGCATATATATATGTTTGTTTCTTGGCATGCTTATATGATGGGGATGAACTACGAGCCTAGTCTATGTTGTTTGGTTTTCATTGAATGTAATATTCTAGAGTTGTAAAAATAGCCGGTTTGGCTTTTACTTTTCTGTCAAGTAGATTAGTAGTAGTTGATAGACTATTTAATCGAAGACGGAGCGAGAAGACGAAGCCAAGACTTGAAGACTTGTATGCTGTGGTGGAACCCATTGTAATAGTCTAGTGTTTTTTACTTTCTAGAATGTCCTGGCCCACTTTGGCTTAGTGGGTTAGTAGGTTAGGGCTCGAGGTGGTTCATCCTCGATTTACTGCTTTATGGAATGTTTATTTATCTTTCCAATACGATGTGATGTGTTGTGAGAGGCATGCATAGGATAGATAACTAAACAAGATAATTGTAATACTGATGAGATCTATTTGTATCAATGTAATTCCCTCCTTGAAACATATTAGGCTAATGTGGGAATATAATTGGAGTTCTATTTCCATTCCTTCGATCATAAGTAATTGCCATGTGATATGCCGCTGAAGTTCAAATCCATTTGCTCAGAAAATGGGGTGGGTTAAACCTAAGAAAGGCTGTGAGCATTACTAAGCATATGATGCCCAATGGGATCATTGGTTTCATTACTTAGCTCAGAAAATGGGGGTAATGGAATTGATGATTGACCACGGGATATTTGATGGATCGAGGCTAACTTCGACTACCATGTGTTAGCTCAGAAAATAGGGCACATGCGAAAGATGAGGAAAAAGATCTTGAGAACTATCAAGGAAGATGGAAGACCCGGTAAAGTTACTATTTGAACTAGTCATATGTTAGCTCAGAAAATGGGGCATATGATGAAGTTTGGATAGATCTCAAGCCCACTAAAGAATTTACTATTCTTCGAATCACACCAAGAGGGTGGTGGGATTTGGAAAAATAGTGGGAGACTTGTACAATTAAAGACCAAATTATATAAGAACTTTATTTGAAAATCTGTTACTTATTGTCTGCCTTGTACGTTTTGCAGATAACACGAAATGGCTAAAAATCCACTTTATGCAATTCTCGAAACAAACAAATTGACCGGTCCCAACTTTCTGGATTGGCTAAGAAACCCTCAGATTGTTCTACAATATGAAAAGAAGGATTGCATTTTGACGGCTGAACAGCCGAGAATAACTTCTGAAAGCACTGATGAGGATAGAGAGTGCGTTAGGCTTTGGTCGGATGACAACATCCAAGCGAGATGCCTTATCATGACTACAATGACAAATGAGTTGCAAAAGCAACATGAGAATACGATATTGGCAAAGGATATTGTCAACCGCCTTGAAGAGCTGTACGGTACTATCTCGAAGCAACTGTTTGGAGCAAGGATGAGCGAAGGTGTGTCTGTCAGTGAGCTCGTCCTTAAGATGATTCAATTGATTCATAAGATGAACGATTTAGACATGGTACTTGATGATGACCTTTGCGTCGACCTCGTCCTTCAGTCTCTCCCAAGGTCTTATGACCAATTCGTCATCAACTTCAACATAAACAACTTAAATGCGTCATTAAATGAGTTGTTGAACATGTTAACAAGTGCTGAGAGCACCATCAAGAAAGACAAGCCGGTGCTTCTTATGAATTCATCTTCTAAACCTAAGAAGGGTAACAAGAAGAAGAATAAGACCAAGAAGCTAAAAGGTTCAGATGGTGTCCAAAAGGTGAAAAAGGCCAAATCGGATAAGTGCTTCAAATGTGGGACGACTGGGCACTGGCAAAGGAACTGCAAAGAGCCACCGACTCAAGGTACGTTTTTTGTTGAAGTTAACTTCTCGGTTAACGATTCTTCTTGGATTCTAGACACCAGATGTGGAGTTCATATCTACAATAACTTGCAGGAGATGACAAGAATCAAGGAGCTAAGTAGAGGAGACATGACCCTGCAGATGGGAAATGGAGCATGGGTTACTGCCAAGGCCATGGGGACGATCTACTTAGGGATAGGAGATAGAAATTTAGTATTAAATTCTATTTATTTTGTTCCTGAAATAATAAGAAACATTATCTCGATTCCAGTTTTGGATCGAGAGGGTTATTGTTTTGAGATTCGTAATAATACTTTGTTTTTGTCTTATCAATCATCTCTTATTATGGAATCAAAATTGCAAGATGGAGTTTATACTGTTTTCCCAACAATTTCTAATCTCTATATTCAACAAAGAAATAAACGTAAATGAGATAATCAAGCAAACGCACTAATGTGGAACGAGCGACTAGGTCATATCTCCAAAGAAAGAATTCGAAGCTTTGCAACTCATTTAGGTCTCCAAGACTTAGATGAATTGACAACTTGCGAATCATGTCTCAAAGGGAAAATAACCAAGTTGCCATTTTTAGGTAAAGCGGAACGAGCCATAAGTCCATTGGACTTGATCCATACGGACGTGTGCGCCTCTATGAGCATAAATGCTCAAGGAGGGTTTAGCTACTTCATAAACTTCACCGACGATCATTCTCGGTATGGTTACATATATCTGATGAGATATAAATCTGAATCCTTTGAGAAATTGAAGGAGTTTAGATATGAGGTAGAGAAGCAACTTGGAAAAAGTATTAAAGCTCTTCGATCCGATCAGAGAGGAGAATACTTGTCTTCCGAGTTCATTGATTATCTTAAAGAGAATGGGATTCTCTCACAGTGGACTCCACCAAGCACACCTCAACATAACGGGGCAGCCGAGCGTAGAAATCGAACATTGTTGGATATGGTTCGATCCATGATGAGTTTCACTGAAGTTCTTAAGTCCATATGGGGCTATGCTCTTGAAACGACAACCTATCTGTTGAATAGGACGCCGTCCAAGGTTGTGCCCAAGACCCCGTATGAAACTTGGTGTGGAAAGTCACCCTCGTATGCTCACTTGAGAATATGGGAGTGCCCCACTTATGTAAAGCATTTAGTGGGAGACAAATTGGATCCCAAATCCTCTTTGTGTTATTTTGTAGGATATCCAAAGGAAACTATTGAATACTACTTCTACAACCCTACGGAACAAAAGGTGATTGTTTCAAGAAACTCCAATTTCATAGAAAAAAGGATTCCTTTTGGATAGGAAAGGCGAGGTTGTAGAGCTTGATGAGATGAATCAAAGTGCTTCGAATCAAGGAGTACAAAATAACCCACCCGACACCAATGAAGCTAATTCCGATAGACCTACTGAGAACACACAACCCTTGAGGAGATCTGAAAGAGTTCCAAAGGCGCCTGAAAGATGTCTTAGCCTGTTGGAAGAAAAGAACTCAGAAGATCCTCCCTTAGACTCCGATCCAAAGAGTTATAAGGAAGCAATGTCTGACATTGATTCGGGAAAATAGCTAGAAGCCATGAAGTTTGAAATGGACTCCAACAAGGTATGGACCTTGGTGGACCCACCAGAGGGCGTGAAGCCCATTGGCTGTAAGTGAGTCTATAAGTGAAAGCTTGGAGTCGATGGAGAGGTGGCAACCTATAAGGCACACCTCGTGGCAAAAGGATTCACTCAGAGACAAGGCATTGACTATGAGGAAACCTTCTCGCCAGTGGCGATGCTGAAATCCATTAGGATTCTGCTTGCTATATCTGCATATCTTGATTTCGAGATCTGGCAGATGGATGTAAAGACTGCATTCCTCAATGGAGAGATTGAGGAAGATATATACATGCAACAGCCAGAGGGCTTTACATCCGAGAAGAGCAAAAACAAAGTATGTAAGCTCCAAAGGTCCATTTATGGATTAAAGCAGGCTTCCCGAAGCTGGAATAAATGGTTTGACACTGTCATACAAGAGTATGGTTATGTGAAAAACGTTGAAGAGGCTTGTGTGTACAAGAAGGTTAGTGGGAGCGCGGTTACTTTTCTCATACTTTACATTGATGATATTCTTTTGATCGGAAACGATATTGGAATGATGTAGTCGACTAAAGTATGGCTCTCTAAACAATTTTCCATAAAGGATATGGGAGAAGCATCCTACGTACTTGGTATGAAGATATACCAAAGGTGATTAAGTAGGCTACTAGGACTCTCCCAATCCGCGTATATCGATCACGTACTTATGAGATTTAAGATGGAAGAATCCAAGAGAGGATTCTTGCCAATAGGACATGGGATTACACTTTCCAAGTCGATGTTTCCAAAGACTCGAGAAGAAAGAGTAAGAATATTTCACATACCTTATGCCTCGGTTATAGGTAGTATAATGTACGCGATGATATGCACAAGACCCGATGTAGCGTATGCATTAAGTGTGTGCAACCGTTATCAGGCTGATCCCGGTGAGAAGCACTCGAATGCAGCAAAAGTGATCCTTAAGTACCTTAACAGGACTAAGGACATGTTTTTGATATATGGACGTGGAAAATTGGAGTTAGAGGGATACACCAATTCAAGTTTCCAAACAGATGTGGAGGACTCAAAGTTGGTCTCGGGATTTGTCTATCTGCTTAATGGAGGAGCCGTCAGCTGGAAAAGTTCCAAGCAAGCAACTGTGGCAGACTCCACCATTGAAGTAGAATATATCGCAGCTTCAGAGGCTGCGAAGGAAGGTGTTTGGATTAGGAACTTCATCCAAGAATTGGGTGTAGTTCCATCCGTTGTAGATGCAGTACCTTTGTTTAGCTGAATGGAACTTCTAAATGGAATCCCAGTCGAATCTGGAACTTCTAGTGGTCTTTTAGTATAACAGTAATCCTTAGAACCTGAGGTTCCATTGGATGTCTTATACACAATTGAACATGTCTTGGTTTGTTACATGATTACTTAGATGATAAAAAATGGGCAAGATCAGACATGGGCTGATTGTGTATGAAAGCACGTGAGAATCAAGATGAGATCTATCTCTGACATTAGTCTTGTCAGTGAATCTCTTATGTTTATATAGTGGATCGAATTTAGGAATCTTCAGCCGAAGTATGATATCTAAAGAGGCGTAGGGTTTCCTCGTTTAGATAGTCAAAAGTCGATCTCACCGTATTTGGGAAACATAGTTATTGAATTAATAGAGCTCCGACCTTAGCAATTGCTTTAGATTCAATCGGGAGATTAGATGGAGGGATCTTACTTATACAAGGATCAAGATCACGAAAGGCGTATCTTTATATTTGTCTTTGTCTAGGTCTTCGTGGCCCATTGCTAGACAGTAACCACAATTTGTAAGTGCTGAGAATTAATATGGTGATTAATTTGAGACTTCATTAAATCAAAGGAATGATTTAATCTAGTACTTTCGATTTTAGGAAAGCACACAAGCACTTTGGGAAAGTGTACTTACTACTGGTGGGTTGGGTAATCCCCGGGGTAGGTTAGCACAGCGGAATTTAAATTTTTAATAATCCTACCCTGAAACAGGATTAATGGCCGGTTTAATCAAACTAATAATAACGAGAAAAACTAACTACGAGAAATACCTTTCGCTCTTTTTCCCTCGTACAAGTTTCTGATCTTTTCAACCCGAACATATACTCTCTTGATCGAATCTCCAAGAAAAACCGTCGGCCTCCTCGAAAACTTCAAGCATTGATTTGTTCCTTTGTATCTTTAAGCGATCCTATTGTCTCGCCTCTAAGATGTATCCACACTTCCGTATAGTTCCCAATAATTATATTTGGTGCTAGCCTATATAATTATTCTAGATCTAATCTAGGCTTAATATATGAAGGTAGGAATATTTGTGAAAGGTTAATCTCAACATATGAGCAAAACCTTGTCAGGAAATAAATAGTGAGGGGCGAGTTTTTGGCAAAACAAGAAGACGAAAATTTCTTTCTTTTCTTCTATGTGGTGAGCGAAAATTTGCTCCAAGAATTCATGTGTGTGTGTTTCTCTTAACACACATACTTATAGAGAGACTCCTAGGTTTAGTTTACTTAGAAGTCAAGATGAAATCAAATCTCTAAGATTTGACTTTCATCTATTCCTAGTCAAACTCAATTAAGGAGTTTTCTAAAAACAAGGAACTTAGCTTTCAAGCTAACTTGTTCCCTTTCTCTCTCCTAAATATTACCTTGATTCCAACTTGATCAAGACTTGGAGACGAATTAAATCCCCTCCTAATTTTCGTCCACTATGGCCGCCCCCTCATAGTCATGGAATCCAAATTTTTTATCAAACTTGATTTAATTTTGGATTCCTTATTTAATTAAATAGTCCAACAACTTAATTAAATATTCCATAATAATTAAAGTCCAACTCTAATTATTATTTCTTTAATTTATTTAATTTTCAACTTCCTCTACTAATTAAATAAAACCCTTGGACTTTACTTAGTCCATTAATTAATTAATTCTACTTGATTAATTAAATAGTCTAATTAATTGATCTCCAACCAATTAATTAATATTCCTCTTTAGGCAAGCACTAGACTTTCCTAAGTTCACCTCAACTTCCAAAGTTGATTAATCATATCCTTTAAGCAGGAACATCAGGAGTAAGTATGTGACCCCTTAGGCTCGTTCATGTTCCAGTAGTAAGTACACCTTCCAAAAGTGCCATTGTACCTTTCTATATTCAGAAAGTACTAGGTCAAATCCTCCTTGATTTAATCAGACCATGTATCATTTCCCACAATATCATGGTACCTACAAACCGAGGTTACTGTCTAGCAACGGGCCCCGAAGACCTAGACACAAACGGTGTTAAGATACTCAAGATCCTCAACCTATCATAACCACGGTCCTCGTATAAGTAAGATCCTTCCATCATATTTCTCGGATTAGAATCTCGAGTAATGGCTTAGTCGACACTCTTACAACCCAATCACTATGTATCCCTTATTGCATGATATTTATTCATGCAATCCAAACGAGGAAACATTCTGCCTCTTTGGATTGCCATACTTTGGCCAAAGATTCCTTGAATCGATTCGTTTAAGCAATTACATAGGAAACGTCTGATTTGCTAAATCAGTGATGGATCCCATCTTGGACTCTCATGTAATTGACACATAATCACATTATACCCAAGATATCCCATATGACTACTCGCGATGGAATCACAGGATAAATCAAAGTATAATCGACTATGCTCAAAGTGACAATGGAACCTCAGGTCTAAAGGATTACTCTTATGCCTAAGTGATTACAGGAAATTCTATATTCGATAACCATTTTTATGAATTTCTTTTGGGCGGGGGAGGGGGTTGTTCAGTTCACTCATTATCCAAATGAGAACCCTCGTGCACATCTATTCCTATGGAACGAGGCATGTTCTCTAAGAACAATGTACACAAGCAAGTCCTTTGAGTCTTTGTCAATATCCCTATTTCTTGACAGTCTCATCTCGGACTTGGAACCTTTTAAGAATCACGACTAGGGCTGTAAACGAGCCGAGCCTGATGAAATTTTCAGGCTCGAGCTCGATTATACTTTTTTGAGCTCGAGCTCGAGCTCAAAATCGACGAGCCTCATTTTCTAGGGCTCGAGTTCAAGCTCAAAGTAGATGAGCCGAGCTCGAGCTCGAGCTTGAAGTAAAAAAATAATTTAATTTTTTTTTCGAAAATAAAATAAATTCTGCTTTTTAGCTTATAACAATACATTAATAATGTATAGTATACATTATTCACATATACAATAAGTATTATTAAGATAAATAATAATTAAATATCTTATATTCAATAAGTATTTAGAAAATAGAGGAGAGTGTCGTGAAAACATGATTTCATTAAATTATTTTATAGAAAAGTATATCATATCAACTAAAATATATAATCTTATAATTGTTGTTATTATTGTTTTGCACAATTTAAACAAAATAGAAAAAAAAACTTAAATATTATTAAACTATGTTGTATATAAAATTGCAAGTATTATTTTTATGAAATACGAGTATTTTCAGACATATATTAAAAATTAATAAAAAATAATAATAAAAGCTCACGAGCCTGCTCATGAGCATATGAACAACTATAAGTGAGCTCGAGCTCGACTCACAAAAATAGCTCGAGCTCGAGCTGAGCTCCAGTCGAGCCGGCTCACCAAGCTCATGAGCCGGCTTGGCTCACCTTACACCCCTAATCACGACCTTGGAGACATATTCCATCATCGTCATTCCCGATGTCCGATGATGTCCCATAGTCATGTGTGATTCAAGTGACTTCGTTCTAAGCATATAATAATTTAAGAACAAAGAATGCCATAATATAATTGACTTCGTTCATTGGAAAAGATTGTCTCTATAGAGTTTATTACACAGTAAATGGCGCCCAAAATTTACACGTCGGGCACCTACTCGTCAATCTCCCACTTGCCCTAGAGCCAATTGCCCATGCATTTAAGACCCATTCTTCCTAGATGTCCATCAAACACCTCTTGACTAAGGGGTTTGGTGAGTGGGTCTGCTACATTATCTGCCGAGTCTACACGCTCCACTTGAACGTCACCTCTTCCAATGATCTCTTTAATCAAATATAGAATCGCCTTTGTATGTGCTTGGATTTATGATGAGACCTTGGCTCCTTTGCTTGCGCAATAGCCCCATTGTTATCACAGTACACCGGTACTAAATTAACAATGGATGGAATGACACCCAATTCTTGGATGAAGTTCCTCATCCAAACAGCTTCCTTTGCCACCTCTGAGGCAGCAATGTATTCTGCTTCGGTGGTTGAATCAGGAATAGTCAGTTGCTTGGAACTCTTCTAAGTGATTGCTCCACCATTAAGCAGAAAAACAAAATTGGAAACCGATTTTGAGTTGTCAATATCAATTTGGAAACTAGAGTCTGTGTAACACTCTAAATCCAATTCTCCTCCACCGTATACTAGAAACAACTCCTTAGTTCTCCTAAGATACTTAAGGATTGCTTTTACTGCTTTCCGGTGTTCCTTAACGGGATTTGCTCGATAGCGACTGCACACGCTAAGTGTATAAGCTACATCAGGCCTTGTACATATCTTCTCATACATAATGCTTCCAATGGCGAATGCATAAGGTACGTGAGACATCTTCTCTCTTTCCATCTCAGTCTTAGGGGATATATACTTGGAAAGAGTGATTCCATGTCTCATAGGTAAGAATCCTCTCTTGGGTTCTTCCATGCAAAATCTCTTTAGCACTTGATCTATGTACAAGGATTGGGAGAGTCCCAGCATCCTACTTGTTCTCTCTCGATATATCTTCATATCAAGAACGTAGGAAGTTTCTCCCATATCCTTCATCCAGAATTGATTTGACAACAATACTTTTGTTGACTGCATCATCCCTATGTCATTTTCGATCAATAAGATATCATCAACGTAAAGTATTAGAAAAGTAACCGCCCTCCTACTAGCTTTGTACACACATGATTCATCAACATTTTGAATATATCCATACTCTCGTATGACATTATCAAATCATTTATTCCAGCTTCGGGAAGCTTGTTTCAGTCCATAAATGGACCTCTGGAGTTTACACACTTTGTGTTCACTCTCCTTGGATGTAAAACCATTTGGCTGCTGCATATAGATTTTATCCTCAATTTCTCCATTGAGGAATGCAGTTTTAACATCCATCTGCCAAATGCGTAGTCGAAATGTGCAGCTATGGCTAGAAGTATCCTTATGGATTTCAGCATTGCCATTGGCGAGACGGTTTCCTCATAGTCAATGCCTTGTCTTTGAGTGAACCCTTTCGCCACTGGGCTTGCTTTATAGGTCGCCACCTCTCCATCAGCTCCAAGCTTTCGCTGGTAAATCCACTTGGAGCTTATGGGTTTTATCCCGTCTGGCGGGTCTACCAAGGTCCAAACATTGTTGGAGTGCATGGAGTCCATTTTGGATTTCATAGATTCTAGCCATTTTCCCGAATCGATGTCTAACATCGCTTCCTTATAACACTTTGGATCTATATCCAAAATGGAATTCTCTGATTTGCTTTCCTGCAAATGGCCTACCTATCTCTAGGGTGCCCTTGGAATCCTTTCGGATCTTGTCAGAGGTTGTGTACTTTCGGCTTGTTCTTTATGAATTGCTTCTTGTGTGGTATCAGGTGAGCTCGTTTGTGTTTCTTGAGGTCTCTCAGTGCTTTGAGTCTCCTCGAGTTCTACAACCTTGTTATTTCAATCTAATGGAATCCCTTTCCAAGAAGGTTGCATTCCTCGAAACAATCAAGGTTGGTTGCAAGGGATCGTAGAAGTAGTATCCAAAAGAGTCTTTTGGATATCCCACAAACTTACACAATATAGATTTCGGATCCAGTTTGTTTCCCACTTGCTGCTTGACATAAGAAGCACATCCCCACACCTTTAGGTGTTTGTATGAAGGTGCTTTACCATACCACATTTCATATGGAACCTTAGGTACGCTTTTAGACGGTGCTCTATTTAACAAATAGGTTGCAGTATGTTAGGAAATTTCATATTAGATGTTTTAACGATGGGAAGATAGGACTTTATGTTAGACCCCAAAAAGAATGTAAGTTTATATTTTCATAGACCAATTGTATAAGCATTTGAAAGGTTGTAATTTTATTAAGCTTGTAATTTTTATCTTTGTAGACTTTAGACTAAGTATTGGATACCAAGTCGCTAGTAGAATTCTAGGTGAGTCTATTAGAGATGAAGTTGAAAATCAGCGTCTGAAGACAAGTGAAGATGAAGATTTTGTCTTAAGCGACTGCCAATCGCTATGGATTGTTTCAGGGTTTATGAATCAAGCTATCAAAGCACTCAAGCGCTCAAGAGGAGCAGATTCACCTGAAATAAATTCCGAAGTCACCAAGGACTTAAATCCAATCATTTAACGGCATTCAAATGCATCAAATGCTTGATAAGAGCATTAAATATGATAAGGACAGATTGTAAATGGAGCAAGCTATATATTGGCTAAGACTGTCAAAATTTCAGAGTTCAAACCTGCCACATCAAATCAGTGCATCAGGATTTCAGGAATGTCAGAAAAAAGGTATGACTCACTCCCGCGTGAGAGGCATGCTCCTACATGTGTCCAACGGAAAAATCCCAAGAAATTGCCTATAAATACCTTACCCCCAGCAAACCCTAAAATACACGTACATACACAAGAAAGTCAAAACTTTGCTGAAATTCTCTCTCAAGAAAAAGCTTAGAAACTCCATAGACAAAATTCTTCTAAGCTTTTTACATACATTCCAGATAGTCAAAGATATCTCAAACATCTTCAAAGAAGAACCATATACTACTATTGAGATATCCTAAGTTGTTTGAACTTTCTAAAATCAATCAAACCCGTGATAAAAAACCCTCAACATCCTCTGTCTATGTGAAGAAGTTGTTGACTCTACAAGCAGTATTTTTTAGTGAGAGAAGCTTGTTGGTGAAGATCTTCATTGGTGCTGAAGTCTGTGTGATCAAGGAACCCAAGATCATCATCCCCTTCTCTATTTTGTAGAAGCCTCTACGTGATCCTTCAATTATCAACTTAGTGGAATTCCTCCAAGTGTTCAAGGAGAAGAAGGACGTAGCTGGGATTACACCATCCAGTGAACCTTATAAATTCTTGTGTTATTTACTGTCATTTACTGTTTTATTATCTGACTTTATATTTTATCACTTATCCTGAAAAAGATAAATAAAACGGTTAAGCGACTATTTTGACCAAAACGAACGCTAAAGTTTTAAAAATCATTTCCGCTGTGCTAACCCTGATTAAGCGATCTAAGCTTTACCCTACTTTGGTAAATTGCTAAAAATCACTAAGTCTAAGTTATCTTTACGTTAGCACCTAACCTAAGCACTCAGCTCTCTAAGCGTTCAAATCTTTAAAAGTGATACGGAATTTTTGAAGTCGAAAAAGACTTCAGGGTCTATTCAACCCCTTCCCCTTCTAGACCCTTTCGTATGCCACTTGGGACCACCACAGTAGTCAAAGCATAGCCCCACATTGAAGAAGGAAGTCCAGTGCGACTCATCATGAATCGAACCATGTCTAACAAATTTTGATTCTTGCACTCAGCTACCCCATTTAATTGAGGCGTGCCGGGTGGTGTCCACTGCGAGAGAATCCCATTCTCTTTTAGATAATGCAAAAACTCATTAGATAAGTATTCACCTCCTTGATCCGATCGAAGAGTCTTGATACTTCTACCAATTTGCTTTTCTACTTCATATCTGAACTCCTTGAATTTCTCAAAGGATTCAGACTTGTACCTCATCAGATACACATAACCATACCGTGACAAATCATCGGTAAATGTTATGAGGTAACTAAAACCACCTCTAGCATTTATGCTAAGTGGCCCATATACATCAGTATGGACCAAGTCCAATACTCCACTAGCACGTGCCATTGACCCAGTGAATGGTTTCTTGGTCATCTTTCCCTTAAGACATGATTCTCAAGTTGGCATCTCGTCTGGATCTCTAAGACCATGTTGATTTGCAAATATGTGTATCCTTTCTTTAGAGGTGTGACCTATCCTCACGTGCCAAGTTGATGTACTTATGGATTTATCTAATTTTCTTTTGTTACTTTGTTGAATATTGAGAGTAGGATAAGTTGGGAAAATTGTATAAAGACCATCTTGCAATTTCAACTTTATAATAAGATTAGATACATAAAACAAAGAACAACTTTTATTATGAATCTCAAAACGATATCCTTCTCCATCCAAAATTGAAATGGATATGAGATTTCTTATTATCTCGGGTACAAAATTAACGGAATTAAAAATCAAAATCCTACTCCCTGAAGCTAAGTGGACGGTCCCTATGGACTTGACAGCAAACATTGCTCTATTTCCCATCCTTAGGGTCATCTCTCCTTTACTTAGTGCCTTGCTTCTTACCATCCCTTGCAAATCATTGCAAAGATGAATACCACACCCAGTGTCTTGTATCCAAGAAGCAGTGTTAACACTAATGTTAACTTCAACAAAGAACATACCTTGAGCCTTTGGTGGCTCCTTGCAGTTCTTCTTCCAGTGCCTAGGTTTTCCACACTTGAAGCAATTGTCCGATTACTTAGCCTTTCTTACTCCTCCTTTGCGCCTCAGTTTCTTTCATTTCTTACTCTTTCCATTCTTGTTGACTTTCCAGGCCAACGGTCGAGACGAGTCATCAACAAGCAGTACTGACTTATCCTTTTGAATTGTGCTCTCTGCAGTCTTCAACATGTTCAGTAGCTCTAGAAGCCTAGCTTCCACTGAATTCATGTTGAAGTTGACCACAAATTGGTCATATGATCTTAGAAGTGATTGAAGGATTAAATCCACTGATAGCTTGTTGTCAAGCGGCACGCTTAGACCAGCTAATTTTTCAATTAGCCCAATCATCTTAAGCACGTGCACACTTACACCGGCTCCTTCATTCATCCGAGCCTTGAACAATTTCTTGGAGACGGCATACCGTTCCCTCCTTGATCGAGTCCCATAGAGTTCAATTACGTGTAATAGGATCGATGATGCGTTCTCGATCGTCTCATGTTGTTTCTGCAACTCGTTTGACATTGATGCCAACATTTGACATCTCACGTGCATATCATCCTGCTTCCACATTTGATACTCATACCTCTCATCATCTGAGGCACTATCATCGGGCTCATCTTGGACAGGGGTTTAGATAATGTTTTCTCTTTTCTCAGTTTGGAGGACAAGTTTAAGGTTTCTAAGCCAATCCTCAAAGTTGGGTCCAGTTAACTTATTGGTTTCAATTAAGTTCTTGAATGGATTAGACATCTTTCAATCTACAAAGGTTTCAAAGCAGATATATTAGCATACATTCTAGAATAAAGTCCTTATACAATTTGGTCTTTAATTGTACATCCCACTATTTTTCTAAATTCCAGCACCCTTTGGATAGAATTCGAGGAAAAATTAATTTCTCTTAGTGGGCTTGAGATCTATTTAAATTAATCAAATCACCCCAATTATATGAGTGTGATTGATCCATTTAGATAGTAGCCTCCCCCGACCTTTCACCTCATTGGATGGTTCTCAAGATAGTTTTACCTCGTCTTTCACATATGGCCCAATTATATGGGTGTTCAATATGCTACCTCAACGTCAGGCCAGACCCATCAAATATTCCATGGTCAATCCTCTCAGTTCATTGCCCCAATTATATGAGTGTACAATGAGTGATTAGATCCCAAAGAGCATCTCTATGCTTAGTGAGAATCACAGCCTATCTTGACTAAGTTAATCCCCAATTATATGAGTGATTACTTAGCCTCAACAGCATTTCACATGTTGCCACTTATGATGGAAGGCATGGAAGAGAGATCCAATTTCAATTCTATATAGGCCTAATATTTCTAAGGAGGGAATTGCATACAATAGGTCTCATCAGATTAATTTATCTTGTTTAGGTTTTTATCCTATGCATGCATTCCAAACACATCACATACATATCGACAGAAAAATAATCCATCCACAAAGTGGTAAATTAGGATGAACCACCTCGAGCCCTAACCTAATCAACCCACTGAGCCAAAGTGGGATGGACTTCTAGCAAATAAAAATAACCTAACTATTACAATGGATCGCCACTGCATACAAGTCTTCGATTTGGCCTTCGTCTTCCCTCTTCATCTTCAATTACATAGACTATGATCTAATTACATTCTACTAATCTAATGACAGAAAAATAAAAGCCAAACCGACTATTTTTACTACCCATAGAAATTACATACAACGAAAACCAAAGACTAGACTAGGCTCGTGGTTCATCCTATCACACACAATCATGCCAAGCCATATAATATGCGATATCCAAGATTTACCTACCTCTTGTTCAAAATAAATTGCAATTTATGTGGGATAATTTGGATTTTTCACAAAATTATTTTTCAAGGAAAAATAATAGTTTCCAAAAATAACATTAATTTCCAAAAATCTAATTTTTCAGAATTAATAAATATTAAAATATTAATCACGCCGAAAAACTTGGTCAGGCTGCCCCGCGGGCCTGTCCGCGGGCCCAAAACTGCGCATGCTGTTTTGGCCTGTTTCGTCCAGCGATTCGGGCTGAAACAGTGGGTTTTTCCAGTTTTAAATAACCCACCTCGGGCAAGGTTGTTACTCCACTTTCAAACCTTTTGATTCGTCCGTTTCGCTACTTCCCACCACCGGTGTTTTTCAAAATCGAAAAACTCACACTATCAGCCCAAATCACCCAATTTCATAGTTTTTCGCGAAACCAAATTTGTCATAAAAATTCTAAATTTTTATACAATTAAATCCCACACTAAATCCAATTTATAATAACTCAAGGCATCTTGAATTAAAAATGCTTCCAATTTATTCAAACGACAATAAATATAGCATAATAAATCACCTAAATTAGTTTAATTAAACTAACCAGGCTCTGATACCATTGTTGGGTTGGGTAATCTACGGGGTAGGTTAGCACAACGGAATTTAAAATTTTTAATAATCCTACCTGAAACAGGATTAATGGCCGGTTTAATCAAACTAATAATAACGAGAAAAACGAACTATGTGAAATACCTTTTGCGCTTTCTCCCTCGAACAAGTTTCTGATCTTTTCAACTTGAACAAATACTCCCTTGATCGAATCTCCAAGAAAAACCGTCGGCCTCCTCGAATACTTCAAGCATCGATTTGTTCCTTTGTATCTTTAAACGATCCAATTGTCTCGCCTCTCAGATGTATCCACACCTCCGTATAGTTCCCAATAATTATATTTGGTGCTAGCCTATAATTATTCTAGATCTAATCTAGGCTTAATATATGAAGGTAGGAATATTTATGAAGGTTAATCTCAACACATGAGCAAAACTTTGTCAGAAAATAAAAAGTGAGAGGCGAGTTTTTGGCAAAACAAGAAGACAAAAATTTCTTTCTGTTCTATCATGTGGTGGACGAAAATTTGCTCCAAGAATTCATGTGTGTGTTTCTCTTAACACATATATTTATAGAGAGACTCCTAGGTTTAGTTTACTTGGAAGTCAAGATAAAATCAAATCTCCAAAATTTGACTTTCATCTATTCCTAGTCAAACTCAATTAAATAGTTTCCTAAAAACAAGGAACTTAGCTTTCAAGCTAACTTGTTCCCTTTCTCTCTCCTAAATATTACCTTGATTCCAACTTGATCAAGACTTGGAGAGCAATTAAATCCCCTCCTAATTTTCGTCCACTATGGCCGCCCCCTCATAGTCTTGGAATCCAAAATTTTTATCCAACTTGATTTAATTTTTGACTCTTTATTTAATTAAATAGTCCAACCATTTAATTAAATACTCCGTAATAATTAAAGTCCAACTCTAATTATTATTTCCATTTATTTCTTTACTTTTATTTATTTTTCGACTTCCTCTACTAATTAAATAAAGCCCTTGGACTTTACTTAGTCCATTAACTAATTAATCCTACTTGATTAATTTAATAGTCTAATTAATTGATCTCCAACCAATTAATTAATATTCCTCTTTAGTTGCTAGACTGTCCTAAAGTCACCTCAACTTCCAAAGTTGATTAATCATATCCTTTAAGCAAGAACATCAAGAGTAACACTACTACAGAAATGACCTATTAAAGCGGTTATTTTTGGCCAATTACAGCGGTTTTTAACCGCTGTAATAGGTACTGCTGTAATTGGTTCAGGCCAATTACAGCGGTTAAAAACCGCTGTAATAGATACCTATTACAGCGGTTATAAAAATAACCGCTATTAAAAAAAAAAAAATTTTTTTTTTTAAGGAGCCTGTTACAGCGGTTTAGGAAAAAAATTTTTAAGGAGCCTATTCCAAAACCGCTGTAATAGGCCTCTTAAAAAAAAAAATTTTTTTTTTTGACCGTGTCGGAATGACACGAAATTCACACGGTCATAGCGAAACGGCATTCTAAACAAAACGCAAGACAAAGTCTTGCGATCTCGTGATTTTAGCCATCCGAGATCGTTTAAGGCCTCAAATACGCGTTTTATTACAAAAATACAAATATTTGCGTTTTGTTCGGAATGCCGTTTCGCTATGACCATGCGAATTTCGTGTCATTCCGATACATCAACATTTCAACCGAGAAATATTTTATATACAAAAAATACATACACAAATATACATATACACCCACATATACACAAAATAAATATACCCACACATATAGGTGGTGTCGGCGGCGTTGATGGAGGTGGTAGTGTCGGCGGCGTTGATGGAGGTGGTAGTGTCGGCGGCGTTAGTGAGAGAGAGAGAGAGAGAGAGAGGAGTGAGAGATAAAGAGGAAATGAAGAAGATGAAATTTGAAATTTCAAAATGAAGAAGAGAAAGAGGAGTGAGAGATATAAAGAGGATTTTTATTTTCGGTCAAAGCCTATTATAGCGGTTCTTCTCAGAACTGCTGTAATAGGTCCGGAAAGTTTTGGGCGGGAAAAATGGGGGGGAATTTTTTTTAAATATTTTCACCTATTACAGCGGTTCTTTAAAGAACCGCTGTAATAGTTCGTTTTTTTTTTGTTTTTTTTAGGTCCGGAAAATTTTGGGCGGGAAAAATGGGGGGGAATTTTTTTAAAATATTTCCACCTATTACAGCGGTTCTTTGAAAAACCGCTGTAATAGGTCGTTTTTTTTTTTTTAGGTCCGAAAAATTTTGGGCGGGAAAAATGGGGGGGAATTTTTTTTAAATATTTTCACCTATTACAGCGGTACTTTGAAGAACCGCTGCAATAGGTCTTTGATTTTTTTTTAGGTCCGAAAAATGGGTGGGGGGGGGGAATTTTTTTTAAATATTTTCACCTATTACAGCAGTTTTTTATCGAACCGCTATAATAGGCCGCTCGAAATTAAAAAAAAAAACATTTTATAGCGGTTCGTTTTCGAACCGCTATAACTGGGAAGCTGTTATAGCGGTTCGGTACCGAACCGCTATAAAATTTTTTTTTTTATTTTTTTATTTTGATCGGCCCTATTATAGCGGTTTTCGAACGAACCGCTATAATAGGTTTCGGCCTATTATAGCGGTTCGATAAAAAACCGCTGTAATAGGTACCCGGTTAATATCCATTATAACGGTTCACTTATAAACCGTTATAACGGTTCCCTTATAAACCGCTGTAATAAGGCTCTCCGTTCAACGGTTTTCAAAAAACCGCTGCAAAATGTGCGCTGTAACAGGCCTTTTCTGTACTAGTGTAAGTGTGTGACCACTTAGGCTCGTTCATGTTCCAGTAGTAAGTACATTTTCCAAAAGTGCTATTGTACCTTTCTATATTTAGAAAGTACGAAATTAAATCCTCCTTGATTTAATTAGACCATGTATCATTTCCCACAATATCATGGTACCTACAAATCAAGGTTACTGTCTAGCAACGGGCCCCGAAGACCTAGACACAAACGATTTTAAGATACTCAAGATCCTCAACCTAACATAACCACGATCCTCGCATAAGTAAGATCCTTCCATCATATTTCCCGGATTGGAATCTGGAGTAATGGCTTAGTCGATAATCTTACGACCCAATCACTATGTATCCCTTATTGCATGATATCGATTCATGCAATCCAAACTAAGAAACACTCCGCCTCTTTGGATTACCATACTTTGGCCAAAGATTCCTTGAATTGATTCGTTTAAGCAATTACATAGGAAACGTCTGATTTGCTAAATCAGTGATGGATTCCATTTTGGTCTCTCATGTACTTTGATACATAATCACATTCTACCCAAGATATCCCATATGACGACTCGCGATGGAATCATGAAATAAATCAAAATATAATTGAATATGCTCAAAGTGACAATGGAACCTCAGGTCCAAAGGATTACTCTTATGCCTACGTGATTATAGGAAATTCCATATTCGATAACCATTTTTATGAATTTCCTGGCAGGGTTGTTCAGTTCAGTCATTATCCAAATGAGAACCCTCGTGCACATCTATTCCTATGGAACGAGGCATGTTCTCTAAGAACAATGTACACAAGCAAGTCCTTTGAGTCTTTGTCAATATCCCTATTTCTTGACAGACTCATCTCGGACTTGGAACCTTTTAAGAATCACGACCTTGGAGACATATTCCATCATCGTTATTCCTGATGTCCGATGATGTCCCATAGTCATGTGTGATTCAAGAGATTTCGTTCTAAGCATATAATAATTTAAGAACAAAGAATGCCATTATATAATTGACTTCATTCATTAGAAAAGATTGTCTCTATAGAGTTTATTACACAGTAAATGACACCCAAAATTGGCGCTCCGGGCACCTACTCTATGAACTACTAGATAGTAGACGAGCCTAAGGGGTCACACACTTAACTCGTGAGAGTCACAGCTTAAATGATGTGATTAATCAATTTGAGGAAATTGGGAAAGTGTAGTCCTTTCCTAATAAGGAATATGATTTAATTGAAACGATTCAATTAATTCGACTATTTTAATTAATCTTGTAGATTTAATTAAATTAATGGACTTAGTAGAGTCTAAATATTTTATTTAGTTGGGTTTGACCCAATTTAAATAAATAAGCCAATTGGAAGGAACTGAGTTGATAAATACTGATAAATCTCGGATAGAGTATGAGAACAGAAAGATCCATTAGATAATGAACTATTGGTTCTAAGTCATCTCTGACGATTAATCAACAATTCGAAGTGCTTTTCTTGTGTATATAATTAAACAGGTTTTAATTATATAGGAATATTTAATTGATGAGTTTAGCCCATAATTAAATATGGAGTCAAGAATTAATTCTTGGACTCCAATTAAAGGATGATGACCGATTTTTTAGCCCAAAACATGACGGGGTTCGAATTCTTGGTGAAGAAGAAAAGGGTTTTCTTCTTCTCAAGTCTTGCAATTGGATTAAGATTCTAGGACTCCTATTCTATATATATGTGAATGCAAGACTAAACCCCTAAGCTTCCTATGAGTGAAAACTCGAACCCTAGCTGGAAAAAGAAGAAAGTTTTTCCTTGTCATCCTTGAGCAAAATCGGCTACCTCCCTTGTTCCAATACGACATCGTTTTGTTCATGTGTTGAACTCAATGATTCACATATTCCATCCCTTCACATAATCAAGCCTAGGTTTTAGACTTAGATCTATTTCATTGGCTAGCACCAATAACGAAGTAGGTGGTGACTTGAACGAGGTGTGAATAATCTTAGAGGTGCGACATTTGGAGCACTAACACCGGGGATACGATTGACGGGCGATTTCCTCCAAGAAATCGTGTGGACTTGCACCACAGTGTTGAAAAGATCCAAATCGTTGCTGCGAGAATTTAATCGAAAGGTAAAAATTCTCGTAACCTTCTTTATAGCATAATCGAGCACACCATTATTCCTGTTTCGTGTGGTTGTACCTTTAAATTTTAATTTCCGTTGCCACGAGCCACCCGGGGAATAGAACCAAGCCAACAGGGCTTATACTCACATGGTATCTGTGACCTAAAGGTTCATATTGATCTATTCATTTCAATTGGATTTTGATGTGAGTCCACGTGACTAGCTTAGTGACACTCACATTCTTGGTTTTCTCTCACTGCCAATTGAAACGAACCTAGAGAGTCGCGCTTAAAAGGAATTGAGCGAAAAAATTCTTTCGTTGTCAAATATATAAATTAGGTAATTTTCTATTTGATGAGCAAATTAACTTATTTGATTAATTGGATTAATGAAAATAAATAAATAATAAATAATTAGATGTATTTATTATGAACGCATTAATTTATTTGATTAATTAGATTAATGAAAATAAATAAATTATAATAAATAAATAGACTTATTTAGTATACTCATCCTATTATTAAATAATTAAATTATTTAATTTAGATGATTATTAATTAGTATTATATTTTAATTGTATTAAAATATGTTGGACCTAATTAATAATTGGACTAAGTTGAAAGTCAACTTAGCCCAATAGGATGAGGATGGGCGTGTGTGAGGCGTGTGAGTGTGAGTTGGATGGGCTTAAGAAGGAATTAGATAATTCCAAGCCCATCACTCCTTATATATACTTAACACTAGTTCAGTCAAAATCTAACTCTCACATTAGACTTGGCAGCAAAGAAAGAAGAAGAGAAAAATTTCTCTCTCCTCCCCTAGTAGCCATCGGCCATAGTAGGTCATAGGGTGGTGGATTTTTCTGCAAAGTTCATTCTGGCGTGATATCTAAAGGTAAGAGTTTGGAATTGCTGCTATCCAGAAGATCAAATCTTCAATCAAATAAAAAGGTTAGTGAAAAAAAATGAAATTAGATTTCATCATCATGTTATTTTTTGAATATGTAAAATCATTAACCCAAAAGTGATCCGTTTGTGAATCCAGATATGTTTTATCATTTCCGCTGCGCATGAATCAGGATTCACAACAGTGGTATCAGAGCCGACGTTTGACTTTTAATGATTTCTTTTGATATGAACATGTTGGATTTCATGTTTGTGATGAAAAATTTAATTAGATTAGTATTTTTCATGGTTAGATTTATTTTTGAAAGTTAAATCTTAACCGAAAATTTGATTGTATGATTTATGTTTGAATGTAAATCAAGTTTTTGTATTGGATATGAATTTGTGATGAAAAATTTAATCAAATTAATATTTTTCATGGTTAGATTTAATTTTTGAAAATTAAATTTGAACCAAAAATTTGATTGTATGATTTAAGTTTTGAATGTAAATCAAGTTTTTGTATTGAATATAAATTTATGCATGAACAAGAATATGTGGTCTTGAAAATTGCTGAATTTCGGCTCAGAGAGTCGAGACGGAGCACGCGCCGCCCGAAGGCTGCGCGCGTTGTACTCGGCACTGCGCCTGTTGGGCAGGCCGTTGTGCGGCCCATTAGGTGTGAGCAGGTGATGTGCGGCGTTTTGTTTTTTGTCTTTTTTTAATTATAGCCAGGTTTGACCCAGCTGGTCAAACCACGATTTCGACCCACGTGTCAAACCATGGATAACCCATGGGTTAACACAATTTTTAAAATTAAATTAAATATTTATTTTAAAATAATTTTAAAATTAATTAAAGGGTAAAATAATTTTTGAAATTAGGTTTATGCCTAATTTTAAATTGGATTGAAAATTAAAATTAATCCTACTACAAAGAAATTTATTTTGAATTGAATTCTTTGTCGAATCAATTACGAATTGATTCTTTGAAACAAAATTTGATTTTTTTTTTATCAAATAGGATTACAGTTGAATTAATTTGTAAATTGGATTTAAATTAATTCAATTATTTTCAAACCACACTTAATTAAAATTGGATTTTTAATTTATTTCTTTTTGAAAGAACTCCAACGTATTAGCTTTCTTTTAATCTTTTGATGCATGATATTGTGGGATGCCTTTCATGGACTAATTTTATTTATGGGTTTTGTTTTCTAGGTTGTATCGGGTCTTTAGTATCCCCCCCCAGTTTGTATTATAATATTATAGAAATATGTATAGGATGCATTTTTGTCTATGTAATTAGAATAAGACCTTTTTGGAAGAAGACCTGCTTGGAGCTGGAAGACCACAAAGTTAGACATAAGTTAGATTTTATAGGTCCCTTAACTCAAGATTGAGACATTGGCTTGACACAATCTAGATAATTCCATGGAAAGCATGTGTGATAGAATTGCTAGGCGTTTTCTATTTTATAATCCATGTATGCGACCTATAAATGGTTAATGTGCAAAGTGAGACCAATTAATCTCAAATTCTCCCATTGGATCAAAATACTGAATTTAGAATAAAAGGGAATTGGATATCCCGGCTCTCCGTCAAACTTAGGAGAAATTAAATTAATGACAATATGCATAATTTCTTCCCAGTAAGTGGGGGTTATGCATTGCGACATTTATTTATAATCTCTAAGTACATTAGATGCCATCAATTGAAACAAATTCCACCCCATATATCGACAGAGGGTTGCAATGTGGAATTCAATTGTTAGATTGATTGGAAGTTGATGAGACCAAGTTCAGATAGATCACAACCTATATATCGTTAAAGGGTTGCATTCATGTGATCTATGAGCTAAATTAATGATTGAATCGCATGTTAGACGATGATGGAAAGGATTGCCACGTTAATAAAATTAGTGAGCCATATCTGTTAGAGTAGATGCCCGACGCGCCAATTTGGGTGCCATTTACTGTGTAATAAACTCTATGAGACAATCTTTTCTTATAAATAAAATTAATTTTATTATGATATTCTTTGTTCTTAAATTGTTATTATATGCTTAGAACAAGTCCCTTGAATCACACATGACTATGGGACATCATCGGACATCGGGGAATGATCATGATGGAATATGTCTCTAAGGTCGTGATTCTTGAAAGGTTCCAAGTCGCATGATGGGTCTGTCAAGATGAGGGATATTGACAAAGACCCGAAAGACTTGCTTGTGTATATAATTCTTGGAGAACGTGCCTTGTTCCATAGGCATAGATGTACACGAGGGTTCTCATTTGGGATAATGAGTGAACTGAACAACCCCGCCAGGAAATTCCTAAAAATGGTTATCATGATCGAATATGGAATTTCCTATAATCACGTAGGCATAAGAGTAATCCTTATGGACTTGAGGTTCCATTGTTACTTTGAGCATAGTCGATTATACTTTGACTTATCTCATGATTCCTTCGTGAATCATCATATGGGATATCTTGGGTATAGTATGATTATGTGTCGAGGTACATGAGAGACCATGATCGGATCCATCACTGATTTAGCAAATCAGACATTTTCTATGTTTTGCTTATTGAATCGATTTAAAGAATCTTTGGCCAAAGTTTGGCAATCCAAAGAGGCGGAGTGTTTCCTCGTTTGGATCGTATGAATCGATATCATGCAATGAAGGAGACATAGTGATTGGGTCGTAAGAGTTTCAACTAAGCCATTACTTGAGACACCAATCCGGGAAATCTGATTGAGGGGTCTTACTTATGCGGGGATCATGGTTATGATGTTGGGAATTATACGAATAAAACGCAGCGGAAAGTAAATTTAATTTCCAAAGCCCGAATCATCTCTAATCCTCGTGTTTAATTGTGTATAGAAAAATTAACGTTCTCGCGTATGTTGATTTCTGAACGTGATCCTTTTCTCTAATGCCGAATTTGCCAATATCTCTAATTCGTCATGCCGGAATCAAAAATGAAAAACTCCTCCTTTCTTCCTTGTCAAAGACGGCTAGAGAGAGAGAGAGAGAGGTGAGAGACTTTTTCTTGGAGAGAAAGTTATGTAAGTTGCCTTGTGTTATTTTTCACCTTGTGATATATTTATATCATTATGAAACACTAACACTAGCATGCAAGAGCCCTATTTGGGTGTCTATTTGGCCGCCCCTTAGTGGGCTCAGAATTCTTCGGGCTTTCGTCTTGCTTGCTAATTAATTAATCGGATAATTTATTTATCCAATAAATAAATTGATAATACAATTAATTCAATTCCTAATTAATTTATAATTCAATTTCTCCAAGAAATTAATTAACTCATTAATTTAATTAATTAATTAAATTATCCAATGATTAATTAATTAATTACGGCATCCAATGCCGTGAATTTCTCTCAAGTCTTTTTCCCATGTTTTTCCTTTTGCACTTCCTTTAAGCGCGACTCTTTAGGTTCGTCTCAAAAGGCAATTGGGAGGAATCCAAAGGGGTGTGAGTGACACCTAGCCAGTCTCGTGGCTCACACCATAACCCAATTGAGAACGAATGAATAGGATCATTCCAAATCTTTACGCCGTGAATACTGTACGTGTATAAACCTTTTATTCTTATATCCCAGTCAAGTAAGAGTCATCGTTTAAAGTCAAACTCATATAACTTGACCATATGCCTAAGCTCATAATAAGTCGAGGTATTTAAATGCTTTGGCCAAAGACTTTCATCTTCACTTATTCATGATCGCATAGGATATTTTACTCATTCACTTATGAGAGAATAAATTCCATATTGCAAATCAGTTAACAATGCTACTTCCCATCAAGTCGCACTTCGAGGTCGATCCACCAACAGGTGATTTGAATCTAAGTACTCTAATGACAGACTTGATGTCACAAGTACATCTTCAACTCGATTTCTCAGGTCAGAGGTTCACACGTACCTATCACTACTTATCAGTTTCATCATTGACTGTCAATGAGTGAATACCCTTGTGATGAACTGATGCGAGCCGTGTTCAAACATATCAATCCAACTGACACGTCTATGATATAAGTTCCCACTACCATTTCCATAGTGTACGACTGGCACTTTCTCTGTCGAAACTTACATCATTAAGTCTTTATTCACTATTGATGCCCAATCAATATTTCTTAGACTTGCGAACCCTTTTAGATGTCAAAGGTCAAACCATTCTAGTGCCTTTGCTCCTATCCCATAGGAGGTAGAAGGTTCGCCTTGTCATCAAGGACTTTACGTTGTTTATTCACACCTAATAAATGCCTATAAGAAAACAACAATCAACTGCCTTATATTAATAGAAAAACCATAGTTTAGTTACAATATTTATGCCCTATAAATCTATCCTCTTTATGGCATTCGAGGGCATATACTCTAACAATCTCCCACTTGCATTCAATGCCATTTGCTGTGGTATTTAATACCCATCTTTTCGAGATGTTTTTCCAGCACCGCCTGTGCCAATGGCTTGGTCAATGGATCAGCGACATTGTCGGCTGAGGCTATTTTCTGAATAGCTATTTCACCTCGTGCAACGATCTCTCTTATGATGTGATATCTCCTCTCTATGTGTTTGGATTTGTTGTGAGACCTAGGTTCCTTCGCTTGCGCTATAGCTCCGGTGTTGTCACAATAAAGTGGCAACGAGAGCTTATGCTAGGAACCACTTGAAGTTCCTCAATGAACTTCCTAATCCAAACAGCTTCTTTAGCTGCCTCCGAGGCAGCTATGTATTCAGCCTCTGTGGTGGAGTCTGCTGTTGTGCTTTGCTTAGAACTTTTCCAAGTCACCGCTTCACCATTTAGAGTAAATACAAATCCCGAGGTGGATTTCCGGTCATCAACATCAGATTGGAAATTCGAATCAGTGTACCCGTCCACCCTCAGGTCACCACTTCCATAGGTGAGAATCATATCCTTAGTTCTTTTCAGATACTTTAGGATATTCTTCACAGCTATCCAATGTTCCTTACCAGGGTTTGCTTGAAATCGACTAACAACGCTCACAACATAAGCAATGTCGAGTCTAGTACAGAGCATCACGTACATCAAGCTACCCACAGTAGACGCATAGGGTATAATGTTCATTTCTTTTCTATCTTCCTCACTTTGAGGACACATAGGTTTCGAAAGATGTATCCCATGTCTCATTGGTAGGAACCCTTTCTTAGAATCTTCTATCCTATACCTTTTTAGGACCTTTTCTAAGTAAAGGGCTTGAGAAAGTCCTATCATTCTTTTGGTTCAATCTCTATAGATCTAAATCCCTAGAATATAGGTCGCTTCTCCCAAGTCTTTCATGGAGAATGTACTCGAAAGCCACTTCTTGGCTGTGGTGAGCATTCCTATGTCATTCCCAATGAATAATATGTCGTCTACATATAACACTAGGAATGTCAACTTGCTTCCACTGACCTTCTTGCAAACACAGGGCTCATCTTCTTTTTTGATGAAGTCAAATCCTTTGATCACCTCATCGAAACGTAGATTCCAGCTACGAGACGCTTGTTTGAGTCCATAAATGGATCTCTCAAGTTTACACACCTTATGAATATGCTCCTCAGATTTAAAACCTTAGGCTGTTCCATATAGATATCCTCTTTTAGGAATCCATTTGGGAAATCAGTTTTGACATCCATTTGCCATATTTCATAATCTAGGTGTGCTGCTATTGCAAGTAGAATCCGTATTGATTTGATCATAGCCACTGGCGAGAAGGTATCTTGGTAGTCAATTCCTTGCTTTTGACTATACCCTTTCGCCACTAGCCTGGCTTTGTAGGTGTCTGCTTTGCCATCAACACCAATCTTTCTCTTGTAGATCCATTTACGCCCGATTGGTTTTACCCCTTCAGGTTGGTCTACAAGTTTCCAGACTTGGTTTGCATGCATCGAATTGATCTCAGTTTTCATAGCTTCACGCGATCAGGCAGCATCCACATCCACCATCGCTTGATCAAAAGTGGAGGGATCATCTCCATGATCCTCCTTTAACACAGAATGGAGATCCAACTCCCTCTGCATTAGATATCCGTACCTCTCAGGAGGTTGAGATACTCTATTCGATCGTCGTGGTTGTGGTTGTGTTACAGAAGGTTTGGTTCTCACTCCCTGTGTAGATGTATCCAGTGGGGTTTCATTTTGTCCTTCTAGAACAATCTTTCTACCCGCTCCTCCTTCTTGAATGAACTCATCTTCAAGAAAGTGAGCTTGTAAGGCTACAATGATCCTTTGATCATTGTGCAGGTAAAAGAGGTATCCCATAGAATCTTCAGAATATCCAATGAAACGTCCCTTTAAGGACCTAGCCCCCAACTTGTCCACTTTAGTCTTTTTGACATAAGTCGGCCATCCCCAAATCTTTATGTGGTTAAGACTTGGTTTCCTATTTCTCCACATTTCATAGGGAGTCAGAGGAACGAACTTGGATGGACATCTATTTAAAATGTGTGCAGCTGTAAGTAGCGCGTGACCCCACAGTGAAATGGGTAAATCAGTGTAGCTAAGCATGGAGCGAACCATGTCCAACAAGGTTCGATTCCTTCGCTCTGCTACTCCATTCAACTGCGGAGTTGTTGGAGGTGTGAGTTGCAATACTATACCATTCTCTCTGAGGTATAAGTCAAACTCGTCGCTCATATATTCTCCTCCTTGATCAGATCGAAGAGTTTTTATACGTTGACTTGTTTGATTTTCCACTAAAGCCTTGAATTCCTTGAACTTGTCAATGGATTCAGACTTATGCTTCATCAGGTACACTAGACCATATCGAGAATGGTCGTCAGTGAAGGTGATAAAGTAAAGGAAACCTCCTCTGGCCATTTCTCCAAATGGAACACAAACGTCAGTATGCACTAAACCTAAGATTTGTGAGGCCCTTTCAAAGCTCCCTGTGAAGGGCGATCTAGCCATCTTGCCTTTGAGACAAGATTCACAAGTAGGATAGGGATCCAATCCCAGTGGGCCAATTAGCCCATCTTTTTTCATTTTGCGAATCTTTTGTTCGCCAGCATGGCCTAGTCGAAAGTGCCATATCAATCGTTGGTTTATTTCAAACCTACTATGTTTCTTTTATATAGTATTCACTGCATACTCATTCTGGACACTAAGGTAATACAATCCATTTATCATATAGTATTCACTGCATACTCATTCTGGACACTAAGGTAATACAATCCATTTATCAAAGAAGCAAAGCCTACAAATTTATTACCATAATAAATGTTGCATCATTCATCAATAAACCGGAAAGTGTAACCATTCTTAACTAAAACGGGAATAGAAACAATGTTTTTAAGCCCATTAGGCAAAGCCAAAACATTATCCAGTAATAGTACATGTCCAGAATTTAAAAACAACGAGGTAGATCCTATTGCAGTAGCTGCGATGCTTTGCCCGCTGCCTACTCTGATCTTCACCTCATCGTTGTCCAGCTTCCTTCCTCGCATCAGATCCTGATTCATACAACATATGTGAGCACTAGCTCCAAAGTCAAGAATCCAAGATGTAGAGAAGACGGTCATAGAACAATAAGTTTCATGAACATAAAGTTCCATACCTTGTGCGCCAGGCCCCATATTCGGATAGTTCCTTCTCCAGTGGTCCAGCTCACCGCAGTGTAGGCATCTGTCTGTCTTGTGTGGCCCTTTTCGCTTGCGAATCACTGGAGCTTTCCCTTTTCCTTTATCGACACCACCCTGAGCTCCAAGCTCGCCAGTTTGCTTCTTGGTTTTTCTCTTCTTATTCTTTGCCCGTTTGGGCCCAGAAGTGATAACCAAAGCAGTCTCTTTTCCCTTAGGCTTCAATTGAGATTGTGCAGTGTTTAATTTGTTCATTAGCCCAGCTAAGTTGCATTCAATCTCATTGCAATTGAAGTTCATGACGAATTGGGAAAAAGAGTCAGGAAGGGACTGTAAGATAAGATCGGTCTGAAGTTGCGGGTTCATTGTAAAATCGAGAGCTTCCAATTTCTCGATCCTCGATATCATTTTGAGGACATGATCCCCAACCTTCTCCCCTTCTCTCATTTTGGCTCCGAAGAGTTCTTTAGATATTTCATATCTAGCAGTCCTACTGTGCTCACCATAGAGCTCGACCAAGTGCGCCAAGATAGCCCTCGCTGTGGTCATCTTGTCGTGGGACCTCTGTAGCTCATTCGTCATAGAGCCAAGAATGTACCCACGCACTCGGACGTTGTCCTTTACCCATTTTTCATGAGCTTGGACTTCTTCTTCATTGGCACGTGTTTTGGCTGGTGGAGCAGGGATATCAGTGTCTAACACGTATCTTAGAGACTCCAAATCGAGAACTATTCTCAAATTCCTTAGCCAATCCACGTAGTTGGGTCCGGTAAGGATATTCTTTTCGAGTAATACGGAAAGTGGGTTGATTGTCATTTTTGAAAAACGAGAGAGATAAAACAAATAACTGCAGAAAATAAACCAGACTTAATTAGAATATTGGACTAAACTAAGACCAAGTTTAAAATCAAGGACTTCGACTTATAACTTGGCTCCCACTACATTTTTCGAAATTCCACACTCCCACTGTGAAATGACGGAAGCGATCGTTGATGAAAACTTCGTGGTGGGGATTGAGTTCTTTAATTAATATAATGGATGGCAACCCTTTAACGATATTTGGTCAATTACTTAATTAAAGTGATGTCAAACATCAATCTATCAAATAGACGGTTCAATCATATTTATCCCATAATCCACAAATACCGCAACCTTTTAACGATTTATTGGTAAAGTGGACTATCTAAGTTCATTCCCACTAACTCTTCATAATCTAACATTTGAATTTCACCTTGCAACCTTTTAACGATATTTTGGGTGAAATATGTCTCGATTAAGGCATCCAATGCACTTAATAAAATCCTAGAATTAAATCTTAATATATGACCCCCACTTACTGGGAAGATGCCACATATGGATTTAATCCTTGATCTTATTAAGTTTAGTGGAGGGAAAGGATGCCTAGCACCCCTTACTAACTTAGTATTATTTTTGTTTGAGAGAATTCATGTTCTAAAAATTTAATTCGTCTCACTTTGCACATTTACCAAATTTATATAGCGCATATTGATAACACACATGCTTCATACAACTAATGAACATGCATCGAAAGCAATAATACAACACACAAGTCTATGGGCTTTTATCTAGAGGGCCCAAGCCAATGGGCAATCATAAAATTGAAAAAGAAAAACCTAGCTAATCTTCGTGGGCTCCAAGCTCCTCTTCTTTTGCACGATCTCCATCTTGAAAGGCCTATTCTATTTCTATTTATTATAAGAGGTAATTTAAAACCTATACATAAATCTAGAAATAAAATAAAATGGGCTCAAACCGGCCCTTACAACCCATCAAAAGAAATACATAATCAAAAGAAGCAACCTAAGCCCATAGACATATGTCACCATCACATAATACATGCTCGCGATGAATAAAGCACTTATGTTGGTGATTAATAAAAATTAATTAGTCCAACTTAATTAATTTCCACAATAAAATTCCAAATTTTATTGATTCATATGAAAATAATCCTATGTATGAGAATTCTTTATTTAAATAAATAACTTAAAAAATAAAATTCTCCAAGAGTTTATTCATTAATTATTTCATTCAAATAAAGATCAATAAAAACTATATTGGGCTTAATTTTATCAAAATTAAATTATCAACCATTGGCATATTCAAAATTAAATAATTAGGCACAATAACTAATTTATTGAATTATCCACAATTTTAATCAAAATAATTTGGGCCCCTTTTTTAATTAAATCCGGGTCATCATCCTTTTGACCCACCCGGATAACTAAAATAGCCCAAACACCTATTCAATTAAAATTTGGACCTTAGAAAAATATAACCCGACCCATTAGGGCCCGAGTCACGAAAACCCGGGTCCCGAAACAGCTCCGTACGCTGGGCGCATGGCACGGTGTATGCCGTGCGCGCGCACGGTTTAATCACTCTTGGCCGGACTCCCAGCGTCCGGACAGCCCCTCCGACCGGTGCTGTGAAACAGCACGGCGTTGGAGGCCCACCCAGTGAGCGTAGTGCGCACGCTGTGTTTGCAACGGGAGGCCGAAAAGGCCTCCTATTGGGCGGACAGCGCGCGTAGACTGCGCACGCGTTTTGCGTCGCGCTCGTCTTGAGGTTATACTTCTCCGATTATCATAAACTTTATATGCGCAGATTTGCAACTCATTAAAATACAACTTTCATGAAGAAAGGAAAGCGAGATTCAAAATATTTTCATATGAAAAACACGTTCAAAGCAGGCCTCAAAAACGCGAAAAAAACTGTCAATCACATAAGCAATTAAACACAGAATTCAGAGATTGGCTCTGATACCACTGTTGGGACTTATACGAATAAAACTCAGCAGAAAATAAATTTAATTCCCAAAGCCCGAATCATCTCTAATCCTCGTGTTTAATTGTGTATAGAAAAATTACCGTTCTCGCGTATGTTGATTTCTGAACGTGATCCTTTTCTCTAACGCCGAATTTGCCAACGTCTCTAATTCGTCACGCCGGAATAAAAAATGAAAAGCTCCTCCTTTCTTCCTTGTCAAAGACGGCTAGAGAGAGAGAGAGAGGTGGGAGACTTTTTCTTGGAGAGAAAGTTATGTAAGTTGCCTTGTGTTATTTTTCACCTTATGATATATTTATATCATTATGAAACAATAACACTAGCATGCAAGAGCCCTATTTGGGGGTCTATTTGGCCGCCCCTTAGTGGGCTCGGAAGCCTTCGGGCTTTCGTCTTGCTTGCTAATTAATTAATTGGATAATTTATTTATCCAATAAATAAATTGATAATCCAATTAATTCAATTCCTAACTAATTTATAATTCAATTTCTCCAAGAAATTAATTAACTCATTAATTTAATTAATTAATTAAATTATCCAATAATTAATTAATTAATTACCGCATCCAACGCCGTGAATTTCTCTCAAGTCTTTTTCCCATATTTTTTCTTTTGCACTTCTTTTAAGCGTGATTCCTTAGGTTCGTCTCAAAAGGCAATTGGGAGGAATCCAAAGGGGTGTGAGTGACACCTAGCCAGTCTCGTGGCTCACACCGTAACCCAATTGAGAACGAATGAATAGGATCATTCCAAACCTTTACGCCGTGAATACCGTACGTGTATAAACCTTTTATTCTTATATCCCAGTCAAGTAAGAGTCATGGTTTAAAGTCAAACTCATATAACTTGACCATATGCCTAAGCTCATAATAAGTCAAGGTATTTAAATGCTTTGGCCAAAGAATTTCATCCTCACTTATTCATGATCGCATAGGATATTTTACTCATTCACTTATGAGAGAATAAATTTCATATTGCAAATCAGTTAACAATGCTACTTGCCCATCAAGTCGCACTTCGAGGTCGATTCCACCAACAGGTGATTTGAATCTAACTACTCTAATGACAGACTTGATGTCACAAGTACATCTTCAACTCGATTTCTCAGGTCAGAGGTTCACACGTACCTATCACTACTTATCAATTTCATCATTGACTGTCAATCAGTGAGTACCCATGTGATGAACTGAGGCGAGCCATGTTCAAACATATTAGTCCAACTGACACGTCTATGATATAAGTTCCCACTACCATTTCCATAGTGTACGACTGACACTTTCTCTGTCGAAACTTACATCATACAAGTCTTTATTCACTATTGATGCCCAATCAATATTTCTTAGACTTGCGAACCCTTTTAGATGTCAAGGGTCAAACCATTCTAGTGCCTTTCCTCCTATCCCATTGGAGGTAGAAGGTTCGCCTTGTCATCAAGGACTTTACGTTGTTCATTCACACCTTATAAATGCCTATAAGAAAACAACAATCAACTGCATTATATTAATAGAAAAACCGTAGTTTAGTTACAATGTTTATGCCCTATAAATCTATCCTCTTTATGGCATTCGAGGGCATATACTCTTACATATGATAGGTTGAGTATCTTAACATCGTTTGTGTCTAGGTTTTCGAGGCCCGTTGCTAGACAGTAACCTCGATTTGTAGGTACCATGTTATTATTAATAATAATTCATGGTCGGATTAAACCAAGGAGGATTTAATCTAGTACTTTCTATATATAGAAAGGTACAATGGCATTTAGGAAAAGTGTACTTACTATTAGAACATCAACGAGCCTAAGAGGTCACACACTTACTCCTAATGTTCTTGCTTAAAAGATATGATTAATCAACTTTGGAAGTTGAGGTGAAATTAGGAAAGTCTAGGACTTACCTAAAGAGGAATATTAATTGATTGGTGGAAGATCAATTCATTAAACTATTTAATTAATCAAGTAAGATTAATTAATTAGTTGACTAAGTAAAGTCCAAGGGTTTTATTTAATTAGTAGAGTAAGTGTAGAGTAAGTCAAAAATTAAATAAAATTTAAAAATTAATTGGGGTAATAATAATTAAGGTTGGACTTCAATTATTATGGAATATTTAAATTAAATGGTTGGACTATTTAATTAAATAAGAAGTCAAAAATTAAATCAAGTTGGATAAAATTTTTGGACGTGTGCGTGTGGCGAACGTGTATAAGGGTGAGGATTTAATTCCTTTGCAAGTCCTGATCAAGTTGAAATCAAGAAAATATTTAGGAGAGAGAAAAAGGTACAAGTTGGCTTGCAAGCTAAGTTCCTTGTTTTTAGGAAACTCGTTAATAGAGTTTGCTTAGGATTAGATGGCAGTCAAATCTTGGAGATTTGATTTCATCTTGACTTCCAAGTAAACTAAACATAGGAGTCTCTTTATAAATATCTGTGTTAAGAAACACACACACACACACTTTATTTCATAGTGAAATTTTCGTCTAACACAAGAAGAAAAGAAGAGCAATTTTGTCTTCAACTTTCTTCAAGAAAACTCACCCCTCACCCTATTATTTCTTGACAAGATTTTGCTCATGTGTTGAGATTAACCTTTCACATATATTCCTACCTTCATATATAAGCTTAGATTATATCTAAATTAAATATATAGGCTAGCACCATATATATATTTATTGAGAATTATACGGAGGTGTGGATAGATCTTAGAGGCGAGACAATTGGATCGCTTGAAGATGCACGGTGTTAGGAATTTGATGTTAGATGTTTTGATGATGACAAGATAGGACTTTATGTTAGACCCCAAAAGAATGTAAGTTTATACTTTCATAGAATATATGTATAAGTGTTTGAAAGTTTATTAGTTTGTTAGGCTTGTAATTTTTATCTTTGTAGATTTTAGACTAAGTATTAGATACCGAGTCGCTAATAGAATTCTAGGTGAGTCTATTAGAGATGAAGTTGAAGATCAGCGTTTGAAGTCAAGTGAAGATGAAGATTTGTCTTAAGCATTTGTCAAACGCTTAAAGACTATTTCAGGAGTTATGAATCAAACGTTCAAGAGAATGTTCTCAGCGCCTAGCTAACGCTAAAGGACTGTTCAAGGAGTGTTGATCCAAGTGCTCATTCACTCAAGCGATTCACCTGAAATACATCCTCAAGTGATCCAATCATCAACGGTCATTTATTTCCAACGGAAATAAATTCAAAACGCATTAAATGCTTGATAAGTGCATTCAATGTGACAAGACAATATGACTTGTGGACAAGCCACCTTTTAACTAGACTGTCAGCTTTTCAAAGTTCAAACCTGCTCCTGTCCAATCGGAATCAACAGAAATTAAGGAATGTCAGAAAAGGGACTATTTGAAGCTCTGCGTGAGGTCCATGCGCCTGACTTGTGTCCAACGGACAAATCCCGAGATTTTCTATAAATAGTACCCTTCATCTATCTCTGTGTGTGCACATGTGAAAGACGTAAATGTGAAAGAGAGCTGAGAAATAATTTGAGAGAAAAGCTTGCAAACCCCGTAGCCAAAATCATTCAAGCTTCTCAAATACAATCCAGACAGTCACCCGATATCTCAAACATCTTCCAAGAAGAACCCTACACTATTATTGAGATATCCCAAGTTGTTTGAACTTCCCAACATCAAACAAACCTGTTACAATAAACCCTCAACACCTTTCATCTGAGTGAGAAAGATTGTTGACTTCCACAAGCAGTATTTTTGAGTAAGAGAAGCTTGTTGAAGAAAGGTCTTTATTGGAGCTGAAGTCTGTGTGATCAAGGAGCTCAAGGTCATCTTGGAGAAAATCTTTATTGGAGCTGAAATCTGTGTGATCAAGGAGCTCGAGATCGTCTTTCCAGAAGCAGAGGATTGAAGTGCCTTGTAGCAGAAATCTGTGTGACCAAGGAGCTCAAGTCATCCACATCCATCTCTTCCATTGTTCCCTATTTTATAGAAGTCTCTGTGTGACTCTTCGAGAATCAATCTAGTGGATTGCCTCCGAGTGCAAAGGAGAAGAAGGACGTAGCTGGGATTACACCACCCAGTGAACCTTACAATATTTTGTGTCACTTACTGCTTTATTGCTTTACTTTATATTTGCATATCATATCTTTAAAAAGGCATTAAAACAGTTAAGCGACTATTTCCAAAAGAGAACGCTAAGCTTTAAAATCATTCTTAAGCGCTTGACTAAGCGCTAAGAACTCTAAGCGTTCAAAACGTTTTAAAGAAAAGCAACTAAGGAAAACTTTGTGACGCTAAAACCTTTCAAAGAGAAGACTTGTAAAATCATTCCGCTGTGCTAACCCTGATTAAAGGACTGAACGCTTAAACCTGAGTGGTTATAGTATTCAAATCTTGAGTCTAAGTTAACTTTATCAAAAGAGTCTTCTAGTAAACGCTTAGCCAAACGTTTACATTTTCAAGCATCCAAACTATTTTAGTACGAAACTTTGTGAAGTCGAAAAAGACTTCAGGATCTATTCAACCCCCCTCCCTTCTAGACCCTTTCGTATAACTCTTGGGACCAACACACGGAACAAAAACGGAGCTGGGGATTTGAAGGAAGCCGACGACTTCTTTGTAGATTCGAGTCAAGGGAGTATTTTGTTCGGGTTGAAAAGATCAGAAACTTGTATGAGGGAAGAAGCACGAAGGGTATTTCGTGTAGTATAGTTTTTCTCTTTTTTATTAGCTCAATTAAAACGGCCAGTAATCCTGTTTCGGGGTAGTTTATTAAATTTTTAAATTTCGTTGTGCTAACTACCCCAGGGATTACCCAACCCAATTGTTAGGGAAAGAAAACCAAATGTAGTGGAAAACGAAATTTAATTTTTTTTTTTGGATTTCCCTATAATAGGATCAATCCCTAGGTTTTTATCACACGTATGCATGATAGGGTAAAACAAACTTTACCCGTTGTAGCGAATTGGATGAAAAACTCACGAGCCTGAATTCTTCAAGTTCTTAATTACTCCGGCTGAAAACTTGATGATCCGAGCAATCTAATTGTTCTGCCTCTAAATTGTCTCGCCGGAAAAACTTGATGAGAAAATCTTCCCCTTTCTTTGGTGTGTAGACTGATGGCTAGAGAGGGAGATGAGTTCTTTTTCTTGTGGGTTAATGAATTACAACTTATGACCTAGGTATTAACTAATGTGATGTATTTATATCACTTAAGTTAATACCTTGGGCTCAACTTAGCCCATAAAACGTTCCTAGTGGTCGCCCCTCTTAGGCCATAGTGTACCACTTGGTGCACCTTGAGCTTAGTCTAATCTACTAATTAATTAATTAATTCAATCCAATTAATTAATCTAATTAAATAATAGATAATATATTTATTTAATTTTATTTCGCCAAGAAATAATATATTAATTAAACTATAAAGGAATTAACTTATTTTCTCAAATAATTAATTTTATTTAATTAATTTTAAGTATCCAATACTTAAAATATTACCACAAGAAATATTCCATTTTTCTATCAATTTTTCCATTTTAAGTGTGACTCTTTAGGTTTATCTATATTTGGCAATGGGAGAGTTCCATTGAATATGGGTCCTACCTAGCCAGTTAAATGGTCCATATTTTAACCCAGATAAGATGAAATGGTTAGATCATTTTTACCTTTCCAATTGTAAATACTGTGTGAATATAAACTCTTCGTTTCCTTATCCTGGTCAAGTGAGAGACATGGTTTTTAGTCAAACTCATAGAATTGAATCTATGGTATATTTATAATAAGTTCAGATCAATAAACGCTTTGGCCAAAGACTTTAAGATCTAACTTACTTATAAATGCATAGGATAATTCCTTGTTCACCTTCGAGGGAACGAATACCATCTTGGATATCAGTTAAGACTACTACTTGCCCATTAGGTTGCAGTTCGAGGTCGACCACACCAAAGGATGAATTGGGCCTAACTACTTTAATGACGAACCTAATGTCACAAGTTTATCTTTAACTCGATTCCTCAAGTCTAAAGTTCAGACACACCTACTACAACTTAATCAATTCTGTCATTGACTGTCAAAGAGTAAAAACCCATGTGACAGAATCGACGCGAGTCATGTCTGAGTGCCACTATCTCCATCAGTGCATCTATGATGTGAGTTCTTCACTACTTCCTAGTGATTGACGGACACCTTTCTCGTCAAAACTCATATCATACAAGTCTTCATGATTTTCAATGCGCAATTGAAAATCTTTGACTTGCAGACTATTTGAGTACACAAGTATCAAACTCCTCTAGTGCCTTAGAGAGTTAACTCTTGTGTTCATGGACTAATAAATGATTACAATATATAGATGCCAATATAATAGTAAACAACTAATAGCCTTTTATTGGTCGATTTCAAAACAATCTCAAATTAATAATGTCTTATCAATTACTAATCCTCTAGTGGCATTTGAGGACATTAACCTAACACCAAAAATATCATTAAAGGGTTGCAACTTACCGACTTTATTAAAGAACTCACTACGAAGTCATTCCAATGAGATTTACGAATATTGCAGTGGAAGTGCAATTATTCGAAAAATGTAGTGGGAGCTAAGTGAAAATTCAAAGTCCTGTCTAATTTTACTTGTTGTACAACATAATAACCTAATTGAATCTTTCTTTATTCTCTGCAGTTATTTTATTTTCTCTCTCGAAAATGGTTAACAACCCACTTTCAACATTGCTTGAGAAAAACGTCCTCACTAGACCAAATTATACTGACTGGCTCAGAAATTTGAGGATTGTCCTAAGTTTAGAGTCCCTTAGTTATGTACTCGATGCTGATAAACCCGCGACCCCAGCTGAAGATGCTGAGGACAATGAACGTGAAGCATATAACACTTGGTGTAAAGATGATATTCGCGTGAAGGGTTATATGCTCGGCTCCATGAATAATGAACTGCAAAGATCCCACGAGAACATGGATGACTCGAGGTCAATCATGATGCATCTTAAGAAGCTTTACAAAGAGCACAGTAGGATTGCTCGATATGAGATATCGAGAGAGCTCTTCAGAGCAAGGATGGGAGAATCAGAGAAGGTGGGGGACCATTTACTTAAAATGATTTCAATGATTGAGAGATTGGAAGCTCTCAATTTTTTTCATGGATTTCCACTTTCAAACTTATCTCATCCTGCAATCACTCCTTCGCTCTTTTTCCCAGTTCATTGTGAACTTTAATATGAATGAAATCGAATGTACATTGGCTAGGATGATGACAAACTGATTAGTGCCCAGGGCCAAATGAAACCAAAAGGAAAAGAGTCTGCTCTAGCTATCTCAACCTCTGGAGGGACTTCGAGTTCTGACAAGATAAAGAAGGGTAAGAAGAAGAAGGGAGCATTGAAAGATAAGAGAAACATAGGAAAAGGAAAAGTTGCCAAGAAGTACAGAGGGCATAGGCTGAAGAAGACAGATATCTACCTTTACTGCAAAGAGGCCGGTCACTAGAAACGTCACTGCCCAAAGCTAAAGGATGATACTGCTATAGGTATGGAACTTTATGCTTTAGAAACTATTTGTTCTATGACTGTATTCTCCACTTCATGGATTCTAGACTCAGGAGCTAGTGCTCATGTTTGTGTTTTGAAACAGGATGTGAAAAGAAGTAGGAGGCTCGAGGAGCAAGAAGTGATGATCTATGTAGGCAGCGGACATAGTGTGACAGCTACTCACATATGATCCACTTTTTTATTTTTATCTAGTGGACATTTACTAGTTTTGGATGATTGCCTTGTTTTGCCCAATGGGCTTAAAAACATTTGTTCTATTCCTGTATTAGTTAGACTTGGATACGATTTTCGATTTTTGAACAGTGTTTGCAGTATTTATTTTAGAAACAATTTTGTTGGCTCTGCATCTTTAGTAAATGGTTTATATTACTTGAATGTCCAAAATAGATGTATTGTGAATACAATCACCAAGAAATGAGGCATGCTTGGGACAAACCAAAGACTCATCTGGCACTTGAGACTAGGTCATGCTGCAGAATATGAGATTCGCGAACTTGAGAAAAATGGGCTAATAAACACGTTTGGGTCGGACCCACTTGCAAGTCTTGTCTCAAAGGAAAAATGACTAGGTCACCTATCACAGGGCATTTTGAATGAGTCAATGAAGTCCATGGTTCAATACATACTGATGTTTGCGGGCCTTTCTGGGAAATGGCTCATGGAGGTTTTCAATACTTCATTACATTTACTGACGACCACTCTAGGTATGGTCTTTTATACCTAATGAAGAATTAGTCTAAATCTGTTGAATGGTTCAAAGAATTCAAGGCCTTGGTTGAAAACCAAACTGGCAAACATATCAAAACATTATGATCTGATCGAGCTGGAGAATATATGAGTGCCGAATTTGGCGAGTTCTTAACTGAACATGGAATTGTATTGTAATTGACTCTTCCTACAACTCCACAACTCAATTGGATAGTCGAGTGATGAAATTGTTAGAGTATATGCCCTCGAATGCCATAAAGGGGATAGATTTACAGGGTATAAATATTGTAACTAAACTATGATTTTTCTATTAATATAAGGCAGTTGATTGTTGTTTTCTTATAAGCATTTATAAGGTGTGAATAAACAACGTAAAGTCCTTGATGACAAGGCGAACCTTCTACCTCCTATGGGATAGGAGAAAAGGCACTAGAATGGTTTGACCCTTGACATCTAAAAGGGTTCGCAAGTCTAAGAAATATTATTGGGCATCAATAGTGAATAAAGACTTGTATGATGTAAGTTTCGACAGAGAAAGTGCCAGTCGTACACTATGGAAATGGTACTGGGAACTTATATCATAGACGTGTCAGTTGGACTGATATGTTCGAACACGGCTCGCATCAGTTCATCACATGGGTAATTCACTCATTGACAGTCAATGATGAAACTGATAAGTAGTGATAGGTACGTGTGAAATCCATATGTGGCATCTTCCCAGTAAGTGGGGGGTCATATATTAAGATTTAATTCTAGAATTTTATTAAGTGCATGGAATTTGTTAATGGAGACAATTTCACCCCAAATATCGTTAAAGGGTTACAAGGTGAAATTAAAATGTTAGATTACGAGGAGTTAGTGGGAATGAACTTAGATAGTCCACTTTACCAATAAATCGTTAAAGGGTTGCGGTATTTGTGGATTATGGGATAAATATGATTGAACCGTCTATTTGATAGATTGATGTTTGACATCACTTTAATTAAGTAATGGACCAAATATCGTTAAAGGGTTTCCATCCATTATATTAATTAAAGAACTCAATCCCCACCATGAAGTTTTCATCAACGATCGCTTCCGTCATTTCACAGTGGGAGTGTGGAATTTCGAAAAATATAGTGGGAGCCAAGTTATAAGTCGAAGTCCTTGATTTTAAACTTGGTCTTAGTTTAGTCCAATATTCTAATTAAGTCTGGTTTATTTTTTGCAATTATTTGTTTTATCTCTCTCGTTTTTCAAAAATGACAATCAACCCACTTTCCGTATTACTCGAAAAGAATATCATTACCGGACCCAACTACGTGGATTGGCTAAGGAATTTGAGAATAGTTCTCAACTTGGAGTCTCTAGGATACGTATTGGACACTGATATCCCTGCTCCACCATCCAGAACACGTGCCAATGAAGAAGAAGTCCAAGCTCATGAAAAACGGGTAAAGGACGACGTCCGAGTGCCTGGGTACATTCTTGGCTCTATGACGAATGAGCTACAGAGGTCCCATGACAAGATGACCACAACGAGGGTTACCTTGGCGCACTTGGTCGAGCTCTATGGTGAGCACAGTAGGACTGCTAGATATGAAATATCTAAAGAGCTCTTCGGAGCCAAAATGAGAGAAGGGGAGAAGGTTGGGGATCATGTCCTTAAAATGATATCGAGGATCGAGAGATTGGAAGCTTTAGATTTTACAATGAACCCGCAACTTCAGACCGATCTTATCTTATAGTCCCTTCCTGACTCTTTTTCCCAATTCGTCATGAACTTCAATTGCAATGAGATGGAATGCAATTTAGCTGGGCTAATGAACAAATTAAACACTGCACAATCTCAATTGATGCCCAAGGGAAAAGAGACTGCTTTGGTTATCACTTCTGGGCCCAAACGGGTGAAGAATAAAAAGAGAAAAACCAAGAAGCAGGCTGGCGATCTTGGAGCTCAGGGTGGTGTCGATAAAGGAAAAGGGAAAGCTCCAGTGATTCGCAAGCGAAAGGGGCCACAAAAGACACACAGATGCTTACACTGCGGTGAGCTGGGCCACTGGAGAAGGAATTGTCCGAATATGGGGCCTGGCGCACAAGGTATGGAACTTTATGTTCATGAAACTTATTGTTCTATGACCGTCTTCTCTATATCTTGGATTCTTGACTCTGGAACTAGTGCTCACATATGTTGTATGAATCAGGATCTGATGCGAGGAAGGAAGCTGGACAACGATGAGGTGAAGATCAGAGTGGGCAACTGGCAAAGCGTTGTGGCTACTGCAATATGATCTACCTCGTTGTTTTTAAATTCTGGACATGTACTATTACTGGATACTGTTTTGGGTTTTCCTAATGGGCTTAAAAACATTGTTTCTATTCCCGTTTTAGTTAAAAATGGTTACACTTTCTGTTTTATTGATGAACGATGCAACATTTATTATGGTAATAAATTTGTAGGCTTTGCTTCTTTGATAAATGGATTGTATTACCATAATTTCCAGAATGAGTATGTAGTGAATACCATACAAAGAAAACGTAGTAGGCTTGAAATAAACCAACGATTGATATGGCACCTTCGACTAGGCCATGCTGGCGAACAAAAGATTCGCAAAATTGAAAAAGATGGGCTAATTGGCCCATTGGGATTGAATCCCTATCCTACTTGTGAATCTTGTCTCAATGGCAAGATGGCTTGATCGCCCTGCACAGGGAATTTTGAAAGGGCCTCACAAATCTTAGGCTTAGTGCATACTAACGTTTGTGGTCCATTTGGAGAAATGGCCAGAGGATATTTCCTTTACTTTATCACCTTCACTGATGACCATTCTCGATATGGTCTAGTGTACCTAATGAAGCATAAGTCTGAATCCATTGACAAGTTCAAGGAATTCAAGGCTTTAGTGGAAAATCAAACAAGTCAACGTATAAAAACTCTTTAATCTGATCTAGGAGGAGAATTTATGAGCGCCGAGTTTGACTTATACCTCAGATAGAATGGTATAGTATTGCAACTCACACCTCCAGCGACTCCACAGTTAAATGGAGTAGCAGAGGGAAGGAATCGAACCTTGTTGGACATGGTTCGCTCCATGCTTAGCTACACTGATTTACCCATTTCACTGTGGGGTCACACGCTGCCTACAGCTGCACACATTTTAAATAAATGTCCATCCAAGTCCGTTCCTCTAACTCCCTATGAAATGTGGAGAAATAGGAAACCAAGTCTTAACCACATAAAGATTTGGGGATGTCCGGCTTATGTCAAAAAGACTAAAGTGGACAAGTTGGAGGCTAGGTCCTTAAAGGGACGTTTCATTGGATATCCTGAAGATTCTATGGGATACCTCTTTTACCTGCACAATGATCAAAGGATCATTGTGCCTTACAAGCCAACTTTCTTGAAGATGAGTTCATTCAAGAAGGAAGAGCGGGTGGAAAGATTGTTCTAGAAGAACAAAATGAAACCCCACTGGATACATCTGCACAGGGTGTGAGAACCGAACCTTCTGTAATGCAGAAGGAGTTGGATCTCCATTCTGTGTTAGAGGAGGATCATGGAGATGATCCCTCTACTTTTGATCAAGCGATGGTGGATGTGGATGCTGCTAGATGGTGTGAAGCTATGCAAACTGAGATCGATTCGATGCATGCAAACCAAGTCTGGAAACTTGTAGACCAACCTGAAGGGGTAAAACAAATCGGGTGTAAATGGATCTACAAGAGAAAGATTGGTGTTGATGGCAAAGTAGACACCTACAAAGCTAGGCTAGTGGCGAAAGGGTATAGTCAAAAGGAAGGAATTGACTACCAAGAAACCTTCTCGCCAATGGCTATGATCAAATCAATAAGGATTTTACTTGCAATAGCAGCACACTTAGATTATGAAATATGGCAAATGGATGTCAAAACTGCTTTCCTAAATGGATTCCTAGAAGATGATATCTATATGGAACAGCCTAAAGGTTTTGAATCCGAGGAGCAAATTCATAAGGTGTGTAAACTTGAGAGATCCATTTATGGACTCAAACAAGCGTCTCGTAGCTGGAATCTACGTTTTGATGAGGTTGTCAAAGGATTTGACTTCATCAAAAACGAAGACGAGCCCTGTGTTTACAAGAAGGTCAGTGGGAGCAAGTTGACACTCCTAGTGTTATATGTAGATGACATATTACTCATTGGGAATGACATAGGAATGCTCACCATGAAAGTGGCTTTCGAGTACATTCTCCATGAAAGACTTGGGAGAAGCGAACTATATTCTAGGGATTCGAATCTATAGAGATCGAACCAAAATAATGATAGGACTTTCTCAAGCCCTTTACTTAGAAAAGGTCCTAAAAAGGTATAGGATGGAAGATTCTAAGAAAGGGTTCCTACCAATGAGACATGGGATACATCTTTCGAAATCTATGTGTCCTCAAAGTGAGAAAGATAGAAAAGAAATGAACATTATACCCTATGCGTCTGCTGTGGGTAGCTTGATGTACGCAATGCTCTGTACTAGACCCGACATTGCTTATGCTGTGAGCGATGTTAGTCGATTTCAAGCAAACCCTGGTAAGGAACATTGGATAGCTGTGAAGAATATCCTAAAGTATCTGAAAAGTACTAAGGATATGATTCTCACCTATGGAAGTGGTGACCTGAAGGTGGACGGGTACACTGATTCGGATTTCCAATCTGATGTTGATGACCGAAAATCCACCTCGGGATTTGTATTTACTTTAAATGGTGGAGCGGTGACTTGGAAAAGTTCCAAGAAAAGCACAACCGCAGACTCCACCACAGAGGCTGAATACATAGCTGCCTCGGAGGCAGCTAAAGAAGCTGTTTGGATTAGGAAGTTCGTTGAGGAACTTCAAGTGGTTCCTAGCATAAAACTCTCGTTGCCACTTTATTGTGACAACACCAGAGCTATAGCGCAAGCGAAGGAACCTAGGTCTCACAATAAATCCAAACACATAGAGAGAAGATATCACATCATAAGAGAGATTGTTGCACGAGGTGAAATAGCTGTTCAGAAAATAGCCTCAACCGATAATGTTGCTGATCCATTGACCAAGCCATTGGCACAGGCGGTGCTGGAAAAACATCTCGAAAAGATGGGTATTAAATACCACAGCAAATGGCATTGAGTGCAAGTGGGAGATTGTTAGAGTATATGCCCTTGAATGCCATAAAGAGGATAGATTTATAGGGCATAAACAGTGTAACTAAACTATGGTTTTTATATTAATATAAGCATTTACATAGTGTGAATAAACAACGTAAAGTCCTTGATAACAAGGCGAACCTTCTAACTCCTATGGGATAGGAGGAAATGCACTAGAATGGTTTGATCTTTGACATCTAAAAGGGTTCGCAAGTCTAAGAAATATTGATTCGGCATCAATTGTGAATAAAGACTTGTATGATGTAAGTTTCGACAGAGAAAGTGCCAGTCGTACACTATGGAAATGGTACTGGGAACTTCTATCATAGACGTGTCAGTTGGACTGATATGATTGTACATGGCTCATATCAATTCATCACATGGGTATTCACTCATTGACAGTCAATGATGAAACTGATAAGTAGTGATAGGTACGTGTGAACCTCTGACCTGAGAAATCGAGTTGAAGATGTACTTATGAGATCAAGTCTGTCATTAGAGTAGTTAGATTCAAATCACCTGTTGGTGGAATCGACCTCAAAGTGCGACTTGATGGGCAAGTAGCATTGTTAACTGATTTGCAATATGAAATTTATTCTCTCATAAGTGAATGAGTAAAATATCCTATGCGATCATGAATAAGTGAGGATGAAAGTCTTTGGCCAAAGCATTTAAATACCTTGACTTATTATGAGCTTAGACACATGGTCAAGTTATATGAGTTTGACTTTAAACCATGACTCTTACTTGACTGGGATATAAGAATAAAAGGTTTATACACGTACGATATTCACGGCGTAAAGGTTTGGAATGATCCTATTCATTCATTCTCAATTAGGTTACGGTGTGAGCCATGAGACTGGTTAGGTGTCACTCACACCCCTTTGGATTCCTCCCAATTGCCTTTTGAGACGAACTTAAAGAGTCGCGCTTAAAGGAAGTGCAAAAAGAAAAACATGAGAAAAAGACTTGAGAGAAATTCACGGCATTAGATGCTGTAATTAATTAATTAATTATTGGATAATTTAATTAATTAATTAAATTAATGAGTTAATTAATTTCTTGGAGAAATTGAATTATAAATTAATTAGGAATTGAATTAATTAGATTATCAATTTATTTATTGGATAAATAAATTATCCGATTAATTAATTAGTAAGCAAGATGAAAGCCCAAAGGCTTCCGAGCCCACTAAGGGGCAGCCAAATGGATGCCCAAATAGGGCTCTTGCATGCTAGTGTTATTGTTTCATAATGATATAAATATATCATAAGGTGAAAAATAACACAAGGCAACTTACATAACTTTCTCTCCTAGAAAAAGTCTCTCACCTCTCTCTCTCTCTCTAGCCGTCTTTGACAAGAAAGAAAGGAGGAGTTTTTCGTTTTTGATTCCGGCTTGACGAATTAGAGACATTGGCAAATTCGGCTTTAGAGAAAAGGATCACGTTCAGAAATCAACATACGCAAGAACGGTAATTTTCTATACACAATTAAAGACGAAGATTAGAGATGATTCAGGCTTTGGGAATTAAATTTACTTTCCGCGGCATTTTATTCGTATAATTCCCAACAGAAATAAGCATTATTGGTTATGGTTCAATTGATGCTGAGCTACAGGGATCTTCCCATATCGTTGTGGGGGCCATGCGTTGCTCACAGAAGCCCACATCTTGAACAAATGTCCATCTAGGTCTGTTCCTAAAAATCCTTATCAGATATGGAGTGGAAAGATGCCTAGTCTTAAACACATTAAGATATAGGGTTGTGTAGCCTATATGAAAAAGACAAAGATGGAGAAATTGGAAGATAGATCTTTAAAAGGTCGATTCATTGGTTTCCCATAAGATTCTATGGGATACCTCTTCTACCTGCACGATGATCATTGTGGCCCTACATGCGTACTCTCTCAAAGACGAGTTCGTTTGAGAAGGTGGTCCAGGAAGAACAAAATGAAATCCCTTCAGAGACCACTGTTCAAGAGACTCAAAATAAACCTAACCAAATGCAACCACCATTGCGCTCAGCTGCTTGCGAGATATGGTTATCTGCTAGAGAGAGAGCATAATTTGTATGTCGTAGCAGAAGAAAACTATGGAGATGATCCGTTTACTTTTGAGCATGCGATGGAGGATATAGATTCTACGAAATAGCTTGAGGATATGAAGACAAACATGGATTCGATGTACTTGAACTAAGTCTGGACTCTAGTGGATCGCCCTACAGGTATTGCACCAACAGGATGCAAGTGGATCTACAAGAGAAAGATTGGTCCGGACGATAAGGTCGATACCTTTAAAGCTAGGCTTGTGGCAAAAGGGTATAGTAAAAAAAAGGGTATTGACTATGAGGAAACCTTCTCTCCCATTGCCATGATCAAATCCATTAGAATTCTACTTACAATAGCCACGCACCTAGATTATGAAATCTGGCAGATGGACATGAAGACCGCATTCGTTAATGGATACCTCGAGGAGGACATCTATATGGAACAACCCAAAGGTTACGTGTCTAATGAAGATTCTCATAAGGTTTGTAAATTGAATAGATCAATTTATAGACTTAAACAAGCATCGCAAAATTGGAATCTTTGTTTTGATGAAGAAGTTCAGAACTATGGCTTTATCAAGGATGAAGATGAACCATGTGTTTACTGTTGGGAATCCTGTCGGGCATGTGTAGTGGAAACATAAAATCAGATCCGGATTCCCAAACCAAGATCAATTTGTGGCTTTCATCGATTTTAATCATGAAAAAGATGAAGACCAAAAACTTACTTCTTCGCGTATTCAATCTTCAATCCTCGCGAATCTTCAATCTTCTCCAACGGTTCAATTGTACCGTCTATAGATCATCACGCGGCGGAATTGACTTCGGGAAATCTCCATCTCCAATCTTCGGGGCGGCTTGTGAGACTGAGTTTTGAAGAAAAATAATTTCTCTCTTGTATTTCTGGCGGAGGATTTCGGTTATATTTTCCTCTCTACTGAAAAATAGTGTTTCAACTGTATTCTCTGGCTTGTGTTGGAGGATTAAATAAAACCTCCAACAAGGCCCATCAGTACACGCCCATCATGGGCTTTTGGACAATAATTGGGCTATGTTGACCCAGTCAACTTAGTCCAATTAATTTAATCAATTAATATTTAATCCAATTAAATATATATTAATTAATTAAATAAATAATCATTTAATATTCTAGTTTAAATATTTAATTAACCCCGTCAATTAAATGTTCAAACTAATTAATTTAATAACCATTGTTTAATCCAATTAAACAACCAATTAAATTAATTTGTCCAATTAATTAATTTGTCCAATTAATTAATTCGTCCTTCGAAAGGACAAATTACCAAAACACCCTCCAAATACAAGACTTGATTTCCCCATCTATTCCTTTATAGCCCGATTCTCTAGGTTCGTCTCAATTGGCAATGGGAGAATACCAAAGGATGTGGGTGACACCTAGCCAGCACTGTGGCCCCACATCGTAGCCCAATCGAGTACGAAATGACTATGTCATTACGAACCTCTAGATTATGAATAACGTATGAGTATAAGCCCTTCACTGACGTATCCCGATCGAGTGAGAGTTATGAAATATGTCAAACTCACAGGACTCGATGCTATGCTTAAGAATCATAGTAACATGAGATTACAAAACTACTCTTCGTCTCAAACACGAGTTAGTTCATGAGCTTTGGCCAGAGACTTTAATCTCATTTACCCATGATTGCATAGGAAACTTCTCGTTTACTTTCGAGACAGTGAATTCCTTCTTGGTAATCACCTCACATGCTACTTGCCCATTAGAACGCATTTCGAGGTTGACCCCACCTTTCAACGGGTGATTTGGGTCTAACTAATCTAGTGACAGAATCCAACGTCACAAGCACACTATGACCGTTACTCCTCAAGTCTAAGGCTCACGCACACCTTCATAATCAGTAATCCAATCATTGACAGTCACTGAGTAAAAACCCATGTGATCGGAATACTACAAGGTGTGTTCAAATACACTAATCCCATCAATGTATCTATGACACAAACTCCCACTATCCTATAGTGTTCGACTGACACTCCTTTATCAGAGTATGTCTCATACAAGTCCATACAAATCTCAATGCCGAATTGAGATTCTCCGAATTGCGAACTATTTAAGTGATCAAGTATCAAACCCTTCCAGTGCCCATCTACTTAAGGAGTGCGAAGGTTTGCCTTGACACACATGGACTAGTTGATCATTTAAAACTTTATAGATGCCATCAAGAATGATACGAACAACATATTGATGCCTTTATACTAAATAGAGAAAATATAAACTTGTGCCTTATATTCTAACTTCTCGTTGGCATCGAGGGCACATTCCCAACAATCTCCCACTTGCACTCAATGCCAATCGCTATGGTATTAAATACCTATCTTCAATAGATGTCGCTCTAGCATTGCCTATGACAATACCCAGTGAGTGGGTCAGCCGTTTAATCGGCTGAGCTTATTTTCTACTAGGCTAATTCGCCCTTTTCAACGATCTCTCAAGAGATGTTGTATCTCTCACCATTTGTCTAGATTTGTGAGACCTAGGTTCCTTTCATGCGTGTGAACTTCATTTCATCACAGTAAAGTGACAATGCAAGCTCTGTGCTAGGGACCAATAGAAGTTCTACCATGAACTTCAGATCCAAATAGTTTCCTTCGACAGCCTCCAAAACTCCAAGGCATTTCATATTCATTCTCAATAGTAGAGTATTTTACTTGGAACCTTTCCAAGTCACTAGTCCATAATTGATGGTGAATATTAACCCAAAGTGGAATTTTAATCTCCTTTGCCAAACTCAAGGTCCGAGTAAGTATAAAACTTCCACTATCAGTTCTCCATGGGCATAGATGAAGAATATATCCTAAGTTCTTCTCAAGTACATTATGATATATTTTTGTCTATCCATTGCTCTTCCTTTCTAGGTAAGAGCCCTTTCTTAGATCTTCTTGCTAAATTGCTTTAAGATTTATTCTAAGCAAAGGGCTTGGGAAGGCTAATTATCCTATTCGCCCTATTTTCATAGATGCAAATTATAAGGATAAAGATGGCTTTTCGTAAGTCTTTCATGGAGAACATGCTCAATGTTTATGTCTTGACATAGTCAATGAGCCCACATCATTTCTCATAAAATGATATCTCGCTCCCACTGACCTTATTGCACACAGATGGTCTCTCTTCGTTTAGATGATATCATAATTCCAAATTATGTCATCAAAGTGAAAATTCTAACTACGAGAGGTCCACTTAAATCCATAAATGGATTCATACAACATGTAGACCTTATGATAATCGACCACAAATGTGAAACCCTTGGGCTGTTCGAAATGGATGTCCTTCTAGAGGAATCTATTTATGAACGGGTCTTCACATCCACATGCTAGATTTTCATAATATTGGTGTGTTGTTATCAAAAGTAAGATTCTAACGGATTTGATTTTAGTTGTGGCAAAGGGGCTTCCTCATACTCAATGCCCTTCTTTTGACTACACCCTTTCGCCATCAGCTTGGCTTTGCCATTCAAATAAATCTTTCTCTTGTAAATGTACTCGCCTTTGATGAGTTTAAAACTTTTAGGGCGATCGACTAGAGTCTAGGATTGATTCAAAGCAATCTAATCCATCATCACTTTCATAACCTTGATACCTTCTCATAGAGTCCATATCCACCATCGATTTGTCATGGTAGAGGGATTATATCCTTGGTTCTCCTCTGCTACATCATTCATCCTATGCTTTCTTTATAGCAGACAACCACTTCTCTCAGGCGGCTGAGAGACTCTTCTATATAAATCGTTGGTGGTTGTGTTTTTAATGAGCTTAGTTTGGTTCCTTGAATAGTAGTGTCCTAAGATGTTTTGTTTTATTCTTTTAGAATAATCTTTCCACCTTCTCCAATTTCTCGAACGACCTTATCTTCGAGCAAACAGACCTCTAAGGCCATAATGATCCCCTGATCATTATGTAGGTAGAAAGAGTTCTCCCACTAAATCTTTGGGATAACTAACGAAACATCCTTTTAGGGACGAAGCCTCTAGATTCTTTACCTTTATCTTTTCTACGTAGGTTGGGAATTCCCATACCATCAAGTGTTTAAGATCAGGCTTCCACTGGCGCCACATCTGATATGGTGCCTTAGGAATGAATTTGGAGGAACATTTATTCAAGATGAACCTATGATTAACGCGTGACTCATTATGAATTGGGAAATTCTATGTAGCTTAGCATAGAATGAGTCATGTCTAACGATGTCTTGTTCTTGCATACTACTACCCTATTCATTTGTAGAGTCGTTGGAAGTATAAACTGTGAAGCTATGTTACGTTCTTTTAGGAACGGGTCAAATTAGGAAATTATACACTTGACATTACAATCCAATTGTAGTGTCTTAGTAAGATACCAGATATTCAACCATAGACGTCAGTACGCACAAACTTTAGAACTTGAGCGGCCCTTTAATATGTTCCATGTGAAAGCAGATTTGGTCATCTTGCCTACGAGATAAGATTTTTAAGTTTGGATAGGGATCCAATCCCAATGGGCTTGTACTCCCACGTTTCTCCTAACTAGTGAATTTTATGCTCGTAAGGCATGACCTAATCTTAGGTGCCAAATAATTCTTCCAGTTTATTTCTAGCATACTACGTTCTCTAGTTTAGTAAGGATGTATTGTTCCCACACTTATTTCCAAAATAAATGTCATGAAAACTATTACCAAACTTAAAGAAGTACCATTTCTTGACCAAGTCAGAAAAAGATAACTTTCTTAATGCCATTTGATAAAATTAATCAATTATCCAAACATGTTCAGAATTATACAAGAACAGAGGTGGACTATATTTGGATACACCGGACACCATGTCTGGTTCCAATATTGATCACCTCTTGTTTCTCCAGCTTTTGTACTTCTTTCTAATTCTTCAATCATGAGCACTAGCTTTAGAATGTAGAATACAAAAAGTTGAGAAAATCGGTCATAGAACAGTTGTTTCCAAAACACATGGTTCTATGTCCAGTGCGCCTCATATTTAACCCCTACTCATAGTCTCATTCTTAGACTTGAGTAATGCTTGCTTCAAGCATACAAGTCAACGACTCTGAACTGAGGACCTTCCTCAAGTTTCTAAGTCTGTTGAATTGGTTAGGCCAGTTCAGACAAAATTTTCGAGCATAATTTTAAACGGGTTAATTTTTAAGAGAGAGATATAATATACGCAGAAAATAAACAAGATTAATTAGGATGTTTATATTGTACACAAGTAAAACTAGGACTTTAATTTCACTTGGCTCCCACTACATTTTTCAAAACATTGCACTCCCACTGCAATTTTTTAAAACATTGCACTCCCACTGCAATTTTTTGAAAATCTCGTTGGATAGATTTCGTAGTGAGTATTGAGTTCTTCAAACAATTCAGTGGGTTGCAACCTAACCGATTTCTGGCCCACTGATTATTCAAAGTGGTGTCGTACACCAATTTAGCCAATAAATGATTCAATACCTTTCCCCATAGTTCACCAAACCGCAACCAAACAGGTTTTTAAGCTCGTGAACTACCCGAGTTCGTTCCCACTAACTCCTATAATCTAACATTTGAATTTCACCATGGAACCGAATAGATTTTTTGGGTGAAATGTGCTTTGGTTAAGGCATTCCATGCACTTAATAAAATTTTAATTTTTTTCTAAATGCATAACCCCCATAACTGGGAAGCATTACACGTTTATAGTAATTCTAATTTTAGAAAGCTTAGTGGAGGGAGATGATGTCTCACATCCTTTACTAACTCGATATTATGTTAATTGAGAGAATTTTAAATATTTCAACAAAGTCTCACAAAGCATATTAACTCATATCATGCTAACATGCATATAAAGCATAGAAAAACTTAGCAATTCTACTATTACACATTTTATGGACTATTTAGATCGGCCCAAGCCAATGGGCTAATCACCCCATATATTTTAAGTATGCATAATAAAACATAAATCCAAGTCCATGAAATGTGCATCTCATCACATATAACAAACATTTAACCATAAAAGAACACATGCGATAAGAGCATAAAAATAAATTTAATTTAAAATAAAGTCCAGTAGAAGAAAGACAGACATCTTAGAGGCTTACGTAGGTTTTACCTTCGGTGTAGAGGGTATTATGAGATGTGACTCTAATGGATCTCTATTACCTCGCGAAATTTCTTCTTTGATGCCCTCTTCAATCACATCCACCGAACAACATTTTTCATCAGATGTTGGAGATTGCATCACCTTATTTAAGTCGAACTCTACTTTCTCATCTCCAATGTTCAACGCTAGCTTGCCAGCACGCACGTCGATGATGGTTCCCGCAGTTGCGAGAAATGGTCTTCTAAGGATGATTGGTGTTTTCGAATCTTCATCCATATCAAGCACCATGAAGTCACATGGGATGTAGAACTTGTCCACTTTCACAAACACGTCTTCTAATATTTCCATGGGGCGCTTTATGCTCCTATCCGCCAATTGAAGTGACATCTTTGTGTTTTTAAGCTTTTGAAAGCCTAATTTCCTGCAAATTGAATTGGGCATTAGACTAACGCTAGCTCCTAAATCACAAAGTGCTTTACCAAAGTGAAATTTTTCAATAGGGCAAGGAAGTGAAAAACTCCCTGGATCCTTTAACTTCGGAGGAATGCTTCGTTGGATTATAGCACTGCATTCTTCATTCAAAGAGATTGTTTCCACGTTTTCCAATTTCTTTCTATTGCTTAACAGCTCTTTGAAAAACTTCATATGGACAGGCAATTGAGTTCGAGCATCTGCGAATGGAATGTTTATGTGCAACTGTCTAAATACTTGGAGAAATTTCTATTGTTGTCCAACCTCTTGTGTTGCAACCTCTGGGGAAATGGAATTGGAGGAACATACGGCTTCGGGATAACCTTTTCCGGTTCAACCTTGTGTGAAGGTTCAAAGACTGAATTATCTTTCGTCCCAAGTTCATCTCTATGTACAGCATGTGGCTCAAATTCTTCAATTGTCTTTTCGTTTATCAGAGTCACTGCATTACACTGTCCTCTCGGATTCTCCTCTGTTTGGCTAGGCAGTGTACCCTTTGACCTTGAATTCATAGAACTTGCCAATTGTCCAACTTGTAATTCCAGATTCTTTGTTGCTCCCACTACCAGATCAATTTTTGCTTCAAGATTCTCGAACCATTTTGCTGTTCCATTAGCGAGCTTTTCAATGGCTAATTCCCAAGCTTCTGGTTCTTGCGGTGGTGGTCCTTGCTGTTGGAAACCTGGAGGAAATTGCTATCTAGGAGGACTTACTTGAGCTCCTTGGTTCCCTTGACCTCCCCAAGAAAAGTTAGGGTGATTTCTCCAACCCAAATTGTAGGTGTTCGAAAATGGATTTCCTTGATGCTTATTTTGATTGGATAAATAATTAGCTTGCTCGATGAGTGGGCAATCAGTAGCTATATGAGGTGCCCCACAAATATCACACGCTAAAGTAGGCTGAGATACTGCACTAACATTTCCCTTGAGTCCCTGGATGTGCTTAACAAGTGCTTCAATGTTAGCATTGAGCAATGTAATGTCATCTACATTGTGCATGCCCAGTGTTTTCTTTACCGCCCGACTATCACTCGCCCACTGATAACTGTTGGATGCCATCTCATCCATAAGAGCTAATGCATCATCCAGATTCTTTGCCATAAAACTCCCTCCTGCAGCTGCATCGATATTCATCCGGATACTATGTGACAAACCATTGTAGAAAGTCTGCACAAACATCCAACTAGGAATACCGTGATGTGGGCACTTTCTGAGTAGTTCTTTATACCTTTCCCATGCTTGATAGAGGGTTTCACTATCAGTTTGCATGAATCCTCTGATTGCATTCCTTAACTGAGCAGTCTTAGCTGGGGGAAAGTACTTGGTGAGAAACGCAGTCGACAAATCAGCCCAAGTGGTGAACTTATTTGCCGACTGGTTTTTCAGCCACTCCTTAGCTCTTTTAGACAGAGAGAATGGGAATAGTCACAGTCTTATGGCATCTTCAGTAACGCCATTCATCTTGAAAGTACTGCAGATTTCCAAAAAATTCCCCAGATGGGAATGAGGATCCTCCCTCTCAATATCTCCCTCCAAGGCAGAGTGCTGTAGCATCTGAATGATAGCCGGCTTCAACTCAAAGGTATTGGCCTGAACATTTGGTACCGTTATGCTGGAGGTTAAATTTTGATATGTTGGCGTAGCATAATCCCTAAGAGTTCTCTGCTCCTCAGCCATTCTGAAACAATAATCTCAAGTATCAAAATTCAAACATATAAAAATCCAAAAATAAATAATAAAAAAAAAGAAATAAAAAAAAAAGTCTAAACTAATAAGAATCAACTTGTTATTGATATTGACTAATTGTTGTCTTCCCCGGCAACGGTGCCAGTTTGTTAACCGTCCGTAACAACACGGAATCGAACAAATAATATAGTGAAAGTAAGATCGTCTCCACAGGGAAGATTATCAAGTACCAAACGAAGTTTATCCTATTATTTAGACAATCGATTATCAAAGATGTGATTTTTAAACTAATTAAAAGCAAAAACTTAATAAAAGCAGAATTAATTATAAATAATTAAAACAGAAATAATTAACACGAATAATCAATTAACGAAAAGCCTAGGGATTAAGATTTCATCAAGGTATTTCTATGGATTATTGACTTTCAATGGATTATCATTCTTGCTTAAATTAAAGACCCAATTTCCTTAAATACATGAATACTCTCCCAAGATCTTCATGAGTACCCACCTAAATTGATTAACGCCACTCCCATGATTAGAAACTAATTTAGATGAATCCATTAAGTTCTATGAATATTGTTTAAGTAGTCTCATGCAAAATTACCAATATCCCTATTAAGCAATTTACACATGTCTATTAAATTTGAACTGATAAACTAATTCATCTCCCGGTACTTCTTAATTCATCTTAAATCATGCAATTGGTGATCAAGCAATTACAAGCATTAAACACTCATTAATAGATAAACAAAACAAGAATCAAATCCATAAATTATCAATAATCCAAATTAATACGCTAGACTACATCTTAAACCCTAGAAAATAATTTAACTATGCATAATTAAAGAAAAACAAGAAATAAATTGCATAAACATAAAAATACTCATGTTCAACAATGGAGGAATAGAAAAATCCAACTTGAGAAGATGAAAAGCTTCCAACTCCAAGAAATCTTCTTCAAGCCTTCTTTTCTTTCTCTCGAAGTCTTCTAACTCAAGAATGTAACTCTCTAACCGATACTATAGCCTAAAAAATGTTTTTTCCTCTTTCCTTAACTTAAAAAGAGTCTTATATACATAAAATAGGCCCACGAAAATAATAAAAACCCGTAGCTGCACAATTGTGCAGAATTTTATCTCTTAATATTTCTTCAACGAAACTTTCTCGTTTGGCCTCTCTATTGCATTTCTTCACTTCCTTTTGGTTAGCCTTCATTATTCTCGTATGAAATAATCCTTCAACTCATCAAAACCATCGCTTTTATGCCTACAAAAGCATTGAAACGACTTAGAAATCAAAATTTGTAAATTAGGCTAAAAATAAAGGAAAAGACTAACTACAAGGCATAAAATAAAGATAAATGTGAGGTAAAACATGATAAAAAATATGCAAAATATGAAGCCTAACATCTGATATGTTGTTTGCCGAGTCCTCACGTTCCACTTGAACTTCGCCTCTACGAACGATCTCTTGATTAGATGGTATCGCCTTTCTATGTGCTTGGACCTCTGATGAGACCTTGGCTCTTTTGACTGTGCAATAGCCCAATTGTTATCACAGTACAATCATACGGGATGAACAATAGATGGAATAATACCCAACTCTTGGATGAAGTTCCTCATCCAAACAACTTCTTTTGCAGCTGCCTAGGCTGCAATGTACTCTCTTAGAAATCTTTTTCTTTTCCTCTGATGTTTGAGGGGACATAAACTTGGAAAGAGAAATACCATGTCTCATAGGTACCAGTCCTCTCTTGGATTGATCCATTTTGATTCTCTTCAAAACTCTATCTATGTACGAGAAGAGTCCCAGCATTCTACGCGATCTATCTCGATGAATCTTCATCCCGAGAACGTAGGATGCCTCTCCCAAATCCTTCATGGAGAATTGTGTGGATAACCTCATTTTAGAATGTCATCAACATAAAGCACCAAAAACGTTATCGCGCTCCCACTAGCCTTTTTGTACACACAAGATTCATCAGCATTTTGAACAAAACCATATATTTGTACAGTATCATCAAAACACTTGTTCCAACTTTGGGAAGCCTGTTTGAGTCCATAAATGGATCTCTGAAGTTTGCACACCTTGTGCTCACTTCCTATGGATGCGAAGCCCTCAGACTGCTCCATGTAAAGCTCTTTCTCGATTTCACCATTGAGGAAAGCAGTCTTCACATCCATCTGCCATATCTCATAGTCTAAATATGTTGCTATGGCTAGAAGTATCCGGATGGATTTGACCATCGCCACTGGTGACTAGGTTTCATCATAGTTAATTCCTTGCCTCTGAGTGTAACCTTTCGCCACGAGACGTACCTTATAGGTGACCACATCTCCATCAGCTCCAAGCCTTCACTTATAGATCCACTTGCAGCCTATGAGTTTAGGCTCGTTTGATGAATCCACTAAGGTCCAAACCTTGTTGGAGTGCTTAGAGTCCATCTTGGATTGCATGACTTCTAACCATTTTCCCGAATCAACGTCCAACGTCGCTTCCCCATATGTCCTTGGATCAGGGGAATTACCATCCTCGTTGCTGTCAAGCAAGAAACCATACCTCTCAGGTTGTTTCGGGGTCTTTCTGGATCTTCGAGGATGTTGTGTACTTGCTACTACTTCTGGTTGTGCATTTGTGGTATCAGGTGAACCCTTTTGTGGTTCTTGAGTTTCTTCAAGTTCTCCAACCTCACCATTTCTATCCAATAGAAATTCCTCAAATTGGGTTTCAAAATATACTGAAATACTGTGTTTTTGTGCACTTTACGTCGATTGCAGTGATTTTCCACCTATACTCAATAAACACAGATTATACGCATATGTGGCATAAATCAAGCGATAAATGAATCTAAAACATAAATGTAAGGGCTTAAAAACACGTAAAAAAAACTCTTATCACCCAACACTTGGTATTTAAATGAACATGGGTTCATTTGGGTATGACTCAATGATACCCAATTCATTTAAATTGAGTAAAGACCTAATACCCAATTTTAATTAATTTGGTCAATCTTCTTCCTTATCAAATTAAACCCATTTTGTAAATTAAATTAGACTTGATTATTATTATATGGGATTTAATATAAATTAAATTATATTTGATTTACATAAATTAAATTAAGATTTAAATTATTAAATGAAATTAAATGGGTTTTAGTTTTGTTTATAATTTGAATCTATTTAATTTACCCATCAAAATTAAATAAGATTTAATTTTGTAATGAATTAAGTGGGACTTAGTCAATGATATGTAAGCCCATATAAATTAGGTAGGACTTAATTTTACATTGATTGAAATTAATTTAATCTTTCTTTGAAATTGAGTAGGACTTGATTTCACTAAGACTAAAGTTGGTTTAAATCATTCCCATTGAAATTAAATGTGACTTGATATCACACTGATTGAAATCAATTTAATCTTTTCATAGAAATTGAGAGCGACTTAATTTCACTAAGATCAAAATTGATTTAATCATTTTCATGGAAATTACGTGAGACTCATTTTCACAATGATTGAAATCAGTTTAATCTTTTTTATGGAAATTAAGTAGGACTTAATTTCACTTAGGTTAAAGTTGATTTAATCCTCCCATTGAAATTATGTAAGAATTAATTTCAGATAGGTATAATATCTCTTTGATTAAATTAGTCTTATTCTTTTAATGGAAATTGAATTGGATTTAATTCCACGAAGAATAAATTGGATTTAATCATCATATCAAAATTAAATTGAATTTAGTTTTGTTATTAACAAAATTAGATTTAATTGATTATGATATAGATTTTTCGATGACATAAAATTAAATGGGATTTAATTTCACTTCGATTAAATAGGATTTAATCTTGGTGACAAAATTAAATGGGATTTAATTTTGCAACAATCAAATTGGATTTGATTAATAAATAAATTAAATTTATTTTTATCATGTTCACATATGTGCTTTTATTTCTTATATGTGATAAGATACACCTTTCACGAACTTAGGTTTTATGTTTAATAATGCATGTTTAAAAATATAAATGTTGATTAGCCCATTGGCTTGGGCTTTCTAGTTAGTCCATGAAAATGTGTAACAGTAGGATTGCTAGCTTTTTCTACGTTTTATATGCATGTTAGCATGATAGGAGTTAATATGCTTTGTGAGACCTTAATTAAATATTTAAAATTTTCCCAAATTAAACGAAACCTAGTTAATAAAAGATGTGGGACATCCTCTCCCTCCACTAAGCTTAATGAAATTAAAATTACAACAGATGTGTAATGCTTCTCAGTTATGGGGGTTATGCATTTGGAAATAATTTGAAATTTTACTAAGTGCATGGGATGCCTTAGTCGAAGCATATTTCACCCCAAAAATCGGTTAGGTTGCAAGGTGAAATTCAAATGTTAGATTAAAGGAGTTAGTGGGATGAACTCAGGTAATCCATGAGCTTAGAAATCGGTTAGGTTGCGGCTTTGTGGATTATGGGGAAATGTATTGAATCATTTATTGGATAAATTGGTGTATGACATCACTTTGACTAATCAGTGGGCTAGAAATCGGTTAGGTTGCAACCCACTGAATTATTTGAAGAACTCAACACTCATTACGAAATCTATCCAACGAGATTTTTGAAAATTGCAGTGGGAGTGCGATATTTCAAAAAATGTAGTGGAAGCCAAGTAAAATTAAAGTCCTAGTTTTACTTGTGTACAATATAAATATCGTAATTGAATCTTGTTTTTTTTCTTCGTTTATTTATATCTTGCTTAGAAATTAACCCGTTTAATATTATGCTTGAGAATTTTGTCTGTACTGTCCTAACCAAATCAACAGACTTAGAAACTTGAGGAAGATCCTTAGTTCATAGTCATTGATTTGTATGCTTGAAGCAAACATTACTTAAGTCTAAGAATGAGACGATGAGTAAGGCTCAAATATGAGATGCACTGGACATAGAATCATGTGTTTTTGAAACAAATGTTCTATGACCGATTTTCTCAACTTTTTATATTCTACATTCTAGAGCTAGTGCTCATGATTGAAGAATTAGAAAGAAGTACAAATACTGGAAAAATAAGAAGTGAACAATATTGGAGCCAGACAATTAAAGGGCCACTCAAGTTCTAACGTTTGTGCGTACTTGTGTCTATAGTTGAATATATGGTATCATATTAAGACACTACAATTGGATTGTAATGTCAAGGACATGATTTCCTAATTTGACCCATTCCTAAAAGAACGTAACATAGTTTCACAGTTGACACTTTCAGCGACTCTACAAATGAATAGGGTAGTAGTATGCAAGAACGAGACATCGTTGGACATGACTCATTCTATGTTAAGCTACATAGAATTACCTAATTCATAATGTGTCTTGCGCTACTCATAGGTTCATCTTGAGTAGATGTCCCTCCAAATTCATTCCCAAGGCACCATATCAGATGTGGCGCCAGTGGAAGCCTGATCTTAAACACGTGACGGTATGGCATTCCCAATCTACGTAGAAAAGATAAAGGTAAAGAATCTGAAGGCTCGGTTCTTAAAAAGAAGTGCTGTTAGTTATCCCAAAAATTCAGTGGGAGAACTCTTTCTACCTACATGATGATCAAGGGATCATTATGGCATTAGAGGACTGTTGTCTCGAAGATAAGATCATTCGAGAAATTGGAGAAGGTGGAAAGATTATTCTAAAAGAATAAAATAAAACATCTTAGGACACTACTACTCAAGGAACCAAACTAAGCTTATTAAAACACAACCACCAACGATTGATATGTTAGAGTATCTCAGCCGCCTGAGAGAAGTGGTTATCTGCTACAAGGAAAGCATAAGATGTATGATGTAGCAGAAGAGAACCAAGGATACAACCCCTCTACCATGACAAATCGATGGTAGATTTGGACTCTACAAGAAGGTGTCAAGGTTATGAAAGTGAATATGGATTAGATTTCTTTGAATCAATCCTAGACTCTAGTAGATCATCCCAAGAGTTTTGTACTCGTCAGAGGTGAATACATCTACAAAATAAAGATTGATTCGAATGGCAAGGCCTAACTGATGGAGAAAAGGTGTAGTCAAAAGAAGGGCATTGACTGTGAGGAAGCCTCTTTGCCACAACTACAATCAAATCCATTAGAATCTTACTTTCGATAGCAACACACCAATATTATGAAAATCTGACACGTGGATGTAAAGACTCGTTCATAAATGGATACCTCTAGAAGGACACCCATTTCGAACAACCCAGGGGTTTCACATTTGAGGTTGATTCTCATAAGGTCTACATGCTGTATGAATCCATTTATGGGGCCCTCCCAAGTCCTTCGCTTAGAATAAAATCCTAAAGCAATTTAGGATAGAAGATCTGAGGAAGGGCTCTTGCCTAGTGAGGAAGAGCAATGAGTAGACATAAAATATATCATGAAGTACTTGAGAAGAACTTAGGATATATTCTTCGCCTATGCCCATGGAGAACTGATAGTGACCTTGAGTCTGACAAAGAAGATTAAAATTCCACTTTGGGTTAGTATACACCCTCAATTGTGGAGTAGTAACTTGGAAAGGTTCCAAGTAAAATACTCCACTACTGAGAATGAATATGAAATTGCCCTGGAGCCTTGGGGGCTGTCGAAGGAAACTGTTTGGATATAAAGTTCGTGGTAGAACTTCTATTAGTCCTTAGCGCAGAGCTTGCATTGTCACTTTACTGTGATGAAATGAAGTTCACGTCTATGAAAGGAACCTAAGACTCACAAATTCAAAGAAATGATGAGAGATGCAACATCTCTTGAGAGATTGTTGAAAAGGGCGATGTAGTCTTGTAGAAAATAAGCTCAGTTGATTAAATGGCTAACCCACTCACTGGGCCATTATCACAGGCGATGCTAGAGCGACATCTTTTTACAAGATGGGTATTTAATACCATAGCGATTGACATTGAGTGCAAGTGGGAGATTGTTGAGAATGTGCCCTCGATGCCAATGAGGAGTTAGAATATAAGGCATGAGTTTATATTGTGCAACCTCTAATTAATATAAAGGCAATAGTATGTTATTCGTATAACTCTTGATGACATCTGTAAGTCTTAAATGAACAACTAGTCTTTGTGTGTTAAGGAAAACCTTCGCACTCCTTATAGTAGTTAAGGAGATGGGCGCTGGAAGGGTTTGATACTTGATCACTTAAATGGTTCGAAAGTCGGAGAGTCTCAATTGGGCATTGAGATTCATATGTACTTGTATGACACATGCTCTGACAAAGGAGTGTCGGTCGAACACTATTGGATAGTTGAAGTTTGTGTCATGGATACATTGATGGGATTAGTGTATTCGAACATGGATCGTAGTAATCCGATCAAATGGGTTTTCACTCAGTGACTGTTAATGATTGGATTACTGATTATGAAGGTATAGATGAGCCTTAGACTTGAGGAGTTATGATCACAGTGTGCTTGTGCTGTTGGATTCTGTCACTAGAGTAGTTAGGTCCAATTTACCCTTTGGTGGGGCCGACCTCGAAATGCTTTCTAATGGGCAAGTAGCATGTGAGGTTATTTCCAAGAAGAAATTCAATGTCTCGAAAGTAAACGAGAAGTATCCTATGTGATCATAGGTAAATGAGATTGAAAGTTTCTGGCCAGAGCTGATGAACTAACTCTTGTTTAGTAATCTCATATTACTATAATTCTTAGCATAGCATCGAGTCCTATGAGTTAGATATATTCCATGACTCTCACTCGATCGGGATACATCAATGAAGGGCTTATACTCATATATTATTCATAATCTGGAGGTTCGTAATGACATAGTCATTTCGTACTCGGTTGGGCTACGATGTGGAGCCACGGTGCTGGCTAGGTGTCACCCACATCCTTTGGTATCCTCCCATTGCCAATCGAGACGAACTTAGAGAGTCGAGCTATAAAGGAATAGACGGGGAAATCAAGTCTTGTATTTGGAGGGTGTTTTGATAATTTGTCATTTGAAAGGACGAATTAATTAATTGGACACATTAATTTAATTGGTTGTTTAATTAGATTAAATAATAGTAAATTAAATTAATTAGTTTGAATATTTAATTGACTAGGTTAATTAAACATTTAAAGTAGAATAATAATTAATTAATTAATTATTTAATTAATGTTGATTTAATCAATATATATTTAATAGGATTAAATATAATTGATTAAAGTAATTGGACTAAGTTGACTGGGTCAACATAGCCCAATTAATTGTCCAATAGCCCTATGGGGTGTGTACTGCTGGGCTTTAAGTTGGAGGATATATTTAATTCTCCAACAAGTCAGAGAACACAAGAAAAACATTACGTGCAATTCCTCCACCAGAAATACATTGCAGAGAAAAACTCTCTTCCACTCTCTCTCATTCTAGCCGCCACTTTTGAGAAAGAGATGGAGCTTTCCGGAGTCGATTCCGCCGCGTGATGATCTAAGATTGAACCGTTGGAGAAGATTTAAGATTCACGAGGATTAAAGATTGAATACGCGAAAAGGTAAGTTTTTCGTATTTATCTTTTTCTTGTCATAAATCGACGAAAGCCACGAATTGATCTTGGCCTGGGAATCCGGATCTGTTTTTATAATTCACTGCGCATACAGACAGGATTCCCAACAACAGTCTCCATATATGTAGAAATAGCGCTATCCCCCGGTATTCGTGAATTAGCAATGCAATTTTCAAAACTAGCTTCCTCAAATTGAAACATATCTTCTTCAATATGATATTATTTCTTCGGTGTGGCAAATAACTATAAAGAGTAGCTGCAGTTGGTAAGGATTTCATCATTACAAAGCTCCTTGAATGCATGATAGAGTGATGCGGCAGAGTGAATTTTGGTATGTATGTACTCGTGATGAAGCTGGTAATCAAAGATCTCTTTTTTGATTAATCCACCTTGGTTATTGAGACACAGTGCTGGAGCAATGAGAAATAATGTTCACTCGAAGGAGCATTTGTTGATGGCAAGGAGATTTAAATTAGGTGCATATACTTCCGATTTCTTCATACCCCGACATCACTTTAGGTATAAAAATTCAAGTGATGGGCACATTGCTATAAACTCGCTCAGACTCAACTCAGGAAATTTGATCCATGTAAGGAAAAGGTTTTTTAATGTGTAAAAATGGCTAAAACAATATTGCGGAGGTCAAAAATCACATGCGCGCAAAGCTAGGTCCTCTAAATTGTGTAGACGTTGATTGAGGTTAACCGGTACATTAAGGATTGATTATGGTTTATATCAAATTTTCTTCATTCCATGATCGATCATAAAAAACAACGGAAGTGACCTTACCTCTGGGTGACCAGCGAGGAAATTGGCTCATTTCTAGACTATGTTTATTAAATTGGCTGAGGGTTTTATTATATTCATTCAGAATGTCCTCACATATGGTGCCTTATAAATATTCATCCACTGATTAGCAAATCAAACGAACTTCTTTTGTTGCAATTTGATGTTGTCGTTCAGCGCCCATTCATTGACGAACCAACGCTAATCTAGGATGATATTTCCACTTTCTTTCCAGAGGTAGTTCCATCTTTTGGACAGAGCAGAGGTTCTCACAGAATAGAAGAAAGAAGATAATGAGTAAGATGAGTGTATCTGGTAGAATTGAAAAGAATTATTGTTTCTTCAAATACATTTTGAGCGTGGGATTGAAATGCTATTATGTGATAAGTTGGTGCAATGAAGGTGTAGTAATGGAGGACTTAGAAGGATAAAACAGGTATTTTATAGGTAAAGGATGAGGGTGTGATGTTTGGATTGAGCGTTGTCATACTTGTGAATCATTTTGTCGCTTGAAATAAATGTGGGGTGGGTATAGCGCTAGGATAAGTTTCAGGAAAAGAAGTAAAACTTGAGAAATCTCTTCTGGACGTATTTGATAAAAATAATGAATTATATTTTGGGCACATTGCACCGCGTAGTGGGCTTTCCCTAGTGTGTATATATATATGATAGAGTAGATGCCTGGTGCGCCAATTTATTTGGGTGCCAACCTTGTAATAGATAGACTCTATAGACAATCTTTTCCTTATAAATTAAGTCAATTCTTAATGGCAATCTTTATTCTTGTATTTATATCTTGCATATATGATAAGAGGCATTTTTACGTGTTTTTAAGCCTATGGGACTTATGCTATGGATTCATTTATTGACAAAATCATGCCACATTTGCGTTTTAGCGGGGTGTTAAGTGATTACAGGTGATAAATTTGAGCATACGAAGAAACGAGGCGAAAAATGACATATAAAACAAGTTCAGGCCAATTTGCTTCTGTCGTCCACGCCCAGGCGCCAGTATTACCACGCCCAGGCGCCAGTATTACCACGCCCAGGCGCCGGACAAGATGCAAATAACGTCAACATTCTGCTGTCCACGCCGAGGCGCCGTAATATCCACGCCTGGGCGCCGTATTTGCACCACTTTCCACGTTGGAGCGCTATTTCCGTATGTTTAGAGACCGAATTGGATGAAGTTCCCTTCTACAATGTTGTAGAACTATGTGTTAGCTTCAAATGAGGACTTGAATCATCCAAATCGGCATTTCGTGGAGAAAGTTATGAATGAAATACGATTGCTGTGCAGGACACATTGCATTTAATTTCAGCATTCTGTCAGCGGCGCCCAAGCGCCGTAATGCCCACGCCTAGGCGTGACCACACCCGAGTTTTGATTCCTTTCAGCCAAAAGATCATCATTTGATGGGGGAATGAAACATTTAAAGCCAAGAGGTCATCACATGTATGGAGGGGATGTCATAAGTATGTTTCTTAGTAGATTTACTTTATGGAATTTTATACTACTCACTTTAGAGTAGTGGAGGACACACTAGGGGAGACACACACTAGGGAGCCCAGAATTTCTGGTCTTCTTAAGGCATTTTCTTCACTTGGGACCGATCATACATCTTGGAGGAGGAGGCAGCTGGCCATTACTCTTCACCCATCATCATTCATCACCATTCTTCATCACTTTTGGAGGGGAACAAAGAGAGAGGAGTTAAGGATTGAAGTTCAAAAGCAAGGATCCATCATCAATCAATTGAGGGAGTTTTAATTACTTGCATTTACATGTTTATTTCCATGAGTATGTATATGTTTGTATTAGATTTTCTTAAGGCCTTGATGAGAGGCTAATATTATAGAACTAAGGTCATGTGAAAGCCAATTTATGAATCAATATATGTGAAGTGAATTTTCGTATTAATTCTCCTATTGCTTTGTGTGTTGATTTTGAGCTTTTATTACAATCATGTGCTTGATCACCATATGCTTGCTATCTTGCCTAGTCTAGTCATTCGAGAGAAGATAGATTAGGGTTCAATGGAATCAACTCATCATCCGAAACTAATGTGGAATTGCCCCTAGACATAGGTAAAGATTTCCGGGTGCTGTTAGCCGGATTTATCAGGGGAAATTCTAGAACGTTAATGCGTGGTTATTGATTAGATTCTCGGATAGACATATTTAGAGAACCATCAATTAATCATAGGATTATTATGTGCCGAGACATCGGGTAATAATTATCTAAGGAATTTCCACCAAAGCAATAGGAGTCTAATAATTCGAAGAGTAGCTCATCTATATTGACGAGTAGATTCGGTTGTAGCATGTGCCTTAGTCATTTTATCATACGTGAGATTTAATCTATAGTTCGTTTCTCTTTGGTTCTTCACTTGCTTACTCGTTTTATTGCAATTTACTTTTGTCCATTTTCATTAATCATAAACTAAAATTCAAGTCTCCGTGGTTTGACAACCTGGACTTATTTTGTCCACTTTTATTACTACACACGACTAGTGCACTTGCTATTAAAAGCACGTTAGGTATTAGCGTGTCAATATATTAGAATAAAGTCCCTAAGGATCACACATGGCTCGCACATCAAAAATGTCGATGATGGAATACATCTCTAATGCTGTGATCCTTAAACTGTGTTCCAAGTCATAAAATGGTTTGTCAAGATGAAGAATACTGACGAACCTGGAAGACTTTATTGTACGATAAACACTTTAGGAGAGTGCACTTCATTCCATAGGTACTGGCACAGTGAAGTCGGTGTATATATGAGGGTCCTATTCGGAATAGGTAAACCGAACCACCCCAAGGAAGATCCTTAAAAGGAATCCTGGTCTAATCTGGAACTTCCTACAGTCACATAGTATAAGAGTAATCCTCATGGGCCTGAGATTCCATAGGTTATCTTGTATGTGATCCATTACACTTTGAATTGCTTCATTATCTAATTAAGATCTCTACATGGGTATGTGGGTGTGATTTGATCATATATGGAAATACATGAGAATCACGATCGTCAAAGTGTCAGGGCATTTCCTATGTTTACAGAAGTGAGTTGACTTAAATCTTTGGCCGAAGTAAGACTTCTAAAGAGGTGCAGGGTTTCCTCGTTTAGATGGTCAAAGTCAACTCTACTGTAAATGGGAAACATAGATACTGAGTTATTAGGTTTTAGACTAAACCTATACCCTAGAGTCAATCAGGAGATCATGATGGAAGGATCTTACTTAACGAGAATCATGACTGTGAAAGGTGTGTCTTTACTTATCGATTATGTCTCGGTCTTCGTGGCCCGTTCCTAGACAGTAACCAAGATTTGTAGGTGTCTTGAATTAATATGGTGGTTAATTCAAGACTTGATTAGATCAAGTCGTATTTAATCTAGTATTTCTATTTTTGGAAAGTACGCTAGCACTTTGGGAAAGTGTACCTACTACTAGTACATAAACGAGTCTAAGAGGTCACACAATAACTCTATAGAGTTTCCGCTTTAAGTGTGAATTAATCAATTTGAGGAAATTGAGGAAATTAGGAAAGTATAGTACTTTCCTAATTGGGAATATAAATTAATTAGTTGAGATTATTTAATTAACCTTGAAATTAATTATTGGACTTAGTATAGTCCAAGTAATTTATTTAATTGTGTTGGACTCCAGTTAAATAAATAATATGAATATTTGGTGGAAATAAATAAAGTAGGACTTTATTTATTGGAATTAATTAAAAGGATTGCATTCTTTGTAGTTAATTAATTGGAGTCAAGAATTAAATCAAGAGATTAAAACTTGGACTCTAAGATTAGAGAGAGAGGCGTGTGATGGGCGTGTATGAGGAAGGGAATGTTAGGTTTATGTCCTGAAATGCCATTAGAGGATCAGAGAGAAAATAAGGACATTATAAGATTGTAATTGTTATTTTATATTTCAATAAAGGCATTTTAGTTGATTACATTATTATTGGCATTTATGTATATCGTAATCATCTATAAGTCTATGAATACAAGAGTTTACTTTCTTAGGCACTAGACGAGTTTAATACCTGTATACTAAATTGGTCTGCAAGTCGAGGATTCCCAATTGGGCATTGAAAATCGTCAAGACTTGTATGATATGAGTTTTGATGAGATAAGTGCCCTTCAATCACTAGTAAGTAGTGAAGAACTCATATCATAGGTGCACTGGTGAAGATCACATCACTCAGACATGACTCACATCGATTCTGTCACATGGGTTTCACTCTTTGACAGTCAATGATAGAATTGATAAATTGTAATAGGTGTGTCTGAACTTTAGACCTGAGAAATCGAGTTGAAGATATACTTGTGACATTAGGTTTGTCACTAGACTAGATAGATCCAATTCACCCTTTGGTGGGGTTGACCTAGAAATTCAACCTAATGGGCAAGTAGTAGTCTTAACTGATATCTAAGATGGAATTTGATCCCTCGGAAGTGAACGAGAATATCCTATGCATTTATAAGTAAGTTAGATCTAAAGTCTTTGGCCAAAGCATTCGAGCTATTTGAGAAAGAATCAAATAAGAAAGCTCACTGATCTAGACTTATTATAAATATAGCATAGGGTCAAGTTTATGAGTTTGACCAAAACTATGACTCTTAGTTGACCGGGATATAGAAACGAAGAGTTTGTATTCACACGGGAATTACAGTAGAAAAGGTTAACAATGATCTAATCATTTCACCTTATTTGGGATACGATGTGGGCCACTTGACTGACTAGGTGTTACCCACATTCAATGGAATTCTCCCATTTTCAAATAAAGATGAACCTAAAGAGTCACACTTAAAAAGAAAAAATTGAACGAACTTATGAAGTATTTCTTGTAGCAATATTTTAAGTAAGGAGTAAGTTAATTTCATTTATGATACTAATTAATATATTATTTCTTAGAGATAAAATTAATTAATCATCATATCTATTATTTAATTAGTTTAATTAAATAGATTGAATTAATTAATTAAATAAAAGATTAAGCAGAGCGTAAAATTGGTGCACCAAATACTTGTGGGGCTGCCCTAGTGGCGTCCTACATGGGCTCTTTAAGCCCAAGGTTGTAACTTAAGTAATATAAATATATACATACATATATATATATATATATCACTTAATTAAACCTAGGGATAACATAAGTCAAAATACACTTTAGCTACAAGAAATGAAAATCTCTCTCTCTTCTCTTACCCTAGCTGTCGGCCTCCATAGCCAAGAAGGAGAAGTTTTTTGGTTTAAGTTTTTCGGCGAGATAATTTAGAGACAACACCTTTGTACTGCTCGGATCAATAATCAGTCAGCCGAATTAGTTCGCGAAAATCTTGAGGATTTCAAGAAGTTGAAAAAAGCTTTAGTGTCTCAAACCACATCGCTACAACGAGTAATGTATGAAAAACCATATCATACATACACACGTTCAAACCCCAAGTTGATCCTGTTTTGGGAAAATCGATAAAATTTTCATTATACCGTTTGCACTGCATTTTTATTATTTTTCCAATAGGTAATTATTTCCTTCTCAACTTCTTGATCAAAGGTAAATCATTGGATGGTTTATGTAATTAAGGAAAGACAAGCTACTTGGTAACTAAGTCTCTTCCCTAAAGGATTATATGTATATTAGATATAAATATAAGATATTAATATATGTATATTATACACGCTAGGCGTGTATTATCCATAGGAGTGTATTATGGATGTATGTATATATATTATTATTTATTATATATTATGGAAGAATCCTAGATAAGGAAATAACTAAATCTTGGAGGTTAAGTAATTCCTTATATCTAATTGCATTAGGGTTTGGATTCTACCTCTATATATATGTGATCAAGTAAGAGAAAAAATACACTTGTTCCTAAACTAGTAAACATTGGTCATCACTAAGAAAAAGAAGAGGAAAATCATTCTTCCCCTCTCTCACCTTAGCCGTCCCTTAACCATTATTCAAGGTGTCATTTTGCTCATGTGTTGAGCTTAATTACTCACTAAATATATTTCTCAACTTTTCACATAAGCCTAGAAATAGTTTCTAGATTCATTCTACTGGCTAACACCGGAAGGAGGACGATTGCATATTCAAGGAAGCGTGGACTATTCTTAGAGGCATAGTAATTGAAGTGCTACAACCAAATATACAAAAAAGGCATTTTTGCGTGGAAACAAAGTACAGGTTTTGGAAGATCGTAGCGGGTTGATAAAGATCCTACCGAAACTCAAATTCTCTGTTGGTAATTTTATGTTTCACAATTTAAATTTAGTACAAATTAATCGAGCCGACTGATTTCATGACGGGGTGTTTATGTTTATACTTTCGTTTAGTGTAAAATTTTTAATCTTCCTCTGAGTTAGTCACCCCGGGGATTACCAACCCAACAATGTGTATATATATATATATATATATAAATATATGCCAGTCACTTCCCCAACTGACTCACTGGGAGTAGCAGCCTAGGAGCCTTAACACACTCCGATGCTCAAGTTTGGCAATAAAGATGATTTAATTCTTGAACTCATCGAGCCCTTATCTCGACTCCTTTGATAACCGTTTCATAGCAATTTCTTATCCGTCGAGCATGCCCTAAAATCAACAATTTCTATTAACTATTTACTCAATTCAAAATAATTCAAGATTTCTCAATGAATGAAGTTTTAGTCTACATTTGGTTCTTGAATGTTGGTGAAAAGAACAATATCTGTTGAAATATTACCTTATAAACAGGACCAAATCCATCCTCCCCAAGCTTATCCTTGTCAAAGTCATTAGTAGCTTTTAGAACAACAGATAAGCCGAAAAAGGGCAACTCCGATTCTTTCCATGACTTGTAGTATTGTGTTTTCCTGTAAGAAGGAAAATGAAAAGATACAGTTTAACAGATGGAAGTGGAAGCAACCATAACTCTAGTCTTTATTCCCTTTGAAATTTTCCTCATCTTCATTTCTCATCTTTGTGTCATTATTCTTCCTCTTCTGAATATACAAAAATAGGGTAAGGCATACGAGAACCAATCCCCGATGTCATTAAACTCGCTATGAGTATTTCTCTTTTCTTTCTCTAGAATCTGCAACATTTTCAAATAACAAACTTCCCTTTTAATCATAATTAACAAATTCAGTAGACTGCATATCTTACCATTGCAAACATATTAAACAATAAAATTCTATTATTAGGCTTAAATTCTTGCAAGACTCAGAAGAACCCATTGTGATATAAATATTCTGTCCATCCCCCAACAAAGTTCTAATATCAACAAATCATCTTCATGGTTCAAAGTGGCAGTATCGGAGATAATATCGGGGGGTGCTGTTCCATATCTGTCGGCGTATCAGGATATTATTAGGCGATACGATACAAAAACATTATAAAATTCTCCAAATATATCAGTAAAATTAGAGAAAAATATTAATAACACAACTTGCTACTTATTAAAAGTTTTTACTATATTAGCGATCGATAAAGTTAAATATATCATTCTAAACGCTTAAAGAATTACTGTATAGAAATAATAAATGAATGCACTTAGTTTCTAGTCATTTTTCTTCCAATCAACAAGTTAGCAAAAGATTATTATCGGAATTTTTTTATTACTATTCCAAATAATTTTACTTCCATACAATCCATCAGTTTGGACTCCCGTGCAGTAGATTCTAGCTATTTCTTCTATGCAGTTATTCTGGTAAGATTCTTGCTATTTTGAATTGCAATTTGTCAAAACTTTTAGAATTTAGCTTCCAAACAATTTTCCAAACAAGCAATCAATCAATTGAATCTTTTACTACTATTTCGGATGTATTATTCTTGTACAAAAACCTTCACAATCCACACATATTTATCACAGTTCATACTGCTACCATGTTCCTCCACAATCCACACATAATGGCTGATTAGAAAGCAGCCTATTTCTCATGAGATTTTATTACGATATTAATAATAAATAGGATTTGTGTATATCTTTTTGAGAAAAATATTCTTTCCTTATTTTAGATTTTGTATTATGGGTAAATAGATTGAGCCGGGGAAAGTAGGGATTCTCAAGAACTCCTTTTTGTAATATATATATATATATATATATACTTACTCATTGTGAATAGAAAGGCACGAGAAAATTGCTGAGAATTTGTCATGGTATCAAGAGCAAAGGGAGATTCATCCTAGGGCAAACACAAATTATTATTCAGTACTGTAGCCACCACAAGAGATCACGGATGACAAAGAGGTAGAAAAGAAAGGAGATGGTGACAAGAAGATGGATATGATGTATCATATTGGATCGAGTGACAGCCCGGGAATCATCATTACCCTTATTCAATTATGTGGTGAGAACTACGATGAATGGGCGAGGGCAATTCGAACATCACTATAGGCGAAGCGGAAATTTGGCTTTGTGGAAGGGACGGTTCCGAAGCCAACAACAGAGGAGAAACTTGAGGATTGGATAGCTGTGCACTCGATGTCGGTTTCATGGCTGACCAATACCATTGAGCCATCAGTTCGGTCGACACTTGGAGAATATGATGATGTGCAACTCTTGTGGAACAATATCAGAAACAGGTTCTGTGTGGTAAGCGGCACTCGTATATGTCAATTGAAAACGTCCTTAAGGGAGTGCAAGCAAGGAAAAACCGAGACTGTGGCAATTTATTTTGGTCGTTTGTCCAAAATCTGGGATGAACTGACCACATATGTGAAGGTGCCAGTTTGTAAGTGTGGAGGTTGCACGTGTAGCATACTCACGCAGGTAGAAAAATTAAGAGAAGAGGATTATCTACATCACTTTCTTATCGGCCTTGATGGAGCATATGCTTCCATTCGAACAAATCTTCTTGGACAAGAGTCGTTGCCGACGCGATAGAGCCTATCAACAAGTGATTCAAGCAGAAAGACTGCTTGGAGATGTGTTGTCCTCATCCAAGGAAGAACGAGATAGTGTCATGGCCTTCGCAATTCAGCCTAATACGCATGGTAAGTCTCGTGTTCAGGATAATGCTGACAAGTTTTGTCATCATTGTAATAGAGACAGCCACGATGAATCCTCTTATTTTCAAATACACGGGTTCCCCGAATGGTAGGGGGGTCGACCTCGCGGAGGAAGGGGATTGAGTCTTGGCGGAGGACGGACAAGCAGAAGAGGTGGGCATGGTGGTTCTGGCCGTGGAAGAGGCTATGGTGCACCGCATGTGCGTGCAAATAAAACAGACAGGCTTGGAACTTCATCTGGACAGCAGGCAGGGAACTCACTGTTGGGGAAAAATCACCAAACGCATCGAAAAACTGAATTTAAATTTTTTATTGTTTTTCCCCATAATCGGACCAATCCCGGGGTTAATTCACACGTATGTACAATAGGGATTTAAAATAATTACCCATTGTCGCAAAGTGGTTGACAAATCCTACGAATTTGACTTTTTAATTCTTCGCGAAAAATCTTCAGCTGAAAGATATTTGATCCAAGCGGTCCAAGTGTGCTGCCTCTAAATCGTCTCGTGAGAATAACTTGATGAAAAAACTTCCTCCTTCTACAGTGGGCGACGACTGGGAGAGAGAAAGGGGAGAGGAATTTTCTTGTGGTGGTTGTAATACAACTTATGACCTAGGCTTTTGACTAATGTGATATTTATATCACTTAAGTCATTGCTTTGGACTCAAACTAAGCCCATTAATTACTCCTAGTGGCCACCCCTTTTAGGGCTTATTGTGCCACATGGTGTATTAATTTTGTGCTTAGTTTATTCTATTAATTAATTAATTAATTTAATCCAATTATTAACTCAATTAAATAATAGATACTCATTTAATTAATTTTACTTCTCCAAAAAGTAGTATTAATTAAATCATAAATAAATTAACTTATTTCTTCAAATAATTAATTCTATTTATTTAGTTTTAAGTATCCAACACTTAAAATCTTTCCACAAGAAATGTTCCATTTTTCATCAATTTTTTTCTTTTTAAGCGCGACTCTTTAGGTTCATCTATATTTGGCAATGGGAGGATTCCGTTGAATATGGGTCCCACCTAGCCAGTCAAGTGGTCCATATTTTAAACCAAATAAGATGAAATGATTAGATCATTATTAACCTTTCCTTTGTAACTACCGTGATATAAACTCTTCGTTTCTTTATCCCGATCAAGTGAGAGTCATGGTTTTTAGTCAAACTCGATACCTTGATACTATGCTTTATAACAAGCTCAGATCATTTAATGCTTTGGCCAAAGACTTTAGGATCTAGCTTACTTATAAATTCATAGGATAACTCCTCGTTCACTTACGAGGGAACGAATCCCATCTTGGATATCAGTTAAGACTACTGCTTGCCCATTAGATTGCAGTTCGAGGTTGACCCCATCAAAGGGTGAATTGGGCCTTACTACTCTAATGATGAACCTAATGTCACAAGCATATCTTCAACTCAATTCCTCAAGTCTAAAGTTCAGACACGCCTATTACATTTAATCAATTCTGTCATTGACTGTGAAAGAGTGAAAACCCATGTGACAGAATTGATACGAGTCATGTCTGAGTGCCCGACACGCTAGAACCTAACGTGCTTTGGATAGCAAGAGTACTAGTCGTGGTAGTAATAAAAGTGGACAAAAAATAAGTCCGGGTTGTCGAACCACGGAGACTTGGATTTTTAGTTTCTGATTTTCAAAAAGGTAAAAGACACTTAAAGTAAAGCGGGACTAAAACAATTTACTAAATGAAGGACCAAAGGAGGGAACAAGCTATGGATTAAACTTCACGTATGATAAAATGACCAAGGCACATGCTACAACCAAATCTACTCGTCAATTTATATGGGTTACTCCTTGAATTATTAGACTCCTATTGCTTTGGTGGAAACTCCTAAACTAATTATTACCCGATGTCTCGGCTCATAATAATTCTATGATTAGTTGACGGTTCTCTAAATATGTCTATCCGAGAATCTAATCAAAAATCACGCATTAACGTTCTAGAGCTTCCTCGAATAAATCCGGCTAACAACACCTGGGAATCTTTCCCTATTTCTAGGAGCAATCCCTCATTTGTTTCGGGTGATGTGTTAATTCCCTTGCACCCTAATCTATCTTCTCTCGAACAACTAGATTAGGCAAGATAGCAAGCATATGGTGATCAAACACATGATTGGCATAAAAGCATAGAATTAACACACAAAGCAATAGGAGAATTAATACAAAAAGTAACTTCACATATATTGACTCATAAATTGGCCTTCACATGGCCTTAGTCTCACAAATTTAGCTCATAATCAATAACATAGAAGATCCTAATGTAGTCATATACATAATCATAGACAAGTATGTAATGAAAAGCATATGAAAACTCCCTATATTGCTTGATTGATGATGTATCCGAGTCAAGAGCTTCAATCCCAAGCTAGATCTCCTTCTTAGCCTCTTAGAGTTGATGAAGAATGGCCCAAAACCCAGCAAATCGCCCCTAATCTCCCAGATTTCGAACCCTTCAAATGAATTGAAAACTCCTATTTATACATTCCAAAATCTGTTATTACGGCGCCTAGGCGCGCGTTGATTGGCGCCTAGGCGCCGCCTATGTGGCGTTTATTTCTTGGGGCATAAGTTCCGGGGCACCTAGGCGTGGAGATAAGTGGCGCCCGGGCGCGCGACATGAGGCGCCTAGGCGGGCGTCGATTGGCGCCTAAGCGGGCGCTTCAGAACACTGATTTTTCTCTGCGTGGGTGGCGCCTGGGTGCGGTAAAACTGGCGCCCGGGAGGGCGTTTGAGAAGCAAGAGCAAAGTGGATGAAACGAGTCGTCTTTTTCCCTTTTCTTCGTCCATCGTTTCTTACTACCTGAAATCACTTCACACACATATTAAACGCACGAGTGGCACGAAATAAACCTTATACGAGCCTAAATTGTCATTAAAAGGGCCTAAAAACTTCTGCAAAAACGACTCCTATCAACCCCCCCAAACTTATCACTTGCTCGACCTCGAGTAAGAGAAGGCATAGAATGCGAGCTCATCATCAGACACAGGGAGGTAAAAGAAAAGAAACTGCACAACTCACTTTCGTGGAGCAAACGGTTGCATTTAGCGGATGCAACAAGCCTTTGAACCCTTGAGTTACCCCAAAGGACTAGTTATAGTCTCGTGAGGGTTTGCAGATGATCTACCCACAAAATCAAAAGATTTCAACCCCGATCACTCAACGTAAATTACAATGATTAATAAAACACAATGGTATGAATTCACCTGTTTAAGCTCAAGTTACGTATATATACACGTCACCCACTTGCTCATGTTACGCCTTAACATCGAAAAGATCATCCTAAGGGTGTAGTGTAATAAATCTCCAATATTATAGTCGAGTGGCATTCTTACCACTTTTCAAGCATTAACCCCATATTTATCAACTTTTGATTATTCACGTGGTACGAGAATTGAATACAACTTCATAGCCACTTAAAAATTCATCACTTCATTCCACTTTCGACTTTAACTTATGCACTTTCAACTCGAAACATTAGAGGCTAGACCATGTGCAATGTTCGATCCTCTTAGGCTTTCTATGACACCCTTGTAACGAGCTTTAGGCCAATAACTCCCAAACCAGACGGCTTTAGGGTATCAAGTGTAGAGACACTCCTAAGGGCTTAATCGCTCGAGTGTCAAAGGCCACAAAATCAAACTAGGTCCTTGCTCAAATTAGCATAATAGTACAGTATTCTAGGCATGGTGCTCTTCACCCCCAGTATCTATTAAGCCTGACTTTTGCAGCCATACCAATGTTCAACCTCTTTTTATTATTATTAAGCATACGAAGTTAACGTTCTCAACTCATAACACATGTGAAAATTCTAAGTTGATATTTTCGGGATCAAGCCTTTAAGTGTTTCAAAATGGTTGTCTACTCAACTCCTCTACCCTCGATTTATGTGCATATGTGAATCATCTTAAAGACAATCTAATCACGTTTAGGGTCCCACAAGCAAGGAACTATGTGTATATCCATTAAAAACCAAATTGATAGAGAAAGCATGCCATGTATTCAAGTTAACCATGCTCAATTCATCAAGTGACGGGTTGAAATTCTATCCAAAATAAAATTAAAATTGCACACATTTCACATGTAGAGATACAACACCCCCCCAAACTTGGACCGAAATATGTAAAACATGACAACTAAAACAAACATGCATCTACTAAAAAAAAATGGAAGAAACAGAAATGAAATGACAGAAAAAAGAAAAACTTACAAACTTGGGTTGCCTCCCAAGAAGCGCTTGTTTATAGTCATTAGCTTGGCTTTTGTGCTTTAAGGTTCAAATAGGTGGCCCATTTAGAACAACAATATCCTTGCCACTCCTTTTCTTCTTATGTCCCACTTGCCTCCACTCATATTGCGGTGTTTTGCGATAAGCCCTTTGTGTCAGATTTGTCTTATCGATTTCACGAACACGTAGATGTGGTGGAATGTACTTCATGCAAAAATCATCTTTTCTTACCTTGCCTTGTCGCTCATTGGGGACCTCATCCTCCACCGGAAGAGTGCCCTTAGTCTTACCAAGTGTGCATTGCTCATCAAACAAAAGGTGAATAGCATCGACATATAAACAAGTAAGATCAGCCATAGGCGGTTGCATGTCATGACAAACATCGAATATCACCTTTTTATCACCCACCTTCAATGTCAATCTACCCTTTCCCATGTCGAGCTTTGCGTTGCTAGTGGCTAGGAAGGGTCTTCCTAGAATCAAGGGGACATCAATGTCACTATCCATTTCGAGAACCACGAATTCGACCGGATAGAAGAACTTGTCAACTTGTACAATGACATCCTCGATAATGCCCTTTGGTTTCTTGATAGAGCGATCCGCCAATTGCACGAACATGGATGTTGGCATAAGATCTCTAAGGCCTAGCTTCTTAAAAGTAGAGTAAGGAAGAAGGTTGATACTTGCTCCCGAATCACAAAGAACTTTGTCGAACTTGAGATGGCCAATAGTGCACGGTATTGCGAGACTCCCGGGATCTTTGAGTTTAGTTGGCAATTTATTGAGCAAGACGGCAGAACATTCCTCAGTGAGACACACCGTCTCCTTTTCCTCCCACTATGTGAGCATCTAGTTTCTCATCGATTGTGGGAGGTCGCATTTGCACTTGACCTTGACCTTGTCCATTGAAGTTGCGTTGCCTCGGGGGTGGGTTATTGAAAGGTGGCCGTGGAGCTTGATAGATCCCCGTTTGTGCGTTTTGTGCGGGGTTGGGCCTTTTTGGAAAATTCTCGGGTACATGAAAGTTCACCCGAGGTTGATTGTGATTCCTCACATAATTGACGTTGCCAACCTCCGGTGCCAAGGCTACTCCCCCCTCAACTACTTCCTCAATACAAGCAACCTTTTTAGAGGATGAGGCCTCTTCATCGTCGGGGTAAAGTTCGTCTTCTCGAGCCAACTGTTCTATTTTGTTCCATACACTTTGACAGTCTAACCCAAGGAGGTCTCCTCCCGCACCCGCGTTGAGTCTATTCCGAATACGTGACCGAACCCCATCATAGAAATGGAGTACTTGTTCATTCAACCCAAAATTATGATCGGGGCATTTTCGGAGCATGCCCTTATATCTAGCCCAAGTCTCGGCTAAAGACTCATTGCTCCTTTGCCTAAACCCTTTTATATTACTCCGGAGCTCATTGATTTTGGAGGGTGGAAAGAATTTATTTAAAAAGGCATCGACCAACTCACCCCATGTCGTAATAGATTGTGGAGGTAAGGATTTGTACCATGTTGTCTCCCGATCCTTTAATGAGAAATGGAAGACTTTTAGACGAATTGCATCAAGATCCCGTGGGTGATATTGAATGGTTACAAGAGCATCGTCTATAGTCTCTAAATGAGCGTGAGGTGATTTGTCCGGTTCTCCATAGAAAGGTTCTCCTTGCACCATACTAAAGATGTGAGCCGGAATGTGGTAGTTTGGTGCGAAGAAATTAGGCAAGACTACGGGTTCCGGAATGGTATGGACCCTAGGTGGTAAGCTACCCCGAACCGATGGTAATTGTTGAGGAGGTGCCGCTTGCATGGCTTGTAGAACACCTTGTAACCACTCCCTGTTTTCCGGTAAATTCATATCGGGAAAATTTCCATTCGGGTTTTGGTTGAGATTATTGGCCATTTCCCTTGTTTGCCTACTAGCCCGAAGAACTCGTTCAATTTCGGGCTCCAACTCGTATAGAGGCTCGCTTGAGGAGCGGGTCATGCACCACACAAGAACCTAACAAGTAAACACAAGAATGAAATTAGAAGAGCACGAAAACAAAAGGAAAGCAAGCAAATAAAGAAAAGACTAAAATTATGAAAACGTAACAAAAAAGAAAACAAAAGCAAAATGAAAATCAAACACTCAAAATAAACAAGTCCCCGGCAACGGCGCCAAAAACTTGACACGCTAGAACCTAACGTGCTTTGGATAACAAGAGTACTAGTCGTGGTAGTAATAAAAGTGGACAAAAAGTAAGTCTGGGTTGTCGAACCACGGAGACTTGGATTTTTAGTTTCTGATTTTCAAAAAGGTAAAAGACACTTAAAGTAAAGCGGGACAAAAACAATTTAGTAAATGAAGGACCAAAGGAGGGAACAAGCTATGGATGAAACTTCACGTATGATAAAATGACCAAGGCACATGCTACAACCAAATCTACTCGTCAATTTATATGGGTTACTCCTTGAATTATTAGACTCCTATTGCTTTGGTGGAAACTCCTAAATTAATTATTACCCGATTTCTCGGCTAATAATAATCCTATGATTAGTTGACAGTTCTCTAAATATGTCTATCCGAGAATCTAATCAAAAATCACGCATTAACGTTCTAGAGATTCCCCGAATAAATCCGGCTAACAACACCTGGGAATCTTTACCTATTTCTACGAGCAATCCCTCATTTGTTTCGGGTGATGTGTTAATTCCCTTGCACCCTAATCTATCTTCTCTCGAACAACTAGATTAGGCAAGATAGCAAGCATATGGTGATCAAACACATGATTGGCATAAAAGCATAGAATTAACACACAAAGCAATAGGAGAATTAATACAAAAAGTAACTTCACATATATTGACTCATAAATTGGCCTTCACATGGCCTTAGTCTCACAAATTTAGCTCATAATCAATAACATAGAAGATCCTAATGTAGTCATATACATAATCATAGACAAGTATGTAATGAAAAGCATATGAAAACTCCCTATATTGCTTGATTGATGATGTATCCGAGTTAAGAGCTTCAATCCCAAGCTAGATCTCCTTCTTAACCTCTTAGAGTTGATGAAGAATGGCCCAAAACCCAGCAAATCGCCCCTAATCTCCCAGATTTCGAACCCTTCAAATGAATTGAAAACTCCTATTTATACATTCCAAAATCTGTTATTGCTGCGCCTAGGCGCGCGTTGATTGGCGCCTAGGCGCCGCCTATGTGGCGTTTATTTCTTGGGGCATAAGTTCCGGGGCGCCTAGGCGTGGAGATAAGTGGCGCCCGGGCGCGCGACACGAGGCGCCTAGGCGGGCGTCGATTGGCGCCTAGGCGGGCGCTTCAAAACACTGATTTTTCTCTGCCTGGGTGGCGCCTGGGCGCGGTAAAACTGGCGCCCCGGCGGGCGTTTCAGAAGCCAGAGCAAAGTGGATGAAACGAGTCGTCTTTTTCCCTTTTCTTCGTCCATCGTCGCTTACTACCTGAAATCACTTCACACACATATTAAACGCACGAGTGACACGAAATAAACCATATACGAGCCTAAATTGTCATTAAAAGGGCCTAAAAACTTATGCAAAAACGACTCCTATCAGTGCCACTATCTCCATCAATGCACCTATGATATGAATCCTTCACTAATTTCTAGTGATTGACGGGCACCTTTCTCGTCAAAGATTAATATCATACAAGTCTTCATGATTTTCAACGCCTAATTGGAAATCATTGACTTGCAGACTATTTTAGTACATAAGTATTAAACCCCTCTAGTGCCTTAGAGAGTTTACTCTTGTGTTCATGGACTTATAGTTGATTTACAATAAATAAATGCCAATTCGAAAGTAAACAACTAATTGCCTTTTTATTGATAATAAACAGTTACAACTTAATAATGTCCTTATATTTACTAATCCTCTAGTGGCATTTGAGGACATTAACCCTAACAATCTCCTACTTGTACTCAATGCCAATCACTATGGTATCTAATATCCATCTTCTCAAGATGTTGATCCAGCACTGCCTGTGTCAAAGGCTTGGTCAATGGGTCAGCGACGTTGTCTGGTGAATTTACTTTCTGTACAGCTATTTTGCCTCTTCCAACGATTTCCCTTATTATGTGATATATCCTCTCTATGTGCTTGGATTTGTTGTGAGACCTTGGTTCCTTTGCTTGTGCAATAGCCCCGTTATTGTCACAATAAAGTGGCAATGACAGCTCTACACTCGGGACTACTTGAAGCTCTCTAAGAAACTTCCTAATCCAAACACTCTCTTTAGTAGCCTCTGAAGCTGGAATGTATTCTGCCTCAGTGGTGGAATCAGCGGTTGTGCTTTGTTTGGAACTTTTTCAAGTCACCGCTCCACCATTGAGCGTGAATATAAACCCTGAAGTGGATTTGTGATCATCTACGTCAGACTGAAAATCTGAGTCAGTATATCCACCGACCTTTAGTTCTCCATGTCCATATGTTAGAACCATATCCATAGTTCTCTTCAGATAGTTAAGGATATTTTTTATGGCGGTCCAATGTTCTCTTCCCGGGTTAGCCTGGAAATAACTCACCACACCTATTGCGTAGGCGATGTCTGGCCTTGTGAATAACATGGCGTACATCAGACTACCCACCACAGACGCATAGGGCACCGTACTCTTTTCCTTTTTATCTTCCTTATTTTGAGGAGACATGGACTTTGAAAGGTGCACCCCACGTCTCCTGGTCAAGAAACCTTTCTTAGAGTCTTTCATCCTAAATCTCTTTAGGACCTTCTCTAAGTAAAGGGCTTGGGAAAGTTCGATCATTTAATTTGTTCTATCTCTATAGATATGAATCCCTAGAATATAGGTAGCTTCTTCCAAGTCTTTCATGGAGAATGTATTTGAAAGCCATCTTTTGACTGATGTGATCATTCCTACATCATTTCCTATGAGTAGAATGTCATCCACATATAAGACAAGGAAAGTAATTTTAGTCCCACTAAACTTCTTGTAAACACATGGTTCATCTTTGTTCTTGACAAAGTTAAATCTTTTGACAGCTTCGTCAAAATGTAGATTCCAACTCCTAGAGGCTCGCTTTAGTCCATAAATGGACCTCTTAAGTTTGCACACCTTATGAACATCAGATCTCGATGCAAAGCCTTTAAGTTGCTCCATATAGATACCCTCTTCGAGGAATCCATTTAAAAAAGGCGTCTTTACATCCATTTGTCATATCTGATAGTCCATGTATGCAGCTATTGCGAGCAGAATTCGAATAGACTTGAGCATTGCCACAGGTGAAAAGGTCTGTTGATAGTCAATTCCTTCCTTTTGGCTATAACCTTTTGCTACAAGCCTTGCCTTGTATGTGTCAACTTTTCCATCCGAGCCTATCTTCCTCTTGTAGATCCACTTGTACCCTATAGGTGCAATCCCATCAGGACGATCTACCAGAGTCCAGACCTGGTTGGAATGCATCGAGCTTATCTCTGCCCGCATAGCTTCTTGCCACTTTGTAGAGTTGGTGTCCATCATTGCTTGATCATAGGTAGAAGGGTCGTCCCCTTAGACTCCCACTGCTATAGTGTGGACACCCGGTTCCTCTTGTAGCAGGTAACCATAATACCTATCAAGTTGCTGTGGTACTTTACCTGATCTTCGCAATGTTGGTTGTGTTTGATCAGGTTCAGTGTTGTTTCTTGAAAAGTCGTCTCTCTAGGTGTTTCATCTTGTTCACTGAGTACAATATTTCTACCTGCACCAGCTTCTTGAATGAATTCTTCTTCAAGAAAGTGCGCTTGCAGTGCAACAATGATCCTTTGATCATCTTACATGTAGAATAGGTATCCCATAGAATCCTCTGGAAAACTGACAAAACGTCCTTTAAGGGACCTTGCTTCCAATTTCTCTGCCTTCGTCTTCTGGATGTAGGCAGGGCATCCCCAAACCCTAAGGTACTTAAAGTTTGGTTCCTATTTCTCCATATCACATATGGAGTCTTATGAACGGACTTGCAAGGACATTTGTTCAAGATATGAACATTCGTAAGGAGTGCATGATCCCACAAGAAAATGGGTAAATCAGTGTAGCTGAGCATAGATCGAACCATATCTAATAGCGTTCGATTCTTTCGCTCTGCCACCCCCATTTAATTGTGAGTTGCTGGTTGTGTTAGTTGTAATATAATCCCATGTTCCTTTAGGAACTGATCAAACTCGTCACTCATATATTCACCTCCACGATCCAATCGTAGTGTCTTTATATGATGACCAGTTTGTTTTTCCACTAAAGCCTTTAATTATTTGAACTTATCAAATGATTCAGACTTAAATTTCATTAGATACACTATACCATATCTTGAATGGTCAATAGTGAAAGTAATGGAATAGTGAAAACCTCCACGAGCCATTTCTCCAAATGGTCCGCAAACGTCGGTATGCATAAGTCCTAATACTTCAATGGCTCTTTCAAAAGTCCCGGTGAAGAGAGATCTAACCATTTTGCCTTTGAGGCAAGATTCACAAGTTAGATAAGGATCTGATCCCAATGGTTCAATTAAAGCATATTCCTCCATTTTGTGTATCTTTCGCTCGCTAAAATGGCCTAGTCTTAGATTCCACTTTAAGCTTAGGTTAGCACTTTGCCTACCACGCTTCTTTGAGATAACATTTGCAAGACACACATTTTTCATATTTAAATAATAGAGGCCATTGACTAAAGTAGCAGTGCCAACAATATTATTATGAAATAAAATGCTGCCAGTACTGTCAATGAAATTAAAAATATAGCCGTTCCTAACCAACATGGGAATAGATATAATGTTCTTAGGCCCATTGGGAAAAACTAAAACATACTCTAAAATTAAAACATGCCCAAATGATAAACATAAAGAAGTTGATCCAATGAGAGAAGTCGCGAAACTCTGCCCACTGCCTACAGTGATCAGCACCTCTCCGTGCTCCAGCTTTCTACTTCGCTTCAGATCCTGATTCATTACACAAACGTGAGCACTAGCTCCAATCAAGTATCCACGAAGTAGAAAATACAGTTATAGAATAATTAGTTTCTAAAACAAACAGTTCCATACCCGGTGAATGGTTGCGATAAGGACATTCCCTTCTCTAGTGGCCCAGCTCACCACAGAAGAGACACCTGCTCGATTCTCTAAGCACTTCCTTACTCTTCTTGTTCTTTCCTTTCTTGTTTACTATTTCTCTTTGAGCCTTCAGGGGTGCTTCCATTTTTCCCTTTCCTTTCCTGTATTTGTAGACATCCAATGGTACATTCTCAGCATTGGATATTGTACTCCCTTTTCTGTTTCTCCTTATTTGTCTTTGAACGAGCTCGAGTTTGGTTGTGAGCCCAGCTAACGAACCCTCAATCGTTCATTAAGGAATCAGGAAGCGATTGCAGTATGAGGTCAACTTGAATGTGAAGATCCATGTTGTAATCCAGAGCCTTTATTTTTTCAATTAAAGTCATTATTTTTAGTACATGATCTCCCACATTCTCAATTTCCTTCATTCTAGTTCTGAAGAGTTCCTTCGATATCAAATACCGAACATTTTTACCTTTCTCTCCAAACATTGAGTCTAGATGGAGTAGTATGTCTCGTGCATTCTCCATATTCTCATGAGAGCTTTGCAGCTCACTGCGCATAGAGGTTAACATTTATCCTCTAGCTCGATGATTGTTACAGACCCAGTCCATGTAGGAAATTCGAACCCTTTCATCTTCCCATATGCTTGGTACAGGAGGACGTCTGAGTTCTAGTACATATTTAACTGACTCACTACTTAGGACCATACTCAAGTTTGTGAGCCATTCTATGTAGTTTGGTCCAGTCAAAGTGTATCTCTTTATTAATCGGATAAGGGTTTAGGTGACATGATGAGAGAGATAATAAGAAAATAACTGCATAAAAGTAAAAAAGACTAATTAGATTTTCATGTAATTGTTGTTCCAAATTAATTTTAAGGGCTTTAAAAATAAATTTGGTTTCCACTACATTTTTGTTGGTCCCAAGTGGCATACGAAGGGATCTAGAAGTGGGGAGGGGGGAGTTGAATAGACCTTAAAGTCTTTTTCGACTTCAAAAAGATTCATATTAAAATTGGTTTTCACACTTGAAAATGTAGGTGCTTGGCTAAGCGTCTACTCGAAGACTATTTTATAAAGTTAACTTAGACTTCAAGATTTGAATACTATAACCAGTTAGGTTTAAGCGTTCAGTTCTTAAATCAGTGTTAGCACATCGGAATGATTTTAAAGTCTTCTCTTTGAAAGTTTTAGCATCAAAAGATGTATCTTAGTTGCTTAGCGTTTGATTGTGTTTACTTAACAGATTTATTCAATGATATGATAGTAATGAAATTGACTGTAAAGAAAAGATTACAATATTTGTAAGGTTCGTTGGGTGGTGTAATCCCAACTACGTGATTCTCAAAGAATCACACAGAATCTTATACGAATTAGGGGGAGATGGATGTTGATGACTTGAGCTCCTTGGTCACACAAATTTCAGCTCCAATACACTTCTATCCCCTTGCTTCTTTCACCCAGAAATATTGCAAGTATCCAACTTTGACTTCACACAGATTGCGAGGCTTGGATAAGGTTTTTCTAAAGGTTTGTTTGATTTTGATAAAATTCAAACAACTTGGAATATCTCAATAGTAATGTAGGTTTCTTCGAAAAGAATGTTTGAGAAATTGGTTGACTGTCTTAGGATTTGAAGAAAAGCAAAGACAAAGTTTTCTTGAATATTTAGGCTTTTCTAAAAGTTTGAGTACTTGAGACTTCAATGCAACAACAATTTAGCTTGTATTACGATGGTTGTTGAAGTCCTTTTTATAGGCATTCTTTGAAAAAGTGTCTGTTTGACACATGCATAGGCGCGTGTCTCTCACTTCCGCGAGTGAACAACTTTTATCCTTTTTCCTGAAAATCTGTTGCACAAAAGTTGGTGTTGCAGCCTCTGAATAGTTGACATTCCAATAGGGTGGCTTCTTCGTACGTCCTGGAGTGCTTATCTTTAATGCTCTTATTAGCATTTGATGCATTTGAATTAAATGTCCGTTGGCAATTAATGAACTGAGAATATTTGCATTAAACTCCTTCTGGACTTAGAAATAAATTCAGGTGAAATATATCAATGATAGATGCGCATTCATCATTGAATAACTTCGGTCCTATAATCAACGCTTGATATAACTTGACGCTTGGACGCTTGGAATCTTCATCTTCATTCATACTTCAGATGCTTGAGTCTTCAAACTTAAGCACTGATAAGCTCACTCAGAAATTATCAGATGCTCAGTCTAAGACTACTTAGCCAAACAGACTAAAACAAAAATAAACAAAGCGTATACAAATCTAACGCTCAAAGCTTATCTGGGCAGAAGTGCAAGGAAAAGGCAATGATCCTATCTAGTGGAAGACGTTGAACTCGTTGAGACTCAGGCACATAATACGTGTAGAATTCTTCTACATAAGGATACACGGCTTAAGTAATGTCCTGATTCCGCTCTAGCAAGGAAAGGACATAATTGTAGTGGTCGCTTACTTCCTTTCTGATAGAAGGTAGGAGTGGATATCCTTGAAAGGAATGAATCCTTGAGTCGTTGGCATATAGTTGTTTGAATGATCAATCGTCTTGATAAGATCCAGCTTGAAGAAATGCCTTAGTCTTGTAACGTCCTCAGCGACGCTCTGACCTTCTGAGCATGCCTTAGTTGTAACCTCTGAAGAAGGTAGTGGTTGGACCCCTTCTGATGTAGGTTCCCCGGCATCCAATGCAATGCTGGTTGCAACATCTTTGGCAATGGCCACCACTTCTTCTAAATCAACATCCTAATAGACGTCGATTGGTGCTTCAGCAGCAGCCGGAACAATAGCTGTAGCACAAGAACTATCCTATATAAGAGCAGGACCTTCTATAGATGTAGGAAAAGAAATGCTGTGGGAAGAAATAAATTTACCCTGAGAGCTTATCTCAACAGCAGCTTCTTGAGCGCTTGGCTCAACAGTCTCAGGATCTTTTGGAGTAGGTGCCGGTTGACGCTTGCCTGTCATGGAACGCTTGAAAATCTTCTTGACGCTTACCCCTTCAACGAGCTTAAGCGTTTGGGCAGGAGGAGTAACAGTTGATTTTTCAAAATCAATTTTCTTGATGATTCATTCCAACTTTTTCTACTTTATTAAAGGAATCTTGTCCTCATCAGTTTCATCTGTTGAGAATTATACCAGTAAAATGCAGCGAAAAATAAATTTAATTCCCAAAGCCCGAATCATCTCTAATCCTCGTGTTTAATTGTGTATAGAAAAATTACCGTTCTCGCGTATGTTGATTTCTGAACGTGATCCTTTTCTCTAACTCCGAATTTTCCAACGTCTCTAATTCGTCACGCCGGAATCAAAAGCGAAAAATTCCTCCTTTATTCCTTGTCAAAGACGGCTAGAGAGAGAGAGAGGTGGGAGACTTTTTCTTGGAGAGAAAGTTATGTAAATTGCCTTGTGTTATTTTTCACCTTGTGATATATTTATATCATTATGAAACAATAACACTAGCATGCAAGAGCCCTATTTGGGCATCCATTTGGCCGCCCCTTAGTGGGATCGGAAGCCTTCGGGCTTTCGTCTTGCTTGCTAATTAATTAATCGGATAATTTATTTATCCAATAAATAAATTGATAATCCAATTAATTCAATTCCTAATTAATTTCTAATTCAATTTCTCCAAGAAATTAATTAACTCATTAATTTAATTAATTAATTAAATTATCCAATAATTAATTAATTAATTACGGCATCCAATGCCGTGAATTTCTCTCAAGTCGTTTTCCCATGTTTTTCCTTTTCCACTTCCTTTAAGCGCGACTCTTTAGGTTCGTCTCAAAAGGCAATTGGGAGGAATCCAAAGGGGTGTGAGTGACACCTAGCCAGTCTTGTGGCTCACACCGTAACCCAATTGAGAACGAATGAATAGGATCTTTCCAAACCTTTACGCCGTGAATACCGTACGTGTATAAACCTTTTATTCTTATATCCCAGTCAAGCAAGAGTCATGGTTTAAAATCAAACTCATATAACTTGACCATATGCCTAAGCTCATAATAAGTCGAGGTATTTAAATGCTTTGGCCAAAGACTTTCATCCTCACTTATTCATGATCGCGTAAGATATTTTACTCATTCACTTATGAGAGAATAAATTCCATATTGAAAATCAGTTAACAATGCTACTTGCCCCTCAAGTCGCACTTCGAGGTCGATTCCACCAACAAGTGATTTGAATCTAACTACTCTAATGACAGACTTGATGTCACAAGTACATCTTCAACTCGATTTCTCAAGTCAGAGGTTCACACGTACCTATCACTACTTATCAGTTTCATCATTGACTGTCAATGAGTGAATACCCATGTGATGAACTGATGCGAGCCGTGTTCGAACATATCAGTCCAACTGATACGTCTATGATATAAGTTTCCATTACCATTTCCATAGTGTACGACTGACACTTTCTCTGTCGAAACTTACATCATACAAGTCTTTATTCACTATTGATGCCCAATCAATATTTCTTAGACTTGCGAACCCTTTTACATGTTAAGGGTCAAACCATTCTAGTGCCTTTTCTCCTATCCCATAGCAGACAGAAGGTTCGCCTTGTCATCAAGGACTTTACGTTATTTATTCACACCTTATAAATGCCTATAAGAAAACAACAATCAACTGCCTTATATTAATAGAAAAATTATAGTTCAGTTACAATGTTTATGCCCTATAAATTTATCCTCTTTATGGCATTCAAGGGCATATACTCTAACATCCTCACCGTCCTTGGGAGGAGAAGGAACAGCATGAGCCTTGGGCTTAAGAGGAGCCTCTTCTTCTGTACAGTCAAACGTTTCATGGCTTCAACCAGAGCAGGATGCTCAGCTTCCTCATCGGATACTCCACTTACCACTTGGCGCTAGGATAATGGTCTCGCAACACCACCAACTCGGGGAGGGTTGAGGAGATTTGTCAAAATTCTCTTCCCCAGCAACTTAACCTTAGCCAAAGGAAGCCGTGAATAGTGAACACACTTGGTTCTATATAAGAGAATACTCAGCCATAGGGTTTGTTTGTGACTCTCAAACAGTCCCTAAACCTTCTGAACACATACTCACTCCAGTTAATCTTGATTTTGAGGAGTATAGAAGTCATCATCTGAAACTGCATCGGGTTGACCTTATCAAAAGTTCACACCTGACATTCAATAATATTGCTTCAAAAATCAGACATTAATCTATACTTCGACACTAAATCTTTCTTCTCGAAGTATGGTTTGTATACGACATCATCTTCTGCATGCATCCTTGACCATGCTTCTTGGATTTGTTCAACAGTAATAGACTCCAATGCCTCACCTTCATTTGGCAGATTGAAGTTCTCGGCAATGGTAGCAACAGAAAGAACAAATTCTTTCGGAGACTCCTTCTTAGACAAAGAGAAGAGGCAAGAGATAGACGTCTTGTCCTCTGAGAGTTTAGCAGTCTTCCAGAAAGTGTCTACTTCAGTAGAAAACACATAAGCATACTTCGTCAAGAACGTCTAAATCCCATACTGGGCCACAAAGTCCATCATATCCGTCATGTTTATCTGATTCTGGTCATACAAAAATTTCCAATCCACCATAAGGCCTTCAGTAACCTTGATGGTGTCTTCAGTAGTGTTTACAGATTTCTTAGGTGCCATTTGAGTGTTTTGAAAGAGATGAACTGAGATTTGCTTTGAAAGAGAAAGAGTAATTTTGCATATACCTTGAGTAAAAGTGAATAATTTTTCTGCAAAAATTATGTTTTAAATGACACAGTTAAAAATTTTGAAACTTGTGTTCTCTCGCCTCAGTAGGATTTTGACATGTGTAAAGTTATTGAATCTCAGCTACAAATGTTTTTAACTGCGGACGTGAGTTTTTGGTATGAGAGGGAAGTTACATTTGGTAACTCCTATATATCAAGCTTTGACGTCTGAGTGAAAATTTGAAACACGTTTGGCATTTTCAGAGTGTGATGCACGCGCTTGATAGTACACTGACACGTGCACACACTCGTGCTAACTCTGAACCGTCATTTTAAAAAGTTTTTAATTTACCCGCCAGTTTGATGTGATAGAAGCGTGTGAATAGAGTTCAAAATGGACTTTTGAGTCTATCCATCACGTCATTAAGCGTGTACAATTTATGCATGAATTTTATAAATAATTTTATATTAAGTGTTGAAGGGAATAAGTTCAACACTTAACATATACCACTTGTTATACGTTATATTCTAAGTTTTATGTTTAATGCTTAAATTTTAAATTCTGTTTATGTTTGAGCGTCCAACGTATTATGCTAAAATAATGCTAAGCGTTGATGATCTATGCATATGAAAGTAGTTTTGATCATTGACGCTTACAAATATGTTTAAGTACAATTTTAAGGTTCCCCCTAAATTTGTAACACTTTTCAAAAATCTTTTAGACATAAATAAAGTGGATTCCCCCTAAATTATATGTCTAATAAAAGTATGATGTATAATGATTAAACGTTTAAATCAGTCATACCTAATTCACTTCTTAAAGTGAGAAAATGTTGTTCATTGAGAGCTTTGGTGAAGATATGTGCCAATTGTTTGTCAGTACCAATAAAGTGCATGGAGATATCTTTTTTTTGAACATGGTCACGAAGAAAATGGTATCTAATGTCAGTATGTTTGGTTCTTGAATGAAGAACAGGGTTTTGAGTCATGGTTAGGGCGCTTTGGTTATCACAATGAATGAGGGTTGGACCTAGGATTATTCTATATTCTCTAAGTTGTTGCCGCATCCATAACACTTATGCACAACAACTTCCTGTAGCTACATACTTGGCTTTAGCTGTTGAACTAGCTATGGATTGTTGTTTCCTACTATGCCATGAAACTAACCTATCGCCTAGAAATTGACATGTACCACTAGTACTCTTACGATCTATTTTGCAACCTGCAAAATCTGCATCTGAGTAACCAATTGTTCAAAAGGAGAATCCCTTGGATACCATAAGCCCACATTTTGTGTGCCTTTTAGGTACTTAAGGATTCTCTTGGCAGCAATTAAGTGTGACTCTTTAGGATCAGCCGAAAGCATGCACACATGCATACCAAAAACATAATATCAGGTCTACTAGCAGTAAGATAAAGAAGTGATCCAATGATACCTTTATAATTAGTGATATCAACCTTCTTCCCACTTTCATCTTTATCTAACTTAAGCGTTTGGCTCATTGAAATTTTTGAAGATAATGCATTTTCCATACCAAATTTCTTAATCATATCACGTGTATATTTAGCTTAGTTAATAAATATGTCATTAGGGAATCGTTTAACTAGTAATCCTAAGAAGAAAGTTAATTCACCCATCGTGCTCATTTCAAATTGTTCTTGCATCATTTTCGAAAACTTCTCACATAGACGCTTATTAGTAGAACCAAATATAATATTCATCATTAGTAATTTTAAATAACGTTGTATCAACACTCCCTTTTGAAAATCCTTTACCAATAAAGAAGATAGAGAGAGTGTCATACCATGCTCGGGGTGCTTGCTTAAACCCATAAAAAGCTTTATCTAGCTTGTAGATCATACCCTTATCATGGCTGTTGATGAATCCTGGTGGTTGCTCCACATATACCTCTTCTTGGAGTTTACCATTCAGGAAAGCACTCTTCACATCCATCCGATACACTGTAAACTTGTTAAATGCTTCATACGCTAGAAACATGCGGATTGCTTCAAGACGGGCGACAGGAGCATATGTCTCATCAAAATCAATACCCTCTTCTTGGCAATATCCCTGAGCGACAAGTCTGGCTTTGTTCCTTATCACAATCTCATTCTCGTCCATCTTGTTTCTGTAAACCCATTTAGTCCTAATAACTGCTTGGTGAGTTGTCCTTGGTACTAGCGTCCAAACCTTACTACGCTCAAACTGATTAAGCTCTTCTTGCATGGCTTCAATCCAACTAGGATCACATAGCGCTTCATCCAATTTCTTAGGTTCCAACTGAGATAAGAAGCTTGCGAACAGGAGCTTCAATATCTTCAATTGAACAGGCGCTTCAACTGAGATAAGGTTCCAATTGAATGTGGCAGCCCTAATCCCAACAGGCGCTTCAATATCTCCAATAATCTGCTCAGGTGGATGATCACGTAGCCATAGTTTATCAGGCTGGAAAGGGTTAGGAGTTTGAATAGGCGCTTGGTCCACTTGCTCAGGCGGTTGACTATCCTCTTGCGTAGGCGCTTCAAGTTCACAAATTCTACCTTGCTCTTGATGATCACTCTCTTCTTGATCATAGCATATCTTACATTGTTATCTGAAATAACCTCACGAGTAATATTAGGAGGGGGCACTAAGATCTCATCATCATCGTCACTATCATCATCAATGGTAATCTTAGACGCTTGATGACACAGATCTTCAACTCCTACATCATTCATATTAACCTTACTCGGTTCTTAGTTAGCATCATCAAAAACAACATGAATAGATTCATCAACCTTCGATTTGATCTTATTTAGGATGCAAAAATTCTATCCATTCTTGGCATAGCCTAGAAAGATTCTCTCATCCACTTTAGGATCAAATGTCTTTAGGATTTGGGATCCATTATTATGAATAAAGCATTTTGAACTAAAGACGTGAAAGTATGAAACATTTGGCTTACATCCCTTCCATAGTTCATATGAAGTTTTCTCATGTTGTTTGTTGATCATGCAATGGTTTTGAGTGTAACAGGCAATGTTGATCTCTTTAGCCCAAAACCTAAGAGCAAGTTGTGACTCTGCTAACACCGTCCTAGTGGCTACCTTGAGCGTTTTGTTCCGGTGCTCAGCAGCACCATTCTGTTAGGGAGTTCTGGGAGCTGAATACTTATGATGTATTCCATTCTCTACACAAAACTTCTCAACAACCTTGATAGTAAACTCAGTACCATGATTGCTTCTTATTCTTACAACCTTAATATTTTTCAAAGTTTGCAGTTGTTGAATAAGCGTTGTTAACTTGTCACATGTCTCATCTTTGGATGAAAGAAATTCCACCCAAGTAAATCGAGAGAAATCATCTACTATCACCTAAGTATACTTTTTACCGCTCGCACTGATCTTTTGAACAGGTCCAAACAGATCCATGTGAAGTAGTTTAAGTATCCTAGAGGTAGATAGATGAGGTTTTCTCTTGAAAGATGATTTAACTTGTTTTCCCATTTGACAAGTGTCACAAAGGCGATCCTTATGAAATGGTCCTTTAGGTAATCTCTCTACAAGATTTAGATTTATAAGCTGAGAGATTGTCCTAAAGTTGAGGTGATTCAATTTTTTATGCCATAACTAAGCCGTTTTAGATTTATTTTGACTCTTAGCAGCAAAGAATGTTGGGTTGTTATCAATTGTTGAACCCCAATTTACTAGATACAAATTTTTTGTTCTTTTACCTTTCAATTTAGTATATTTAGTCTTAGCGTCATTTATATAACAACAGTCGCTTGAGAATTTGACTTCAAAGCCTTTATCACAAAATTGACTTATGCTTAATAAATTATGCTTAAGACCCTCAACATAATAAACATCACTTATCGTGATGTTCCCCCTATGCACAGTACCTATACCTTTAGTTTTACCTTTGGAGTTGCCACCAAATACAACCTAAGGACCATTGGCAACTCGATAGTTGATCAAAAGATCCTTAAAGCCTGTCACATGCCTTGACGACCCACTATCGATGTACCAAACAAATGTATCGGCTCTAGCTTTAGGTACCTACAATCAAAAAGAAAGTACTATTTTTGTTTATGTACCCATTGGTGCTTGGGTCCTTTAACATTAGTAGCATTGTTAGTTTGAATTAGAAGTTTAGGAACCCATATTTGCTTAATCTTCATTGCCGGAGGATTAGCCTTCTTGGGTTTCACATTGTGTTGTGTGTGCTTTTTCTTCACCTTGTGTTGTGTGTGCTTTTTCTTCACCTTGTGTTGTGTGTGCTTTTTGGGTGTATAATAATATCCTCGATTATAATAGTAATCATAATCATAGTCATAATCATATCATCATAGTAACGATAATATGATCTAGATCGTTGTGGATATTGGCGCTAGTACTTCCTTGGCGTAGGGGTGTAAGGTGAGCCGAGCTGGCTCATGAGCATGGTGAGTCGGCTCGACTGGAGCTCAGCTCAAGCTATTTCGAGCTCGAGCTTTTTCGTGAGTCGAGCTCGAGCTCACTTATAGTTGTTCATATGCACATGAGTAGGCTCGTGAGCTTTTATTATTATTTTTTATTAATTTTTAATATATGTCTAAAAATACTTGTATTTCATAAAAATAATACTTGCAATTTTATATACAACATAGTTTAATAATATTTAAGTTTTTTTTTCTATTTTGTTTAAATCGTGCATAACAATAACAACAACAATTATAAGATTACATATTTTAGTTGATATGATATACTTTTCTATAAAAAAATTTAATGAAATCATGTTTTCAAGACACTCTCCTCTATTTTCTAAATACTTATTGAATATAAGATATTTAATTATTATTTATCTTAATAATACTTATTGTATATGTGAATAATGTATACTATACATTATTAACGTATTGCTATAAGCTAAAAAGCAGAATTTATTTTATTTTCTAAAAAAAAATTAAATTATTTTTTACTTCAAGCTCAAGCTCGGCTCATCTACTTCGAACTTGAACTCGAGCCCTAGAAAATGAGGCTCGTCGAGTTTGAGCTCGAGCTCGAGCTCAAAAAGGTATAATCGAGCTCGAGCTCAAGCCTAAAAATTTCATCATGCTCGACTCGAGCTCGGCTCGTTTACAGCCCTACCTTGGCGCTGGCTTCGAGTGCACTTTTGGTGTTGGACGTTTAGCGCTTGATTCGCTGGTAGAAGATTTCTCCTTAGCCTTTTGAGCGTTTGGATGAACCTTTCTTTGTGAATCACTTATTTTTGCCTTTCCCTTGCCTGAGTCAGCTTTGGCTTTCTCATTTGGCCTCGTACCATTGTTGCTTGGTTCAACAGGTGTTTGACTTTTTTTAACCTTTCTCAACAAAGAAAACACCCTTTCCATTGTTGTTTGCCGTAACATTAGATTTATTTGGTTGTTTACCAAATTTATTGCATCTTAAACCGGTCTTCTCACCAAATAGTCTTGTTACCTCAGTCGCATTGTCTAGCCTTCTTGACACTTTAAACAATGATGAGACGAGCTGCTCTTATTTAGCAACTCTAGCAATCAGCTCAGCTTCTCTCTTGACTATTGTATCAAGATCACTTTTCAGATTGGCTATATCACTCTCAAGTGATTTGTTCTTCTCAATGCATTGTTGCTGAACTTGGAACTCTGCCTTGAGCATCACATTATCACTCTTATGAGTGATGAAATAATATCAAAGTGATTTTGATATAATTTGGCGTCATCTTGACAATCATTGTAATATTCTTTAACTTTGTCAAGTAGTTCTTCATAAGAGAGAGGGTAAGATATCTCAGTGTTTACCTCAGGGGATGCTTCATCATCTCTGGCCATGAGAAAAATAAGCGCTGAGTCATCCACTGGCTCATCATCAGCACTACTCTCCTCTGAAGACTCCAATTCTTCAGGTGTGGACGCTGGTTCTGATTCTGCTAGCAAACCTTGTTGATGAAGGTTGCTCCTGAATTGGTTTCTATCCACGTAATCCAGCCTTGAGGGTTTGGATACAGTTGGATGAGGATAATTTACTTGATAGTGACCTGGTTTCCTGCAATTATAACAAAGATTAGTTTTCATCTTTTGTTCACTTGTTAACCTTGTAGTGTGTATTTTTGAAACCACGGGCGCTGAGAGATTCTGTTGAGTAGACACTTAGTACTGAATCGGCGCTGAGGGAGAAGGTGCAAAATAATGAGGCTCTTGATATTGTTGTTGTACTGGAGTAGGCGCTTGATATGAGTTCTGTCCTTGATGCTTAGGACTGTTTCCTTTCTTTTCATATCTTAAGAACTTTCTAAATCTATTTAGAAGCGTTAGTTCCTCATCCTCACTGATATCCGAAACCTTTCCCTTGTTACTCGATTTACACTTGATTGATGTCATAAGTGCTCCAGATTCAATTACCGGACTGCTCACAACATCACTGGCTGAATTTAACTCAAACTCAAATGCTTTGAGCTCTGAAAAGGCATCTTCTAGACTTAGACGATCCAACATGTTCTATTCTCTCATTGTTGTTGTCTTCATCAAAAATCTAGTAGGTAGACTTCTGAAAATCTTAATCACCATTTCTCTGTTATGTAAATCCATACCCAAAGATGTTAACTCTGTATCAAGAGTTGTAAATCTTGTGTCCAATTGCTCTAAAGTCTCATTGGGCAACATCTTCAAACCATTAAACCTTTCCTTGGCAATGGAAAGCTTGTTTTCTTTAATCTGTGCTAAACCACCACAAATCATAGCCAACTTATCCCATATTTCCTTAGTAGTATTGCCGACTTTCCATGTGACACAGTTTGACTCAATCAGTTTAGGAACTTTAGCAAATGCCATGAAATTTTTTGAAGAAACTAGATTTTGAAAAGGATCTAAACAAGCTGTTATGCTTGAAAATTTCAAAATTTGAACTTTAACCGCTCTGATACCACTTGTTGGTCCCAAGTGGCATACGAAAGGGTCTAGAAGGGAGGGGGTTGAATAGACTCTGAAGTCTTTTTTGACTTCAAAAAGATTCGTATTAAAATTGGTTTGGACGCTTGAAAATGTAGGTGCTTGGCTAAGCGTCTACTCGAAAACTGTTTTATGAAGTTAACTTAGACTTCAAGGTTTAAGCGTTCAGTTCTTTAATCAGTGTTAGCACAGCGGAATGATTTTAAAGTCTTCTCTTTGAAAGTTTTAGCATCACAAGATGTATCTTAGTTGTTTAGCGTTTGATTGTGTTTACTTAACAGATTTATGCAATGATATGATAGTAATGAAATTGACTGTAAAGTAAAGAACATAATATTTGTAAGGTTCGTCGGGTGGTGTAATTCCAACTACGTCCTTCTTCTCCTCGAACACTCGGAGTCAATCCACTAAAATGATTCTCAAAGAATCACACAGAATCTTCTACGAATTAAGGAGAGATGGATGTTGATGACTTGAGCTCCTTGGTCACACAGATTTTAGCTCCAAGACACTTCTATCCCCTTGCTTCTTTCACCCAAAAATATTGCAAGTATCCAACTTCGACTCCATACCGATTGCGAGGCTTGGATGGGGTTTTTCTAACGTTTTGTTTGATTTTGATAAAATTCAAACAATTTGGAATATCTCAATAGTAATGTAGGTTTCTTCGAAAAGAATGTTTGAGATATTGGTTGACTGTCTCAGGATTTGAAGAAAAGCAAAGAGAATGTTTGCTTGAATATTCTAGCTTTTCTGAAAGTTTAAGTACTTGAGACTTCAATGCAACAATAATTTGGCTTGTAATACGATGGTTGTTGAAGTCCTATTTATAGGTATTCTTGGAAAAAGAGTCTGTCTGACACATGCACAGGCGCGTGTCTCTCACTTCCGAAAGTGAACAACTTTTATCCTTTTTCCTGAAAATCCGCTGCACAAAAGTTGGTGCTGCAGTCTCTGAATAGTTGACAGTCCAATAGGGTGGCTTTTCCGTATGTCCTGAAGTGCTTATCACATTTAATGATCTTACCAGCATTTAATGCATTCGAATTAAATATCCGTTGTCAATTGATGAACTAAGAATATTTACATTAAACTCCTTCAGGACTTAGAAATAAATTCAAGTGAAATCTGTCATTGATAGATGCTCAGTCATCATTGAATAACTTCGGTCCTATAATCAACGCTTGATATAGCTTGACGCTTGGACGCTTGGAATCTTCATCTTCATTCAGACTTCAGACGCTTGAGTTTTCAAACTTAACCACTGATAAGCTCACTTAGAAATTATCAGATGCTCAGTCTAAGACTACTTAGCCTAACAGACTAAAATAAAAATAAACAAAGCCTATACAAATCTAATACTCAAAGCTTACTTGATTTCTAATAAAATCAAACTTACATATTTTTGGGGTCTAACATAGAATCCTAATTGTCATCATCAAAACATCTAACAAGAAATTTCCTAACAATTTTTCGAAAATTCACACTCTCACTGTGGAATTCGGAAGTCATCATTGGAAGGTTTCGTAGTGGTAATTGAGTTCTTTAACTAGATTAACATGTTGCAACCTTTGCTAGTATTTAGCCTAATTAATCCTTTAAAGTGATGTCCAACATCAACCCATCAAATGGATGATTCAATGTGTTTGTCCATTATTCATCAAATCTCAATCTATTATCGATAATATTGATTTATGAATAATTTAAGTTCAACCCATTAACTGTCTATCAATCTAACAATTGAATTTCACCTTGCAACCTTTTGCTGGTATTTGGGGTGAAATTTGTTCTCGACCAACGGCATTACATGCACTTTGAAAAATATAAAGTATACTTCAATATATAACCCCCATTCCTCAGGGACGTTATTATATATTAAGTATCAATTTATTTTTCTCCTAAGTTCAGTGAAGGACAGGATACCTAGTACCCTTTACTAACTTAATATATTAAATGTGGGAGAATTTGAGTTATAATTAGGTCTCACTTTGCACATTAATCCATTTTACATCATATATATAAACATGGATCAATAAATAAATAGCAATCCTAGAAAGCTAACAACATGTGATTCATGGACCATATTTCCTAGGTTGAAAAAAGTCAATGTTTCAATCATAAAATAAAAAAAAACTATACTAAAGCTTCCAAAGCTCTTTCTTGAATCTCCTCAGCTCGACTTGAATTTCTCCATTGGGCCTATTTCTATTTCTAACTATTACATTTTATCATAAGCCACCTATACAAAATTTATCTAGAAAGAAAATAAATAAATAGGCTCAAACTGGCCCTTACAACCCATAAAAAGAAATACAAATTAAAACGGGCCTAAGTTCATGAATCACGTTTCCCATCACATAACATGTCAAACATGATATCACATAATACACGAAAAATATATATGTTAATTTCTAATTAAATTCTAAATTTAATCATTGTCATTCATATTCTCGAGGAAATTAGATTTATTTAATTCCAATTGAAAGTTCAATTTTAAAGAGCTACTATTAATCTTTTATTAAAATCCAATTCTAATATAAAATTAATTTCTAAGCCCATAAAATTAATTTCACAATGGAACCAATCCAATTTAATTCAAAGTCTAACTTTAATTAACATTAGATTAGATGGAAATTAAATAACCTTATTAAATAATTAATATTATTTATTTTCAATTAAAATCTAATTTTAACCAAAACTAAATAATATATATACATTTAATAATTGACACGGGTCGACCCATCGGTGACCCGGGTCGGGTTGTCCCAAACCCGTGTGTAAAAACACACGGATGCTTTGCCCAATCACCCGACAAACCAGCTGCTTTGCCCATCTCTCTCGGCAGCAACCGAGAAAGACCATTGTGGCTATGCGTGCACAGCTAGCCACGTGTAACGCCGACGTCACCCCTCCGACGACGGGGTTTTTATTTTCCATCACATAATTTACAAAAAATTCAATTTTAATTAAATTCTAACGAACGAAAAATAAACATAATCCTCAAGAACATGAAAAACGTGAAATCTACATATCTAATCTTGCATTGACAAAATACTATAAAACAAGCTTCTTCAACACATAATTACGCATAAATTACATACGTCGAACCCCATGGATTTGGCTTTGATACCACTGTTGGGGAAAAATCACCAACCGCAAAGGAAAACGGAATTTAAGATTTTTATGGTTTTTTCCCACAACCGGATCAATCCCAGGGTTAATTCACACGTGTACGATAGGGATTTAACATAATTATTTGTTGTCGCGATGTGGTTGACAAATCCTACGAATTTGACTTCTTTAATTCTTCGGGAAAAATCTACGCCTGAAAGATATTTGATCCAAGCAGTCCAAGTGTGTTGCCTCTAAATCGTCTCGCCGGAATAACTTGATGAAAAAACTTCCTCCTTCTTCTACAGTGGGCGACGGCTAGGAGAGAGAAAGGGGAGAGGAATTTTTCTTGTGCTGTTTGTAATACAACTTATGATCTAGGCTTTTGACTAATGTGATATTTATATCACTAAAGTCATTGCTTTGGACTCAAACTAAGCCCATTAATTACTCCTAGTGGCCGCCCCTTTTAGGGCATATTGTGCCACATGGTGTATTAATTTTGTATTTAGTTTATTCTATTAATTAATTAATTAACTTAATCCAATTAATTAATTCAATTAAATAATAGATAACTCATTTAATTAATTTTATTTCTCCAAGAAATATTATTAATTAAAGCATAAATAAATTAACTTATTTCTTCAAATAATTAATTTTATTTATTTAATTTTAAGTATCCAATACTTAAAATCTTTCCACAAGAAATGTTCCATTTTTCATCAAGTTTTTCCTTTTTAAGCGTGACTCTTTAGATTCATCTATATTTGGCAATGGGAGGATTTCATTGAATATGGGTCCCACCTAGACAGTCAAGTGGTCCGTATTTTAACCCAAATAAGATGAAATGATTAGATCATTATTAACCTTTTCTTTGTAAATACCGTGTGAATATAAACTCTTCGTTTCTTTATCCCGATCAAGTGAGAGTCATGGTTTTTAGCCAAACTCACTAACTTAATACTATGCTTTATTTATAACAAGCTCAAATCATTTAATGATTTGGTCAAAGACGTTAGGATCTAGCTTACTTATAAATGCATAGGATAATTCCTTGTTCACTTACGAGGAAACGAATCACATCTTGGATATCAATTAAGACTACTACTTGCCCATTAGATTGCAGTTCGAGGTTGACCCCACCAAAGGGTGAATTGGGCCTAACTACTCTAATGACGAACCTAATGTCACAAGCATATCTCCAACTCGATTCCTCAAATCTAAAGTTCAGACACACCATTACAATTAATTAATTCTGTCATTGACTGTCAAAGAGTGAAAACCCATGTGACAGAATCAATGCTAGTCATGTCTGAGTGCCACTATCTCCATCAGTGCACCTATGATATGAATCCTTCACTACTTCCTAGTGATTGATGGGAACTTTTTTCGCCAAAGATTCATATCATACAAGTCTTCATGATTTCCAACACCCAATTGGAAATCATTAACTTGCAGACTATTTTTGTACACAAGTATCAAACCCCTTTAGTGCCTTAGAGAGTTTACTCTTGTTTTCATGGACTTACAGTTGATTTACAATAAATAAATGCCAATTCGAAAGTAAACAACTAATTGCCTTTTTATTGATAATAAAAAATTACAAATTAATAATGCCCTTATATTTACTAATCCTCTAGTGATATTTGAGGACATTAACCCTAACACTCGCAGGGTCTGGCGGGTGTAACCGACGCTGCGGGTCTTGCAGGTGTTTCAGCAACACAACTGCAACAACTTCTTGAGTTTTTGAATTTAGCCAAAACAGAAAATTAGCTATATGGTAAGAACAGTAATTTTAGTTAGAGTATCGATACAGGAGCGTCGAATCATGTGAGGTGCAACTTATCTGTTTTGAGAAATGTGAGAATAGTGAAACACTGCCCGGTGGGATTGCCGGATGGAAACATGGAAGAAGCAAACTAAGAGGGAAGTTTCATGTTGCCAGGAGGATTGCAGCTTGATCATGTGCTTTATGTCCCCGCAATTAACATGCAATTTAATTTTTGTGACTCAATTATTTGATGAATCGAATTGCATTGTACAATTCACTAATAATATTTGTGTTATACAAGACCAACCGACAAGGAAGGTGATTGGAGCGGGTGAAAGATTGGATGGACTTTAATGTTTTCGTGGTGTTCCTCAAGTGAAGGCCTTGACAGTGGATGGTGATTCGTCGTTAGAGTTATGGCATCAGCGAATGGGACATCTATCGGAGAAAATATTGCAGATGATTCCGACTGTGAGTCGTTCTTGTAAGAAAAATAATAAAGCTTGTGACGTATGTCCACGTGCCAAGCAACATAGATCTAGTTTTCCCATTAGTACGAATAAAGCTAGTAGGATTTTTGAACTTGTTCATTTGAATTTGTGGGGGCCTTACAAGACTAGTTCTTCATGTGGGGCTACCTATTTTTTAACAATAGTGAATGATTTTTCTCGTGGAGTTTTGGGTATATTTACCATGCAATAAAATGGAAGCTGAATCTATGTTTCTTAATTTTGTTGCTATGGTTGAACGACAATTTGAACAAGTGATAAAACGTGTGAGAAGTGACAATGGGACCGAATTTAATTGTTTACATGATTATTTTCAAAATAATGGGATTATTTTTTAGACTTCTTGTGTTGGGACTCCACAACAAAATAGGAGGGTTGAGAGAAAACATCAACATATTTTGAATGTGGCTAGAGCATTAAGATTTCAAGGGAACTTACCCATCAAATTCTGGAGAGAATGTGCGTTGGCAGCATGTCACTTGATTAATAGAACACCCTCTACTTTACTTAAGTCTAAATCGCCATATGAATTGTTGTTTGGGATAATGCCTTCTTATGATGCTATTCGTGTATTTGATTGCCTTTGCTATGCTCATAATCAACGACACAAAGGTGATAAATTTGCAAGTAGGAGCCGTAAGTGTATTTTTGTTGGCTATCCATTTGGGAAGAATGGTTGGAAATTGTATGATTTAGAAACACATGAGTACTTTGTGTCGACGGATGTGAAGTTCTTTGAGAAAGAATTTCCTTTTGCAATAAACAAACCACGGAATGTGGTGACCCCTATGCTGGAAAAAAATGAGGATGGTGCATGAAGTGAGGCTGAGAGTGATGATGAATGTGCTGTATGCATCGAGGGAGGGGTCTGGTGCTAAGGTGCAGCCCGTCCAACAACCTACACATGAGGATGTGCGTGATGAGGAGCTGGAGAATACGGTGGGGGAGCAAGGTGTGCAAGTTCATGGTGAGTTAGGGCTAGGAAAACGAGCCAAAACTCCTTCAACACGGTATCTTGATTTTGTCACTCACACTATACGAAAAATTGTCCATTTGAGAATTCATCAGCTACTTCACCCTCCTCATGTACGCCCTATCTTATAACCTCTTTTGTGAATTGTGAACGTTTTTCTGTGAGACATAGAAATTTTCTTGCAGCAGTGACAGTGGGATGTGAGCCAAAGAATTTTAAAGAATCAATTAAAGACTCAGGATGGCGAGATGCGATGAGTAAGGAGATAGGGGCTCTTGAAGATAATGAGACTTGGGTAATGGAGACTCTTCCACCTAGAAAGAAAGCACTAATGAGTCAGTGGATATATGAAATTAAGTATAAGTCCGATGGGAGCATATAGAGACTCAAAGCAAGATTTGTGATTTATGGCAATCATCAGGTGGAAGGAATTGACTATAACGAGACATTTGCATCTGTGGCAAAATGGTGACGGTTTGTATTTTTCTTGCAATTGCTGCTGTTAAAAATTGGGAGGTACATCAGATGGATGTGTATAATGCTTTTCTTCATGGTGACTTAAGTGAGGAGGTATATGTGAAGGTTCCTCCTGGGTTCAAGAATACAAATCCTAACATGGTTTGCAGGTTGCAAAAGTTGTTGTATGGTTTGAAACAAGCTCCCCGTTGTTGGTTTGCAAAACTATCGACAGCATTGAAGAATTATGGATTCGTGTAATCCTATTCCGATCATTCATTATTTGTGTTGTGCAGGGGAAGAACTCAGATCAACGTGTTAGTTTATGTTGATGACTTGATTATTGCAGGGAATGATATGGATGCATTGGTAATTTTTAAAGACTATCTTGGCAGGTGCTTTCATATGAAGGATTTGCGAGTTTTGAAATATTTCTTAAGGATAGAGGTAGCCCGCAATCCAGAAGGGATTTTCCTTTGTCAAAGAAAATACACATTCGCGATCATTTTTTAAACAGATTTATTGGGATCAAAGCCTGCGACATTTCCCATGGAACAAAATCACAATTTGGCCCTTGATGAGGGCGCATTCCTTGTGGATTCGGTGCCGTATAGGCACCTTGTTGGGAGATTGATATCCTTGTCTGTGACATGACCTGATCTTACATATTTAGTTCATATTTTGTCCCAATTTATGCAACAACCTTGTGAGGAGCATTGGGAGGCGACTCTCTGGGTCATGAGATATTTGAAGAATAGTCTGTGGTAAGGGATTTTGATTCGTGCTGATAGTGATCTAAGTCTAGAAGGGTGGTGTGACTCGGATTAGGCTAGTTGTCCACTTACGCATCTTTCCCTGACAGGATGTTTCGTGTTACTTGGTTATTCTCCTGTGTCTTGGAAGACCAAGAAGCAACAAACAGTGTCTCAATCATCAGCTGAGGCTGAGTATAGATCAATGGCGGCAACTGTGTGCAAGTTAAAGTGGCTGAAACAACTTTTAGGTGACTTGGGTGTGCGACATCCAACAGGGATGAAGTTGTACTATGATAGTCAGTCGGCATTGTACATTGCTCAAAACCCAGTTTTTCACGAAAGAACAAAGTATATAGAGGCTGACTATCATTTTGTTCGAGATGCAGAGACTGAAGGCATGATTTGTCCGTCAAATGTTTCCACTAATGTTCAATTGGCGGATATATTTACAAAAGCGATGGGGAAAGCAAAGTTTGAGTTTCTACTTTTCAAGTACCCACTTGAGGATTTGTGTATATCTTTTTGAGAAATATTCTTTCCTTATTTTTAAGATTTTGTATTTTGGGTAAATAGATTGAGCTGGGGAAAGTAAGGATTCTCGGGAACTCCTTTTTGTAATATATATATATATATATATATATATATATACTTACTCATTGTGAATAGAAAGGCACGAGAAAATGGCTGAGAATTTGTTAGGGTTGTACACTATGAAAACCGACAAAACACAATGAAATTGAAAAACACATTTGTATATATGAAAGAACCTGTATCGCTGATATTATCATTATATCGGCCGATAATATCCGAGTCAGCCGATATTAGCATTGTATCGGCGATAATATCGGTTGTCATTGGATGATATCGGCTACACATAGGTACTCGGATAATAACATGTATCGTCTGATATTATCAGATCGGCAGCGTCTGATCTAGTTACGTATCGGCTGATATCATTGGATATCAGCCGATACTTCTAACTATGATCATCGTACCAAATCAAACAACCTATTTGTTTCCTTATATCCAACTGCGTATACACCATATGTTTCAAACCATAGTACCTGATGTACTAAATAATTAAGTCATTCTTTTATCACTTCGTATGAATTGTATCGTAAAACTTCTATAACACCCTCGTATACGAGGATACGAGATAAGTATTAATATATTGAAACAGAACACGTGGCACCCTAAGATCCGCGTGTTTTCAATAAACCGGATAGGGTTGACCCGAGACCCGACCCTATAAGGATTGATCATTGCCCTCCGCCAAGTACACGTGTAAAGCACCCAAAGGTGATAAGTCTCATCTGTCATTCATTCTACAAAACAAGATGGAGTTCCTATAAATACCTCCATTTATGAAGATTGATATACGGAGAATTTGAGTAATAAATACCACGAATCATATATCGTATAGCTTAGATTATTCGTAGACTTGAGAGTACGACCCTATAATACAAATATTAGATACCTTCGTAATACGAACCATAGATATTACAATTGTTTTATTCGAACTACGTTTAGACTTAATCCTTTAGAGGTACATAGGCAGCTCGGTATTATTCGAGTACAGTCTTTAATCTTCAGAGTACGTTTGTTGGTCCGTATTCAAGGTCTTCTTGACTGAAATAGTGTGGGGTAAAATCTGTGCTAGATCAGTACCATATCAAAAGAAGACATACTCGGTTTCTTTCAAGGATTACAAGCAGGAATCGTGAAGACTTTCTTAAGCCCAGCCTTGCTTCTAATGATAAAAGAGAAAATCATGAAGACAGCATGGGCCCTAATGGTCACCCTACGAAAGTTTCTGTTTATAACGGGAACCAGATTAAAGAGCTCTTAAAGAAGTCTCAACTTGAGTTGAAGGTACACGTTTATGGTCTCTATTATAGAAAAAATGCATTCATAAAGCTGAAAATATTTCTGCAAATGAATTTCAAATTATCAAGGAGGTTTCTTGTTTATTGTAATTCACTTGTTTGAATCTGAATGATCCCTAGAATAAAAAAATTCTCTTACAGGAGAGATACAAATTGTTTTTTGTAAGTTATTATGCCTTCTTCTAGATCAATGTGTACTATTGTAGACTGAAAATAATAATTAATTAGGCATAGATTGGGCAATTGACTAGCTGCGGAACTAATTTACTCCAATCAACATCGTTCCAGAACTCGTCCAAAGCGCTGGCCATATATTACATTCTTCGCTAAATCATAAAACCTGACAGAAAACACCTACAAAAAATGTTTTTCTTCCTTCAAAAATGTAATATTGGCCTCTATAAAGTGCTTGATACAAACACTGCACAAGTAAACCTGCTGAATTTGAAAGAATACAAGTGGATGCAAAACACATACTATACAAGTTATGTGTGCTGTTCTAACGGGGCTCTGGCACTGTAATAGTAACTTCATTAGCTGAATTTGCTGGTTTTGTGTTAACATCTCTTTGGGTGAAAAAACCAGGCTGCTTAGCTGTAGGAATTTCACCTTCATTCCCCAACATCACAACCACAGAAGACATGTTTGGTCTATCTTCTGGTTTTTGTTGCACGCATAAGAGACCAACTTGGATTGATCGAAGCACTTCCCAAGAGTAAAATTCCTTGTCTACACAAGTGTCCACAAGTTCTCGCGACCTCCCTTCTTTATAAAGTGTCCATGCCTGCAAATATAAATAATTTGTACTAAATGAACCTAAACTAAACTAATTTCAAGAATATAATTACCCAACAGCTGTAATTAAAGAAACTTACATGTCCAAGAAGGTTGAGACTGTGCTCACCGTGGTCATATCCTCTGTTTCTCTTTCCACTCACAATTTCTAGCACTAGAACACCAAAGCCAAATACATCTGATTTTACTGAGAACAGACCGTCCACTGCATATTCTGGAGACATGTACCCACTGGAATTTATATAGTATTGGCAACGAAAAAAAACAATGTTATTTACAAGCAATGAAATAGAACTAGATATACGGAGTTTGTTAAGATTATCTTACTATGTTCCAACAACTCGGTGTGTCTTAGCTTCTATCTCGTTCCCTCCAAAACTTCTCGCCAACCCAAAATCTGATATTTTTGGGTTCATATCAGAATCTAGCAATATGTTGCTGGCTTTAAGGTCTCGATGGATAATTCTCAGTCGGGAATCTTGATGAAGATACAAAAGCCCTCTAGCAACTCCATTTATGATATTGAAGCGCTTTGGCCAATCAAGTAGCATACTTTTTGTTTGATCTGTTGAAGATTTTCCATGTCGTCGATGCTTAGAAATATCTAATGGTTTAACATTAGAAAAAAGAAAAACTAATTACTCACCAAATAAAATGATGTCGAGGCTTTTGTTAGGCATATATTCATATATCAACATACTTTCCTCTTTTTGGGTGCAGTAACCTAGAAGCCTCACCAGATTTCGATGTTGAAGTTTGGCAATAAAGATTATTTCATTTTTTAACTCATCGACCCCTTGTGTTGATTCCTTTGATAATCGTTTCACAGCAATTTCTTGTCCGTCGAGCATGCCCTAACATCAATAAATTGTAATAACAATTCACTCAAGGTGAAGTAATTCAAGATTTCTCAACGCTTGAAGTTTTAGGTTATGTTTGGTGAGGAAAAAATGTAAACTACATGTTTTGATCTCTTCAAATATTACCTTATAAACAGGGCCAAATCCGCCCTCCCCAAGCTTATTCTTGTCTGAAAGGTCATTGGTGGCTTTTTGAATAACAGATAAGTCGAAAAATGGCAAGTCCAAGTCTTTCCCATGATTTCTACTATTATATTTTCCTGTAACAAGATAAACGAAAAGAGAAAGTTTAACTGATGGAAGTTGAAGCAAGCATATACTTCTTTACTTCCTTGTCATTGTTTTTGCATAAATATGAAGGTTGACATTCTTCTCACCTTCTTTTCTCATCTTTAGATTAGTCTTCCTTCTCCGAATATATAGAAATAGGGTAAGGCATGTAAGAACAATTCCCAACACTGTCGCCAAACTCGCCATGAGTATTTCTCTTTTCTTTCCTCTAAAGTCTGCAACATTTTAAGATAACATCTATCCCTTTCAATTACTTAACAAAACCAGCAGATACCAGAAATTAAGTAGAAAACAGACTATTTATATAGCATAGAAAACACATTGAACAAAAAACCTTTTTTTTTGGCTAAAGTCTTACCAGACTCAGAAGAAGCTATTCTGATGTAAATTTGTTGTCCGTCGCGCGTCAAAGTTCTAATATCAACCAACTCATCATACCAAATCAAACAACCGGTTCCTCTCCTTATATCCAACTGCTTATACGCCATACAAGAACAATTCCTCAAACATTCCTCTCTACATTCTTCAAGTGTCATACTTGCATTATGCCAAGAATTTCTAGCGTCTGGCAACTTAATACCTGAATATTTCAAGAACCCGTCTCCCTGACAACTCAAATTGGTTCTCCTAATGCATCCACTCGACCAATCCAGTCTATTCCACCCGTCTAGATCTTTAGGCACAAACCTATCAAGGCATTCACATGATGGAGATTTACCGAAATTACAACTACCATAAACACCACAAAGTTTATATGTGTCACAAATATCTGCCGGCAGGTTGAAATAAAACACCCATCCTTGGGTCCGATCAACCCAGGTTAATTTTTGTGAAACACCGGTGTGATTGATCGTATACCTTGAAATGAATGATTCATCAATGGGATCTGACCTATAATATACTTTCTCCTCATCCATCATGAATGTATGCGTGTACGTATTTTCTTCCAATGGCCTTGGCGGCCCAGGAAAAAGAATTCCATTCCATGGACCGATTCTACTAACTATGGATTGGCCTCTTTTAACGAGCATCTGTGGGTATCCAGTTGGATCTAAGCCGAAACTATATTCTCCAGTACCTGGATCATCGTTGCTCTTCCAGGATGAGAGATATATCTCCTTTTCAGTCACCAAGTTCCATCCTAAGTTCATACCTGCAGTTGTGACCAAAAACAAAGTCAGTATTCTTACTTTCTGCAGGCAGGATAAATTTTTTAGAATTTAAAGATTATAGACAAGTAGGGTAATCAGAGCTCTGTTGTTCATGTCCTTGTACCTGGTAAATATGTATCTGTCGGATGATCAAAGCTCTGCCAGATGAAATTCTCTGGCCTGTCATTATTTCTATCTCGAACTACAAGATTTCCTGAGTCGAGTAATTGTGCAACAGGGTTCTGCAGGGGCATAGAAGTATTCGACGAAGACCATACGATAGTGCCATTGGTGCCATTGATAAGGAAAAGAATCCCAGGATGTATAACTCTTAACACACCTGATGTATCTGTGAGTGGAAAATCTCTATTCGCCACCCAAACATACGTCAAAACTGTTATATTCTTGAACCATATACCAACATAACGGTTTCTGGAGTTTCCAGGGCTGAAGAACCCCATTTCGAATTTACCACCAGATGAAACTAGAGTTTCGCCATCTCTATCTCTAATGCTTTGAGTTGTGTTTATAGTATCATCGTCGATTGCAGCTGAAGTCATCTGGAAAATGATCATTACAAGAAACCAGGTGGGGAAAACATTTGGTTTGCTCATCCTTTAATTTCATATGCGTGGAAATAATTTAGTTTAGTATTCTACTTGGAGAATGGAAGTCTGAGTGATCACACTTGGGTAATTTTTTCTTAATTATATTATTTGAATATTATTAGGTGATAAGATGGCAAGAAATTCCAAGAACAACTGCGGGAGACATTTCTCTCTTCAAGATATTGTTGTTGACTTGGAAGTTGGAGATATTTTACAAACGGGTCTTGTAGGGAAACTTTTCCAAATGAAAATGAAAGTTCTGATTTTTCACACCATGCACACTCCTCACTTACAATTAAAAAGCTTTCCGCTAGCTACAGTAACTTGCATTTGCAGGTTGCAACCTGAGAATGAGTTCGTCAAGCCATCTCCTGTGAAAAATATATGGTTCACACATTGTAAATTATATGTTATTATTTTATCAATATTAAAGTCTATTTGATAAAATAAATAATTTTGTAATATTAAGTAATAATATCTTATTGGCTAGAGAAATGACATGATTTTATGTAAAGAAAAGTCACGACTCTAAGTGAATAAGTGTCTTAATGGGAGGTAACTCTTAGAATTCTATTTAAAGAGCAGTTGGTCCTCTCTCTATCCCTACATAATTACATACCTACATTACCTAAAAGTAGAAAACTTATTCTGATAAAAGTATATGTATAATTCCATGATTGAAAAAGAGGTCAAAAGAGATAAATCATTCTTTCTCAAGAGATTTTGCATCAAATCAACGATAAAAGACTACCATTGAATGCTATAGGCAAAAGTTAGTCTTATTTGTTAAAATTATATGAAAATCATGAAATTCAAAATTTATGGGAATTCTGTTAATTTATAAAATTAACTTAAACCTCCACCCTGAAATTGCAACTATATTGGCGCCTTGCACCCTCGAAGCAGCTTCTGGCAAAAAAAAAAAAAAAAAAAGGAATTGATTGATGCTTGTAGCTCTGTGTACGCTTATATATTCACATTAGCAATTTCATCATCAAATTGATTCATTTTTTGGACGATTCTGCCCTGCTAGAATTAGTGAATGTTTACAAACACAACTACTTATGAACAAATAATTATAAATTGAAAATAATCAGAATCAAGAAAGAATTAAAATTGGATAATATTTGCCAACACAAGTTGAAAGTGAAAAAAGTTGCAAAGAGTGTATTTACAAACAAAAGTGACTAAAGATTAGCTAGTTTTGAAAAATACAATATTACCTCTAACATTAGTAAAACAATCTAATTTTCTCCACCTTTATCTTTCGAGATTCTTTTCCGATAATTTACCCAAAAAATGCAGTTGTTTATCAAAATAATATGGATTTTGAAAGAATTATCAATGTATATAGTCTAAAGGCATCTGACACATGACTACATCTTTTTCTTCTTCCTTTCTTTTATCATTTTTTTTCTAGGTCTCTTTATCTTACAATAAGCAACTAAATCAGAATTGGAAATAAAAAATAATTATAAACACACATCTTAATAATTGTACATGATATAATACACAACCAAGATATTTATAAAAATATAAATCATTTGTAAATAGTTATCTTTATATTTCATTTTAAAAAATTACTTCCACTATTTATAATATGAAAATTGTATCTTATTGTTAAGTATAAAAATTACAGATACAAAGCCTAATTATTGTAAAAATGAGTATAAGCTTTATATATACATATATAAAAATAATTTTGTAGACTAGGCCCTTTTTTTACTCCCAGATAATTCTTTTCATTAATATTTTACTCGTACATCTATCAATTCATGTATTCACTGTGTCTATATCTGGGTCCATTTTTTTCGCCATAATTTAGAACAAAAAGTAATATATACTCGTTCAGATAAGTATAGAACTTTGAGAAAATTGCAAATTTAGTCTCGTAACTATAGGGGTGTCGCAAAAATAGTCCCGTACTTTCAACCACTTGCAATTTAAGGACTGTAGCTTCGTAAAATTCGCGGATTAAGTCCAATTTCACGGGAAAATTTTCAATTTAGCAGGAAAAAGTCATGTGCCTTGCACATGACCCCTCAAAATTGGGGATTTTTGATTTTCCGGCCAAATTAGCTTTTGTGGAATTGATGTGTATGCCACGCGGGATAAATCTGTCACAAGGTTGCCAAATAAACACTTTTAAACAATTTTAAATCAAATAACATTTTAAAGTAATATATTAAAAGATTTAAATAAAAAATTAAAAAAAGAAAAAAGAAAATCAAAAACCCAAAAGAATCTGTATCATCTACCCAAGCCACCCACCCACCCGCCCGCCCACCCCACGGCACCCCAGCCCCAATCGACTACCTAAAGCGCCGGAACCCTCAACCGCACCCTCCGTCCACCGATCTCCCAACGTCCTCTCTCTCTTTCAGAATTTTTACGGTTTAGTGTGGGTGTGAGTGTGTTTTGTTTGCAATTTCTCTCTATAGTTTCGATTTGGGCGGCGAGGGAGATGGTGGGGGAGGAATGTGGACGGCGATGCGAGTGGCTGTAACCGAGTGGCGGATATAGGGGAGGGGTGGGGGGTCCACTGCTCAATGAGGAAGATGCAATTTTTTCCTTTTTTTTAATTAATTTATTAGAACTATTTAATAATATCAGTATTGATCAAAAGTGCTTAAACAACATTAGTTAAATAATGTTCTATGATAATAATTCAAGTTTGATTTGGGATCTGCTCTTAACTTTGAAGTATGAATTTCTTTTGCTTTTATTAGATTAATTTAAATAATTTAATATTAAACTAACATATTTTTTGACAACAGAAAATACATTTATTAGAATACAAAATATAGGTTAAACTGTTATACAAAAGAACTTGATTTATATAAATCTGAATAGTTTATGTATGTTAATGTAAATTTAAATTTTGATTTTTTTTTTGCCAATAAAGGGTAAGTTCATTCAAATTTCAAAATCACTTTAAATTATTTTTCTATCTTTTCTAACTTTTTTTGAACTATTTCATTGTAGTATTTTTTTTATATATTTAGAGTTTTTTTTTGTTTTTTTATAACGATTTGAATATTTACTAATATTTATTGAGTAATTTAAAATCTTGAATTTATTGAATAATTTCTATATTTAAGTATTTTTTTCTCAACAAATACTAATTTTACTTAAATTTATAAATTATTCTAATATATAATTTTGAATATTGTTAAATTTATTAGAAATTTTAATTGTTTTAGATAATTTTTTTATTTTTATAGGAATTTTAATTTTTATGTAAATATTACATTATCTTATTCTTGTCGAATATAAATAATTTCATATAAATTCAAAAAAAAAAATTAAAATATATAATTCTAATATTTTCTTATATTTTGGATTTTCTAAATATTTATTATTTTGTAAGTTATTCATATCCATGTCATCACATTTAAAATTAAATGAAATTTTAAAAAATGTAAGCTGATTTGGCTGGAAACTAAAAAATCCCCAAATTGAGGGGTCATGTGCAAGGCACATGACTTTTCCGGCTAAATTGAAAATTTTCCGATGAAATTGGACTTAATCCGCGAATTTTAGGAAGCTACAGTCCTTAAATTGCAAGTGGTTGAAAGTACGGGACTATTTTTGTTACACCCCTATAGTTACGAGACTAAATTTGCAATTTTCTCAAAGAACTTTTACCATGTCATATTGATTAGTGCCAACCAAGTAGTGGTAAATCACCCCACCTCCACGACCCTTACCCTTATCACCAGACACGTTCGTTGGCACCACCATCATCACAGTCATTGTGTTGCCGTCTACACCACCATCACCAATGTCGTTGTTACTGCCACCGTCATCGTCACCATTGCCCCATCACCACCACAGTTGTTGGCTTGTTGCCATTGTCGCCAATGCCACAGTCACCTCTACCGCAACCACTTATCACCTTGATAGGTAGCTTGTGATCTTCGTCAGTATAGTTGAATGTCGAGCACCACTGTTTGACCTCCCACCATCATAAATAATTTATTTTTTCTTAAAAAATCAAGAGCCAACAAGTAGACCCTTCTCATCCCGGCACCACTGAACGCTGCCACCGCCATGTACTATTTTGATGATTAGTACTATATTAGTGCATTATTAGGGCTTCATTAGTGAATCAATAATACCACATTTATATGCATCAAATATCGCATTACAACAATAATACCACAAATCATATCGTGTTAGGTGTGTGCCCTCGATGCCAACGAGGAAATAGATTGTATAGGGCACTTCATTATATTGTACAAACAATTTTATTCTATTTATAGAAAGGCAATTATTTTTTGTTCATATAATTTGTTTGGCATTAACAAGTATTGAACAAACAGTCCTGTGTATCAAGGATGACTTTCCACTCCTTATAGAATAAGGATAATACGAGTCTAGTACTTGATCACTTAAAGGGGTTCGCAAGTCGAGAAATCTTAATTGGGCATTAAGATTCGACTTGTATGACACATGCTCTGACAAGTAGTGTAAGTCGAACACTATTAGATAGTGAGAGCCTGCAATTGTGCCATAGATATATCAATGAAATTGATATATTCGAACACGACTCATACTAATCCGACCACATGGGTATTTACTCGGTGACTGTCAATGATTGAATTACTGATCATAATAGTATGCGCGAGTCTTAGACCTGAGGGATCACGATCAATGTGCTTGTAGCATTGGATCGGTTACTAGAGTACTTAGACCTAATTCACCCGTTAGTGGGGTCGACCTCGAAGTGCGATCTCAATGAGACAAGTAGCAGTTGTGAGGTGATTGAAATGACAAGTCTTTGGCCAAAGTAAATAAACTAACTCGTGTGAAACACGGAGAGTAGTTTGGTAATTTCATCTTACCATGATCTATTGCACAGTATCGAGTCTTGTGAGTTTGACATGTTCCATGGCTCTCACTCGATCGGGATACGTCAGTGAAGGGCTTATACTCATATGGTATTTATGATCTAGAGGTTCGTAATGACACAATCATTTTTGTACTCGATAGGGCTACGATGTGGGTCCACGGGACTCGCTAGGTGACACCCACATCCCTTGGTATCCTCCCATTGCCATGAGACGAACCTAGAGAGTCGCGCTATAAGAAGCAAACGGGATATCTTTATGCATTCGTTGTAAGGGCAATTTGGTAATTTGTCATTGGATGGACGAACTAAATAAAATGATGAATTGATTTAATTAATTGTTTAATCAGATTAAATAATAATTAATTAAATCAATAATTCAAGTATTAAATTAATTAGATTAATTGATTATTTGAATTTAAAAGAATTAATTAATTATATGTTTAATTGGATTTAAACTAGATTAATTAATTAAAAGATGGACTAAGTTGACTGGGCCAACTTAGCCCATTTGGTTCATCCACTAGGGCCCTAAGAAGCGCCCAATATGGGCCTTAGGGTTTGAGGATTTATTTAATCCACAAACTCCTAGGTTAAAGAGAGATTCCATTATCTGCCTAACACATACAGAAAAGAAAACCTCTCCTCCTCTTCTCTGCCTAGCCGCCTTTCACAAGGAGAGAGGAATCCGAAGAATTCAAGCTTGCTTCGCGTGAAGCTCTAGAGACAGGAGTCCCGTGGATTGCTGTTGTAGATTGTAGATCAAGAATCGAATCACGCTTCAAGCAAGGCAATTTGATTTTATATTAATGTTCTTGAAATATGAAAAAATCATCAACAGCCACAAAGTTATTCAACTTTAGGAATCCGGCATGTTTTAATTTCCGCTGCGTTCTGATTAAGGATTTCTAACAGTGGTATCAGAGCCGACTTTAATGGTTTTGATGATTTTATGCGTTTATGATTATGTTGGTGGATTTAATTTTGAATTAAATCTGAAATTTATGAAGGAATTCATATATGAAATATTGAAGATTTTGAATCTTGTTAATTGGATTAAACAAATCTGAAATTGAATTTGGAGTTCGTGGATCGGATTTGAAAAAATACGAAAAACTGAAAAATTGAAGCAAATTAAAAGGGGGTGGCGGCGCCGCCTGGCGTGGTGATGAAGGGCGGCACTTTTCAGCTCCACCAATCTTCTCTGACGGGGATGCCAGGCGTCGCCGTTCATCGCTGAAGGGGCGGCCATGGTCGCCGCCCCATCGCAAAAACCTACGGGTTATGCAAATTCATTGCATAGCCGCCCGGGATTCGAACAACGCTGAGGCGGCGCTTCCTCGTTCGACGGCGGGTCATCGTTGTGATGCCTGGGGCCGCAACGGTGACCGGCGATTCGCCATCTTCGGCGTCGGGCGCCGACTTGGCGGCTCTACTACCTTCTGCCCTAATGGGCAGAAGTTTGATTGTGTTGGGCTCAATTAGGTTTTGTGTTGGGCTCGGCCCAACATCAAATTAATCCATTCGCTGGGCTTGGCCCAGCGTGTATGTATTTATTAATACGCCCCTTTAAGTGATCAAGTACTAGACTCTTCGAGTGCCATATCTTTATTCCATAAGGAGTAGAAAGTCCTCCTTGATACACATGGACTGTTTGTTCAATACCTATTAATGCCATACAGATTTATATGAACAAATAGATAATTTCCTTTCAAAAGAATAAAATTGTTTGTACAACATAATGAAGTGCCCTATAAAATCTATTTCCTCGTTGGCATCGAGGGCACATGCCAAACAATCTCCCACTTGCACTTGGCATAGACCATCTGGATTAATTAATACACACTTTTAAATTGAATCATTGTTTTCAAACTAAAATGGATTTAATTGTAATAATTAAATTTAATTTAATTTTTCCATTAAAATTAAATTAGATTTAATTTTTCTATTAAAATTAAATTAGATTGAATTTTTCTTTGATTAAAATTAGACTTAATCTTCCAATTAAGATTAAGTTGGACTTAATTTTAATTTGATTAAAGCTGATTTAATCCTACCATCTAAATTCAAATTGAATTTATATTTATTATAATTAAATTTAATTTAGCGTGACTCTTTAGGTTCGTCTCAAAAGGCAATTGGGAGGAAACCAAGAGGATGTGAGAAATACATATCCAGTCACGTGGCTCACATCGTGTCCCAATTGAGAATGAATGAATAGGATAATCCCAAACCATATACACTATGAATACCATACGAGTATAAACCTTTTATTCTTATATCCTAGTCAAGTGAGAGTCATGGTTTTAGTCAAACTCATATGACTTGACCACATGCTTAGCTCATAATGAATCGAGGTCATTTTATGCTTTGACCAAAGACTTTTAACCTCACTAATTCATGATTGCATAGGATATTTAGCTCATTCACTTATGAGAGAATAAATCTCATTTTGCTAATCAGTTAACAATGCTACTTACCCATCGAGTCGCACTTTGAGGTGGATCCCACCAAAGGGTGATTTGGATCTAACTACTCTAATGACAGACTTGATGTCACAATTACATCTTGAACTCGATTCCTCAAGTCTAAGGTTCAAGCGTACCTATCACAACTTATCAGTTTCATCATTGACTGTCAGTGAGTGAATACCCATGTGACGAAACCGATGAGAGCCGTGTTCGAACATATTAGTCTAACTGGTATGTCCATGACATAAGTTCCCACTATCATTTCCATAGTGTTCGACTGACACTTTCTCTATCGAAACTTATATCATGCAAGTCCTTGTTCTGTATTGATGTCCAGTTAAATACTTTCTTAGACTTGCGAACCCTATTTAGAGAATAAGGATCAACCCTTCTAGTTCCATTCTTCCTATCCCATAGGAAGTACAAGGTTTGCCTTACTCTCAAGGACTTTACGTTGTTTATTAACACCTTACAAATGTCTATAAGAAAACAACAAGATAATGCCTTATATATAATAAAAAGAAATACGAATCAGATTGGAGCATAATAGAGGTGGCAATTTGGTTCCAAATCCATGGTTTCGACCTAAACCAATTAGTTTTTGGTTATATTGGCTCCTAAGAATTGTGTTTTAGGTCCAACTTTGTTCCAGGTTGGGACTAATTTGGTTTCAAATTGAGCGTAACTACGTTTCAAATTGGTTTTAACATGGATCCAAATTTGATCCAATTTGGTTCACACTCAGCTTTTTTTGTACTTTATAATTAATTTTATTATATAATTCTAAATAAAATCTTAAAATAAATACCTGAAAATAAAAATAAAAACTTAAATTATAAAAATTAAATACTAAAAATAGGAAAAAAAGAAAACAAAGGCCTTGTTTGTTTATGTTTTCAAATTCCATTTCCAATATCTTGAATCACAAAATCTTTAAAAATCATAACACAAACTATTTTCATTTACATTCACCTTTTCTCAACTTAACTTTTTCAATCCCCTATATAACTACTTATCACTCACTATATCCAGGGATGTTCATCCGTTCGGTTAGGTCCCAAATCGAACTGAAAATCGGTTAACTGATAATTCGGTCTTTCCGAAAATACGAACCGAAAAAGTTTAGTTCAGTTCAAGCCAAACCGAAATTTTTTAAAAAAATCAAAAAAAAGAAAAAATCAGCTTCGGTTGCATTATTTCGAAAAAAAAACCTACCTTATAAAAAAGATTGTTCTTTTCCTATAATTTGCCACTAGGAAACACATTTTTTATAGTTTTTGGTCTATATTATACTATATTAAAAAAACTTAAAATAAAAAATCAGTTTTCGGTTAATCGAAGCAAACCTCAAAATCAAATTTTCACACTCTCTTCATGTGGAAAAAGAAAGAAAGAAAGATGCAACTAGGAAATTGTGAAGAAAAATGAAGAAAAACGTAGCAGATAGAGGTGGCAATATGGTTCCAAAGCCATGGTTTCGACCCGACCCAACTAATTTTTGGTTGGATTGGGTCCTAAAAATTGTGTTTTGGGTCCAATTTTGTATTGGGTTGGGGCGAATTTGGTTCCAAGTTGGGCCCAACTTGATTTCAAATTGGTTTTAACATGGATCCAAATTTGATCCAATTTGGTTACACTCAGTTTTTTTGTATTTTATAATTAATTTTAATATAAAATTCTAAATAAAATCTTTAAATAAATATCTGAAAATAAAAATAAAAATAAAAATTGATAATATAAAACTCAAATACCTAAAAAAGGAAAAAAGAAAACAAGGCCTTGTTTGTTTATGTTTTCAAATTCTATTTTCAACATTTTCCATCACAAAATCTTTAACAATCATAACACAAACTATTTTCATCTAAATTCACCTTTTTTCAACTTAACTTTTTCAATCGCCTATATAACTACTTGTTACTCACTATATCTAGGGTTGTTCATCGGTTCGGTTTGGTCCCAAATTGAACCAAAAATTTGGTTAACCGACAATTTGGTTTTTCAAAAACACGAACCGAAAAATTTTGGTTTGGTTAAAACCGGTCTTTTTCGATTAGGTTCGGGCCAAATCGAAATTTTCGAAAAACAAAATCAACTCCGGTTGCAATATTTCGAAAAAACCCACCTTATAAAAAAATTCACTTTCTTTCTTTTCCTATATGTTATCACTAGGAAACACACTTTTTATAATTGTTGGTCTATATTATGCTATATAAAAATAAAATAAAATCAATTTTTGGTTAATCCAAACCAAATCAAAAACTAAATTTTTGTAAAAGAAAAAACTGTAGATGAACCGAATTCTCAGTTTTCAATCTGGTTCGGCCGGTTCTGGTGTGTATGAACAACCCTAACTATATCTATCATTTCACACAATCATCAATCAAAATCATTTACTCCAATCATTATTTCACTTTCCTTTTCATACTTTACAATTCTTAATTTATATTTTATTATTTATTTATTCACATAATCACCATACCTATTAGTATTGATTTGACACATGTTACAAATTTTAACAATTTTTATAAAATATAAACAAACACAACACGCAACACATCATTTTTACACGAATCTTCGTAGTATAAATTTCTCGAGAAATTTTCAAAATTTAACTCAAAAACATAACCAAACATGGCCAAATAAATCTGGATTTTGGGGAATGCCAGCTAAAACAATCACAGGGCTAAAAAAATTCATTACCCGTTCCTAAGAATGAGATTCTATTTATAGAGAAAATACAAATATATACATAATTGGATTAAGTGAGGGTTCATCTCCTTGAGAAAAAAAGGGCAAGCAGGTGACAAGGAAAATTACAAACTGCAAGATGAGTGTTATATATACTACTTGCCACCATCTATGCACTAAGCTAAGGAAAAAATTCTCGGAACCAGTGCAGATTGAACTAGATTCCACCTTGGAACCATTTTGAACCCAACCTATCTCGGAACCAGTGCAGATTGAACCAGATTCCACCTTGGAACCATTTTGAACACAATCTATCTCAGAACCCGCCCAAGTGGAGCCGGAACTCAAACCGTGCCAATTTGCCACCTCTAGTGTAGAACATAGCTCATTATGTTTTGCAAGTTGTAGGCTGCAAGATTATTTGGCGCCTGAAGAAGATGTATTGATAGCTAAGCTGGAGGATTAGAAAGAAGCAGAGCGTGAAGAAGGGTGTGATGAACTCCAACATGCCAAGGGAATGGGTGGAAAGGTTGTTGGAATTAAATGAAAGTGCTAGAAAATGAAGACATGACTATGATGAACTCCAACATACCACCATGATAGATATTGATCGACTCCTTATGGACTTAGCGAATGAGATCTATGAAGGTGAAGAAAGAACAAAGCGACAGAAAAAAATGAATGCTTTTTTTTTTTTTATCTTTATCGCTTTCAATCATCAGTATAAATCATGTATGCTTATCTTTCTATATAAATGAATGATTTATCGCTGAAACAAATTGTTGAGGCTAATCTAATATTAGCTAACTTTACTAACTTTCCAAATGTTAACTTATACTGATTTGGGCTTTTCTTTAAACTCTTAATTCTATAAAAGAGTTATAAGAGTTAAAAGTCTTGACATCATCAAAAAGGGGGAAATTGTAAGGAAATTTCACGTTAGATATTTTGATGATGACAAGATAGGATTTTATGTTAGACCCCAAATATAATATAAGTTTCTGTTTTTATAGATCTATGTATCAGCGTTTGAAAGTATGTAATTTTTTATTAGGCTTGTAATTTTTATCTTTATAGATTTTAGACTAAGTATAGATACCGAATCACTAATAGAATTCTGGGTGAGTCTATTAGAGAAGAAGTTGAAGATCAGCGTCTGAAGTCAACTGAAGATGAAGATTTGTTCTTAGCGCCTGTCAAGCGCTAAAGGACTATTTCAGGATTCATGAATCAAGCGCTCAAAGCATTATAACGATACGTATCAGATTCACCTGAATTAAATGCTCAAGTCATGAAGGACTTAAATGCAATCATTCAACCGACATTTATTTCCAACGGGAAATAAATTCAAATGCATTAAATGCCTGATAAGAGCATTAAATGTGATAAGCTATTATGACTTGTGGACAAGCCACCTTTTTGCCTAGACTGTCAGAACTTCAGAGTTTATAGTTGCTCCCCGTCCAATCAGAACCAGCGAATTTTCAAGAATGTCAGAGAAAAGGTAGAATCACGTACTGTGTGAAAGGCACGCTCCCATATGTGTCCAACGGATAGATCCCAAGAATTGCCTATAAATACCCTACCTTCAGCAAACCAAAAATAATAGAGATATACGTACATGCACAAGAAACTCTGCTGAAATTCTCGTTCAAAGAAAAAAGCTTAGAAACTCCATAGCCCAAATCTTTCAAGCTTTTTATACATTCCAGACAATCACAAATATCTCAAAATTCTTCCAAAGAAGAAACCTAAATTCTTACTGAGATATTCCAAGTTGTTTGATCTTCCCAAAAAACAAACAAACCCTTGTGACAAAACCTTCAACCTTTCATCTGAGTGAGAAAGCTGTTGAAACCTATTACAAGCAGTATTTCTGAGTGAGAGAAGCTTGTAGAAGACGATCTTCATTGGTACTGAAATCTGTGTGATCAAGGAGCCCGAGATCATTTTCACCTGTTTACTATCTTGTAGAAGGTTCTGTGTGATTCTTTGATAATCATCTTAGTAAAATTCCTCCTAGTGAAAAGGAGAAGAAGGACGTAGCTCGAATTACATTACCCAGTGAACCTTACAATTTCTTGTGTCATTTACTTTAATTATTGTCTTATTTTACATTATATTATATTCTTTGAAAAAGATAAGCTAATCTGCTAAGCGACTATTTAACCAAAACGAATGCTAAAACTTTAAAATCATTTCCACTGTGCTAACCCTGATTAAGTGATCTAAGTGTTACCCTACTTTGGTAAATTGCTAAAATCACTAAGTCTAAGTTATCTTTACTAAAGCATCTGATCCAAGCGTTCTAACCTTTAAAAGTGATACAAAATTTTTGAAGTCAAAAAAGACTTAAGGGTCTATTCAACCCCCCCCCCCCCTTCTAGACCCTTTCATATGACACTTGAGACCACCAAGTGGTATCAGAGCGGTTGAATTAGAAACCTAAGCGTTTCCAAGCGTAACTGCTTGTTCAGATCCATTGTTTTTAAACTTAGTCAGTTTAAATTTTCTCTTAAAAATTTCATTATGGCTTTTAACAAAATGCCTAAGTTGGTAGAATCAAACTATGACTCTTGGAAACTTAGAGCATTCGCTTATTTATGCTCTTGCGATAATAAAATGTGTGATGTGATTACAGATGGCCCCATTCAAATTATGAAAGTTGTAACTCGAGCGCCTGGAGCAACCCAGGCTACTCCAGATGGTTACGTCGAGAAACCTAAGTTAGAATGGATGCCAGAGGATAGAAAAAGAGCGAATTTGGATAATGTTGGATGAAGTGCACTCTACTCAGCACTAGGAGATAATGATGCATTGTTCAACAAGATTAAGCAATGTAAAACTTCCAAAGAAATATGGGATAAGCTGGCTATAGTATGTGAAGGTTCAGCACAAATGAAGGAGAACAAGCTCTCCATAGCCATGCAAAGATTTGAGCATCTCAAGATGCAGCCCAATGAGATGCTAGAACAATTGGACGCAAGGTTCACTTTGCTCATTACAGAGTTAGCATCATTAGACAAGGAGTTGACCAACAAGGAAATGGTCAATAGGATTTTCAGAAGTCTTCCAAGCAAGTATTTGATTAAAACTGTTGCTATGAGAGAATCACAGACATTGGAGACTCTTACTCCAGAACATGTGTTTTCAGAATTAAAGGCATTTGAGTTCGAATTAGGTGAAGTCAGCGACACATCGACTTCAGTGACTGAATCAAGAGCTTTAATCGCTACTACCAAGAGTAAGGGAAAAGCGGTTAGTGAGGTTAAATCAACGAAATCAAATGAAGAAAAGGAAATGGCCTTATTAGTCAAGAAATTCAAGATATTTCTAAGATATGGAAAGAGAAATCCTATTGGACAAACTTCATTTCAAACTCCTTCCCCAGCACCAGCGCCTCAGTATCAAGCGCCAGTATATTCTGCACCTCAGCTATTAGCGCCAGTTCCTTATCAAGCGCCTACAACTCCTACTCAGAATCTCTCAGCGCCAGTTGGAACCAAGCGATTAACCACTGAACAGAAAATGAAAACTAATTTGTGTTATAATTGCAGGAAACCAGGGCACTACCAGGTAAATTGCCCTTATCCAAATGTGTCTAAGCCCACAAGGCAAGACTATGTGGATAGAAATCAATTCAGGAGCAACCTTCACCAACAAGGTTTGCTAGCGGAATCTGAACCATTCTCCGCACCTGAAGAGGATTTGGAATCATCAGATGAAAGAAGTGATGATGAGCCTACAAGCAACTCAACGTTGATTTGTCTTATGGCAAGAGATGATGAAGCGTCTGACGATTCGCTACCAGAGGTAACCAATGAATTACTCTTTCTTACGATGAATTGCTTGACAAAGTCAATGAATATTATAAAGATTGTCAAGATGCCGCCAAAATATATCAAAATCACTTCGCTATTATATCATCGCTCACAAGTGATAAAGTAACGCTCAAAGCAGAGTTGCAAGTTCAGCAACAATGCATGGAGAAGAACTAATCGCTTGAGAGTGAGTTACTCAACTGAAAAGCAATCTTGATATAATAGTCAAGAGAGAAGTTGATCTGATCGCGAGACTTTCCAAATCAGAGTAGCTCATCTCATCATTATCAAAAGCTTTAAGAAAGTTGGATAATGTGACTGAGGTATCAAGAATGTTTAGTGAAAAGACCGATTTAGGATGCAATAAATTCGGTAAACAACCAAATAAATCTAATGTTACGGCAAATAACAAAGGAAAGGGTGTTTTCTTTGTTGAGAAAGGTTCACAAAGTCAAACACTGAATGAACCAAGTGACAATGGTACGAGGCCAAATGAGAAAGCCAAAGCCGACTCAGGCAAGGGAAAGACAAAGGCAAATGATTCACAAAGAAAGGTTCATCCAAACGCTCAAAAGACTAAGGATAAACCTAACCACTGTGAATCAAGCGCTAAGCGTCCAGCACCAAAAGTGCAACCCAAGCCAGCGCCAAGGAAATACCAGCGTCAATATCCAAGACAGTCAAGATCATATTATCGATACTATGATGATTATGATTATGACTACTATTATAATCGAGGATATTATTATACACCCAAAAAGCACACACAGCACAAGGTGAACAAAAAGCACACACAACATGATGTGAATCCCGAGAAGGCCAGTATTCCTACAATGAAGACTAGGGAAATATGGGTTCCTAAAGTTCTAATTCAAACCAAAGTAACTAATGCTGAAGGACCTAAGACAACATGGGTACCTAAGAAGAATTAGAATTGTCCTTTAAATGCAGGTACCTAGAGCCAACACCGATACTTCAGTTTGGTACATCGATAGTGGATCGTCAAGACACATGACGGGTTCTAAAGATCTCCTAATCAACTATCAAGCTACCAACGTTCCTCAAGTTATATTTGCTGATAATTCGAAAGGTAAAACTAAAGGTATAGGTATCATGCATAGGGGGAACATCATGATTAGTAATGTATATTATGTTAAGGGTCTTAAGCATAATTTGTTAAGCATTAGTCAATTTTGTGATAAAGGCTTTGAAATAAAATTTTCAAGTGACTTCTGCTATGTTAACAACACTAAGACTAAGTCTACTAAATTAAGAGGAAAAAGAACAAACAATATGTATTTAGTAGATTGGGATTCTACAATTGATAACAACCCCACATGCTTTGTAGCCAAAAGTCAAAATGAATTGGGTTGGTTATGGCATAGAAAAATGAATCACCTCAACTTTAAGGCAATCTCTCAGTTAATATAGCTAAATCTAGTGGAGGGATTACCTAAGGGTTCCTTTCAGAAGAATCGCTTATGTGATGCATGTCAAATGGGTAAACAAGTTAAATCATCTTTTAAAAAGAAACCATTCCTATCTACTTCTAGAGTTCTTGAACTATTGCATCTAGATTTGTTTGGTCCTATTCAAATCATGAGCGTTAGTGGTAAAAAGTACTCGCTAGTAATAGTTGATGATTTCTCTCGCTATACATGGGTAGAATTCCTAGCGACCAAAGATGAGACTAGTATCAAGCTCACATCGCCAATTCGTTAATTGCAAACTAATTAAGATTTAAAGGTGACAAGAATTAGAAGCGATAGAGGAGCTAAATTTACTAACCAATTTGTTGAAAAATTTTGTATAGACTTTGGAATATTTCATGATTATTCTGTTCCTAGAACACCTCAACAGAATGGAGTTGCCGAGTGATGGAACAGAATGCTTAAAGAAGCTGCTAGGACTATGCTTGTAGAGTCTAAGCTGCCTCAAAGGTTTTGGGGCCGAAGCCATCAACACCGCTTGCTACACTCAGAACCGTTGTATGATCAACAAGCAACATGAGAAGACTCCATATGAGTTTTGGAAGGGACGAATTGAAGATCTCACTCAACATGCGTCACAAATCAATCTTGGTGATGATAGTGATGACGAAGATGATGGGATTCGTGTGCCTATTCCTAAGGATACTCGTGAGGTTAACAATGGTGATAATGTCAAAATTGCTGATGATCATGAAGAGAATGATCATCAAGAGCAAATTGGAACTGTGAATGATGAAGCAACTGCACAAGAGACAAATGAGGGTCAAGCGATTGACAACCAAGAGTCTCTCAACCCGTTCCAACCAGACCGCAAATGGCTTAGAGATCATCCACCAGAGCTAGTAATTAGAGACGTTGAAGCACCTATTAGAACTAGGTCCGCTACAATTAATGAGGCCATGTTCGCAAGCTTCCTATCTCAAATGGAACCAAAGAAAGTGGATGAAGCGCTCAGTGATTCAAGTTGGGTAGAAGCAATGCAAGAAGAGCTTAACCAATTTGAGAGAAGCAAGGTTTGGACGCCAGTACCAAGACCAACTCACCAAGGAGTTATTGGGACTAGATGGGTTTTTAGGAACAAGATGGATGAAGATGGCATTGTTATAAGAAACAAAGCCAGATTAGTCGCTCAGGGTTATTATCAAGAAGAGGGTATTGATTTTGATAAGACGTATGCCCCAGTAGCCCGTCTTGAAGCGATTAGGTTGTTCCTAGCGTTTGCCGCATTCAACAAGTTCACAGTATACCAAATGGACGTGAAGAGTGCTTTCCTGAATGGTAAACTCCAAGAAGAAGTCTATGTGGAGCAACCTCCAGGATTCATCAACAACCATGGCAAAAATATGGTCTACAAATTGGATAAGGCACTTTATGGCCTCAAACAAGCACCAAGAGCATGGTATGACACTCTCTCTATCTTCCTTATAGGTAAAGGCTTTTCAAAAGGCAGCGTTGATATAACGTTATTTAAAATTACCCATAATGAAGATATTCTCTTAGCCCAAATTTATGTTGATGATATTATATTTAGTTCTACTAATAAGCGATTGTGTGAGAAATTTTCGAAAATGGTGCAAGAACAATTTGAAATGAGCATAATGGGTGAATTAACTTTCTTCTTAGGATTACAAGTTAAACAACTCCCTAATGGAATATTTATAAACCAAGCTAAATATACAAGAGATATGATTAAGAAATTTGGTATGGAAAATGCATCATCTTCAAAAATTCCAATAAGCCAAACGCTTAAGTTAGATAAAGATGAAAGTGGGAAGAAAATTGATATCACTAACTATAGAGGTATCATTGGATCACTCTTTTATCTTACCGCTAGTAGACCTGATATTATGTTTTCAGTATGCATTGTGCACGCTTTCAAGCTGATCCTAGAGAGTCACACTTAAATGCTACCAAGAGAATCCTTAAATACCTAGAAGGCACACAAAATGTGGGCTTATGGTATCTAAGGGTGTTGGTCCCAAGTGGTATACGAAAGGGTCTAGAAGGGGGGGGGGGTTGAATAGACCCTGAAGTCTTTTTTTGACTTCTTAAAAATTCGTATCACTTTGAAGTATTTGAACGCTTGACAAGTTTAAGCGCTGGATGTGACGCTTGAGAAACGTTAACTTAGACTCGGTGATTTCAACGCTTACCAAAGTAGGGCAGAGTTTAGTCACTAAATCAGAGTTAGCACAGCGGAAGTATTTTATAGCTTAGCATTCAGTTAATTAATCGAAAGTAGTCGCTTAGTTGTTTTAAGACTTTATCAGAATGTATGCAGTATGAATAGTAAAGCAGTAAAACAATGAATGCTTAAAGAGGTAAATGACACAAGATATTTGTAAGGTTCACTGGGTGATGTAATCCCAGCTACGTCCTTCTTCTCCTTTTATCAGGGAGGTTTTTCCACTATGATGATTATCGAAGAGTCACACAGAGACTTCTACAAGATAGAGGGAGATTGGATATGATCTTGGAACTCCTTGGTCACACAGATTTCAGCTCCACTAAAGATCTTCTATCCCCTTGCTTCTTTCACTCAGAAATGGTGCAAGTTACTCTTGATCTCGGAACTCCTTGGTCACACAGATTTCAGCTCCAATAGAGATCAACTTCAACAAGCTTCTTTTACACAAAAATATTGCTTGCAAGTCAACCAGCTTTCTCACTCAGATGAAAGGTGTTGATGGTTTTGGTCACGGGTTTGTTTGTTTTTGGAAAGTTCAAACAACTTGGGGATATCTCAATGGTAGTATAGGTTCTTCTTAAAAAGGATTTGAGATATGGGTGACTGTCTCTGGAATATTTGTGAAAAGCTTATATGGATATTTGGCTATGATTTTTAGTAAGCTTTTCTTTCAACAAGGTAGGTAATTTTTTTTGTGTGTGTCACTTGTGCATCGGTTTACTTGTTTGTTGAAAGAGCTATTTATAAGGTATTGGTGGTTTTTGTCCGTTTGACTCGGTTGGAGTCTCGTTTCCCCAAACATTCCTTGAGTTCAGACATTTCTAACTTTGGGTATATTTAATTGGTTAGGCATGGTCTTGGTTTCATAAATCTGACAGTCTAGGTCAAAGATATGGCTTGCCCATAAGTTATAGTGCTTATATTTTAATAGCACTTATCCGACTTTTAATGCATCTTGTCTTATTTCCGTTGGAAATAATTCGTCCGTTTGATTCATGCATTTTTTAAGTCTTTGGATGGTTTTGGGTTTGAATTCTTTTCAGGTTACGTTCTTTGTAGGTTGTGTTGGTTTAACCTTTTTGGACGCTTGCTGAAGAGAATAGTTATTCTCGTGTATTGGACAGACGCTTGGACTGATCCTGACTTTCTTTTCTTTATTTCAGACGCTTACTCTTCAATCTTGTCTTGATGGTCTCACTGAGAATTCCGTCATTTCACTTGATGTTGAGTATTCGGCCTGAGTTATCCATTCGTAGTTTGAGCACTGGGATAATCCCTAAAGCGTTTGACGGACGCTTCAAGATATCTTTATCCATTGTAGCTTTAGACGCTTGATCTTCACCTTCATCACTTGGTAGACTCACCCAGAATTTTCCTAAGTGTTTTAGTGTCACATACTTAGTCTAAGGAATTCTACAAAGATAAATACTATAAGCCTAAGATAAATAAGCTTTCAGGTACTTATACATAACATTCTATGAAAGCTTTTACACTTTTCGGAGTCTAACAGAAAGTCCTATTTGTCATCATCAAAACATCTAATATGAAATTCCTAACAATTTCCCCCTTTTTGATGATGGCAATACTTATTTAGTTCAAGGGTTAGATACCTGAAGGTTAGCGTAAGTTAGTAAGTTAGTTTGAGCTTTAACGAGATGTTTCACCTGTAAAATGCATTTTATATATATTTTTCACAGTACAGGCATTTTACAACTAAAAAGAGAGAGGCACAAGTAAAAATTAATATCGTGGCTTGATCTTGTATCTCTTAGTCATTTCAGCACGGATTGCTTCAGTTATCTGATCTTCTAACGTCATCATTGCAGCATGATCTTTACTGATTATGTGCTTGTTTCTTGAACTTGTCGTGCCTTAAAGGCAATGAAGTGTTTATCCCATTCCTCTGGACTGATGCCTATGTATCGTAGGCAAATTTTGAAGGTTTGGTCGAAGTCAGACATTTTTCTTTCTAAGGCTAATACTGCTGGATCAGTTGGTTCTGAAATTGATGCTCTGAGAAGAGGAATGTCAAACTGTTCAAGCAGTGCTCTTGAAGGCAATGGAAGAGTTGGATAGAGCACTCTGGGAGTTTCTTTCTTATTGGACGCTTCAACCGATGTGGTTACCCAAGAGGGATAGGGATACCTTGGTTCTACACTCAGTGTGAGAGAAGTATCAATGTGTTGACACTTGGATGGTGGAGGAGGAACTTGATCTTTAGATGTTGACGATTTCCTCTTTTCTCCCTTCTTTTCCCCCTTATTGCCATCATCAGTCTGTATGAAATGCTGAGTAAGAAGACTGACTTGTGCAGCAATCTGAGCGACAGAGGCCTCAAGAGTGGTTAGACGCTGGTCGAAATGTTCTTTCATGACCAGGAGTTGAGCTTGATTAGCGTCTGTGAGAGAGGTCTCGAGAGCCGTGAACCGGTCTTGTAGATCATTGGTTAAAGCCACATGACTTGCCTGAGTAGCTGTAGATAGTTGCTGTATTTGAGTGAGGCATTCAGTTATGGACGGTTGAGCGTTGGGAAGTGCAATGCGGACTTGAGGCTTAAAACGAGATGTGTGTTTGAGAGATTCAATAGGTACTTGATTAGTAGGATCAAATACTGTGCCTCGAAGCTCTGGAGCAGTGTTGGACTCAGTGGATGCAGTAGAGTCGGATTCAGTTGGACTGGGAGAATGAGGCGCTTGAGGTAATTCTAATAAGCGCTCGGGAGCAGGTAACATGTCAGCTGGTGCTGCAGTAAATTCTGATTCTATACGGCTAAAGTCCGTAAACCGAAAGTCCAAGCTGGAAAACGGCTCATCTGCATATGGATACGTAGCAGTCTGTAGAAGTTCATTCAAATGTAGAGTGGGGAGGTAAGTACCTTGAATGAACGTTCTGATAGGGCTATCCAGGGCCCTGATATACACTGGCCCGAGGATATCCAGCACATGAGTGGGAAAGATTTTGGAGGGCGCTTGGCAGATGGAGAATAGGGCATCTGGGCAATAGTGTTGTGAGAAGCCAATTAGCCGATCTGTTGGGAGAGTCTTCGGTTTTCGAGAGTCGGGAACGCGGAGCCGGTAATACTCTTCCAAGTATGGGTAGACGGTTGAAGCAAGAGCTTGAGATCTTTCTAGCAGCGATAAAACAAAATCATAGTGACTGAAGACTTCTTGTCGAATAGACGGAAGAAGTGGATATCCTCTGAAAGGATTGATCCGAGAGCCATCCCATTGTCGCAGATTGTCTGTGAAGATTTTGTCGAATAGAGAGACTGGAGGCATAATTGCCATCATGAGAGAAAAGTTGTCTTCACAGTGGCTAGGGGTGCAGTTCAGACAGGACAGGGGAGAAGAACCGCTGGTGGACGCTTGATCATCAAAGCGTAGAGAAGAGTTGGCCAGTTTGTGCAACGCTTGTCTTAAGCGGTGTTCAGGTTGATGGCGGATCAGAGGCAGCTTCAGAACGGGTCCAAGTCTATGCTGGCGCTGCGTCAGCATGTAGCGTGCAAATTTGGTCTTTTTATCATGAATCCCTATTCTGAACAGATGGGGAGCACTAACCAAGTCTTCAAATTTATACGTGTCACCCATGTAAGCTTCAGCCCATCTTATCTCAGTCATACAATACTCAGTTCCTGCATTAAGTATAGCACGAAACCCTTGGTGATGAATATCACAGATGGATTCAAAACGATACCTGTCGGGTTGGTAGTTAGCGTTCCAGACGCAGTCAAAATATGCATCGGTTTCAAGTTGAATCATCTCGGTCAGGGATGCTGGACGCTCACCGGCATGTACTCCTTTATTCTTCCACAGGAGGAGAGGATTAGCTGAGCGCTTGTTTTCCTTGCTTTTGACCAGTGTTAGAGAGTGAGAATAGCCTTCTCTGTTTAGTAGCTCTTCCGTTGGGTTCAGAAGCTTATCCTGACGCTCATAGACTCTGATGTTGTAGTCTCTGAGAGCGAAGCCAGTGGGTTTGCTTGTCCCACAGTCCAGATAATAAGCTAAATCAACATCAGCTCTAGGAGTCTTGCCTCCTTGCCGCTGTGCTTGGAGAGTTACGGAAGCCGGGATGTGTTTGGGAGTCTTCCCGAGTTCAAGAGCTGTGTAGTAAGCTTCATCAGCTGGGGTGGAGGCTGTATTAAAGAGAGTGTTGCGTACAGCCAGATCAAACTTTATGAGCTTGGCGATATCATTTTCGGCATTGATAAGACTTTCTTCATTGTATCCTGCAGGTATGAAGGTCTCTGCGGGCGCTGGAGGCAAATAATCGACTGAGTGATCGATAGTCTTTGAGGGATCCAGCTTGAAGAAATGTCGATGAATCACAACGTCGTTAGCATCGCTCTGACCTTCTGAGCGTGCCTCTGTTGTACTAGGTAATGCAAGCAATGGTTGAGCCCTTGGGATTTCAGGTTCATCAGGCTCGAGATTTGTAGATTCGATGGCAGCTTCATGTGCGATGGCCACAATTTGGGCCATATCAACATCCAGATGGACATCAACTGGTGTTTCAAAGGATGATATCGGGACAGCAGCTATGGCTTGATCACTTTGTGTAGCCTCAGAAGAAATGGCAGCAGTTGGACGCTTACGTCTCTTGAAGATACGCTTCACATTTATACCTTCGGCGGGGAACGCTTGAGTCTGTGGAACTGCAGGTTCTTCAAAGTCAATATTTTTGAGAACCTTTTCCAGATCTTTTCGACTAATGAGGGGTATAGAATCCTCGTCATCTTCATCGTTTTTGATAGGTTGAGCCTTGGGCTTTCGAGGAGCCCGTTTCTTTGTGACAGTGGGACGCTTCACATTACGTTTGGCTTTCTCCTGATCTGGACGCTCAGCCTCCTCATCTGACGCTGCTCGGACAACTTGGCGCTCAGAGAGAGGCTTAGCAGCACCTCCAACTTTGGGTGGATTGAAGAGATTATTGATGATTCTTGGCCCATAGAACTTATGCTTGGCCACGGTGACTCCTGCTGAAGAGGTGCACTCTGCTCGGAAAATTAGATCACTTAAAACTAGACCATAAGGTCTGTTTGAAGTGCGTAAACTGTCTCTGAACCTGCTGAATATATAGGCGCTCCAGTTGATTTTTATTTTGAGTAGGATGGCAGTCATCATCTGGAACTGGGTTGGGTTGATTTTGTCGAAGGTTCCCACTCTGCATTCTATGTTTTTACTGCAGAAATCAGCCAAGACTCGATACCTGTTCACGATATCTTTCTTCTCAAAGTACGGTTTGTATGGAACATCATCGTAAGCGCTAATCTGAGTCCAGACTTCTTGAATTTGTTCTTCAGTGATAGTGTCTAAAGTGGCTCCAGCATTAGGTAGAGAGAAATTCTGGGCAATAGAGGCCGCAGAGAGAGTGAACGTCTTTGATTCCTTCTTGGAGACAGGAAACAAACAAGTGATGGAAGTCTCATCGTCAGACAGTCGAGCATTTCTCCAGAAAAATTCTAGTTCTTCAGGAAACATATACGAGTATTTCGTGAGAAATTTCTGAACCCCAGCCTCTGCTACAGAATCCATTATTTCCGTTAAATCAATTTGGGGGTTTTCATAGAGAAACTTCCAATCAACTATAAGGCCTTCAGTGATCTTGACAACAACTTCAGCGGTTCCAGCAGTAGCTTTCTTGGGTGCCATTAGTGAGAAGTAGACAGAGATTACGAATGAAAATTTTTGTTTTTGAAAAAGAGAGAGACTTGTTCTTGCACGAATGTAATAGAGTATAAGAGTGTTTGTGTTCTGCAGAAACTTCAATTTGAATGTTCGGTGTGTTTGAAGTTTGAGATGTTGACACGTGGAGGAATATAAATCTCAGCCATTAAAATATAACTGTGGACGTGAATTTAGATTAAATAGGCACGGTTTCTTTTAGTAACTGCCACATATACTATTTTGAAGTCCGATTAAAAGTTTGAAACAGAGACTGAGAGTGATACGTGTGCCCATGAAAAGCGGATACGTTCTTTATGAAAACTGTTCGGGAACCATAATTTTGAACACTATTCAAATGCCCGCCAAAAATTTGTTAAAGCGTCCGGACCTATTCAGAATGACGCTTGAAACAATTTAGTGTTATGTGGACGCTTGAGAATCTTGAGAGTCTCTTTCAAGTAACATTTTGTGCTTTAGCGGTCATTGTAACATATAGAATTATTCCTTTCAGGGTGTATATGAGGACACAGTTTCCCAGTACTTATCATTATGTCTTGGTAGTAGTGTTTTACTTTTGGTTTAAAATATTCAGCGCTGGTTGTATTCGTCTAAGATACATGGTAATTGTACTGACGCGTGTACATGTGCTGAACCATCTTTGAAAAACGTGATGAGTACCCATGGGTTTTCTTGAGCGAAGGGTGAGGAATGTCAAGTCAGCATTAATTGCATTGATTGACTAATCCACTTTCTCGTTTTAGCGTAGGGTAATGTACGCTTGCTTTTAAAAGGGTCTTTTTACTAACTGCTTTAGCCGGGAATAAAGCTAAGCGTTTAGTTTATTTTGAAAGAAGTGCAGACGCTAAGACAGATTTGTGTAATAAGCGTCAAAAAGGTTTTAAGTGTATGGTGCTAAGTGCGTATGACCGATGCAAGGGAAAACATTTTTGGTCATATTCACTTAGGTATAGTTAGCTCTTTTAAGGTTCCCCCTATGTAGGTTCCCCATAAATTTCATAACATACAGTGAATTCCCCCTAAATTTCATGCCTAACAAAAGTATGATGTTTCGAATGATTAAGCATTTAGATCAATCATACCTAGTTCACTTCTTAAAGTGAGAAAACGTTGTTCGTTAAGCGCTTTGGTGAAGATATCTGCCAGTTGCTTTTCTGTACCAATGAAGTGCATGGAGATATCTTTCTTTTGAACGTGGTCACGTAGAAAGTGATAGCGAATGTCAATGTGTTTGGTTCTAGAGTGAAGAACTGGATTTTGAGTCATTGCTAAGGCGCTTTGATTGTCACAATGGATAGGAGTTGGATCTAGGATTATTCCATAATCTCTAAGTTGTTGCCTCATCCAAAGATCTGTGCACAACAGCTTCCAGCGGCTACATACTCAGCCTCAGCGGTGGAAGTAGCGATGGACTGTTGCTTCTTACTATGCCATGAAATTAGTCTATCACCTAGAAATTGACATGTTCCACTAGTACTTTTTCTATCTATTTTGCATCCTGCAAAATCTGCATCTGAATAACCAATTAGTTCAAAAGGAGAATCCCTAGGATACCATAAGCCCACATTTTGTGTGCCTTTTAGGTACTTAAGGATTCTTTTAGCAGCAATTAAGTGTGATTCTCTAGGATCAGCTTGAAATCGTGCACACATGCATACTGAGAACATAATATCAGGTCTACTAGCTGTAAGATAAAGAAGTGATCCAATAATACCTCTATAGTTAGTGATATCAATTTTCTTTCCATTATCGTCTCTATCTAGCTTAAGCGTTTGGCTCATTGGAATTTTTGAAGGTGATGCATTTTCCATACCAAATTTCTTGATCATATCTCTAGTATATTTAGTTTGGTTGATGAATATGCCATTAGGGAGTTGTTTAACTTGTAATCCTAGGAAGAAAGTTAATTCACCCATCATGCTCATTTCAAATTGATCTTGCATCATTTTCGAAAATTTCTCACATAGACGCTTATTGGTAGATCCAAATATAATATCATCAACATAAATTTGAACTAGGAGAATATCTTCATTATGGGTAATTTTGAATAACGTTGTGTCAACGCTGCCTTTTGAAAAGCCTTTACCTATAAGGAAGATAGAAAGAGTGTCATACCATGCTCGTGGTGCTTGTTTAAGACCATAGAGTGCCTTGTCCAATTTGTAAACCATGCTTTTCCCATGGTTGTTGATGAATCCTGGTGGTTGCTCCACATATACTTCTTCTTGGAGTTTACCATTCAGAAATGCACTCTTTACGTCCATTTGATACACTGTAAATTTGTTAAATGCTGCAAACGCTAGAAACATGCGGATTGCTTCAAGTCGGGCAACTGGAGCGTATGTTTCATCAAAGTCGATGCCCTCTTCTTGACAGTATCCCTGAGCTACGAGTCTGGCTTTGTTTCTAATCACAATCCCATTCTCATCCATTTTGTTTCTATAGACCCATCTAGTTCCAATGACCCCTTGGTGGGTTGGTCTTGGTACTAGCGTCCATACCTCATTTCTTTCAAATTGGTTTAGCTCTTCTTGCATGGCTTCTATCCAACTTGGATCGTTAAGCGCTTCATCCACTTTCTTTGGTTCCATTTGAGATAGGAAGCTTGCAAACATGGCCTCATTTATTGTAGCGGCTCTTGTTCTAACGGGTGCTCCAATATCTCCAATAATTAGTTCTGGTGGATGGTCTCTGAGCCATTTTCTGTCTGGTTGGAACGAGTTAAGAGATTGATCTAACGTTTGATTAAACTGTGTAGGCGCTTGACCAATTCCTTGCGTAGGCGCTTCAGTGTTTATAGTTTGAATTTGCTCTTGATGAACATTCCCTTCATGATCATCAGCGTTTCTTGCAATGTCATCGTTGATGTCTTTACGAGTAGTCTTAGGATTAGGTACAATGATTTCATTATCTTCATCAATATCACTATCATCACATAGATTGATTTGTGACGCTTGTTGAGATAAATCTTCAATTCCTGCATCATTAATATTAACCTTACTCGGTTCTTGGTTAGCATCATCAAACACAACATGAATGGATTCTTCAACCTTCGATTTGACCTTATTTAAGATGCGAAAGCTCTTTCCATTTTTGGCGTAACCTAGAAAGATTCCTTCATCTGCCTTAGGATCAAATGTCTTTAGGCTTTGGGAACCATTGTTATCAATGAAACATTTTGAACCAAATACATGAAAGTATGAAACATTCGGCTTACGTCCCTTCCATAACTTATATGGAGTCTTTTCATGTTGCTTGTTGATCATACACCGGTTCTGAGTGTAGCAAGCAGTGTTAATAGCTTCGGCCCACAACCTTTGAGGCAGCTTGGACTCGGCTAACATAGTCCTAGCGGCTTCTTTAAGCGTTCTGTTCCGTCGTTCAGCAACTCCATTTGGTTGAGGTGTTCTAGGTGCTGAATACTCATGAAGTATTCCAAAGTCTTTACAAAATTTCTCAACAATATGGTTAGTAAATTCAGTTCCTCTATCACTTCTAATTCTTGTTACTTTTAGATCTTTTGAGTTCTGTAGTTGACGAATTAGAGAGGTGAGCTTGGCACTAGTTTCATCTTTAGATGCTAGAAATTCTACCCATGTATAGCGTGAAAAATCATCAACTATTACTAGTGAATATTTTTTACCACTAACGCTCATGATTTGAATAGGACCAAACAAATCTAAATGTAGTAATTCAAGTATTCGAGAGGTCGATAGATGAAGCTTCTTCTTAAAGGATGATTTAACTTGTTTACCCATTTGACAGGCATCACATAAGCGATCTTTATTAAAGGAACCTTTAGGTAATCCCTCTACGAGATTTAGAGATATTAATTGAGAGATTGTTTTGAAATTGAGGTGATTCATTTTTCTGTGCCATAACCAACCTAATTTGTTTTGATTCTTAGCTACGAAACATGTGGAGTTGTTATCTAATGTTGAATCCCAATCTACTAAGTATACATTGTTTGTTCTTCTTCCTTTTAATTTAGTAGATCCTGTCTTAACATCGATTATGTCGCACAAGTCACTGGAAAATATAATTTCAAAGCCTTTATCACAGAATTGACTTATGCTTAGGAGATTATGTTTAAGACCCTCGACATAGTATACATCATTGATCATGATGTTCCCCCTATGCATGATACCTATACCTTTAGTTTTACCTTTAGAATTATCACCGAATATAACGTGAGGACCATTGGTTGCACGATAGTTGATCAGGAGATCCTTTGATCCAGTCATGTGTCTCGATGATCCACTATCTATGTACCATACTGAAGCGTCGGTGTTGGCTCTAGGTACCTGCATTCAAAGGGCAGATCTAATTTCCTTTAGGTACCCATTTTGTTTTGGATCCTTCTTTGTTAGTGACGTGAATTAGATTTTTCGGAACCCATATTTGCCTTGTCTTCACTATGGGAGAAAGATTGGCCTTCTTGGGTTTCGTTTTGAGTTGCATACTTTTTCTAGATGTATAGAAATATCCTTGATTATAGTAATAATCATAATCGTATTCACAATTATCATAGTGTTGATAATATGAACTGGATTGTTTTGGATATAGACGTTTGATTCTGTTTGGTATTGGCTTAGGATGCACTTTTGGTGCGGGACGCTTAACGTTTGATTCACTGGCAGAAAATATCTCCTTAGTTTTTTGGGCGTTTGGATATATTTTCTTTTGTGAGACATTCGCTTTGGTCTTTCCTTTGCCTGAGTCAGTGTTGACTTTATCAGTAGCTTTTGTACCAGTATTTGTTGATTCATTCAGCGTTTGTCTGATCGAACTTTCTTCAACAAAGATTACACCTTTTCCTTTGTTGATTGTTGTAACATTGGACGCTTTGGCTTTATAACTAAATTCATCAAAACCTAGACCGGTCTTTTCACCAAATGCCCTGGTTACTTTAGTCATATTATCTAGCGTTCTAGACGCTTTTGATAATGAAGAGATAAGCTGCTCTGATTTGGCAAATTTAGCGACCATTTCAGCTTCTCTTTTGACTATTATATCAAGATCACCTTTTAGCTGAGTAATTTCACTCTCGAGTGATTGGTTTTTCTCAATGCACTGTTGCTGAATTTGCAACTCTGCTTTAAGCGTTAGGTTATCACTTCTGAGTGCTGAAATAATACGATGGTGATTTTGGAATAATTGGGTGGCATCTTGACAATCTGTATAATATTCCTTTACTTTGTCAAGTAATTCATCATAAGAGAGAGGATGATACAGATCAGTGGTTACCTCAGATGGTACGTCGTTAGATGCTTCATTTTCTCTTGCCATGAGACAAATGAATGCTGAGTCCTTTGATGGTTCATCATCGCTGCTTTCATCTGATGATTCCAAGTCCTCTTCAGGCGTATAGAGAGGTTCTGATTCTGCTAGCAAGCTTTGTTGTCTCAGGTTGCTCCTGAATTGGTTTCTATTCGTGTGATCTTGCTTTGTAGGTTTAGACACATTTGGATATGGGCAATTAACTTGGAAATGCCCTGGTCTCCTGCAGTTGTAACAAAGATTGGTCTTCATCTTTTGTTCGTTTGTTAATCTTGTGGATCGTTGGTTTAACGCTGCAGGCGCTGAGAGATCTTGCTGAGAAGGAGTTTGATATTGAATTGGCGCTAGGGAGGAGGACGCAGGATAGTGAGGCGCTTGATATTGTGGTTGTATTTGAGGAAGCGCTTGATATGAACTTTGTCCTGGGTGCTTAGGACTGTTTCCCTTCTTTTCATATTTCAGGAATTTCCTGAATCTATTTAGAAGCGCCAGTTCTTCTTCCTCACTTATATCCGAACCTTTTTCTTTGATAGGTTTTCCTTTGATTGATGCCATTAGCGCTCCAGATTCGATCACTGGATTACTTACTGCATCACTGGCCGAATTCAGCTCAAACTCAAATGCTTTGAGTTCTGAAAAAGCATCTTCTGGAGTTAGGCTGTCCAGATTGTTTGATTCTCTCATTGCAGTTGTTTTCATCAGGAATCTGCTTGGAAGACTTCTAAAGATTTTGACCACTGTTTCTCGATTTTGTAGCTCCATACCCAGAGATGTTAGTTCAGTGACAAGGGCTGTAAACCTCATGTCTAATTGCTCTAGCGTCTCATTAGGTAGCATCTTGAAGCCGTTGAATTTTTCTTTGGCAATTGATAATTTGTTTTCCTTTATTTGTGCTGAGCCACCACAAATAGTAGCCAACTTATCCCAAATTTCTTTAGTTGTATTGCATGATTTGACTTTGTTGAATAAGTTGTCATTGTCACCAATGGCTGTGTATAATGCATTCCGACCGACATTGTCTAGATTGGCTCGTCGACGCTCATCGGTGGACCATTCTTGTTTGGGCTTCTCCACATAACCGTCAGGTGTTTCTCCTGTGGCTTTGGGCGCTCTGGTGATAACTTTGTATATTTTGATTGGCCCATCTGAAATGATATCACACATTTCATCATCACATGAACACAAATAAGTAAACGCTTTGACTTTCCAAGAGTCATAATTTGACTCGGTCAACTTGGGAACTTTAGAGAATGCCATGAAGAATTTAAAGTAATTTTAAAGCGACTGTAAAAAAATGGATCTGAACAAGCAGTTACGCTTGGAAACGCTTAGGTTTCAACTTCAACCGCTCTGATACCACTTGTTGGTCCCAAGTGGTATACGAAAGGGTCTAGAAGGGGGGGGGGTTGAATAGACCCTGAAGTCTTTTTTTTACTTCTTAAAAATTCGTATCACTTTGAAGTATTTGCACGCTTGACAAGTTTAAGCGCTGGATGTGACGCTTGAGAAACGTTAACTTAGACTCGGTGATTTCAACGCTTACCAAAGTAGGGCAGAGTTTAGTCACTAAATCAGAGTTAGCACAGCGGAAGTATTTTATAGCTTAGCGTTCAGTTAATTAATCGAAAGTAGTCGCTTAGTTGTTTTAAGACTTTATCAGAATGTATGCAGTATGAATAGTAAAGCAGTAAAACAATGAATGCTTAAAGAGGTAAATGACACAAGATATTTGTAAGGTTCACTGGGTGATGTAATCCCAGCTACGTCCTTCTTCTCCTTTTATCAGGGAGGTTTTTCCACTATGATGATTATCGAAGAGTCACACAGAGACTTCTACAAGATAGAGGGAGATTGGATATGATCTTGGAACTCCTTGGTCACACAGATTTCAGCTCCACTAAAGATCTTCTATCCCCTTGCTTCTTTCACTCAGAAATGGTGCAAGTTACTCTTGATCTCGGAACTCCTTGGTCACACAGATTTCAGCTCCAATAGAGATCAACTTCAACAAGCTTCTTTTACACAAAAATATTGCTTGCAAGTCAACCAGCTTTCTCACTCAGATGAAAGGTGTTGATGGTTTTGGTCACGGGTTTGTTTGTTTTTGGAAAGTTCAAACAACTTGGGGATATCTCAATGGTAGTATAGGTTCTTCTTAAAAAGGATTTGAGATATGGGTGACTGTCTCTGGAATATTTGTGAAAAGCTTATATGGATATTTGGCTATGATTTTTAGTAAGCTTTTCTTTCAACAAGGTAGGTAATTTTTTTGTGTGTGTCACTTGTGCATCGGTTTACTTGTTTGTTGAAAGAGCTATTTATAAGGTATTGGTGGTTTTTGTCCGTTTGACTCGGTTGGAGTCTCGTTTCCCCAAACATTCCTTGAGTTCAGACATTTCTAACTTTGGGTATATTTAATTGGTTAGGCATGGTCTTGGTTTCATAAATCTGACAGTCTAGGTCAAAGATATGGCTTGCCCATAAGTTATAGTGCTTATATTTTAATAGCACTTATCCGACTTTTAATGCATCTTGTCTTATTTCCGTTGGAAATAATTCGTCCGTTTGATTCATGCATTTTTTAAGTCTTTGGATGGTTTTGGGTTTGAATTCTTTTCAGGTTACGTTCTTTGTAGGTTGTGTTGGTTTAACCTTTTTGGACGCTTGCTGAAGAGAATAGTTATTGTCGTGTATTGGACAGACGCTTGGACTGATCCTGACTTTCTTTTCTTTATTTCAGACGCTTACTCTTCAATCTTGTCTTGATGGTCTCACTGAGAATTCCGTCATTTCACTTGATGTTGAGTATTCGGCCTGAGTTATCCATTCGTAGTTTGAGCACTGGGATAATCCCTAAAGCGTTTGACGGACGCTTCAAGATATCTTTATCCATTGTAGCTTTAGACGCTTGATCTTCACCTTCATCACTTGGTAGACTCACCCAGAATTTTCCTAAGTGTTTTAGTGTCACATACTTAGTCTAAGGAATTCTACAAAGATAAATACTATAAGCCTAAGATAAATAAGCTTTCAGGTACTTATACATAACATTCTATGAAAGCTTTTACACTTTTCGGAGTCTAATAGAAAGTCCTATTTGTCATCATCAAAACATCTAATATGAAATTCCTAACAAAGGGATTCTCCTTTTGAACTAATTGGTTATTCAGACGCAGATTTTGCAGGATGCAAAATAGATAGAAAAAGTACTAGTGGTACATGTTAATTTCTAGGTGATAGACTAATTTCGTGGCATAGTAAGAAACAACAATCCATAGCGACTTCTACCGCTGAGGCAGAATACGTAGCCGCTGGGAGCTGTTGTGTACAAATCCTTTGGATGAGGCAACAACTTAGAGATTATGGAACAATCTTAGGTCCTACCCCAATCCATTGTGATAACCAAAGCGCTTGAGCTATGACCCAAAATCCCGTCCTTCATTCTAGAACCAAACACATTGACATTCGATACCATTTCTTGCGTGATCATGTTCAAAAGAAAGATATCTCCATACACTTCATTGGAACTGACAAACAGTTAGCAGATATCTTCACCAAAGCGCTTAACGAACAACGCTTTCTCACTTTGAGATGTGAATTAGGTATGATCGATATAAACGCTTAAATCATAAAGCATCATATTTATAGGCATATAATTTAGGGGGAATCCACTTTATGTTTATGTCTAAAGCGTCTATCAAAATCTGAAATAAGTCATCAATTTTAAGGGGAACTTCAAAAATTGTACTTGTCTCAATATATAAAGGGACTGTAATAAAAAATGACTTTTAAAATTTTATGCATTGATCACTAACACTTATTTTTATGCATGACAAAAATTAATCTTCAATAAATGAAAATGTCTTTTATAAATTCAAGCGATTGATTTTATCTCAAACTTTAAGAAATTAAATTCTGCTCTCAAAAAAAGACTTCAACTTTAAAAAGATTCTCACTTTAACGCTTAGTAAATTTCTCTAAAAATCATGCATAGTTTTCATCGCTAAAAGTAACGTGTGGATAAGTCCAAAAGATTTAATTTGACAACTGCTCACACGTGCTTATCAAATCAAACTGACGGTTAATAATTCCTATCTAAAAACTAGGCGGTTCAGTAACTGCACATGTCTGAGTACGTGTCAGTGTACTATCAGGCGCGTGCATTTCACGCTAAAAAATTTAAAATTCAAATGTTTTTCAAAAAGTAACTGCGGATCCGAAAAACTTTATATTTCACAGTCGTTAACCTATTTTACCGTACTTTTTGACATTTGTATTTATGTGTAAACGGCTCAGATTTCTTTTTTTTATCTTTCAACATTAACTCTTGTACACGTGTCATTCATCTACCAGTTGAGAAGTTACTTTTGCCTCCTATTTAAACCCTTCAAAACCTTTACAATAAAACTTTATCACTTCCAAATTCCTCTACTGTAAAAGTTCTTTCTCTCTAAAGGAAAAAATAACATCTTTTCCTTTCCTCAACTGAAGTTTTCTTTAGTTCTTCAATGGCACCGAAGTCTTCAAAATCTGCTGCCGAAAAAGCTTCCAAACCAGAGAAGCCAGTCACTCTTAATGCCGGTTTTCTTGTCCACTGGGACTATCTATTCGCTAACCAGAATTTCTCTCTGAGGACTGTTCTTCCACTCGTCCAGGAGTCTGGTTTATATGATATGCTAACTACTATTTTTAACTTCTTTGAGGAAGAAACCCTATTCTTCTTCAAGAATGCAAAAATCTCCGACGATGGAAACTCCATTTCCTGCGTCTTTCCTTTTACCCGTGAGACCTTCATTCTCACTCCTTCTCTGATTTCATCTTTACTGAACTTACCAAACGATGGTGCCGAAGTTGAAAATGTTACTCTTGGAGATGCTACCAAGGTTTGGGCATTGATCAAGAAAGATGAAGTTGAAGCTGCCTATGAACCCAATTTCAAGAAAAACGACATGAAGGGTGAATATGTCATTCTTGCGGACATATGCGTCAAAATGATCGAATGCAGAAAGGGAAACTTCAATAAGGTTACAAACCTTCAATACAAGATGATGGTGGCCATTCTGACCAAACTGAAGATAAATTGGTGGCTTTACGTTTTTAATTGCTTCAAGGTAGCAATGGACAAGTCAGTTAATCCCAAGCCTTACGGGATTGTTTTAAGTCAAATTCATAGCGCTAGCGGTTACACCGATTCCGCTGGAAAGAAGATCCCAGCGCTCAAGTTTTATGGAAAGAAGATAATCAGCGAGCTGCTCAAACCAAGAAAATGAGGTGGTGCAGTGGTTCCCAAAGATGAGCATGAGCAACTTCTTGCCGAAGGAGTTGTTCACAGCGATGATGAAGAGCAAGCGCCTTCGTCTTCATCCTCGTCTTCATCGGAAGAAGAGGTGGTGGTTAAGCGACTCAAACGAAAGATCGCTGAGCCAGCCAGGCCAGCAAAGAAGCAGAAGCAGAAGCAGAAGCCGGAGCCCAAGAAGAAACAAAAATCTCCTTCTCCTTCTCCTAAATCACCCTCTCCTCCACCTACCTTCATTATCTCTCCAGAAGAGGACGAAGAGGTAGAAGAAGTACCGCTTGCCCGAAAGCGTACTCCTTCATCCACTCCAGCTGCTTCGACAAGCACTCCTACAGAGCCAGTGCTTGAAAAGCCAGCGAGTGTTCCACCTCTTTCTGATAAATCAGCTCAGATCCTAAAGCCTATGCTCAATCTGAAAGGCTTTATCGTGTTCGGGGTAAGTACGTGTGTTAAGCAACGTCATTTATCCTTTCCTCGTTAGTTTTTAGTCCCTAACGCTAGGATAAAATCTTTTTCAGCCAAGTGTGAAGCAAATATTCAGACTGTTCTTAACACTCTTGAGGATTTGCATATTCCCATCCGTGTTGATCCCATTACTTCTTTTCTCGATTTAGATCCAGAAGAAGTTGTTCCGGAGCCTGAGGAAATTGTACCAACCGTAGAAACAGATCAAGCGACTGAGACTGTTGATGATAATCCTCAGGTTAAGCGTTTTAGTTTTTTTTTGTAATTTCTACTTCGTAGAAATTTTGCTTGCTTTTCTCAAGCGCTTACATGCATCAACTCAAGATGCACCAGACGCTGATGCACCTCCACCTTCAGAGGTTCCCATTGAAGTAGATGTTGATATGGCAACTGTTATGGATATCGCTAAGGAAGTAGCTCAAGTCCTTCCTGACGCTGAAACTTCACTAGTCAATGAAGCGACTGAACATGCTTAGCGGTCGATAGAAGTGGCCCCTATTCCAACAGAAGAAATTGCCTTTGTTCCTACTCCAACAGGATCTCCTCCTCGTGCCATCGATTTCTTACCTCACGGATATTCTTCTAAAGTTGAATTTTACTATGCCGCTAGAGAACGAGACACTCAGACCTTTGCTGAATCAGAAATCAGCTTTCAAACCACTCTTCATCGGCCTAATGTTTCCGACACTGACAAATTTGAATTCTTCGAGCGATTCGCTGACCTTGGTCTCTACAATCTGGAGCGTCTTCAATCTCGAATTGAGTATATCCGAAGACCAGCGTTCAACAGAACAGAATTTGACGAGAAGCGATTTAATTTCACTGGTCGCTCTGATGAGTCTTTTTATCCTTTGTGCCAGAATAAGATCATCATCAAGAATCCCCATATGGGTGATTGGTCAAAGAATCCTGACGAAGAAATTCTCAACAAGATGGGATACTCTGTCTATCCCGAAGTCGTTTGTTCTCCTCAAAATGCTCTATCCCGTAAACCTCTAAAACTGTGGAAAGGAAAAGGACCAGTAGTTGCTGAACGTCCCAATCCTATCAATTCATGGATAGAAGATGAAGCCCGAGAATACCTTGCAAGATTATGGGCTGAGGATTACAATGAAGAAACTGAACGTTTTGAGAAATTCCTTGTCGCTAGAAAAGATCAAAAGAAAGCTGACAAGCTTGGCAAGTGAAGGATGATGGATACAGCCAGATGGGCTGAAGAGTTTGTTCTACACTTCTATACTCTTGAAGAACTCGTGAGATATCCATTCCTTTTTTAATTTGGAATAGAATACAGACGCCGAGGGTTTGCTACCTTTTTGCTTCAACAGCGTCAACATATTGCCGGAAATGTTAGCGCTCTGCCGAGATACAGGTAACCCATTGAGACCTACATTCGTCAACAACTAGCCTTATTCAATCAAGGTGGACGCTATGTGTTTCACCCCCGTCAAGCGTTTGTTCAGTGCATCTTTTCAGATTTGAATGAAGAAGCCTCCACCAGTAAACGGCCGCTTCTTCCAGGCCAAAGTGAAATTTTTGTCGATGTTTCAAATGAGCACGCTGAGTTTGCTGAATTCCACAGAGATAGAAGAGCAGTGATAGAAAATGCACAAGGGTTGGACATCACTTTCAACCACTATTCAGGGCTAAGCAACTTCCGAGGCTACAATCTTCACCCTGTGCTCTTTTGTCAACAGAATATTTAAGTGGCCAAGATGATTTCGCTGATGAGGCCAGTGGACCAGGAAGCAACTCAAGCGCTAATGCCATTTATTTTGGACTTTTTCAATTCTTATACTTCAGGAATTAATTTGCCGGAAGGCGTGTAGCTTGCTCTAAGCACAGAAGAGCGAGAAGACGCTATTTTCTTTATTCCGCAATCCATCCAGATAAGTCCATGGCATGTGATGGAAGCGCTTGGCCCACTCTGGGTCATTGCTATTGAAGAATCTTGTCCTCCCATCCAAATAGTTGAAACAGTCGATTCTCCTACTGTGGATGCCGCTCAAATTCCCGAAGCCTCTTTGCCAGACCCTTCTAGTGCCCCAGTAGTTGAGCCCCCATCAGCGATTGCATGGATCAAGCGATAGAAGAAGTTCACGCTGAAATTGCTAAAGAGCCTGAAGAGCCATTTATCCGAGATAAAACCAAAGGAAAGGCTGCAGTTTCTAGCTCTTATGGACTTATTCTGTCTCGTAAGCGTTCCTCCTCCGACTCAAACTCGAATAGTGATTCAAACGCTCGAGATTTCAGAAAAGTAGTACAGAACTCACTTAAAAACATTGAGGGTTCTTGCTCAAAGTTTTTGGATACAGCTGATAGGCAAATCCGAATTATTTCTGATACTCGAAGCCGTGATATCTCAAACGCTACTAACAAGAGCACAGTCGCAATCATGGACAACATATCTCCTCTAATCGCTGAACTCTCCTCAGAATTCAATCATCATTTAGCCCAGAGCGCTTCAGCTGATACTGAGAGGCACATTTCTTCAGATGCCGCTGCCCAAAGTATCGCTCAACAAGTCGCTCTACTTGTTGACGAAGTTCGGCTTTTGCGCAGAGATATCGCTGAGTTGAAAACCTCTCTTGATGATGCCAAGAAGGAGGAAAAAGAGAAAGAAAAACATCAGTCGTCCAAAGCAATATCTAACACTAGCGATCAATGTTTAAAGAAATAGTGATCATAAAGAAGATGCTAACTAAAAAGAGAAAGCCAAGATATTATCTAGGAAAGTACTTGCTTCCAGACTTGGACGTCGACTTTTTCGAAAGTATGGGATTTCATCCTTATGCCGGACCACTTAGACAACCTATCATCTGGAAACCATCCAACGATAGAAGACAAGACATCGATCATGACTTTATTCGTGAAGTTGGTATTCCTCCAAGGGAATGGGTGGAAAGGTTGTTGGAATTAAATAAAAGTGCTAAAAAAAGAAGGCATGACTATGATGAACTCCAACATACCACCATAATAGATATTGATCGACTCCTTATGGACTTAGCGAATGAGATCTATCATGGGGAAGAAAGAGCAAATCGACAGAAAAAAATGAATGCTTCTTTTTTTAATCTTTATCGCTTTCAATCATCAGTATAAATCATGTATGCTTATCTTTCTATATAAATGAATGATTTCTCGCTGAAACAACTTGTTGAGGCTAATCTAACATTAGCTAACTTTACTAACTTTCCAAACACTAACTTATACTGATTTGGGCTTTTCTTTAAACTCTTAAATCTATAAAAGAGTTATAAGAGTTAAAAGTCTTGACATTATCAAAAAGGGGGAAATTGTTAAAAAATTTCATGTTAGATGTTTTGATGATGACAAGATAGAATTTTATGTTAGACCCCAAATATAATGTTAAGTTTCTGTTTTAAAAGATCTATGTATAAGCGTTTGAAAGTATGTAATTTTTGATTAGGCTTGTAATTTTTATCTTTATAGATTTTAGACTAAGTATTAGATACCGAATCACTAATAGAATTCTGGGTGAGTCTATTAGAGAAGAAGTTGAAGATCAGCGTCTGAAGTCAACTGAAGATGAAAATTTGTTCTTAACGCCTGTCAAACGCTAAAGGACTATTTCAGGATTCATGAATCAAGCGCTCAAAGCATTATAACGATACGTATCAGATTCACCTGAATTAAATCCTCAAGTCATGAAGGACTTAAATGCAATCATTCAACGGACATTTATTTCCAACGGGAAATAAATTCAAATGCATTAAATGCCTGATAAGAGCATTAAATGTGATAAGCTATTATGACTTGTGGACAAGCCACCTTTTTGACTAGACTGTCAGAACTTCAGAGTTTATAGCTGCTCCCCGTCCAATCGGAACCAGCGAATTTTCAAGAATGTCAGAGAAAAGGTAGAATCACGCGCAACGTGAAAGGCAAACTCCTATATGTGTCCAACGGACAAATCCCAAGAATTGCCTATAAATACCCTACCTTCAGCAAACCAAAAATAATAGAGATACACATACATGCACAAGAAACTCTGCTGAAATTCTCGTTCAAAAAAAAAAGCTTAGAAATTCCATAGCCAAAATCTTTCAAGCTTTTTATACATTCCGGACAGTCACAAATATCTCAAAGCGCTTCCAAAGAAGAAACCTAAATTCTTACTGAGATATTCCAAATTGTTTGATCTTCCCAAAAAACAAACAAACCCTTGTGACAAAACCTTCAACCTTTCATCTGAGTGAGAAAGCTGTTGAAACCCATTACAGGCAGTATTTCTGAGTGAGAGAAGATTGTAGAAGACGATCTTCATTGGTGCTGAAATCTGTGTGATCAGGAAGCCCGAGATCATTTTCACCTGTTTACTATCTTGTAGAAGATTCTGTGTGATTCTTTGATAATCATCTTAGTAAAAATCCTCCGAGTGAAAAGGAGAAGAAGGACGTAGCTGGGATTACATTACCCAGTGAACCTTACAATATCTTGTGTCATTTACTTTAATTATTGTCTTGTTTTACATTATATTATATTCTTTGAAAAAGACAAGCTAATATGCTAAGAGACTATTTAACCAAAACGAACGCTAAAGCTTTAAAATCATTTCCGTTGTGCTAACCCTGAGTAAGTGATCTAAGCGTTACCCTACTTTGGTAAATTGCTAAAATCACTAAGTCTAAGTTATCTTTACTGAAGCATCTGATCCAAGCGTTCAGTTGCCTAAGCGTTCTAACCTTTAAAAATGATACGAAATTTTTGAAGTCGAAAAAGATTTCAGGGTCTATTCAACCCCCCCCCCCCTTCTAGACCTTTTCGTATACCACTTGGGACCACCACATCTGTTGAAGACCATTTTCAGAAAGTGAACTTAGACTTCAAGATTTGAATACTATAACCAAATAGGTTTAAGCGTTCACTTCTTTAATCGGAGTTAGCACAGCAGAATTGATTTTATAGTCTTCTTGTTTGAGTAAATTAACCGTAACGTAAATAACAAAAAATTTGTAAGGTTCGTTGGGTGGTGTAATCCCAAATACGTCCTTCTTCTCCTTGAACACTTGGAGGCAATCCACTAAGATGATTCTCAAAGAATCACACGGAAACTTCTACGAATTAGGAAGAGATGGATGTCGATGACTTGAGCTCCTTGATTACACAGATTTTTGCTCTAAGACACTTCTATCCTCTTGCTTCTTTCACTCAGAAATAATGTAAATATCCAACTTCGACTTCACACAGATCGCGAGGCTTGGATGAGATTTTTCTAAATGGTTTGTTTGATTTTGATAAAGTTCAAACAACTGGGAATATCTCAATAGTAATGTAGGTTTCTCAGCAATTTGGCTTGGAATTAATCGTGGTGTTTTGGGTTGTTGTTGAAGTCCTATTTATAGGCATTCTTGGAAAAAATGTCTGTTTGACACATGCACAGGCGCGTGTCTTTCACTTCCGCGAGTGAACAACTTTTGTCCTTTTTCCTGAAAATCTGCTGCACAAAAGTTGGTGCTGTAGTCTGTGAATAGTTGACAATCCAATAGGGTGGCTTCTCCGTACGTCCGAAAGAGCTTATCACATTTAATGCTCTTATCAGCATTTAATGCATTTGAATTAAATGTCCGTTGACACTTAATGCACTGAGAATATTTGCATTAAACTCCTTCTGGACTTAGAAATAAATTCAGGTGAAGTCAGTCATTGATAGACACTCATTCATCTTTGAATTACTTCTGTCCTATAAGTGACGCTTGATATAGATGGTCATTTAGACAGTTGGAATCTTTATCTTCATTCAGACTTCAGGCGCTTGAGTTTTCAAACTAAACTACTGATAAACTTATTCAGAAATCATCAGACGCTCAATCTAAGAATACTTTGCCTAACAATCTGGAGCAAAAATAAATTAAAGCCTATAACAATTCTAACGCTTCAAAGCTTATACAAGATTTCTAAGTAAAATCAAATTTATATATTTTGGGGTCTAACATAAAATCCTAATTGTCATCATCAAAACATCTAAAATGAAATTACTAACAGAAAATATATGAAAACTCCCCTGACGAATTAAGTTCATAAAGTTCAAGAAAATTAAGAGTTTCAAGGTTAATATTTAAATCATTTCTTAGGAATCACAAGGCGCAAGTCATCGTACGCACGAATTAACATTGTTGAAGATCAAATATATATTAATTAAGTTCTTATCATATATTTAAATGTAAAACCTTCAAAGTAGTGGCGTTACAAATCTAATTGCTCGAGGAGATCAATATATTGATTCTATTCTCAACTTTTTCAAACATAGTTATTGTTTTAACAACAGTTAAAAAAAGTTATAATCGTATTGCATCAAGTCTATAGTATACAAGAGGGGTCATTTGATTGCAATTTGACTGAATATTAAATTTCAAGCATTTGGAGTATTTTAGTTACATTTGATCTCGGTTGAAATTGGTTTTTGGGTCAAGCTGATTAATCCAAGATTTTATGGCCCAAAGCCCAATGCTATCATGAACTTGGATCATTTTAGAAGACATTCTATTCAAAGTCATTCAGCTGGAGGTTCGCCCGGCCCTGGCCTGCACAGGTGGAGCATTCTATTTAAGATAGGCCTAGAGACAAGAATCAATCAATCAAGATACTTTCCATATACGGACTTGTGGAGGTCAAGCCAGTGAATTACCTTTTCTTTACCATATATACGTGATTAGATCCCGACCAAAATGGAGGGGTCATAATTTATTCTTATTACCTTATGTATTTTAGGCATAGTTAACTTACCATTCTAGCCTACCCATCAATTACTTGTATAAATACCCCCTATGAGGATGAATAAACGAATCAACCACTTTACACCCATGGACGTAGGTCTTCAATAGACCAAACCACGTAAATCTCTTGTGTTCTTTACATTTAATCTCGTGCTTTATACTATATTTTCACATATTATATTGCATATTCTTATTGGTGTGAAATCCACACACATCAATTGGCGCCGTCTGTGGGAATATTGAGCGAGACGTGAGTTATTTTTCTAGTAAATTGTTTATAAGAGGTTTGATGGTGGAACGAGGAGTTGGTGGATGGATCAAGTTTGCTAGAAGATTTCCAAAAGAAAATCCACCTATCTTTCCTACGTGGGATACCCCCTTTTTGCACTAAAATGTTTAATTTCAATTTCACTCATTTCATAGAGGTGATGTATGATTTAGGATGAACTTTCATAATTTTCTCATGAAATATAGTTACGGCAGGGTGAATAGCTTGAAAAATACTCATCCTCTGCGCAAAATATTTTCTTTTAACTCGTTCATGGGCTAGAGTCCACTAACACATCTATTTATAAGAAACTTTGAGCAACAAAATATGATTCTGGAAAATATGTGATATAATATGTCTTCACTTCTAGTTTAATTGCTTATACCATGCCCTTAGCCCGATGTTGTATTTTCGATTTGGGGTAAAATGTAAAACGCCACTAACGATAATAGGTGATATACCATATATTACTTCATTGTTTTAGCAGGTGAAGATTAGTGAATGGATGGGGCATATGTGAAGATGGCGGATTTGTTTAGTATCTTAATTTCGATGACGCAAATATTAAATCAACCCTTGTTATATTATTGTCTAAATCGATAAATTATGTTGGAAGTCATTAAAGGAATATTTTCTTTGTCTAAATCGGTAAACTATGTTGGAAGTCATTAAAAGGAATATTTTCTTTGTCTAATTTGGTAAAATATGTTGACAAAATATTAGCGAATATTTTTTGTCTTATCTTCCCCTCTCCAGTTATTTTATTGGGTTAATTCTCCTGCATGAGTAGCTAAGACGAATTAGTTTTCTATGTCCTATTATGTTATGTTATTTTTTGGGGAATAATATATGGAGTATAATAGACAATTTTTCATGCTTGTATTTCCTTTTTAATGTTGTTTTTTTTTTTTTTTTGGAACTAGTAAGCTTGTATTAATCACAAATCAAATAACATATACACCAGGCATACCTGGGCACTACTCTCTACCAAATTTACATTTCATACTACTCCATATCATCTCCACTATTGTTTTAACATCATTTCTACCTACTTGGGAAATTCTTCTATTTCTTTCTATCCACACATAGTAAATAATTGAAGCATACAAAGCACGCCTACGACAACTGTTCTTTGTTTTCCCCCGACTAATCTTTATGCTCCAACCCAGTACATCAGCCCATTGGTTGTGTCTGCATCGGATACCCAACTTAGCCCAACTCCTTTCCATCACTTCCTGCACAAATGCACACTTGAAGAAAAGATGTCCTCTGGATTCGTCTTCGCTGTTACATAACACACATTGGTTGTCAGCAAGCATTTGCCATCTATTAAGTCGGTCTCTAGTTTTAAATCTATCTAAAACTGCCATCTATTAAGTCGGTCTCCTTTTTAATGTTGTTACTAAGAGTAGAAAATTAATCCACACATATGGAATAAGGTCATGCTCTTATATTATATTATTTTTTAATCACGAAGTAAATCAATCTACTTACCATGTGATATATTATTCTGCTAAATCCACATTATCTTATAACATTGAAATGGAAAGTCACAAATAAAAAGGTGAATCCCTAGATCCCCACTAATATGGTTATATCATAAATTGATTTATGTAGAAAAATATGGTTTGCTCTTATCTTTTATGGAGTATGTGTAGATCAACGGCAAATCCAAGTGTGGCGAGCCAGGTAAACGAGTGTAACCAGGCATACCTGAAGCAAAGGTGGGAAATAGCTGAAGCGACTTAGGCTGCTCAGCAAAGGAGGGTAATAACTGAAGCGGCTAAAGCTGCTCAGCAAAGGTGGGTAATAGCTGAAGCGGCGAAGGCTGCTCAGCAAAGGTCGTTAATAGCTGAAGCAGCTTAGACGGCTCAGCAAAGGACAATAATAGTTGGAGTAGCTCAGGCTGCCTAGTAAAGGATGGGAAAACCGATAATAGTTGGAGTAGCTCAGGCTGCCCAGCAAAGGTGGGAAAAATCGTTAATAGCTGGAGCAGCTCAGGCTGCCCAACAAATGTAGGAAAATCGATAATAGCTGAAGTGGCCAAGGCTGCTCAGCAAAGGATGGTAATAGCTGAAGCGGCCAAGGCTGCTCAACAAAGGATGGTAATAGCTGAGGCAGGTCAGCCTGCTCAGCAAAAGACGGTAATAGCTGAAGCGACTTAGGCTTCTCAGCAAAGGACGGTAATAGCTTAAGTGGCCAAGGCTACTCAGCAAAGGACGGTAATAGCTGAAGTGGCCAAAGCTGCTCAACAAAGGACGGTAATAGCTGAGGCAGGTCAGGCAGCTCAGCAAAGGACAGTAATAGCTAAAGCGGCTTAGGCTGCTCAGCAGAGGAAGTGCGGGAATCAAGGTTAGGTCTTTGCATGATCGAAAGAAAACGTAAAAAGTTCCATAACAAATCTTCTCCTTGGACATCGTTCAGGTATCATGAGCATGGCGTTGTGTGCGCATCATAGGCATGTTCAGGCATCATTTACGCATCATGTGCATAGCTATATATCCATATCATAAACTAAGTTGTAATATTATTTAATTAGGATTAAATAGTTATACTTACTGAGACTTTTATAAGGTTTTTCACAGGACTCACAAATTTTCACTAACATTTGTCTTCATGAATTTATGATTTTTTGCCTCTTCAGAAAAGTTACTAGCTAGAGGAGTCCACAAGGGAAATCAATTCCCTGGGCTCATGGAACATGCGAAATTGGAAAAAAAAATTGTTTGATTATTTATAACGTGCTTTCTTTTTATGGACTCATAAAAACCGCTAATATTTTTGTAGTTTTGATTATTGTGCTTTCACGTAAAGCCTAGAGATTGTAAAACCTTCTTTGCAAGGTCACATGCAAAGCTCCAATAATTTAGTATGATTTTATTTGCCAAAACTTTGAGATTGAGTTCTCTATATAATAACTTAAAATGTGAATGATGAATTGTGAAGTAAAGAAGAGTTGGTGAAGTGGAGGTAGCCAGAGGTTAGAACTGTACCATCTGGTAAGTGGCCCCAATCTGTTTAGGTAGGGATAATTCACCTACAGATCAAACGGTCCCCAGGCCAGGGGAAAATAAGGAGGGGTAGGTCCTCGAAAATATTTATGGGCCTACCCTAAAGAAGATCGGGGATTAGAGCGATAAAGAGGAACGGGCAACCATAAGGATGAAGGTGAGACAAGGAGGGAAGTTCGGAGAATGTGGGAAATAAGGAAAGATACCTTTGGTATGGGCTGGCCACCCTATCCCGTCAAGGAATATTTTAGGACAGAGGGAGGAAAAAGGGGATATAAGGTAGGAGGTAAATGCAAGTCCCCACAATTGCATAGTTGCTATGCAAGTCCTCAAGATTGTACACGCCTAATGACGGGTGTTCGATCCCGTTTGCAAGTCTCCACGATTCCGCAGAGGTGGTGCAAGTTCCCACGATTGTACACACTTGGAAGAGGGTGTTTGATCCCAATGCAAGTCCCCACGATTGCATAAGAGAAAGTACGAATGCAAGTCCCCACGATTGCATGAGAGAAGAAAAGTGAATGCAAGTCCCCATGATTTCACATGATAATACAAGTCCCCATGATTGTTTGTATCAAGTAAGTTACTAAGAATTGATGGGTGTGGAAAGACAAGTCCCCACGATTGCAAAAAGGTGGACTACCTGACCCAGCTGGAGCTATAGCTCAGTGCAGGTCTGGTAGGTACCACCTGGAAACTGATGTATTTTGTTTGATTTTTTGTGAGGAATATTGGAAGTCAGATTCCACAAAAAATTCTGAAGGAATGTTTGAAATGCCAGGAAAGAGGTATGGTCACGATATTGTATAACAATTTTATGAGCACAATATTTTATAGCAATTTGATTCACTGTTTATCTCGCAAAATTTATCTTGTGAGGAAGTAACACTAAGGCTAACCTACTCCTATGAGGAGATAGAGCAAGTTTAGTTCTATTTCTAATTTTGTGAAACAAGGCAGGTAAGGCAAAGGTAAAGTTGAGCAGTACATGTCTCAAACGTAAAACAAACCCCAAGTTGGGGAAAGGTCGTGGATGTCCATGTCCTAACTTGGGCAGGTCAAGTAAGACGAGAAAAATATACAAATAGCAAATTCATAAAGCCTTAGCAGGGAGAAGATCAGGGAGGTGCCTGCCCTAACTTGGGCAGGTACTGAAATAACAAAAAGTGAAATAAATGAAATTTTTTTACACATGCCCATTCAAAACCAGCGTTCTTGAAAAGAAGGAAGTCTACTAGCCAGGTTCTATTCTGGCAGCAATAGAAGGAGTAATGTTAGCACCATCTAGAAGAGGAAGGAGAGAAAGGAGACAATACATCTTGGAAAAAGTACTTAGCTCTAGAGGGACGTCACGTGTTTCGGCTAGACCTGGACGGTGGAGACGAGCTGGTCAACTAAGGCAAGGACGACCCGACCTACAAATGAAGGATTCTCAGGCGTAGTTGGAGAAGTCACACCCATGATCATAATGATAAAAGTAACTTTGTGATATCGGCACTCAAAGAAAGAAATTTCTCCGCAACATAAATTAAATTGATGGTGGATCACTAAAAGGATAGTGGACACGACTACCTAAGTTGTGTAGGTCTGGAGGGTTCAAAGAAAGCACATAAAGACCTTACGTACCCATCCCTAGACATCCAAAGCTGGAGAAGATGATGTTAGAAGTGGATAGGAGATCAATTCAAAAAGATGAACTACTTAGAAGCTGCATGACCTGGACAAGCTGGAGAAGTAACTATAGGCTGCATCACTTGTGGTGGCAGACCTATAGGAGGACCAACATGAAGAAGGGGGAGGATTTACCTCTAGGATAGTAAGTAGATCCGACGCTACGGCGACTGGCGAACCATCGCCACGGCTAATCAAACATATCATTTGAAGTTTCCTTAAACAATGGAGTATTAAACACGCAAGGAAGAGCTGGAATACAAAAAAACTCAATCAATGTTACAACTTCTTGGATCTATCTGGGGAGGAACGTTTATCTTAGCTATGCAGCTCAACATTTTTTTCTTTTCAACTCTTACAGCTTGACTACGTCAAACTTTAGAGTTGGGGGGACTTATTGATGTGTGTTGAAATTGGTCTTTGGGCCAAGCTGGTTAATCCAATACTTTATGGGCCTAAGCGCAATGTTATCATGGACTTGGATCCTTCTAGAAGAGATTCTATTCAAAGCCATTCACCTGGAAGTTCACCCGGCCCTGACCTGCACATGTGGAGCATTCTATTTAGGGCAAGCCTGGAGACAAGAATCAATCAATCAAGATACTTTCTATATACGGACCTGTGGAGGTCAAGCCAGCGGATTACCTTTTCTTTACCATATATACGTGATTAGATCTCGACCAAAATGGAAGGGTCATGATTTATTCTTATTACCTATGTATTTTAGGCATAGTTGACTTACCATTCGAGCCTACCCATCAATTACTTGTATAAATACCCCCTATGAGGATTGATATATGTATTTTTACACTAGTTTTCCCTCGTTTATCGACTTAGTTTTGATTGTTTCCTTGATAATTTGATCACATATGATGCTTTGATCCTTGTCTTCTCATATTTTATAGAATAACATAACATTTGGAGGAAAAGAACAAGGATTGAAGGTAAATCATGCATAAAGATACAAACTGTCTGCGCAGTGATAGAGTTTATTGAATAGAGTTCTCTACCCATGTCCAAATTACACAATTGATTTACCAATGGAAAGATAAGAGGCAAAGGTACATTTCTTATGTTGAAGACAAAGATCATATATGTAGGGAAGGAGGTGAAAACGTCATCGGAAGAGACGTCTTACGATGGAGTTTTCTCATTCAGTGACTTGTGAGACAATTTTGTCATCTTTAACGTTTGATTTCGGCCCTAATGTCTTCTGGAGAGTTGTAGATCTTTGCTTTAGGATTCTACAGCAACTTGAATCAGTGAATTCTGACATTGGTAGAGAACGTTATGCGAATTTTACCAAAACTGGCTGGAGCAGCAGGGGACGAACGCCGCGGCGTTCACATGCAGTAGCCAACGCCGAGGCGTTCAACAAGCGAACGCCACGGCGTTCGAGGCAGCGGGTTGGTCTATAAATACCCCTTTTAGCCATTTTTTACCCTAACTCACCATAGATAGCAGCAGCCACGCCAAAAGAGAGGGAGAGGGAGCTTGGGAGAGTGATTTTGAAGGTCAAAACGTTTACTTGAAGGCCCGAATTCGTGAGAAGACGGGGAATTCAACGAGGAATCCACATCTCTACAAGAATTAGGGAGTTTTTACATATTTATTTCTTGAATTTGTTCAAACCTCTTATGACTTGTATGATTTATATTTGTACTTTTGACATGAATATGAGCTAAACTTGTTTGATTGAGGCCATGGATAGGCCATTTATGTTATTTTGATTGTTGATTTGTTGGTGTTTATTGGATTAATTTTGGTTTTAGCTATGTATTCAATAGTTGAGCTCAATGCTTCGCTTGTTTGATCACCAAGTGTTCGATAAAATGCCTAGGTTAGAGATCGAGAGATAATAACCTAGGGAAGATATAAACATTGAATACCCTATAGTTAAACCGACTAGAGATAGACTCGGTTTCTTCAGGTGGCTTTCCATTCACGTGGGGAATTCCTAGACCTTAAATGCATCTTTGCTAAGACGGGTTTTCATATAGAGATATATAGAAAATCGTTAACTAAGGTAGGGTTGCTATGCCAAGAGATTGGGTAGTACGTATGTTAGGGAATTTCGCCTTGGCTAAATCCATCTAATAATCCAATAGAACCTTAATCAAAATCGAAATACATAAATGGTTGAACCATGTGCCTTAATCGCTTCTCTTCTATCGTTTCTTCCACTTATTTGGTTATAAACTATTTTAGTAATTAACTTAAGTAATTAGTTAAAATCAACCTTTTATCGACCGATCTAACTTAGAATTGAGTAATACAGTAGTTCCGGTACTTAGATTATAGTTGTCCCTGCGGATACGATAACCCCGGACTTAAACATCCACTTTACTACTTACGCGACCTCGTTCTCTTGCTAGGATTTTGTCGTGTCAAGTTTTTGGCGCCGTTGCCGGGGATAACTATTTTTATCTAATATTGAGATTCCCTTATTCTTTATGAGCTTAGATCATTTCTTTTATTTTTAATTTGTGTGTCTTTCTTTGTGCAAGGTTTTATCTCGGTTAATGCATGACCCGTACTCGAGTGGAACTAGCGGAGTTTGACCCTGAAATTGAACGAATATTTACTCGAGGGGTAAGACTACAAAGAGAGACTCAACAACATCAAACCACAATGGATCCAAATCTAAATCCTCCTCCTATTCACATAGATCCTGCTATCTTAGAAGAAGCAGTTCATCGGGAACTTGCAAATCTTCGAGTCCATCAAAACCAACCAGAGGCGCCTCCACAACGCCCGTTGAGGGATTATATGATGCCAAACATTCAAGGAGCTTCCGGGCTAATTGTTCTACCACCGGTAGAGGCTAACACTTTTCAAATCCTTCCGGGGTATATCCAAATGATAGGAAACCAGGTTCAATTCTCCGGTTTACTCCATGATGATCCACACGCTCATATAGCAACATTCATGGAGATTATCCACATTTTCAAGAACAACGGGGTCACCGACGATGCCATACGTTTACGGTTATTCCCATTCTCTCTCAAAGATAAAGCTAAACAATGGTTCAACTCTTTGCCAACCGCCTCTATCCGTACTTGGGAACAAATGGTGGATAAATTTTTGTCTAAGTATTTTCCACCGGGTAAGACGGCCGCAATGAAAAATGAAATCACCAGCTTTTATCAATATGAGGGAGAATCACTTTATGAGGCATGGGAGCGTTTTAAGGAACTTTTGAGGAAATGCCCACACCATGGGTTAGCTATGCCCACACTTGTTCAAACTTTCTATTTGGGTTTGGGATCGAATCTCCGTACGAATCTAGATGCCGCCGCGGGAGGTACTATCATGAACAAATCACCTGAGGAAGCTTGGGCATTAATTGAGCTCATGGCCGAGAACAACTATCAATGGCCAACCGAACGAATCACGTTGGCCAAGAAGCCCGCTGGATTGTATGAAATTGGGAATAGCTCCACAGTAGCCGTTCAATTGGAGACCCTAAACAAAAGGTTAGATGCTTTAGGACTCATGCGAGGTGCGGTGAATTATGTCCGAGCTGATTGTGAAAATTGTGGAGGTGACAACACGAACTTTGAATTCCTACAAAGAAATTTATGTGTGGCACCGAACTTGGTTGAAAGTGTTAACTTCATGGAAAATTCAAGTCGTCAACAAAACAATCCCTACTCGAACTCTTTCAATCCGGGATGGAGGAATCATCCAAATTTCTCGTGGAACCAAAATATGAATATGGCGAAACCACCACCACCACCCGTTTTTCAGCAACCTCCATTTCAAAGGCAAGGGGGGTTCCAGCAACCACAACAAACTGAGAAAAAGAATAATATGGAAGATGTGTGGCAAACGTTCATGACGGAGGCGACACAAAAGTTTCAATTTCAAGAAATGATGTCCAAGAGACAAGAAGCGAGCTTAAAAAATCAAGAAGTCGCACTAAAGAACTTAGAAACTCAAATTGGGTAAATTGCCAACATGCTTTCAAGACGAACTCAAGGAACTTTACCAAGTGACACCGAGAAAAATCCAAGGGAACAAGCTCATGCGATAACTCTTCAAAGTGGAAAGAACTTCATCGATTCAGACTTGGGAGGTAAAAAGGATGATACACCACACCGTTCGGACGAAAACGAGGCAGCATCCGACTCCGGAACAAATGCCTCAGCGTTTCCCAAGGAACACCGTGCCATTGCACCTACTAGAGTGAAACACCGCGGCGTTCAACCCTCTAACACCGCGACGCTCTCCCCTATTTCAGGAAATCCTTCTCCCGAACCCTCCGTACCCAAACCAAGGCCCCCTTTTCCACTTGCATTACAAAAAGGGAAGTTAGATAAGCAATTTCCTAAGTTTCTTGATATTTTTAAACAATTGCGTATGGATATTCCTCTTGTAGATGTTTTATCACAAATGCCCAACTATGATAAATTTCTTAAAGAGATCATCTCCAAGAAAAGAAAGGTGGAAGAGCATGATACGATGCCTACTACGGTGGAATGTGCAACAATTCTACAAAACATGCTTCCGCCAAAACTAAGAGATCCAGGGAGTTTCTCTATACCTTGCACTATTGGTCATTTGAATTTTTCAAAATCTTTATGTGATTTAGGTGCTAGTGTTTCACTCATGCCCTTATCTGTGTGTAGGAAGCTCGGATTCACGAACTTAAAACCCACTACAATCTCCTTGCAATTGGCGGATCGCTCGGTCAAGCACCCTGTAGGCATCTTAGTGAACATTTTGGTCAAGGTGAAAAATCTTATCATTCCAGTCGATTTCATAATACTGGACATAGCCAACGATGCTGAGGTCCCCATTATTTTGGGACGACCTTTCTTAGCCACAGCTGGAGCAATTATTGATGTTAAGCATGGTAAATTAACTTTCAAAGTTGGAGAAGAAGAGGTGAAATTTGACTTGTCTAATGAAACAAAACACTTTTCTACCGTTCATGATGTTTACCAAGTCGTACCTGTAGGCGAGTCCTTGAGAGAAATGGCTACAAAAGATAAGAAGACTGTGAAGTTTAAACAAGGCCTCGATCAAATGTTTACTAAGGGTACCACTGGTATTGGGTGAAGAAGAAAAATAAAAAAAGAGTCAAGCTAATGACTTTAAACAAGCGCTTCTTGGGAGGCAACCCAAGCTTCGTTATTTTTATTTTATTTATTTATTTTTTTCCTTTTTGTCTTTAGCTTGCTTTCTCTTCTGTCTTATTGTTGATGTGATTTCCTAGAGAACTATTTCTTTCAGGTTTTGCTCACGGTTTGATCCTGGGATATGAGCCCACCACCGTGCTCCCTCCATTTCTCTCCATTTCAGGGTTGTATCGCTTATCCCTCTCACCTTGCATTTATTTCATGAACATTGAGGACAATGTTTAATTTAAGTTTGGGGGTACAACCTTGTTGATATAGAATTCATGAATTGGTGCACCCTTGCATGAGAGCATAATGCGTTTGAATATCTCTACTCTCTCGAAGTCAAAGTCTCTTATCTGTGGTCAACATGTCATATGTTGCGACTTGAAAGCCCTTTTTAGTCATGCTTATGCGATTTTTTTTGAGGATTTAAAACTTTGGACTTTCAATTTTGTTGACTTTGAAGTGTGTATTAATGTTGTGAAGTCATAAAATGATTTAGGCCATCTTTCATTGTTGTTAGCCTTACATTTTGGCCTTCTCTATATTGCATAATCTCTAGACCTTGATTTGAGCCGTATTGAAAAGAATGGAGTGTGTTAAGTACACTAGAAACCACCATTCGACTTTATTTCATAAGCCACGACAACCACCTTCTACCCTAAAAGAAAAACAATGTATTGTACCTAATCAAGAGAGTTTAGAACTTCATATCATTTGACTTGAATATGGGTAGTCACCTTGTTTTGATTTGAATGTATATGAGTTAGATAGTGATGTTTTGGCCATGTTGGGATATTTGAGGTTTGAAGTATTATGTAAAAAAAGGCGATGAAATGAAAACTTGAGCAATGGGCTAAATAGTCGAGAGAGAGAGATATATGAAAAAAAAAAGAAAAAAAATGTGCTCTTGACTAGGCTTTGATCTTGGCACTCAATAGGATCATTTGGCTTGGAAATCTGTGTACAACCCAATATGAAAAGAAACAAGTTTGGGGGTTGTAAGTTGAAAGGCAAAATAGAATGAAAAAGTGATAAGTGATAAGTTGTGAAAGTTTATATGGTTTATATGAGAATTTAGCTCGATGATTTTGAGTCATAGGCTCTCTTGACTTAGTCACTTTATCCATATCTTTCGGTCCTAGCCATCACCTAGCCTTACATTAAAAGCCGGAAAAACCTTTTGATTGTGACTTTTGCATTTTATACACACCGATGAGTTAACGAATATTGAATTGTTTCAATGTCTTTACCTTCCAATTGATTTTCATAATCTTTTCTAAAGTGTGCTCTTGACATGAATATGGATGTGGGAGTTCATGATATAGGGATGGAAACTAAGATTTTGTGAGGTTTTCAAATTGTTGAATGTTCAAAGCATCGTGTAGCTTTTCATAATCGCTTTTGAAGGTATAATGCTTGCTCTTACGTGTATGAATTGGCAAATGAAATTTTCAATCTTCATATGTGTGTTTGATTGTATTTGATTGAGGACGATCAAAGCTAAGTTTGGGGGTAGTTAGTTGATATATGTTATTTTTACACTAGTTTTCCCCCGTTTATCGACTTAGTTTTGATTGTTTCCTTGATAATTTGATCACATATGATGCTTTGATCCTTGTCTTCTCATATTTTATAGAATAACATAACATTTGGAGGAAAAGAACAAGGATTGAAGGTAAATCATGCATAAAGATACAAACTGTCTGCGCAGTGATAGAGTTTATTGAATAGAGTTCTCTACCCATGTCCAAATTACACACTTGATTTACCAATGGAAAGATAAGACGCAAAGGTACATTTCTTATGTTGAAGACAAAGATCAGATATGTAGGGAAGGAGGTGAAAACGTCATCGGAAGAGACGTCTTACGATGGAGTTTTCTCATTCAGTGACTTGTGAGACAATTTTGTCATCTTTAACGTTTGATTTCGGCCCTAGTGTCTTCTGGAGAGTTGTAGATCTTTGTTTTAGGATTCTACAGCAACTTGAATCAGTGAATTCTGACATTGGTAGAGAACGTTATGCGAAGTTTACCAAAACTGGCTGGAGCAGCAGGGGACGAACGCCGAGGCGTTCATCCACGAACGCCGCGGCGTTCACATGCAGTAGCCAATGCCGAGGCGTTCAACAAGCGAACGCCGCGGCGTTCGAGGCAGCTGGTTGGTCTATAAATACCCCTTGTAGCCATTTTTTACCCTAACTCACCATAGATAGCAGCAGCCACGCCAAAAGAGAGGGAGAGGGAGCTTGGGAGAGTGATTTTGAAGGTCAAAACGTCTACTTGAAGGCCCGGATTCGTGAGAAGACGGAGAATTCAACGAGGAATCCACATCTCTACAAGAATTAGGGAGTTTTTACATATTTATTTCTTGAATTTGTTCAAACCTCTTATGACTTGTATGATTTATATTTGCACTTTTGACATGAATATGAGCTAAACTTGTTTGATTGAGGCCATGGATAGGCCATTTATGTTATTTTGATTGTTGACTTGTTGGTGTTTATTGGATTAATTTTGGTTTTAGCTATGTATTCAATAGTTGAGCTCAATGCTTCGCTTGTTTGATCACCAAGTGTTCGATAAAATGCCTAGGTTAGAGATCGAGAGATAATAACCTAGGGAAGATATAAACATTGAATACCCTATAGTTAAACCGACTAGAGATAGACTCGGTTTCTTCAGGTGGCTTTCCATTCACGTGGGGAATTTCTAGACCTTAAATGCATCTTTGTTAAGACGGGTTTTCATATAGAGATATATAGAAAATCGTTAACTAAGGTAGGGTTGCTATGCCAAGAGATTGGGTAGTACGTATGTTAGGGAATTTCGCCTTGGCTAAATCCATCTAATAATCCAATAGAACCTTAATCAAAATCGAAATACATAAATGGTTGGACCATGTGCCTTAATCGCTTCTCTTCTATCGTTTCTTCCACTTATTTGGTTATAAACTATTTTAGTAATTAACTTAAGTAATTAGTCAAAATCAACCTTTTATCGACCGATCTAACTTAGAATTGAGTAATACAGTAGTCCCGATACTTAGATTATAGTTGTCCCTGCGGATACGATAACCCCGGACTTAAACATCCACTTTACTACTTACGCGACCTAGTTCTCTTGCTAGGATTTTGTCGTGTCAAGGATGAATAAACCAAGAAACCACTTTACACCCGTGGACGTAGGTCTTCATTAGACCGAACCACATAAATCTCTTGTGTTATTTACATTTAATCTCGTGCTTTATACTATATTTTCATATATTATATTGCATATTCTTATTGGTATGAAACCCACACACATCGACAATAAAAGGTTATCATTTGTGTATTTCAAAATTAAACTATAAATGATTATAATACATTATTAGTAAAACTTGATGCTTCCTAAGAATTACATAAAAAGAAAAGAAGTGAATATTGAAAAGGTTTAATCGATTGGGTTATTACAAGGGATAATTGCATAAGATCTCCCCATGATAAGCAAAACCTGTGCCAAACCCCCTGTGTTACATTTTTTGCGTAGCGCCCCCTTGTGTTCCAATTTGTTCTGCATACTCTCATTTTTTTGGTTTTTTGTGGTATTTTTTTTATCATATCTGATGTGTGTGGGTTTCACACCAACAATGTATTTATATTTTTACTTGGGATAATGCGAGTATATTTGTGAGATATAATAATAATATGAATGTGATAATGTAAACGACAATAGTTTTAACGTGGTTCGGTCCAAAAATTAGACCTACGTCCACGGAGATTCAAAAGGTGTCTTTACTATGCTTGAGTTGGGGTATATATACACGTTTTTTAGGGGGTGGGGTGAATTATAGAAGGTCAACTATACCAATTATACATATGGTAAGAGAATCAATCATCATCCTTCTAATTTTAGGATATATCTAATCATGGATCAATCACCATTAGTGTCCCTCGGCTGCCTAATCCCGCCAGATCTTCATTTAAGGTAAGTATTGTCTTGATTGATATTTGTCCCCAGCCTTGCCTTAAATAGATACGCGCTTTCTCGCAGGTCCAGGTTGGCAGCTCTTCCAGCTCTTCTAGCTCAAGTTGGACATCTTCCAGAATGGACCTGAATTCACCATCTTAATGGGCTTTGGCCCATCAAGCCTTGGACATCCTCAGCTTGGCCTAAGATCCGAATTCTACCTACATCAATAATCCCCCCAACTCCGTAGTTTGACTTGTCAAGCTACGAGACTTGAGAAGATAAAATTCGGGACAAGCTGACCGAACTATGTGGAGACACCAAGCTGCTCCAGCTGAAGAATTGGAATGATTTCCACAGGTGGGTTTAAGAAACCTTAATATTGATTTGACAGAAAAGACCTCGCCGGTTGAGCTTCCCCGTGTTCCACAGGCTATTGATGGCTCTTAGGAGCTCATGCCTCATCATTACGCTGGCCTTGTGTGTTGCTATAACTGCTTCTCTATTGGGCGTACGGATCTGGGCCACGTGTAGGGCCAATTTTCTATGAAGGGTGTGCTGACAATGCTGCATAGCTGCACAAGCTGCAAAGCTCCAATTTCTCCAGATGGGTTTAGAAAACCCTAGTCTTGATTGGCTTTTTGTACTCCACTCCTTCTTTGAGTGTTTAATACCCGAAACTCCCCTCTTCAAAGAAGCCTACAAATTTGGCTCTTCCAGGAATCTTAGCCATAGCGCACAAGATTCATCTGATTGGCCGTGTCGGTAGCCCGCCAATTACTTTAGTGGTGGTGCCAGTCGTTGTGCTAGAGGTAAATCCTCTTTTTTTCTCCGACTGGTCCTCCAGCAGCCTCCAAATACTTTTTCACCTTGCTTAGGTCATAGGGTTCCAGCTCGTCTAGGTTGTGACCTAGTGTGAGCTAGAACAAGAAAAAGGTCGATTACTCCAAATGCTTCCTTAGAAGTTTCTCCTCTCGGGTCTTTTTCAATCTCCAGATCTTCCAGTTATACGTGCTTGCCCTCGAGCCCCAAGCACTCCTCAAACACCTGTGCTAAAAAGCATGAATCCAGCTATGTAGCAGGAATTTGTGAAAAGTATGGCTAACTTTCTCGATCGCATCACTCAATGCCTAATTAAGAGGTTATTGATTCGTCCTTCGACAAGACTCCAAAATATGTATATTTTGGTTGCCTCCTTTTGTTTTGTTGTCTTTTTCCTTTTATGGATCAGTTAGCAAAATTCTTGCTAGGTTTTCAGCTTTGCTACGAGTTTTTGATGGATGACATCCGGTCCAGGCGAGATTCTTCAGTTTATAATGGAAATCCATATGGATTTGATCCACTCGGTCTAGTAATTATGGTCTTGACCGTCTCTTCTTGGATCTTGCAACCTTTATTACTGATAGCCCCACTCTACACGAGCTGGGCTGGATCTTCTAGGCTTCACCAGTAGGGATGGACCTTCTAGATTGCCCCATCTGGGCCGGAACTTCGGAATTGCCCCATTTGGGCTGAAACTTCTAGTGAAGTAGCTTAGTTGGAACACCAGCTATCCCTGCCTTGCTGAATAGGCTTTAGCTTTTCATTCTCGGCCAGCTTTGGATCTTAACTAAGACTTCTTTCTTTACATAGCTAAGCTTGTATCCATTGGTAGCGTCAGAATATTTATGCAATAAAGCATGGTTTCGAAAAGTGTACAAATGGTATTCTAGATCAGTGGTACCATCATATGGTGTGACGGAAAAAATCTTGGGGTAATTCTTCCTTCATGATGGATTTCGTGAATGGAATCCTTTGATATAGTTGGATCTTCTCTTTTGACATGAGCTCCATCTTGTCTTGCTTTTCTTTATCTTTCTTGTTGATTTCAGAGTCTTCCCACAGAGATTGGGTAGACTCATAATTGTTGGCCTCGTCTTTGAGGCATGTGCCTCTTCCTGCCAAGCCTGGCGGCTGACCTCCTGGAGGTTTTCTTTCATAGGTGCGTTGATGATGCAGCCTCTTCTCGCGTACATGTTCTTTTTGTGGCTTAGGTTGGAGACACCAACCCTCTCGATCTTCCTCTTCTTCTAACTCCATTCGACACCTACGGCGGCTCTTTGGAGCTGGATACTATCTTTCGTGGCTTCCGTTCATCTTCCCTGCTTTCTTGTTCTAAGTATTCCATACTTTCGGCTCCTCTAAAGGAATTGTCCCCAGGGGTGATCTCATGATCACCTCTACCATCCTCTTTTCCCGCGTTAGATGTCCCCTTCGGAGGTGGGGGCACCAAATCTCCATCTCATTTCTTCAATTCCTGCATACCTGCATTTTTAGTTTGTAGCACAGCTTTGTCAGATGCACCTACCATCTCTTTAAGCTGATCCATGATCAGGTTGAGAGTTGATGCATGTCGTGAGGAAATTTCTTTCCCACCAACCAGCATCCTGTGATCCCAGGTGCAGCTTTTTCAGCCCTGTCAGAATACCCACCTCTGGCTCTTCCAGCTTTTCTTTCTTTCCATGGTCTTCTTGCCGAGATTGGGTCTTTGAGGCCCTTGCCTTTTTCTACACAGCCTCCTGGGTGATGTCCTTGGAGGTCTTCCCTCTCAGGTGTGCTGTTGCGTCGGCATTGCATTTGGTAATGCAACTCTTCCTCATTTGCTTTTGCCTGGATGATTCCTTTCCGGGTACGGCGTTATGCCGCTGTAGCACATGGTGAGGGCATTTCTTTCCATGTATGCTACTGCGCTACTTCTGCATTTTAGGTTGGGGCACCCAACCTTCATGCTCCTCCTCCCCTTCTAGATCCAGACGACACATCTAGCATCCCTCGGGAGCTTGATATTTCTTTTGCGGTAGGTTCTCCTCCTTCTCACCTTCTTGTTCTAGGTATTTTCTCCTTATGGAGGGATCTCCTGATCACTCCTAGCATAATCGTCTCCAGCCCTGGGGTGTCTCCTTCAGGGGCAAGTACACCAGATCTTCACCTAACTTCTTCGAGCCTGCAGGCCTACAGACCTAAAGCTTTAGCACAGCTTGGACAGCTATGCTCACCACCTTTATGAATATTGTGCTTTTGATGGGCATGTGTAGTCCCCTGGATAAATTTGACTCCTGATTTTGCTTATCCTGACCTGCCTAGCTTTAGGCAGGAACACTTGTGTTTCCCCCGATTTGAGGTTTTATTTTATGAACTTGCCTTGTGCAGGTCAAGTTATACCTCCTATTTTTCCTGCATTTAACTTTGAATGCATACGTATCACAAATATTATGGAATATTTTGACTTACTTGCTTATAAATTGTAGTACTCAGCTTTGCTTGTGTCATTCCTGCTTTTCTTTTGAAGTTTATTGACTTAAGAATTTTCCTGTGAACAAAACACCAGGTATTCCTTCCTCTAAAACATATAAACTTGTTAGTTTTCAAGAATTTCTACCGGCAAGAGCTGAGCCGCAGCCTTGTAGCCTTGCTGGTAGTTCAGGTGTGCAATCGTGGAGACTTGCATAGTTCCTTCGTATGTGCAATCATGGAGACTTGCATAGTTCCTTCATATGTGCAATCATGGAGACTTGCATTTCGTTCTCATTAGCAATCATGGAGACTTACCTTTCATTCTCATTAGCAATCGTGGAGACTTGCCTTTCATTCTCATTGGCAATCGCGGAGACCTGCCAATCTCATGTAGTCGTGAAGACCTGCCAATCTCACGCAGTCGTGAAGACCTGCCATTCTCTTGCGCAGTCCTGAAGACCTGCCATTTTTATGCGCAGTCGTGGAGACTTGCCATTTTTCACCTTCCTTGTTTCCCCTTTTTCTCCTCTCCGTTCCCACAAATTTCATCAATAGGCTCACAGCTGGCCAGCCTGCTACCGTTGGCATCCTTCCTTATACTCTCTTTTCCCGATTTTCACACCTTATTTCAGCCAGGAGTGGGAGAATTAGTCCCCTCCTCTAGCCTTATATCTCCAACCAACCTTGTAGCTCCCTTAACCCCGGTCTTCCAATGCGAGTTGGTCACAGAATTATTCCCAGAATAACTCCACACCAACCCACCCTTATATCCTCTTGGTATGGGGGCCATCGGATTCGAAACCGCAGGCCACCTGGCTATACGAATCCAGGCTACCCATCCAGGGGGTGCATCCTACCTGCGGCTACCTCCCATTCCACCAGCTCCCCCTTACTTCTTTTCACAGTTTCATAAGCATATCCACCTTTATTGACACAACAAAATATTGGTATGACATTCGCAAAACACTATAAAAACAAAGCAAATTCTTACTAAAATTTCCGAGTGGAGCTCTACATCCAATCCTGCAGGCGGGATATTACATTCCCTCCAGGTATTCCTGTAAAATACTCAACTTATAATAGCGTCAATCAAGGTAAAGAACATTTAGACATAAAACTTTTTAAGATTTTGAATATTCCAAGGGTGAGGGAGCTGCTTTCTCTTGCTGTCCAAATTGAAGTTCCCTGTTTTTCTTCATAAAAAATCAGCATAAGATCATAATTTGAGTTTAGATTAGCCCTGCAATATGATCTCGTCTTTTTTATTAGTATAACTATCATTCATAGTAATTTGAACGAAATTGTAGCTCAACTCATTATGCATATAATCAACTATGCGCATGATGCATAGATGATGCTTATCATGCTTATGATGCATGGATGATGCTTGCCACGCTTTATGATGCATGGATGATGCTTGACTATGCTTATGATGCATAGACGATGTTTGACTATGCTTATTTACATACAACTTCTATCATGGGAATTTTTTATCTTACTCCAAAGGGCCAACCTGCACCTTAGCTTGGAGAAAAGTCCAGCCTGCATTTCAGCTTTGCCCAATCCCAACGTACAATTCTAGTTGGGCGAAGACCCAACCTACGCTTCAGCCTTGCGAAGCAGCCTGAGATGCTGCCAACATCCTGCTCTCCAACCTAGCAAAGCAGCATGGGCAGCTCCTGCCACCCAACTCTTCTAGCTCTATTCCAGGCGTGCCAGCTTTTCTGGATCGATCTTGTACGCCTTTTTTACCAGTGCCTTGATTCGCCACAAACCTATAAAAAGACTTCATAAAAGGATAAAAACAAACCACATTTCTCTGAATGTATCTTAATAAAATCATCAATTCATGCTTTTTAAATAATAAAAATATGAGTGTGGTTTAGGGATTTTCCCTATCTATGTATAACCTTACATTCTTATATCCTTGCTACCATAAGATAATTCAAGAGAATCATATAATAGAAAATCATTTAACTTATAATCCAAAAAATAACATAAGAGAATAAACTTACTCCATATGTGTGATCATCATTTTTTTTTTAACATTCCAAACTAAAAAAGTGATTACTAAATAGATCTATGATTTTCACAGATTTGATAATACCTTGGCTTTCAATTATGTTATGAAGATTAAAGCAATCAAATTTTTTTGAGAAATAATCTTTACATATATGTATATTTGGCACTTAATTCAACTTGATTTGGTTTACGTAATGAATCTTTATTTTATTCAATATCTCTTCCAAACCATAATCCACTACCATGCCTCAACTCCTGTCAAATTTACCCTACTTTTTTTCTTTCTTTTTTTTTTATAACAAAAATATTGATTTCTTAGGCCATGATGCTGATGCGTGTCGTAGCACACCAAAAATATTATATATACTACCTTGGTACCTAATGCAATAGCGGTAAGCAAGGGTTGAACCCAAGAGAGTGTAGATCAATTACAATTGTTAAATGACTTATGAAACTTAAGTAAAAGGGGGGTTTGGTTGCAATTGTACGGAATCTAAGCAAATGAAAATTACAAAGAAAGCAATTAAATGGTATAATTGAATCAATAAAGTAAAGCCCGGTCAATTGTAATTACCCATCATCTTCTCGATTTGATCATAGATACGCAAGATTAATTCTAGTTGAGTAGCCAACTAAGAGGAACAATGATAGCATATGAACATCTTGCTCTTTTCTTAAGCGTAATTTATCAACAGATAGCCAATCGATAAATTCTAACTCCTAAAATACATCTAGGGACTAGGTCTTCGATTCATTTACGGAGAAGCATTAATCACAAAAAGAGAGTTGACATCAATAGTCAATCCACCTAGCATGAATTAAATCTAATGACATTAATTTTCCCCTAAGAATCTAATATCAATCATTCATCAATATTAATCCCTAGTTGCTACAAAGTAAGACCATAATTGATAGCAATTTAATCTTAACTAGCAATGGATCAATGAAATACAATAGCAAAGTGTACATCTAAGCTAAGCAATTCATCAAACACTTGGCATGTAAACAAGAAAATCAATTACTCAACAAGAAATTATATTAAGAACAATAATCTGACAAACCAAGGTGATGATTTCGAATTACAATTGCCCGGATGAGGTTTTTAGCCTCTAAATGTCATCTTCAAAGATTGAGAATTCCAAAAATGCAAAAATCTAAAGAGAACAAGACTTGGGGGAGGCAAAGATGGTTTCAAAGTATGTCAAAACACCATTTATAGCTCTACAAATCGGGTAAAATCAGAGAGAATCGCGCTGGAGCGAGCATAATGTCTTGCTCCAGCGCGAGCTTTGAAGCCACGCACTGCTGGCGCTGGAGCAAGACATTTTCTTGCTCCAGCGAGGGCTAAGGCCAAAAGGGCTCGTGCTGGAGCAAGCATTTTTCTTGCTCCAGCACGAGCTAAGTTGTTTCGCACAGCTCGTGCTGGAGCAAGCCTTTTTCTTGCTCCAGCACGAGCTTTGGTAGCTTGCGGGTACGTTTTTAGGCCTTCTCGCTCATCTTGGTCGTTCTCCAACCTCCCGACTTCAATTGGGGCTCTCAATCTCGACCAATTCCACATCTTTTCTCGTCAAAAGCTCCAACCATCCTACAAGCTAAAATCATGACTTTAAACGAGCAATTATAAAAGAATATTGCATAAAAACATTGGAATTAGACGAGATTTCTAGGACAATAACACACTTATCAGATGCTCACACCTACATGTTTATCATGAAATTTTTGAAGAAAAATGCAACTGTTTACATAAGGAATGATAATAACTACACCACTTATCTTAGAAGCCATCATTCGTGTCATTGGCAGGGACAACATCATTGTAGAAAAAAGACTGAGTCCCACGTCCTTCGATAAATCCATTGATTTTCTCACGTCTTCAACTCAATTTTCCACAGACGGCGCCAATTGATGTGTGTAGGTTTCACACCAACAATGTATTTATATTTTTACTTGGGATAATGCGAGTATATTTGTGAGATATAATAATAATATGAATGTGATAATGTAAACGACAAGAGTTTTAACGTGGTTCGGTCCAAAAATTAGACCTACGTCCACGGAGATTCAAAAGGTGTCTTTACTATGCTTGAGATGGGGTATATATACACGTTTGTTAGGGGGTGGGGTGAATTATAGAAGGTCAACTATACTAATTATACATATAGTAAGAGAATCAATCATCATCCTTCTAATTTTAGGATGTATCTAATCATGGATCAATCACCATTAGTGTCCCTCGGCTGCCTAATCCCGCCAGATCTTCATTTAAGGTAAGTATTGTCTTGGTTGATATTTGTCCCCAGCCTTGCCTTATATAGATACGCGCTTTCTCGCAGGTCCAGGTTGGCAGGTCTTCCAGCTCTTCTAGCTCAGGTTGGACATCTTCCAGAATGGACCTGAATTCACCATCTTAATGGGCTTTGACCCATTAAGCATTGGACTTCCTGAGCTTGGCCCAAGATCCGAATTCTACCTACATCAATATCCAAACGCATGTTTGCCCCTTACATGTATATAATAAATAAATAATTTGATTTTGGTTGAATCTAGAACATTTATGATGAAAAAAGCACACACAAAAAAAACGAAAAAGAGAGAGTATGCAGAATAAATTGGAACACAAGAGGACGCTACGCAAAAATCCTAACACATGGGGTTTGACACCGGTTTCACTTATCATAGAAGGACCTTATGCAATTATCCCGTTATTACAGCTTTGCATGAAAAGTCATGAATATGTGATTATATTGGTAGCTCATTCTTCTTCATAGATATTTTTACTTATCCCTCCAAGTCATTTGTTTCGTCCCTTTTCATTCATTTCCTTCTCTATCTATGTATAGAATGTAAAATATCAAATACCTTACTTCTGTAATTCTTGATCTTAGCAAATGAAAAGAAAAACTCGAGAAGTAAAACATTAACAAGAACAAACTCACAATTAAAAGATGCCCTGTTAAGGATGGAGCCAAGATTTTTATTTTGAGTGGGCGAGATTTTTCAGGGGGCGAGCCATGCTCGAGTTTTTCTAGATCCACTTTAGCTTCTAGGCTCGAGCTCCCACCAAACCAAGGTCGTTCATTTTCTTTTTAATTTACAATGTTAGGAGCATAGGGGTGATTAGGATTGAATAATAAATACTATATATATGTGTGCATGTTAAGCTGGAGGCCTGGAGCGCCAACCTACAAACAACATTGAACTCAGATAGTAAAATAACAAGCAAAAAATAAAGTACTAAACAAATGACAGTGCACTAGGTCCAGAAAATAAAATAAAAATTAAAATTAACATATGCGATGTAATTGTTCAAAATTAAATTGAAAATTTTAAAACTTACTAAATAATACCTTTGTCGATTTTATAATAATAATAAAAGTTAAGGCGTCCACTGTACGAAATTTGGGGGCACAAATTTGTTAAATTACCATTATACACAACAGTTTGGATTAATATTTAACGTGGGAGAAAGGGGCTAAACCCTGATCATTTGTTGTTACTAACCATATGCCACTAATTAATTATCCATAATAGCACCAATTCCTTATTGTTTTGAATGACAAGAGATGTATGATTATTGTCACTATAAATTTTTTTCGAATCATTTTTGTGACAAAATGAAAATGTTGCTACTCAATACGCACATTTAATTAGCGGCACCTTTTACGTTGTGAATTGACATCTTGTTATTTTTGATAGTGAAAAATGTGTAACTAATTGTCAATAGTGACAACAATCCTTTTGTCATTAATTATTACGGGTATAACAATTTATTTACAATTCTTGTTATAATTAAACTGATGAAAATCATATTTTGTGATAAAATAAAAAATCATGTAACTAAATAAATATAATGAGTGATAATTTTGATATTATCAAGTGACCTCTTATCACTAATATTTTATTTGCGGGAGTAGTTTTTCTATCTCAAAAGCTAAAACAATTAACTCATCGAAAACCTTGTCTGTATATCCTAACATATATTTAGCATCAACTTTTCATTCGGAGATAAATTCGAAGAAATTCGTTAATAGCACAAGGTGCATTAATACTTTATAGTAAGTGATCACAATTATCGAATAATAAAATAATAAAGTAATCACAATTGTAAGAGCGTCAAATATCGAATATCACTATAAGATAAGACATCTTTATTGTTATCTATATACACCATAATTTAATTATTTATTTTGAAAAGATGAAAGGAAATTGCTGTGCAATTATCCAGCATAGACATACGTACGGTTAGCTGCGATGCAGCCAAATCTCAAAACTACCATGTCACTCCCCATTCAGTTTCCCCTAATACCTGCCAATTCCATTCCGGGTGATTCTAAAACAGATCGGGTCCATTGGAGTCGGTCTGTCCAACACTATTGCATGTTGGGATATGATGGTAAAAAGTATCTACATTACTTGCATCCAATGATATTAGACAGATCGGCTTCAATGAAACCGGTCTGTCTTAAAATTTCCCGTTCCTTTCTATTCTTTTGTCTTAATTTCTGCAACTGCATTTGTCACTGTTTCGCGTGAAAAACAGACTAGAATAAGAAGGGATTTCGAGTAGACGGTTCCCACCTCGTGATAGCTTAACTTAGGATTATCTACCAACCCCTGCCCAAATAGGATAATGGTGGTCCTACGCCTTTTTATTTACTTATTCTACGGTATATGCAGCAAATACGATCGTAATACGTAAACAACCAAAATACATTAAATTGAGAAAAAGGAGCATACCTCCATCGATTCTTGATTCGAAGTACAAGCTATGGATTCAGCCTCTCGCTACATCTTATTACTATGCTACCAGATTACTCTATGCTAAAATTTACGAGTGTTTGAACAGAATCTAAATTCTAATCTAGAAGGGAAACTACGAAAATTTGAACTACACTACGAAAATACTGAACCACTTGTCATTTATTATTTATTATAAACAAATGCCCCCCTGATATATATGAATATTTCGATTTCATGTATATCAAATAGATACGTCCCTCTCTGGGGACGCTTCAGTTTCGCGGGTCTTTTCTTCTTTCAAATAACCCTCTCATCCCTAAATATTGAGACTTTTCACTTTCCTGACGGTTATTGAAAAATACATCCTTCAAGGGTTTTCTCGAGGTTTTCAATTTCAATCATTATGAATTTACGTTCCCGGTGTTACGTGTATCGATTCGCGCGAATCATCGTAACTCCTTCAAATCGCCGTCTTTTCGATATCCTACCCATCAATTGTCATGGCTTTTCTTGTCCGGTCATCTCAACCCTTATAAATAGGTTGGTTGCCTAATTTTGTCTTTACTTTTCCTCCTCTACTTTCATTCTTACTCCTCGTCTTCTTCGAGCATCATCATCGCTTGCCGCCCTTCTGGTGCCCTTATTTTCTTTGCTCGAGTCACATTATGGCCATGCCTCCCCATATAGCCGCTCATGATCTTACCTTCCTAGTTCCCCAAGCATCGATTTTGGGTTGTGAGGATGCTAAGAAGATCCACCAGATTTCGGGAAATTTTCAACAATATTATCTCGATACCAAAGTGGCGTCAATTGAGACGTCCCATATAGTTCCTCGAGGAACTTCTATTCGCAGAGGAGAGTCGATTCCTCATTTATCCCTTGGTCCCCGATTCGATTCGGCCGACTTTGATGGAGCGGCTCCGCAAGCCCCCGAGTTGTTAGGGGTTTGGCCCGCTTTGGAGGGTGCTCTTACTCCCCTTTGTATTAATCGAGAGGTGCGAAAATTTGCCTGGACTAACATAAGCAAACCCATAAATGGGTGGATTGGGAGTATCGACGCCTTCCCCTGGTTCGAGCGTCTCCGCCAATTTCATCCCAAATGGAGAGAAAATCGCATTCTAGGCCTGATTCGATTGGCCAGCTATTAGGTGTTACCTTTCGAGCAGGTGATGACTGATTCTTTAGCCCTATCTTGGCATCCCTCCTATAATTGTTTTGTTTTACCACGAGGGATTCAAACAGTCACGCTCGAGGACGTGGCTTTGATTACTGGGCTGTCTCCACATGGCACGGTTCTCCCCCTGGAGTGACCCTATTTCTACAGCCAAATCAATCTTGGTGGCCGCCTCCCAGTGGCTACAACATCATGGCAAGAGTAGTGGCTCCAACATAGCCTACTCGGTTTTGGTTAAACATTTCGTCGAGAACGAGGATCCGGTACCTGACTTCGAGGAGGTACTCTTTCTAAATTTTATTCTTTGTCGGTTATTCATGAACTTGGGATGTGTCGTGAACAAGACTTTCCTTCCACTGGCTGCTAATATCGCTGAAACCATGGGGCCAATCGAGTTAGCTCCCCTAGTTTTATCCCATTTCTATCGAATGATGTTTCATATTTTCCAAAGTCCTTCGAGCGTGAAAAGGGTATCTAGCCCCCTATGGTTATTAACTTGTTGGGCCTTCCTTTACTACCCCGAATTGCTCAATGTTAGGAGCCTTCCCTCTTTCGAGACCGCCTTAGGTTCCTCGAGCAACCTCAAGCCTCTCTCGAGTTGGGCTTGTTATGGTGAAGCCACTGTGAATCTTCTGATCCCTCTCGAAAAGGGGTCTTATCTTTCGACTTTGTGCACTCAGTACAACCCTTTGTACGTGTCGACTTGGTGCCGGTTTTTCGAAACCATACATGATCAAGCCGGCACCCATTGGTCTCACACCGCCTTTCCAGATTGGATGGCTGACATTGACTCCCTCGAAGAACAAGAGGATGATCAACCGTATTGGCGTGCCATTTTATTTTCTCGAGACCTTCTGTATGCCGACAACACTCCCGGTGTTGAGGTTTATAATCCCCAGGTACTTGTTATTTGTTGTTTCGAATCGTTATTTTGGTATTAGATAGTACTGCCATTTCATGGGATTTTCATTCTTTGTGTTACTCATCTTTTCTATCTACTCCTAGTTATGCTCGAGGTAGTTTGGTATCAACCAGAGCTTCGCTCTACCATTTCTCGGCACAATGAACCGTCCCTGGTTCTAAAGGTAATACACGATCCCTAAATTGAGAAGAGACCGGGTAGAAACCATAATTCGAGGGATGTCATCGTGCCAGGTTTTACCGTTGCCGGTACCAACTTTTTGCAGGGTTATTCGAGTGGAACCCTGTTTCACTAATTTTTGGAATAGAGTTTTTCAATGAGACTTCTCGAGGCGTATCATATGGCGACTGGTCACCGAGGCCACCAAAAGCTTTGGGGGTTCTGGAAACGTTGCCGACCTCTCCAAGTTATTACCTATAGAGGTATTTTCGATTCTCCAGTTTTGTTTTCTTTATTGACTTTTGATTCTCATTTGTTACCTGGTCGTTTGTCCTGTCAGGAAGATGCTTATGTGATTCCTCACTCTCTTACCTCGGGGTGGTGGTTTGAAAGAGATGACTCCTCCGTTCGAGCTGGTGATAGCCTCTATCGAGCTCTTCGAGAATCGGAAATTACCGCTCGAGCTTCTTCGGTCAGTAGACAAACCTCTGGGGCTGGTTCTTCTGGCTCCAAGAAATCGAAAGCCAATCCTACATCGGCGCCGGTCACTCGAAAGCGCTCGGCATTGGTTATTCGAGAACAGCCAATTTCTAGCACCTTGACTTCGATCGAAGAAGTAGGATTAGGTGAAGAAGAGGATGCAGAGCCATCTCTTCTCCGGAAAAACAGCAAACTCCCTCGTTTGGAAGGTGCTTCTCTCACTCCTTTTTAGATTTTTATTATGTTAAAGTCCTTGCCTTATATTTTTTATCAAATTGTAGTTACCCTTGCATCTGCAACTCTTCCACCCGCAACGGAGACTGCCTCTCGAGAGGATCATGCCCTTGCGGTGGCTCTACTCACATCAGATCCAGGACAACCAGTCTTAGCCAAAAATGTTTCTACTCCAGGTAATTAATATTGCATATTTCTTCGAGCGTTTCTTACGTGCTATCTGCTTAACTACCCGTAATTTCTTTCAGAGCTTCCAACTGCTGTTGCCTCGAGCATTCATGAACCGATACCCGGGAATGACATGGGGATCCCATTCACCCCTAGTCCTTCACCTCCTTTAGATGAGTCTTCGCCGGTCGTGACCTTCGACCCCAATCAGGCCTTTATTTCTTCACCAATAGTTACGCCGGATCCGGCGCCTTTGAGCTCGACTGCTCCAACAATGGTGGCTCCTCCCGAAGGTATTTTTGAGTTTGTCTTTGGCCCTTTTTATCTTGGTATTTGCTTCTTTTTCATAACTTTCCTTTCGAACTTTTCAGCTGAAGTCGTCGCCCCTGCCTTTTCGAGGATCGAGTTGACTACGGCGCTTTACGACATTCGGCACCGCCCTGATGATCCGGCATTAATTCAGAGACTCCGTTTTCTTCTTGATGAAGCCCAGGCGAGAGTATCAGGCACGTGGCTTCCCATATTTGAAGGGTCCCGCAAGTGCTCGAGAGCTGCCTGAATAATTTTAAAGATTATATGGACCAAGGGATCAACCCTTTGGATGAAGAGGCGTCTATCGAGCACAATAGGCGCATCAATCAGCTACAGGATCCAGCCCCTATTTTAGCCAACACCCGGGCTAATTACTTAGCCCAAATAGCTGATTTGGACGTTCGAATTGCTGATCTGCAGGCAGAGAGGGATCGCCTTGTCTCCTTGGCCGACCAAGTAGAAGCGGATATGGTATCCCTTGATGATCAAGTCGCCCTATTGGAAAACGAGTTCGAGAACATAATTCGACCTGCACTTATTGAAAAAGATGCTTTCGAGACATCTTTGGAAGTTCTAGCTAGTTCTCTCCCTTTCATTTGGTTCTAGGGCTTGTACTTATTTTGATTTTTTGCTTTCTATGTTTTGTGTAAGAAATTCTGGCCTGTTTTGGGCAATCTTTCAAATATTATTGCTTCATTTGTTTTCCATATGCTTGGTGTGTACATTTTTAAGTGTTTGGCATTTAATGCTTTACCATATTCGATTCCATCTAAGTGTTGTAATTTATAAGAGTTTCCTGATAATCTGTTGGCGATCAAGAACGGTCCTTCCCACTTAGGGGACCATTTTCCATAAAAGTGATCCTTGGAGCCCTCTGGTAATATCATTTATGGAATCCAAATTTGATTGGACTCCCACTGTGGTCACCAAAAATCTATTTCGCGTGAAAAACAGACTAGAATAAGGAGGCATTTCGAGTAGACGGTCCCTGCCTCGTGATAACCTTAACTTAGGATTATCTATCGACCCCTGCCCAAATAGGCTAATGGTGGTCCTACGCCTTTTTATTTACTTATTCTACGGTATATGCAGCAAATACGATCGTAATACATAAACAACCAAAATACATTAAATTGAGAAAAAGGAGCATACCTCCATGGATTCTTAATTCGAAGTACAAACTATGGATTCAGCCTCTCGCTACGTCTATTACTATGCTACCAGATTACTCTATGCTAAAATTTACAAGTGTTTGAACAGAATCTAAATTCTAATCTAAAAGGGAAACTACGAAAATACTGAACTACACTATGTAAACTGCTTTAATGGAAAATCTGAAAAGATAAGTTTTTTCTCTGAGATGTTGTCTCTTTTTCATGGTATTTTTCGAATGGCCCACTTGTCATTTATTATTTATTATAAACAGTCACCATTTACCTATCTTCCATATTACCTTTCTACCCCTGAAACTGAAGCAAATTCCAGAAATGCCGCCAAGCTGAACCGTTTGTCCTCTTATTGATGCGGGGTGAGGGTTTATGTGTTTTTTTCAATTCAGGATCTGACCAGGGCAAAATGGTCATTCCATAGGTTAACGGTAGTAAATTCTTCGGTAGAAGTTTTCCAAATATATTCTACATTTTATGTTGTAGTTGACAGTGGTTTCTTCAAATCTTTATTCTCTCACATGGAGCGTGTCCATCATTAACACTTCACAAATTCATAAAACTATTCTAGGAGCTCCAACTTTGAGTTTTACACTTGAATATGCGTGCCAAGATTATCCTTGAATTTTAAAAATACTTCTACGCAATCAAAACAAAACTATTATCATGTATTCATGTTATAGGTGTTTTTTGTCCAACTAAATCAAAGTCAATTAATTAAAATAATATTCAATAAAAAGAAAATAAGTAATTAATATATAGTGCATCATCGAAGATAAATTGTAAAATTCGAGAATGACAATTATTGTATGAACCAAAAAGAAAATAAATTGAATATCAACTTTTAATTCACTCTACTTATTTACCAAAAAAATTCCACTCTACTTTGCCTTTATATTAGAATCTAGTAATCAATTTTATATTAGATATGGGTCGAAATAGGTTCTTGGGCCAAGCTGGTAGTCCAACACGATTAGGGGCCCAAGCCCAATAGCATCGCGAACTCGGGTCCCCTTAGAAGATATCATAGTCAGGTCTGTCTAACTGGAGGTTCGTCCGGTCCTGATCTGCACAGGTAGAGCATTCTATATAAGGCAAGCCTGGAGCGAGATCAGACAGGAATTAATAAGGAGATATACATACCATATCCGGATTTGCGGAGATCATGCCAATCGACCTGCCAATTATACCATTAAAGATATAGCCCAAGATCGAAGGATCATGATTTATTCTACTTTCCAATGTACATTTAGGAATAGTTGACTTACCTTCTTATCTACCCCATCATAAACTTGTATATATATCAACTCCAAACACTAATGAAGGGATCGACTCTTTTACCCCGTGGATGTAGGTCATATTTTGACAGAACCACATATATCTTGTGTCATTCTTATTATCATTTCTGTGCTTTATACTATATTCTTATATAATATATCGCATATCATCATTGGTGTGCTTCCCACACACATCAATTGGCGCCGTCTGGGGAAGTTCTGATCAAAATAAGACATGAGGTAAATTTATTTTTCGCAAATTTTTTTTTCTTTCGCGTTAACATTTTGAAATGGCAGTGGAAGATATGTTAAGGATGGCGAATCTAATCGAAAATGGCGAAAATGGGAAGAAGACGATGTTTTCCGCATCTAGGGTTGAGCAGGCCCACCTGCAGCTCCGGCCAACCTGGTGAGGCAATTGGAGGAGGACCTATAGGACCAAGTAGGGGACAACTCTCCAGGAAGGCAAACAAATGGGAAGGATGCCTCTCCTCAAAGTGTACTGGACCTGGAGCAATTCATGGGAAGTATCTAAGTTGTCATTGACAAAGTTGTCTATAAGGTAGTAAGTTCTAAAATTGCAGGCCTGCCCAATCTGGCACAGAAGGATGATGTGCCCTCACCCCTCCCGAGGGGCACATCCAAGGTGGGAAACGCGGAGATTGGGGATAATGATAACATTATCCCCGATGGCAATTCAGGCAAGTGGGTGAACGACCTGAAGGCCTATAACAAGACGGAGGAAAGGGTGACAACGCGCCTCTGTTAGGTCTCATATTTTACATATTTTCATCATGATTTACCTCACATTTATCTTTATTTTATGCCTAGTAGTTAGTCTTTTCCTTTATTTTTAGCCCAATTTATGTATTTTGATTTCTAAGTCGTTTCAATGTTTTTGTAGGCATAAAAATGATTGTTTTGATGAGTTAAAGGAGTATTTTTACGTGAATAACGAAGGCTAACCAAGAGGCCAAACGAGAATGTTTCGTTGAAGAAAAATGAAGAGAAAAATTTCTGCACAGGCAACTGCACAATTGTGCAGATATTCTGCACAACTGTGCAGCTGCGGATTTTTATATTTTTGTGGGCCGACTTTATTACTTGGATGAGCATATTTTATGTATCTAAGACTCCTTTTAAGTTAATAAAAGTGGAAAAAAACGTTTTATAGGCTGGAGGGAGGTGGGAGAGTGATGATTCTTGAGGAAAAAAAGACTTCTAGAGAGAGAAAATAGATCTTGGAGAGTTCTTGGAGAAGAGTTCTTGGACAGAAAAGCTTCATCTTCTCAAGTTGTATTCTTCCATTCCTCCATTGTTGAACATGAGTAACTTTATGTTTATGCAATTTATTTCTTGTTTTTCTTTAATTATGCATTGCTAAATTATTTTCTAGGGTTTAAGATGTAGTCTTGTGTATTGATTTGGATTATTGATGATTTATGGATGTGATTTCTTGTTTGGTTTATCTATTAATGAGAGTTTAATGCTTGTAATTGCTTGATCACCAATTGCATGATTTAAGATGAATTAAGAAGTACCGGGAGGTGAATTAGTTTATCGGTTTAGATTTAATAGACATGTGTAAATTGCTTAATAGGGATATTGGTAATTTTGCCTGAGACTAGTTAAACAATATTCATAGAACTTAATGGATTCATCTAAATTAGTTTTTGATCATGGGAGTGACGTTAACTAATTTAGGTGGGTACTCATGAAGATCTCGGGAGAGTATTCATGTATTTAAGGAAATTGGGTCTTTAATTTAAACAAGAATGATAATCCATTGAAAGTCAATAATCCATAGAAATACCTTGATGAAATCTTAATCCCTAGGCCTTTCGTTAATTGATTATTCGTTTTATTTATATCTGCTTTAATTATTTATAATTAATTCTGTTTATATAAATTTCTGCTTTGAATTAGTTAAAATCTCAAATCTTTGATAATCGATAGTCTAAATAATAGGATAAACTTTGTTTGGTACTTGATAACCTTCCCTGTGGAGATGATCTTACTTTCACTATATTATTTGTTTGATTCCGTGTTATTACGGAAGGTTAACAAATTGGCGTCGTTGCCGGGGAAGGCAACAAATAGTCAATATCAATAAGAAGTTAATTCTTATTAATTTAGACATTCTTATTTTCATTTTTTCTAATTGTATTTAAATTTTTTTTATTTTTTATTTTTATTTTATTTTATTATTTATCTGTCTCGCTCTGATCTTAATTTCTTGTTTTAGGTTGAATTTTGGTAGATGCACCGGTGTTCTTTGAGTGCACCTGCTATTGAAATCGATTCAGAACCAGAACGAACTTTTCGAAGAGGCAGACGTCAGCAAAGAGAGCATCGTAGAATGGCAGAAGACATACAGAGGATTGAACCTGCTGCGCAAAGAACTCTCCGGGATTATGCTACACCAACATATCAGAACTTAACCTCCTGCATAGCGGTACAAAATGTTTAGGCCAACACCTTTGAGTTGAAGCCGGCTATCATTCAGATGCTACAGCACACTGCATTTGAGGGAGATATTGAGAGGGAGGATCCTCATTCCCATCTGGGGAATTTTTTGGAAATCTGCAATACTTTCAAGATGAATGGCGTTACTGAAGATGCCATAAGACTGCGACTCTTCCCATTCTCCCTGTCTAAAAGAGCTAAGGAGTGGCTGAAAAACCAGCCGGCAAATAAGTTCACCACTTGGGATGATTTGTCGACTGCATTTCTCACCAAGTACTTTCCCCCAGCCAAGACTGCTCAGTTAAGGAATGCAATCACAGGATTCATGCAAACTGATAGTGAAACCCTCTACCAAGCATGGGAAAGGTATAAAGAACTACTCAGAAAATGCCCACATCACGGTATTCCTAGTTGGATGCTTGTGCAGACTTTCTACAATGGTCTGTCACATAGTATCCGAATGAATATCGATGCAGCTGCGAGAGGGAGTTTTATGGCAAAGAATCCAGATGATGCATTAGCTCTGATGGACGAAATGGCATCCAACAGTTATCAGTGGGCAAGTGATAGTCGGACTGCAAAGAAAACACCGGGCATACACAATGTAGATAACATTACATTGCTTAATGCTAACATTGAAGCACTTGTCAAGCACATGGAGGGACTCAAGGAAAATGTTAGTGCAGTATATCAGCCTACTTTAGCTTGTGATGTTTGTGGGGCACCTCATATGGCTACTGATTGCCCACTCATCGAGCAAGCTAACTATTTATCCAATCAGAATAAGCAGTAAGGAAATCCATTTTCGAACATCTATAATCCGTGTTGGCGAAATCACCCTAACTTTTCTTGGGGAGGCCAAGGGAACCAAGGACCTCAAGCAAATCCTCCTAGACAACAATTTCCTCCAGGTTTCCAACAACAAGGTCCTCAGAATTTTCAACAACCAAATCAGCAGGGACCACCACCTCAAGAACCACGAGCTTGGGAATTAGCCATTGAAAAGCTCGCTAATGGAACAGCAAATTGGTTTGAGAATCTGGAAGCAAAAATTGATCTGGTAGTGGGAACAACGAAGAATCTGGAATTACAAATTGGACAATTGGCAAGTTCTATGAATTCGAGGTCAAAGGGTACACTGCCTAGCCAAACAGAGGAGAATCCGAGAAGACAGTGTAATGCAGTGACTCTGATAAACGAAAATATAATTGAAGAATTTGAGCCACATGCTGTACACAGAGATGAATTTGTAACGAAAGATAATTCAATCTTTGAACCTTCAGACAAGGTTGAGCCAGAAAAGGTTATCCTGAAGCCATATGTGAAACAATATGTTCCTCCAATTCCATTTCCGCAAAGGTTGCAACACATGAGGTTGGACAAGCAGCAAGAGAAATTTCTTCAAACACTTAGACTGTTGAACCACAACATTCCGTATACAGATGCTCGGGCTCAGATGCCTGTTTGTGAGAAATTTCTCAAAGAGCTGTTGAGCAATAGAAAGAAATCAGAAGACGTGGAAACAATCTCCTTGAATGAAGAATGCAGTGCCATAATCCAACGAAACATTCCTCCAAAGCTAAAGGATCCAGGGAGTTTTTCACTTCCTTGCACTATTGAAAAATTTCACTTTGATAAAGCACTTTGTGATTTAGGAGCTAGTGTTAGTCTAATGCCTTATTCAGTTTGCAGGAAATTAGGTTTTCAAAAGCTTAAAAACACAAAGATGTCACTTCAATTGGCGGATGGGAGCATAAAACGCCCCATGGGAATGTTAGAAGATGTGTTTGTGAAAGTGGACAAGTTCTACATCCCATGTGACTTCGTGGTACTTGAGATGGATGAAAATTCGAAAACACCAATCATCCTTGGAAGACCATTTCTCGCAACTGCGGGAAACGTCATCGACGTGCGTGCTGGCAAGCTAGCGTTAAACATTGGAGAGGAGAAGGTGAAGTTCAAGTTAAATAAAGTGATGCAATCTCCATCTTTTGAAGAAAAATGTTATTCGGTGGATGTGTGTGGAGAGGCCATCAAAGAAGAGAATTCGCAAGGTAATAGAGATCCATCAGAGTCACATCCCAAAATATCCTCTACACCAAAGGTAAAACTAAAACCTCTTCCACCACATCTCAGGTACGTTCTTCTTGGCAACAATGAATTTTTATATGTTATCGTACATTCTACTCTATGTACACCTGAATTGGACCGATGGTTAAGTGATTTGCAATTGAAGAAAGACGGAATAGGTTAGAATATATCTGATATGAAAAGAATTAATTGTGCTTTGTATTTTTCAGGCGAAGATATTCCTCGAGGGAAAGAAATTTCCCTCGCCAAAACTCAACAATAATTTTGTCTAAGTCGAGCTAATGACTTTAAACAAGCGCTGTTTGGGAGGCAACCCAAGAGTTTTCGTTGTTTTTGTCATTGTCGTTTTCTTCTTTCTACTTATTTTGTTTTTAGTATTTTATGTTTGGAATTTTTATTTTATTTTATTTCATTTTTTATTTTTCGGTGCACAAATGCTTTACTAATGCAAGCTATTCTTGTTGCAGGTTAAAAAAAAAACATGAAAAACGAGGTGCATGGGGGCATTATAATGTAAATCAGGTGCACAATTGTGCTAATTTTAGCACCACTGTGCACAATTTTCGCACTTAGAAGAATTTTTAGGTGCACAGTTGTGCAACTTTTCAACACAGTTGTGCAAAATTTTCGCACAAGATCCAAACTCACCGTCCACAACTGTGCAAATTTCGTGCACGATTGTGCAGAATTTTCGCACTTTTGCACTCTAAATTTTTTCAAAAAAAAAATAAATTCAAATTTTGACAATTGGGTCAAGATCCCCAAATTCAGTCAACACATTCTCTCTCTCTCAATTTCACTCACTTTCAGCCAAAACCCATCACTCTCTCTTGTTCTCAACAACCATCTTCCACCAAGTCCGACCAGTCCACGCGCCGCCGCTCGCCGCCCAATACCCCGCTCCGCCGTCGAACTCCAAAGCATCGCAGTCAGAAACTACTTCGCTGCCGTCGTCTCCAGTCGACGCCGTCAACTGCGGCTCGCCGTTCAGCTGCATAACCACCGCGTAGCCGCTGCACAACTCCACCAACCACACTTCGATCAGAACTCCTCGCCGCCGTCAAGCTCACAATCAACCTCCGCCGCCGTCGTCTTCTACACACCACCCCTCCGGTCAAGCTCCACAACCGCATACTCACCGTCGTCAGCAAACCCAAGAACCAGGGAGCCCAACGCCACCGTCGCCTCACCACGCCACCGGTCGCTACCCATACAGATCTGCCTCCTTCCCATCGAATTCCACCTTTGCCGCCGTCTCAACCACGAAGCATCGCCGACTAGTCGCCGCATAAACGCCGCCGCCGCCGCCGCCGTCATCTTTCCACTCCAACCGGGATGTGGCTGCTGCTTTTGGGTAAAAAATTTGGCTGTGCAAAGTTAAACTCCTTCCGGCAGCCAGTGATTTGGAGTTTGCTCACTAGGTCACAACGGGTTCGAAAAGAGACCGGGTTTTCCACAGACTGTACTGTACAACCGATCTTCAAGGACAAAACTGACTCTCGGGCCATCACTCACATTCATAGGGGAGTATTTCTTTCACTATTCTTTTAATTACATTTTGCTTCCGTTCTTGATTAGCGGTTTCACTTGATTACATTGCGGACAATGTGATATTTAAAGTGTGGGGTGATTGATTGCATGTTGTGAGGTTGTGATTGCGTATATTGAATTGCTCAAGTGTGGGGTGTTTGTGGTTAAATTGGTGAAAGGATCGGACATATTACATGGTTTTTTGTTGAGTATTGCGTGTATTGAATTGCTCAAGTGTGGGGTAATGTGGTTAAGTGGTGGAAGAATTGGGCATAACTCAAATTTTTGTTGAGTTGTTGCGGAAATTTGGTTAACTTGTTTACAATATTTGTTCCCATATTTGAGCTCTTGACTCTATAAACATATGAATCTGATTTCTGTACATGGATACTCTTTTTATTGAGTTTGATCACTGAGCCTGAGATTTGTGAAATTTTTATGCATCTTTACACACTACACACGAGTTCTAGTAAAGGGAATTGATCGGGGAGATAAAAGTAATTACATATTTTTGATACATGATGATATTGGGGAAAAGTTGAAGAAAAAAAAAATCGAAAAAAAAAGAAAAGAAAAGAAAAGAAAAATAGTGAGAAAAGGTTGATTCGGTGGCCATTGAATGCTAAAATCACCCAGTTACATTTTTAGCCTTTGTCACTCGAGTGATTAAGTCCGTTGGGGTGTCTTGACACCTAGTGCCTTAAAATCGACTGGTTTGAGAGTCAATATTGACCCAAAACTCGTTACAAGGGTGACATAGAAAGCTTGAATAGCGAGACATTGCACGGGTTGATAAATTTTGAATGAAGGAAAGTGAATGAAGATGCAATATGATAAATGTTGTGTTTTTGCTTGAAATAACTGAGATGTTCCCTTGCTAGAATTTATAAATCAAGCACGAATGGATGTATATGAAATTGAACTTGTTTGGGATTAGTGTGATGACTTGAGAGTAAAGATGTTCATATGTGAAAAAATAATGATTCTATGTGTTTATTGGTTTATGTGTGATGATTGTGGGGAGTCATAAACGTTGTGGCTAGTTGCTGATTTGATGCACGATGAGACAGATTGACGAATGTCGTGACTTTTGTGGGTATATTCTCTGCAAACACTCACGAGACAAAACTCGTGCACTAGGGGTAACCTATGGGTTTAACGGCTTGTTGCACGTGCTAAGTGCAATCGTGTTCCCTACGACAGTGGTGTTATCTTTAGTTTTGTTTTTGTTTTTGTTTTGTTTGGATTTACTCGAGGACGAGTAAAGGTTAAGTGTGGGGTGTTTGTTAGGTCTCATATTTTACATATTTTCATCATGATTTACCTCACATTTATCTTTATTTTATGCCTAGTAGTTAATCTTTTCCTTTATTTTTAGCCCAATTTACGTATTTTGATTTTTAAGTCGTTTTAATGTTTTTGTAGGCATAAAAATGATTGTTTTGATGAGTTAAAGGAGTATTTTTACGTGAATAACGAAGACTAACCAAGAGGAAGTGAAGAAATGCATTAGAAAGGCCAAACGAGAATGTTTCGTTGAAGAAAAATGAAGAGAAAAATTTCTGCACAGGCAACTGCACAATTGTGCAGATATTCTGCACAGCTGTGCAGCTGCGGATTTTTATATTTTTGTGGGCCGACTTTATGACTTGGATGAGCATATTTTATGTATCTAAGACTCCTTTTAAGTTAATAAAAGTGGAAAAAAACGTTTTATAGGCTGGAGGGAGGTGGGAGAGTGATGATTCTTGAGGAAAAAAAGACTTCTAGAGAGAGAAAATAGATCTTGGAGAGTTCTTGGAGAAGAGTTCTTGGACAGAAAAGCTTCATCTTCTCAAGTTGTATTCTTCCATTCCTCCATTGTTGAACATGAGTAACTTTATGTTTATGTAATTTATTTCTTGTTTTTCTTTAATTATGCATTGCTAAATTATTTTGTAGGGTTTAAGATGCTGTCTTGTGTATTGATTTGGATTATTGATGATTTATGGATGTGATTTCTTGTTTGGTTTATCTATTAATGAGAGTTTAATGCTTGTAATTGCTTGATCACCAATTGCACGATTTAAGATGAATTAAGAAGTACCGGGAGGTGAATTAGTTTATCGGTTCAGATTTAATAGACATGTGTAAATTGCTTAAAGAAGCAAAAAGAATCGAAAACTCTTGGGTTGCCTCCCAAGTAGCGCTTGTTTAAAGTCATTAGCTCGACTTAGAGGAAATTATTGTTGGAGGTTGACGAGGGAAATCGTTTTCCCTCGAGGAATATTGTCTCCTTCAAAGTATAGCTTTAACCGTTGCCCATTCAGTTTAAACACATCTGACCCTTCTCGTCCCATATCAACTGCTCCATGGGAATAAACTTTGACAACTTCAAACGGACCCGACCATCTAGACTTATGTTTTCCCGGAAAAAGTCAAAGACGGGAATTAAAGAGCAAAACTTGTTGACCCACTTGAAACTCTTTTGGTTGAATGTGTTTGTCATGCCATCTTTTAGTTTTTTCCTTGTAAATTCGTGCACTCTCATAAGCATTCAATCGGAACTCATCAAGTTCACTCAATTGCATCAATCTACTCATTCCCGCTGCTTTTAAGTCCAAATTTAATACTCTTGTCGCCCAATATGCTTTATGTTCGAGTTCCACGGGAAGATGACAAGCCTTACCATAAACTAACCGATACGGAGACATTCCAATGGGAGTCTTGTAAGCGGTTCTGTATGCCCATAGTGCATCATCTAATCGATTAGCCCAATCCTTACGTGAATTATCAACGGTTTTCTCCAAGATATGCTTGAGTTCACGATTAGAGATTTCAACCTGACCACTCGTCTGAGGGTGATACGGAGTCGCCACCTTTTGAGTAACCCCATACTTTTTCAAGAGCTTTTCCACTTGTCGGTTGCAAAAGTGAGCCCCTCCATCATTGATAATAGCTCGTGGTACCCCGAATCGTGAGAAAACATATTTTTTTAAGAACCTTGTCACCACACGAGCATCATTAGTCGGCGTCGCTATGGCTTCAACCCATTTCGATACATAATCGACTCCAACCAAGATGTACTTATTGTCGTAAGAAGAGGGGAATGGTCCCATGAAGTCCATCCCCCATACATCAAATAATTCCACAACCAAGATAGGTTGTAAAGGCATCTCATTACGGCGAGAGATGTTCCTTGTCCTTTGTCAACGATCGCATGACGTGACAAAAAACCTTGCGTCTTGATACATGGTGGGGCAATAAAATCCTGATTGCCAAACCTTAGCAACCGTCTTTGAAGTACTGTTATGACCTCCACATTCCAAGGAATGACAATGCTCCAAGATAATCTGAATCTCGTCAGATGACACCATCCCCACACTCTTTGTACAAAAGAGGCTCTTCCCAATAATAGTATTTTACTTCTGCTAAAAACATCTTCTTTTGGTGGTAACTTAAATCGGGAGGAAGAATGTCACTCGCCAGGTAATTCATGTAATCAGCATACCATGGTATAACATGTGTTATCCCCATCAACCGTTCTTCTGGAAACGTCTCATCAATTGGTATGTCCTCAACAACTGTTTCGTTTCCTCGTTCAAGCCTCGAAAGATGATCCGCGACCACGTTTTCAGTACCTTTCTTATCATAAATCTCCAAATCGAACTCCTATAGCAATAGAATCCAACAGAGTAAACGTGGTTTTGCATCCTTCTTTGTCATTAAGTATCGGATTGCAGCATGATCCATATACACTATCACTTTCGACCCCACAAGATAAGATCTGAACTTGTCAAACGCAAAAACCACTGCAAGCAACTCTTTTTCTGTAGTGGCATAATTGACCTGAGCACTATCCAACGTTTTGCTTGCATAAGAAATGACATGAGCCCGTTTATTCTTCCTCTGCCCAAGAACAGTCGCCACTGCAAAGTCACTGGCGTCGCACATCAACTCGAAAGGCAATTCCCAGTCAGGTGATGAGATTATTGGGGCAGATATCAGTGCTTTTTTTAACCTGTTGAAAGCAAGTAAACATTCATCCGTAAAATTAAACACAACATCTTTTTCAAGTAAATTGCACAAGGGTTTAGAAATTTTTGAGAAGTCCTTGATAAACCGACGATAAAAGCCAGCGTGACCAAGGAAACTTCGTATGCCCTTTACTGATGTGGGTGGGGGTAATTTCTCAATCACTTCCACCTTTGCCTTATCCACCTCTATTCCTTTGTCTGAAATTTTATGCCCCAAAACAATTCCCTCAGTCACCATGAAGTGACATTTTTCCCAGTTCAAAACTAAATTAGTTTCCTCACACCTCTGCAAGACTTGAGAAAGATTAACTAAGCAGTGATCAAATGACGAGCCATACACAGTAAAATCATCCATAAACACTTCCATGGATTTCTCAATAAACTCAAAAAAAATGGCCATCATATATCTCTGAAAAGTAGCAGGTGCATTAGAAAGTCCAAAAGGCATGCGTCGATACACAAAAGTACCATATGAACAAGTAAAGGTGGTCTTTTCTTGGTCCTCGGGTGCAATTGGAATTTGAAAATATCCTGAGTAACCATCTAGAAAGCAATAATACTTATTACTTGAAAGTCTTTCCAACATTTGATCAATGAAAGGCAAGGGAAAGTGATCTTTTCGAGTAGCATTGTTTAACTTCCTATAATTAATACAAACCCGCCAACCTGTTACTGTTCTAGTGGGAATTAATTCATTTTTTTCATTATAAATTACAGTCATTCCTCCTTTTTTAGGCACTACATGTATAGGACTAACCCAAGGACTATCCGAGATAGGGTATATTATGCCAGCATCTAACAATTTCATAATTTCATCCTTAACAACTTCCTTCAACTTAGGATTCAATCTACGTTGAGGTTCTATTGACGTTTTATGATTTTCTTCCATTAAAATCCTATGCATGCATAAAGTAGGGCTAATTCCCTTTATATCAGAAATAGTCCATCCTATTGCTTTCTTCCTCAACCTCAATTCCTCTAACAATTTTTTCAATTCAAGCTCCGATAGAGTAGTACTAACAATAACAGGTAAAGATTCATTGTCACCAAGAAAAACATACCTGAGATGTGGTGGAAGAGGTTTAAGTACAACCTTTGGTTTAGAGGAGATGTCGGGGTACGACTCTAGTGGATCTCTTTTACCTTGAAAAGGGCCTTCTTTATGAAAGTCCTCATCGTTGTCTAAAGCTAGAGTCACTGTTTCAATCGCTGGACTCTCATCATCTTTAGTTTCCAACTTCTCCAACAGATCCTCAAGAAACTCCCTCTCTAATTCAATCTGGGCTATCTCATCGATCACATCCACCGAACACCAACTCTCTTCTAGGACAGGCGACTTCATTACCTTGTTCAAATCAAATTCCACTTTCTCATCTCCAATGTTCAAGGTAAGCTTGTCTGCCCGTACATCAATGTTGGTCCCAGCAGTAGCAAGGAATGGTCTCCCAAGTATAATCAGGACCTCTGAATCCTCATCCATTTCTAACACCACAAAATCACACGGAATGTAAAATTTATCCACTTTGACCAACACATCCTCGATTATGCCCAGAGGATGTTTGACACTCCGGTCTGCCAACTGTAAGGACATCCTTGTGTGTTTGAGTTCTTGGAAACCCAATTTCCTGTAAATAGAAAAGGCATTAGACTCACACTCGCTCCTAAATCACACAATGCCTTAACAAATTGAACTTGACCAATGGTGGAAGGAAGAGAAAAACTTCCTGGATCTTTGAGTTTAGGAGGAATACTCCTTCGGATTATAGCACTGCACTCTTTATTTAAAGACACTGTTTCCACGTCTTCCAATTTTCTTTTGTTGCTCAACAATTCCTTCAGAAATTTCACATAAATTGGCATCTGAGCTAAAGTATCCGCGAATGGTATATTGATACGCAACTGTCGAAAAACTTGAAGAAATTTCTCGTACTGCTTGTCTAATCTCTTATGCTGCAATCTTTGAGGAAATGGAATCGGAGGAACATACGGCTTCACATATGGTTTAGGTTTAACTATCTCTGGTGTAACCTCTTCTGAAGGCTCAGAAACTGGAACCTCAGTTATTCCTTGTTCCTCATTAGATTCCCCCGGTTGTTCAGATTCTCCCACGGTTCTTCCATTTTTGAAAGTTACTGCATTACACTGCCCCTTAGGATTCTGCTCAGTTTGACTTGGCAATGTACCTTTTGGTCTTGAGCTCATAGTACTAGCCAACTGCCCCATTTGTGCTTCAAGATTCTTGGTTGCACCTATCATCTGATCCATCTTTTCCTCAAGCTTCTCAATACGGTTTGCAGTTCCGTTAGCTAGTTTTTCAATGGCTAATTCCCAAGCTTGTGGTTCTCGAGGTGGTGGTCCATGCTGACTTGGTTGTTGAAAATTTTGAGGACCATGTTGTTGGAAACCTTGAGGAAACTGTTGTCTAGGAGGATTTGCTTGAGCTCCTTGGTTCCCTTGACCTCCCCAAGAAAAGTTAGGGTGATTTCGCCAACCCGAATTGTAGGTGTTTGAAAATGGATTTCCTTGTTGCTTGACACGCTAAAAGCTAACGTGCTATGATAGCAAGTGCACTAGTCGTGTGTAGTAATAAATGGATTGTAAGTCCGGATTGTCGAACCTCAAGGACTTGAATTCTAGTTTAAGATTTGTAATGAAGTGAATAAACAAAGTAAGAATAAATTCAAATAAAATTTGTAAAGAACAAGAACAAAGATGAGCAAGTGATTTAAAACCAATTATAAAGGGAAACTAAGGCACATGCTAGGTTCAAATTGATCAAATATACTTATAAAGGTTCTTGTTGAAGGATTACACTTATATTGTTATGGTGAGAGCTCCGAGGGTAGAGAATAACCGATGTCTCGCGTATAAACTCCTATGCTTAGATCGTGATTTCCCAAATATTCCTATCCGGAAATCTAACCACTAAACATGCATTAACGTACTAGAGTTCACTCGATTAGAATCGAACAACTTCACCCGGGAATCTTTACCTATGTCTAGGACAATTCCTCATTAGTTGCGGGTCATGATGTGAATTTCTTGCACCCTAAGTTAATTTTCTCCCGAAATATCAACCTAGGCATAAGATTCTAACATATAGTGATCAAGTATATGCAAGATAGGTAAAAACACAAATTCACATCACATAACAATATAAGTATAACCACTACAATCATCTATTATAAGCATATATCACAATTTGACCTTACATGGCCTTAGTCTTATGAATTTAGTTCATGATAGTTATTATGAAAAACAATAATGAATAAATACACATGTTCATAGACATGAATGAAATGAAAAGCCTATAAAAACTCCTTCTAATGTGATAGATGATGGCCCCTTGATTGGAGCTTCAATTCCTAGCTTTCTCCTCTTAGAATGATGAAGAATGGTGATGAATGGTTGAGAAATCAGATTAGGGACTGCCCTCCTCTCCTCCAAGAATCTGAAATTGATAGTGAATGATGAAGAGTATGGGTTCCCCCTCCTTTTATAGCCAAAATTCCACTAAAGTATGCATTAAGAATTCCCATTAAAGTTCCCCAATGAGAATTCCACCTAAGGTGATGCTTAAAGTTTGGCTTTTAAGATTCCAACCAGCTAAAAAATGCTGAACTTTCGGCCATTAAGAATTCCACCAAGCATAACCATGTGAAAACTTCAACAAAACACATGCATGCTGCCATTTTCTTGCTTTCCAGCGCAGTCTTAGTATTTTCCTCATACACTTCTCCACAGATCTCCAAATTGGATGATTCAAGTCCCCATGTTCCGATAACACATAGATCGACAACTTTGCAGAAGGACATTTTGTCCAATTCGGTCTCTAAGTATACCTAAATCACATTTCAACATGGAGGTTGATTCTGATTTGGCGCCCATAAAGTAAATCTACCAAGAAACACACTTATGACAACCCCTCAACGCATGTGCTGAATTATGGCCAAAAGTGATTCTTACCCATCATATAATGCTGGAATTTAGGCTTAAAAGGAGTAACATTTGGACTATCCATGCCTAGGCATGACTAGGAGGGCGTTGGGGCGTATCTTCGCACATGTACTTCTCTGTTCGGCGCAGCAATCGTATTTCCTTCACAATTATCTCTATAGACCTCCGATTTGGATGTTTCAAGTTCCCATTTGAAGCTAAGACATACATCTAAAACTTTGTAGAAGGAAACTTTGTCTAAGTCAGTCTCAAAATGTACGGAATTATCGCTCGAATGTGGTAGGAGATGCATAAACCGCCTAGGTGTTGAAAAACATGCTTGAACTTGTTTTGTACATCGTTTTTCTTCCCTTTTCTTCATGTATTCTCATTTATTACCTGTATTCACTTAACACACCTATTAAATGCAAATGTGACATGATTTAAGCAATAAGTGAATCCAAATCATAAGAATTGCGGTCTTAAAAACACGTAAAAACACCTCTTATCAACACCCCCAAACTTATCAATTGCTCGACCTCGAGCACTAAGAGCTATAAGGCAAGACCAACATCATTCAATGGGAGAAAACAAAATAACTAACTAACTCACTTTCGTGGAGTAAACGATTGCACTTAGCGGGTGCAACAAGCCTTTAAACCTTTGAGTTACCTCAAAGGACGAGTTATAGTCTCGTGAGGGTTTGCATACGATATACCCACAAAATCTAGCAAATTTTCATTCCCAACCGAATCAACACATCTCAATATGATCAACAAGAATGAATGGCATAAAATCAACCTTTTAAAGTTCACAAATATATATATACATATCAACTATTTTTGCTCATGTGACACCAATACTTGAAACGACTCCCTAGGGTGTAGTGAAAAATAAATCTAGGGTATTATAGTCGAGAGGCATCCTTACCAAATTTTGGACATTAATCCCATATCTATCAACTTTTGATCAAACACAAGGCACAATAATTATAGATAATCTCATAGCCATTTAAATTTCATTATCTCAAATATTCAACATTCAATTCATATGGAATTTCCATTAAACTTCATTAAGGCTAGATCATCTGCAATGTTTTATTCCATTAGGCTTTCTATGACACCCATGTAACAAGTTTTAGATCAATGACTCCCAAACTAGATAGTTTTGGGGCATTAAGTGTAGAGACACTCCTAAGGATTTAATCACTCGAGTATCAAAGGCCACGAAATAAAACTAGATCTTTTAAACATTTCACTTCTTTTGGCTTGAGCATAGCTCAAATTAGCATAATAGTACAGTATATAGGCATGAAACTTTTCACCTCCGGTACGTATTAGCCTGACCACTTTTGGTCATACCAAAATTCAACCTTTTCAATTCATTGTTAGCATATAAAATTACTACTCAACTTATAACCTTATGAGAAATCTAAGTTAATATTTCTGGAAATAATTCCTTAAGTGTCTTAAGATGGTTATCCTCTCAACTCCTCTACCTTCGATTTAAGTGCATTGTGAATCATCTAAAGAATCAATTCTAGTCTAAGGTCTCCACGAGCAATTTCAAAGATATATATATTCCATTAAATTCAGATTATTTCAAGAATTCATGCCATTTTTCCAAGTCAATCAATTTCAATGCATCAATTGGAAGGACTAAAAATTTTTCATGCTTGATTTTCTCAACAAAGAAGCATATAAACATGATATCAAACAAACTTTCCCCAAATTCAAGTTAAAAATTAGGATTGCATTTTCAATATTCAAAATAGATACTCTTCTACCCCCAAACTTAAATCCAACATTGTCCCCAATGTTGTTACAACATGCATACACAAAGGTAAAAGAACACTTACAACCAAGGATATTGAAGAACATCCTTAAGCTTCCAATGCATCCTTACAAAGTTTCTCCTCTTATCGAGTAAAATAAGAATCTCTAAAGGTGGGGTCCAAATGTGCATCATATCTAACACTTCAACTTTTTAAACCATCAAGCATAAGAAAAACATACATGCCCAAAGTGCATGCTTGAACACAATAAAAAGAAACAAACTAAACAAAACAAAAACGAAAGCAAAAAGAAAACAAAACTTACAAACTTGGGTGTTTGTCATGAAGGTTCGTCCATTATCCGTTATAAGTTCAATGGCACCAGAAGCATACACACGAGATACAACAAATGGTCCCGACCATTTTGACTTGAGCTTCCCGGGAAAAAGTCGAAGGCGAGAATTGTATAGTAAAACCTTGTCTCCTTCATGAAATTCTCGGGGAATAATACGCTTATCATGCCATGTTTTCGTTCTCTCCTTGTAAAGCTTGGCGTTCTCATACGCTTGATGGCGCCATTCCTCAAGTTCGTGTAATTGGAGTAATCGCTTGGTACCTACGAGTTGAGAATCAAAATTTAGAAATTTAATAGCCCAAAAAGCGCGATGTTCGAGCTCAACCGGTAAATGACATGCTTTTCCAAAGACAAGGCGATATGGGGACATGCCAATCGGAGTTTTAAACGCGGTTCTATATGCCCACAAGGCGTCATCTAGTTTAAGGGACCAATCTTTTCTAGATGCGTTAACCATTTTTTCAAGAATGCGTTTAATCTCCCGATTCGACACCTCCACTTGACCACTCGTTTGAGGATGATATGGGGTTGAGATTTTATGCCGTACCCCATACTTGTTCAGTAAGTGCTCGAATTGTTTGTTACAAAAATGGGTGCCCCCGTCACTAACGATTGCTCTAGGAGTTCCAAAACGAGTGAAAATCCTTTTTTTTAAAAATCGAGTAACCACCCGAGCATCATTAGTTGGTAAAGCCTCAGCTTCGACTCATTTGGAGACATAGTCGACCGCAACAAGAATATACTTATTGGAACAAGAACTAGGGAAGGGTCCCATAAAATCAATACCCCATACATCAAATAGTTCACATTCAAGCATGTTATTCAATGGCATTTCGTGTCTTTTAGAGATGTTACCTGTTCGTTGACACCTATCACAAGATTGAACATACAAGAATACATCTTTAGAAAGAGTAGGCCAAAAGAAACCTGATTGAAGCACTTTAGCCACTGTTTTAGAGGGTCCAAAGTGACCACCTACCGACATATCATGACAATGGGCGAGAATTGATGCTATTTCCTCCTCGGGGATACATCGTCGAATGAGGCCATCTGCACAAATCTTAAATAGATATGGTTCGTCCCACAAATATCGCTTCACATCAAATAAGAATTTTTTCTTTTGATGATAAGTGATATCCGGAGGAAGAACTCCCGTGACAAGATAATTTGCATAATTGGCCTACCAAGGAGCACCATTATGAAGTATAGCATACAATTGCTCATCGGGAAACTCCTCACAAATAGGTTTATCAAACACGCACTCAGCCTTAGGAATCTCTATTCTAGACAAGTGGTCGGCAACAACATTTTCTACTCCTTTCTTATCCTTAATTCCTATGTCAAATTCTTGAAGAAGTAAAATCCACCTAATGAGTCTAGGTTTGGCATCCTTTTTGGCAAGCAAGTATTTTAATGCGGAGTGATCAGTGTACACAATTACTTTATTCAAAATGAGATAAGCATCGAACTTGTCAAATGCAAATACTATGGCTAGTAATTCTTTTTCCGTGGTTGCGTAATTCATTTGTGCATCATTTAAAGTCTTACTAGCATAGTAGATGGTTCGAAATACCTTATCCTTCCTTTGGCCAAGGACCGCACCCACCGCGGTATCACTAGCATCACACATCAATTCGAAGGGTAAACTCCAATCGGGAGGTGCCATGATGGGAGCAGATATCAATAGCTCTTTAAGAGTTATGAAGGCCTGTAAACAAAGGGAATCAAAATTGAATGGTGCATCTTTGACAAGTAAGTTAGATAACGGCTTTGCAATTTTGGAAAAATTTTTGATAAATCGCCTATAGAAGCCGGCATGACCAAGAAAGCTCCTCACGGCTTTCACCGATGTAGGTGGAGGAAGCTTTTCTATTACCTCAATCTTGGCTTGGTCCACTTCAATCCCTTTTTGGGAGATTTTGTGACCTAGCACAATCCCTTCCCGGACCATAAAATGACATTTTTCCCAATTCAAAACAAGATTTGTTTCCTCACAGCGTTTTAGAACACGGTCCAAATGATCAAGACATGTGTTAAATGAGGTTCCAAAAACAGAAAAATCATCCATAAAAATCTCAAGGAATTCTTCAACCATGTCATGAAAGATCGCCATCATACATCGTTGAAATGTGGCCGGGGCATTGCATAATCCAAACGGCATCCGCCTATAAGCAAACGTGCCATAGGGACAAGTGAAAGTTGTTTTCTCTTGGTCCTCGGGGGCTATGGCAATTTGGTTATAGCCGGAATACCCATCTAGAAAACAATAAAAATCATGTCCAGCTAACCTTTCAAGCATTTGGTCAATGAATGGGAGGGGGAAATGGTCCTTACGAGTGGCATCATTTAACTTGCGATAATCTATACACACACGCCACCCGGTAAGCATTCGAGTAGGGATTAATTCATTGTTCGCTTTTTCTATCACAGTTATTCCGTCCTTCTTGGGTACTACTTGAGTCGGGCTTACCCATGCACTATCAGAGATAGGATAGATTATACCTGCATCGAGTAGTTTTATAACCTCTTTCTTTACCACCTCTTGTATTTGTGGATTTGACCGTCTTTGTGGTTGGCGTGTAGGTTTTGCGGACTCCTCCATGAGTATTTTGTGCATGCACACCGCTGGACTTATGCCTTTTATATCCGCAATTTTCCACCCGAAGGCCTTTTTGTTGGCCTTCAATACTCTCATGAGTCGCTCCTCCTGTTCTCCTGTCAAAGAAGATGAGACAATTAAAGGTAGAGTCTCATTATCATTTAAAAATACATATTTCAAATGTAATGGTAATGGTTTAAGCTCAAGGATAGGGGCCTCTTCGATAGAAGGGCGAGGAGGAGCCAAGAGTGATCTCTCTAATTTTTTAGCTCCAATGACGTGGTAAAGAGGTGGCTTCTCTACGCTAAACATGGTTTCCAATTGTTCTTCACTCGCTGAATCGACATCCATAGATTTGGAAAGACATGTCTCCAATGGGTCGTCTACCATTTGTGCCTGAAAAGTCTCATCAATCAACATATCAAATACATCGATGCGTAAACATGAGTCAGGATCACATGGGTGTTTAAGCACTTTAAAAACATCAAAGGTGACCTTTTCATCTCCCACATTTAAGGTTAGCTTACCATTGGCAATATCGATTACCGCCTTACCAGTGGCTAGGAATGGTCTTCCTAGGATCAGGGGTACCTCAACATCTTCCTCCATATCAAGAACCACAAAGTCAACCGGGAAATAGAATTTGTCGACTTGAACGATTACATCTTCGATTATTCCCCGTGGTCTCTTGATTGATCTATCGGCAAGTTGGAGGCTCATTGAAGTCGGTTTTGGGTTACCAAGGCCCAACTTTTTGAAAAGAGAGTACGGGAGGAGGTTGATGCTAGCTCCCGAGTCACACAAAACTTTTTCGAAGGATAATGGCCCAATCGTGCAAGGAATAGTGAGACTCCCAGGGTCTTCAAGTTTCATTGGTAATTTATTAAGCAATACGGCGGAGCATTCCTCGGTTAGGCACACCGTTTCGTTTTCCTCCCACTTTTGTTTGTTGGATAAAATATCCTTGAAAAATTTCACGTAATTTGGCATTTGTAAAATTGCGTCTATAAAAGGAATATTAATTCTAACCTCACGAAGAATTGCTAAGATTCGAAGGAAACTTGGATCCATCTCCTTTTTTTTCTTTCTATGTGCATTAGGAAATGGCAGACGGACCTCGATGGGAGGATGCGTTGGAGTTGAAGAGCCCGCTTTGGAGGGTTCAGGAGGTGGCGCCTGGGCGCGACAATCGGCGCCAAGGCGCTGGGTCTCGGGCGCCTGAGCGTGATCATCGGGACGCTCGGGCGCACAATTGCGAAGCATTCGTTCACTGTGGATTGATTCCGGTGCCTGGGCGTTCTCATCGAGGCGCTCGGGTGCAGAAATGCGAACAGCATCATTGACTACCTGTTTACCATTTCTTAAGGTGATGGCGTGGCATTGCTCCTTCGGGTTTTTTTCTGTGTCACTTGGTAAAGTTCCCGGGGCTCTCTCACTGATCGCCTTTGCCATTTGACCCATTTGTGTCTTTAAATCCTTCATGTCCATCATTATATCCTTCATCATAGTACGGAGTTCGTTGATTGTTGAATCCGATTTCTTTATTTGTTCATCGAGACGCTCTTCGGTTGTAAGAGGTCTTATTTGCCTTTGTATATGAGGATTGCCTTGCCTTTGAGCTTGGTTATTGTTGAATGGGGGCCTTGGTGCTTGATAGACGCCGGGATGGGCATTTTGTGCGGGATTGGGCCTCCTTGGAAAATTTTCGGGCACATGGAAGTTCAATTGAGGTCGATTGGCATTTCCAACATAGTTTACATTGCCAACCATTGTTTCCAAAGCAACTTCTTCGCCCAACTCTTGAACACAAGCAATCTTTTTAGTGGGTGTGATTTCTTCATCATCGGGATAGAGTTCATCTTCCCGGGCTAATTGCTCAATCTTGTCCCACACACTTTGGCAATCGAGCCCAAGGAGATCACCACCGGCGCCGGCATTGAGCCTATTTCGGATGCGCGAACGAACTCCATCATTGAATCGTAATACTTGCTCGCTCAATCTTAGGTTGTGATCCGGACATTTTCGGAGCATGTTTTTATATCTAGCCCATGCCTCGGCTAAGGACTCATGATTCCCCTGCTTAAACTCCTTAATGTTGCTCCTTAGCTCATTGATTTTGGAGGGTGGAAAGAATTTGCTCAAAAAGGCATCGACCAATTGTCCCCATGTTGTGATGGATTGGGTTGGTAGAGATTTGTACCACATGGTCGCCCTTTCCTTTAATGAGAAGTGGAAGACTCTTAGACGAATTGCATAGAGATCCCGTGGATGAAATTGGGTAGTCATGAGAGTATCGTCTAAGGTCTCCAAATGCTCATGAGGTGATTCATGGGGCTCTCCATAGAAGGGTTCGCTTTGCACCATGCTAAAGATGTGTGACGGAATGTGATAATTTGGTGCAAAGAAATTTGGAAAGACTACGGGCCCCGGTATGGTGTGGACCCTTGGAGGTAGACTTTCCCGGACCGATGGAAGTCTTTGAGGAGGTGCCGGTTGCATAGCTTGGAAAAGATTTTGCAGCCATTCCCTGTTTTTCGGAAGATTTATGTCGGGAAAAATTCTCATTTGGATTTAGATTGTCGGCCATTTCTCGAGCTTGTCTACTAGATCGAAGAACACGCTCTATCTCCGGCTCAAAATTGTATAGGGGCTCGTTAGAAGAGCGGTTCATGCACCGCAAATTACACCTAACAAATAAACACAAGAAAAAAAAAATTAGAATAATAAAATAAAAGAAAGGTTAGAAATAAACAAAAAACTAAGAATTATGAAAGTTTAAACAAAAAGAATCAAAAACTAAAATGAAAAAGTCCCCGGCAACGGCGCCAAAAACTTGACACGCTAAAAGCTAACGTGCTATGATAGCAAGTGCACTAGTCGTGTGTAGTAATAAATGGATTGTAAGTCCGGATTGTCGAACCTCAAGAACTTGAATTCTAGTTTAAGATTTGTAATGAAGTGAATAAACAAAGTAAGAATAAATTCAAATAAAATTTGTAAAGAACAAGAACAAAGATGAGCAAGTGATTTAAAACCAATTATAAAGGGAGACTAAGGCACATGCTAGGTTCAAATTGATCAAATATACTTATAAAGGTTCTTGTTGAAGGATTACACTTATATTGTTATGGTGAGAGCTCCGAGGGTAGAGAATAACCGATGTCTCGCGTATAAACTCCTATGCTTAGATCGTGATTTCCCAAATATTCCTATCCGGAAATCTAACCACTAAACATGCATTAACGTACTAGAGTTCACTCGATTAGAATCGAACAACTTCACCCGGGAATCTTTACCTATGTCTAGGACAATTCCTCATTAGTTGCGGGTCATGATGTGAATTTCTTGCACCCTAAGTTAATTTTCTCCCGAAATATCAACCTAGGCATAAGATTCTAACATATAGTGATCAAGTATATGCAAGATAGGTAAAAACACAAATTCACATCACATAACAATATAAGTATAACCTCTACAATCATCTATTATAAGCATATATCACAATTTGACCTTACATGGCCTTAGTCTTATGAATTTAGTTCATGATAGTTATTATGAAAAACAATAATGAATAAATACACATGTTCATAGACATGAATGAAATGAAAAGGCTATAAAAACTCCCTCTAATGTGATAGATGATGGCCCCTTGATTGGAGCTTCAATTCCTAGCTTTCTCCTCTTAGAATGATGAAGAATGGTGATGAATGGTTGAGAAATCAGATTAGGGGCTGCCCTCCTCTCCTCCAAGAATCTGAAATTGATAGTGAATGATGAAGAGTATGGGTTCCCCCTCCTTTTATAGCTAAAATTCCACTAAAGTATGCATTAAGAATTCCCATTAAAGTTCCCCAATGAGAATTCCACCTAAGGTGATGCTTAAAGTTTGGCTTTTAAGATTCCAACCAGCTAAAAAATGCTGAACTTTCGGCCATTAAGAATTCCACCAAGCATAACCATGTGAAAACTTCAACAAAACACATGCATGCTGCCATTTTCTTGCTTTCCAGCGCAGTCTTAGTATTTTCCTCATACACTTCTCCACAGATCTCCAAATTGGATGATTCAAGTCCCCATGTTCCGATAACACATAGATCGACAACTTTGCAGAAGGACATTTTGTCCAATTCGGTCTCTAAGTATACCTAAATCACATTTCAACATGGAGGTTGATTCTGATTTGGCGCCCATAAAGTAAATCTACCAAGAAACACACTTATGACAACCCCTCAACGCATGTGCTGAATTATGGCCAAAAGTGATTCTTACCCATCATATAATGCTGGAATTTAGGCTTAAAAGGAGTAACATTTGGACTATCCATGCCTAGGCATGACTAGGAGGGCGTTGGGGCGTATCTTCGTACATGTACTTCTCTGTTCGGCGCAGCAATCGTATTTCCTTCACAATTATCTCTATAGACCTCCGATTTGGATGTTTCAAGTTCCCATTTGAATCTAAGACATACATCTAAAACTTTGTAGAAGGAAACTTTGTCCAAGTCGGTCTCAAAATGTACGGAATTATCGCTCGAATGTGGTAGGAGATGCATAAACCGCCTAGGTGTTGAAAAACATGTTTGAACTTGTTTTGTACATCGTTTTTCTTCCCTTTTCTTCATGTATTCTCATTTATTACCTGTATTCACTTAACACACCTATTAAATGCAAATGTGACATGATTTAAGCAATAAGTGAATCCAAATCATAAGAATTGCGGTCTTAAAAACACGTAAAAACACCTCTTATCATTGCTTATTCTGATTGGATAAATAGTTAGCTTGCTCGATGAGTGGGCAATCAGTAGCCATATGAGGTGCCCCACAAACATCACAAGCTAAAGTAGGCTGAGATACTACACTGACATTTCCCTTGAGTCCCTCCATGTGCTTGACAAGTGCTTCAATGTTAGCATTGAGCAATGTAATGTTATCTACATTGTGGATGCCCGGTGTTTTCTTGGTAGCCCGACTATCACTCAACCACTGATACGTATTGGATGCCATCTCGTCCATAAGAGCCAATGCATCATCTGGATTCTTTGCCATAAAACTCCCTCCTGCAGCTGCATCGATATTCATCCGGATACTATGTGACATACCATTGTAGAAGCTCTGCACAAGCATCCAACTAGGTATTCCGTGATGTGGGCATTTTCTGAGTAATTCTTTATACCTTTCCCATGCTTGATAGAGGGTTTCACTATCAGTTTGCATGAATCCTGTGATTGCATTCCTTAATTGAGCAGTTTTGGCTGGGGGAAAATACTTGGTGAGAAACGCAGTCGACAAATCAGCCCTAGTGGTGAACTTATTTGCCGGCTGGTTTTTCAACCACTTTTTAGATCTTTTAGACAGGGAGAATGGAAAGAGTCGTAGTCTTATGGCATCTTCAGGAACGCCATTCATCTTGAAAGTACTGCAAATTTCAAGAAAATTCCCCAGATGGGAATGAGGATCCTCCCTCTCAATATCTCCCTCAAATGCAGTGTGTTGTAGCATTTGAATGATAGCCGGCTTCAACTCAAAGGTATTGGCCTGAACATTTGGTACCGCTAAGCTGGAGGTTAAGTTCTGATATGTTGGTGTAGCATAATCTCGTAGAGTTCTCTGCGCGGCAGGTTCAATCCTCTGTAAGTCGTCTGTTATTCTATGTTGCTCTCTTTGTTGACGTCTGCCTCTTCGAAAAGTTTGTTCTGGTTCCGGATCGATTTCAATAGCAGGTGCACTCAGAGAACACCTGTGCATCTACCAAAATTTAACCTAAAACAAGAAATTAAGATCAGAGCGAGACAGATAAAAAAAATCGAAAATAAAATAAAAATAAATGTCTAAACTAATAAAAATTAACTTTTTATTGATATTGACTATTTGTTGCCTTCCCCGGCAACGGCGCCACCAAAGAAGTATTTGGCTCCAGAAGGACGCTACATGCGTCGCCTAGACCGGGAAAAGGAAGGCCTGGAAAGTTGGGTCTCCCAACTTAATCTGCGCAACGAACAACCGCAAGAGTGAAAGTCACATCTCCAGATACAACACTCACATAATGACATGCCTGGAAAGGATAACCTGCAGAAACGACAAGCACGAGTCTGTACCAAGCATGACAAAGATCTCGAGGATGATGCTAGAAGTTATGTCCCGGCCCGATCTGGGTGGGTAGATCATGCATGAAAGAAAAACCAAAGGCACGACTTAAGCAAATGGGGGAAATAGCAAGACGGATGGAAGACTTGGAGTGTAAGGCGATAGGAGGCCGCACCTCGGCAGATCGAGGCATTCCATTTACAGATTTCCTTGCAAATGAGGAACTACCAAGGGACTTCAGGGTCCAGTCCATTGCGCTTTACGATGGAACTACGAATCCAGAAGACCACTTGTATACTTTTTGTAATTATGCATTGCTACACAGGTACTCCGATGCTATCAAATGTAGGGTGTTCTTGTGTACTTTAGACAAATTTGCACAACAGTGGTTCAACCAATTCCCGACGAGATCCATTGGATCTCTTTCAGAGTTTAGCTCAAAATTCTTACACCAATTAACGAGTAGCAAGCGGCATGAGAAGACTCCCTTGAGTCTACTCAGCAACAAGCAAAGGGAAGATGAGACTTTACGTGCATATGCCAAATGTTTCAATGCTGCAGCACTAGAGACACCGGCCGCAATATCAGACCTGAAGGCAAGCGCTTTCACTACAGGGCTAAAGGAAGGAGAGCTCTTCAAGTCGTTAACCAAGAGGGCTGCCCTGAGTTTCGACGAGCTACTCACCAGAGCTGAAAAATATGTCAAACTAGAGGATGCCACATGATGAGAAGGGCTGAGCAAAAAGGCAAGAAGAGGGCAACAAGAATAAACAAAGTAAAGAAGAGAAAAGTAGTTGGGCTCCCAGCTCAACACGTGTGGCACCATGATAAGAGGTGTTTTTACGTGTTTTTAAGACCGTAATTCTTATGATTTGGATTCACTTATTGCTTAAATCATGTCACATTTGCATTTAATAGGTGTGTTAAGTGAATACAGGCAATAAATGAGAATACATGAAGAAAAGGGAAGAAAAACGATGTACAAAACAAGTTCAAGCATGTTTTTCAACACCTAGGCGGTTTATGCATCTCCTACCACATTCGAGCGATAATTCCGTATATTTCGAGACCGACTTAGACAAAGTTTCCTTCTACAAAGTTTTAGATGTATGTCTTAGCTTCAAATGGGAACTTGAAACATCCAAATCAGAGTCTATAGAGATAATTGTGAAGGAAATACGATTGCTGCGCCGAACAGAGAAGTACATGTGCCAGGATACGCCCCAACGCCCTCCTAGTCATGCCTAGGCATGGATAGTCCGAATGTTACTCCTTTTTCAGCCTAAATTCCAGCATTATATGATGGGTAAGAATCACTTTTGGCCATAATTCAGCACATGTGTTGAGGGGTTGTCATAAGTGTGTTTCTTGGTAGATTTACTTTATTGGCGCCAAATCAGAAACAATCTCCATGTTGAAACGCAATTTAGGTATACTTAGAGACCGAATTGGACAAAATGTCCTTCTTGAAAGTTGTAGATCTATGTTTTATCTGAACATGGGGACTTGAATCATCCAATTTGGAGATCTGTGGAGAATGTTAGGAGGAAACTACTAAGACTGCGCTGGAAAGCAAGAAAATGGCAGCATGCATGTGTTTTGTTGAAGTTTTCACATGGTTATGCTTGGTGGAATTCTTAAGGCCGAAAGTTTAGCATTTTTTAGCTGGTTGGAATCTTAAAAGCCAAATTTTAAGCATCACCTTAGGTGGAATTCTCATTGGGGAACTTTAATGGGAATTCTTAATGCATACTTTAGTGGAATTTTTGGCTATAAAAGGAGGGGGAACCCATACTCTTCATCATTCACTATCAATTTCAGATTCTTGGAGGAGAGGGGGGCAACCCCTAATCTGATTTCTCCACCATTCATCACCATTCTTCATCACTCTTGGAGGGGAAAACTAGAGGAAGGAAAAGAGCTTGGGGATTGAAGGCTCAACTTCAAGATCCATCATTATTCACTTTTGAGGGAGTTTTTATAGCTTTTCATTTCAATTATGTCTATGAACATGTGTATTAATTCATTTATGTTTTTCATATTATCCATTATGAACTAAATTCATAAGACTAAGGCCATGTAAGGTCAAATTGTGATATATGCTTATAATAGATGATTGTTGAGGTTATACTTATATTGTTATGTGATGTGAATTTGTGTTTTTACCTATCTTGCATATACTTGATCACTATATGTTAGAATCTTATGCCTAGGTTGATATTTCGGGAGAAAATTGACTTAGGGTGCAAGAAATTCACATCATGACCCGCAACTAATGAGGAATTTCCCTAGACATAGGTAAAGATTCCCGGGTGAAGTCGTTCGATTCAAATCGAGTGAACTCTAGTACATTAATGCATGTTTAGTGGTTAGATTTCCGGATAGGGATATTTGGGAAATCACGATCTAAGTATAGGAGTTTATACTCGAGACATCGGTTATTCTCTACCTTAGGAGTTTTCACCATAACAATATAAGTGTAATCCTTCAACAAGAACCTTTATAAGTATATTTGATCAATTTGAACCTAGCATGTGCCTTAGTCTCCCTTTATAATTGGTTTTAAATCACTTGCTCATCTTTGTTCTTGTTCTTTACAAATTTTATTTGAATTTATTCTTACTATGTTTATTCACTTCATCACAAATCTTAAACTAGAATTCAAGTCCTTGTGGTTCGACAATCCGGACTTACCGTCCATTTATTACTACACACGACTAGTGCACTTGCTATCATAGCACGTTAGCTTTTAGCGTGTCAAGTTTTTGGGGCCGTTGCCGGGGACTTGTTCATTTTAGTTTTTGATTTTTCGTTTAAATTTTCATAATTCTTAGTTCTTCGTTTATTTCTAACCTTTCTTTTATTTTATTATTCTAATTTTGTTTTTTGTGTTTAATTGTTAGGTGTAATTTGTGGTGCATGACCCGCTCTTCTAACGAGCCTCTATACAATTTTGAGCCGGAGATAGAGCGTGTTCTTCGATCTAGTAGACGCGCTCGAGAAATGGCCGACAATCTAAATCCAAATGGGAATTTTCCCGACTTAAATCTCCCGGAAAACAAGGAATGGTTGCAAAATCTATTCCAAGCTATGCAACCGGCACCTCCTCAAAGACTTCCATCGGTCCGAGAAAGTCTACCTCCAAGGGTCCACACTATACCGGGGCCAGTAGTCTTTCCAAATTTCTTTGCACCAAATTATCACATTCCGTCACACATCTTTAGCATGGTGCAAAGCGAACCCTTCTATGGAGAGCCCCATGAATCACCTCATGAGCATTTGGAGACTTTAGACGATACTCTCATGACTACCCAATTTCATCCACGGGATCTCGATGCAATTCGTCTAAGAGTCTTCCACTTCTCATTAAAGGTAAGGGCGACCATGTGGTACAAATCTCTACCACCCCAATCCATCACAACATGGGGACAATTGGTTGATGCCTTTTTGAGCAAATTCTTTCCACCCTCCAAAATCAATGAGCTAAGGAGCAACATTAAGGAGTTTAAGCAGGGGAATCATGAGTCCTTAGCCGAGGCATGGGCTAGATATAAAAACATGCTCCGAAAATGTCCGGATCACAACCTAAGATTGAGCGAGCAAGTATTACGATTCAATGATGGAGTTCGTTCGCGCATCCGAAATAGGCTCAATGCCGGCGCCGGTGGTGATCTCCTTGGGCTCGATTGCCAAAGTGTGTGGGACAAGATTGAGCAATTAGCCCGGGAAGATGAACTCTATCCCGATGATGAAGAAATCACACCCACTAAAAAGATTGCTTGTGTTCAAGAGTTGGGCGAAGAAGTTGCTTTGGAAACAATGGTTGGCAATGTAAACTATGTTGGAAATGCCAATCGACCTCAATTGAACTTCTATGTGCCCGAAAATTTTCCAAGGAGGCCCAATCCAGCACAAAATGCCCATCCCGGCGTCTATCAAGCACCAAGGCCCCCATTCAACAATAACCAAGCTCAAAGGCAAGGTAATCCTCATGTACAAAGGCAAGTTAGGCCTCCTACAACCGATGAACGTCTTGATGAGGAAATAAAGAAATCGGATTCAGCAATCAACGAACTCCGTACTATGATGAAGGATTTAATGATGGATATGAAGGATTTGAAGACACAAATGGGTCAAATGGCAATGACAATCAGCGAGAGAGCCCCGGGAACTTTACCAAGTGACACGGAAAAGAACCCGAAAGAGCAATGCTATGGAATTATCTTGAGAAGTGGCGAACAGGTAAAAGGTGATAATCTTCGCACTGATGCGCCCGAGGGCCCATCCATCCACGCCCAGGCGCCCTTGTCGCTGCGCCAAGACGCCGATTGTCATGCCCAAGCGCCACATTCTGTATCCTCCACAGCTGGCCCTTCAACTCCAACGCATCATCCCATCGAGGTTCGTCTTCCATTTCCAAATGCACAAAAAACGAAAAGGAAGGATATGGATCAGATTTTTCGTAGGATTGTGGCGACTCTTTGTGAGGACCCCGGGAGACTCACCATTCCGTGCACCATTGGCCCTCTTACTTTTGAAAAGGTTATTTGCGATACGGGAGCAAGTATCAATCTCCTCCCGTATTCTCTCTTCAAGAAGTTGGGCCTTGGAAATCCCAAACCGACATCAATGAGCCTCCAACTCGCCGATGGATCAATTAAGAGACCAAAGGGGATAATAGAAGATGTTATTGTACAAGTTGACAAATTCTTTTTCCGGGTTGACTTTGTGGTCCTTGATATGGAGGAATATGTTAAGATGCCCTTGATTCTAGGAAGACCTTTCCTAGTCACTAGCAATGCCAAGATCGACATGGGAAAAGGTAAGTTATCATTGAGGGTAGGAGATGTAAAAGTGATATTTGATGCTTCAAATAACAGGAAACCATCTATGGATGATCTTACTTGTTCCAATATCGATGTTATTAACCCTTCTCTTGATGAGAAATGTGCAAATGGCAAGGCTAAGGGCACACTCGAGTTGGAGGATGAGATTCCCTATGATAAACACAACAAAGAGGGAAAAGAAGATTTATGCATGAAATACATTCCACCCCATCGCCGTGCTCGTAAGATTGAAAAGACTCATCCAATACAAAGGGTTTATTGCAAAATCCCGCAATATGAGTGGAAGCAAATAGACCATGGAGCTAAAAGGAGGCATGACAAGGATTTGGTCGTGTTAAATGGACCACCTATTTGAACCTCAAAGAGCACAAAGTCGAGCTACCTACTCTAAACTAGCGCTTCTTGGGAGGCAACCCAAGTTTGTAAGTTTGTTTTTCTTTTTGATTTTGTTTTTGTTTTGTTTAGTTTGTTTCTTTATGTTGTGTTCAAACATGCACTTTTGGCATGTATGTTTTCTTATGCTTGATGGTTTAAAAAGTTGAAGTGTTAGATATGATGCAAATTTGGACCATGCTCATTTTACTCGAGAGGAGGAGAAGCTATAGGATTATGCATTGGAAGTTTAAGGATGTTTTTCAACATCCTTGGTTGTAAGTGTTCTTTTACTGTTGTGTATGCTTGTTGTAACAACATTGGGGACAATGTTGGATTTAAGTTTGGGGGTGTTTAGAAGAGTACTTATTTTGAACTTTGATGGTGCAATCCTAATTTTTAGCTTAATTTTAGGGAAAGTTTGTTTGATATCATGTTTATATGCTTCTTTGTTGAGAAAATCAAGCATGAAAAATTTTTAGTCCTTCCAATTGATGCATTGAAATTGATTGACTTGGAAAAATGGCATGAATTCTTGAAATAATTTGAATTTAATGGAATATATATCTTTGAAATTGCTCGTGGAGACCTTAGACTAGAATTGATTCTTTAGATGATTCACAATGCACTTAAATCGAAGGTAGAGGAGTTGAGAGGATAACCATCTTGAGACACTTAAGGAATTATTCCCAGAAATATTAACTTAGATTTCTCATAAAGTTATAAGTTGAGTAGTAATTTTATATGCTAACAATGAATTGAAAAGGTTGAATTTTGGTATACCAAAAGTGGTCAGGCTAATACGTACCGGAGGTGAAAAGTTTCATACCTATATACTGTACTATTATGCTAATTTGAGCTATGCTCAAGCCAAAAGAAGTGAATTGTTTAAAAGATCTAGTTTTATTTCGTGCCCTTTGATACTCGAGTGATTAAATCCTTAGGAGTGTCTCTACACTTAATGCCCCAAAACTATCTAGTTTGGGAGTCATTGATCTAAAACTTGTTACATGGGTGTCATAGAAAGCCTAATGGAATAAAACATTGCACATGATCTAGCCTTAATGAAGTTTAATGGAAATTCCATATGAATTGAATGTTGAATATTTGAGATAATGAAATTTAAATGGCTATGAGATTATCTATAATTATTGTGCCTTGTGTTTGATCAAAAGTTGATAGATATGGGATTAATGTCCAAAATTTGGTAAGGATGCCTCTCGACTATAATACCCTAGATTTATTTTTCACTACACCCTAGGGAGTCGTTTCAAGTATTGGTGTGACATGAGCAAAAGTAGTTGATATGTATATATATATTTGTGAAATTTAAAAGGTTGATTTTATGCCATTCATTCTTGTTGATCATATTGAGATGTGTTGATTCGGTTGGGATTGAAAATTTGCTAGATTTTGTGGGTATATCTTATGCAAACCCTCACGAGACTATAACTCGTCCTTTGAGGTAACTCAAAGGTTTAAAGGCTTGTTGCACCCGCTAAGTGCAATCGTTTACTCCACGAAAGTGAGTTAGTTAGTTGTTTTGTTTTCTCCCATTGAATGATGTTGGTCTTGCCTTATAGATCTTATTGCTCGAGGTCGAGCAATTGATAAGTTTGGGGGTGTTGATAAGAGTGGTTTTTACGTGTTTTTAAGACCGTAATTCTTATGATTTGGATTCACTTATTGCTTAAATCATGTCACATTTGCATTTAATAGGTGTGTTAAGTGAATACAGGCAATAAATGAGAATACATGAAGAAAAGGGAAGAAAAACGATGTACAAAACAAGTTCAAGCATGTTTTTCAACACCTAGGCGGTTTATGCATCTCCTACCACATTCGAGCGATAATTCCGTACATTTCGAGACCGACTTAGACAAAGTTTCCTTCTACAAAGTTTTAGATGTATGTCTTAGCTTCAAATGGGAACTTGAAACATCCAAATCAGAGGTCTATAGAGATAATTGTGAAGGAAATACGATTGCTGCGCCGAACAGAGAAGTACATGTGCCAGGATACGCCCCAACGCCCTCCTAGTCATGCCTAGGCATGGATAGTCCGAATGTTACTCCTTTTTCAGCCTAAATTCCAGCATTATATGATGGGTAAGAATCACTTTTGGCCATAATTCAGCACATGTGTTGAGGGGTTGTCATAAGTGTGTTTCTTGGTAGATTTACTTTATGGACGCCAAATCAGAAACAACCTCCATGTTGAAACGCAATTTAGGTATACTTAGAGACCGAATTGGACAAAATGTCCTTCTTGAAAGTTGTAGATCTATGTTTTATTTGAATCATCCAATTTGGAGATCTGTGGAGAATGTTAGGAGGAAACTACTAAGACTGCGCTGGAAAGAAAGAAAATGGCAGCATGCATGTGTTTTGTTGAAGTTTTCACATGGTTATGCTTGGTGGAATTCTTAAGGCCGAAAGTTTAGCATTTTTTAGCTGGTTGGAATCTTAAAAGCCAAACTTTAAGCATCACCTTAGGTGGAATTCTCATTGGGGAACTTTAATGGGAATTCTTAATGCATACTTTAGTGGAATTTTTGGCTATAAAAGGAGGGGGAACCCATACTCTTCATCATTCACTATCAATTTCAGATTCTTGGAGGAGAGGGGGGCAGCCCCTAATCTGATTTCTCCACCATTCATCACCATTCTTCATCACTCTTGGAGGGGAAAACTAGAGGAAGGAAAAGAGCTTGGGGATTGAAGGCTCAACTTCAAGATCCATCATTATTCACTTTTGAGGGAGTTTTTATAGCTTTTCATTTCAATTATGTCTATGAACATGTGTATTAATTCATTTATGTTTTTCATATTATCCATTATGAACTAAATTCATAAGACTAAGGCCATGTAAGGTCAAATTGTGATATATGCTTATAATAGATGATTGTTGAGGTTATACTTATATTGTTATGTGATGTGAATTTGTGTTTTTACCTATCTTGCATATACTTGATCACTATATGTTAGAATCTTATGCCTAGGTTGATATTTCGGGAGAAAATTGACTTAGGGTGCAAGAAATTCACATCATGACCCGCAACTAATGAGGAATTTCCCTAGACATAGGTAAAGATTCCCGGGTGAAGTCGTTCGATTCAAATCGAGTGAACTCTAGTACATTAATGCATGTTTAGTGGTTAGATTTCCGGATAGGGATATTTGGGAAATCACGATCTAAGTATAGGAGTTTATACTCGAGACATCGGTTATTCTCTACCTTAGGAGTTTTCACCATAACAATATAAGTGTAATCCTTCAACAAGAACCTTTATAAGTATATTTGATCAATTTGAACCTAGAATGTGCCTTAGTCTCCCTTTATAATTGGTTTTAAATCACTTGCTCATCTTTGTTCTTATTCTTTACAAATTTTATTTGAATTTATTCTTACTATGTTTATTCACTTCATCACAAATCTTAAACTAGAATTCAAGTCCTTGTGGTTCGACAATCCGGACTTACCGTCCATTTATTACTACACACGACTAGTGCACTTGCTATCATAGCACGTTAGCTTTTAGCGTGTCACACCACCACCTCCAGGTGCGCCCAGATCCCAACGCATACCTATGAGGGGAAATTGGAGTGACCATTTGATGGCGGTGGAGGCCAAAAATCTGATCCAATGACCTGAAGGTGTAGATCAAGAGCCCAAGAATCCCCCAAGTGCACTCTTTTGCAAATACCATCGTGAGTATGGACATGATACGGATGAGTGCCCACAATTGATCAATGAGATCTAGCGTCTAGCCAAAATGGGTTACCTAAAGGAATATGTAATAGACACTCACAATACAAATAAGTCAGCCCCAGCCCGAGGGGGTCATACCTGGAGAAGTCAAGTTAGAGGATCGTGTGGCGGAAGAACCATATCTGGAGGCAGAGGAAATTTCCCTCAGCAAATTAATAAAACACCAACTCAAGAGGCAGCAACCGTGGAAGTCAACAATAACAATCGAGCAACTATTCACATTATATCAGAAGGCCTGGCGGTAGGCGAATCAAAGCGAAGCATAAGGAGCTAAACGAGGGCCGTAGTGACTCAATTTGCGTTCTTTATGAACGTGAGCCAGACCTGACCCAAGCAGGAAATACAATTCGGGCCTGAAGATGCCCAAGCTGTACAAACACCTCAGTATGACGCATTGGTAATAACTGCAATTATCGCAAATTATGATGTACAAAGGATCTTTGTGGACACCATCAGCTCAGTAGATATCTTATTCTACTAAGCATTCGAGCAGATGAATCTAGGAATGGGCAGGCTGGAGGTTGTGTAAATTGCGTTGTTTGGTTTTTCAGGGGAAGCGGTACAACCCATGGGTATCATTTCACTACCCTTCTCGCTAGGGGAAGGTCCCGACAAAGTAACGAAGCTAACTAGATTTTTGGTTATGAATACCCCCTCGGCCTATAATGTGATACAGGGCAGACCTGCACTGGTTCTGTTCGAAGTAGTGGTTTCAATACCACATATGAAGATCAAGTTCCCAATGGTCAAGGGAGTAGGAGAAGTATCTGGCAATCAACATTAATCTAAGAAGTGCTATCTAGCCTCCATTAAGCAAGGAACGAAGCCAAATGAAGACAAGAAGCGCAAGCCTGAACCAATGGAGGTAGAGGACAAAGAAATTGCTAATAAGATGGTGCCATCACATGTAGAGCTAATAGGAGAACTTATGAGTGTAGAACTCCTACCTGGAGATAAGGAAAAGATGATCAAAATAGGATCGCATTTGAGGCCCAACCATTAGGATGAACTAATAGCCCTGCTGCGGAAGCACGCGGATGTCTTCTCCTCGTCAGCTAATGACCTGGTGGGAATTGCCCCAACAGTCATACAGCACCACCTGACCGTAGACCCTAGTGCAGAGTCAATCATCCAAAAGAAAAGGCATTTTAGCCCAGAAAAGGACGCCATTATCAAAGCAGAGATCGACAAGGTACCAAAAAAGGACGCCATTATCAAAGCACATTGCAGAAATACAGTTCCCCGAGTGGGTATCCAACGTAGTTCTGGTACCTAAAGGCGGGCCAAAATGGAGAATGTGTATCGACTTCCGTGACTTAAACAGTGCTTGTCCTAAGGATCATTACCCCTTACCTAGGATAGACCAATTAGTGGATGCTTCAGCTGGATACGAGTTATTAAGCACTATGGATCCACAGAGTGTGTATCACCAAATACCCTTAGCTGAGGACGACCAAAGGAAGGGTAGCTTCATCATCTCCTTTGGCACATTTTGTTACATAGTCATGCCCTTCGGTCTAAAGAATGCCGGAGCTACATACCAAAGGCTTGTAGACGTGATGTTTCAGGAACAAATGGGAAAGAACAACAAAGTATACGTAGACGACATGGTGGTCAAGAGTCGCATTGCCAACACCTATGTGCAAGACCTACAAGAAACCTTTGAAACACTCCGGAGATATAGGATGAAGCTGAACCCAGCCAAATGTGCATTCGGACTCAAGGATGGAAAGTTCCTAGGGTACATTGTCACAAAAAGAGGCATAGAGGCTAACCCTGCAAAGTTCAAAGCTATCCAATACATGGTGGCACCTAGGAATGTGAATGAAGTATAAAGATTGAATGGGAGAATTACGGCTTTAAGCCGTTTCATATCCAAATCAGCGGAAAGGAGTCTACCATTTTCAAGATATTACACAAAGTGGATCACTTCAATTGGACTCCTGAATGTCAACAAGCTTTCGAGGTGCTCAAGGCATACCTGAGCCCGATACCGCTTCTCACTAAACCTATATAGGGCAAGCCATTAGTAATTTACATAGTTGTGGCGGACCGAGCTGTCGACACAATCCTAGTTCGGGAAGAGGACAAAACGGAGAAACCCGTGTACTACGTTAGCAAAGTACTTTCAGACGTTGAGTCTCAATATCCGGACATAGAAAAGATGGCATTGGCATTAGTCATTACAACAAGGAGACTCAACCCTATTTTTTAACGTACAAAATCATTGTAAAGACTAGTCAACCACTCAAGGCTGTGCTAGGAAAGGCTGAGACATCAGGACGATTTGTTAAATGGGCTGTGGAATTAGGGGAATTCGAGATAGAGTACACATCACGAGTTGCAATCAAAGCACAAGGCCTAGCAGACTTTGTTACCAAAATGACCTGACCTGACCTGAGCAGGATGGGAAGGAGGATGAAAAAGGTTAACTTTTACATGTTGATGGGTTAGTTACTCAAAATGGAAGCGACGCAGGTCTGGTACTCACTACACCCGAAGGAGACCAGCTGGAGTATGCAATCAAATTCGAATTTAAATCATGGAACAATGAAGCAGAATACGAGGCGTTCATCACAGGACTCAAAATTGCGATCAAAGGAGGGCTAAAAATTTGATAGTGTACTCAGATTCACAGCTCATCAACAAACAAATAGACGAGACCTATGAAGCTAAGGAAGAAAGGATGATAAATTACTAGAAAACCATAGAGGCACTACGAGAAAACTTCCACAAGCTGGAGATACATCAAATACCCCGAGCTGAAAATACCAAGACTGATTATTTTTCCAAGCTGGGCAGTTCAGTTATTGACTGCCAAACCCGGAACATTACTATACAAGCACTAACTAAATCTAGCATTGAACAAGAAATTCTACGAATAAAAGAAGGCGAAGATTAAAGGACTGAGATAATCCAATATCTCACGAAAAGAGTGCTACCCGAAGAAAGAAAAGAAAGACAACGATTGGAGACCAGGGCTACTAGGTTTGTCTTGATCGATGATATGCTATACAAGAAGTCATTCGTACAACCCCACCTAAGATGTGTTTCAATAGAGAAAGGAGATTACATACTAAAAGATATCCACGAGGGAGATTGGGGCAACCACATAGGTGAGGGAGCCCTAGCTGGAAAGACCTTGAGGTCTGGCTATTTTTGGCCAACCTTAAAGAAAGATGCGGCCAACCTAGTGAAGAAATGTGAACAATGCCAAAAACATGTTGCCCTCATTCATCAACCTGCAGAAGCAATGCGCTCTATGAGTGTTCCTTGTCCCTTCGCCAGATGGGGGATAGACAATGTAGGCCCATTTCCCATAGCAAAAGGTCAGAAGAAGTTCTTACTGGTGCTAGTCGACTACTTTAGGAAATGGGTAGAAGCTGAAGCCTTGGCCCGGATCACAGAGGTGGAGGTCATTCGTTTCCTATGGAAGAACATCATCTGCAGATTCAGCATACCCAGGGAGATCGTGGCTGACAACGACAGACAATTCAGCGGGGCCAAGCTGAGGAAGTGGTGCCAAGAGTTAGGGATCCAGCAACGCTTCAGTGTTGTAGCTCATCCTCAAATCAATGGCCAGGTAGAGGTTACTAATAGAATAATAGTCCAAGGTTTAAAGACCAGATATGTCTACTACTTAGCTTTTGAAATACGTATGTCCCTTTTTCTTTCACAGTCAACTCGTTTATTTTAGCTATATTCCATTTCTAATGAGTTCATATAAATACCCTGACCTCGGTCATAAAGACTGGAGGGAGCGGGTGGGAATTGGGTCGAAGAATTGCAACCAGTGTTGTGGTCATATCGGACTACTCCTAACTCCACCACGGGAGAAAGTCCATTCCATTTGGTGTATGGGGCTGAGGCCGTCATACCTGCAGAGATCATGGTACAATTCCATCGAGTCAGATACTTCGAGCTAGACCAAAATGAAGAAAGACTAAGGGAAGAGCTGGAGCTAATAGACGAAGTCAGAGACAAGGCATACATAAGGATTGAATAGTACAAGCATTGGATCATGAGAACCCAAGGAACAAAGGTGAAGGCCAGATCTATCCAAGTAGAGGACCTGGTATTGAAGAGAGTAGATGCGATGCGGAGAATGAAGAAGTTCGACCCTAACTGGGAGGGCCCGTACAAAGTTACTAAAGTACTAGCTGGAGGAGCCTATGAGCTGGAGGATGGGGAGGGCAAGCCGCTCCCTCGCCCATGGAACAAGCAAAACTTGAAAAAGTTTTACATGTGATCATAAAGATTGCTCTCCTTTTTCTACTTTATTTTATTTTCTCATCTTATGTTTTGTTTTCACCATTCGAAGGACTCACGCGTTGCTAATAATCCTTTTTGGAAGTTATGAATGTTATATTTTTCAGGTACGATCTAGAGATTGTAAAACCTTCATTGCAGGGCCACATGCAAAGCTCCAATAATTTAGTAAGATTTTATTTTCCCAAAATTTTGAGATTGAGTTGTGTATAAATGTAAAATATGCATGATAAATTGCGAAGCAAGTGGGGGCTGGCAAAGTAGAGGTAGTCGGAAGTGAGGACAATACCATCTGGGTGGGGGCCCGGATCTGCTTAGGCAAGAATAATTCACCTACAGGCCAAACGGTCCCCACGCCAAGGAAAAATGAGGAGGGGTATGTCCTCAGAAACATTTATGGGGCCTACCCTAAGGAAGACCGGGGTTTGGAGCAATAAAGAGGAACGGGCAGCCATAAGGATGGTGGTGAAACAAGGAGGAAAATTTGGAGAATGTGGGACATAAGGAAGGATGCCGACGGTATGGGCTGGCCACCCTATCCTATCTAGGAATATTTTGGTACGGAGAGAGAACAAGGAGATATAAGGCAGGAGGTAAATACAAATCTCCACGATTGCATAGTTGCAGTGCAAGTCCCCACGATTGTACTCGCCTAATGACGGGTGTTCGATCCCATGTGCAAGTCTCCACGATTGCACAAAGGTGGTACAAGTCCCCATGATTGTACACACTTGGTAGAGGGTGCTTGAAACCAATGCAAGTTCCCACGATTGCATAAGAGAAGAAAATTGTGTGCAAGTCACCATGATTGCACAGTGACAATACAAGTCCCCACGATTGCAAGGATGTGTACCACTTGACCCTCGCTGGAGCTCTAGCTCAGTCTAGATCTGGGGGGTACCACCTCGAAAATAATGAGTTTGGTTTTTGCTTTTTTGTGAGGAATGGTATATAAAAAGTGCTACCCAATTCATAGAGGACATGCTTGGCTTTAGCAAAAAGGAAGGTATGATTGTAACATCCTTTTCATTCATTATTTACGTTTAGCGGTTGTCTCGTGGTAAAATAATATCAAGGTTAACCCATTCAACGTTTGAGTTTGTGCAAGATTCACCTTTTTAGCTTCTCTTTTGTGTAAAAAGTATACCATGAGCAAGAGGGGCAACACATGTAGAAAAGGTAAGTAAATAGGTTTAAAATATACAAGCGAGGAAATGCATGCAATATTATCAAAATGCAGGTGGTAACCAAGGAAGTAAAAGTTCAAAACATTCATAAACCTACTAAACAATCATAGCCTAAACCTGGGCTGTGGAATTAGGGGAATTCGAGATAGAGTACACATCACGAGTTGCAATCAAAGCTCAAGGCCTAGCAGACTTTGTTACCAAAATGACCTGACCTGACCTGAGCAGGATGGGAAGGAGGATGAAAAAGGTTAACTTTTACATGTTGATGGGTTAGTTACTCAAAATGGAAGCGACGCAGGTCTGGTACTCACTACACCCGAAGGAGACCAGCTGGAGTATGCAATCAAATTCGAATTTAAATCATGGAACAATGAAGCAGAATACGAGGCGTTCATCACAGGACTCAAAATTGCGATCAAAGGAGGGCTAAAAATTTGATAGTGTACTCAGATTCACAGCTCATCAACAAACAAATAGACGAGACCTATGAAGCTAAGGAAGAAAGGATGATAAAGTACTAGAAAACCATAGAGGCACTACGAGAAAACTTCCACAAGCTGGAGATACATCAAATACCCCGAGCTGAAAATACCAAGACTGATTATTTTTCCAAGCTGGGCAGTTCAGTTATTAACTGCCAAACCCGGAACATTACTATACAAGCACTAACTAAATCTAGCATTGAACAAGAAATTCTACGAATAAAAGAAGGCGAAGATTAAAGGACTGAGATAATCCAATATCTCACGAAAAGAGTGCTACCCGAAGAAAGAAAAGAAAGACAACGATTGGAGACCAGGGCTACTAGGTTTGTCTTGATCGATGATATGCTATACAAGAAGTCATTCGTACAACCCCACCTAAGATGTGTTTCAATAGAGAAAGGAGATTACATACTAAAAGATATCCACGAGGGAGATTGGGGCAACCACATAGGTGAGGGAGCCCTAGCTGGAAAGACCTTGAGGTCTGGCTATTTTTGGCCAACCTTAAAGAAAGATGCGGCCAACCTAGTGAAGAAATGTGAACAATGCCAAAAACATGTTGCCCTCATTCATCAACCTGCAGAAGCAATGCGCTCTATGAGTGTTCCTTGTCCCTTCGCCAGATGGGGGATAGACATTGTAGGCCCATTTCCCATAGCAAAAGGTCAGAAGAAGTTCTTACTGGTGCTAGTCGACTACTTTAGGAAATGGGTAGAAGCTGAAGCCTTGGCCCGGATCACAGAGGTGGAGGTCATTCGTTTCCTATGGAAGAACATCATCTGCAGATTCAGCATACCCAGGGAGATCGTGGCTGACAACGACAGACAATTCAGCGGGGCCAAGCTGAGGAAGTGGTGCCAAGAGTTAGGGATCCAGCAACGCTTCAGTGTTGTAGCTCATCCTCAAATCAATGGCCAGGTAGAGGTTACTAATAGAATAATAGTCCAAGGTTTAAAGACCAGATATGTCTACTACTTAGCTTTTGAAATACGTATGTCCCTTTTTCTTTCACAGTCAACTCGTTTATTTTAGCTATATTCCATTTCTAATGAGTTCATATAAATATCCTGACCTCGGTCATAAAGACTGGAGGGAGCGGGTGGGAATTGGGTCGAAGAATTGCAACCAGTGTTGTGGTCATATCGGACTACTCCTAACTCCACCACGGGAGAAAGTCCATTCCATTTGGTGTATGGGGCTGAGGCCGTCATACCTGCAGAGATCATGGTACAATTCCATCGAGTCAGATACTTCGAGCTAGACCAAAATGAAGAAAGACTAAGGGAAGAGCTGGAGCTAATAGACGAAGTCAGAGACAAGGCATACATAAGGATTGAATAGTACAAGCATTGGATCATGAGAACCCAAGGAACAAAGGTGAAGGCCAGATCTATCCAAGTAGAGGACCTGGTATTGAAGAGAGTAGATGCGATGCGGAGAATGAAGAAGTTCGACCCTAACTGGGAGGGCCCGTACAAAGTTACTAAAGTACTAGCTGGAGGAGCCTATGAGCTGGAGGATGGGGAGGGCAAGCCGCTCCCTCGCCCATGGAACAAGCAAAACTTGAAAAAGTTTTACATGTGATCATAAAGATTGCTCTCCTTTTTCTACTTTATTTTATTTTCTCATCTTATGTTTTGTTTTCACCATTCGAAGGACTCACGCGTTGCTAATAATCCTTTTTGGAAGTTATGAATGTTATATTTTTCAGGTACGATCTAGAGATTGTAAAACCTTCATTGCAGGGCCACATGCAAAGCTCCAATAATTTAGTAAGATTTTATTTTCCCAAAATTTTGAGATTGAGTTGTGTATAAATGTAAAATATGCATGATAAATTGCGAAGCAAGTGGGGGCTGGCAAAGTAGAGGTAGTCGGAAGTGAGGACAATACCATCTGGGTGGGGGCCCGGATCTGCTTAGGCAAGAATAATTCACCTACAGGCCAAACGGTCCCCACGCCAAGGAAAAATGAGGAGGGGTATGTCCTCAGAAACATTTATGGGGCCTACCCTAAGGAAGACCGGGGTTTGGAGCAATAAAGAGGAACGGGCAGCCATAAGGATGGTGGTGAAACAAGGAGGAAAATTTGGAGAATGTGGGACATAAGGAAGGATGCCGACGGTATGGGCTGGCCACCCTATCCTATCTAGGAATATTTTGGTACGGAGGGAGAACAAGGAGATATAAGGCAGGAGGTAAATACAAATCTCCACGATTGCATAGTTGCAGTGCAAGTCCCCACGATTGTACTCGCCTAATGACGGGTGTTCGATCCCATGTGCAAGTCTCCACGATTGCACAAAGGTGGTACAAGTCCCCATGATTGTACACACTTGGTAGAGGGTGCTTGAAACCAATGCAAGTTCCCACGATTGCATAAGAGAAGAAAATTGTGTGCAAGTCACCATGATTGCACAGTGACAATACAAGTCCCCACGATTGCAAGGATGTGTACCACTTGACCCTCGCTGGAGCTCTAGCTCAGTCTAGATCTGGGGGGTACCACCTCGAAAATAATGAGTTTGGTTTTTGCTTTTTTGTGAGGAATGGTATATAAAAAGTGCTACCCAATTCATAGAGGACATGCTTGGCTTTAGCAAAAAGGAAGGTATGATTGTAACATCCTTTTCATTCATTATTTACGTTTAGCGGTTGTCTCGTGGTAAAATAATATCAAGGTTAACCCATTCAACGTTTGAGTTTGTGCAAGATTCACCTTTTTAGCTTCTCTTTTGTGTAAAAAGTATACCATGAGCAAGAGGGGCAACACATGTAGAAAAGGTAAGTAAATAGGTTTAAAATATACAAGCGAGGAAATGCATGCAATATTATCAAAATGCAGGTGGTAACCAAGGAAGTAAAAGTTCAAAACATTCATAAACCTACTAAACAATCATAGCCTAAACCTGGGCTGTGGAATTAGGGGAATTCGAGATAGAGTACACATCACGAGTTGCAATCAAAGCACAAGGCCTAGCAGACTTTGTTACCAAAATGACCTGACCTGACCTGAGCAGGATGGGAAGGAGGATGAAAAAGGTTAACTTTTACATGTTGATGGGTTAGTTACTCAAAATGGAAGCGACGCAGGTCTGGTACTCACTACACCCGAAGGAGACCAGCTGGAGTATGCAATCAAATTCGAATTTAAATCATGGAACAATGAAGCAGAATACGAGGCGTTCATCACAGGACTCAAAATTGCGATCAAAGGAGGGCTAAAAATTTGATAGTGTACTCAGATTCACAGCTCATCAACAAACAAATAGACGAGACCTATGAAGCTAAGGAAGAAAGGATGATAAAGTACTAGAAAACCATAGAGGCACTACGAGAAAACTTCCACAAGCTGGAGATACATCAAATACCCCGAGCTGAAAATACCAAGACTGATTATTTTTCCAAGCTGGGCAGTTCAGTTATTGACTGCCAAACCCGGAACATTACTATACAAGCACTAACTAAATCTAGCATTGAACAAGAAATTCTACGAATAAAAGAAGGCGAAGATTAAAGGACTGAGATAATCCAATATCTCACGAAAAGAGTGCTACCCGAAGAAAGAAAAGAAAGACAACGATTGGAGACCAGGGCTACTAGGTTTGTCTTGATCGATGATATGCTATACAAGAAGTCATTCGTACAACCCCACCTAAGATGTGTTTCAATAGAGAAAGGAGATTACATACTAAAAGATATCCACGAGGGAGATTGGGGCAACCACATAGGTGAGGGAGCCCTAGCTGGAAAGACCTTGAGGTCTGGCTATTTTTGGCCAACCTTAAAGAAAGATGCGGCCAACCTAGTGAAGAAATGTGAACAATGCCAAAAACATGTTGCCCTCATTCATCAACCTGCAGAAGCAATGCGCTCTATGAGTGTTCCTTGTCCCTTCGCCAGATGGGGGATAGACATTGTAGGCCCATTTCCCATAGCAAAAGGTCAGAAGAAGTTCTTACTGGTGCTAGTCGACTACTTTAGGAAATGGGTAGAAGCTGAAGCCTTGGCCCGGATCACAGAGGTGGAGGTCATTCGTTTCCTATGGAAGAACATCATCTGCAGATTCAGCATACCCAGGGAGATCGTGGCTGACAACGACAGACAATTCAGCGGGGCCAAGCTGAGGAAGTGGTGCCAAGAGTTAGGGATCCAGCAACGCTTCAGTGTTGTAGCTCATCCTCAAATCAATGGCCAGGTAGAGGTTACTAATAGAATAATAGTCCAAGGTTTAAAGACCAGATATGTCTACTACTTAGCTTTTGAAATACGTATGTCCCTTTTTCTTTCACAGTCAACTCGTTTATTTTAGCTATATTCCATTTCTAATGAGTTCATATAAATATCCTGACCTCGGTCATAAAGACTGGAGGGAGCGGGTGGGAATTGGGTCGAAGAATTGCAACCAGTGTTGTGGTCATATCGGACTACTCCTAACTCCACCACGGGAGAAAGTCCATTCCATTTGGTGTATGGGGCTGAGGCCGTCATACCTGCAGAGATCATGGTACAATTCCATCGAGTCAGATACTTCGAGCTAGACCAAAATGAAGAAAGACTAAGGGAAGAGCTGGAGCTAATAGACGAAGTCAGAGACAAGGCATACATAAGGATTGAATAGTACAAGCATTGGATCATGAGAACCCAAGGAACAAAGGTGAAGGCCAGATCTATCCAAGTAGAGGACCTGGTATTGAAGAGAGTAGATGCGATGCGGAGAATGAAGAAGTTCGACCCTAACTGGGAGGGCCCGTACAAAGTTACTAAAGTACTAGCTGGAGGAGCCTATGAGCTGGAGGATGGGGAGGGCAAGCCGCTCCCTCGCCCATGGAACAAGCAAAACTTGAAAAAGTTTTACATGTGATCATAAAGATTGCTCTCCTTTTTCTACTTTATTTTATTTTCTCATCTTATGTTTTGTTTTCACCATTCGAAGGACTCACGCGTTGCTAATAATCCTTTTTGGAAGTTATGAATGTTATATTTTTCAGGTACGATCTAGAGATTGTAAAACCTTCATTGCAGGGCCACATGCAAAGCTCCAATAATTTAGTAAGATTTTATTTTCCCAAAATTTTGAGATTGAGTTGTGTATAAATGTAAAATATGCATGATAAATTGCGAAGCAAGTGGGGGCTGGCAAAGTAGAGGTAGTCGGAAGTGAGGACAATACCATCTGGGTGGGGGCCCGGATCTGCTTAGGCAAGAATAATTCACCTACAGGCCAAACGGTCCCCACGCCAAGGAAAAATGAGGAGGGGTATGTCCTCAGAAACATTTATGGGGCCTACCCTAAGGAAGACCGGGGTTTGGAGCAATAAAGAGGAACGGGCAGCCATAAGGATGGTGGTGAAACAAGGAGGAAAATTTGGAGAATGTGGGACATAAGGAAGGATGCCGACGGTATGGGCTGGCCACCCTATCCTATCTAGGAATATTTTGGTACGGAGGGAGAACAAGGAGATATAAGGCAGGAGGTAAATACAAATCTCCACGATTGCATAGTTGCAGTGCAAGTCCCCACGATTGTACTCGCCTAATGACGGGTGTTCGATCCCATGTGCAAGTCTCCACGATTGCACAAAGGTGGTACAAGTCCCCATGATTGTACACACTTGGTAGAGGGTGCTTGAAACCAATGCAAGTTCCCACGATTGCATAAGAGAAGAAAATTGTGTGCAAGTCACCATGATTGCACAGTGACAATACAAGTCCCCACGATTGCAAGGATGTGTACCACTTGACCCTCGCTGGAGCTCTAGCTCAGTCTAGATCTGGGGGGTACCACCTCGAAAATAATGAGTTTGGTTTTTGCTTTTTTGTGAGGAATGGTATATAAAAAGTGCTACCCAATTCATAGAGGACATGCTTGGCTTTAGCAAAAAGGAAGGTATGATTGTAACATCCTTTTCATTCATTATTTACGTTTAGCGGTTGTCTCGTGGTAAAATAATATCAAGGTTAACCCATTCAACGTTTGAGTTTGTGCAAGATTCACCTTTTTAGCTTCTCTTTTGTGTAAAAAGTATACCATGAGCAAGAGGGGCAACACATGTAGAAAAGGTAAGTAAATAGGTTTAAAATATACAAGCGAGGAAATGCATGCAATATTATCAAAATGCAGGTGGTAACCAAGGAAGTAAAAGTTCAAAACATTCATAAACCTACTAAACAATCATAGCCTAAACCTGGGCAGATACGGTAAAAACTAAAAGCAACCATTCATCAAACCAAATATTTGTCCAAGGGCAACACAGGCCCATCAAAAGCAGCAAAAATAAAAAGTGTTTCAAATATCGGGGCCACATACGCCCGTCAAGTACCAAGTCTTAGAGAGAACATCAAATTTTCAAGATTGCTTGGGAGCATCAACCTGAGCAGGAGTATCAGCAACAGTACCACTTAAACCACTAGCACCACCTGGAGCATCCGTCTCACCTAACCGTATATCAGGTAACGCAACAACAACTTGATTTGCAGTAGGGAGAGGGGATGGACCTGAAAGAGCTGGATCTGGAGCAGCCATGGCCTCAAGAAGAACTGCATTGCAGTCCAAGAAGTCTTCAGAGATACCTGCTGGAGGAAAGCCTTTTACCTTGAACTGAGCAGCGCATCCTTCAAAGCCCTTGACGAAGAACCCAAAGATTTTGTCGTCAGTAAGGTGCTCGAACTCTTTAGAAGCAAGAAAATCAGCTTTGAACTTGGCAATCAAGGCCTGGCCCTCCACAGATAAAGGCAGTTCGGCAATCCAGGTTTTACGTGCCTTCGTTAAGGTACTCTCCAAGGCAGTCGCATGAGCAGTCTCGATGTCTGAAAGGCTAGCCTCCAGGTCTACCTTCTCCTTAAGAAGCTTATGGAAGTCCTTTTGAAGAACCTTAAGCTCCTTGTCTTTGCCAGCATTGTAGTCTTGGGCCTTTCAAAGCTGCTCCTAAGCTCGGGATAACTTCTTATGCAACTCTTCCACCTCTGTGCCTTTGTAGACATCCTGCACAACTTGGCCAGCTAACAGTTACAAGACAAGGAGCTGTAAAGTATAAAGTAGGGATACATAATCAACTTATATACGCAAAAAGTTACATTACCTTAGGGAATATGAGTGCCGCAGCTTCAGCCCTCTTTCGAGGGGACGTGCCTTCCAGGTGATGACGGTCAGTGGAGTTGGGCAACCTCTAGAGAAAGTCCAGCATGACCAAGACCTCGTTGCTCGACAGGGCAGAAGCTGGAGGATCAGAGGCTCTAGTTCTGAAGTCCTGATGCGAGAGGCAGGGAGATCTGAAGTCCTGATGCGCCCATATCACTGATAAAGGAACTACGGATGGGCAGGTGGGGATCATCTCAAGGAGAGCTATGCCCAAGCTGCTACATTTAGAAGGGTGCATGCTGGAGGGATTCTCGGAAGTCATGGGTTTTTTTTGGGGGGCCCTCTCCTGGTTGGTACGCGACCTGGAGGAATCACCCTGACCTGAGGAAGGGGAAGTCAAAGTGGCAGAAGGGGCATCCTATGGTGTCACCGGTGGAGGTGGGGGAGGCAGGGCTGGTTCTTCTGAGGGAGGACGCTGCTTCCAGTGGTTAACAAACTCCCCGGCATGAGCTAAATCCATCAGTCTTTCTGCTAATACTAAGCAAGCAAGAGTCAAAACAAGTTATGAAAAGCAAAATAATTAACAAACGTGGAGGGATAGTTAAAATCCAAGACGCTACCTACGGTGACACCCTTCAGGTCAGCCCCCACAAGGCTATAACCAATGATGTACATAAGTCGACTATCAACAAGTTTGCCCATATGGCGAAGAGAGAAATTCAAATACTCCACCATCTGACAATGTATTCAGATAACTGTCGAGGGGTAGGATGGCGTCCATCCAACCGCTCCATAAACGTGCGACAAAAATTCCACACCACACCTAGGGGAGGGGCGATATAGAAAAAAATATCTTTCCATTATTTGTCCCCAGGATGGCCAGCAAGGAAGATGGCAGGACCTCGGTAGGTCAGGTAGAAAACCCCACTATCAGTAACACTAGAGCGAGGATGGAAGAGGGCATAAAAGAACTCGGTTGCTCAATCCCATAGTAATGGAAGAGAACGACAAACCCAGCCATCATCCGAATGGCATTGGGCGCAAACTGGTTTGAGGGATACCATACCTATTAGCTATGGATATGGAGAGAAGAGGGTTGGGGAACCTCAGACCTGCGCGAAGAAGGGAGACATGGAAATAAGTATGTAGAGGAGGACAGTGGGCTCGGTCCTCGGGAGAAGGTATTATTATCGAATAGCCATCCGGTACGCCATACATACGACGAAGATTATTTAATTTTTGAAGGGTAAAAGTGGAGAGAGTCTCTACCCAAAAATTAGGGTTTGATTCTTCCTCCCCTGAATCAGGGTCAAGCTGGTGCACATCCTCATCCCCGGAGGAAGCCCCAGCCTGACCAGCCCTAACCTCGGCGCTCGGAGACGAAGGGATAAGGGTGGTATTCCGGCCATTGGATTTTGTATCTAACAAAGAAAGGCCTACAAGTTCTTTTCCCCCAAAACAGGAGTCCCACTATACAAATTTCGCACATAAGAGGAAGTGTCCCCCAAAAAATCATACTCTAACAAGTTGTGATGCTCCTCTCGGTTTCGAGAATCTGAGCCTAGGCTATTTGACAATTTCGCGTACAAAGGGGAAAAGGAGAACGGGGACAACAGTGGCAAATGGCAATAAACTAAAAACTTTTACAAAATAAAACAACACACAACAAACAAATAAAAGTACAAGAAGAAAAGGAGGCGCAGTACTAGAGAAGAGGCGATGAACACGAAAGAAACGGCTGATGAGAGAAGGTGAAGGAAGAATTAACGGATTCTGATTTTAAGCAACAAGGCACAAACAATGGAAGGAAATAAAATCTCGAGTTTTTGGCAAGTTACTGTTTGAAATTTGATTTTTCAAAAATAAACTAAAAATAATTAAGGAAAAAACGGCTTTAACCCGAGTCGTACACGCAGGCAAAGATCGACGATTGCCAAGACACGGAGATAGCGACCTCAACTGCAGATACAATGAGTGGCGCGACTTTTCAGGAGGTAACTCCATAACTGCAGGCATGGGGAAACGTAACCGTCACATCAGATTTAGGGTTTGTCCGGAAACTCACCTGAGGAAAATTCCTTACCTAGAAGGAGACTTCAACAACCTTTACCCGCGCAACTCATGAGTACTCTCAGATCAGCCCAAAGATTTATCTTTTCTCAACTCTCGCAGTTTGACTACGTCAAACTGCAGAGTTGGGGGGGACTATTGATATGGGTCGAAATAGGTTCTTAGGCCAAGCTGGTAGTCTAACACCATTAGGGGCCCAAACCCAATAGCATCGCGGACTCGGATCCCCTTGGAAGATATCATAGTCAGGTCTGTCCAGCTGGAGGTTCGCCCGGTCCAGACTTACACAGGTAGAACATTCTATATAAGGCAAGCCTTGAGCGAGATCAGACAAGAATCAATCAGGAGATATACTTACCATATCTGGACCTGCGGAGATCATGCTGACCGACCTGCCAATTATACCATTAAAGATATAGCCCAAGATGGAAGGATCATGATTTATTCTACTTTCCAATATACATTTAGGAATAGTTGACTTACCTTTTTATCTACCCCATCAGAAACTTGTATATATATCAACTCCAACCACTAATGAAGGGATCGACTCTTTTACCCTGTGGATGTAGGTCATATTTTGGCCGAACCACGTTAATATTGTGTGATTCTTACTATCATTTCCGTACTTTATAGTATCTTTTTATATAATATATCGCATATTATCATTGGTGTGCTTCCCACACACATCAATATTTTTGTTCAAGCAACAAGTTAAGTTTCTTCAAACAATAATGCATGAAAATAACATTGCTCATGCTCTTCTATCAAACAAAAAAACTATAATTTTAATAGTTAGCGACTTTTAATACAATATGAATTTGAATACACAAAATATATAAAAAAAATTAATTTTTGTTCTTTAATCTGTTTGATGAATAATTTTACGCTTGCATATAAGTAAATGTTTTGTGCTTTTAAAGACTAAAAAAGACTGTTTTGCAGTATTATTTTATTAATAAATATATTATTTTGACATGATTATATAGATGAAGTAAAGAATTTTTTTATTTTTTATCTAAACTAAGCAGAAGAGAAATTTATCAGTATGACGGTTTAAATGGTAGAGAAAAAAAGAAGTAAAATATTGGCTTTTATTAAGAAATGGGTATTCTTATCATCTTCTTAAAGACAATATCGATTATATTTAATGAGACCCTATTTTGATTTATCTCTTGTAGTAGTATTTGCCACTTACTAATTGAGCTCAAACTAGGTAGTACATTTTCCAAAAAGCTAAATATGTCTTTAGTGGTGTAAATGAGTCTAATCGAGTCGAAAGAGTTGTTGTTCAAGATTGTTTGAATTAAAATCAAACTTTAAAATTTGTGTTTGAGCGTGTTTGATTGTTAGTCGAGTCTAACAAGAGTCGAACTCGAGTAGCTTGATTTTTTTTTCTTTGGTGTAAAGTAAAACTTTATTACCAACAACCAAGATTACAAACTCAACTTCCATACCAGTCCATAAAACAGACTGTATGCTCAAAACTTAACTAGAACCATGATCTATCTATTTTACGTATTTACAATATGTTCTATGTATATTCTATCCCTATTTGTTCTCCTGTTTTAGTCTATATCCATTAATTCGCATTTTCATATCTGTTTTCAAGCTTTCTACCACTAATTTACCATCATGCTGGACTTGTATGAATATTCTTTTGTTCCTTTCTTCCCACATTTTATATATAACTCCAACCAAAACAGCCCTCACAATTGTTTGTTTCATCTTCCATGTCCTAAAAGCATATCCCAGCCATCTCTTCCACCTTTCAAACTGTATTAGGCAGTTTATTGTTTGCAACCAATCCATTGTCTCTGCTAGCAGAGCCTTTGACCAATCACACTCAAAATACAGATGTTGCAAAGTTTCATCAGCCTTGCCACATAACACACAAACAGTTTCATCAATATTCACAAACTTACACAGCCTATCTTTAGTGAGTAACCTCCTGTGCATAATTAGCCAAGGTATAAATGAATGCTTGGGAATGTTCATTTTATTCCAAGCAACCTTTGCACCTTTGAAGAGATCCCTTTCGCCAATTAACCATGCATATCAATTCTGTACAGTATATTTACCATTATCTGACTGTTTCCATCTATTCTGAATATATCCATCCCTGAATTTCTGTTTAATTTTATGTATCTTCCTCCAAACCCAGCTACAATCGAAAGGGGGTTGTATTCCCAAAAATCCACATCCTTCATATAAATATTGTTAACCTACTTGATCCACGAGATGTCCTTTTTGTGTTCTATATCCAATACCTGTTTAGCTACTGCAGCCATATTCCATAGCTTACAGTTTTTAATGCTCATGCCCCCTTCCCTCTTTTTTGTGCACACTGTATCCCAATTAACCAAGGCAAACTTTCTCTGATTTTCCTTTTCTCCCCATAAGAAACCTCTACACTTCTTTTCCACCTCTTTCACAAAAAATTGTAGTAACACAACAATAGCACACCAAGATACGTAAAGAGAGAATAAAACTGAATTTATCAATTGTACCCTTTCTTCATAACTCGGGTTCCTTGTAGCCCAGCTAGAGATTCTGGCTGAAATCTTTTCCACCAACGTGTGACACTCCATTTTATTCCATTTTGTTGGCGACAATGGTACTCCCAAATATCTGATGGGGAAACACCCTTTTGTGAACCCTGTGAGCTGCTCAATGTCCTGTTTCACTCCCTGTCCTACCCCTCTAACAAAAATACTTGATTTCCCAGCATTTGCATACAATTAAGTGGTTTTGGACAAAATATTAAATCTGTCCCACAAGATTTTCACCGAGGCCTTTGATGCTTTACAGAATACCATCAAATCATCAGCAAAGCAAACATTTCTCATTTCCATTTGCTAACATGAAGGGTGGTATCAAAACTCCTTGTCTTTAGCTGCAATCTGAAGATTCCTAGTTAGGTATTCCATGACTAGCACAAACAGTAAGGGTGACATTGGGTCTCCCTGTCTGATTCATCTTTGCCCCTTAAAGCATTCATGACACTCCCCATTCAACACCAAAGAAAAAAAATACACTAGTGACACACTCCATAATCCATTGGCAGACGTTTTGACGAAATCTAAACCCCTCCATCATCTCCTTAAGAAAGTCCCATTCCAATAAGTCATAGGCTTTTCTTAAGACAATCTTCATCAAGCACCGTGGGGAAGCATTCTTCCTATTGTAAAGCCTTATTAGCTCTTGGCTAATCAAGATGTTGTCAATTATAGACCTCCCTTTTACAAAGGCCCCTTGGTTGTCACTAACTACTTGTGATCAATTTTGAAATAAACTTATAGACTATGTGGCAACAGGCTATAGATCTAAAATCAGTGGCTTGAGAAGGGCTATCTTTTTTTGGAATTAGAGTAAGGAGAGTAGAATTCATCTCTTTCACTAAATTCTCAGTTTGGAAGAATTTCATCACAGCATGAGTAATTTCCTCTCCTACTATGTCCCAGGTTGCCTTATAAAAAACACTGTCGTACCCGTCTAGACCAGGGCTTTTGTTTGAGCCGATGTTGTACATAGCCTTTTTAATCTCATCCCCAGTGAAAGGCCTCATCATATGAAGTTGTTGTTCCACTGTTAATTTGTGCCCCTGTTCAAATACAATAGGATCCACCCTAACTCTTGGACTTTTACTCCTAAGCAGCTGTTTATAGTACTCCACAAAGTGAGAAATCACCTCATTATACTCTGTAATACTGATCACTCTATTATTGTACACTCTTTTCTTCAGGACTTTGTAAAAGTACTGTGTGTTCTGGTCGCCCATGTTGATCCAGTCAACTTTAGCCATTTGGTGCAGAAATTTATTCAAAGCCACAGTTTTCTGCCTCATTGTTACTTGAGCTTCTTGTTCTTCACTGATAAGGTCCTCATTGAAAGGTTGGCTTTGTAGTTGCATTTGCATTTGTTCAAGTTGAGCCCTAGCCTCTTTAATAAGCCTATCACTCTTAGAATAATGCTTTTTGTTTAACTGCTTGAACTCCTTCTTCAGCAACTTTAGCTTTGACACGCTAATACCTAACGTGCTTGAATAGCAAGTGTACTAGTCGTGGTAGTAATAAAAGTGGACAAAATAAGTCCGGGTTGTTGAACCACGGAGATTTGGATTTTAGCTTTAGATTTTCAATAAAAGAAAAGACAAATAAAGTAAATTGCAAGAATTGATTGAATAAACGAAGGACAAAAGAGGAAATGAGCTATAGACTGAAACTCACGTATGATAAAATGACTAAGGCACATGCTACAACCAAATCTACTCGTTAATATATATGAGTTACTCCTTGAATTATTAGACTCCTATTGCTTTGATGAAAATTCCTTAATTAACTATTACCCGATGTCTCGGCTCATAATAATCCTATGATCAATTGACGGTTCTCTAAATATGTCTATCTGAGTATCTAACCAATAACCACGCATTTACGCTTTAGAATTTCCCCGAATAAATCCAGCTAACCGCACCCGGTAATCTCTACCTATTTCTAGGGGTAATTTCTCATTTGTTTCGGATGATGTGTTTATTCCCTTGAACCCTAATTTATCTTCTCTCGAATGACTAGATTAGGCAAGATAGCAGGCATATGATGATCAAGCATATGATTGGAATAAAAGCATAAAATTAACACACAAAGCAATAGGAGAATTAATAGGAAAAATCACTTCATATATATTGACTCATAAATTTGACCTTCACATGGCCTTAGTTCTACACAATTAGCTCATCATCAATAGCTCAAGAAGATCTAGAACAATCATATACATAATTATGAACATAAACATGTAATGAAAGCAAATAAAACTCCCTAAGACTTAGTTGATGATGAATCCTAGCTTGAAACTTCAATCTCTAGCTTAATCCCCCTTCTTCTCCTTCAAGAATTGATGAAATTGTGGCTCAAAATCCCAGAAAAGTCCTTCCAAAACCCCCAGAAATCGAACCCCTAATAATGTGCTGAAAATTAGGCTTTATAGGTTCAAAAATGGTTACATCGGCGCCCAGGCGCGGCCTACATGTCACAAATGACTTGGGGAATAAGTTGAATGGTGCCCAAGCGTACATAATGGTGCCTAGGCATGGTGGTGGTGGCGCCTAGGTGTGAGAAAGTGGCGCCTGGGCGCCACAGTTCGAACTCTGAACCGTTTTCCTGCTTTTCAGTGCAGCAATCGTGTTTTCTTCATAACATTTTCCACAGACCTCTTATTCGAATGAATCAAGTTTCCACATGAAGATAAGACATAGCTCTACAACTTTGAAGAAGGACACTGCATCAAATTCGGTCTCTAAATATACAGAAATTCGGTCTCTAAACCTGGAATGTGTGGTGAATGTGGCGCCCAAGCGTGGGGAAATGGCGCCTAGGCGGTCTTTTGAATAACTCCAACTTATTTTATGCTTGTTTGGGCGCCCAGGCATGATTATGGCTACGCTTGGGCGTGGAAGTGTGAAGCATCTTGGCCTGAACTTGTTTTTATATGTAGTTTTTTTTGCCCTTTCTTCGATTGTATCCACTTAAGGCCTGAAATCACTTAACACACGGATTAAACGCAAATGTGGCAAGATGTAGGCGATAAATGAATCTAAAATATAAACACATCGGGTTTAAAAACACGTAAAAATGACTCTTATCAAGCTTCTGTGTGATTCTATGCACGGTAATCCCTTGCATATTTGTCGCCCACTTACATCCCATCAGCTCTTTAAAATGTGGAGAATCAGTCCACATATTAAAGAACTTGAAAGCATGTCTTCCCATCAACTTCTGCACATTCATTTGGATCACTATGGGGGAGTGGTTAGAAACCCCTGTTGTTAGTATATGAGCCTCAATCATAGGGTAATCCTGGCACCATTAATCATTGACAAGTACTCTATCATTTCTAGAGTAGATTCTAGACCCATTCTAATGCCTATTTTGCCAAGTATACTCACAGCCCCTCCACTTCATTTCCACTAAATCACAATAATCAACACAATCTTTGAAATCCACTACCTCTTGCTCTGTTATTGGCACTCCTCCTATCCTATCATTCATATGGAGGACACTGTTAAATCCCCCGACACCACCCATGGACCATTCATATTATTGCGTTTATCCTTGAGCTCTTCCTATAACTCCTTCCTTTGTACTACTTGGTTAGAAGAATACACAAAACTGACTTGAAATTTTTTGTTTGTCCTCTGGTGGTTTACCTCACAGTGCACAAGTTGAGCTAAAGAACTTATTACTTTCAGATCAAATTGGTTTAGCTTCCAAATCACCTAAATCCTCCCACCAGGATGAGCTTCAAGATTATGAACACTGCCCCACCCCTTACATATCTTATTATAAACACTCTCATACTTATTTTGTTTAATTTTGTGCTCTAGAATACCTAACATCCCTATACTATTTTTCTGGAAGAGACTAATTACCTCCCTCTGCCTACTGGGGTTAATTAGCCCTCTAACATTCCAACATCCCAGGGCCTCCATGATCAGTAACTATGACTATTTCTAATCCTGCTTCCACCTGATTTATAGTTTCCACCCTACTTGTTAAGGGGAGTGATTCTATGTGTTCACTCCTTGCCCATTCCTTGTTACTATTTGCCACTCAGTTGACTCCTGCACCTCCTTGCTCTGCTCATTTTCCCTTGTTTCCATTCTCTCTTGTTCTGGCTCAGGTACAGTATGGGTGTTCTGTTTTAGCACCCATACTTTCTAGCCCTTCTTTTTCTTGCACTGTTGTTCCTCATGGACATAACTTCTACAGAATTCATAATAAGTCGGCTTCCACTCGTAGGTAACCTGCTGCTCTATCACTCTACCTTTCTCATTCTCAAATATTATATGATCAGGCATGTACTTAACATCCACTTCCACCAACAGCCTAGCATAGTGCACTCTCTCTTTCTTCATTGTCATTTGATCTGCTAATATAGGAGTACTAATCAAACTAGCTATTTTTCTTAAAGAACTGCACCCCCAATACTTAAGATCTAAATTAATCAGCCGAACTCATACCCTCTCAATTTCTGATTTGCCATAATCGTGGTTTTCAATCCATGGTGTGACCATCATTGCCTTACTATCAAAACGGATAATACCATTTTCAACAACAGTATCCCTGGCCTCCTCAGTATGAAATCTAACAATAAACATGCCATTAGGTTTAAGAGTACCTTATCAATGCCCATCTTACCCCATATGCGTCTCACATAGCCATTGATGATAGGATACGGGGGGTTTGCCCCTAATATGTAGCTAACCACTGCTGTATTCCAATACTTTACCTCAGATTTGATGTCACCGTCCCCAATTTTCCCCACTACGACTCCATTTTTTTGTGGCTGACTTCATATAGTTGAGCTTACACCCTGAATTCTGAAGTTTTATCACATCAAAGTTATCCTAGATAGAGGCGCGATTCACTCGATGGTTCTGCTCATCCAATGGTGCCTATGTGGGCCCTTCTCGTGCAGCTCTAGGTGACTTCGTTTGAAGGGTCTGCAAGCATTCCTTAGAGCTTCAATGACCTCTGGTTCTCCTTCATCTGTTGGTGCCTGTTAAAGTTTATGCCCAGAGCACCAATTTAGGGCGCCATTCTATGTAATAATAACTCTAGATGAACGATATTTTTCATATAAATAAAGTTAATCTTTTGGCATTCTTTATTCATGTATATAGCTTTGTCTTAACTAAGAATATAGTCCCGAAAGATCACACATAGCTATAGGACATCATTGCGCGTCGGGAATGGCAATGATGGAATATGTCTCCAAGGCTGTGATCCTTAAAACATATGTTCCAAGTCGTGAATGTGCTCGTTGAGATGAAGGGATATCGGTGAGACCCAAAAGACTTGCTTATATGATGCATACTCTTGATAGATTGTATCTCGTTCCATATATATTGATACGGTGAAAGCCTATGCATTTATGAGGGTTCTTTTTGTGGGAATAGGTACACTGAACAACCCCATGGAAGTTCCATTAAATGGAATCCCAGTCGAATCTGAAACCTCCAGTGGTCTTGTAATATAAGAGTAATCCTTAGGTTCCATTGGATGTCTTGTAGACAATTGAACATGTCTTGGTTTGTTATACGATTACTTAGATGATCGCAAATGGGCAAAATCGAACATGTGCTAATTATGTATGAAGGCACGTCAGAATCAAGATGGGATCTATCTCTAACATTAGACTTGTCAGTGAATCTCCTATGTTTACATAGTGAATCGACTTGATATATCCTTGATATACCAGTGCAAGAAGAGCTGGAAGATTATCCTTTTGTCTGAGAAAAGGGGATATGTCCTTGATATACCAGTGCAAGAAGAGCCGGAAGAGGATTCATCTGATGATGATAAATTCCAGTAACAGCAATGGAAGGAAGATGACATGCAAGTGCGACGTCTCATGCAAAGGCAACACGAGACGATCGAGAACTCTGCATCAGTTCTTCTCCATTTGCAAGAGTTGTATGGTACTAAATCTAGGAGAGAGAGATTTTCAATCTCAAGGGAGCTTGTCAGGGCTCGCATGACTGATGGCTCTGATGTAAGTACGCATGTGCTCAAGATGATAGGGCTGATTGAAAAGTCAGCTAATCTTGGTGTGGTGCTTAGTGAGGAGTTGTCTATGAACTTGGTCCTACAGTCACTCCCTAGTTCTTCTAACCAATTTGTGGTCAACTTCAACATGAATCAACTTGAAGCTAAGCTTCCTGAGTTGTTGAACATGCTGAAGACGGCTGAAAGCACTATAAAGAGAGACAAATCGGTGCTTCTTATGAATTCATCTTCTAAACCTAAGAAGGGTGACAAGAAAAAGAACAAGACTATGAAACTGAAAAGCAAAGGAGGAATTAAGAAGGGTTAGAAAGCTAAGTCTGATAAGTGCTTCAAATGTGGGGAGACTGGGCACTAGAAAAGGAGCTGCAAAGAGCGACAGGCTCAAGTTAACTTTTCAGTTAATGATTCTTCTTGGATTCTGGACACTGGATGTGGAGTTCATATCTGCAATAACTTGCAGGAGATGACAAGAATCAAGGAGCTAAGTAGAGGAGACATGACCCTGTGGATGGGAAATGGAGCACGGGTTGCTGCCAAAGCCGTGGGGACTATCTACTTAGGGATAGGAGATAGAAATTTAGTATTAAATTATGTTTATTTTGTTCCTAAAATAATAAGAAACATTATCTCGATTCTGGTTTTGGATCGAGAGCGTTATTGTTTTGAGATTCGTAAAAAACCTTTGTTTTTATCTTATGAATCGTCTCTTATTATGGAATCAAAATTGCAAAGAGGGAGTTTATACTGTTTTCCCAACAATTTCTAATCTCAATATTCAATAAAGAAATAAATGTAAACGAGATAATCAAACAGACGCACTACCGTGGCACGAGAGTCTAGGTCATATCTCCAAAGAAAGAATTCGAAGCTTGGCAACTCATTTAGGTCTCCAAAACTTAGATGAATTGACAACTTGTGAATCATGTCTCAAAGGGAAAATGACCAAGTTGCTATTTTTTGGGTATAGCGGAACGAGCCACAAGTCCATTGGATTTGATCCATACGGATGTGTGCGGCCCTATGAGCATAAATACTCGAAGAGGGTTTAGCTACTTCATAACCTTTACCGACGATCACTCTCGGTATGGTTACGTATATCTGATGAGATATAAATCTGAATCCTTTGAGAAATTCAAGGAGTTTAGATATGAGGTAGAGAAGCAACTTGGAAAAAGTATTAACGCTCTTCGATCTGATTGAGGAGGAGAATACTTGTCTTCTGAGTTCATTGATTATCTTAAAGAGAATGGGATTCTCTCATAGTGGACTCCGCCAGGCATGCCTCAAAAACGGGGTCGCCTAGCGAAGGAATCAAATATTGTTGGATAATTTCACTGATGTTCCTAAGTCCATGTGGAGCTATGCGCTTGAAACGCCAACCTATCTGTTGAATAGGGCGCCTTCCAAGGTTGTGCCCAAGACCCCATATGAAACTTGGTGTGGAAAGTCACCCTCGTATGCTCACTTGAGAATATGGGGGTGCCCCGCTTATGTAAAGCATTTAGAGGGAGACAAATTGGATCCCAAATCCTCTTTGTATTATTTTATAGGGTATCCAACGGAAACTATTGGATACTACTTCTACAACCCTGTGGAACAAAAAGTGATTGTTTCAAGAAATGCCAATTTCCTAGAAAAAGGATTCTTTTTGGATAGGAAAGGCGAGGTTGTAGAACTTGATGAGATGAATCAAAGCGATTTGAATCAAGAAGTACAAAATAACCCACCCGACACCAATGAAGTTAATTCCGATACACCTGCTGAGAACACACAACCCTTGAGAAGATCTGAAAGAGTTCCAAAGGCACCTGAAAGACGGCTTGGCCTGTTGGAAGAAAAGAACCCAGATGATCCTCCTTTAGACTCTGACCCAAAGAGTTATAAGGAAGCAATGTCTGACATTGATTCGGGAAAATGGCTAGAGGCCATGAAGTCTGAAATGGACTCCATGAACTCCAGCAAAGTATGGACCTTGGTGGACCCACTAGAGGGCGTGAACCCCATTGGTTGTAAGTGGGTCTATAAGCAGAAGCTTGGAGTCGATGGAGAGATGGAAACCTATAAAGCACGCCTCGTGGAAAAAGGATTCACTCAGAGGCAAGGCATTGACTATGAGGAAACTTTCTCGCTAGTTGCGATGCTGAAATCCATTAGGATTTTGCTTGCTATATCTACATTTCTCGATTTTGAGATCTGGAAGATGGATGTAAAGACTGCATTCCTCAATGGAGAGATTGAGGAAGAGATATACATGCAACAGCTAGATGGCTTGACATCCGAAACGAGCGAACACAAAGTGTGTAAGCTCCAAAAGTCCATTTATGGATTAAAGCAGGCTTCGCGAAGCTGAAATAAACTGTTTGACACTGTCATACAAGAGTATAGATATGTGCAAAATGTTGAAGAGGCTTGTGTGTACAATAAGGTTAGTGGGAGCTCGGTTATGTTTCTCATACTTTACGTTGATGACATTCTTTTGATCAGAAACAATATTCGAATGATGCAGTCGACTAAAGTATAGCTCTCTAAACAATTTTCCATGAAGGATATGGGAGAGGTATCCTACGTACTTGGTATGAAGATATACTGAGAGACATCGAGTAGGCTGCTGGGACTCTCCCAATCCACATATATCGATCACATACTTAAGAGATTTAAGATAGAAGAATCCAAGAGAGGATTCTTGCCAATGGGACATGGGATTACACTTTCCAAGTCAATGTCTCCTAAGACTCAAGAAGAAAGAGTAAGAATGTCCCAAATACCTTATGCCTCGGCTATAGGTTGCATAATGTACGTGATGATACGCACAAGACCCGATTTGGCGTACGCATTGAGTGTGTGCAGCCGTTATCAGGCTGATCCCGGTGAGAATCACTGGAATGCAGCGAAAGCGATCCTTAAGTACCTTAACAGGACTAATGACATGTTTTTGATATACGGACGTGGAAAATTAGAATTAGAGGGATACACCAATTTGAGTTTCCAAACAGATGGGGACAACTCGAAGTCGGTCTCAGGATTTGTCTATCTGCTCAATGGAGGAGCCGTCAGCTGGAAAAGTTCCAAGCAAGCAACTTTGGAGGACTCCACCATTGAAGAAGAATATATTGCAGCTTTAGAGGCTGCTAATGAAGGTGTTTGCATAAGGAACTTAAGCAGAATATATCGCAGCTTTAGAGGCTGCGAAGGAAGGTGTTTGGATAAGGAACTTCGTCCAAGAATTGGGTGTAGTTCCATCCAGTGTAGACGCAATACCTTTGTACTGTGACAACAACAGGGCTATTGCGCAAGCAAAGGAGCCAAGGTCTCATCAGAAATCCAAGCACATATAGAGACGATACCACTTGATCAGGGAGATCATTGGGAGAGGCGACGTTCGAGTGGAATGTGTGGACTCGGCAGACAATGTGGCGGACCCTCTCACCAAACCCTTAAGCCAAAAAGTATTTGAAGGACATATAGGGAGAATGGACCTCAAGTACATGGGCAATTGGCACTAGGTCAAGTGGGAGATTGTTAGAGTTTATGCCCGGCGCACCAATTTAGGGCGCTATTCTATGTAATAATAACTCTAGCTGAATGATCTTTTTCATATAAATAAAGTTAATCTTTTGGAATTCTTTATTCATGTACATAGCTTTCTCTTAACTAAGAATAAAGTCCCGAAGGATCACACATAGCTATGGGACATCATTGCGCATCGGGAATGGCAATGATGGAATATGTCTCCAAGGCTATGATCCTTAAAACATATGTTCCAAGTCGTGAATGGGCTCGTCGAGATGAAGGGATATCGGTGAGACCCAAAAGCCTTGCTTATATGATGCATACTCTTGATAGAGTGTATGTCGTTCCATAGATATTGGTACGGTGAAAGCATATGCATATATAAGGGTTCCTATTGTGGAAATAGGTATACTGAACAGCCCCATGGAAGTTCCATTAAATGGAATTCTAGTCGAATCTGGAACTTCCAGTGGTCTTGTAGTTTAAGAGTAATCCTTAGGTTCCATTGGATGTCTTGTACACAATTGAATATGTCTAGGTTTGTTACTTGATTACTTAGATGATCGCAAATGGGCAAAATCAGACATGGGCTAATTATGTATGAAGACACGTGAGAATCAAGATGGGATCTATCTCTCACATTAGACTTATCAGAGAATCTCCTATGTTTACATAATGAATCGACTTTAGGAATCTTCGGCCCAAGTATGATATCTGAAGAGGCGTAGGGTTTCCTCGTTTAGATAGTCGAAGTCGATCTCACCGTATTTGGGAAACATAGTTATTGAATTAATAGAGTTTCGACCTTAGCCACTGCTCTAGATTCAATCGGAATATTAGATGGAGGGATCTTACTTATACGAGGATCAAGATCATGAAAGGCGTATCTTTATCTTCGTCTTTATCTAGGTCTTCATGGCCCGTTGCTAGATAGTAACCTCGATTTGTAAGTGACGAGAATTAATGTGGTGATTAATTCGAGGCTTGATTGAATCAAAAGAATGATTTAATTTAGTACTTTCTATTTTAGGAAAGTACACTAGCACTTTGGGAAAGTGTACTTAATACTAGATAGTAGACGAGCCTAAGGGGTCACACACGTAACTCGTGAGAGTCACTGCTTAAATGATGTGATTAATCAATTTGAGAAAATTGAGGAAATTAGGAAAGTCTAGTCCTTTCCTAATGTGAAATATGAATTAATTGAGTTGATTCAATTAATTCGACTATTTTAATGAATCTTGTAGAATTAATTAAATTAATGGACCTAGTAGGTCCAAGTATTTTATTTAGTTGCGCTTGGCTCAAGTTAAATAAATAAGTCAATTGGAATAAGTGAATATAATTAAACGGGTTTTAACTATATAAGAATATTTAATTGATGGGTTTTAGCCCATAATTAAGTATGGAGTCAAGAATTAATTCTTGGACTCCAATAAAAGAGGGTGGCCGATTTTTAAGCCCAAAAGGATGAGGAGGTCGAATTCTTGGTGAAGAAGAAAAAGGTTTTCTTCTTCTCCAAGTCTTGCAGTTGAATAAGGACTCAAAGGCTCCTATTCTAATATATGTGATTGCAAGACAAAAAACACTAAGCTTCTATAGAAAGGAAAAAATCGAAACCCCGGCTGAAAATTAAGAGAGAATTTTCTTGTCATCTTTAAGCCCAAAAATCGCCCCTCCCTTATTCCAACACGACATCGTTTTGTTCATGTGTTGAACTTAGCGATTCATATATTCCATCCCTTCACATAATCAAACCTAGGTTTTAGACTTAGATCTATTTCGTTGGCTAGCACCAATAACGAAGTAGGTGGTGACTTGAACGAGGTGTGGATACATCTTAGAGGTGCGACGTTTGGAGCACTAAAACCGGGGATACGATAGACGGGCGATTTCCTCTAAGGAATCGTGTGGAACTGCACCACATGGTTGAAAAGATCAAACTGGTTGCTGGAAGAATTTAATCGAAAAGGTAAAAATTCTCACAACCTTCTTTATAGCATAATTGAGCACACCATTATTCCTGTTTTGGGTGGTTGTACGTTTAAATTTTAAATTCCGCTTCCACGAGCCACCCGGAGAATAGAACCCAACCCAACAGTGCCTCCATTTGCAGTTGTTGTAGCATACTTCGAATTTGCCCCACTTTTGAAAGCCCTAATTTCTCCCTTTCTTCTGTACTTATATGGTTGGTTCCCTCCGGAGTGTTTCACATACTAGTCTTGCCTTGAGTCCGAATCGGAGATTGTGTTGATGGTCGTGTCCCAGTATCTTGTGCAGGTTTGGCTAATCCTTTCTTTCTCTTGGCCATGGCCACAGAGCACCTTCTTGCTAAGATGCGCCGAGAGAAAGGAGAGAGAAAGGTGCTCTTTAGTAATTGTTAGCATAGTACACATTCAAAAAATTCTTATATTTATCAATTTTTACTTTTTTGTTCATATATTTATCCATTGTTACTAATCGAGCCGAGCTTCAAAACTTATCAAACACAAAATATTGTTCAAGTTTGGTTTGATACGTTGACGAACCGAACTCAAACAAGCTTTTAGCAATTGAGCTTGAGTCAAGTATCGAGTAATTTGGTGATTCGAGTGAGCTCGAGTCGAGTATCGAGTAATTTGGTTGGTCTTTCAGCTCTATATATCTTAAATTAATGGGGATAGAGTGGTAGGATATTAATATATTGTAAATTCAAAACACTAATTAATTTTTGAATATCTTCTATATCAAGAGTATAAAATTTGTTGTGCTTAAGATTACTTTACATGTGGCCACATAATATTCAAAATAAAAATAGAAAAATTTATTTTAGTCTATAGACAACAATAATTGTTTCGACACTTGGAAATAAATGTCTTCAAACTAGTCTAAAGCTAGAATAGTGTTAGGTCTCATATTTTACATATTTTCATTATGTTTTACCTCACATTTATCTTTATTTTACGCCTTGTAGTTAATCTTTTTCGTTATTTTTAGCCTAATTTACGTATTTTGATTGCTAAGTCGTTTCCATGGTTTTATAGGCATAAAAGCGATTGTTTTGATGAGTTGGAGTGTTTCTTACGAGAATAATGAAGGCTAACCAAAAGTATGTGAAGAAATGCAATAAAAAGGCCACACGAGAAACTTTCGTTGAAGAAAAATTAAGAAAAAAAATTCTGCATAGCTAGACTGCACAGTTGTGCAACTCCGAATATTTATATTTTTTATTGGCCGATTTTATGGCTTCGATGGGCCTATTTTTGTATCTAAGACTCCTTTTATGTTAAGAAATCATTATAAAATGTTTTTAGAGGCTATTAGGGAGAAGAGTCATATTCTTAAGTTAGAAGACTTGGAGAACAAGAAAGAAGACTTGAAAAAGATTTATTGGATTTGGAAGCTTTCATCTTCTCAAGTTGTATTTTTCTATTCCACCATTGTTGAACATGAGTATTTTTTATGTTAATGCAATTTATTTCTTGTTTTTCTTTAATTGCGCATGGCTAAATTATTTTTTAGGGTTTAAGATGTAGTCTTGCGTATTAATTTGGATAATTGATAATTTATTGGTTTGATTCTTACTTTGTTTATTTATTAATGAGTGTTTAATGCTTGTAATTGTTTGATCACCAATTGCATGATTTAAGATGATTTAAGAAGTATTGGGAGGTGAATTAGTTAATCGGTTCAGATCTAATAGATATGTGTAAATTGCTTAATAGGGATATTGGTAATTTTGCATGAGAATAGTTAAACAATATTCATAGAACTTAATGGATTCATGTACATTAGTTAATGATCATGTGAGTGACAATGTTTTTTTTGTTGGGTACTCATGAAGATCTCGGAAGAGTATTCATGTATTTAAGAAAATTGGGTCTTTAATTTAAGCAAGAATGAAAATCCAATGAAAGTCAATAATCCATAGAAATACCTTGATGAAATCTTAATCCCTAGGTTTTTTCGTTAATTGATTTATCATTTTAATTATCTTTGTTTTAATTATTTTAATTATTTCTGCCTTTAATTAGTTTAAATTTCAAATCTTGATAATCGATAGTCTAAATAATAGGATAAACTTCGTTTGGCACTTGATAACCTTCCCTGTGGAGACGATCTTACTTTTCACTATGTTATTTGTCCTAGACGAAAGTTATTGTTCAGTGGATGTGATCCATGAGATAGCCAAGAATGAATTTGAGAAGGAGTTTCTTGAGGATCCGTTGGAGAAGTTGAAAACTAAAGATGATGAGAATCCAGAGATTGAAACAGTGACTCTAGCTGTTAGTATGCATTTTATGCACATTTTTCATATATTTCCTTTATTCTTTTATTGCTATTTAAGTTTAAATTATAGACATTTATTATGATTTTCTATTTTGATAGGTGAAAGTTCGTAAAAGAAGAAAAATGAAGAAAAGATGGAGAAAAAGGATAAAAGAAGAAAACACGTGAAGTAGGAAGAGAAATTTCTATTTTTTTAGGAGTCTTCCTATTTTGTTAGGAGTCTTTCTATTTTTTAGGAGCTTTCCTATTTCTTTTAGGAGTCTTATTAGTGTTTTATTCTATTAAGGAATTAATTTCCTTCTTCCATTAGAATTAGAGTTTTATTTAGTTAGGAGTCTTTTGGCTAGGCATATATAAGTAGATATTGCTAGAATTTTATTCTCTCTCCTTCACACTTTATCATATTACACGTTATTTACAAGAGAAAAGGGAGGAAATTCTGCGTTTTTCTTTCTTTCAAGATGTTTAGCTAAAAACTCAAGTTCTAGCCAAGGATTATTGAAGTTTTGATTCTACAAAAGTTGTGAGATCTAATTTATGTTTATTCCTTCTTTGTTCTTGAAGTATTTGCATATTTTCTATGTTTGTTGAAATTATTATTTTGATTAATTGAATAATAAGGGCCCGTTATTTGATTGTCGGAATAGTATATAGCCATTTAGAATCCCAAATCCGTAATTGTTTGGTCAATTTTAATATTTGTGGTAGTTAATAACGTTGATTATGGACAAGTTTTCGATTGTTGTTATGGGAATATGTGATCTAATCTAAATGAACCGAGCTTGCGAGTTTGTTGGTTAGAATTGGTGTTTATCTATTTCTTAATGCTATTGTTAAATTAAATGCTAAGAGCTTATTTAGGGTTGTTTAATCAATAAGAGAAGTAATCAAAGAGCTTGTTTTGGTTATCGATAAATTCAGGAGAAACTAGGTTGTTAGAGCTTGTTAATAACTATAGCCAATTTATTCATGAACATTGAAGTATCTTTGCATCAAGGATCAACTCTTGGAATCAAAACGAAGATAACTCCTTAGGTTTGAATCTCACCATAAATTGATTTCTTCTACTTGTTTAATTTGCATCTATTGATTTTAATAATTTTTGTTACTTATTTTAAGTTTAGTTTAATCGATTATTAAAAATCCCCCCTTTTATTTTAATTTTAGTAAATTGAGAATTACATCTGAACCAATCCCTGTGGATTCGACCCTGCTCACCACTATCTGCAAATTTAGGAGTAAGAATTATTTTTGTTTGGATTCGACACCCATCACTAGCTCTCGGCAACGATGAGGACATGCACAAGGAAGGCCTTCCTCAAGGTAGAAGAGATCCACTATAGTCGCATCCTGACATCTCCTCTAAACCAAAGGTAGTACTTAAACCTCTTCTACCACATCTCAGGTATGTTTTTCTTGGTGACAATGAATCTCTACCTATTATTGTTAGTACTACTCTTTCTGAGCTTGAATTAAATAAATTGTTAGAGGAGTTGAGGTTCAGGAAGAAAGCAATAGGATGGACTATTTCTGATATAAAGGGAATCATAAGACATCAATAAAACCTCAACGTAGATTGAATCTCAAGTTGAAAGAAGTTGTTAGGGATGAAGTTATGAAATTGTTAGATGCAGGCATAATTTAACCCGTCTCGGATAGTCCTTGGGTTAGTCCTATACATGTAGTGCCTAAAAAGGGGGGAATGACTGTGATTTATAATGAAAAAATGAATTAATTCCCACTAGAACAGTAATAGGTTGGAGGGGTTTGTATAGATTAAGGAAGTTAAACAATGCTACTCAAAAAGATCGCTTTCCTTTGCCTTTCATTGACCAAATGTTGGAAAGACTTTCGGGTAATAAGTTTTATTTCTTTCTAGATGGTAACTCGAGATATTTTCAAATTTCAATTGCACCTGAGGATCAAGAAAAAACCACATTTACATGTTCTTATGGCACTTTTGTGTATTGATGCATGCCTTTTGGACTTTCTAATGCATCTGCTACTTTTCAGAGATGTATGATGGCCATTTTTTCTGATTTTATTGAGAAATCCATGGAAGTTTTATGGATGATTTTACAGTGTATGGCTCGTCATTTGATCACTGTTTAGCTAATCTTTATCAAGTCTAGCAGAGGTGTGAGAAAACTAATTTAGTTTTGGACTGGGAAAAATGTCCCTTCATGGTGACCGAAGAAATTGTTTTGGGGCATAAAATTTCTGACAAAGGAATAGAGGTGGGTAAGGCAAAGGTGGAAGTGATTGAGAAGTTGTCTCCACCTACATCTGTAAAAGGAGTACGAAGTTTTCTTGGTCACGCTGGATTTTATCGCCGGTTTATCAAGGAATTCTCAAAAATCTCTAAACCTTTGTGCACTTTACTTGAAAAAGATGTTGTGTTTAATTTTACCGATGAATGGTTACTTGCTTTCAATAGGTTAAAACAAACATTGATATCTGCCCCCATAATCTCATCACCTGACTAGGACTTGCCTTTTGAGTTGATGTGCAATGCTAGTGACTTTGCAGTGGGGCATGTTGTCGGGCAAAGGAAGGATAAACGGTTTCATGTCATTGCCTATGCAAGCAAAATGTTGGATAGTGCTCAGGTTAATTATGCCACTACTGAAAAGGAGTTACTTGTTGTGGTCTTTGCGTTTAACAAGTTCAGATCTTATCTCGTGGGGTCAAAGGTGATAGTGTATACGGATCATGCTGCAATCCGATACTTGATGACAAAGAAGGATGCAAAACCACGTTTACTCCATTGCATACTATTGCTACAGGAGTTCGAGTTGAAATTTGTGATAAGAAAGGTATCAAAATGTGGTCGCGGATCATCTTTCGAGGCTTGAACAAGGAAACGAAATGGTTATGGAGGAATTTCCAATTGATGAGACCTTTCCAGAAGAATGGTTGATGGGGATATCTCATGATATACCACGGTATGCTGATTTCGTGAATTACCCGATGAGTGACATTCTTCCTTCGTATTTAAGTTATCACCAAAAGAAAAAGTTCTTGGCATAAGTAAAACACTATTATTGGGAAGAGCCTCTTCTTTATAAAGAGTGTGGGGATGGTGTTATTCATCGTTGTGTGCCATTTGACGAAATTCAGTATATCTTGGAGCATTGTCATTCCTAGAAATGTGGGGGTCAGAACAGTACCTCAAAGACAGTTGCTAAAGTTTGGGAATCCGGATTTTATTGGCCCACCATGTATCAAGACGCAAGGGTTTTTTGTGATTAGGTACCTCCATTCAGTGGTTTTACCAGAATTGCTGTAATAGGTGCGCTGTAATAATGTATTTTTGTAGTGGTGAGGTAAAATTTTAAAATTATTCTTCTTGTTCTTGATGCTCATAGCATGATGGTTGTTTTTCCCTCATTGTAATGATAGATTCACTTTTCATATTTTTTAATGCTTGTTAGGTGTTCTCATGTAGAAACCCATGAGGTAGATAGGAGAGTCCCCCCTTCTAGAGGGAAATTCAAAGGTGCCGTCTTGAATCGGCAGGAGTGCCGTCTCAAGGTGATGGGGGTGTCATCTCGCTGAGATACTTGAGGCGTGCCTCAAGGCTGCCTTAAGGCGTGGCTCGAGGCCTTACCACGAGGCCGCTCCTTGTGGTTTTTCTCTTCTAGATGTTGCACTAGTTACCTCGTATGGGCAGGTAAGAGTTGACATCGTGGTCTAGATGTATTTTCTAGTATGGCATATTTACCCATGAATTTACACATTGGGCCTTTTTAGGCTTTGAGTAAGTCTTTACTTTTTTACCTCATGGCTTCATAAGCACTAGGTCAATTGCTTATTATTTTTCTGTACCTCATGGCCTCATGAGCACTAGGTCAGTTACTTAGTTATTTTTCCGTACCCCGTGGTTTCATGAGCACTAGGTCGGTTACTTAATTATTTTTCTGTACCCCGTGGCTTCATGAGCACTAGTGTCATAAGCTTTCGCGAGGCTTTATAACCACTAGTGGGGTGTCAACGGCATTATGACCTTTAGTAGGATGTGATGAGCACTTTTGTGGCCCTTTTACTGGTGAGTTTTAGCCTCTAGGCTTCACCAGCTTAAAAACAATAGCTACAAATAAAAGCTAAAAATAATAGCTAAAATTGGTAGCTAAAAATAATAGCTAAAGATGATAGCTAAAAAGAATAGCTCTACACCTCCTAACCCCCCATTTCTTAATGTGTTTACTATGAGTAAAATATTTAGGAGTAGGGTTTGCATGGGGTGGTTCATAATATCTATTGCCAATTGTTGTATGGATTAACCATGTATATGTTTTGCCTTGTGCCTTACTCCTCAAAACTTTTCTACATGGGTAAAATATTAGGGAGTAAGGTCTTTATGGCATGTTATATAGAGGCTTGAATTGCCATGTGTATTATTATCTACGATGTGAAGTGGATCATCACCTTAGTAGCATTTGTATAACCTTGGTCCAGAGTGGTATGTTGGAGGGGTGGTTATTCTATGAAGCCTCAATCCCTCTCGATACTACTGGAAGGATTATAAGGTGGGAAAGCCCCAATCGAGTCTTTGTTAGCTCGGGGGACTTTCATCGTTCCACCTATGTTGACCTCTGAAGGGGGCTTATGTTGAGTGAGTGACTTCAGTCGAAATTATTGGTCCCGAGGAGCACTTATGAGCGTTGATAAATCACTCATCATTTGTTGTCTTATAGACTTGTATGTCATCACATACATGGTGAATAATAGTCGATATATAAAGGATATATTTTGGATGTGCAATAACATAGAGGACAGTGTGGTCTAAGGCACTTAACAGGCATATATCGAAAATTCCGACTTAGTGCAAAAATGTACAGGGGTGCACCTATTCACCTAAAAAATTAAAAGGGTAGGTTGTGCTCGCGAGCAACCCCACTTAACGCTTGGCCAAGGGTAAGTTTTTACTTTCTACCTAGTGGCCTTGAAGGTATTATGTGGATTACTTAGTTGTTTCCATGTTGCCTTGTGGCCCTGGTAGGGTGCCCAAGGCTCTATTCATGACATCTCCCACATGTTGCTTGTGGCTTTAGTAGGGTATTATTGGTACTTATGCAGCCCCTCCATGACGTGTTTTAGTCTTTGGACTCAATAGCCTACACTTCCTTGCCCCCCACTCCTTAATGCCTTTGCCATAAGTAAAATATTTAGGAGGAAGGTTTTTATGGGATGATTTATTATGAGTTATTTTCATTTTTTGTATGAATGAACCATCATTTTTAATAGTAGGTTGCTATATATAATCTCGATCCGGAGTGTATTTTGTATTGAAGGGGGTGGGCTTCTTGTTTATTAGAGCCTCAACCTCTTTCTTATAACTCCTGGAAGGGTTATAAGGTGTGCAATAGGGCCTCAAATGAAACTTCGTGAGTTCGGGGAGCTTTCATTTTGCCACCTATATTGGCCTCTAAAGGGGCCTTGTATGAATTGATTTTTGACCTCAGTCAAAAACATTGGTTCCAATGAGCACTCATGAATGTGTTAAATCATTCACCATTCATCATAGTACAAATATGTATTGTTGTATACACATGTGATGTTCAATATGCATACTCACATGGAAAGAGGTGTCCTTGAAGGCATCCTAATTCAACGCTTAGCTCATGGCCAATAGTAGTTTAATAGAAGTAGAGATTAAAAGCATAGGAGAAATTAACATTTTCTTGGCACCTCTTGATGCCTTTTTAGGCATAGCGGCCTTTTAAGTTGGGGGAGGGGGGTATCCCCAATATGTGGTTCTTTTTTTTACATGGATGGCACTTGGTGAACTAAGCTACTTCAGGCGGTCATTCTCCTTTCACCTTCAACTTCTCGTTCTTAGCCTCTTTCTGTGCAATAGCCTTCACTTCAATTGCTTGACCTATGAGGGAATTTCTCATCTTGGCGAGGGGTGTCGAGCATCTACTGAGGCGCACTGGGTCGCCCTGGAATAATTTAACTAAGTCATCGGCATCTTTCGACGGAGTTGATCGCGAATATCCTAGCCTAGTATTTTCTAGTTGGGCCTTTCCCTCTAAGTGATTCTCCTCCACATCATTTGTTACCCTTGTTAGGGTTCTACTCCTTTCCATTTCATACTTAGGTATTCAAAAGATCATTTCTCCTCTTAGGAGATCAAGTTCATCATGGCTTGTTTTCCCTTGTCATCATGATCGAAGTTATCATGCTTCCTCTTAGGTTTTTTCAAGGAATAGGCGTAGCATTATCTTGCTAACCTCACATCTCCAATAGCCTCACCTATCCCGATGGGGGGTCGGTAATTTAATCTTCATGTGGAACGTGGATATGACAACTTGAAAAAGGTTTAAGCTCGGTCTCCCCAAAATAACGTTGTATGTGGAGGGGGCTTTAACCACTAGAAACTTTACTATCTTTGTAGACCGGGCTGGGGATATACCCAGTGATATAGGCAGGGAAACTTTCCCAAGCACATCCACTACTTCACCTATGAATCTGGCAAGGGGTGTTTACTCTTTGGAGCTACGCATGTTAACCCCTAGCTGAGTAAAGGCATTGTAAAAAATTATGTCTGCAGAACTTTCACTATCCACCAAAATCTTTTTAAACCAAAAGTTAGAGATTGTCGAGAATATCACTAAGGCAACGTTTCGTGAGGGGATTTGGCTCCAAATCTTGCACTTTAAACTCGATGTTTAGTGTGTTTGGCTCTACCTGGTTAACTTGTTCTACCTACGGGGTGTGAACCAACATGCAACCCCGTGGCAGCCCTTAGCAAGGCTTTCCTAGAGTTCACTGAGTCTCCCCCCTCGGGGACTCCCAAAATCACTCCTATTATTCCATATAATAGGGGGTTCTCTATATCCATGTCCATCCTGGGGGATTGCCTTTGTCTCCCCCTTCTCTGCCACGCGGTCCCAAAGAGTCTTGAGGGGTCGATCCAGATGGTAGCACTACGACCTCTTGTAAGTAGCCCCTTTTAATAAGCTTCTCTATTTCCACCTGTAGATGGTGGCATTCTTTAGTAGTGTGACCTTTCTCTCGGTAGAACCTGTAGTACTTCCTGGATTTCAAGCAACTAGGATTATCCTTCATCTTTTTAGTCCATTGGACTATGCCTGTTGCTCAGCGATGGTCTGATCCTGCTTCTATGGGAGTGTGAGCGGGGTATAATTTGAAAACCACGAGAGAGGCATGTGCTTACGCTCCTTAGGTTCTGGTACCTTATCATCTTCTCTAGCCTTTCTCCTGATACCACCACCTTCTTGTCTAGCTGGCCCAATTGTCTCTTCAATTCTGATGTATTTTTTCGCTCTAACCAACAATTCATCCCTAGTGGACGGCGGTTTCCCTGCAATGGATTCCTTGAACCTGTTGTTGCGCAAGTTTCTTTGCATTATCCATAATAGCAACTCATGGTTAACGTGTGGTACTTCAGACACCGCCGTGGAGAAGCAACCTGTACATATTCTCACACTCTACATCTCGTTGAACCACAGTGAATAAGTAAGAGGTTGTCTTCTGATATTTTTGTTCATAGAGAAATAGTTAAGGAAACATCATGTCAGCTGCTCAAAGCTAGTAATGGTACCAGCAAAAATGCTAGTTGAACCAGCTAATGGCTTGACCAGACAAAGTGGTTTGAAAAATATTGCAATAGGTCGCATCGCTGACGTCGTACATGTCAGCCTTCACATTAAACTTTTAAACATGCTCTTAAGGGTCTCCAACCACCTCATATTCACTAAGGTGTGGTATCTTCAGTCCTTATGGTATGGACGCTGCCAAGATAGAAGGGCAGAAAAGACTTCTCTTGGGGGGGGGGGGTGCTACAGCTATGGGGACCAATTGCATGTCCTCAAATCTCCCTCTATTCTCTAAGCTCTGATCTTTCCGAGGTGCTTGTGTACGACGGCCTTCCCACCTCGGTAGGGTCTCTTCTTGGGTCTAGGAGGCTTAAACTCTACTTATAGACCTAGGGGTCGCTGACTTTCTATCTCTTCCTCGTGGCAACCTCTCATGAGGTGAAGCCACGCTATTCTCTTCCTTTTCATGTGTAGCCCCGTTGACCGGGGAGTTGAACTGCCTTGACCTAATCCCGCCAGAGTCAAGGATTCTTGACCTCTGTGTGGAGGGGGGGGGGGAGGGATTGTGTTAGGTATATATCCTAAATGCTAATAAGGACAAATAGATTGTATAGAATATCCAATAATGTTGTACGAACTTATTATTAATAAATGCTATGGCACATGCTCTGACAAAGAGTGTCAGTCGAACACTAAGGGATAGTGAGAGCACATGTCATAGATAGACCAATGGAATTGATATATTCAAACACGTCTCGTAGTAATCCGATCACATAGGTATTTACTCAGTGACTGTCAATGATTGGATTATTGATCATAATAGTATACGTGAGCCTTAGATCTGAGGGGTCATGATCAATGTCCTTGTGTTGTTGAATCTGATACTAGAATAGTTAGGCCTTGGTGGGGTCGACCTCGAACTGGGATCTCAATCAGTCAAGTAGCACTTGTAGATGATCGCCAAGGTGGGATTCATTGTCTCAATAATAAACGAGAAAGTATCATGTGCAATCATAGGCCAATGAAATTATAAGTCTTTGGCCAAAGCAATGAAACTGACTCATGTAAGACATCGAGGGTAGTTTAGTAATTTCATTATACTATGATCTAATACACAGTGTCAAGTATTGTGAGTTTGACATAAACCATGACTCTCACTTGATCAGGATACGTCAGTGAATGGCTCATACTCATATGGTATTTATGATCCAGAGGTTCGTAAATGATTCAATAATTTCGTACTCGATTAGGGTTACGATGTGAATCCACAGGACTGGCTAGGTGACACTCACATCCTTTGGTGTCCTCCCATTACCAATCGAGACGAACCTAAAGGGTCGCGCTATAAAAAATAACCAAGATATCTTTTTATGTAAACAATTTATCTTTTAGAAAGACAAATTAAATAGGACGGATTGATTTAATTGGTAAATCAATTGATTTCACTTTGAGAATGAGCCCGTTAGTCAGCGGATCTCAGTGGGTTGTAATTGAAGCCTATATTATTAGGGATCTTATTTATTTATTTTTTGAATAGTAGATCTTAATATTAATTATTTCCAACTAATAATTCATCGAAAATATTCTTTTCATAATTTAAAAGTGAGTACGAGCAATATACTTTACAAAATAATTTGTAAATAAGGCGTATCTTTACTTCTGAACAATTCATTTTTAGTCATATTGTAACTGTATATGTACGAATCCGTTTATCCCCTGTTCGCCAAATTTTTAGTCGATTTTTTCACCGTAAATTTCATCAAAACTCATAATATACTCGTACGTATTAAATATCAAAATTTTATCGTCCTGTATTTAACAAACAGAACAACATTTTTTAAGTTTGTAAGCTGGTCTGACCCGAGTCTAAACCCCTGTTTTGTGACCCGAAGGTAAACATTTAGCGCAATATGAATCATATGATCTTTTGTTTTTTTTAATTTCACAAAACAAAAACAAAAAAGAATCATATAATCTAATTTTTCCTAGTAGACATATATACACGTAAAGGCCTTTTGCTAATCATCGATCCAGAAGTAATCTTTCAGTGGAAATGAACATAATGAAAGTTGGGAAAGAAGTCTTCGTTTGTGATACAAGCACATTCAAAATAATTTAATATTATATCTATTATTCTTCTATACATTTTTTGTGTACATAAATGCATGTATAAATACTATATATTAATAGGTCATTTGGAATACATGTATGGGCAGAGATTGTTGGATTGAATGGGCGATGGGGTGCATGCAGAGGGACCTTGCTAATTGACATGAAATCGTGATCAGATTCCCGATATCAGGCTTCTCCACTCCATACTCCTTAAATACCCCCGATTTCTTCCACGTCCCCACCGAAAACCCTGACTTCTTCGCAGATCTAGTCGCCATCTTCATCTTTAGATGAACCTCAACCTCGGTCCCAATCATCTTTTCCCGACTATTCCTTCACAAAGCAAACCAACTTCATCAGCATACTAAATTTTATAATTACTAATAAAAAATAAAAGGAAAAAAAAACAAAAACCCAGTGATAGCCAACAATCGAGTCACAGAAAAATTACTTCCTCCAAAACCTTTGATGGTCCCAAGTGGCATACGAAAGGTCTAGAAGGGGCGGGGGGTTGAATAGACTTTGAAATCTTTTTCGACTTCAAAAAGTTTCGTATTACTTTAAAGAATTTGAACACTTGGAAAGCTTTGCGCTAGTTCAGGCGCTTAAGAATAGATAACTTAGACTTAGTGACATGCTAAAAGCTAACGTGCTATGATAGCAAGTGCACTAGTCGTGTGTAGTAATAAGTAGACTAAAAGTCCGGGTTGTCAAACCACGGAGACTTGAATTTTAGTTTATGATTTTAACGAAAAAAGAACAAATATAATTAAAGTAAATTATAGGTAAAATGCATACAATAAGAACAAGATTACACAATTGATTTTACACAAAGTATAAAGGGAGACTAAGGCGCACGCTAGGTTCAAATTGATCAATTATACTTATAAAGATTCTAGTTGAAGGATTACGCTTATATTGTTATGGTGAGAACTCCGAGGGTAGAGAATAACCGATGTCTCGCGTATAAACTCCTATGCTTAGATCGTGATTTCCCAAATATTCCTATCCAGAAATCTAACCACTAAACATGCATTAACGTACTAGAGTTCACTCGATTTGAATCGAACAACTTCACCCGAGAATCTTTACCTATGTCTAGGGCAATTCCTCATTAGTTACAGGTCATGATGTGAATTTCTTGCACCCTAAGTCAATTTTCTCCCGAAATATTAACCTAGGCATAAGATTCTAACATATAGTGATCAAGTATATGCAAGATAGGCAAAAACACAAATTCACATCACATAACAATATAAGAACAACCTCAACAATCATCTATTATAAGCATATGTCACAATTTGGCCTTACATGGCCCTCGTCTTATGAATTTAGTTCATAATGGATAACATGAAAAAAATAAATGAATTAATACACATGCTCATAGACATAATTGAAATGAAAAGCTATAAAAACTCCCTCAAAAGTGAATAATGATGGAACTTCAATTGAATCTTCCTTCTCCAATGATGATGATGAATCAAGAATACTTCTCTCTCCCCTCTTTTCTTCTCTATGGATCGGTCACTTCCTCCCCCTCTTCTCCAAGAATCTGAAATTGATAGTGAATGATGAAGAGTATGGGTTCCCCCTCCTTTTATAGCCAAAATTCCACTAAAGTATGCATTAAGAATTCCCATTAAAGTTCCCCAATGAGAATACCACCTAAGGTGATGCTTAAAGTATGGCTTTTAAGATTCCAACCAGCTAAAAAATGCTGAACTTTCGGCCCTTAAGAATTCCACCAAGCATAACCATGTGAAAATTTCAACAAAACACATGCATGCTGCCATTTTCTTGCTTTCCAGCGCAGTCTTAGTATTTTCCTCATACAATTTTCCAACGATCTCCAAATTGGATGATTCAAGTCCCCATGTGCAGATAAAACACAGATCTACAACTTTCCAAAAGGACATGTCGTCCAATTCGGTCGCTAAGTATACCTAAATTACGTTTAAACATGGAGGTTGTTTCTGATTTGGCGCCCATAAAGTAAATCTACCAAGAAACACACTTATGACAACCCCTCAACACATGTGCTGAATTATGGCCAAAAGTGATTCTTACCCATCATATAATGCTGGAATTTAGGCAGAAAAGGAGTAATTCGGACTATCCATGCCTAGGCATGACTAGGAGGGCGCTGGGGCGTATCCTGGCACATGTACTTCTCTGTTCGGCGCAGCAATCGTATTTCCTTCACAATTATCTCTATAGACCTCCGATTTGGATGTTTCAAGTTCCCATTTGAAGCTAAGACATACATCGAAAACGTTGTAGAAGGAAACTTTGTCTAAGTCGGTCTCTAAATGTACGGAATTATCGCTCGAATGTGGTAGGAGATGCATAAACCGCCTAGGTGTTGAAAAACATGCTTGAACTTGTTTTGTACATCGTTTTTCTTCCCTTTTCTTCATGTATTCTCATTTATTACCTGTATTCACTTAACACACCTATTAAATGCAAATGTGACATGATTTAAGCAATAAGTGAATCCAAATCATAAGAATTACGGTCTTAAAAACACGTAAAAACACCTCTTATCAACACCCCCAAACTTATCAATTGCTCGACCTCGAGCAATAAGAGCTATAAGGCAAGACCAACATCATTCAATGGGAGAAAACAAAACAACTAACTAACTCACTTTCGTGGAGTAAACGATTGCACTTAGCGGGTGCAACAAGCCTTTAAACCTTTGAGTTACCTCAAAGGATGAGTTATAGTCTCGTGAGGGTTTGCATAAGATATACCCACAAAATCTAGCAAATTTTCAATCCCAACCGAATCAACACATCTCAATATGATCAACAAGAATGAATGGCATGAAATCAACCTTTTAAAGTTCACAAATATATATATACATATCAACTACTTTTGCTCATGTGACACCAATACATGAAACGACTCCCTAGGGTATAGTGAAAAATAAATCTAGGGTATTATAGTCGAGAGGCATCCTTACCAAATTTTGGACATTAATCCCATATCTATCAACTTTTGATCAAACACAAGGCACAAGAATTATAGAAAATCCCATAGCCATTTAAATTTCATTATCTCAAATATTCAACATTCAATTCATATGGAATTTCCATTAAACTTCATTAAGGCTAGATCATGTGCAATGTTTTATTCCATTAGGCTTTCTATGACACCCATGTAACAAGTTTTAGACCAATGACTCCCAAACTAGACAGTTTTGGGGCATTAAGTGTAGAGACACTCCTAAGGATTTAATCACTCGAGTATCAAAGGCCACGAAATAAAACTAGATCTTTTAAACAATTCACTTCTTTTGGCTTGAGCATAGCTCAAATTAGCATAATAGTACAGTATATAGGCATGAAACTTTTCACCTCCGGTACGTATTAGCCTGACCACTTTTGGTCATACCAAAATTCAACCTTTTCAATTCATTGTTAGCATATAAAATTACTACTCAACTTATAACCTTATGAGAAATCTAAGTTAATATTTCTGTAAATAATTCCTTAAGTGTCTTAAGATGGTTATCCTCTCAACTCCTCTACCTTCGATTTAAGTGCATTGTGAATCATCTAAAGAATCAATTCTAGTCTAAGGTCTCCACGAGCAATTTCAAAGATATATATATTCCATTAAATTCAGATTATTTCAAGAATTCATGTCATTTTTCCAAGTCAATCAATTTCAATGCATCAATTGGAAGGACTAAAAATTTTTCATGCTTGATTTTCTCAACAAAGAATCATATAAACATGATATCAAACAAACTTTCCCAAAATTCAAGTTAAAAATTAGGATTGCGTTTTCAATATTCAAAATAGATACTCTTCTACCCCCAAACTTAAATCCAACATTGTCCCCAATGTTGTTACAACATGCATACACAAAGGTAAAAGAACACTTTCAACCAAGGATATTGAAGAACATCCTTAAGCTTCCACTGCATCCTTACAAAGTTTCTCCTCTTATCGAGTAAAATAAGAATCTCTAAAGGTGGGGTCCAAATGTGCATCATATCTAGTACTTCAACTTTTTAAACCATCAAGCATAAGAAAAACATACATGCCAAAAGTGCATGCTTGAACACAATAAAAAGAAACAAACTAAACAAAACAAAAACGAAAGCAAAAACAAAAGAAAACTAACAAACTTGGGTTGCCTCCCAAGAAGCGCTAGTTTAGAGTCGGTAGCTCGACTTGAGATAAAGAATCGCTAAAGATCCTGGAGGGGAATGGTCACTTTATCCCTCAACCCATCAATCCCAATGTAATGCTTTAACCTTTGGGCATTTGTCATGAAGGTTCGTCCATTATCCGTTATAAGTTCAATGGCACCAGAAGCATACACACGAGATACAACAAATGGTCCCGACCATTTTGACTTGAGCTTCCCGGGAAAAAGTCAAAGGCGAGAATTGTATAGTAAAACCTTGTCTCCTTCATGAAATTCTCGGGGAATAATACGCTTATCATGCCATGTTTTCGTTCGCTCCTTGTAAAGCTTGGCGTTCTCATACGCTTGTAGGTGGAGGAAGCTTTTCTATTACCTCAATCTTGGCTTGGTCCACTTCAATCCCTTTTTGGGAGATTTTGTGACCTAGCACAATCCCTTCCCGGACCATAAAATGACATTTTTCCCAATTCAAAACAAGATTTGTTTCCTCACAGCGTTTTAGAACACGGTCCAAATGATCAAGACATGTGTTAAATGAGGTTCCAAAAACAGAAAAATCATCCATAAAAATCTCAAGGAATTCTTCAACCATGTCATGAAAGATCGCCATCATACATCGTTGAAATGTGGCCGGGGCATTGCATAATCCAAACGGCATCCGCCTATAAGCAAACGTGCCATAGGGACAAGTGAAAGTTGTTTTCTCTTGGTCCTCGAGGGCTATGGCAATTTGGTTATAGCCGGAATACCCATCTAGAAAACAATAAAAATCATGTCCGGCTAACCTTTCAAGCATTTGGTCAACGAATGGGAGGGGGTAATGGTCCTTACGAGTGGCATCATTTAACTTGCGATAATCTATACACACACGCCACCCGGTAAGCATTCGAGTAGAGATTAATTCATTGTTCGCATTTTCTATCACAGTTATTCCGCCCTTCTTGGGTACTACTTGAGTCGGGCTTACCCATGCACTATCAGAGATAGGATAGATTATACCTGTATCGAGTAGCTTTATAACCTCTTTCTTTACCACCTCTTGTATTTGTGGATTTGACCGTCTTTGTGGTTGGCGTGTAGGTTTTGCGGACTCCTCCATGAGTATTTTGTGCATGCACACCGCTGGACTTATGCCTTTTATATCCGCAATTTTCCACCCGAAGGCCTTTTTGTTGGCCTTCAATACTCTTATGAGTCGCTCCTCCTGTTCTCCTGTCAAAGAAGATGCGACAATTAAAGGTGGAGTCTCATTATCATTTAAAAATACATATTTCAAATGTAATGATAATGGTTTAAGCTCAAGGATAGGGGCCTCGTCGATAGAAGGGCGAGGAGGAGCCAAAAGTGATCTTTCTAATTTTTTAGCTCCAATGACGTGGTAAAGAGGTGGCTTCTCTACCCTAAACATAGTTTCCAATTGTTCTTCACTCGCTGAATCGACATCCATAAATTTGGAAAGACATGTCTCTAATGGGTCGTCTACCATTTGTGCCTGAAAAGTCTTATCAATCAACATATCAAATACATCGATGCGTAAACATGAGTCAGGATCACATGGGTGTTTAAGCACTTTAAAAACATCAAAGGTGACCTTTTCATCTCCCACATTTAAGGTTAGCTTACCATTGGCAATATCGATTACCGCCTTACCAGTGGCTAGGAATGGTCTTCCTAGGATCAGGGGTACCTCAACATCTTCCTCCATATCAAGAACCACAAAGTCAACCGGGAAGTAGAATTTGTCGACTTGAACGATTACATCTTCGATTATTCCCCGTGGTCTCTTGATTGATCTATCGGCAAATTAGAGGCTCATTGAAGTCGGCTTTGGGTTACCAAGGCCCAACTTTTTGAAAAGAGAGTACGGGAGGAGATTGATGCTAGCTCCCGACTCGCACAAAACTTTTTCAAAGGATAATGGCCCAATCGTGCAAGGAATAGTGAGACTCCCAGGGTCTTCAAGTTTCATTGGTAATTTATTAAGCAATACGGTGGAGCATTCCTCGGTTAGGCACACCGTTTCGTTTTCCTCCCACTTTTGTTTGTTGGATAAAATATCCTTGAAAAATTTCACGTAATTTGGCATTTGTAAAATTACGTCTATAAAAGGAATATTAATTCTAACCTCACGAAGAATTGCTAAGATTCGAAGGGAACTTGGATCCATCTCCTTTTTTTCTTTCTATGTGCATTAGGAAATGGCAGACGGACCTCGATGGGAGGATGCGTTGGAGTTGAAGAGCCCGCTGTGGAGGGTTCAGGAGGTGGCACCTGGGCGCGACAATCGGCGCCAGGGCGCTGGGTCTCGGGCGCCTGAGCGTGATCATCGAGATGCTCGGGCGCGCAATTGCGAAGCATTCGTTCACTGTGGGTTGATTCCGGCGCCTGGGCGTTCTCATCGGGGGGCTCGGGCGCGGAAATGCAAACAACATCATTGACTACTTGTTTGCCACTTCTTAAGGTGATGGCGTGGCATTGCTCCTTCGGGTTTTTTTTTGTGTCACTTGATAAAGTTCCCGGGGCTCTCTCACTGATCGCCTTTGCCATTTGTCCCATTTGTGTCTTTAAATCCTTCATGTCCATCATTATATCCTTCATCATAGTACGGAGTTCGTTGATTGCTGAATCCGATTTCTTTATTTGTTCATCGAGACGCTCTTCGGTTGTAAGAGGTCTTATTTTCCTTTGTATATGAGGATTACCTTGCCTTTGAGCTTGGTTATTGTTGAATGGGGGCCTTGGTGCTTGATAGACGCCGGGATGGGCATTTTGTGTAGGATTGGGCCTCCTTGGAAAATTTTCGGGCACATGGAAGTTCAATTGAAGTCGATTGGCATTTCCAACATAGTTTACATTGCCAACCATTGTTTCCAAAGTAACTTCTTCGCCCAACTCTTGAACACAAGCAATCTTTTTAGTGGGTGTGATTTCTTCATCATCGGGATAGAGTTCATCTTCCCGGGCTAATTGCTCAATCTTGTCCCACACACTTTGGCAATCGAGCCCAAGGAGATCACCACCGGCGCCGGCATTGAGCCTATTTCGGATGCGCGAACGGACTCCATCATGGAATCGTAATACTTGCTCGCTCAATCTTAGGTTGTGATCCGGACATTTTCGGAGCATGTTTTTATATCTAGCCCATGCCTCGGCTAAGGACTCATGATTCCCCTGCTTAAACTCCTTGATGTTGCTCCTTAGCTCATTGATTTTGGAGGGTGGAAAGAATTTGCTCAAAAAGGCATCGACCAATTGTCCCCATGTTGTGATGGATTGGGGTGGTAGAGATTTGTACCACATGGTCGCCCTTTCCTTTAATGAGAAGTGGAAGACTCTTAGACAAATTGCATCGAGATCCCGTGGATGAAATTGGGTAGTCATGAGAGTATCGTCTAAAGTCTCCAAATGCTCATGAGGTGATTCATGGGGTTCTCCATAGAAGGGTTCGCTTTGCACCATGCTAAAGATGTGTGACGGAATGTGATAATTTGCTGCAAAGAAATTTGGAAAGACTACGGGCCCCGGTATGGTGTGGTCCCTTGGAGGTAGACTTTCCCGAACCGATGGAAGTCTTTCAGGAGGTGCCGGTTGCATAGCTTGGAAAAGATTTTGCAGCCATTCCCTGTTTTCCGGAAGATTTATGTCGGGAAAATTTTCTTTTGGATTTAGATTGTCGGCCATTTCTCGAGCTTGTCTACTAGATCGAAGAACACGCTCTATCTCCGGCTCAAAATTGTATAGGAGCTCGTTAGAAGAGCGGGTCATGCACCACAAATTACACCTAACAAATAAACACAAGAAAAAAAATTAGAATAATAAAATAAAAGAAAGGTTACAAATAAACGAAAAACTAAGAATTATGAAAATTTAAATGAAAAATCAAAAACTAAAATGAACAAGTCCCCGGCAACGGCGCCAAAAACTTGACACGCTAAAAGCTAACGTGCTATTGTAGCAAGTGCAATAGTCGTGTGTAGTAATAAGTGGACTAAAAGTCCGGGTTGTCGAACCACGGAGACTTGAATTTTAGTTTATGATTTTAACGAAAAAAGAACAAATATAATTAAAGTAAATTATAGGTAAAATGCATACAATAAGAACAAGATTACACAATTGATTTTACACAAAGTATAAAGGGAGACTAAGGCACATGCTAGGTTCAAATTGATCAATTATACTTATAAAGATTCTAGTTGAAGGATTAAGCTTATATTGTTATGGTGAGAACTCCGAGGGTACAGAATAACCGATGTCTCGCGTATAAACTCCTATGCTTAGATCGTGATTTCCCAAATATTCCTATCCAGAAATCTAACCACTAAACATGCATTAACGTACTAGAGTTCACTCGATTTGAATCGAACAACTTCACCCGGGAATCTTTACCTATGTCTAGGGCAATTCCTTATTAGTTACGGGTCATGATGTGAATTTCTTGCACCCTACGTCAATTTTCTCCCGAAATATTAACCTAGGCATAAGATTCTAACATATAGTGATCAAGTATATGCAAGATAGGCAAAAACACAAATTCACATCACATAACAATATAAGAACAACCTCAACAATCATCTATTATAAGCATATATCACAATTTGGCCTTACATGGCCCTAGTCTTATGAATTTAGTTCATAATGGATAATATGAAAAACATAAATGAATTAATACACATGTTCATAGACATAATTGAAATGAAAAGCTATAAAAACTCCATCAAAAGTGAATAATGATGGAACTTCAATTGAATCTTCCTTCTCCAATGATGATGATGAATCAAGAATACTTCTCTCTCCCCTCTTTTCTTCTCTATGGATTGGTAACTTCCTCCCCCTCTTCTCCAAAAATCTGAAATTGATAGTGAATGATGAAGAGTATGGGTTCCCCCTCCTTTTATAGCCAAAATTCCACTAAAGTATGCATTAAGAATTCCCATTAAAGTTCCCCAATGAGAATTCCACCTAAGGTGATGCTTAAAGTTTGGCTTTTAAGATTCCAACCAGCTAAAAAGTGCTGAACTTTCGGCCCTTAAGAATTCCACCAAGCATAACCATGTGAAAACTTCAACAAAACACATGCATGCTGCCATTTTCTTGCTTTGGATGATTCAAGTCCCCATGTTCAGATAAAACATATATCTACAACTTTCCAGAAGGAGATTTTGTCCAATTCGGTCGCTAAGTATACCTAAATTACGTTTCAACATGGAGGTTGTTTCTGATTTGGCGCCCGTAAAGTAAATCTACCAAGAAACACACTTATGACAACCCCTCAACACATGTGCTGAATTATGGCCAAAAGTGATTCTTACCCATCATATAATGGTGGAATTTAGGCTAAAAAGGAGTAACATTCGGACTATCCATGCCTAGGCATGACTAGGAAGGCGCTGGGGCGTATCCTGGCACATGTACTTCTCTGTTCGGCGCAACAATCTTATTTCCTTCACAATTATCTCTATAGACCTCCGATTTGGATGTTTCAAGTTCCCATTTGAAGCTAAGACATACATCTAAAACTTTGTAGAAGGAAACTTTGTCTAAGTCGGTCTCGAAATGTACGAAATTATCGCTCGAATGTGGTAGGAGATGCATAAACCACCTAGGTGTTGAAAAACATGCTTGAACTTGTTTTGTACATCGTTTTTCTTCCCTTTTCTTCATGTATTATCATTTATTGCCTGTATTCACTTAACACACCTATTAAATGCAAATGTGACATGATTTAAGCAATAAGTGAATCCAAATCATAAGAATTACGGTCTTAAAAACACGTAAAAACACCTCTTATCAGTAACCCTAAGATGGTCACATTAGATGTGACATGGAAACCACACACACAAGGATGTAAAAAGGTATTGCTTGTGTCAAGCAAACAGTGGGAGAGATTGGGGATTATAGATCCTCTTGTCTTGAGTTTACGATTATCTTCGTGTTCATTACACTTGGAATGAAAGGGATCGTTTCATAATATCCTACCTTCAAGGTGAAGAAGTTCTTTTATTAAAGAATGAGGATAGTAATGAAGACTAAGGACTCAATAAATATAAACATCACTGCCAGCTGAAATGAATAAACTAGTAAACCTATAAACCTATGAACACAAGTTCCATATCCTTCGAGCCGAAAAATGCTGACGGTGGATATGACGAAGTCAAGAAATCTTGACAAGTAGTGGAGGTCGGCCTAACAGCATAAGTGCTTCAAAGATCAAACTACTGATTGAATCTTTTCTGAACATAAGTTCTAAAGGTTAATAGGTATACTACTGGCTTGTTGGTGTCATATATTGCCAACGTTACATGAGTAACATACATGTGATCATCATCTCAATTTTCCAAAATGGACTTCGAAAAGGAATGGCACCCCAATTGCACAAAGATAGCAATATGTGCGGGCCATTAGATTGCCATAATCCTTTTCAGACCGAACCCATAGATAATATGTTAACTAAGCTCAACATAGAAGAATTAAAAGGTAATTCTTCTTCTAAAACATAACCGAAAGGTAGATACAATTCTATGAGTTTAGATTGGTGTTGACTAATACATCTCATGTATAAAGTGGAACTCGTATTTGATCCAATAGATTGGACTGGTGTTGTTTATTGGATAACAACATGGGAAAATTGGAACTAGAAGCTCCAGTCTTAAGACATGGACGTAAAGTGATGATCAAGGATTTTTTTTATGCCAAATGAGAAAGTAAAGGCTGAGGACATCTCTTAAGAAGAGATAGAGGCTAACTCTACCATTTAAGTCACGCATAAGAATGCGGTGAGAAAAGGTAGCTAGATAGGTGAACATATGAGGTTCAGCCAATCGAATATCAAATACATAAGTACTATGATTATCGATAAGGGTGTAAGTTCTTAAAAAGGAGCAAATGTCTCACGAACTATCTAGACATACCTAGTGGCGAAGCGAATAATTATAAGAGATTATTTGATCAGAGTTGACATTCAAGTGGAACAAGTCAACTCGACAAAAACGTGGCAAACCCCTTTCACCAAACCCTTGAGTAGTAGTTGTGATCAATAGGTCATCTGGATGATGAACCTGTGTGAGAATAGTAAGCTTTTGGGCAAGTGGGAGATGGAAAGTGTTATGTGCCTAGCGAGCCATCTGTTAGCTTGAACATTAACACTATGCCAGTCTTATCATTAAGAGTATATCAAAACCTGTTAAGGAAAGCTTCTTTATTGTTATAACTAGTGTTAGTATAGATAAAGATCCCATAGCTTACATAGGGAAGCGGACGAGATACATATGGAATGCTCTCAAAGACCGTAATCCTAAATTTGTTCCAAGTCAAAAAGGCTGTGAGATGTGGGATATCATTGGCCTCGTCAAGACTTGTTCATGTGTGCAACTCTCCCAAGAGATCGACGCATTCCATTGTCGATGGCTGGTATGGCCAATGCATGCATGAAGATCCATACTTTGGTATAGTATTGAACGACCCCGCGAGGATTCGTCGTTTATGTTGTCGAACTTGGAATCCTTCGGTTTTCGTAGTGTGAGATAATCCTTAGACCTGAGATGTCATTGGAAAGGGTACTACCCACTCTGCTTTGATATGCACATGCACTCTAGGAGAGTCATATGGCGTGTATGTTGGGTATAGTCTGGTAGTTACAGTGGAACAATTGACAGTCGGAGGGGATTCATCCAAGGTCACAAGTACCTCGTATTTCCTATGCTGTTGACTAAAACAAAATAATTGAAAAGTCTCTGGCCAGAGCATTATCTTGTAAGAGGGATTGGAGATCCCTGCTTAGACGACCAGGTTATTAGTTGAACCAACATAGTCATAGTTTCTGAGGCTATTAGGGTTTCGACTGTCGCCAAACCCTAGGTCTTAGACGGGAAAAAGATGAAGGTATTCAACCCACACAAAGATCGAAATCTGGAGAGGTTCGCATTTTCATCGTTAACATGTAGGAAGTCGTGGCGACGTTGCTAGACATCGAACCATAACCAATAGGTGTCTTGGGTTAATTGGTGAAATTAATCGAAGGCCTAATTAATTATTATGAATAATTAATCTAGCCTTTAGAAGGACTTATTGCTAGCTTGTTAATGAGCCTAAGGGGTCACACACAATACTTAGTGTAGTACCTATTGGCTAATTAATTCTTTGTGAATTAATGTAGAGATTAATTAATTGGAATGAATTAATCGGGAAAAGGAATAAATTAATTAAGTGGTCTTAATTAGTAAAAGTCTTATAATTTAATATTGGAATATTAAATTGGGAAAGACTAGTTAATTAATTGGTGGTCTAATTAATTAATATATGAAAGAGGAAATAAATATATATATATATATATATATTTTATACACGTGGGGCGTGTATATATATATGTGTGTATAGATTTGGTGGAGGATTTTATCTTGTTCACCAAGTCTATGTATATATGTTTATATATTTAATATACATATATATATATATATCCTATAATATATTTGGTAGGATCTATTCTAATTAATTAAGCAACTAATTGATATGGAAAGATCTTATAAATATATGATTAGGATAAAAATTAAAGATATGGAAATATCTTATTTGATAACATATGGTATATTTGATATGTATCAAATATATGGAAATATCTTTTTAGTTGGAAAGATATCCAATTAATTAGGGAAGAGAGTTTGAGAAAGAATGAAAACTAAATAAAATAACATACATACATATATCACAAGTGTGAACACACACACTAAGGCGTGTGTGTGTGTGTTGGGCGTGTAGGCCTATATATATATATGTATGTGTTGTTTTATTTTTAATCAATGAATCAATCACTCAATTAATTTTAAGTTTCTATCAAGAGTTTTTCATAAAAATAAAAACAAGGTTTTTAAGTATTAATTCTTTCTCTCCAACTCTTCTACCTCTTTCACAATATTCTTCTAACTCATGTGTTGAGTACAAAGAACACCAAAATATATTTCTACCCATTTCATAAGCCAAGATTAGATATTCTCCTTGCTAGCACTGATGGAGATAATCGAGGGTACGAGCTAAGGTGTGGATAAACTTAGAGGTGCAACACTTGGGGCGCTAAGGCAAATCCAATCCAGAGAGTGTAGTAGGGAGTTGCTTAAAAAGACGTTGCTGATTTTTGGTGTACGAGAGGTAAACACGAGAAAACTTCCTATAGGATAGTTTTTTAATTTGATGGTACCATGTCTTCCTAGCCCTAATTTCGGGGATGCCGCTTTATTTTTAAATTATATGTCTTCCGCTGCGCCGGCGTCCCTGGGGGTTCGTACCAATCCCAACACTTGCCCCCTATTAGTTGATGGTACAGGTGTCGCGTGTGAAGGGTATGCAAGAGCATATTGTTGGACCGACCGCGCTGCTGCCATCACTGATGCATCTTCAATGAGAGCATGTAGTGCCTCATGAGTGATCTCGAACACCCTAGTGGCAGGGGGTGGAATCAATGCTGGTGTTGTAGAAGGCGCGTTTTGCCGTGGGTGGTGTGTCGGGACCCCCGCCATCAGCCTGCCGGGTCGGGGGCTCTTGTCCGCCGCCCTGAGCGTTGGGCTAATCTTCAGGCATTGGGTTAGGAACATCATCGATAGCTGCTGGCTGATTATTGCTAGCAATCCTATCACCGGTAGTATGTGCTTGGGACCTAGTTTGCATACTCAGTGGCGGGAGCACTTTTCCCACAGATGGTGCCAAACTGATGATGGTAAAAATCGTCTGTCAGAAATTGTCATGTGAATTACCACATGGGGTGGAGAATCCGATCCAACTCACGATAAACTAGGTTGGGGGTTGATGAATATATAAACTGCACTCCCTGTTTAAGTGAGCTGCCTACGTACCCGATGAATATGGGATCAAGTCAATTCGTAATTCTGTATTGATGTTACTCTCTGATCTAGCCAGTGGATTTTTTCTAAGAGAGTAGATAATGAGCCTTTACCAGCTTCTCTAAGGTATTTATATGGAGCGGGTAATGGGCTATGGGGAGTGGGCTCGTGATTAACAATAGCCCACCAAACTTATTAATATACCCATTACTTAGCCCCTAGATCATTAATATAGCGTAATTAGCTTTAGGTAATAATGTAACGGGCCATAATTCCCAATGGACAGTCAGCCCTCTGGGCTTGATTAGTATATTAACCGCGGCCTTGATCCACAGGTGGCGCTCAGCCTGAGCCGGGGGTATAGTAATTACCGTAATGCCCTTAAACATTTTTGTTACACATCAATAACGAGAAATGGTGCACTTATATTTTTGTAAATACTGTTAGATTAGAGAAAACCCCGTAGGGAACTTGTATTATTGAGTAACATATTTATAGAGTTACAAGAGAGAGAGAATACAAGAGAACCCTAAACTATAAAGAATGTAAAAGATAAATAAGGTAATAAGAATACTAATCTAACTAGGAAAGCAATAATAATACTAATCTAATTAGGAGAGCAATAATAATATCTAACACTCCCCCGCAGTCAAAACGTGAAAGTTTTGAACATTGAGACTAAACTAAAAACCGAGAAAAGATGTTACGACAGTCCGGACATAAAGAATGCTTAGTAGAGAGATTTTGATGAATACGTTTCTCAAGGTGGAGCAGTTTCGTCCGGAAATCATTAAATAAGGCGGCGGTTCGACGAAGACACTTCTCAATGTGAAGCAGTTTCGTCTGAAAACCATTAAATAAGGCGGTAACTCCAAGTCCTTGTTTTTTCAAGGGTGAGCGGCGACAACATAAACAAAGATAAAGAAAAAAAAAACTACCCTAAACTAAACTAAACTAGATAAGGTGCGCCGGACGGGGTCGGCGACTTGAGGTTGCGGAAGCGAGAGATCGAGATACCATGGCTCGAAGCCATGACTCTGATACCATGTTAGATTAAAAAAACCCCGTAGGGAACTTGTATTATTGAGTAACATATTTATAGAGTTACAAGAGAAAGAGAATACAAGAAAACCCAAAACTATAAAGAAGGTAAAAGATAAATAAGATAATAAGAATATTAGTCTAACTAGTAAAACAATAATAATATTAATCTAATTAGAAGAACAATAATAATATCTAACAAATATAATGGTATCTGTTTGCTAAGTTTATTTCGTAGGGCCTCACAAGTTATTAGACAGAGAGATAGCAGCGGATTAGTCGTGAAGAGTCCACCAATTATTGCATACAATTGAGGAATTAATAATAATGCATGTTATTTACGTCATTGACTATAATGGGCAGAAATGACATTTAATCATGTTTTGCTCTGACGTTAGGGATTGTGCTTGGTATTATCAGCAACCAATTGGTTTTACTTTTCTTATTGTTTTCTCGTCTTAATTTACTTTAGAGAAAATTTCACCAACAATAACTGTTATAATAAGTATTTACAAAAATTTATCTTTTAATAATTGGAAAAAAAATATTACATTTACCCCCTTTGATATTAGTTTTTTAATGGCTTCATCACGTGAACTTTTAAAAATGTCTCTGTCCAAATGTTATTTAGAAAAAATTACACCAACCTCCCCTCTTATTTTTGAAATTACACAAACCTCCCTTATTATAATGAACTTCTTACAATTACCCCTTATGTATTAAATTTTTTTTTACAATTTAACACCTAAAAACCTTACAATTAGCTCCCTGTAGGGGGGGGGGGGGGGGGGGGAATTTCAAAAGCAAGAGTAGTTTCTTGGTAATTACACATTATAAGAGGGGGTACGGTCGTAACAAAAATATTATTCCAACTTTTTTTATTGTTTTAAATAATCTAAATGAAGAACAAAAATGTCACTTAGTATTATTTGACTATTGACTGGGGTTTCCATGGGGTAAATATAATTTTTAATTATAGTGGATAAGGTATTTGTAATTTCAAATATAAGAGGTTCAGTTTATATAATTAGATATTATAACGGTGGGTGTTATTGTGTACTTTTTCCTCTACTTTAAATTCAATTATTTTTAATTTACAATTTTTGTTATCAAATTTTATTTAATTACACGCGTATGGAATCGAGTGTGAGTTGTGAACTGAAGATTAAGAAAGCCACTTAAAAGGGACTCTGGAATTTAAAGGAAACAGAGAGAGAGATATTAGTAGAATTTTCAAACATTTAGAGGAGTCCAAAGCCACCATGGTTCCATCCATCTTCAAAGTCAACATTTAAAATCAAAAGCAATGATAGATAATAAAGGAAGAGAAATGTGTCCCGCAATTGTTTTTGGAAAATAATACCCCAAGTGGGCCCTTCCCTTCACCCCTCTCTATTTCATGTGGCCAAAATGGGTGGTCAACAAGTGTATTATGAACCATTGAATATGTATATAATAATGTTATAAAATAAAATGATGATATCATTATGAATTATGAACCATTGTATATGTATATAATAATGTTATAAAATAAAATGATGATATCATTATGAATGATCAAACGATTTGAAATATATTTGGATACGTACCCACTTGGTAGCACCCCTACCCTGCTGTCAGGATTGATCAATCCGAGTTGGAGTAGTCTTGTATTGCAACTTGTAAGAAGAAAAGATTTGCTAAGTTTATTACACATTACATAGTAATATTAAACCAACTTCCTTCATGCCAATTCAATGACCGCCATGCTGAACTGAAACTGAAATGATCCAAAAACGGAAAAGATGATGAGTAGACAGAGTTGTGATTTCTGCAGCTGCATTCTTCTAATTATTTTTATTCCTTTAATTAGTTTCCAGTCGATTTCAGCTTCAACCTCCGATACTATAAACACGACTCAAAGCATACGAGATGGCCAAACCCTGGTTTCATCTGGTAGTGGTAGATTCGAATTGGGGTTCTTCAGCCCTGGAAACTCCAGAAACCGTTATGTTGGTATGTGGTACAGGCACATCACTGTTTTGACGTATGTTTGGGTGGCAAATAGAGATTCTCCACTTACAGATACATCAGGCGTGTTAAGAGTTATACATCCAGGGATTCTTGTCCTTGTCAACGGCACCAATGGCACCATTGTCTGGTCGTCCAATACTTCCACGCCCCTGCACAACCCTGTTGCACAATTGCTCAACTCAGGAAATCTTGTAGTTCGAGATACAAACAATGACCGGCCCGAGAATTTCGTCTGGCAGAGCTTTGATTATCCCACTGATACATATTTACCAGGTAAAATAATCAACACAATTATGAAAATCCCATAGAACTTTTATTTGCCCAAAACAAAAAATGGAGAGTTGTAGCACACTGGAATTAAAGTTTTGTTGTTTGTCTAAAATTTTCTAAAAAGGAATACTGACTGACTTTATTATTATTGTTATTCCTCATCAATATTTATGTGTGTGTGTATATAGGTATGAACTTGGGATGGAACTTGGTGACTCAAAAGGAGACATATCTCTCGTCTTGGAGGAGCAACGATGATCCAGGTACAGGAGATTTTAGTTTTCGATTAGACCCAACTGGGTACCCACAGATACTCGTCAAAAGAGGCCAAGCTGTACAGAGTAGAATCGGTCCTTGGAATGGAATTCTTTTTCCTGGGCCGCCAAACGCCAGGGAAGAAAATACGTACAGGCTAACATTCGAGATGGATGCGGAAAAAGTATATTATAAGTCAGATCTCATTGATGAATCCTACATTTCCAAGTACGTCATGAATCAGAGCGGCATTTCACAAAGATGGAATTGGGTTGATCGGACACAGGGATGGATTATCTATTTCAACATGCCGGCAGATCTCTGTGATACATATAGACTTTGTGGTGTTTATGGTAGATGCGATGCTGGAAGTTCTCCACCTTGTCAATGCCTTGATAAGTTTGTGCCTAGAGATCCAGATGGGTGGATTAGGGCTGATCCGTCGAGTGGATGCCTAAGGAGGACCAATTTGAGTTGTAAGGGAGATGGATTTATCAGGTATTCGGGTATTAAGTTGCCAGATGCAAGAACTTCTTGGCATAATGCGAGTATGACGCTTCAAGAATGCAGGGAAGAATGTTTGAGGAATTGTTCTTGTATGGCGTATACGCAGTTGGATATAAGGAGAAGAAGCGGTTGTTTGATTTGGTACGATGATTTGGTTGATATTAGAACTTTGTCGCGTGATGGACAAGATATTTACATCAGAATGGCTTCTTCTGAGTCTGGTAAGATTTTATGCCTAAGAGAAAAGAATTCTTGTTGAATGTGTTTGCTATGCTATAAGTTGTCGTGGGGTTTATTGAGGTCTGTGTCTATTACCCGCTCAAGCCTACGCAATTTATAGATTTGTTAAACGATTAAAAGGGAGATTTGTTTTTTAATCAACATAAAGTCGTAAATGGTGCAGAGTGTAGAAGAAATACAAGAGAAATACTCGTGGCTAGTTTGATGACAGTGTTGGGAATTGTTATTGCATGCCTTTGCCTATTTCTATATATTCGGAAGAGGAAGAATAATCTAAAGATGAGAAAAGAAGGTGAGGAAAATGTCACACTTCATACTTATGGAAAAACAATAACAATGAAGTAAAGAAATATATGCTTGCTTCAACTTCCCTCTATTGAACTGTCTTTTTTCGTTTTTCTTGTTACAGGAGAATATAATAGTAGAAGTCATGAGAATGACTCGGAGTTGCCATTTTTTGAATTAGCTGTTATTCAGAAAGCTACTAATGGATTTTCGGACAAGAACAAGCTTGGGGAGGGTGGATTTGGTCCTGTTTACAAGGTAATATCAACACATGTAACATAGCCTAAAACTTCAAGCGTTGAGAAGTCTTCAATTACTTCAAATTGTTATTACAAATTGTTTATTTTAGGGAATGCTCAACGAACAAGAAATTGCTGTGAAACGTTTATCAAAGGAATCGAGACAGGGGCTTGATGAGTTAAAGAATGAACTCATCTTTATTGCCAAACTTCAGCATCGAAATCTGGTAAGGCTTCTCGGCTGTTGCATCGAAGGAGAGGAAAGTATGTTGATATATGAATATATGCCCAACAAAAGCCTCGACGTCATTTTATTTGGTAAGTATTTAACTTTCTTTTTTTTTTTTTTGTTAAACCATGGATATTTTTAAAGGGTAATGGCCTCTCACGTTTCAGATTAAAATATTAGGATTTAATCGGATGGCATATTCAATCTCAAAAAATTGTGTTTCATAGAATTTGTTAAAAAAAATTATCAAAATTGCATATGTTTGGCACCCGTAAAACTATATCCCAAAGAAGTGTTAAGTAGATATTTTCTATTAAACTTTCAAATTCCCTTAAAAATTGATTTGGTTGACAATTTTTTCATATTTTATAAAACTCATGTTTTTACTTTTGATGATTATATAGTTCAACCAACAACTAAAATAGTTTTATTAGCCGATATCTCAATTTTGAACGTCAAAGTAATTACATATCTTGATTCGAAATAAGCAAGATGTGAAAAAAAATTCATTGTGCCTATTTTTGATTGCTTTAATTGATGAGTTTAACTTAGATATATCTAGATTTTCTTAAAAAAATAAAAACTTATCATTACAAATTTCTCTAAAAAGAAAAAAAAAACATATTTTAAAAAATAAATTAAGACACTGTAGTCAAAAGTCATCAACTCATCATAACACTTTTTCCTAAAAAAAATTCATCCAAACAAACATTTAACATCATCTTTTTACTTTCTTAAATAAAATTTGTAATGTTCTTTATGAAATAAATTCCCTGAGACGAAGCGTCCATCCAATCGAGGCCTTATTACCTCATCTTGGAGTCGCACAATTGAGTCCCAAACTTTTAAGTTCAGTACCAATGTACTCCCCCAAGTCAATTTCCAATAATTTTTTGCCGGAAAAAAGGTCATATGCGCAACACATGACCTATTTGAAAGGTATTGACTATATCGAAAATATTGGACAGATCAAACAAAAAGTGTGTTACTTGATTGGCCAAAGCGTTTCCAAATCATCAATGGAGTGGCTAGAGGGCTCTTGTATCTTCATCAAGATTCCCGGTTGAGAATTATCCATCGAGACCTTAAAGCCAGCAACATATTGCTAGATTCTGACATGAACCCTAAGATATCAGACTTTGGATTGGCGAGAAGTTTTGGGGGGAACGAGACAGAAGCTAAGACACGACATGTTGTTGGAACATAGTAATAAATCTTAACAAACTCCGTAAATCAAGTTCGATTCTGTTGCCTGTAAATAACATTGTGTTTATTGTTTCAGCGGGTACATGTCTCCAGAATATGCAGTGGATGGTATGTTCTCGGTAAAATCAGACGTGTTTAGCTTCGGTGTTCTAGTGCTAGAAATTGTGAGTGGAAAGAGAAACAGAGGATATGTCCACGGTGTGAACAGTCATAACCTTCTTGGACATGTAAGTTTGTTTACTTACAGTTGGATAATTATATTCTTGAAACTAGTTTAATTTAGGTTCATTTAGTACAATTTAGCTTTTGAACATGTTTTAGAGTGGGAAATAATTTTTGCAGGCATGGATACTTCATAGAGAAGGGAGGTCGCTAGAACTTGTGGACGCTTCGATAGACGAGGAATTTTACTCTTGGGAAGTGCTTCGATCGATCCAAGTGGGTCTGTTATGTGTGCAACAAAAGCCAGAAGATAGACCAAACATGTCTTCTGTAGTTCTGATGTTGGGCAATAATGGTGAAATTCTTGAAGCAAAGCAGCCAGGTTTTTTCACCCAAAGAGATGTTCTTGTTGGTCAGAGCTCAAGTAGCACCAAACCGGCAAGTTCGGCTAATGAAGTCACCATTACAATGCCAGAGCCCCGTTAGAAAAACCAACATATTCAACTTGTATAGCACAAATTTTGTGTTCAGTTTCATATTCTTTTGGCTGGTTTACTTGTGCAATATTTGTATCAAGCAACTTATTGAGAAGAAAAAGGTCTTATGAAATAGAGGACAATATTACATTTTTGAATGAAAATATATTTTTCTCGGTCCACCGTTCCTCTTAAAAAAAAAACAAAAAAAGAAAAGATGTTCAGTGTTTTCCTTTCCAAAATTCAAGTTGCAAACAAACATAGTCTTTGTGGGAAAATTGGAGGCTCGATCCAGCAAAGGTTTTTGTGAAGCTAAGTAGTCAAGCTATTTACAGTTGTTGTTTCAGTAAAATAATTGTGCTAATCTGAATTTGAAGAAATAAAAGAATCCAAATTAAATTGCATTACCTAGTGATATACCAAAATATGGTATTTAGGCCCACAAGCACTAATGTGGAGCTCACCGGCTGATATCAGGCTGATAGTTGGCATTCCAGACGCTGTCAAAAAAAGCATCGGCTTCAGTCTGAATCAAATCTGTCAATGATTCGAGAAGCTCACCGGCATGAACTGCTTTATTCTTCCACAGGCGAAGTGGATTGACTGAAGATAGATTTTCAACACTATGAGCAGTTTGAGGAAAGTGTATGTAGCCTTCTCTGTTCAAAACTGACTCTGATGGATTGAGAAAGCTCGGACGAAGAGGCTCATACACACGATTGCTGTAATCCCTTAAAGCGAAACCGGTTGGTTTGTTGTGGCCATAATCTAGATAGTAGGCCAGATCCACGTCACATCTAGGAGTTCTTCCTCCTTGTCTGTCTTGTTGGAGAATAACGGAAGATGGTATTTGGCCAGGGGTCTTTCCAAGTTGAGTGGCCAGATAATACCTCCTCTCAAGTTCTGTTAAAGCAGCGTTAAATACTGTATCCCTGATTTGAGGGTCAATATTAATCAGCAGGGCAATGTCATTCTCAGCAGCAATGTATCGTTCTTCATTGTATCCTGCAGGAATGAAATCTTCTTCAAGCGCTGGGGGCATATAGTTGATTGAATGATCAATCGTCTTCAGCGTATCGAGTTTGAAGAAGAGTCTAGGCGTTGGAACATCTTCAGCAACACTCTGACCTTCTGGGTGTGCCTCTATTATATCCTGAACAGGGATGGAAGTCTGAACCACTGTAGTAGCAGGTTCCTCAGCTTCAATTGCAGCAACGTCTGCGGCAACATCTTTAGCGATAGTGACGACTTCTGTCATATCAACATCCAGGAGGACATCTGGTGACGCTTCAGTAGCGGCTGGAACTATAGCTGTAATACAAGAACTATCCTCTATAAGAGCAGGATCTTCTACAGATGTAGGAATAGAAATGCTGTGGGAAGAAATAAACTTACCCTGAGAACTTGTCTCAACAGCAATACTTTGAGCGCTTGGCTCAACAGCAACTTGAGCGCTTGGCTCATCAGTCTCAGGCTCTTCAGGAACAGGAGCAACTCGACGCTTGCTAGTCCTGGAACGCTTGAAGATTTTCTTCACGTTGACTCCTTCAACGAGCTTAAGCGTTGGAGCGGGAGGATCAGCAGCTGGTTCTTCAAAGTCTATTTATTTGATGATCCCTTCCAGCTTCCTCCTCTTGAGAGGTAACTTGTCCTTGGCATCCTCATCGGTTTCCTCATCGTCCTTTTGAGGAGAAGGAACAAATTGAGCCTTGGGCTTTCTGGGAGCCCTCTTCTTTGTTGTAGCCGGACGCTTCACGGCTTCTTCTGGCACTGGACGCTCCGCTTCCTCATCGGACGCTTGACGTACTTCCAGACGCTCAGAAAGTGGTTTAGCAGCACCACCAATTTTGGGAGGATTAAAGAGATTGTTCAGAATCTGATAGGGTGTGAATTTACATGTTTTAGAGCCTCATATTTATTGGATTTGTATTGGTTTATGCATGATTTATACCACATTTGCGTTTAATTTGTGTGCTTATCGAGTAAAGGTGGAAAATCACTACAATAGAGGAATAACGCGAGCAAATACAGAATTTATGTATATTTTCATGTCGAATTTGAGGAAGTTTCCTTCAACAAAGTTGTAGATCTCTTTGTCAGCTTCAATTGGCAACTTGAATCATCCACATCGGAGGTCCGTGGAGAAAGTTATGAAGGAAACACGACTGCTGCGCTGAAAACCAAGAAAACGGTTCAGACTTTCGGCTTACCACGCCAAAGCGCCCTTCCAACCACGCCCAGGCGCATCTGACATCCAGTTCCGAGGATTTGCTTCGCACTCCCACGCCTAGGCGCCATCATATCCACGCCTGGGCGCGGATTTTGTAACACTTTCCACGGTTGAGCGCACAATTTGTATATTTAGAGACCGAATTGGACAAAGTTTCCTTCAACAAAGTTGTATCTCTATGTCTTAGCTACACGTGGAAACTTGAATAATCCAAATCGGAGATCTGTGGAAAGAGTTATGAAGGAAATACGATTGCTGCGCAGAAAAATAAGAAAACTGCCCAGACGTCGCAAAACCGCGCCTAGGCGCCAAAATACCCACGCCTGGGCGCCGCGTCGTCCGGAATTTGATTACTTTTAGCCAAAAGTTCAGCATCTTTTGTGGGGAAGAATGTTTAAAGCCAAAATGTTAACACATGTGTTGAGGGGGTGTCATAAGTGTGTTTCTTGGTAGATTTACTTTATGGAATTTTATACTACACACTTTAGAGTAATGGAGGACACAAGAGAGGAACAACACATGGGAGGAAGAAGAATCTACACCTATAAAGCTAATCATCTCTTGCATTCATTCTTCATCAATTTCAGATTTTTGGAGGAGAGGGGGGCAGCCCCTAATTTGATTTCTCCACCATTCATCACCATTCTTCATCACTCTTGGAGGGGAAAACTAGAGGAAGGAAAAGAGCTTGGGGATTGAAGGCTCAACTTCAAGATCCATCATCATTCACCATTTAGGGAGTTTTTAAAAGCTTTTCATTTCATATATGTCTATGAATATTCCTCTTATGTCTTTTATGCTTTCAATTATGAACTAAATTCGTAAGACTAGGTCCATGTAAGGCCAAATTGTGATATATGCTTACAATAGATGATTGTTGAGGTTGTTTTTATATTGTTATGTGATGTGAATTGTGTTTTTGTCTATCTTGCATATACTTGATCACTATATGTTAGAATCTTATGCCTAGGTTAATATTTCGGGAGAAAATTGACTTAGTGTGCAAGAAATTCACATCATGACCCGCAACTAATGAGGAATTGCCATTGACATAGGTAAAGATTCCCGGGTGAAGTCGTTCGATTCAAATCGAGTGAACTCTAGTACATTAATGCATGTTTAGTGGTTAGATTTCCGGATAGGGATATTTGGGAAATCACGATCTAAGTATAGGAGTTTATACGCGAGACATCGGTTATTCTCTACCTTAGGAGTTTTCACCATAACAATATAAGAGTAATTCTACAACAAGAGCCTTTACAAGTATATTTGATCAATTTGGACTTAGCATGTGCCTTAGTCTCCCTTTATAATTGGTTTTAATTTATTTTCATAACCTTGTTCTTATTGTACACATTTTTACATTTACGTTACTTTTATTGAAGTTGTTTTTTGTATAAAATCATAAACTAGAATTCAAGTCTCCGTGGTTCGACAACCCGGAATTTTCGTCCACACTTATTACTACACATGAGTAGTGCATTTGCTACAATAGCACGTTAGCTTTTAGCGTGTCAAGTTTTTGGCGCCGTTGCCGGGGACTTGTTTATTTTAGTTTTTGATTTTCGTTTACGTTTTTCATAATGCTTAGTTTGTTGTTTACTTCTTGCTTTTCTTTCATTTCCTTGTTAAGTTTAATTTTTTTTCCTTGTGCTTAGTTGATAGGTTCGATTTGTGGTGCATGACCCGCTCCTCAAATGAGCCTTTACTTGATTTTGTTATTTTTATTTTGAACATGTGCTCCGGTTTGTAGATGAGTTCGAGAGATGGACGACAATATCAATCAACCAAATCCGAGTGCATGTTTCCCGGATATGAATTTATCGGAGAATCGGGAGTGGTTACAAGGCATTCTCCAAGCTATGCAACCACCTCCTTTTCAACCACTTCCATCTGTCCGGGATAGTCTATCACTGAGCTTCTTCACCGTACAGGAGGGATATTGTTTATCCCCGACTCTGAAGGAACGAGAATGGGTTCGACAACTCCTATACGACTTACAACTCACACTGGATGATTTGGATCAGCTGGAAAATATGAAATTGGTACACAAAGCCATTGATGCTTTGTATGAAGGACCGATTAAGGAGGCCCTAATGATCATTGAGGAAATGAAAAACGAGAGGATTTCTATTAAGGTGTCACCTCAGCGTTGCACACTTAACATTCAAGCATCCGAGGCAGAATCTCCAAGTTACGAGAAATCCACTCTTATTCCTTCCCCAGCGATACCCGGCCCCATCTCCACGGGTATGGAGGCAATTAGTGCCCATGATAGTAAGTTGTCCTCTAGTATAGGAGATGACACGGTTATTTCTGATAACTATGAGGTTTTTAAGCATCCAGTTGATTCTACATTATCATTACGCATTGATGCTTTTGATCATTTTAGTGTTGAGCTTTTTCAGGAAAGAAGAACCAATAACCTCCTCGCGTTCTACATCACAAACTCCAAGTTTTCCATCTCGATGGGTGAAGAAAAATGGTCATCTACTTATAACTTGGAGAATAGTCCAAGTCATCACTCGCTGCAGTGGGAAGAAAGAGTGGTGGAAGTGGTGATGGACTATGAGAAAATATGTGAGTGGATGATTGCTTGGTCACTACTCATCGTATTTTCTATTAACACCGGGCCAAAATTCATCCCTACTTGGAGAATGAACAAGGCATTCATTCGGAAACCGCCTTAAAATAACTCGGTAAAGTCAAGCTAATGACTTTAAAAGAGCGCTTCTTGGGAGGCAACCCAAGTTTGTAAGTTTGTTTTTCTTTTTGATTTTGTTTTTGTTTTGTTTATTTTGTTTCTTTATGTTGTGTTCAAACATGCACTTTTGGCATGTATGTTTTCTTATACTTGATGGTTTGAAAAGTTGACGTGTTAGATATGATGCACATTTGGACCCCATGTTTAGAGATGCTCATTTTACTCGAGAGGAGGAAAAGCTATAGGATTATGTATTGGAAGTTTAAGGATGTTTTTCAACATCCTTGGTTGTAAGTGTTCTTTTACCGTTTTGTATGTTTGTTGTAACAACATTGGGGACAATGTTGGATTTAAGTTTGGGGGTAGAAGAGTACTTATTTTGAATTTTGATGATGCAATCCTAATTTGTAGCTTGAGTTTGGGGGAAAGTTGTTTGCTATCATATTTATATGCTTCTTTGTTGAGAAAATCAAGTATAAAAAAAAAAAAATTTAGTCCTTCCAATTGATGCATTGAAATTGATTAACTTGTAAAAATGGCATGATTTTTTGAAATAATTTGAATTTAAATGAACATATATATCTTTAAAATTGCTCATGGAGATCCTATACTAGGATTGATTTCTTAGATGATTCACAATGTACATAAATTGAAGGTAGAGGAGTTGAGAGGATAACCATCTTGAGACACTTAAGGAATTATTCCCGGAAATTTTAACTTAGATTTCTCATAAGAGTATAAGTTGAGTAGTAATTTGATATGCTAAACAATGAATTAAAAAGGTTGAATTTTGTTATGACCAAAAATTGGTCAGGCTAATATGTACTGGAGGTGAAAAGTTTCATGCCTATATACTGTACTATTATGCTAATTTGAGCTAAGCTCAAGCCAAAAAGAAGTGAATTGTTTAAAAGATCTAGTTTTATTTCGTGGCTTTTGACACTCGAGTGATTAAATCCTTAGGAGTGTCTTTCCACTTAATGCCCCAAAACTATCTAGTTTGGGAATCATTGGTCTAAAGCTTGCTACATGGGTGTCATAGAAAGCCTAATGGAATAAAACATTGCACATGATCTAGCCTTAATGAAGTTTAAATGGAAATTTCATATGAATTGAAAGTTGAATGTTTGAGATAATGAAATTTAAATGACTATGAGATTTTCTATAATTCTTGTGCTTTGCGTTTGATCGAAAGTTGATAGATATGGGATTAATGTCCAAAATTTGGTAAGGATGCCTCTCGACTATAATACCTTAGATTTATTTTTCACTACACCCTAGAGAGTCTTTTCAAGTATTGGTGTCACATGAGCAAAAGTAATTGATATGTATATATATTTGTAAACTTTAAAAGGTTGCTTTTATGCCATTCATTCTTGTTGATCATGTTGAGGTGTATTGATTTGGTTGGATAAATTTTGTTAGATTTTGTGGGTATATCGCATGCAAACCCTCACGAGACTATAACTCGTCCTTTGAGGTAACTCAAGGGTTTAAAGGCTTGTTGCACCCGCTAAGTGCAATAGTTTACTCCACGAAAGTGAGTTAGTTAGTTGTTTTGTTTTCTCCCATTGAATGATGTTGATCTTGTCTTATAGCTCTCATTGCTCGAGGACGATCAATGGGTAAGTTTGGGGGTGTTGATAGGGTGTGAATTTACATGTTTTAGAGCCTCATATTTATTGGATTTGTATTGGTTTATGCATGATTTATACCACATTTGCGTTTAATTTGTGTGCTTATCGAGTAAAGGTGGAAAATCACTACAATAGAGGAATAACGCGAGCAAATACAGAATTTATGTATATTTTGATGTCGAATTTGAGGAAGTTTCCTTCAACAACGTTGTAGATCTCTTTGTTAGCTTCAATTGGCAACTTGAATCATCCATATCGGAGGTCCGTGGAGAAAGTTATGAAGGAAACACGACTGCTGCGCTGAAAACCAAGAAAACGGTTCAGACTTTCGGCTTACCACGCCCAAGCGCCCTTCCAACCACGCCCAGGTGCATCTGACATCCAGTTCCGAGGATTTGCTTCGCACTCCCACGCCTAGGCGCCATCATATCCACGCCTGGGCGTGGATTTCGTAACACTTGCCACGGTTGAGCGCACAATTTGTACATTTAGAGACCGAATTAACGTTTCCTTCAACAACGTTGTAGCTCTATGTCTTAGCTACACGTGGGAACTTGAATAATCCAAATCGGAGGTCTGTGGAAAGAGTTATGAAGGAAATACGATTGCTGCGCAAAAAAACAAGAAAACTGCCCAGACTTCGCAAAACCGCGCCTAGGCGCCAAAATACCCACGCCTGGGCGCCGCGTCGTCCGGAATTTGATTACTTTTAGCCAAAAGTTCAGCATCTTTTGTGGGGAAGAATGTTTAAAGCCAAAATGTTAGCACATGTGTTGAGGGGGTGTCATAAGTGTGTTTCTTGGTACATTTACTTTATGGAACTTTATACTACACACTTTAGAGTAATGGAGGACACAAGAGAGGAACAACACATGGGAGGAAGAAGAATCTACACCTATAAAGCTAATCATCTCTTGCATTCATTCTTCATCAATTTCAGATTTGTGGAGGAGAGGGGGGCAGCCCCTAATCTGATTTCTCCACCATTCATCACCATTCTTCATCACTCTTGGAGGGGAAAACTAGAGGAAGGAAAAGAGCTTGGGGATTGAAGGCTCAACTTCAAGTTCCATCATCATTCACCATTTAGGGAGTTTTTAAAAGCTTTTCATTTCATTTATGTCTATGAATATTCCTCTTATGTCTTTTATGCTTTCAATTATGAACTAAATTCGTAAGACTAGGGCCATGTAAGGCCAAATTGTGATATATGCTTACAATAGATGATTGTTGAGGTTGTTCTTATATTTTTATGTGATGTGAATTGTGTTTTTGTCTATCTTGCATATACTTTATCACTATATGTTAGAATCTTATGCCTAAGTTAATATTTTGGGAGAAAATTGACTTAGGGTGCAAGAAATTCACATCATGACCCGCAACTAATGAGGAATTGCCCTAGACATCGTTCGATTCAAATCGAGTGAACTCTAGTACATTAATGCATGTTTAGTGGTTAGATTTCCGGATAGGGATATTTGGGAAATCACGAACTAAGTATAGGAGTTTATACGCGAGACATCGGTTATTCTCTACCTTAGGAGTTTTCACCATAACAATATAAGAGTAATTCTACAACAAGAGCCTTTACAAGTATATTTGATCAATTTGGACCTAGCATGTGCCTTAGTCTCCCTTTATAATTGGTTTTAATTCATTTGCATAACCTTGTTCTTATTGTACACGTTTTTACATTTACGTTACTTTTATTGTTGTTGTTTTTTGTATAAAATCATAAACTAGAATTCAAGTCTCCGTGGTTCGACAACCCGGAATTTTCGTCCACACTTATTACTACACACGACTAGTGCACTTGCTACAATAGCACGTTAGCTTTTAGCGTGTCAGAATCCTTCTTCTCAGCAACTTGGACTTATTCAACGAAAGTCCAGACGAGTATACACACTTTGATTTGTACAATAGGTCGCATAGACTGTCCCGAAACCTTCCAAAGATGTACTCACTCCAGTTGATTTTGATGTTGAGGAGTATAGCAGTCATCATCTAAAATTGTACTGGGTTCACCTTATCAAAGGTTCCCACTCAGCATTCTATGATCTTGCTGCAGAAATCAGCCAACAGCCGGTATTTGGATACCAGTTCTTTCTTTTCGAAGTGCTGAGTTTAGGGTACATCGTCGTATGCACTCATGGTTGTCCAGGCTTTCTTGATCTGTTTTAGAGTAACACAATCCAATGCCTCACCCTCATTTGCAAGATTGAAGTTCTTGGTAATGGTGGAATCAGATAAGAGAAATTCCTTTGGAGACTCCTTCTTGGATAAAGAAATTAGACAGGAGATAGACTTCTTGTCCTCTGAAAGTTTAGCAGTCTTCCAAAAGGTATCGACTTTAGTAGGAAACATATATGAGTATTGGGTCAAGAACGTTTTGAGCCCAGTGTTAACGACCATGTCCATCATGTCTGTTAGGTTGATCTGAGGTTGTTCATAGAGAAATTTCCAGTCGACAACAAGGCCTTCCGTCACCTTGATGGTAAGTTCAGCAGAAGTAGACGAAGATTTCTTTGGTGCCATTTTTAGTGAAACAGATGAACTGAGATTTTCTTTTGCTTTGAGAGAGAGAGAGAGAATAAATTTTGCAGATATGTTTGAGTAAAAGTGAATTATCTTTCTGCAGAAATTATATTTTAAATGACACAGTAAAGAAGTTTTTAAACTTGTGTTCTCTAGTCTCTGTAGGATTTAGACACGTGTAACATTTTTTGAATCTCAGCCATAAATTTATTAACAGCGGACGCGAGTTTTGTGTAATAGAGAGAAGTTACATTTGGTAATTCTCATATATAAAGATTTGACATCCGAGTTAAAAAAATTTAAAACGTTTGGCATTTTCAGAGTATAACGCACGTGCCTGTTTGTACACTGACACGTACACAAACACGTACTATCTCTGAACCGTCATTTTGAAAAAGAAACTTTTGATTACCCGCCAGTTTGATGTGATAGAAGCGTGTGAGTAGAGTACAAAATAGACTTTTGAGTCTACCCACTACTTCGAAAGAGGTTTGTAAACTTTATGCATGGCTTGTAAAGAAAATATTTTATATTAAGAGTTGATTGGAATAGTTTCAACTCTTAACTTGATACCATTGGTTGGTATTCATTATAACTGTTGTAATATAGACGCTTAAAGTCAAAGTCCTTTTTATGTTTGAGCGTCCAATATTTTATGCAAAAATAATACTGAGCGTTGATGATCATGCATCTGAAAATTTTGATCATTGACGCTTACAGTTATGTTCAAGTACAATTTTAAGATTCCCCCTAAAGTTGATAACTTGTACCATTTGTTTTATTTTTCAAAGAAAGCTTTTAGACATAAATCAAGTGGATTCCCCCTAAATTATATGTCTAATAAAGTATGATGCTTGATGATTAAGCGTTTAAATCAATCATACCTAGTTCACTTCTCAAAGTGAGAAAACATTGTTCATTGAGTGCTTTGGTGAAGATATCTGCCAATTGTTTGTCAGTTCCAATAAAGTGCATGGAGATTTCTTTCTTTTCAACGTGGTCACGAAGGAAATGGTATCTAATGTCAATGTGTTTGGTTCTGGAATGAAGAACAGGGTTTCGAGTCATGGCTAGAGCGCTTTGGTTATCAAAATGAATGGGGGTTGGACCTAGGATTATTTCATAATCTCTAAGTTGTTGCCTCATCCATAATACTTGTGCACAACAACTTCCTGCAGCTACATACTCAGCTTCGGCTGTAGAGGTAGCCATGGATTGTTGTTTCTTGCTATGCCATGAAACTAACCTATCACCTAGAAATTGACAAGTACCACTAGTGCTTTTACGATCTATTTTGCAACCTGCAAAATCTGCATCTGAGTAACCAATTAGTTCAAAAGGAGAATCCCTAGGATACCATAAGCCCACATTCTGTGTGCCTTTTAGGTATTTAAGGATCTTCTTGGCAGCAATTAAGTGTGACTCTTTAGGATCAACTTGAAATCGTGCACACATGCATACCGAAAACATAATATCAGGTCTATTGGCAGTAAGATAAAGAAGTGATCCAATGATACCTCTATAATTAGTGATATCAACTTTCTTTCCACTTTCATCTTTATCTAACTTAAGCGTTTGGCTCATTGGAATTTTTGAATATGATGCATTTTCCATACCAAATTTCTTAATCATGTCTCTTGTATATTTAGCTTGGTTAATAAATATTCCATTAGGGAGTTGTTTAACTTGTAATCCTAAAAAGAAAGTTAATTCACCCATCATGCTCATTTCAAATTGTTCTTGCATCATTTTCGAAAATTTCTCACACAGACGCTTGTTAGTAGAACCAAATATAATATCATCAACGTAAATTTGTACTAAGAGAATATCTTCATTATTGGTAATTTTAAATAACGTTGTGTCAACGCTGCCTTTTGAAAAGCCTTTACCAATAAGAAAGATAGAGAGAGTGTCATACCATGCTCGGGGTGCTTGCTTAAGCCCGTAAAGTGCTCTTTCTAGCTTGTAAACCATACCCTTACCATGATTGTTGATGAATCCTGGTGGTTGCTCCACATACACTTCTTCTTGGAATTTACCATTCAAGAAGGCACTCTTCACGTCCATTTGATACACCATGAACTTGTTGAACGCTGCATACGCTAGAAACATGCGGATTACTTCAAGACGAGCGACAGGAGCGTATGTCTCATCAAAGTCAATACCCTCCTCTTGGCAATATCCTTGAGCTACGAGTCTGGCCTTGTTTCTTATAACAGTGCCGTTCTCATCCATCTTGTTTCTATAAACCCATCTAGTTCCAATAACTCCTTGGTGAGTTGGTATTGGTACTAGCATCCAAACATTATTTCGTTCAAACTGATTAAGCTCTTCTTGCATAGCTTCAATCCAACTTGGGTCGCTTAGCGCTTCATCCACTTTCTTAGGTTCCATTTGAGATAGAAAGCTTGCGAACATAGCCTCATTGAACGTAGCGGCTCTAGTCCTAACAGGTGCTTCAATATCTCCAATAATCTGCTCAGGTGGATGATCACGCAACCATAATCTGTCTGGTTGGAAGGGGTTAAGAGGTTGAACAGGCGCTTGAGGAACATACGCTTGACTACCTTCTTGCGTAGGCGCTCCAAGTTCACAATTCCTTGTGTGCTCTTGATGATCATTCTCTTCATGATCATCAGCATTTCTTACATGATTATCTAGAGTAATCTCACGAGTAATCTTAGGAGGTGGCACTGAGATCTCATCATCGTCGTCAGTATCTTCATCAATAGTAATCTTAGACGCTTGATGACATTGATCTTCAACTCCTACATCATTTAAATTAACCTTACTCGGTTCTTGGTTAGCATCATCAAAAACAACATGAATAGATTCCTCAACCTTTGATTTGATCTTATTGAGAATGCGAAAATTCTTTCCATTTTTGGCGTAGCCTAGAAAGATTCTCTCATCCGCTTTAGGATCAAAAGTCTTTAGGGTTTGGGATCCATTATTATGGATAAAACATTTAGAACCAAAGACGTGAAAATATGAAACATTTGGCTTACGTCCCTTCCACAATTCATATGGAGTTTTCCCATGTTGTTTGTTGATCATGCAGCGGTTTTGAGTGTAACAGGCAGTGTTGATCACTTTGGCCCAAAATCTAGGAGCGAGCTTGGATTCTGCTAACATAGTCCTAGCGGCTTCCTTAAGCGTTCGGTTACGGCGCTTAGCAACACCATTTTGTTGGGGAGTTCTGGGAGCTGAATACTCATGATGTATTCCATTTTCTGCACAAAACTTCTCAACAATCTTGTTTGTAAACTCAGTACCGTGATCGCTTCTTATTCTTGCAATCTTAAGATTTTTCAATGTCTGAAGTTGCCGAATAAGCGTTGTTAACTTGTCACATGTTTCATCTTTGGATGAAAGAAATTCCACCCAAGTAAATCTAGAGAAATCATCTACTATCACCAAAGTATACTTTTTACCGCTTACTCTGATCGTTTGAACAAGTCCAAACAAATCCATGTGAAGTAGTTCAAGTATTCTAGAGGTAGATAGATGAGGTTTTCTTTTGAACGGTGATTTAACATGTTTACCCATTTGACAAGCGTCACAAAGATGATCCTTATGAAATGGTCCATTTGGTAATCCCTCTACAAGATTTTGACTTATTAGCTGAGAGATTGTCTTACAGTTGAGGTGATTCATTTTTCTATGCCATAACCAACCCATTTTAGATTCACTTTTAGCAATAAAGCATGTTGGGTTGTTATCAAGTGTTGAACCCCAATCTACCAAATATACGTTGTTAGTTCTTTTTCCTTTCAATTTAGTAGACTTAGTCTTAGCGTCGTTTATATAGCAAAAGTCACTTGAGAATATGACTTCAAAGCCTTTATCACAGAATTGACTTATGCTTAATAAATTGTGCTTCAAACCCTCAACAAAATAAACATCACTTATCATGATGTTCCCCCTATGCACAGTACCTATACCTTTGGTTTTACCTTTGGAGTTGTCACCAAATACAACCTGAGGACCATTGGCAGCTTGATAGTTGATCAGAAGATCTTTGGAACCAGTTATGTGCCTTGACGATCCACTATCAAAGTACCATACAGATGTATCGACACTAGCTCTAGGTACCTGCAATCAAAAAGGGAAGTTCTATTTCTGTTTAGGTACCCATTGTTGCTTGGGTCCTTCAACATTAGTAACATTGTTAGTTTGAATTAGAACTTTAGGAACCCATATTTGCCTAGTCTTTATTGTAGGAATACTGGCCTTTTTGGGTTTCACAGCGTGTTGTGTGTGCTTTTTGGGTGTATAATAATATCCTCGATTATAATAATAGTCATAATCATAGTCATAATCATAATCATCATAGTATCGATAATATGATCTTGACTGTCTTGGATATTGACGCTGGTATTTCCTTGGCACTGGCTTGGGTTGCACTTTTGGTGCTGGACGCTTAGCGCTTGATTCACAGTGGTCAGACTTATCTTTAGCCTTTTGAGCGTTTGGATAGACCCGTCTTTGTGAATCGTTTGCCTTAGCCTTACCCTTGCCTGAGTTAGCTTTGACTTTCTCATTTGGCCTCTTACCATTGTCACTTGGTTCATTTTGTGTTTGACCTTGTGAACCTTTTTCAACAAAGATAACACCCTTTCCATTGTTGTTTGACGTAACCTTAGATTGATTGGATTGTTTACTGAGTTTATCGCATCCTAAACCGGTCTTCTCACCAAATAATCTGGTTACTTCAGTTTGTCTAGAAGCTTTTGATAATGATGAGATGAGCTGCTCTGATTTAGCAAGTCTAGCGATCAAATCAGCTTCTCTCTTGACTATTATATCAAGATCGCCTTTTAATTGAATAATTTCACTCTCAAGCGATTGGTTCTTCTCAATGCACTGTTGCTGAACTCGCAACTCTGCTCTGAGCGTCACTTTATCTCTTGTGAGTGATGAGATAATAGCGAGATCATTTTGATATATTTTGGCAGCTTCTTGACATTCATTGTAGTATTCTTTGACTTTGTCAAGTAATTCATCATAAGAAAGAGGAATTGATAATTCATTGATTACCTCAGGAGACGCTTCATCATCTCTGGCCATGAGACATATGAGCATTGAGTCATCTAATGGCTCATCATCATCACTACTTTCTTCTGATGATTCTAAATCTTCAGGTGCGGATGGTGGTTCTGATTCCGCTAGCAACCCTTGTTGACGAAGGTTGCTCCTGAATTGGTTTCTATCCAAGTAATCCTGCCTTGAGGGCTTGGATACGTTTGGATAAGGGCAATTTACCTGGTAGTGCCCTGGTTTCCTGCAATTATAACAAAGATTAGTTTTCATCTTTTGTTCATTTGTTAACCTTGCAATGTGTGGTTTTGAGACCACTGGAGCTGGGAGACTTTGAGTAGACGCTTGGTATTGAACAGGCGCTTGGGGTGAAGGAACAAAATACTGAGGCGCTTGAAACTGTTGTTGCACAGGAGAAGGCGCTTGATATGAACTTTGTCCTTGATTATTGAAACCTTTTCCTTTCTTTTCATATCTCAAGAACTTCCTGAATCTATTCAGCAAAGCCAACTTCTCTTCCTCATTGATATCTGAATTCTTTCCTTTATTACCCGATTTACCTTTGAATGATGCAATAAGCGCTCCAGATTCAATCACTGGACTACTCACAATATCACTAGCAGAATTCAACTCGAACTCAAATGCTTTCAGCTCTGAAAAGGCGTCTTCTGGAGTTAGGAGATCCAGCATATTTGATTCTCTCATAGCAGTTGTCTTCATCAAGAATTTAGTTGGTAAGCTTCTAAAGATTTTAACCACCATTTCTCGGTTCTGTAAATCCATTTTCAACGATGTAAGTTCTGTAACTAGAGCTGTAAATCTTATATCCAATTGCTCTAAAGTTTCATTGGGTAGCATCTTAAATCCGTTAAACTTTTCCTTGGCAATGGAAAGTTTGTTTTCTTTGATTTGAGCTGAACAACCACAAATCGTAGCCAACTTATCTCATATTTCTTTAGTAGTTTTGCAAGACTTGATCTTATTAAATAAGTTGTCATTATCACCAATAGCCGTATATAGAACGTTACGACCAACATTGTCCAAATTAGCTCTTCGACGCTCATCTGGAGACCATTCTTGTTTTGGTTTCTCAACGTAACCATCGGGAGTTTCTTCCGTGGCTTCAGGCGCTCTTGTGATAACTTTGTATATTTTGATTGACCCATCTGAAATAATATCACACATGTCATCATCACATGAACAGAGATATGTAAATGCTTTGACTTTCCATGTGTCAAAATTTGATTCAATCAGTTTGGGAACTTTAGCAAATGCCATATCGAAGATTTTAAACGCAACTAGATTTTGAAAGAAAAGGATCTAAACAAGCAGTTATGCTTGGAAATTTTAAAATTTCAATTTTAACCGCTCTGATACCACTTGTTGGTCCCAAGTGGCAAACGAAAGGGTCTAGAAGGGGGGGTTGAATACACCCTGAAGTCTTTTTCGACTTCAAAAAGTTTCGTACTAAAAGATTTTTGGACGCTTGAAAAAGTAGACGCTTGAAGTGTCTAACGCTTGACTTAAGCGTTCACTTTGAGATATAGACGCTTAGGTTAAGCGTCTGATGAAGACTGTTTTTAGAAAGTTAACTTGGACTTCAAGATGTGAATACTTTAACCGAGTGGGTTTGAGCGTTCACTTCTTTGATCAGTGTTAGCACAGCGGAATGATTTTTGTAGTCTTCTTTTAAAAGCTTTAGCGTCACAAGAAGTTTCTTAGTTGCTTAGCGTTTGATTGTGTTTTACTTAATCAATTTATGCAATGATATGATAGACAAAAGAGTTGACTGAAAAGTAAATGACACAATATTTGTAAGGTTCGTTGGGTGGTGTAATCCCAACTAAGTCCTTCTTCTCCTCGAACACTTGGAGGCAATCCACTAAAATGATTCTCAAAGAATCACACAGAATCTTCTAAAAATTAGGGAGAGATGGATGTCGATGACTTGAGCTCCTTGATCACACAGATTTCTGCTCCAAATCACTTCAATCCCCTTGCTTCTTTCACCCAGAAATATGGCAAGTATCCAACTTCGACTTCACACAGATCGCGAGGCTTGGATAGGGGTTTCTCTAAAAGGGTTTGTTTGATTTTGATGAAGTTCAAACAACTGGAATATCTCAGTAGTAGTGTAGTTTCTTCAAAAAGATTGTTTGAGATATTTGGTTGACTGTCTCAGGATTTGATGAAAAGCAAAGAGAATATTTTTCTTGGGTATTCTGGCTTTTCTGAGAGTTTAAGGAATGAAACTTCAATGCAACAGCAATTTGGCTTGATAATTGTTCTATGTTTGGCTTGTTGTTGAAGTTATATTTATAGGCATTCTTGGAAAAAGTATCTGTTTGACACATGCAAGGGCGCGTGTCTCTCACTTTCGCGAGTGAACAACTTTTGTCCCTTTTCCTGAAAATCTGCTGCACAAAAGTTGGTGCTGCAGTCTTTGAATTGTTAACAGTCCAATAGGATGGCTTCTCCGTACGTCTGAAAGTGCTTATCACATTTAATGCTCTTATCAGCATTTAATGCATTTGAATTAAATGCCCGTTGGCATTTAATGCACTGGGAATATTTGCATTAAACTCCTTTCGATTTGACGCTTCAGGAGAATGTTTGTCATTTGATAGACGCTTCATTCATGAGCTGAAAGTTCCATTTAATCTGGAGGACTATTTAATGTTTACACGCTTGGAAAAGTCTTCAGACTTTATTTAGAAGTGTAGACGCTTGAGACTTCAGTTTTCGTTACTTGACACCTCACTCAGAACATGTCAGGCGCTTAGAGTGAACTTCTTCAAACTTCATTCACTATTGATTTCTTGGACGCTTGGAGTCTTCAGATTTCGCAGTCCTGATAAGTTCACTCAGAAAGTATCAAACGCTTAATCTAACCGACTTCTTGATCTAAGAATGTCAAAAGTAAAAGATAAAATAAAGCCTATACATTTCTAATGTTCAAATGCTTATACAAGTATCTATGAAATTTAAGCATACATAACTTTGGGGTCTAACAAGATTCCTAATTGTCATCATCAAAACATCTAACATGAAATTCCTAACAGCCACCCGAGGTGCGACACGCGGTGCACTACGAAAAAGATAGATACTCAAGAGTAGATCACATTATGAATCCAAAGTCGGTGAAGCGTCCAACACAATCTATTAGGTATATGCCCTAGATGTCAATGAGGACTAATAGATTGTATAGGGTATTCAATTATGTTGTACAAACTGATAATTAATAAACGGCAATTATTAATCAGTTTATGTAAATCTTTATGGCATCAAATAGGTATTGAACAAACAGTCCTTGTGTATCAAGGTTAACTCTTCGCCCTTTATGGAATAAAGATGTGGCATGAGGAGAGTCTTATTCCTGATCACTAAAAAAGGGGGTTCGAAAGTTGAGGAATCTTAATTGGGCATTAAGATTCGATTTGTATGACACATGTTCTGACAAGGAGTGTCAATCGAACACTATGGCATAGTGAGACACGTGTCATATATATATATCAATGGAATTGATGTATTCGAACACGGCTCGCAGTAATCCGATAATATGGGTATTTACTCTGTGACTGTCAATGATTGGAGTACTGACCATGATAATATGCGTGGGCCTTAGACCTGAGGGTTCATGAGCAATGTGTTTGTGCTGTTGAATCTGTTACTAGAGTAGTTAGGCCCAATTCACCTTTTGGTGGGGTCGACCTCGAAGTGTGATCTCAATGAGTCAAGTAGCAGTTGTTCAGTAATCGCCAAGATGGAATTTACTATCTCGATAGTAAACGAGAAAGTATCATGTGGAATCATATGCATATGAAATTATAAGTTCTTGGCCAAAGCAATGAAACTAACTCATGTGGGACATGAAGGGTAGTTTAATAATTTCATCATGATATGATTACAAGCACAGTATCAAGTTCATTGAGTTTGACATAAACTATGACTCTCAATTGATAGGGATACAAAGTGAAGGGCTTATACTCATATGGTATTTGTGGTCCAGAGGTTCATAAATGATTCGTTCATTTCTTACTCAATTGGGTTATGATGTGAGTCCACGGACTGGCTAGGTGACACTCACATCCTTTGGTGTTTGCTCCCATTGCCAATTGAGATGAACCTAAAGAGTCGCATCCTTTTGGGTTTAAGAGGGCGAACACAAAGAAAATGGATAAAGCGTGATATTTTCCGATTTTGAGGGGGGGCCAAATTCAAATATAAAAAATTTTGTGAGGTAAAAAAAACCATTTTTCAAATTTGAAAGGAGGCGAGCTCACCCTCCAACCCCCTGGTTCCATCCCTACGTGCAATAATATGACTTAAATCATAAGTTTCATTTTCATTTAGGGAAAAGTTCCCTAACATTTTGTTTGCTTCAGGAAAATTGGTTTGAAAAGATGAAAAAAATTACAAAGAAATCATTTTTCTTTTCCTAAACAAATGATGAGAAAAAGGTATTGGCTCAAATTAATCTTAATCAAACAAAAGGAAATGACCTTTCTTTTGTTTTCCTTTTCTTTTCCTGCCAACTATTTTTTAGATTGTAAAGACCCGTTTGTAAAATGATATCTCCAACTTCCAAGTCAACAAACAATATCTTGAACAGAAATGTTTCCCGCAGTTGTTCTTTGAGTTTCTTGCCATCTTATCACCTAATATTCAAATAATATAATTAAGGCAAAATTACCCAAGTGGTCAACCTGTTAAGATTGATCACTCAGACTCCCAATTCCAAGTAGAAAAACTTTATTAATTTACTAAGCCTTAAAGAATTTTTTCCAAGTAGAAAAAAATTCAATTTTGCCATGTTCACAATATAATATTGATCAGTCAGACTACGACTACTGCTACTACGCCAAATGAAATGATCTAACAGACAAGTTAGAGGATGACCAAAACAAGTAATTTCTCCTCCTGGTTTCTTCTAATTTCTATTCCCCTAATTAGTTTCCACTCGATTTCAGCTGCAATCGACGACACTATAAACACAACTCAAAGCATTAGCGATGGCGAAACCCTAGTTTCAACTGGTGATAAATTCGAAATGGGGTTCTTCAGCCCTGGAAACTCCAGAAACCGCTATGTTGGTATATGGTTCAAGAATATAACAGTTTTGACGTATGTTTGGGTGGCAAATAGAGATTTTCCACTCGCAGATACATCAGGTGTGTTAAGAGTTATTCATCCAGGGATTCTTGTCCTTATCAATGGCACCAAAGGCACGATCGTATGGTCTTCGTCTAATAGTTCCGAGCCCCTGCAGAACCCTGTTGCACAATTACTCGACTCAGGAAATCTTGTAATTCGAGACACAAACAATAATTTCATCTGCCAGAGCTTTGATCATCCAACTGATACATATTTACCAAGTACAACCATGGTTCAAAAGTCGAGGTATCGGTTATAATATCGGGGGGTGCTGTTCCATATCTGTCGCGGCGAATCGGAAAATTATCGGGCGATACGATAGAAAAGCATTATAACATGCTCCAAAAATTCTAAAAAAATTAGTAAAATTAAAGAAAATTGTAAATAACACAAATTGTACATATTAAAAGTATTTATTACATCAACCATCAATGAAGCTAAATATATCATTCTAGTCGCTAAAGAAATTAAAACAAAGCAAGCTGGGAAATTCTTTGAAAAAGAAAAGCAAACTTATTCACTCCACGTCTATTCGTATCAAAGAAAGCAAACCTATTCTCTGAAAAAGGAAAAGAAAAGCAACATATTCTCTTTTGCTTTGTCTTCTTCAAGAGGATCTCATCAGCTTTTCCTTCAAATAGCAACATATTTCCTTCAAAACAGAAAATCGGCCGATATTATCGATATAATCCGACATTATCATGATATCGCCGATATTACCGGCCGATATCCGATAATATCAGCGATACTATACCCAACCGGTAACAAACCGTATTGTCGGAATTTATCGGATCGGAGGGGTTCGATCCGATTATGTATCGGCCGATATCATCGGATATCGGCCGATACCTTGAACCATGGGTACAACAACACGAGCTCTGATCATCCTTCTTGTCTATAATCTTTAAATTCTAAAAATAGTATCCTTCCTGCATGCCTGCCTTACTTTATTTATATTATTCCTCATCATCATCATCATAATTCTGTTGTGGAACTTAGAGTCATATTCCACCAAATATAGAAATAGCGAGAGAAATATTATACTAAAAAATCACATGAGATTTAATTCCCACCAAAAATTGAAGCCGTCAGACGCTAACGGTCACATTTAAAATCCAATCTAAGTACAAGAGAATTTAATCAAAGAATTTAATCTAAGAAAATTTATTGTTTGCCAAAAATATGGTAGAACAGGTTATTATGCAAGAAATTGTTGGACCAAAAAGAAGATTAATAATCTTCAAATAGATAATGATACTAATAAAAAGATATCAAAAATATTATTAAATTCTGATAATTCTGATGATTCGGACCCCAAATCATATTCAGAATATAATAGTGATTCTGAAAAACTTAAAGCCTTGGAAAATGAATTAGATATCTGAATCAGAATCAACATCAGATTTGGAATGCGAACCCTGTCAACAAGGACAACCTTGCATTAATAAGATTGAAAAAGAGGAATATTATAAACTTTTAACTCAATTTCAAGATATGGAAATAAATGTTTTAGATAGTCAAAATATTTTTGAGTTACTTAAACATATTAAAGATTCTAATTTACGATAAAAAAATAATTGACCAAATAGACAATACTCCTAGTACTTCTAGTGATACTAGACATATTAGAGAGGAAGCGATAATTTCTCCTGAACCATATTCTATGTCTGAAGTTTATAAAATTCTCAAAGAAACACAAGTTGTTACAACTCCTACATCCTCAAATGATATTATAATAGAAATGAATCATTTAAGAAAGGAAATTGATTCCTTAAAACAAGAAAATAAAATTCTTGATAATAGAATTGCAAAATTAGAACTTGATTCTGAAACAAATTCTCTTCATCAAGAGGAACATATAGTTAATATGAATAATTTTCAATTTCCAAATGATAATTTTCTAAATACTCTTGAGCAAATAATTTCTCAAAAATGGACTGTAAAAATTACTCTTTTAATAGATAATTATTTCTCAAAAGAATTTATTGCTTTAGTTGATAGTGGGGCAGATTTAAATGTTATACAGGAAGGATTAATTCCTACTAGATATTTTCAAAAATCTACTCATACATTATCACATGCTGGAGGTCAAAAACTAAATATTAATTATAAGCTCCCAAAAGCTTTTGTTTGTATTGATAAAAATTGCATTCAGACAAGTTTCCTACTTGTTAAAAATCTTTCAAATCAAGTTATACTTGGTTCACCTTTTATTACAAAAATATATCCATTTGTAACAGTAGATAAAGAAGGAATGATAGGAACTTATAAAAATAAGCCTATACATTTGAAATTTATAACAAAACCCTTTACAAAAGTTTTACATGGGATCTATGAACATATCAAAGCTAAGGAAAATCAATTAAATTTTCTTAAAAATGAAGTTAATATTTTAACTATTGAAGAAAAACTTCAAAATCCTAAATTACAGGATAAAATTAAATTTCTTCATAATAAATTTTGCTTAGAAATTTGTAATGATCATCCTAATGCTTTTTGGGATAAAAAGATCTTCCTTATGAAAATGATTTTGATGAGAAAAATATTTCTACCAAAGCTAAACTTTGTCAAATGAATTCTGAATATTTAGAATTATGTGAAAGAGAAATTGAATCTTTGCTTAGTAAAAAATTAATATGTCCGTCTCAATCTCCATGGTCATGCATTGCATTTTATGTTAATAAACATAGTGAACAGGAAAGAGAAGTTCCTAGATTAGGAATAAATTATAAATCTCTTAATAAATTCTTAAAATGGATAAGACACCCTATTCTTAATAAAAAAGATTTGTTCGATAGATTATATAAGGCTATTATATTTTCTAAATTCGATTGAAAATCAGGATATTGGCAAATTTAGATTAATAAATATGATAGGTATAAAACTGCTTTTAATGTTCCTATAGGACATTATGAATGAAATGTTATGCCTTTTGGACTAAAGAATGCTCCTTCAGAATTTCAGAAAATAATGAATGATATTTTTACTCCTTATAGTGAATTCATTATTGTTTATATTGATGATATTCTTGTATTCTCAAAAGATATAGAATCACATTTTAAGCATTTAGACATGTTTAGAAAACTTATTATTCAAAATGGATTGGTAATATCTAAACCAAAAGTGTCCTTATTCAAAACAAATGTTAGATTTCTTGGTCACAATATTGAAAAGGATAATATTATCCCTATAAATAGAAGTATTGATATTGTTTCTAAATTTCCTGATGAAATTACAGATAAAACTCAATTACAAAGATTTTTAGGAAGTTTGAATTATATTTCAGCCTATTATAAAAATCTTCCTGAAGACACAGCTATCTTATACGAAAGACTAAAAAAAAAACCAAAACCTTGGTCAGAACAGCATACTAATGCAGTCAGGAAAATAAAAGAAAAGGTTAAAGTTTTACCATGTTTAATGTTAGCTAACCCAAATTGGGAAAAAATTGTTGAAACAGATGCTTCTGAAATTGGTTATGGTGGAATGTTAAAACAAATTAATCCTATAACAAAACAAGAACATCTTATTAGATTTCATTCTGGAAAATGGAATAACAGTCAAAAGAATTATGCTACTATAGCCAAAGAAATTCTTGCCATAGTAAAATGTATAAAATGATTTATATAATCAACAATTTATAATAAAAATAGATTGTAAAGCAGCAAAGTTTATGTTTCAAAAGGATTTTAAACATTATGTTTCTAAGCAAATGTTTGCTAGATGACAGGCACATCTTGCTCCTTTTGATTTTGAAATTATTTATAAAAAAGGAGAAGATAATAATCTTCTAGATTTTCTAACTAGAGAATATTTGTTATCATGAATTTTGCAGGTTTGAAATATCAAGAACACTCCTTTTATAGAGGAAAAATGCCACATCTTTAATATCATAACCTATTTTGTTCGGTATATTATATTCAACCGGTTCATCAACGTTATTTAGGAAGAATTGGGGTTCCTAATCCAATTCTTGATCCTTATTATATAAAGGATTATAGACATCCCAATAGTATTAAACGACTTAAAAAGAAAAAAATATTATTTGATAAAGAGTATTGATTACTGGAAAGCTATAAGAAATGCTCTTGAACTTTCTATGCAAAATATAACATATCAACATAGTGTTCAAACCCATCTAGAACAATGTTTGGCATGGGAATTAAGATTTGTTGATAAATATTTAAATAGACTTGCAGTTTAAACTTTTATCATATGACAGAAATGCAGTCTCGTGGAAAAGGACTCTCCCCTTATAGAGGAAGAGGTGGTCGTGAAAGAGGCCAGGATAATATTCTGACTCAACATGGAAGGAGAATGCTAATAGCTGCTGATCTATCATCAGAACAAGATCCCTTATATAAGGAATTTTTTGAATTCAAGAAACAAAATGAAGGTAATAACCAAGCCTCCCAATCTTATTCAAAGATTGTGGGAAACGAAGAAGAAGAAGTTCATAATATGAACTATATTCAAAATGACCATAAAAAAGTTAAACTTTTTATCAATAATAATGATTTAAAATGGGAAAATACTCCCTGGAAAATTTTAGAAAGATATCTTAACTGTGATACCCGAGATTTCTTAATACTAAAAATATTCACATAAGGGCCAAGTTTGATCTCATGTGTATACATAGGGGCTATGGGATAAAATAGAATATGACAAGGGCTATGAGACCATATAGAAAAATTGTCACCAAGCCCTCATCACACCATATATATGTACACCTATCTATTCATTCATTTGCCTATCATTTCAACTAACTTTTTCTTGCACCAAACATCACAATTCCTCTCCATTTTCACCTCTTTTAAGGTCTCAAATCGTTCAAGAGAACCAACACGAAGAGAAATCTCAACCACAAGAAAATACATATCTTGCAAGGAATTTTCGAAACAAAATCCTACTCTGACAGTGTTTGTATTTTAGGTTTTTGATGAATCAAATGATGTCCATTTTTGGGGTTCCTTAGCTCAAAATAATCCTAAGAGGACAAGGAATAACTACATTGAGTCCACATTTTCTAATAAGTTCCTTAAAGTTCCAGAATCAGTCACCAAAGCACCACCACAGTGTGCAGTTTTCAGTTTCAGAAACATTATTTCATCTTCTTGTGCCCAGAAATCTCACTTTCAGTGGTTTGATCATACATGCGAGACCATATTTGGAAATCTCTATGAGTGTAGTATCATTATAGGTAAGTTTCTTTGGAAATCTTTATGTAAACATTATAGAATTTGCATTTAACCCATCACTGCCACTAATCTCTTTTCAGTTCTAAAATCAGTGTTTCATATTCAATTACCCTAAAACCCCTTTTCCTTTGCTCTGATTGTACATGCAAAACCACCTTTAGAATCCTTTTCCAGTTTAGATATGGTATATGGTAAAGTTTTCTGGAAAAAAATTCAGGAATAGTTCAAAAATGGCCACCAAAGAGTCCTTGTCAGTGTGCTGTTTTGATTTCCAGAAACTGTTTACATTTTCATTTTGCCTGCGACTACTCTTCCAGTGATCCAATCACTCGCCTGACACCACCAATAGAAATCTTATTGAGTCTAGATACTTATAATGCTGAGCTTTGCTGAAATCCAATTTGTAGACAAGCAAGAAACAGCACCTCAAGATAACTGTCAGTGCCCTGTTTCGATTTTCAGAAACAGTCATCCACTTTATTTTGACCAGAAGTGGACCATCCTCATGTCCGATTGCACATGCAAGACTACCATTGGAACTCCCTGTGAGTGTAGATAATTATAGATATAAGATTGGAAAAAATCAATGGTTAAATGGGTCTAGAAATGGGAGTTGGTTACAAGATGGAAAGATGTGCGAGAATTGGGCAGATTTGGGAGGTCAACTTCGATGGCCCGATTTACCTGTTGATCGATTGGGTTTTGGGATAAAATATATATGGTGAGAAAGCTGAGGTCGTTGTGAATCTGTAGTTATAAATTTTGTGTTGGGTATCATGCTAAATGGAAGGGCAAAAAAAAAAAAGTGGAAACAGTGAGGATGCACGAAGGTAGGCGGAAGCGCATGGTTGAGTTATCTCGTGTAAATTTCGACCGATCCAAATCAATTTTATGGTGTCTTTGTAGATGAGGTAAGTGTTGGATGATATATCTTTCCTGGACCTTTGATAATTCGATATTAACCGTACAGTATTTGGTTACTATCAATTGAGTTGATATTATGATCGTATTGATGAGTATAGTTATTTGGAATAGGTAATTGCACTTACGAGATAGATTGAGCATCACTCGAATTCTCGACTTGAGCTTGGTATTCGATTGGACGAGGTGAGTTTCCTCACAAAACTATATTTATATGTCTTTCAAAACTGGAAGGAAGTTTTACTACGTCCTATATATATTTATATGTAATTTGTCATGGTTTTACCGTTATCAAATAAATGAATTTCAATATTTTTCAAATAATATCAAAAGTACTTTTCTAAACCATTGCATTGTACATTTTTCCAAAGTCATGAATCGTTTTAAATGCATATTTTGAAGAAAATGATTTCCAAGAAAGTAAATCTTCAACACACGTTTGACACTTATTCAAAAATTGACTGATTATTGTATCATGAGCTAAAAGGCCACTATTGCATCAAATGTGAAATTATGTGATTGCATATTGTATATGGTTGAGTGTCGGGCCCAAGTGTCGGGCGTGGATAGGGCTAGGGTTCTTCTGGACAGGCACTTGCCTGCAGTCTTAAAACGGTTCTCGCTATCCACGGCCAAATCCCAACACCTAAAGACGAAGTGTTTTGAGGGTGAGTGGGTCGTAGGAATTGAATTTTGGCATACCCGGGATATGACCAAACGGGCTTCGCGAGCCTAAGTGGGGAGGCATAAGGTGATGGCTTTTTAAGCCGATTGTTCACGGGTGACAAGGAAGAAGCAGCGGGACCCAAAGTGCTATGAGCAAAGTCATCGGACGCGATGCTACTGCTAACATGGCCCCCTACTACTTAAATGTCAAATGTAAAGTTTACTGTAACTGCCTATTGATTGAATGCATATACTAAAGTTTTGGTGTAATATCACCTATTGTTGAACGACTAGTATGAAAGCAAATGTCATTTTAACGATTTCAATGATTTTCTGAAAAATAAAAAGTATTATTGATTGCACCTCATTAACTTGTGGTTTTTGGGTCTAAAAACTATTTTAAGCACTTTTTACATAAACACTGGTGCTCACTAAGCCTTTGCTTACGTATTTCACTTTCTTCCTTCCAGTTAGAGGTAAGTTGAGCGATGAGACTGATTTGGAGGATCATGTGTGTAGACATGGACAATCCTAGAGGTGAGTATTGCTAATTGAGTCATGAATAGTAAGTTTACTTAATATGTTTGGTTGACGTTAGGGCTGTGACCTACTTGATAAATTGTCAAAAGTGTGTTAGATTTTGGATTGGAGTACTTAATTGAAAGGTTCACGCTTTCAGTTTGGGACTAAAAATTGGGGCGTGACATTAACACTCATAGTGATATCTAAAAAGGGATTTATATTATGGTATGGACTCTGATGGGTTTATTTAGTAAACTGGCTGAAATGAAATTGTTGAGAATATATTCATACTGTTGCCGTTTTCGCCGTTGTGTTTGGCATGTTTGGGTGTTTGTATGAATTTTCTCAATGATTTAATTTCATTGACGGATTACTAAATTGTGAAATAAGTTGAGATTCTGTGGTGATCCTTGCAAAGGTATCCTTTGTGAGAAACTGGGGGTCCCTCGATTTACTACTCCCTGCATTAGGTCCAGTAAATCTTCCATAATTGCTATCTCTTTCTGGAATCATCTGTGTCCTTGGGCATAAATGATAACTTTTCTAAAGAATTGGATGATTGAAAGAGTTGTTCCTTCACAACCACAAATTCAATCAAATCTTATAGATGTGATTCAAACTCCCGAAGGAATTATAAGTTTACAATTTGATAATTCAAATAGATTTTTAGAATCTTCATCTAGATTGTTTAGATCCAGATCACAATCTTTTACATTCTTATATATCCCCTATTGACTATATTGTTGAAACTCCTTCTAGGGCTTCTACTTCTCAAATTAGGGATGAAAAAGAAGAAAATGAAGAACCCTTAAAAAATTCTAGAATTGATGAATTATATATTAATAAAGAAAATATTGTAAAAGGATACAATAATAAGCAAGCTAATATTAGGCATGCAGAGACAATGTCTGAAATGAGTATGCTACCTTTTTACTAGATTTTAGTTATCAAATTGATTTTAGTCCTGGTTCTGAAGCTAAGAAAACTATTAAAAAAGAATTTAATTTACCCAGATGGGAATTATTTAGAAATTGGTTTTTCGATAATTTTAATCAAAATGAACAAAATTATATACAAAAACAATTTTATAATACTTGTTCTGAAAAAAAATTCTTTAATACCTTTTGTCCCTTGGTTTATGTCTACCTATGTAGAACAATATATTTCTATTATAGAAAGAAATTATAAACTTTTAAATGGTCAAATTAATAAAGATATTTATCCTCCTTGTCAGGCTTTTCAAATGGAAAAAGAAGGAAAAATTTGTAATTTTCTTGCTTTTTTCAAAAATATTTGAAAATGATACATTACAAACTACGTGTAAACACATAAATGTTCTTATAGAAAAACAAAATTATGCTAACATATTTCTTAATGTTTTAGGAGAACAGATAGCCTCTTTACATGATAGAGTTACTAAGATAATAACTCTCATAGATAAACCAAAAAATTCTGATAAGGATCTTGAAATCATTGATACTGGTCATATTGCTACTCCAAGTATACAAACTCCTCCTGAAATTAAAGATTTTAAATTAAAATCTGCATCAGAATTCGAAATTTTTTTAAAGGAAAAATTTAGTAAATTAACCATTAATACTTCAGAAGAAGATTTTGCTCAAACATTACAAGAAGGATCTCGTATTGATGAAAATATTAATAAACTTGCATCAATATAAGTTCCAAAAGTATCACTATGAGTGTTAAGATATCTTTCTAAAAAATTTCAGGGAGTATTTTTCCATTTTAAATCAATATTATTGATAAAAAGTATAACTTTTTTATGGTCATTTTGAATATAGTTCATATTATGAACTTCTTCTTCTTCGTTTCCCACAATCTTCGAATAAGATGGGGAGGCTTGGTTATTACCTTCTTTTTGTTTCTTGAATTCAAGAAATTCCTTATATAAGGGATCTTGTTCTGATGATAGATCAGCAGCTATTAGCATTCTTCTTCCATGTTGAGTCAGAATATTATCCTGACCTCTTCCACGACCACCTCTTCCTCTATAAGAGGAGAGTCCTTTTCCACGAGACTGCATTTCTGTCATATGATAAAAGTTTAAACTGCAAGTCTATTTAAATATTTATTAACAAATCTTAATTCCCATGCCAAACATTATTCTAGATGGGTTTGAACGCTATGTTGATATGTTATATTTTGCATAGAAAATTCAGGAGCATTTCTTATAGCTTTCCAGTAATCAATACTCTTTATCAGATAATAATTTTTCTTTTTAAGTCGTTTAATACTATTGGGATGTCTATAATCCTTTATATAATAAGGATCAAGAATTGGATTAGGAACCCCAATTCTTCCTAAATAATGGTGATGAACCGGTTGAATATAATATACCGAACAAAATAGGTTATGATAATAAAGATGTGGCATTTTTCCTCTATAAGAGGATAGCTCTTGATATTTCATACCTACAAAATTCATCATAACAAATATTCTCTAGTTAGAAAATCTGGAAGATTATCATCTTCTCCTTTTTTATAAATAATTTCAAAATCAAAAGGAGCAAGATGTGCCTCCCATCTAGCAAACATTTGCTTAGAAACATCATGTTTAAAATCTTTTTGAAACATAAACTTGGCTGCTTTACAATCTGTTTTTATTATAAATGTTGATTATATAAATTATCTTATACATTTTACTATGACAAGAATTTCTTTGGCTATAGTAGCATAATTCCTTTGATTGTTATTCCATTTTCCAGAATGAAATCTAATAAGATGTTCTTGTTTTGTTATAGGATTAATTAGTTTTAACATTCCACCATAAGCAATTTCAGAAACATCTGTTTCAACATTTTTTTCCCATTTTGGGTTAGCTAACATTAAACAAGGTAAAACTTTAACCTTTTCTTTTATTTTCCTTACTGCATTAGTATGCTATTCTGACCAAGGTTTTGGTTTCTTTTTTAGTCTTTTGTATAAGAAAGCTGTGTCTTCAGCAAGATTTTTATAATAGGCTGAAGTATAATTCAAACTTCCTAAAAATCATTGTAATTGAGTTTTATCTGTAATTTCATCAGGAAATTTAGAAGCAAAATCAATACTTCTAGTTATAGGGATTATATTACCCTTTTCAATATTGTGACCAAGAAATCTAACATTTGTTTGAAATAAGGACATTTTTGGTTTAGATATTACCAATCCATTTTGAATAATAAGTTTTGTAAACATGTCTAAATGCTTAAAATGTGATTTTATATCTTTTGAGAATACAAGAATATCATCAATATAAACAATAATGAATTCACTATAAGGAGTAAAAATATCATTCATTATTTTCTGAAATTCTGAAGGAGTATTCTTTAGTCCAAAAGGCATAACATTCCATTCATAATGTCCTATAGGAACATTAAAAGCAGTTTTATACCTATTAGATTTATTAATCTGAATTTGCTATCTAACAAATCTTTTTTTATTAGGAATAGGGTGTCTTATCCATTTTAAGACTTTATTAAGAGGTTTATAATTTATTACTAATCTAGGAACTCCTCTTTCCTGATCATTATGTTTATTAACATAAAATGCAGTGCATGACCACGGAGATTGAGACGGACATATTAATTTTTTACTAAGCAAAGATTCAATTTCTTTTTTACATAATTCTAGTTATTCAGAATTCATTTGACAAGATCTAGCTTTGGTAGGAACATTTTTCTCATCAAAATAATTTTCATAAGGAAGATCTTTCTATCCCAAAAAGCATTAGGATGATCATTACAAATTTCTAAGCAAAATTTATTATGAAGAAACTAATTAATTTTATCCTGTAATTTAGGATTTTGAAGTTTTTCTTCAATAGCTAAAATATTAATTTCATTTTTAAGAAAATTTAATTGATTTTCCTTAGCTTTGAAATGTTCATACATCCCATGTAAAACTTTTGTAAAGGGTTTTGTTATAAATTTCAAATGTATAGTCTTATTTTTATAAGTTCCTATTATTCTTTCTTTATCTATTGTTACAAATGGATATATTTTTGTAATAAAAGGTGAACCAAGTATAACTTGATTTGAAAGATTTTTAACAAGTAGGAAACTTGTCTGAATGCAATTTTTATCAATACAAACAAAAACTTTTGGGAGCTTATAATTAATATTTAGTTTTTGACCTCCAGCATGTGATAATGTATGAGTAGTTTTTTTAAAATATCTAGTAGGAATTAATCCTTCCTGTATAACATTTAAACCTGCCCCACTATCAACTAAAGCAATAAATTCTTTTGAGAAATAATTATCTATTAAAAGAGTAATTTTTACAGTCCATATTTGAGAAATTATTTGCTCAAGAGTATTTAGAAAATTATCATTTGGAAATTGAAAATTATTTATATTAACTATATGTTCCTCTTGATGAAGAGAATTTGTTTCAGAATCAAGTTCTAATTTTGCAATTCTATTATCAAGAATTTTATTCTCTTTTTTTAAGGAATCAATTTCCTTTCTTAAATGATTCATTTCTATTATAATATCAGGATTAATGCAAAAAAAAAAAACTCTGTGTTAATGTGAAATTGCAAAAAAAAAAACCTGAAATAGGCTAAAAACCACCTTGTGTTCTTAAAAAGTCTGTAAACAGTGGATTTTTTTTAAAAAAAGTGCGTGTTTTTCATGTTTTTCACCTTTAATAACATACTTCTTTGTTTGGAGAGTGTATAAATGACAAAAAAACATGTCATTAAAGGTGAAAAACATGAAAAACAAGCACTTTTTTTTCCAAAAATCCACTGTTTGCAGACTTTTTAAGAACACAAGGTGGTTTTTAGCCTATTTCGTTAACACGGGATTTTTTTTGCAATTTCACATTAACACAGGGGTTTTTTTACATTAATCCCTATAATATCATTTAAGGATGTAGGAGTTGTAACAACTTGTCTTTCTTTGAGAATTTTATAAAGTTCAGACATAGAATATGGTTGTGGAGAAGTTATCGCTCCTCTCTAATATGTCTAGTATCACTAGAATTACTAGGAGTATTGTCTATTTGGTCAATTATTTTTTATCGTAAATCAGAATCTTTAATATGTTTAAGTAACTCAAAAATATTTTGACTATCTAAAACATTTATTTCCTTATCTTGAAATTGAGATAAAAGTTTGTAATATTCCTCTTCTTCAATCTTATTAATACAAGGTTGTCCTTGTTGACAAAGTTCACATTCCGAATCTGATGTTGATTCTGATTCAGATATGACTGATTCATTTTCCAAGGCTTTAAGTTTTTCAGAATCACTATTATATTCTGAATATGATTCGGGGTCCGAATTTTCAGAATTATCAGAATTTAATAATATTTTTGATATCTTTTCTTTGGTATCATTATCTATTTGAAGATTATTAATCCTCTTTTTGGTCCAACAATTTCTTGCATAATGACCTGTTCTACCACATTTTCGGCAAACAATAAATTTTCTTTTATATTTTTTATTTTCTTCTCTTTCTTCTTTTCTTTTTAATTTTTTCTCCCATTTCTTTTTAGAATATTTTCTCTTTCTTTTAGGATATTCCACTTGTTTATCCTTTTTCTTTCCTTTTATATTTTTATACTTAGAAGGTAAATCCATTCCAAATTGACTGTAAAATTGTCCTAATTATTTTCTTTCTATTAGATTCTGTCTTTTTAATTGTTGGTTTAATTTAATTTCATTATAAAGATTTAATCCTTCTTGAATGCATGTACCAATTAATTTGTCATAGGTATAATTATCATAAGGGATTGACAGTAAATTACCTCTTAATGTTCATCTTACTTTTTCTGCAAACAAATGAGGTAATCCATCTATAAATTTAGATTTCCAATGAGAACTATTACTTTCAGGTAATTCCATGACTCTACTTAGGAAAGTATTTTTATACCACCTAAAATCTGTTAGGGTTTTACACTTAAGATTTTGTAATAATGTTCTAATAGTTTCACTATTATCAGAATATCTTCTAGTAAAATGTTCAACAATATTAACAATTAAGGTATAAACAGAGTTTTCAACTAATTGATTATTTTCCTGTTTTACAGTTTTTAAAATTTTATCTCTATTATTTTGAGTTAAATAATGATCCTACCAACCTTTTAGTTGGCCTGTAAACCCTGCAATTATCATTTTTACTATATTTCTATTTGTATTACCATTAGCGATTATGTGTGTATATATATATATGCCTTCTTTTCTTGTTGTTTACTAAAGTTACATCTGCTTCATGTTGTATATATATATTTACATATAATGATAATATATATATATATATATAATATGGGTTATGTTATTTGTTTCTATATATATATATATATAAAGAAAGAAATAAAATATAGTATTGGAAGTTCCAAATCGGTTCCAATTGAATCGAAAGATTGGTTTCAAATTAGTCTAACTTTTCGATCACCTGAGATGGTCAAAGTACCATTTTGGATCAAGTTATTTCACTTTGTCAAAAGGGTGTCTCCAATTAGAAGTACCGATTCGGTTGAGCCGAAAGGGTGTCTTGAATTGGAAGTACTGGTTCGATTAAGAAGATGTCTTTTGGTTGGAAGTGCCGTTTTGATTGAAAAGGTACCTTTTGGTGGAAACTTGTGGAAGTCTGTAAATGCTTCCTATGTGTTTGGTAGAAAATACACTAAGATAATCAAATATTTCTCTCTTCCTTTCTATATTTTTCGAGTCTTTTTATTTTGGTACTTGGTCGAGTTTTGCTCTTAAGAATTTCGAAGGAGTGTAGCCTTGCGAAATTAGTTAATAGGCTTTGTATCCTAAAGGTGTATTTTTTGAGACCATCTACATCCATAGTGGGAGAAATATATACCTTAAAGATAACATCTTTAAAGGTGTGCCTAGCCTATTGATTTTCATAAGAATTGTTCCATACCCACATCATATACAACAATTTTAAGGTGTATAAATTTTCTATCATGGAGTCGGTTCTTGTGAAAACGCAATTGCATGAAGGATACAAACTCGAACGTCTCAATGGGTTGAATTACAAAAGTTCGAGTCTCAAGCTTGAATACCTACTGACGATTGCTGAGGTGTTCTATGTTCTGTCAGAACCATGTCCAACCGAGGTTTCAAGTTCCAGTCCAAGTACCGGACCAAATCCTGGTTCTGATCCAAATATTAGTCCAAGTTCTGGTTCTGCTCCGAATACCAGACCAAATTCTGGTGGTAGTTTCGGTCCCACTACCAGTGTTGTTGTTGCACAAAAGACGGAAGCAGAAGCAAAAGTAAAGAAGTGGAAGGATGACGACTTCATTTGCTGCTACACTTTTCTCCAATCGCTCAACAACACTTGTTCAACATGTTTCACATTCACAAAACAGCAGCGAAACTTTGGAATGCTATTAAACAAAGGTACGTAAAGGAAGATGCTGGAAATAAGTCTTTTTTGGTTAACAAGTATGTGGAATACAAGATGGTTGAAAGGACGATGCTGGAAATAAGTCTTTTTTGGTTAACAAGTATGTGGAATACAAGATGGTTGATTATAAACCTGTTATTGATCAAGGTAATGAACTTAATGACATGGCAACGGAATGTGCCGATGCGGGTGAAGCCATCACCGAAACTTTTCAAGTTTCTATTATCATTGGAAAACTTCCACCTTCATGGAGGGATTATCAAAAGAAGTTGAAACACAAGAAGAAGTCTATCACTTTAGATGAACATTTTCAAGGCATCCAAATTGAGACCGAAAGTCTTAAAAGGGATGGTTCAACTTTGGAGAAAAATGATGGTACTAACTACTTAGAAGAGAAAAGTGGTCGCGGAACTTCAAACGGAAACCATGGAAAATTCCAAAAAATGAAGAACTTTTATTCTAAGAGGAATGGTGGGAACGGAAGAAAGAAGAAGAAAATTTCTTGTTATGTTTGTGGTACACCGAGACATTTTGCTAAAGAATGTAGGTATCGAAAAGTACCAAAGAATGAGAATGAGACAAACATGATTATAGATGATCTTGTTGGTATGCTTACCAAAGTTTGTCTTGTTGGTCAAGCCGACACCGATTGGTGGGTGGATTCTGGTAAAACATGTCATGTTACTTCAAATCGGAATTTGTTCAAAACCTATGAAGAATTGGACGAGATTAAAACTGTCTACACGAGAAATTCTTCAACCAGTGTGGTTTTGAGCAGAGGAACAATGGAACTTCCGCTCACTTGCGAGAAGACATTAACTTTGAAGGATGTTTATCATATTCCTTCTATTAGGAAAAATCTTGTATCAGTCCCTAACTTGGACTCTAATGGCTTTAAAGTGGCTTTTGGATCTCAACAAGTGATTGTTACTAAGAAAGGATCATTTGTTGGGAAATACTACATTAAAGACAATATATACTTGTTGAGAATCAATAAAACTATTTCTAGTTCTTCTTACTCTTATTGTTCAAATTATAATTATGTTATTGAGCATGATAAGCATGATTTTTGGCATCATAGATTAGGACATATGTGTTTAAATGCTATGTCTCGCATGATTAATAGTGAATTAAACCTAGAAACTCATCTAGTTTTTCTATGAATAATTGCGAATGTTGTGCATAATCTAAGTTAACTAAAACTACTTTTAAAAGTGTTAGTAGAACATCATGTCTACTTGAGTTAATTCATACGGATTTATGTGATAATAAGGAAGTTGAAAACCAAATAGGTTTAAGGATCAAAAGATTAAGATCCGATAGAGGTTGTGAATATCTCTCTAATGATTTTAAAGAATTTTGTTTACAAAATGGAATTATTAGAGAGTTTTCGGCACCAAATACTCCTCCACAAAATGGAGTAGCCGAAAGGAAAAATTGATCTTTAATGGAGATGGTTAGTGCTATGATAATTCATTCAGAACTTCCATTGAGTTATTGGGGTGAAGCACTATTAACCTCTTGTTACATTTGTAATCGAGTGGTGAATAAAAAACATATTAAAACTCAATCTGAATTGTTTGTTGGCACAAACTTCGCATTAAATATTTCAAAGTATGGGGTTGTATTGCATATGTCTTAGATGCAATTTTGAAAAGGCCTAAACTGGGTTCTAAAGTCGTGAAATCTATTTTTATTGGTTATTCTTAAATAAGTAAAGATAGATAACATAAAAGTATGTGAAAATGTGTTTAATATTAGAATGTATGTAAACTGTCATATATTTATAAAATTTGTTGTCCTATTAAATGTCACATACATAGTGTTTAACAGCATATATATGAACTATATGTCTTAATTATAATCATGATTCTTGATTTATAACACATATATCTGATAAATTCTTTATGCTAAATTGAAAGTAATTTATGATGAAATTGCATTGTGAAGATAGGATTTTCTATCTTACCTAGCACGTTTATGTGATGATGTACTGATTCTTATTATAAAGTGCTTATTCATGGAAAGATGCATTTATATTACATTACATTATATCTTTATTGTTTGAGAATATATGGATAGAAGACTTAATACATCATATGGTGAAAAGATATGTGATTTTACTATTGAATATATCGATGTAAAATTTGAAATTTGTGATTCATGTTTGTACCATAAGTTATGGTCAAAATGAGATAGAATCTTATATTAACTTGAGGAAGTTAAATTACTTTGATTGCAAAGTAAGTATTCAATTGATCTTCACATTAAACTAATTCCTATAATTCAAAAGGAATATGTCAAGATAATTGGAAGGCATAGTTGAACTTTATTATATATATTTTATATGGATATATGCCTTGATGTGGGTAGAGATCCGTTTTTGGACCAAGCTTGGTAGTCCAATACCGTATGGGCTGAAAACCAATGGTTTTATGGATTTGGATCCTTCTAGAAGACATCACATTCGGACACGCTTAGCTGGAGGTCCAGATGACATGACCTGCACAGGTAGGGCACCACTGTTTATAGACAGCAGGGAGACAAGATCTAATCAATCCTCAACCTTACCATATATAGACCTGCGGAGATCCGACCTATCTTTACCAATTATATCTGAATGATTGTAGCCTCATATGGATAGATTATGATTTATTATTATTATTATTATTATTATTATTAAATGTATATTTAGCATAGTTGACTTACCCCTTTTAACCCCTCATTAAATTCTTGTATATATATCGACTCCAACATTAATAAAAGGATCCGAACTCTTTACCTCCGTGGACGTAGGTCTAATTTTTGGACCGAACCACGTTAAATCTCTTGTTATTTACATTATAGCTCTTGTATTAATATTAAATCTCGCTATAACACTCATATTCTCCCGTATATTAATATAAATATTATTGATGTGAAACTCACACACATCAATTGGCGCCGTCTGTGGGAAAACTGAGTAAAAAAGGCATGAGGTAATCATATTTTTTTGTAAAAATCTCTTCTTCTACTGTAACAATTTTTAATGGCAGAAGGGGATGCCATGGAAATGAGAAATGGAGATGACCATATCGAGAGAGGGAAGAAGGCGATGATATCCCCACCTGGAGACTAACAATCCACATCTGAGATGCTGGCGCACCTGGTGAGGCGTTTGGCAAACGACTTGCAAGATCCGATGATAGGCCACTCGCCGGAAGTCTTGGTGGAGGGAAATAACATTTCCCCTCAAAGTGTGTTGAGCATGGATCTCATTGTTCAAAGGCTAGAAGAAGTCATCGACAAGGCTGTCACCAAGGTGGTAGATTCTAAACTTGTAGGTATGGAAGATCGTGCATGTAGGGACGATTTTGTGTCCCCTCCTCAAAAGGGAACGTCTAAGGCTGGAAACGCGGAGGCTGGGGGTGTCAACGACGTCATTCCTGACGACAACTTGGGAAAACGTGCTAAAAGGCTGGAATGTCTGGAAGAAGAAGGAGAGAGAGGAGGCACCGCGCCTCGGAAAAAGTACTTGGCTCCAGAGGACCGTCACATTTGTAGTCTAGACCTGGAGGATGACGATGACCTGGCAGGTTGGGAACCCCGACCTGGACTAGAGAAAGAACATAAGCATGATGAGGAACTACATCAGCCGATGCAGCACTCGCACCATGACATACCTGGGAAGGATGGCCTGCAGAAACTCCACTATCGGGCTCTTGATAGGCGTGACAAAGATCTAAAAGATGATGCTAGTAGCTTTGTGTCTGCCAGATCCGGCTAGGCAGACCTCGGCAGGATGGCTAAAGCAAAGGAAAAATTGAAGCCAATGGAACTCATGGCAAAGCGAATGGATGAAATGGAATGCAAAATGACAAGAGGCAAGATCCAAAAGGATATGGAGATTCCATTCATGGAGTCCGTCATAAGGGAGGACTTACCAAGAGACTTCAGGGTCCTTTCCATCGTACCCTATGAAGGAACGACTGATCCAGAAGATCACTTATATACTTTTCAAAATTTTGCTTTGCAGCACAGGTATTCCGATGCTATCAAATGCAGGGTCTTCTTGACTACGTTGGCCAAATCTGCACAGCAATGGTTCAACCAACTTTCCGATGGGTCCATTGGATCCTTCTCGAAGTTTAGCTCAAGGTTCTTACATCAATTTGATAGTTTCAAGTGGCACGAGAAAACCCCTTTGAGTTTGTTTAACATGAAGCAGAGAGGAAATGAGATCCTATGTGCATATGGTAGGCGGTTCAATACGGCTACACTGGAGGTACCATTTGCAACGTCCGATGTGAAAGTCGGTGCTTCTACGCAAGGCTTGAGGGAAGGAGATCTCTTCAAATCACTCACCAAGAGGCCAGCCCTGGGCTTCGGCGAGTTAGTCGGTCGGGCTGAAAAATACATCAACATGGAAGACGTGCAAATCATGAGACGGTCTAAGCAAAAGAAGGACAAGCTTAAGGAGGACAATCGCTATAATTGGTTGGATATCTAGTCCAGCTCCGGTAGCCCTACCTGGGCCAAGTATGCACGCCACATATACCTTTACGAGGCAATTGGAGTGAGCACCTAATGGCGGTAGAAGAAAAGAATGTAGTACAATGGCCAGAAGGAGCAGATCAAGATCCTAAGAACCCTCCTAGTAGCGTCTACTACAGATGCCATAGAGAATTTGGGCACTACACCGATGATTGCCCAGAGCTTGTCGAAGAAATCCAACGTCTAGCTAGGATTGGCTACTTGAAGGAATTTGTGATACAAACCAACAACGGGAACAATCCTGCCCCATTTCATAGGGGTGGTAGCTGGAGAGGTCGAGGAGGAAGATGGCAGGGCCGTGGAGGTGGTAAAACTGGACCGAAGGAAGAGGAAACTTTCCTCAGCTGATTGGCAAACAACTTGCTCTGGAGACCGCACCTAAGGAAGTCAATAGTATTGATCGTGAGGTCATCTACATGATCTCAGGTGGATCAGCTAAAGAAGAATCTAAAAGGCAGCTCAAGCGATAGGTAAGGTCTGTGGAGAACGCACATGCATTCATCATGAATGTCAGTCAAACCCGACCTAAGCAGGAAATACGATTCGGACCTGAAGATGCGCGGACTGTGTTAACACCTCATAGCGACACATTGGTCATCACAGCGGTGATTGCAAACTACGAAGTTCAGAGGATATTTATTGACAGTGGTAGCTCGGTAGATATATTATTCTACCAAGCGTATCAACAAATGAACCTAGGGGATGTCAGGCTGGAGCCAGTGAAAACTTCTCTATTCGGTTTCGAAGGTGAGGAAAGTTGACTAGATTCCTAGTCGTGGATACCCCTTCAGCTTACAATGTGATACTCGGTCGACCTGCATTGGTATTGTTCGAAGCAATGGTCTCGATACCACACATGAAGATCAAATTTCCCACACTTGATGGAGTAGGAGAAGTATCTGGAGATCAATGTCAATCCAAGAAATGTTACCTAGTCTCACTGAAGCAAGGTGAAAAACCAAGTGAGGACAAAAATCACAAGCTTGAATCAATAGCATTAGAAGAAAGCGAGGTGGCTAAAAATCCAGTTTCATCGCACGTAGAACCTGTAGGAGAGCTCATACTTGGAGACAAGGAGAAGACTGTCAGGATTGGTTTTCACGTAAAGCCCGACCTGAAGGAAGAATTGATAGCCATGCTAAGACATCATGCAGATGTGTTCTCATGTTCAACCAATGATCTCGTAGGAATAGACCCAACAGTTATACAACATCACCTCAATGTATTTCCTGACGTGAAGCCAGTCATTCAAAAGAAGAGGCACTTCGGCCCAGATAATGACACCATAATCAAGGCTGAGATCGACAAATTGCTCAAGGCCAAGTACATAGCAGAAATTCAATTCCCATAATGGGTGTCTAACATAGTTCTAGTACCACAAGGAGGGACAAAATGGAGAATGTGTGTCGACTTTCGAGATCTAAACAATGCTTACCCTAAAGACCACTATCCATTACCTAGAATCGATCAACTAGTAGATGCCACAGCTGGATTTGAATTGTTGAGCACCATGGATGCACAGAGCGGGTATCATCAGATACCTCTAAATCGTCTCAAAAGGCAATTTGGAGAAAACCATAAGGATGTGAGTAACACCTAGCCAGTCACGTGGCTCACATCGTATCCCAATTGACAACGAATGAATAGGATCATTCCAAACCATATACGCTGTGAATACCGTACGAGTATAAATCTTTTATTCTTATATCCCAGTCAAGTGAGAGTCATGGTTTTAGTCAAACTCACGTAACTTAACCATATGCTTAGCTCATAATGAGTCGAGGTCATTTTATGCTTTGGCCAAAGACTTTTAACCTCACTCATTCATGACTGCATAGGATATTTAGCTCCTTCACTTATGAGAGAATAAATTCCATTTTGCTAATCAGTTAACAATGCTACTTGCCCATCAAGTCGCACTTCGAGGTCGATCCCATCAAAAGGTGATTTGGATCTAACTACTCTAATGATAGACTTGATGTCACAAGTACATCTTCAACTCGATTTCTCAGGTCTAAGGTTCACGCCTACCTATCACAACTTATCAGTTTCATCATTCACTGTCAGTGAGTGAATACCCATGTGATGAAACTGATGCGAGCCATGTTCGAACATATTAGTCCAACTTATATGTCCCTGACATAAGTTCCCACTATCATTCCCATAGTGTTTGGCACTTTCTCTGTCAAAACTTATATCATGAAAGTCCTTGTTCTGTATTGATGTCCAGTCAAATACTTTCTTAGACTTGTGAACCCTATTTAGACAATAAGGATCAAACCCTTCTAGTGTCATTCTTTTTATGCCATAGAAAGTAGAAGGTTTGCCTTATTCTCAAGGACTTTACGTTGTTTATTAACACCTTACAAATGTTTATAAGAAAACAACAAGATAATGCCTTATATATTATAAAAAGATATTGTTTAGTTACAAGTTAATGCCCTATAAATCTATCATCTTTATCGCATTTCAGAGCATATAGTCTAACATTAATGTGGAGTTAAATTTCAAAAAAAAAATATATGAAGCTCAGACTTTTAGGTTTGACCCTTCATTAATTAAATGTTCGAGCGCAGTCAAAAGAAAAAACCTAAGCCCCAATTTTTTAAATCCTCAAACTCCACCTTTAAAAGGTTCAATCTTTGCTAATTTTAACTCACCACCACCACTCCAATCATCAGCACCACCATTTTCGCCAGTTACGCCACCATATCGGCCAAAATCAACTAAGGAATCGCACTTTTAGCTGCAACGTTCGAACGTGAGTTGCACAACGTTCGGACATGGGCACTTTAGTTGTAAAAATTACTTATTGCAGGTGAGTGATTGGCTTAACCTTCTTTGGAAAAATTTAATTTTGAAGCCGTGTGGGCTCTATTGTGTTGATATATTGTTAGGCAGTATTGGTTTGCGGTTGTTGGTGGATTGTTGTTGAATTTGGTGATTGGTTTGGTTGTTTGTGGGTTGTGGTTACTGAATTTAGGCATTAGTGAATTTGGGTTAAGAGTTCTGCTTCTGAAAAATGGTGAGAACAAGAGGAGGAGCAGCAGTAGGCAATTCATCTAGGAACCCAGACCCCATGCGGGAGGATATTCTGGGGGTCAAAGACTGAGCAGCTAGAGTACGGGTTTGACAACCTGATTGTGCAGAGTATTTATCGGCAGTTGACCACTATGATAATTCAAAAGGAGCTTCAGATTATAGGTTGTTCTATGACAGTCACTGGTGTCATCCGATTCTACATGCTCGAGCCATTCTATGAGGATCCACAGAAGATAGTGCTTTCATGGGTTCAAGAATTTTACGCCCACGCGACAGAGATGTATAGGAGACAGACCTATTTTGACATAAACCAAATCCGGGTTCAAGGCACTATGGTTAACATATCGCCAGAGCAGATACAGAGTATTATTGGGCTGATAGCGCTAGACAATGTGAATATACTGTGATGCTCAGGGACTCGGGGCAGTATCAGGTGAATTTGGAGAAAGTTCGGAAGGCAATTACTATAGAGGGCTCTGAGTGGTTGTCTGGTGGTAGTCATCTTCGCCGCAGGAACTTGACAGCTATAGCGATGTTTTGGTATGAGATGATTCTTCATTCCATTCTTCTGACTATGAATAAGTGGAAAGTGATGAGATATAGAGCGGTGTTGGTCTATGCTATTTTGCAGTAGAAGAAGATTAACTTTGTGAACTTTATTCACAAAGCTTTAATGGGTCAGATTGAGAAATTTGGTAAGGAGGAAGACAAGTAAAACGACACATGTTAATTCCAAAATTAATTTCACAAGGAAATTAATTAACACATTAACTTAATTAATAAGATCATATAATGATCAATTAATTAATTACAATATCAAATGCCGAAAGATCTCTCTCAAGTTTTATTTCATGATTTTTCCTTTACAATTCCTTTAAGCGCAGCTCTTTAGTTTCATCTCAAAAGACAATTGGGAGGAAACCAAAAGGATGTGAATACCACTTAGCCAATCCTGTGGTCCACATCGTAGCCTAATTGAGAACGAATGTATAGAATCATTCCAAACCTTTCATGCTGTGAATACCGTACGAGTATAAACCCTTTATTCATATATCCCAATCAAGTGAGAGTCATGGTTTAGTCAAACTCACTTGACTTGACTATATGCTCAGCTCATAATGAATCGAGGTCACTGAGTCTACTTTCATATCCAACATAAGTATCTCTAATGCTTTGGCCAAAGTCTTTGACCTCACTCATTCATAACGGCATAGGATATTTAGCTCATTCACTTATGAGAGAATAAATCCCATATTGCTAATCAGTTAGATTGCTACTTGCCCATCAAGCCGCACTTCGAGGTCGACCCCACCAACGGATGAATTGGATCCAACTACTCTAATGACAGACTTTGATGTCACAAGCACATCTTCAATGTGATTACTTAGGTCTAAGGTTCACGCGTACCTATCACAACCTATCAGTTTTGTCATTGACTGTCATTGAGTGAAAACCCATGTGACATAACTGATCCGAATCGTGTTCTAACACACCAGTCTAACTGATGTGTCTTTGAAACAAGTTCCCACTAACATACTCGTAGTGTTCGACTGACACTTCCCCGACAAAACTTATAACATACAAGTCTATGTCCATTAATGATGTCCAGTCAATACTCTCTTTGACTTGCGAACCAATTTAGCTATTAAGGATCAAACACTTCTACTGCCAATCTCCCTAAGCTATAGGGAGCAGAATGTTCACTTTAATATCAAGGACTAATTGTTGTTTATTTAAACCTTACAAATGCCTATAAGAAACAACATCAAAAGCCTTTTATTAAAACAAGAATGTTTAGATACAAACTAATGTCCTATAATTCTATCCTCTTATAGCATTTGAGGGCATAACTTTAACAGAGATATGACGGAATGTGAACCATTTATAGACCTGCATGACTGCTGTGACGGAATGTGAACCATTTGAGGGCATAATTCAAGATGTATGTCTAGCGCGACCTGTGCTAATGGCTTGGTCAATGGGTCAGCGACGTTATCTGCTGAGGCTATTTTCTGAACAAATATTTCCTCTCTGGCAACGATCTCTCCTCTCAATTGTGTTTGGACTTGTTGTGAGACCTCGATTCATTTGCCTGCGCTATTGCTCCATTGTTGTCACAATAAAGTGGCAACGGGAGCTCCATGTTTGGAACCATTTGAAGTTCTCCAAGAAACTTCTTTAGCCAAACAGCCTCTTTTGCTGCCTCAGAGGCAGCCACATATTCAGCTTTTGTGGTGGAATCTTCGGTTGTGCTTTGCTTAGAAATTTTCCAAGACACTACTCCACCGTTGAGGGTGAATATGAACCCCGATGTGGATTTTCGGTCATCGACATCTGATTGGAAATCTGAGTCGGTGTATCCATCCACTCTTATGTCACCACTCCCATAGATCAGAATCATATCCTTAGTTCTTTTCAGATACTTTAGGATATTTTTCATGGTTGTCCAGTGTTCCTTGCCTGGGTTTGCTTGAAATTGACTAACAATGCTTATTGCATAAGCAATGTCAGGCCGTGTACACAACATTGCGTACATCAAGCTACCCATTGCTGATGCATAGGGAATAATGCTCACCTCTTTTCTATCTTTCTCACTTTGAGGACACATGGTCTTCGAGAGTTTTATTCAGTGACTCATTACCAGGAACCCTTTCTTAGAATCTTCCATCCTAAATCTCCTTAGGACCTTTTCTAAGTAAAGGGCTTGAGAGAGCCCTATCATTCTATTTGTTCGATCTCTATAGATTCGAATCCCTAGAATATATGTAGCTTCTCCCAAGTTTTTCATGGAGAAAGTACTTGGAAGCCACTTCTTAATAGTTGTGAGCATTCCCATATCATTTCCTATAAGTATTATGTCGTTTACATATAGCACAATGAATGGTATGTTGCTCTCACTAACCTTTTTATAAACAAATGGCTCAACTTCATTTTTGATGAAGTTAAATCCTTTAATTGCTTCATCAAAATGTAGATTCCAGCTACGAGATGCTTGTTTGAGTCCATAAATGGACCTTTCAAGTTTGCACAACTTATGGATACCATCATCGGATACGAAACCTTTAGGCTGTTCGATATAGATATCCTCTTCTAGGATTGCATTCAAAAAAGCATTTTGTTATCCATTTGCCATATCTCATAATCAAGGTGAGCTACTATTACAAATAGAATTCTCATAGACTTGATCATACCTACTGACAAAAAGGTTTCTTAATAGTCAATTCCTTCCTTTTGACTATACCCTTTTGCCACTAGACTAGCTTTATAGGTGTCAACCTTGATATCAACACCAAGCTTTCTTTTGTAAATCCATTTACACCCAATTGGTACAATACCATCAGGCCGATCTACAAGTGTCCAGACTTGGTTTGAATGCATCGAGTCTATTTCTGTTTGCAAAGCTTCATGCCATCTCGCGGCATCCACATCCACCATCGCGTGGCCATATGTGGAGGGATCATCTCCTTGACCCTCCTCTAATACAGAAAAGAGATTTTGTCTCTCTCTGCAATAGATATTCGTACCTCTCAGGCGGTTGAGGTACCCTATTTGATCTTCGCGGTTGTGGTTGTGATACAAAAGGTCCGGTTTTTACTTCTTGTGTAAATATATCCCCCGGAGTTTCGTCTTGTTTTTTAAGAACAATTCTTCTACCTGCTCCACCTTCTTGAATGAACTCATCTTCAAGAATTGGGCTTGTAAAGCTACAATGATCATCGTGCAGGTAAAAGAGGTATCCCATGGAATCCTCAGGATAACCAACAAAATGCCCTTTTAAGGATCTACCCTCCAACTTGTCCACTTTAGTCTTCTTGACATAAGCAGGACATCCCAAATCTTAATGTGATTAAAACTTGGTTTCCTATTTCTCCATATCTCATATGGGGTCTTAGGAACGGACTTGGAGGGACATCTATTTAAAATGTGTACAGCTGTAAGGAGCGTGTGACCCCACAGTGAAATGGGTAAGTCAGTGTAGCTGAGCATGGGACGAACCATGTTCAACAAAGTTCGATTCCTTCGCTCGTCTACTCCATTCAACTGTGGTGTCGCTGGAGGTGTGAGCTGTAATACTATACCATTCACTCTGAGATATTCATCAAACTCTGTACTCATATATTCTTCTCCTAGGTCAGATCGAAGAGCTTTTATATGTTGTCCAGTTTGATTTTCCACCAAAGCCCTAAATTCCTTGAATATGTCAATGGACTCAGACTTATGCTTTATCAAGTACACTAGACCATACCTAGAATGGTTATCAGTGCATGTGATAAAGTAAAGGAAATCTCCACGAGCCCTTTCTTCAAATGGTCCACAAACATCAGTATGCACTAAATCTAGGATTTGTGAGGCTCTTTGAAAAGTCCCTGTGAAGGGAGACCTAGCCATCTTGCCTTTGAGACAAGACTCACAAGTAGGATAGGGATCCAATCCCAATGGACCCATTAATCCATCTTTCTCCATTTTGTTGTGTTCACCGGCATGGCTTAGTCTAAGATGCCAAATCAATATTTGGTTAATTCCTTGCTTACCACGTTTCCTTTGCATAGCATTTACAGACCACTCATTTTGGACATTAAGGTAATACAAACCATTTACTAAAGAAGCAAAGCCTACTAATTTATTACCATAATAAATGTTGCAATGTTCATCCATAAAATGGAAAGTAGAACCATTCTTAACTAAAACGAGAATTGAAACAATGATTTTAAGCCCATTGGGCAAAACCAAAACATTATCCAGAAATAGTAAATGTCCAGAATTTAAAAGTAATGAGGTAGATCCAATTCCAGTAGCTGCGACGCTCTGCCCGCTGCCGACTTTTATCTTGATCTCGTTAGGGCTCAGCTTCCTACTTCGTTTCAGATTCTGATTCACACAACATACATGAGTATTAGCTCCTAAATCAAGAATCCAAGAAGTGGAAAAAATGGTAATAGAATAATTAGTTTCAAAAACATAAAGTTCTTTACCTTTCGCTCCTATGTTCATATTTGGACAGTCTCTCCTCTAGTGGCTTATTTTACCACAACATAAGCACTTGTCCTCATATCTTGCCCTCTTGTTCCTCCTTCTCTGCACATTGTTACGAGACCCTTTGGAAGCTCCCACTTTTAGATTGTTGTTATTGTTCCTTTGCCCATCTAATGAATTAGGAATAGCGACATCAATGGGATTATTCCACTTATCCGCCCTTATCTGTTTTTGAGCAACTTTTGAGTTTGTCCAGTAGCCCAGCTAATGAACCCTCAATGTCATTCATGTTAGGATTTATGACGAAGTAGTAAAATGAATCAGGGAGTGACTGCAAGATGAGGTCAACTTGGAGATGTAGGTCCATGTAGAAATCCAAAGATTTAAGCTTTTCTATCATGGTCATCATTTTGAAAACATGCTCTCCTACACCCTCACCTTCAGTCTTCTTTGTTCGGAAGAGATCTCTTGATATAAAATATTTGGCGGTCTTACCGCGTTCTCCAAACAACTCATCCAAGTGAAGGATAATATCCCTCGCATCATCCTTCTTATCATGGGATCTTTGCAACTCAATGCACATGGAGCTTAAGATGTACACTATTGCTCTATGGTTGTCACATCACCAGTCCCAACGAACTAGGCAAACTTCATCACCTTCATCTCTACCAGGGATGGGAGGACGACCAACTTCCAACACATAGTCTATGGATTCTCTGCCAAGGACCATCCATAACTTTGTGAGCCACTTTATGTAGTTTGGTCCAATAAGATCCATTAATTTTGATAGTGGTTTGGGAAACATTTTGTTTTGAGAGAGATAAATCAATTTATAATTGCAAAAAATAAACTAGACTTGATTAGATGATTGTAACTAAACTATAACCAAGTTAAAATCAAGGACTTCGATTTATGACTTGGCTTCCGCTATATTTTTCGAGATTCACACTCCCACTGTGAAAATCGGAAGTGATCGTTGTTTGCTGCTTCGTAGTGGAGATTGATTTCTTTAATAAATGTAATGGATGGCAACCCGTTAACGATATTTGGTCCATTACTTAATTAAAGTGATGTCTAACATCAATCTATCCAATAGATGGTCCCATCTTCTTTTCCCATAATCCATCAAAACTGCAACCCTTTAATGATATATAGGTTCGTGGACTATCTAAGTTCATTTTCACTAACACCTTTTAATCTAGCATTTGAATTTCACCTTGCAACCCTTTAACGATATATGGGGTGAAATATATTTTGATTAAGGCATCTAATGCACTTTATGAAATCTCAGAATCACGTCTTAATATATGACCCCCATTTACTCGGAAGATGCCATGTATCAGATTCAATTCTTGATTTCATGAAGCTTAGTGGAGGGTTTGGACGCCTAGCGCCCCTTTTAAAACTTAGTATTATTTTGTTTAGGAGAATTAATGTTTTAAACGTTTAATTATGTCTCACTTTGCACATTATCATTTTTATAGCGCATGATTGGATTTTTCATGCATTCTTACATGTAATGAAATATGCATTGAAAGCTATAAAACATCACATATATTCCTGGGCTTTTCTAGAGGGCCCAAGCCAATGGGCCATCAAAAGGAAAAAGAAAAACCTATACTATTCTTCTTGTTGGGCTCCAAGCACCTTTCCTTTTTGGATCGTCTTCTTCTTCAAGGCCTATTCTAGTTTTTGAGAATATTGATATCCTACACATAATTCTAAGAATAAAAATATTGCGCTCAAATCCGGCCCTTACAACTCATAAAAAAGAAAATATATCCAAAAGAAAACCTAAGCCCATGAATAATGTCACCATCATATAATACATGCTCGCCATAAATAAAGCAATTATGTTGGTGATTATGAGAATAATTAATTAGTCCAACTAATTAATTCTTCCTATAAAATTCCAAATTTTATTCAATTTCATAATAATAAACCATCTACTGAGAATTTATTATTTAAATAAATTAATGAATTATAATTCTCAATGAATAATAAATTAATTATTTTATTTAAATAAATAATAACTAATTGGGCTCGATTTCATCAAACTTAAATCACCAACCATTGGCCCATTCAAATTTAACGAGTTTGGCCCAAAACCAATTTATTGAATGTCTAATAATTTAATTAAACCAATTTGGGCTTATTTAATTAAAATCCAGATCATCATCCTTTTGACCCACCCGGATAATTAAAATAGCCCAAAGCCCGTTTATTAAAAATTAGACCCGGAATTAACTCGACCCGACCCACTCGACACGAGCGAAAAACCCTAGCCCATGTGAGCCAGGTCGTGCGCCAGACAGTTGCGGGCGTCAGGTGGCTCACAGCCACACGATGTGCGCACGGCATGCGCACAGGCTGAGCGCTGTGTGCGCAGCGTGCGCACATCGTGCGTATCGCACAATTCCCTGGGGTTTTTGACCCCGTTTTCTCACACAAGTTGATTTTTCAATTCTACTATATCATCATGCAATAATATCCAAGAAAAACGCAGAAAAATCATGGTTTAGAATCATAAAATTCATCATATTCATCATGCTTTTCGAAAACACGAAAACACATATTGGATTAAATAGGAAAATCAGAGATTGACTCTGATACCACAGTTGGGTTTTGTACATAAAAACGCAGTGGAAATAAAATACCCTCAGTGGATTCATCTTTGATTTTACATATTCAAATCATGTTGAGAAATATGTACCTTTTTCGCGTAATTTAAATTTCTGAACCAGCTTCTTGATTCTTTTTGGAGCAATAATAACGTCACTGCCTCTAAATCACCATACCAGAACCGAAAGCAAAAATCCCTTCTTTCTTCTCCTCTTTGACGACTGGAGAGATGAGAGAGAGGTGGAGACTTTTTCTTGGAAAGAAAGTCGCAAGTGAGGCTTAGGTTTAATTATTCACTATGCAGTATATTTATACTACAACTAGAATAATTAACCTAGTTTTAACTAAATATGGACGCCCAACTTGGGCGTTTTTAATGCCCTCCGGGCTTAGTCCATTTTATGTATTTATTTAATTAATATTATTTATCCAATAAATATATCAATTAAGTAACTAACACATGTTAATTCCAAAATTAATTTCTCATGGAAATTAGTTAACACATTAACTTAATCAATAAGATCATCTAATGATCAATTAATTAATTACGATATCAAATACCGAAAGATCTCTCTCAAGTTTTATTCCATGATTTTTCCTTTACAATTCCTTTAAGCACGACTCGTCTCAAAAGGGAATTGGGAGGAAATCAAAACGATATGGATACCACCTAGCCAGTCTCGTGGTCCACATCGTAGCCCAATCACAAACAAATGTATAGAATCATTCCAAACCTTTCACGCTGTGAACACTGTACGAGTATAAACCCTTTATTCATATATCCCAATCAAGTGAGAGTCATGGTTTAGTCAAACTCACTGGACTTGACTATATGCTCAGTTCATAATGAATCGAGGTCACTGAGTATACTTTCATGTCCAACATAAGTATCACTAATGCTTTGGCCAAAGTATTTGACCTCACTCATTCATGACGACATAGGATATTTAGCTCATTCACTTATGAGAGAATAAATCACACATTGTTAATCAGTTAAGATTGCTACTTGCCCATCAAGCCGCACTTCAAGGTCGACCCCACCAATGGGTGAATTGGATCTAATTACTCTAATGATAGACTTTGATGTTCCAAGCACATCTTCAACGTGATTACTCAGGTCTAAGGTACACGTGTACCTATCAGAACTTATTAGTTTTGTCATTGACTGTCATTGAGTGAAAACCCATGTGACATAACTAATGCGAGGCGAGTTCAAACACACCAGTCTAACTGATGTGTCTATAAAACAAGTTCCCACTAACATACTCATAGTGTTCGGCTGGCAGTTCCCTGACAAAAATTATATCATACAAGTCTATGTCCAGTCAATACCCTCTTCGACTTGCGAACCAATTTAGATATTAAAGATCAAACACTTCTAGTGCCATTCTCCCTAACCCATAGGGAGTAGAATGTTCGCCTTAATATCAAGGAATAATTGTGGTTTACTTAAACCTTACAAATGCCTATAAGAAACAACATCAAAAGCTTTTTATTAAAACAAGAATGTTTAGATACAAACTAATGCCCTATAATTCTATCCTCTTATGGCATTTGAGGGCATAACTCTAACAGAGCTGTGACAGAATGTGAACCATTTACAGACCTGCATGATTGCACTGGAGGACACCTTTTAGATAAGGATGTCGCTGACTATGGCTAAATTCTAGATGAAGAGTCAGTACCAGAGGCAGGTAACTTTGGTGTCAAATTTGTCTAGTAGGAGACCTGTCTAAGCTTACTAAACAGTTCCGGAGTTCCATCGTCTTCCAACTCCTACAACCGATTCTCATATGTTTCACGAAGATGATTTGGAAGATGACGATGAAGAGGATATAGATGATGATGATGCCGAGATTGACAAGTAGTGACAGGCTGGATTGCTAGTTATCTGTTTTTTTCTTTTGTTGGATTTTAGTTTTATGTTTTGTTTATTTTTGAGATTGTGGATGCTGTGATATTTTATTTATGTTGATTCTGTTGGATGTTTAATGCTTGGTTTGAGTTTTATGATTAGTAGTGTATCTCTTTAATTGCTAGAGTTGGAACGACAGTGGAATAGATCTTCCTAATGAACTTACACCAAAAAAAAAAAAAACACGCATGAGGAATTTAGGTTTGCTTTTCAGCATCCTAGTCGGTAGTATAAGTTTTTTCTTCTTTTCTTTTTATTTTACAATTTCCATGCTTTAGCTTGTGCAACATTGGGGACAATGTTGGATTCAAGTTTGGGGGTACGAAAGTATTAAAGAACGCATGTTAGGTGTTTTAGCTTAAGTTTGGGGAAGGAGTGCCAATTTTTGAGATAAATGCTACTATGTTTAAAAAAAATCAAGTGTAACAAAAAAATTTAGTCCTTCTAACTGATACATTGAGATCAATTAACTTGAAAAAAAATGGCATTATGAATAATTTTGAATTTAATGGAACATACATATAATTGAAACTGCTCGTGGAGACCCTATACTAGAATTGATTTCCTAAGATGAATCACAATGCACATAAGTCGAGGGTAGAGGAGTTGAGAAGAAAACCATCTTGAGACACTTACTCAAATTTTCCCAGAAATATTGACTTAAATTTTTCATAAGGTTATAAGATGATTAGTTAATTTTGTATGCTTAATAATGGAATAAGGTTGAAATTTGGTATGATCAAATTGGTCAGGCTAATATGTATTGGATGTGAAGAGTTTCATGCCTACATACTATACTATTATGCTAATTTGAGCTAAGCTTAAGCCAAAAGAAAGTTTAATTGAATGAAAGATCTAGTTTTATTTCGTGGCCTTTGATACCCGAGTGATTAAATCCTTAGGAGTGTCTCTACACTTAATGCCCTAAAACTATCTAGTTTGGGAGTCATTGATCTAAAGCTTATTACATGGGTACCGTAGAAAGCCTAATAGAATAAAACATTGCACATGATCTAGCCTTGATGAATTTAATGAAAGTTTCATATGAGTTTAAAGTCTGAGTGTTTCAGATAATAAAATTTAAATGGCTATGAAGTTTCTATGATTCTTGTGTCATGTGTTTGATTGAAAGTTGATAAATATGGGATTAATGTCCAAAAATGGATTTAAAGCCTCTCGACTATAATACCTTAGATTTATTTTCACTACACCCTTATGGAGTATTTTCGAGTATTGGTGTCACATGAGCAAAAGTATTTGATATATATATATATATATATTGAGCTTTAAAAGGATGATTTTGTGCCGTTGATTAATGTTAATTATGTTGATGTGTATTTGTTGGGTTGGGACTAAAATGTGCTAGATTTTATGGGTATATCATCTGCAAACCCTCATGAGACTATAATTCGTCCTTTTTGGATAACTTAAAGGCTTGTTGCACTTGCTAAGTGTAATCGTTTACTCCACGAAAGTGAGTTTATCCTTTTTTTTTGTTTTTATTTTTTTTATTTTCTTTTGTTAGAGGTTGTGATCCTAAATCTATGATTATCATTGCTCGAGGAAGATCAATGTTTAAGTTTGGGGGTGTTGATAGGTGTTGGTCCCAAGTGGTATACGAAAGGGTCTAGAAGGGGGGGGGGTTGAATAGACCCTGAAGTCTTTTTCGACTTCTTAAAAATTCGTATCACTTTGAAGTATTTGAACGCTTGACAAAGCGCTGGATGTGGCGCTTGAGAAACGTTAACTTAGACTCGGTGATTTCAACGCTTACCAAAGTAGGGCAGAGTTTAGTCACTAAATCAGGGTTAGCACAGCGGAAATGTTTTTATAGCTTAGCGTTCGTTTTAACCAATTAGTCGCTTATTAGTTTTAAATGCCTTTTCAAGATATAATATGACAGTATAATGTAAGACAATAAAACAGTAAATGACACAAAATATTTGTAAGGTTCACTGGGTGATGTAATCCCAGCTACGTCCTTCTTCTCCTTTTATCAGGGAGGTTTTTCCACTATGGTGATTATCTAAGAGTCACACAGAGACTTCTACAAGATAGAGGGAGATTGGATATGATCTTGGAACTCCTTGGTCACACAGATTTCAGCTCCACTAAAGATCTTCTATTCCCTTGCTTCTTTCACTCAGAAATGGTGCAAGTTACTTTTGATCTCGGAACTCCTTGGTCACACAGATTTCAGCTCCAATAGAGATCAACTTCAACAAGCTTCTTTTACACAAAAATACTGCTTGCAAGTCAACCAGCTTTCTCACTCAGATGAAAGGTGTTGATGGTTTTGGTCACGGGTTTGTTTGATTTTGGAAAGTTCAAACAACTTGAGGATATCTCAATGGTAGTATATGTTCTTCTTAAAAAGAGATTTGAGATATGGGTGACTGTCTCTAGAATATTTGTGAAAAGCTTATATGAATATTTGGCTATGATTTTTAGTAAGCTTTTCTTTCAACAAGGTAGGTATTTTTGTGTGTGTCACTTTTTCATATTTTTGCTTGTTTGTTGAAAGAGCTATTTATAAGGTATTGGTGGTTTTTGTCCGTTTGACTCGGTTGGAGTCTCGTTTCCCCAAACATTCCTTGAGTTCAGACATTTCTAACTTTGGGTATATTTAATTGGTTGGGCATGGTCTTGGTTTCATAAACCTGACAGTCTAGGTCAAGGATATGGCTTGCCCATAAGTTATAGTGCTTATATTTTAATAGCACTTATCCGACTTTTAATGCATCTTGTTTTATTTCCGTTGGAAATAATTCGTCCGTTTGATTCATGCATTTTTTAAGTCTTTGGATGGTTTTGGGTCTAAATTCTTTTTCAGGTTACGTTCTTTGTAGGTTGTGTTGGTTTAACCTTTTTGGACGCTTGCTGAAGAGAATAGTTATTCTCGTGTATCAGACGCTTGGACTGATCCTGACTTTCTTTTCTTTATTTCAGACGCTTACTCTTCAATCTTGTCTTGATGGTCTCACTGAAAATTCCGTCATTTCACTTGATGTTGAGTATTCGGCCTGAGTTATCCATTCGTAGTTTGAGCACTGGGATAATCCCTAAAGCGTTTGACGGACGCTTCAAGATATCCTTATCCATTGTAGCTTTAGACGCTTGATCTTCACCTTCATCACTTGGTAGACTCACCCAGAATTTTCCTAAGTGTTTTAGTGTCACATACTTAGTCTAAGGAATTCTACAAAGATGAATACTATAAGCCTAAGATAAACAAGCTTTCAGGTACTTATACATAATCATTCTATGAAAGCTTTCACACTTTTCGGAGTCTAACAGAAAGTCCTATTTGTCATCATCAAAACATCTAATATGAAATTCCTAACAATTTCCCCCTTTTTGATGATGGCAATACTTATTTGGTTCAAGCGTTAGATACCTGAAGGTTAGCGTAAGTTAGTAAGTTAGTTTGAGCTTTAACGAGATGTTTCCGCTGTAAAATGCATTTTATATATATATTTCATAGTGCAGGCATTTTACAACTACAAAGAGAGAGGCACAAGTAAAAATTAAGATCGTGGCTTGATCTTGTATCTCTTAGTCATTTCAGCACGGATTGCTTCAGTTATCTGATCTTCTAACGTCATCATTGCCGCATGATCTTTACTGATTATGTGCTTGTTTTCTTGAACTTGTCGTGCCTTAAAGGCAATGAAGTGTTTATCCCATTCCTCTGGACTGATGCCTATGTATCGTAGGCAAATTCTGAAGGTTTGGTCGAAGTCAGACATTTTTCTTTCTAAGGCTAATACTGCTGGATCAGTTGGTTCTGGAATTGATGCTCTGAGAAGAGGAATGTCAAACTGTTCAAGCAGTGCTCTTGAAGGCAACGGAAGAGTTGGATAGAGCACTCTGGGGGTTTCTTTCTTGTTGGACGCTTCAACCGATGTGGTTACCCAAGAGGGATAGGGATACCTTGGTTCTGCACTCAGTGTGAGAGAAGTATCAACGTGTTGACGCTTGGATGGTGGAGGAGGAACTTGATCTTTAGATGTTGACAATTTCCTCTTTTCTCCCTTCTTTTCCCCCTTATTGCCATCATCAGTCTGTATGAAATGCTGAGTAAGAAGACTGACTTGAGCAGCAATCTGAGCTACAGAGGCCTCAAGAGTGGTTAGACGCTGGTCGAAATGTTCTTTCATGACCAGGAGTTGAGCTTGATTAGCGTCTGTGAGAGAGGTCTCGAGAGCCGTGAACCTGTCTTGTAGATCATTGGTTAAGGCCACATGACTTGCCTGAGTAGCTGTAGATAGTTGCTGTATTTGAGTGAGGCATTCAGCCATGGACGGTTGAGCGTGTGGAAGTGCAGGGCGGACTTGAGGCTTAAACCGAGATGTGTGTTTGAGAGATTCAATAGATACTTGATTAGTAGGATCAAATACTGTTCCTCGAAGCTCTGGAGCAGTGTTAGACTCGGTGGATGCAGTAGAGTCGGATTCAGTTGGACTGGGAGAATGAGGCGCTTGAGGTAACTCTAATAGGCGCTCAGGAGCAGTTAACAGTTCAGCGGGTGCTGCAGGAAATTCTGATTCTATTCGGCTAAAGTCCGTAAACCGAAAGTCCAAGCTGGCAAACGGTTCATCTACATATGGATACGTAGCAGTCTGCAGGAGTTCATTCAAATGTAGAGTGGGGAGATGAGTACCTTGAATGAACGTTCTGATAGGACTATCCAGTGCCCTGATATACAGTGGCCCGAGGATATCCAGCACATGAGTGGGAAAGAGTTTGGAGGGCGCTTTGCAGATAGAGAATAAGGCATCTGGGCAATAGTGTTGTGAGAAGCCAATTAGCCGATCTGTTGGGAGAGTCTTCGGTTTCCGAGAGGCGGGAACGCGGAGCTGGTAATACTCTTCTAAGTATGGGTAGATGGCTGAAGCAAGCGCTTGAGATCTTTCTAGCAGCGATAAACCAAAATCATAGTGACTGGAGACTTCTTGTCGAATAGATGGAAGTAGTGGATATCCTTTGAAAGAATTGATCCGAGATCCATCCCATTGTCGCAGATTGTCTGTGAAGATTTTGTCGAATAGAGAGACTGGAGGCATAATTGCCATCATGAGAGAAAAATTGTCTTCACATTGGCTAGGGGTGCAGTTCAGACAGGACATGGGAGAAGAACCGCTAGTGGACGCTTGATCATCAAAGCGTAGAGAAGAGTTGGCCAGTTTGTGCAACGCTTGTCTTAAGCGGTGTTCAGGTTGATGGCGGATCAAAGGCAGCTTCAGAACGGGTCCAAGTCTATGCTGGCGCTGCGTCAGCATGTACCGTGCAAATTTGGTCCTTTGATCATGAATCCCTAGTCTGAACAGATGGGGAGCACTAACCAAGTCTTCAAATTTATACTTGTCACCCATGTAAGCTTCAGCCCATCGTATCTCAGTCATACAATACTCAGTTCCTGCATTAAGTATAGCACGAAACCCTTGGTGATGAATATCACAGATGGATTCAAAACGATACCTGTCGGGTTGGTAGTTAGCGTTCCAGACGCAGTCAAAATATGCATCGGTTTCAAGTTGAATCAACTCGGTCAGGGATGCTGGACGCTCACCGGCATGTACTCCTTTATTCTTCCACAGGAGGAGAGGATTAGCTGAGTTCTTGTTTTCCTCGCTTTTGACCAGTGTTAGAGAGTGAGAATATCCTTCTCTGTTTAGTAGCTCTTCCGTTGGGTTCAGAAGCTGATCCTGACGCTCATAGACTCTGATGTTGTAGTCGCGGAGAGCGAAGCCAGTTGGTTTGCTTGTCCCACAGTCCAGATAATAAGCTAAGTCAACATCAGCTCTAGGAGTCGTGCCTCCTTGCCGCTGAGCTTGGAGAATGACAGAAGTCGGGATGTGTGTGGGAGTCTTTCCGAGTTCAAGCGCTTTGTAGTAAGCTTCATCAGCTGGGGTGGAGGCTGTATTAAAGAGAGTGTTGCGTACAGCCAGATCAAACTTTATGAGCTTGGCGATATCATGTTCGGCATTGATAAGACTTTCTTCATTGTAACCTGCAGGTATGAAGTTTTCTGCGGGCGCTGGAGGCAAATAATCGACTGAGTGATCGATAGTCTTTGAGGGATCCAGCTTGAAGAAGTGTCGATGGATCACAACGTCGTTAGCATCGCTCTGACCTTCTGAGCGTGCCTCTGTTGTACTAGGTAATGCAAGCAATGGTTGAGCCCTTGGGATTTCAGGTTCATCCGGCTCGAGATTTGTAGATTCGATGGCAGCTTCATGTGCGATGGCCACAATTTGGGTCATATCAACATCCAGATGGACATCAACTGGTGGTTCGGAGGATGATATCGGGACAGCAGCTATGGCTTGATCTCTTTGTGTAGTCTCAGAAGAGATGGCAGCAGTTGGACGCTTACGCCTTTTGAAGATACGCTTCACATTTATACCTTCGGCGGGGAACACTTGAGTCTGTGGAACTGCAGGTTCTTCAAAGTCAATATTCTTGAGAACCTTTTCCAGATCTTTCCGACTAATGAGGGGTACAGAATCCTCGTCATCTTCATCGTTTTTAATAGGTTGAGCCTTGGGCTTTCGAGGAGCCCGTTTCTTTGTGACAGTGGGACGCTTCACAGTACGTTTGGCTTTCTCCTGATCTGGACGCTCAGCCTCCTCATCTGACGCTGCGCGGACAACTTGGCGCTCAGAGAGAGGCTTAGCAGCACCTCCAACTTTGGGTGGATTGAAGAGATTATTGATGATTCTTGGCCCATAGAACTTATGCTTGGCCACGGTGACTCCTGCTGAAGAGGTGCACTCTGCTCGAAAGAGTAGATCACTTAAAACTAGACCATAAGGTCTGTTTGAAGTGCGTAAACTGTCTCTGAACCTGCTGAATATATAGGCGCTCCAGTTGATCTTTATCTTGAGTAGGATGGCAGTCATCATCTGGAACTGGGTTGGGTTGATTTTGTCGAAGGTTCCCACTCTGCATTCGATGTTTTTACTGCAAAAATCAGCCAAGACTCGATACCTGTTCACTATATCCTTCTTTTCAAAGTACGGTTTGTATGGAACATCATCGTAAGCGCTAATCTGAGTCCAGACTTCTTGAATTTGTTCTTCAGTGATAGTGTCTAAAGTGGCTCCAGCATTAGGTAGAGAGAAATTCTGGGCAATGGAGGCCGCAGAGAGAGTGAACGTCTTTGATTCCTTCTTGGAGACAGGAAAGAAACACGTGATGGAAGTCTCATCGTCAGACAGTCGAGCATTTCTCCAGAAAAATTCTAGTTCTTCAGGAAACATATATGAGTATTTCGTGAAAAATTTCTGAAGCCCAGCCTCTGCTACAGAATCCATTATTTCCGTTAAATCAATTTGGGGGTTTTCATAGAGAAACTTCCAATCAACTATAAGGCCTTCAGTGATCTTGACAATAACTTCAGAGGTTCCAGCAGTATCTTTCTTGGGTGCCATGAGTGAGCAGTAGACAGAGATTACGAAGGAAAATTTTTCGTTTTTGAAAAAGAGAGAGACTTGTTTTTGCACGAATGGAATAGAGTATAAGAGTGTTTGTGTTCTGCAGAAACTTCAATTTGAATGTTCGGTGTGTTTGTAGTTTGAGATGTTGACACGTGGAGGAGTATAAATCTCAGCCATTAAAATATAACTGTGGACGTGAATTTAGATTAAACAGGCACGGTTTCTTTTAGTAACTGCCACATATACTATTTTGAAGTCCGTTTAAAAGTTTAAAACAGAGACTGAGAGTGATGCGTGTGCCCATGAAAAGCGGATACGTTCTTTATAAAAACTGTTCGGGAATCATAATTTTGAACACTATTTAAATGCCCGCCAAAAATTTGTTAAAGCGTCCGGACTTAGTCAGAATGACGCTTGAAACAATTGAGTGTTATGTGGACGCTTGAAAATCTTGGGAGTCTCTTTCAAGTAACAGGTTGTGCTTTAGCGGTCATTGTAACATATAGAATTATTCCTTTCAGGGTGTATATGAGGACACAGTTTCCCAGTACTTATCATTAGGTCTTGGTAGTAGTGTTTTACTTTTGGTTTAAAATATTCAGCGCCGGTTGTACTCGTCTAAGATACATGGTAATTGTACTGACGCGTGTACATGTGCTGAACCATCTTTGAAAAACGTGATGAGTACCCATGGGTTTTCTTGAGCGAAGGGTGAGGAATGTCAAGTCAGCATTAATTGCATTGATTGACTAATCCACTTTCTCGTTTTGGCGTAGGGTAATGTACACTTGCTTTTAAAAGGGTCTTTTTACTAACTACTTTAGCCGGGAATAAAGCTAAGCGTTTAGTTTATTTTGAAGGAAGTGCAGACGCTAAGGCAGATTTGTGTAATAAGCGTCAAAACGGTTTTAAGTGTATGATGCTAAGTGCGTATGACCGATGCAAGGGAAAACATTTTTGGTCATATTCACTTAGGTATAGTTTGCTCTTTGAAGGTTCCCCCTATGTAGGTTCCCCATAAATTTCATAACATACATTGAATTCCCCCTAAATTTCATGCCTAACAAAAGTATGATGTTTCGAATGATTAAGCATTTAGATCAATCATACCTAGTTCACTTCTTAAAGTGAGAAAACGTTGTTCGTTAAGCGCTTTGGTGAAGATATCTGCCAGTTGCTTTTCTGTATTAATGAAGTGCATGAAGATATCTTTCTTTTGAACATGGTCACGTAGAAAGTGATAGCGAATGTCAATGTGTTTGGTTCTAGAGTGAAGAACTGGATTTTGAGTCATTGCTAAGGCGCTTTGATTGTCACAATGGATAGGAGTTGGATCTAGGATTATTCCATAATCTCTAAGTTGTTGCCTCATCCAAAGGATCTGTGCACAACAGCTTCCAGCGGCTACATACTCAGCCTCAGCGGTGGAAGTAGCGATGGACTGTTGCTTTTTACTATGCCATGAAATTAGTCTATCACCTAGAAATTGACATGTTCCACTAGTACTTTTTCTATCTATTTTGCATCCTGCAAAATCTGCATCTGAATAACCGATTAGTTCAAAAGGAGAATCCCTAGGATACCATAAGCCCACATTTTGTGTGCCTTTTAGGTACTTAAGGATTCTTTTAGCAGCAATTAAGTGTGATTCTCTAGGATCAGCTTGAAATCGTGCACACATGCATACTGAGAACATAATATCAGGTCTACTAGCTGTAAGATAAAGAAGTGATCCAATAATACCTCTATAGTTAGTGATATCAATTTTCTTTCCATTATCGTCTCTATCTAGCTTAAGCGTCTGGCTCATTGGAATTTTTGAAGGTGATGCATTTTCCATACCAAATTTCTTGATCATATCTCTAGTATATTTAGTTTGATTTATGAATATGCCATTAGGGAGTTGTTTAACTTGTAATCCTAGGAAGAAAGTTAATTCACCCATCATGCTCATTTCAAATTGATCTTGCATCATTTTCGAAAATTTCTCACATAGACGCTTATTGGTAGATCCAAATATAATATCATCAACATAAATTTGAACTAGGAGAATATCTTCATTATGGGTAATTTTGAATAACGTTGTGTCAACGCTGCCTTTTGAAAAGCCTTTACCTATAAGGAAGATAGAGAGAGTGTCATACCATGCTCGTGGTGCTTGTTTAAGACCATAGAGTGCCTTGTCCAATTTGTAAACCATGCTTTTCCCATGGTTGTTGATGAATCCTGGTGGTTGCTCCACATATACTTCTTCTTGGAGTTTACCATTCAGAAATGCACTCTTTACGTCCATTTGATACACTGTAAATTTGTTAAATGCTGCAAACGCTAGAAACATGCGGATTGCTTCAAGTCGGGCAACTGGAGCGTATGTTTCATCAAAGTCGATGCCCTCTTCTTGACAGTATCCCTGAGCTACGAGTCTGGCTTTGTTTCTAATCACAATTCCATTCTCATCCATTTTGTTTCTATAGACCCATCTAGTTCCAATGACCCCTTGGTGGGTTGGTCTTGGTACTAGCGTCCATACCTTATTTCTTTCAAATTGGTTTAGCTCTTCTTGCATGGCTTCTATCCAACTTGGATCGTTAAGCGCTTCATCCACTTTCTTTGGTTCCATTTGAGATAGGAAGCTTGCAAACATGGCCTCATTTATTGTAGCGGCTCTCGTTCTAACGGGTGCTCCAATATCTCCAATAATTAGTTCTGGTGGATGGTCTCTGAGCCATTTTCTGTCTGGTTGGAACGAGTTAAGAGATTGATCTAACGTTTGATTAAACTGTGTAGGCGCTTGACCAATTCCTTGCGTAGGCGCTTCAGTGTTTGTAGATTGAATTTGCTCTTGATGAACATACCCTTCATGATCATCAGCGTTTCTTGCAATGTCATCGTTGATGTCTTTACGAGTAGTCTTAGGATTAGGTATAATGATTTCATTATCTTCATCAATATCACTATCATCACACAGATTGATTTGTGACGCTTGTTGAGATAAATCTTCAATTCCTGCATCATTAATATTAACCTTACTCGGTTCTTGGTTAGCATCATCAAACACAACATGAATGGATTCTTCAACCTTCGATTTGATCTTATTTAAGATGCGAAAGCTCTTTCCATTTTTGGCGTATCCTAGAAAGATTCCTTCATCTGCTTTAGGATCAAATGTCTTTAGGCTTTGAGAACCATTGTTATGAATGAAACATTTTGAGCCAAATACATGAAAGTATGAAACATTCGGCTTACGTCCCTTCCATAACTCATATGGAGTCTTTTCATGTTGCTTGTTGATCATACACCGGTTCTGAGTGTAGCAAGCAGTGTTAATAGCTTCGGCCCACAACCTTTGAGGCAGCTTAGATTCGGCTAACATAGTCCTAGCGGCTTCTTTAAGCGTTCTGTTCCGCCGTTCAGCAACTCCATTTTGTTGAGGTGTTCTAGGTGCTGAATACTCATGAAGTATTCCAAAGTCTTTACAAAATTTCTCAACAATATGGTTAGTAAATTCAGTTCCTCTATCACTTCTAATTCTTGTTACTTTTAGATCTTTTGAGTTTTGTAGTTGACGAATTAGAGAGGTGAGCTTGGCACTAGTTTCATCTTTAGATGCTAGAAATTCTACCCATGTATAGCGTGAAAAATCATCAACTATTACTAGTGAATACTTTTTACCACTAACGCTCATGATTTGAATAGGACCAAACAAATCTAAATGTAGTAATTCAAGTATTCGAGAGGTCGATAGATGAAGCTTCTTCTTAAAGGATGATTTAACTTGTTTACCCATTTGACAAGCATCACATAAGCGATCTTTATTAAAGGAACCTTTAGGTAATCCCTCTATGAGATTTAGAGATATTAATTGAGAGATTGTTTTGAAATTGAGGTGATTCATTTTTCTGTGCCATAACCAACCTAATTCGTTTTGATTCTTAGCTACGAAGCATGTAGGGTTGTTATCTAATGTTGAATCCCAATCTACTAAGTATACATTGTTTGTTCTTCTTCCTTTTAATTTGGTAGATCCTGTCTTAACATCGATTATCTCGCACAAGTCACTAGAAAATTTAATTTCAAAGCCTTTATCACAAAATTGACTTATGCTTAGGAGATTATGTTTAAGACCCTCGACATAGTATACATCATTGATCATGATGTTCCCCCTATGCATGATACCTATACCTTTAGTTTTACCTTTAGAATTATCACCGAATATAACTTGAGGACCATTGGTTGCACGATAGTTGATCAAGAGGTCCTTTGATCCAGTCATGTGTCTCGATGATCCACTATCTATGTACCATACTGAAGCGTCGGTGTTGGCTCTAGGTACCTGCATTCAAAAGGGCAGATCTAATTTCCTTTAGGTACCCATTTTGTTTTGGGTCCTTCTTTGTTAGTGACGTGAATTAGATTTTTCGGAACCCATATTTGCCTTATCTTCACTACAGGAGAAAGATTGGCCTTCTTGGGTTTCGTTTTGAGTTGCATACCTTTTCTAGATGTATAGAAATATCCTTGATTATAGTGATAATCATAATCGTATTCACAATTATCATAGTGTTGATAATATGAACTGGATTGTTTTGGATATGGACGTTTGATTCTGTTTGGTACTGGCTTAGGATGCACTTTTGGTGCGGGACGCTTAACGTTTGATTCACTGGCAGAAAATATCTCCTTAGCTTTTTGAGCGTTTGGATATATTTTCTTTTGTGAGACGTTCACTTTGGTCTTTCCTTTGCCTGAGTCAATGTTGACTTTATCATTAACTTTTGTACCAGTATTTGTTGATTCATTCAGCGTTTGTCTGATTGAACTTTCTTCAACAAAGATTACACCTTTTCCTTTGTTGATTGTTGTAACATTGGACGCTTTGGCTTTATAACTGATTTTATCAAAACCTAGACCGGTCTTTTCACCAAATGCCCTGGTTACTTTAGTCACATTATCTAGCGTTCTAGACGATTTTGAAAATGAGGAGATAAGCTGCTCTGATTTGGCAAGTTTAGCGACCATTTCAGCTTCTCTTTTGACTATTATATCAAGATCACCTTTTAGCTGAGTAATTTCACTCTCGAGTGATTGGTTTTTTTCAATGCACTGTTGCTGAATTTGCAACTCTGCTTTGAGCGTTAGGTTATCACTTCTGAGTGCTGAAATAATACGATGGTGATTTTGGAATAATTGGGTGGCATCTTGACAATCTGTATAATATTCCTTTACTTTGTCAAGTAATTCATCATAAGAGAGAGGATGATACAGATCAGTGGTTACCTCAGATGGTACGTCGTTAGATGCTTCATTTTCTCTTGCCATGAGACAAATGAATGCTGAGTCCTTTGATGGTTCATCATCGCTGCTTTCATCTGATGATTCCAAGTCCTCTTCAGGCGTATAGAGGGTTCTGATTCTGCTAGCAAGCCTTGTTGTCTCAGGTTGCTCCTGAATTGGTTTCTATCCGTGTGATCTTGCTTTGTAGGTTTAGACACATTTGGATATGGGCAATTAACTTGGAAATGCCCTGGTCTCCTGCAGTTGTAACAAAGATTGGTCTTCATCTTTTGTTCGTTTGTTAATCTTGTGGATCGTTGGTTTAACGCTGCAGGCGCTGAGAGATCTTGCTGAGAAGGAGTTTGATATTGAATTGGCGCTAGGGAGGAGGACGCAGGATAGTGAGGCGTTTGATATTGTGGTTGTATTTGAGGAAGCGCTTGATATGAACTTTGTCCTGGGTGCTTAGGACTGTTTCCCTTCTTTTCATATTTCAGGAATTTCCTGAATCTATTTAGAAGCGCCAGTTCTTCTTCCTCACTTATGTCCGAACCTTTTTCTTTGATAGGTTTTCCTTTGATTGATGCCATTAGCGCTCCAGATTCGATTACTGGATTACTTACTGCATCACTGGCCGAATTCAGCTCAAACTCAAACGCTTTGAGTTCTGAAAAAGCATCTTCTGGAGTTAGGCTGTCCAGATTGTTTGATTCTCTCATTGCAGTTGTTTTCATCAGGAATTTGCTTGGAAGACTTCTAAAGATTTTGACCACTGTTTCTCGATTTTGTAGCTCCATACCCAGAGATGTTAGTTCAGTGACAAGGGCTGTAAACCTCATGTCTAATTGCTCTAGCGTCTCATTAGGTAGCATCTTGAAGCCGTTGAATTTTTCTTTGGCAATTGATAATTTGTTTTCCTTTATTTGTGCTGAGCCCCCACAAATAGTAGCCAACTTATCCCAAATTTCTTTAGTTGTATTGCATGATTTGACTTTGTTGAATAAGTTGTCATTGTCACCAATGGCTGTGTATAATGCATTCCGACCGACATTGTCCAGATTGGCTCGTCGACGCTCATCGGTGGACCATTCTTGTTTGGGCTTCTCCACATAACCGTCAGGTGTTTCTCCTGTGGCTTCGGGCGCTCTGGTGATAACTTTGTATATTTTGATTGGCCCATCTGAAATGATATCACACATTTCATCATCACATGAACACAAATAAGTAAACGCTTTGACCTTCCAAGAGTCATAATTTGACTCGGTCAACTTGGGAACTTTAGAAAATGCCATGAAGAATTTTAAAGTAATTTTGAAGCGACTATATAAAAAGATGGATCTGAACAAGCAGTTACGCTTGGAAACGCTTAGGTTTCAACTTCAACCGCTCTGATACCACTTGTTGGTCCCAAGTGGTATACGAAAGGGTCTAGAGGGGGGGGGGTTGAATAGACCCTGAAGTCTTTTTCGACTTCTTAAAAATTCGTATCACTTTGAAGTATTTGAACGCTTGACAAGTTTAAGCGCTGGATGTGGCGCTTGAGAAACGTTAACTTAGACTCGGTGATTTCAACGCTTACCAAAGTAGGGCAGAGTTTAGTCACTAAATCAGGGTTAGCACAGCGGAAATGTTTTTATAGCTTAGCGTTCGTTTTAACCAATTAGTCGCTTATTAGTTTTAAATGCCTTTTCAAGATATAATATGACAGTATAATGTAAGACAATAAAACAGTAAATGACACAAAATATTTGTAAGGTTCACTGGGTGATGTAATCCCAGCTACGTCCTTCTTCTCCTTTTATCAGGGAGGTTTTTCCACTATGTGATTATCGAAGAGTCACACAGAGACTTCTACAAGATAGAGGGAGATTGGATATGATCTTGGAACTCCTTGGTCACACAGATTTCAGCTCCACTAAAGATCTTCTATTCCCTTGCTTCTTTCACTCAGAAATGGTGCAAGTTACTTTTGATCTCGAAACTCCTTGGTCACACAGATTTCAGCTCCAATAGAGATCAACTTCAACAAGCTTCTTTTACACAAAAATACTGCTTGCAAGTCAACCAGCTTTCTCACTCAGATGAAAGGTGTTGATGGTTTTGGTCACGGGTTTGTTTGTTTTTGGAAAGTTCAAACAACTTGAGGATATCTCAATGGTAGTATATGTTCTTCTTAAAAAGAGATTTGAGATATGGGTGACTGTCTCTAAGAATATTTGTGAAAAGCTTATATGAATATTTGGCTATGATTTTTAGTAAGCTTTTCTTTCAACAAGGTAGGTATTTTTGTGTGTGTCACTTTTTTCATATTTTTGCTTGTTTGTTGAAAGAGCTATTTATAAGGTATTGGTGGTTTTTGTCCGTTTGACTCGGTTGGAGTCTCGTTTCCCCAAACATTCCTTGAGTTCAGACATTTCTAACTTTGGGTATATTTAATTGGTTGGGCATGGTCTTGGTTTCATAAACCTGACAGTCTAGGTCAAGGATATGGCTTGCCCATAAGTTATAGTGCTTATATTTTAATAGCACTTATCCGACTTTTAATGCATCTTGTTTTATTTCCGTTGGAAATAATTCGTCCGTTTGATTCATGCATTTTTTAAGTCTCTGGATGGTTTTGGGTCTAAATTCTTTTTCAAGTTACGTTCTTTGTAGGTTGTGTTGGTTTAACCTTTTTGGACGCTTGCTGAAGAGAATAGTTATTCTCGTGTATCAGACGCTTGGACTGATCCTGACTTTCTTTTCTTTATTTTAGACGCTTACTCTTCAATCTTGTCTTGATGGTCTCACTGAAAATTCCGTCATTTCACTTGATGTTGAGTATTCGGCCTGAGTTATCCATTCGTAGTTTGAGCACTGGGATAATCCCTAAAGCGTTTGACGGACGCTTCAAGATATCCTTATCCATTGTAGCTTTAGACGCTTGATCTTCACCTTCATCACTTGGTAGACTCACCCAGAATTTTCCTAAGTGTTTTAGTGTCACATACTTAGTCTAAGGAATTCTACAAAGATGAATACTATAAGCCTAAGATAAACAAGCTTTCAGGTACTTATACATAATCATTCTATGAAAGCTTTCACACTTTTCGGAGTCTAACAGAAAGTCCTATTTGTCATCATCAAAACATCTAATATGAAATTCCTAACAATAGGGTTGAGATTTACGCAATTTAATCCCATGTTTTCATATGACATAATCTTGATTATGAGTAATTTATGCCAAAAATGCATGTAATGAGTTTGATATTTGAAGTCAGATATAAATCATCTTAATTGAGGAAAATAGGGGATGAAGTACGTATTCAGTGGAGAACCGAGAATTCAGAGTCTAACGTACGAACGTTAGAAGAGTTACACCCGGACATGATGATTGTAATGTTCGAACGTGGGGAGGTCTTACGCACGAACGCGAAGAAGGTTTATGCACGGACGCCAGGTGCATAACGTTCGAACATTGATGTCAGCGGAATAGTTTTGGAAATTTCCATTTGTGAACCTAAAAGGACTCTTCCAACTTATACCTATAAATACGAGATGCAGCAGCAAGAAAGGGGGGGGGGGGATAGATACACCTTTTACTTAGGTTAGGGTTATATATTCTTGATTACTTTTGGATCAAGATTACATAGTTTTGAAGAGCAAGAAGACAGAAAGAGATCATCTTCTTCAAGAGGGAGTTTCTTAGATTTAGATGGATTTTTGTCTACGAATATTTATTTTTTTCTCTGTATCTTTTCTTTTATAATTATGAACTAGTTTTAGATTAAGACCATGCAAAGGCCGGATTGATATTGAATAATATATGATAGTTGTTTGATTCAAGTTAATTGCATAATTGCTATGTATTGTGATTTTTGTGTTTTTGTCATCTTCATATGATTAGCTATCATGTATTGAATTATTGCCTATTTATCTGTTCGGGAGAAAGTGTATTAGGGTGCAAAAGAAATCATAATACTTCTAAGTCAATTGATGTTAGGGATAGCTACATACTCCGGTTGCTGTTAGATGGATTTATTTAGTAGAATCTGAATCAATCTAGGGAAAATTCTAGTGTTTAATGCATACAAGAGAGATTGCTACACCCAATCTAGTATAGGTTATCATGAGCGAGGGATCGGATTGATAATAATCTTAAGGAATTTTCCACCATAGCATTGTAGTATAATAACTTGAAGAAATAACAATCATATATGAAGGAAGTAAATCTATGCTAATGTATGAGTCTTAATGGTCTTTCTCGCCATTGTTCTTATCATCATAGTTGTTAGGAATCCCGTACAGGAAAATAGAGAATTGCAGCGGAAGATTCGAGGATTCCTACCGGTAGATCACAAAAATAGATCTGATGATTTTTCATAGGTTTCGCGAAATTTAGAACGAATAAACATACCCTTTTCATTCGTTTATTGATTTCTGCAGAACAACAATCCTCTAAGGGCTCCTGTCTCTAAAACTCCACGTGAAACGAGTCTTCCAAAGATCTCAAGACTCCTCCTTCTTTGTAGTAGTGGACGGCTAGAGAGGGGAGAGAGTTCTTTTCTTTTTGAGTTGTGTAATGTTATCCTGTTACTTAGGATTTGTTCCACTATAGGAGTCCTTTTAAACTCAACTAACTTGTGGAACAAGTTGGAAGCTACTCCAAAAAGCCCTAAGTGGCCGCCCCTACTAGGGTTGCCTTGGACTGGGTGGGCTTTTAATTTGCTTGTCTAATTTCTAACCCATTTGTATAATTTTGAGAACAGATGTTCCATTTTCAGCCCCAGGGAAAGTTGGACCATGTTGTTCTAAAACATGCTCAAGTGATTTCTTTCTGAGACCAGCTCTTAGCCTCTTGACCCAGTCACCGTAGTTTGGTCCAGTAGGACATTTTTCTCAAACATTTTTAACAACGAGTTATTAACCATTTTTTAGAGAGATAATATAACTGCAGAAAACAACCAAGATTTAATTAGATAATTGAAAGAGTTAGGTGCCCGACGTGCCATTTGTTGGGCATAGTAGCCGACTCTTTAAACAGTCTTATATTGTATCTTTTCAAGTAATTTACTAAATGGCATTTTCTTCTTTATCTTATCATTCTATGCAATTAGATAAAGTCCCCTAGATCACTCTTAACCTATGAGATGTGTTTGGTATCGGGGATGCCAATCATGGAATACGTCTCTAAGGTTGTGGTCTTAAAGATGTTCCAAGTCATAGAATCATTGAGATAGGGATATCAATGACTCGTAAAGACTTGCACGTACAATGCACACTCTTGGAGAGTGTATCCTATTCCATGGATACTGATACGGTGTACATCAGTGCATGTATGTGGGTTCTCGTTGGGATCGAGTAAACTGAACAACCCCGCCGAGATTCCATATTGGAGTCAATGTCGAATTTGGAATCTCCTCGGTTACGTGGGCATAAGATTGGTCCTCATGACTTGAGGCACCATTGGTCGTCTCGTGCATCGCCCACTGTACTTAGATTTGTCACACGATTCCAGGTGAGTCATAAAATGGGGCATATTGGGTCCAGTCTGGTTATGTACGGAGGCGCGTGAGTGCCAAGAGAGAATCCAACACTGATCATTAGCATCGGCTCATATCCTATGTACTTCACAGTGTATTGACCATGGGAACCTCCGGTCGGAGTAGCATCAATAAGGAGGCGCAGTGTTTCCTCGCTCGATTGATAAATTGGTCAATGTCACTTAGATCGATATACATAGAATCGAGTTACTGGGATTTCGACTGACATCCAAGTCCTAGATTCGATCGGGATATTTGATGGAAGGATTTTACTTATGCGAAAATCGTAATGCGGAAAGGTCACCTAATAATCGTTCATGGCTAGGTCTTCTTGGCGCGTGGCTAGTACAAACCTTGATTTGTAGGAACCATGAATTAATCGGTAATTAATTCTTGGTCGGATTAATATACTTGGAGTAATTAAATCTAGCAATGAAAATTGCAAAGGCACAACGGGGTTGTGTTCCTACTACTAGTACATGAACGAACCTACAATGGGGTTACACACTTACTCAAGAAAGTTCAATTACTATGTGAATATTAATCCGATTTCGGATTAAAGTGAAATTGATTAATGAGATTAATTGATTAAGTGGAAGACATTTTAATTAGTAGGCTTGGAAAAATAATTTTCTATTAATTAATCTTGGAGATTAATCATTAACGGAAATTATTATTATCCGGGAATTTATTTAAGCTACTAATTTTACTATTAATTAATCATGAAAATTATTTAATTAACAAGTCTTGGAAGACTTGGGAGTTATTTTGATTAAGTTGGACTTAATTAAATGAAGTCACAAGAGTGAAATTCAAAGCTAGTCAAAGTTTGACTTATAATGTTTTTTAAATGAAAAATATTCTCTTACACATGTGGTGGTAGTTGAGAATGGAATGGTAGGTGAGAATGAGGTGGTAGGTGAAGAAAACAAGTCTTCTACTCCACCTAACACCATATGGCCGAAAATTGGTGGCTATAAAAGGAGGTGTTCTTGCTCTCATTTAATACTTGATGAAAATTTAAAAAGAAAAAAAAGCTTAGAGCTTAGTTCTTCATCTCTAGATTTTTCTAGCTTCTCTTGTGATTCTTGAAGACTTTCTTCTATAGAACTTCTTCTTGAAGATTAGTTGTAAAAGATTATCTTCCATAGATATTTTTTTTAGTAACTCTTCTTGTCTTCCACCTTTCACTACATAGACTCCATTTCCTTAGAGCATATATCTAGCCAATCTTTTGCTTAAGGTATGAACTTACTTGAGGTGTGTCCTTGTAGAGGCTTCTTTCTTTAGGAGCTTATGGTGGTTTGATTCGAACCCCTTCATGTTGAGGTGAGAATTCGAAAATGAGAGCCAAAGTTTTTGGTGTGATTTTCCTTGTGTTGTGGTTTTACACCCTCACTTTAATAAAACCCTAAATCTTGTAATCGGTTTAAAACCCCTTTACTCGTATTAGTTTTTGTTGTGCATTACTTTGACCCCCTAGCTTGGGATGCCGATATATATGTGTTTTATATACTTTATTTCTTCCATTGTGCCGACATCGCTTGTGGGGGGCATACCGAACCTAACAATAATTATGTTGTACCCAAGTAAAAATAAGGACTTTAATTTTTGACTTGGCTCCCACTACATTTTTCGAACCATTGCACTCCCACTGCAATGAACCATAGTAAGTGATTGAGTTCTTCAAAAATTTCAATGAGTTCCAATCTGTAACGATGTATGGCTCATTGGAAATTTTGAAGTGACATGCCATGTCAACCAGTCTTACTGATGATTCAATCTACCTTTGGCTCATGGATCACTCAACCTCAGCCTGTAACGAAATATTGGTGGTGATCCATCTAAGTACTTTCCCATCAACTCCTATCGATCTAACAGTTGAATCTTATCTTGCAACCTGTAATGGTGTATGGGACAAGATTTGCTTCGACCGATGGCATCAAATGCACTTGAAGAGATATGGATTATGAATTAATTTATAACCCCCACTAGTCGGGACGACGCCATGCATAACTCATAATCCCATCTTTTCCAAGTTTGATGGAGAGCTAGGATATCCAATATCCCCTACTTAGTATTTAATGTGGGAGAATTTTTGTAAAATTAAGGTCTCACTTTGCACATTAATTTATTACGCACATATATGGATTATAATTATGCATACATAGAAAAACCTAGTTATTCTAACAACATGCATTTCCATGGACATTCTAGATTGATCCGAGCCAATAGATCAATCAGGGGATAGGGGTCTATTACAAATCTAAAATCTAATAGATCTTCGGGCTCCAAGCTAGAAAAGGTCCTACCTCTAATATACACAACTCAGAAAGTACCCTATACATCATACTACCAAAATTAAAAGTACAAACTGGGGGCCAATTGCCCAATACAACCCAGATAATACTAAAGCGGTAAAGCCATAAGTCCATGGAAGTATCCACCGCAACATACATCAAAGCATGTAAGAAAACTATTTAAGTTTATGTTTGTTTTTGAGTTTAAAATCGAAAAGAAATTCAAAACCGATTAAATCTAATTTAATTAGAAAAGATGAATTTTGATTTCAATTTTAAAAGGAAATAAATCCAATTTATTATTTAGGAAATAAGTCAAACTTATTCCTAATTTATTTCAAAAAATATTATCAACCTAAAATAAATCCGATTTATTTAGTCGTCGCGAATCATAAATAAAAATCCAATTTAATTTATGATATTAATAAATCCAATTTAATATTAAAGTCAAATCCAATTTTAACTTAATTAAATCCAATTTAATTTATGATATTATTAAATCCAATTTAATATTAAAGTCAAATCCAATTTTAACTTAATTAAATCCAATTTAATATTAAGAAAAACATTTTAGGAAAAAAAGGGGTTTTGACAAATCACAGGTCGAATTTGTCTATTAGGGTCAAACCCTAATATTTATTAATTTATATATATATTTAAATATTAAAAATGTAAAAAATATATATATATATATATATATATTAATATACTAGGCCGGGCCCAGCGCCCATTAGGGCGCACGACTAGGGAGTCTTATGCCGCACTAGTCTTACGCCGTGGCGGCGGCGCAAATTAGTGCAGCCACCCCACCTTTTTTTCTTTTCTTTTTTTCTAATTACACGAGCAGCGTTGGTCCTCGCGTGTGCTTCAAAAACACATGGTGGTTCCACCCCGATTCGCCATTACCGGCGGCGAAAAAACATGTAATCGTGCGCCGATTTCAAGGCGATGAATATTTTCAAAATTTCAGATTTAACATCGAATATTAAACATATAAAATCAAATTTTTAAAAATCCAATTTTAACCAACATAATCTTAAATGCAAAAACCATCAGATCTGTTTAAGTCGGCTTTGATACCACTGTTAGGAATCCCGTACAAGAAAATAGAGAATTGCAGCGGAAGATTCGAGGATTCCTACCGGTAGATCACAAAAATAGATATGATGATTTTTCATTGGTTTCGCGAAATTTAGAACGAATAAACATACCCTTTTCATTCATTTATTGATTCTGCAGAACAGCAATCCTCCAAGGGCTCCTGTCTCTAAAGCTTCACGCGAAACAAGCCTTCCAAAGATCCCGAGACTCCTCCTTCTTTGCAGTAGTGGACGGCTAGAGAGGAGAGAGGGGAGAGAGTTCTTTTCTTTTTGTGTTGTGCAATGTTAGCTTGTTACTTAGGGTTTGTTCCACTATAGGAGTCCTTTTAAACTCAACTAACTTGTGGAACAAGTTGGAGGCTACTCCAAAAAGCCCTAAGTGGCCGCCCCTACTAGGGTTGCCTTGGACTGGGTGGGCTTTTAATTTGCTTGTCTAATTTCTAGCCCATCTGTATATATTTAAATTTAAATCCAATTTAAACATAATATATACTATTGATTAATTCCAATTAAATAATGTACTAATCAAATAATTTAATTTAATCCAATTAAATTAAATATTTAATTAATTGATTTAATCTAGTTAAATCAATTAGACCATTTAATTCTTTTTAAAAGATTTACACAAAAAGATACATCTCGCTCGTTTAGCGCGACTCTTTAGGTTCATCTCAATTGGCAAAGGGAGGAATTACCTAAGGATGTGAGTGTCACCTAGCCAGTTCCGTGGACTCACATCGTAACCCAATTGAGTACGAAATGAAGGAATCATTTTACGAACCTCTTGATCATAAATGCCGTATGAGTATAAGCCCTTCACTGACGTATCCCGATCAAGTGAGAGTCATGGAAAATGTCAAACTCACTAAACTTGATACTGTGCATTAGATTATAGCATAATGAAATTACTAAACTACCCTCAATGTCCCACATGAGTTAGTTGTTATGCTTTGGCCAAAAGCTTATAATTTCATCAGCCTTTAATCGCATAGGATACTTTCTCGTTTACTATCGAGACAATGAATCCCATCTTGGCGATCACTGATCAACTGCTACTTGTCTCATTGATATCGCACTTCGAGGTCGACCCCACCGACGGGTGATGTGGGCCTAACTACTCTGGTAACAGATCCAATAATACAAGCACATTGATCATGAACCCTCAGGTCTAAGGCTCACGCATACTATTACGATCAGTAATCCAATCATTGACAGTCACTGAGTAAATACCCATGTGATCGGTTTACTACGAGCCGTGTTCGAATATGTCAATTCCATTGACATATCTATGATGCTTTCTCCCACTACCCTATAGTGTTCGACTGACACTCATCGTCAGAGCATGTGTCATACAAGTCGAATCTTAATGCCCAATTAAGATTCTTTGACTTTTTTTTTCCCTTTTAAGTGATAAGGTGTAAGACTCTTCCCATGCCACGTCTTTATTCCATAAAGGGCAAAGAGTCAAACCTTTATTCACATGGACTATATGTTCAATACTTATTTAGATGCCATAAAGATTTATATGAACAAAATACAGATACCTTTATTAATATCATTTTAATAGTTTGTACAACATAATGAGATACCCTAATCTAACTATTTGTCCTCATTGGCATCTAGGGCATATACCTAACAATAGTTAATTTTTGTTTAATTATATTTCTTATTTTATTTGTAAAAGTCTTGATTCTATTCTTGCATTAATTCTCATAAAACTAGAATACAAATCTCTTTGGGTTCGACATGCCAAACTTAATTTTCTACTTTATTACTACACATGATCAGTTCTCTTGCTGTTAAATACACAATTAGGTTATCGTTCATCAGCACTTGAATCAAAATTTGAAAGAGTGTTGTGATCCGATGGAAAAATTACTTTCGTACATTTGTGGATGTATGTTAGGAATCGTCCCCGGTGATGCGAGCAGCGAAAACGAAAAATAAAAAAAATGCATCCCCTAATTAGGGATAGGTTGATATGGCACCTTTGGATTCGAAAAAAAATGATAAATAACAATTTAACAATTACCTCGTGAAGAATATCCATAAGATGAATTAGCTTTTAGTGCTTGAATTGGCACCTCCAAGTGTATGCACACATTAGCTTGCATCCTCGTCTTCTTTCACCAGTGCTAGCAAAGAAGAAGATGAATATTGACTTCTTGAGTGAATGAGAAAAAGACTTTTTCTTTTTTCTTTTTTACTGTGAAAAGCTAAGAGAGAGAAAACCAACTCCTACTTTTAGAGGAAGTAGGCATGTACTAGTGACTTGTTGGGGAAGAGATGGATTCTCTTCCCCTAATAGTGGGCCTTGTCTTCTATTCTCTCTTCTATGAAATTGGGCTAAGTCAACTTAATATGTTACAAGTCCATTGACTTTATTAAGTAGACTATGACCCAATTAATTAATTAAGTTGGCCTAACTTAATTAAATTTTTTTCATTTAATTAATTAGCCCACTAATTAATTTTCTCCCACTTGATTTAATATCCCATTAAATTAGAGACTATAATTAATTAAGATCACTTAATTAATTTCAATCCTTTTTTCTAAATTAATTAATTCCAAATAATTAATTTCTCCATTAGTTCTCATAGAATTAATAAGCCAATAGGTACTACACTAAGTTAAGTGTGTGACCCCCTCGAGAGTGTTCCATAGTTATATATCACTCCCCTAGCTCTATATAATCTAAAGGGATCTTTATATAGACTATATAAGCAATTGCGATAAAGACAATACAAAATGATTATATATATTCATAAAACAAGACTGTCATAGTGTTTACATTGTTTTGAACAAGCCAAACATTGGCTCGCAGGGCACCAACACTATCAATCTCCCACTTGCCTTAGAGCTAATTGTCCATGTACTTTCATCCCATCTTGTCAAGATGTCCTTGAAATACTTCTTAGCCTAGAGGTTTGTTGAATGGGTCTACTACGTTTTCCTTTGGGTCAACTCGTTCTACTTGAACATTGCCTCTATCCACTATTTCTCTAATCACATAAAATTGTCTAAGGATGTGCTTGGACCGATGGTGAGACCTTGGCTCCTTCGCAAGATCTATAGCTCCATTGTTGTCAGAGTACATCTATATGGGATTAACAATGGATAGATCTACTTCCAGCTCTTGGATGAAGTTTCGAATCCAAATAACCTCCTTTGTTGCTTTCGCAGCTGCTATATACTCAGCTTTCGTGGTAGAGTCAGCTGTAGTCTCCTGCTTGGAGCTTTTCTAGCTTACTGCTCCTCCGTTGAGTATAAATACAAACCCTAAAATGGACATCAGGTCATCAACATCCGACTGGAAACTAGAGCCCGTGTAGTACTCTAATTCCAATTTTTCTCCAACATACACTAAAAAGAGATCTTTAGTACTCCTTAGGTACTTAAGCATCGCCTTAACGACGGTCCAGTGTTCTTGTCCAGGGTTGGACTGAAAACGACTTGTCACACTCAGTGCATAAGCCACATATTGCCTTGTACATAGCATAAAGTACATTATGCTCCCTATAGCAGATGCTTAGGGAATGTTTAACATAGATTCCCTTTCCTCTAGTGTCTTAGGGAACAGAAACTTAGAAAGCTGAATCCTATGTATTACCGGAAGTAATCCTCTTCTAGAATCTCCCATCTTGAATCTTGTCAAGATTCTACCTATGTACGCAGATTAGGAGAATCCTTGCAACCTATTACCTCTATCTCGATATATTCTCATTCCAAGAACATAGGATGCTTTTCCCATATCTTTCATGGAAAATTGGGTTGATAACCACTCCTTAGTTGACTACAACATTCCTACGTCATTTCCAATGAGTAGAATGTCGTCAACATAAAGAATCAAGAAACTTGTTGCACCCTCACTAACCTTTTGATAGACACATGGTTCATAACCATTCTTGATGTATCCATACCCTCTTACGGCCTTATCAAATCTTAAGTTCCAGCTACGGGAAGCCTGCTTAACACCATACTTTGTGTTTACTCCCACTAGATATAAAGCCTTCTGGTTGTTCCATACAGATTTCTTCTTCTATATTCCATTCAGAAAAGCCGACTTTACATCCATCTGCCATATATCATAGTCGAGATACACAATATGGTTAGAAGTATCCTAATGGACTAAGTCATTGCTATGGGAGAAAAACTTCCCTCATAATTGACTCCTTGTCATTGAGTATAGCCTTTTGAAACTAAGCTAGCTTTGAAGGTTGCTACCTTCCCATGCACTCGAATTTTATGTTTATATATCCACTTTCAGCTTATGGCCTTAATGCCTGGTGGTGGATCTACAAGGTCCAAATCTTGTTGGAGCACGTGGATTCCATTTCGGATTCCATGGCTTCTAGCCATTTGTCTGAGTCTTCTCAGTTGCTGCCTCCGCAATCGATTTTGGATATTCATCTAATGGGAGGCCCTCCTCATTATCCTTTAACAAGAGACCATAATATCTCTCAGGATGCTTTGGGATCCACACTGATCTTCTCGGAGGTAGAACTTGTGTGTTTTCAGGTTGTGGTTCAATTTGTCTTTCCTCTACTGCATGTGGGACTTGTGCCTCTTGAGTTTCCTCAAGGTTTATTATATTCTCACTTTCTTTCATGAAGAATTCCTTCTCTAGAAACACAGCATTCTTCGAGATAATCACCTTTTGCTTTGAGGGGTAATAGAAGTAGTATCCAGGGGATTCCTTAGGATCCTATGAGTTCCCACAAGATAGGTCGTGAGTGTAACTTATCTCACACTAGCTGTTTGATATCAACATTGCAACACCATATCCTTAGATATTTATAAGTGGGTGACTTACCACACCATATCTTGTACCGTATGTCAGGCACACTTTTAGACGAAGCCTATTCAATAGAAAGGCAGTTGTTTTAGAGCATATCCCCAAAAGTAAGTTGGTAAATCCATGGACACCATCATTGAAGGAACCATGTTCATCGATGTTCGATTTCTCTGCTTAGACACTCCGTTTAATTGCACCCTTCCAGGCGGTGTCCACTGAGAGAGAATCCCATTCTCTTTCAAATAATCCAAAAATTCACCAGACAAGTATTCCTTTCCTCAATCAGATCGAAGAGCCTTAATACTTCTTCCAGTTTGCTTCTCTACTTCACTTCTAATTCCTTAAACTAGTCAAAAGCTTCGGATTTATATCTTAGAAGATAAATGTACATATACATAGAGTAATCATCAGTAAAGGTTATGAAGTATGAGTAGTTTCCCAATGCACTCATATTGAGTGGTCCATACACATCTATATGGATCAGATCCTAAAGACCTTTAGATCGCTCCATTTGGCCCCCAAATGCTAACTTCGTCATTTTCCCTTTAAGACAAGCTTCATAGGTTGGCAGTTCCTCTACTTCATCATGCTCGAGGTAACTTAACAACTTATAAATTTTATCTTTTGAGGCATGACCTAGTCTTGCGTGCCAAATGAGTGCTGGGTAAATTATTAGATTTTCATTTTACTTTGTTTATTTGTTGAACATTGAGTATGTTAGGATTATGCCCTCAGATGCCATAGAGGATAGAATGATAGGGCATCTATCTGTAATTAACTTATCTTGACATTATTAATAAAGGAATTATTTAGTTTTCACTTAAATCTTATCTGCATCTATAAGTAGTGTAAAACGTTTTGTCCGTGTTTTCAGTGTGTTCTCTCTACTTCCTATGGGATAGGAAGATTGGCACTAGAGAGATCGATCTTGATTAATAAAAACAAGTTCGCAAGTAAAGTGAAGTCTTTAATGGACAAATAAATACTTAGAACACTTGTACAATCTTATCTCTGACATGGGAGTGCCTGTCTAGTATCATGGGATGATAGGTGATTAAGATTGTAGGCACATCAGTGGAACTGATATGCTCGAACACGACTCGCACCGGTTCTGTCACATTGGTTTTCACTCTGTGACAGTCAATGACAGAACTGATTATGAGTAATAGGTGCAAGTGAACCTTTGACTTGAAACATCATGCTGAAGATGCATTTATGACATTAAGTATTTCATTAGAGAAGTTAGACCCAATTCACCCGTTGGTGGGTCGACCTCGAAATGCGGCTTGATGGGCAAATGGTAGTCTTAGCTGATATCTAAGTGGAATTTTTTCTCTCATAAGTGAGTGAGAAAGTACCCTATGTGATTATAGATAAATAGAGATCAAAGTGTTTGGCTAAAGCATAAAGAGACGATTGTGCTAGGCACTAAATCTATCTCAATGATCTCGTATTATTATAATTAACACATATGGTGAAGTTCAGGGGATAGTAGCAAATACAGTCCAAAATTGCACAAGGCCTTACATTGAATGTCCCATATGGGACCCATTAGTTGGAAAGTACACAAATACTCTTACTAAGGCATGGTAATAAAACAAAAGAAAAATTCAACATTTGTGAAATTTCTTTTATACCTTTACTGAAAATATGGAATAAAAGAAAATAAAATTCAGGACTTTGTAAATGTCTAAATTAGCCTTTCATGAGTTTGAATTAAAAAAAACAAAAACTGAATAAAATGAAATGGCATTGCTGCCATTGTTTGCTTCCTGGGATTTTTGCCATTTCCCCCCAAAACATTCAAATCAGATTCTTCAATTAGGGTTCTTCAATTCAATTGATTCCAATTTCTTTACAATTGATTCGTATTTCCCAGAGAAGACTTGTGACATTGTTGTGTTTTTATCGTGGAAGGTTAGAATTTGTTTTTTCCCCAGAGAAGAGTCGTGCCATTGTTTCCCAGAGAAGAATGCAATTTGATGATTCGAATTTGATTTTTGTAGTTTTTGGAGGTGCAATTGGTAGGATTTTTGAATTAGGGCTCTTCAATTGATTCCAAATTTTGTACAATTGATTGATGTTTCCCATAGAAGATTGGCGACATTGCTGTCCTGTTTTGCGGAAGACTTCAAATTGACGATTCCAAATCGATTTTTGTAGTTTTTGGAGGTGCAATCGGTATCCAATCGAGATGAATAATAGGTAAATTTGTTCATTATTAAAACAACATAATATGTGTTTCTTGATAGTTTCTCCGACATGCACATTAAAATGTTAAAAAAACTCCGACATGCCCACTAAATGGAATGGAATGTTAAACTGAATGTGTTAAGAGTATTATATGTTAATTGGAATGTGTTCAGAGTTGAATAAATAAATTATGAAATTGTTCTAACTACAAGCATAAATTATGTGCCTTTTTTTTCATGTTCCAGTTTTGTAGGAAAATGTCAGATAATCTGTTAACTATCGATATGATGGTAAGTGGCAGATGAAAGATGGAGACGTTAGTGAAGCATATGAATGGATTTCAAATAATAATTTTGCATTGATTAACACAATAATTGGAGGAGAGGGCGTTGATTTTAACACGGTAACAATTTCCAATTTTCATGATTGTATATTTCAAATGGCTCCGTTTAAAAGGGATGAGTATGACATTAAAGTGAGTTATATCCCTTTGTCCTATAAATGTTTAACCCCTATATATATAGTCGACGATTTTGATTTAAGGTGTTATCTTATGGACCAATGTCGGCTATCAAAATGTAGAATCATTATCCATGTTGAGTTTATTAAAAAGGTAGTTCCTGTTGGAAATAACATTTTTTGCACTGATGTTGAAAATGATTGTTAGGAATTTCATGTTAGATGTTTTGATGATGATAAGATAGGATTTCATGTTAGACACCAAAAGAATGTAATTTTATACTTTCATAGAATATATGTATAAGCGTTTGAAAGTTTATTAGTTTGTTAGGCTTGTAATTTTTATCTTTGTAGATTTTAGACTAAGTATTAGACACTGAGTCGCTAATAGAATTGTAGGTGAGTCAATTAGAGATGAAGTTGAAGATCAGCGTCTGAAGTCAAGTGAAGATGAAGATTTGTCTTAAACGTCTGTCAAACGCTAAAGGACTATTTCAGGATTTATGGATCAAGCGCACAAAGCACTCTAGCTATCAGAATCAAATTCACCTGAAATAAATTCTCAAGTCATGAAGGATTTAAATGCAATCACCAACGGTCATTTATTTCTAACGGGAAATAAATTTCAAATGCATTAAATGCTTGATAATTGCATTAAATATAACAAGACAGTGTAACTTGTGGACAAGCCACCTTTTGACTAGACTGTCAATTTTTTAAAGTTCAAGTCTGCTCTTGTTAAATCAGAACCAGTAGAAATTGAGGAATGTCAGAAAGGGACTATTTGACGTGCTGCGTGAGAGACACGCGCCTGATTGTGTCTAACGGACAAATCCAAAGAATCTCTATAAATAGTCCCCTCCAGCAAAACCTTAGAGAGTGTGAAGAGAGAGAAACTTTGCTGAAATAATTTGAGAGAAAAGCTTCCAAAATCCATAGCCAAAATCCATTAAGCTTCTCAAATACATTCCAAAGACAGTTACCGATATCTCAAACATCTTCATAGAAGAACCCTACACTATTAATGAGATATCCCAAGTTGTTTGAACTTCCCAACGTCAAACAAACCTGTTACAACAAACCCTCAACATCTTTCACCTGAGTGAGAAAGTTTGTTGACTTCACAAACAGTATTTTTGAGTAAGAGAAGTTAGTTGACGAAGGTCTTTATTGGAGCTGAAGTCTGTGTGATCAAGGAGCTCAAGGCCATCTTGGAGAAGATCTTTATTGGAGCTGAAATCTTTGTGATCAAGGAGCTCGAGATCGTCTTTCCAGGAGCAGAGGATTGAAGTGGCTTGCAGCAGAAATCTGTGTGACCAAGGAGCTCAAGTCATCCATATCCATCTCTTCCTGTTTCCCTATTTTGTAGAAGTCTCTGTGTGACTCTTCGAGAATCAATTTAGTGGATTGCCTCTAAGTGCATAGGAGAAGAAGGATGTAGTTGGGATTACACCACCCAGTGAATCCTACAAAATTCTTTGTGTCCTTTATTGCTTTATAGCTTTACTTTGCATTTGCTTATTATATCTCTAAAAGGCATTAAAACAATTGAGCGACTATTTGGAAAAAGAGAACGCTAAGCTTTCAAATCAGTCTTAAGTGCTTCGCCAAGCGCTAAGTTCTCCAAGCGTTCAAAATGATTTAAGAAAAGCAACTAAAGAAAAACTTTGTGACGCTAAACACTTTCAAAGAGAAGACTTAAAATCATTCCGTAGTGCTAACCCTGATTAAAAAACTGAATGCTTAAACCTGAGTGGTTATAGTATTCAAATCTTGAGTCTGAGTTAATCTTTTCAAACAGTCTCCAAGTAAACGCTTAGCCAAGCGCTTACATTTCAAGCGTCCAAATCAATCTTAATACAAATATTTTTGAAGTCGAAAAACACTTCAAGGTCTATTCAACACCCCCCCCCTTTCTAGACCCTTTCGTATGCCACTTGGGACCAACAATTGGTATCAGAGCGGTTGAAGTTGAAATTTTTAAAATTTCCGAGCGTAACTGCTTGTTTAGATCCAATTTTTTTAAAAAAAATTAGTTGCTTTAAAAATTTTCATGCCATTTTCAAAAGTTCCTAAGTTTACCGAGTCAAATTATGACTCATGGAAGGTCAAAGTTTTTGCTTATCTTTGTGCTTATGATGATGAAATGTGTGATATATTTTCAGATGGACCGATTCGAATATTCAAAGTCATCACTAGAGCGCCTGGAGAGACTGAAGCGACTTCGGATGGTTATGTTGAGAAGCCAAAGCATGAGTGGTCAGCTGATGAGCGTCGAAGAGCAAATTTAGATAATGTTGGACGGAACGCTCTATATACAGCCATTGGAGACAATGATAAGTTATTCAATATGGTCAAGTCGTGGTCTACAATTAAGGAAATTTGGGATATGTTAGCCACAATATGTGAAGGTTCAGCACAGATGAGAGAGAACAAGCTCTCCATAGTCATGCAAAGATTTGAGAATTTTAAGATGTTGACAAGCGAGACGCTAGATCAATTGTATGCGAGATTTACGTCGCTTATTACACAATTAGCGTCTTTGGATAAAGAGTTGGCCTACAAGGAAATGGTCAAAATGATTTTTAGAAGTCTCCTGAGCAAATACTTGATAAAGACTATAGCAATGAGAGAATCACAAATGTTGGAATTTATTACGCCAGAACATGTGTTCTCGGAGCTTAGGGCTTTCAAAATTGAATTGGGAGAAGTCAGTGACACCTCGTCTTCAGCGACTGAATCCGGAGCATTATTCGCTACTACCAAAATCAAGGGAAAACCAGTCAGTGAGGCGGAAGCGACAGAATCGAGTGAGGAAAAGGAAATGGATTTGTTGGTCAAGAAATTTCTTAGATATGAAAAGAGAAATTCTTGTTCTTCATTCCAGAATGAGGTATGAATGATTTAAATGCTTAATCATTATGCATCATATTTTCATTAGACATATAATTTAGGGGGAATTAACTTTATTATAATGTCTAAAAAGCATTTTTCAAAAATGTTACAAGTTGTCAAATTTAGGGGGAAACCTTAAAATTGTACTTGAACATATGTGTAAGCGTCAATGATCAAAAACGGTTTTCATATGCATAGATCATCAACGCTAATCATTATTTGTGCATGATATGTTTAACGCTAAAACATAAAAAGGTTTTAATTTCAAACGTCAACATAAATCTTCCAACAGGTGATATCATTTTAAGTGGTATCATATAAATTCAACAAATGGTATATGTTAAGCGTTGAACATATTCCCTTCAACACTTAATACAAACTTTTATAAAATTCATACATAATTTTTAAATAACTAGACAACTAGGGGCAGACATAGTTGGATGTTGATTTACCAACAAGTGGAGAGAGCTAGAGAATTTTTCACTGTCCATCCAGACGTGGATGCAACTATGGAAATCGCTAGAAGATATTGTTTACACGTTCCTTCCAGACATGGAAGCGACTGTGGACGCTGAGCGGTCGATAGAAGTGGCCGAGTTTTTCCCCACACCAACTGGTCCTCCTCTTCAAGCTTAAGAGTGTCACTTGAACTGCTGTCTTCCCTGGATGATGCCAAGAAGGGGGAAGAAGAGAAAGAAAAGCAGTTTAAGGGGAAAGAGAAAGAAAAGGTAGGTATTCATCATTTCAGTATAAATTATATACGCTTTCAATTCCATATATGTAAATGAATGATTTATCGCTGAAACATCTTGTTGAAGCTAATCTAAAATTAGCTAACTTATCTAACTTTCAAAACGCTAACTTATATTATTTTGGGCTTTTCTTTAAACTCTTGAACTATAAAAGAGTTACAAGAGTTAAGGTCTTGACATCATCAAAAAGGGGAAAATTGTTAGGAATTTCATATTAGATGTTTTGATGATGACAAGAGAGGATTTCATGTTAGACCCCAAAAGAATGTAAGTTTATACTTTCATAGAAAATATGTATAAGCGTTTGAAAGTTTATTAGTTTGTTAGGCTTGTAATTCTTATCTTTGTAGATTTTGGACTAAGTATTAGAGACTGACGCACAAATAGAATTCTAGGTGAGTCTATTAGAGATGAAGTTGAAGATCAGCGTCTGAAGTCAAGTGGAGATGAAGATTTGACTTAAGCGTCTGTCAAACGCTAAAGGACAATTTCAGGATTTATGGATCAAGCGATCAAAGCAATCTAGCAATCATAATCAAATTCACCTAAAATAAATTCTCAAATAATGAAGGACTTAAATGCAATCACCAACGGCCATTTATTTCTAACGGGAAATAAATTCAAAATGCATTAAATGCTTGATAAGTGCATTAAATGTAACAAGACAGTATGACTTGTCGAAAAACCACCTTTTGACTAGACTGTCAGTTTTTCAGAGTTCAAGTCTGCTCCTGTTAAATCGGAACCAGCAAAAATTGAGGAATGTCAGAAAGGGACTATTTGACGCGCTGTGTGAGAGACACGCGCCTGATTTTGTCTAATAGACAAATCCAAAGAATCTCTATAAATAGTACCCTCCAGTAAAACCTTAGAGAGTGTGAAGAGAGAGAAACTTTACTGAAATAATTTGAGAGTAAAGCTTGCAAACTCCATAGCCAAAATCCATTAAGCTTCTCAAATACATTCCAAAGACAGTCACCGATATCTCAAACATCTTCGTAGAAGAACTCTACACTATTATTGAGATATCCCAAGTTGTTTGAACTTCCCAACATCAAACAAACCTATTACAATAAACCCTCAACATCTTTCATCTGAGTGAGAAAGTTTGTTGACTTCACAAGCAGTATTTTTGAGTAAGAGAGGCTTGTTGAGGAAGGTCTTTATTGGAGCTTAAATCTGTGTGATCAAGGAGCTCGAGGCCATCTTGGAGAAGATCTTTATTGGAGCTGAAATCTGTGTGATCAAGGAGCTCAAGATCATCTTTCCAGGAGCAGAGGATTGAAGTGGCTTGCAGCAGAAATCTGTGTGACCAAGGAGCTTAAGTCATCCATATCCATCTCTTCCTGTTTTCCTATTTTGTAGAAGTCTCTGTGTAACTCTTCGAGAATCAATTTAGTGGATTGCCTCCAAGTGCATAGGAGAAGAAAGACGTAGCTGGGATTACACCACCCAGTGAACCTTACAAATTCTTTGTGTCCTTTACTGCTTTGTAGCTTTACTTTGTATTTGCATATTATATCTCTAAAAGGCTTTAAAACAGTTGAGCGACTATTTGGAAAAAGAGAACGCTAAGCTTTCAAATCAGTCTTAAGCGCTTTGCCAAGTGCTAAGTTCTCTAAGCGTTCAAAACGATTTAAGAAAAGCAACTAAAAAAAAACTTTGTGACGCTAAACACTTTCAAAGAGAAGACTTAAAATCATTCCGCTATGCTAACCCTAATTAAAGAACTGAATGCTTAAACCTGAGTGATTATAGTATTCTAATCTTGAGTCTAAGTTAATCTTTTCAAGCAGTCTTAAAGTAAACGCTTAACCAAGCGCTTACATTTCAAGCGTCCAAATCAATCTTAGTACAAATATTCTTGAAGTCGAAAAACACTTCAGGGTCTATTCAACCCCCTCCCACCCTTTCTAGACTCTTTCGTATGTCACTTGGGACCAACAATGATTTTGTTGAAAAGGTGATTGTGGCTTCCCATATATGGACCATCCAGAATTCGTTAATGAGGATTCAGATACTTATGTTGATGTCAATTTGGTTGACGACTTTACATCTGCCCCAACTCGGTTGAGTGGTGTTTTAGAAAAGCCGACGTCCCCGCCTATATCGATAGCTTCTGCCCCAACTCCTGTGAAACGAGCAGCTCCATCTTTTGAAAGTTGTGACTCTACTCTAATTATTCCATCTCTTAATCTTGAATCTACTCCTGTTGAGACTAGTGAAACCTTCAGTTTTGATGATGTTATAGATCTGCCGATTGGACATGAATTCAGAAGCAAAGCTGAGGTGTTGGATTTGGTTGTGGCTGCTTCGTTCAAGGCAACTTTCCATTTTAGGAAAGTTAAGACAACAAAGGTCGCATACTATTTTAAGTGTAGAGTCGAGGATTGTAACTGGAGTTTGCATGCGGTAACGACTAGAGGGTTAGATGTTTTCACCCTGCGCTCTCATAAAAGAATCCACACATGCTCACCTTCAGTGGATAACAGTGGAGAAAAGAGTAGCGCAAGGATGGTTTGGAATATGTTATTGAAGAATTATCCATGTCAATATGATACACCGCCGCGAAAGACAATAGTTGACCTTATGACAAAGGATGGCATTGATGTTTGTTACCATAAAGCTTTGCGGGGTAAAGCATTAGCTTTAAGTACTCTCATGGGTGATCCGGCTGAGAGTTATGCGAAAATTCCAAGTTTTTTGCATGTGTTGAAGGAGATGAATCCTGGTACAGTTACTCACTGTGTTAAAGATGCGAATGACAACTTTGTGTCTTTATTTTTTGCATTAGGAGCATGCATTGAAGGTTTCGAGTTCTTGAGGAAGGTTATTGATATTGATGGCGCACACTTAAAGACCAAATACAAGGGTGTGTTATTAGTTTGCATTGCCCAAGATGGCAACAAACATCAATATCCCCTTGCATTTGGTGTACTGAAAAATGAAAGCGATTCTACTTGGAAATGGTTCTTGGAGAAACTTATGGAGGTCATACCAGATTCTGAAGATCTGGTCATCATTTCAGACAGAAATGCGAGCATCTTAAAATTAGTTGAGACAATGTATCCTAGGGCTTCACATGGATATTGTGCTTATCATATCTCTCAAAATATTAGGACTCGCATTAGTACAAGCAGGGGCAGTAAAAATAGAAATGAACATCGGAACAGTGTGGTGTCGAAGTTCATGGGTTGCGCTGAAGCATATACTGTTCAAGAGTTCGATAAATGTTTTGATGACCTAACAAAAGGGAAACCTCCAACATGTGTCAAGTTTCATGAATATATGTAAGAATTACTCCTTATAAAGAAGTGTTGGGCCAAGTGCTTCTTTAAATGTTCACGATACAATATTTTGATTTCCAACGGAGTTGAGTCCATTAATGTTGTATTGGTTAAAGCTAGAACTCTTCCGGTGGTAATTATGTTGGTTGAGATTGTGAAGTTAATATATAGGTGGTTCAATAACCACCGCAACGAAGCATTAGAGGGTGGATAATCACAAGTCCTTAATCCAAAAGTTGAAACAACATTGCATGCAAGGAAACATGATGCCAGTTTCTTTAGAGTTGATGAAATAAATAAGATGACACGTGAATATGTTGTCAGACGTATGACTTTGGATTCTAATCAATTCTATGTTGACCTCCGGAATAAAACATGTAGTTGCCGAGTTTTCGACATTGACCAGATCCCTTGTGCGTACGCTATAGCAGCATTTTCAAAATTTCCTGCCGACGGCGAAGAATTGGAATCTCTATGTTCGGAATTCTACACGAAATTTCAGTGGGCAATGGCGTATGACAGAACCATATACCATGTTTCTAGTATATCCAATTGGAACATTCCTACTAAAATATAGGCATTTCCGGTGGTACATCCTGACTACTTGAAAAGGCCTGGAAGAGTTCAAATGGTTAGAATGGAGGCAGGCGGACAAAAAGTTCGCAAAAAATCAAAGAGACAAAAAGATCCGAAAAGGTTCTAAATGTAATCAAACCCCACTGACTGAACTATAGGGCTGCACAATTTTTTCATGTGTCATTAATTGTGGACTTGTAGTAATTTTATTGATGGATTGATGTACAATTGTTATTGGGATTGAAGTTGCCTTGTATACAGCGTGATTGGATGTTTATCACACCGGTATAATCTTGTGTTTTTAAATTGTTTATTGCCTCAAACTATAATGTAAATATATAAAACATGTCATTTTTATTAGTTTCGCAATGGTTTTGTAGTATTCTATGTCACCTAATTCAATGTCAGTTGTGTACATATCCATGTGCAATTCTGTTTCGAATATACCTTATATACCGCGTAACCGGATGTTTATCACACCGGTATAAGCGTCTGTTTTTTCATCAAAAATCTTCGTGATTGGATCCAATTTGAGTTTATAATAAAATAAAACATGTCATTTTTATTAGTTTCACAATGTATTGTAGTATTCCATGTCACCCAATTGAATGGCAGTTGTTTATGTATCCATGTGCAATTCTGTTTCGAATATGCATACCGCTTAACCGGATGTTTATCATACCGGTATCAGCATCTATTTTTCATCAAAAATCGTGGTGATTGGATCCAATTTGAGTTTATAATAAAATAAAACATGTCATTTTTATTAGTTTCGCAATGTATTGTAGTATTCCATGTCACCCAATTGAATGGCAGTTGTTTATGGATCTATGTGCGATTCTGTTTCGAATATGCCTTGCATACCGCTTAACTGGATGTTTATCATACCGGTATAAGCATCTGTTTTTTCAATCAAAAATCGCTCTGATTGGATCCAATTTGAGTTTATAATAAAATAAAACATGTCATTTTTATTAGTTTTGCAATGTATTGTAGTATTCCATCTCACCCAATTGAATGGCAGTTGTTTATGTATCCATGTGCAATTCTGTTTCGAATATGCATACCGCTTAACCGGATGTTTATCATACCGGTATCAGCATCTATTTTTCATCAAAAATCGTGGTGATTGGATCCAATTTGAGTTTATAATAAAATAAAACATGTCATTTTTATTAGTTTCGCAATGTATTGTAGTATTCCATGTCACCCAATTGAATGGCAGTTGTTTATGGATCTATGTGCGATTCTGTTTCGAATATGCCTTGCATACCGCTTAACTGGATGTTTATCATACCGGTATAAGCATCTGTTTTTTCAATCAAAAATCGCTCTGATTGGATCCAATTTGAGTTTATAATAAAATAAAACATGTCATTTTTATTAGTTTTGCAATGTATTGTAGTATTCCATCTCACCCAATTGAATGGCAGTTGTTTATGTATCCATGTGCAATTCTGTTTCGAATATGCCTTGCATACCGCTTAACCGGATGTTTATCATACCGGTATATACGTCTGTTTTTTCAATCAAAAATCGTTCTGATTGGAACCAATTTGAGTTTATAATAAAATAAAACATGCAATTTTTATTAGTTTCACAATGTATTGTAGTATTCCATGTCACCTAATTGAATGACAGTTGTTTATGTATCCATGTGCAATTCTGTTTCGAATATGCCTTGCATACCGCTTAATCGGATGTTTATTATACCGGTATAAGCGTCTGTTTTTTCAATCAAAAATCGTTCTCATTGGATCCAATTTGAGTTTATAATAAAATAAAATATGTCATTTTTATTAGTTTCACAATGTATTGTAGTATTCCTCGTCACCCAATTGAATGACAGTTGTTTATGTATCCATGTGCAATTCTGTTTCGAATATGCCTTGCATACCGCTTAATCGGATGTTTATTATACCGGTATAAGCGTCTGTTTTTTCAATCAAAAATCGTTCTAATTGGATCCAATTTGAGTTTATAATAAAATAAAATATGTCATTTTTATTAGTTTCACAATGTATTGTAGTATTCCTTGTCACCCAATTGAATGACAGTTGTTTATGTATCCATGTGCAATTCTGTTTTGAATATGCCTTGCATACCGCTTAACCGGATGTTTATCATACCGGTATAAGCGTCTATTTTTTCAATAAAAAATCGGACTGATTGGATCCAATTTGAGTTTATAATAAAATAAAACATGTCATTTTTATTAGTTTCAATGATTTTCGTCTTTGGAGTTTGGGGGTTTTGGGGCTTAGGGATTCGGTTTAGGGTTTATATACATATCATTTCAATTAAGTTAAGTGGTTTACGAGGGGGGTGTCTGCTATTATCCCTATTTTATTTCATCTAATTATAGGTCGATTTATGATGGATCGATATGTGTTGATCCGAAGTGAGTGAAGGTGTCAATATTGTAACTAACTATATCATATCATCTTCATGTGTCATATAGTAATCATATGAGTTGATTTGAACTTCTAAATGTTTGCGTTATAACAAGTCACAACGTTTATATCTTCAATTACTACTAGTCTACTATATGAGAATTCAATATGACTTTATTTATTGGTATGAATGATTCGATATGACTACATACCATCTATCTAGATGACTATATATATATATATATATATATAGATATATTTCTTATTTGATATATTTATATATATAGTAAAATATTCACATATTATACTTGTACTAAGTGTAAAACAAATATTTAAAGTGATATACTAGTACTTTTCCTATTTAAAACAGATGATACTCTTATATAATAATATGTAATCATAATTTTTTTAATGATTCATGAAGTTTCAAATTTTATTTCCTCCAAACCACACTTGGCAATTCGGTTTGAAATAAATAAAAAAAACTGCAAAACCGAACCGTAATCACCCCTACCATAAACATATCATTTCAATTAAGTGAATATTTTAAAATGATTTTTATGTCAACCAATCATTGACTTCCCGCCCATTTTTTCTTTTTCATTTTTTACCGCCAAATATTCAAAATCCCATTACTTATGACTTCCCGCCCATCTTCTCATTTTATTTTTTTTTAACAATTCAAAAACTATATTCCCGCTTCTTCCTTTTCTTTCTCCCATTTGTTTTCAGTCCCCCCCCCCCTCTCATTTCACAATTATTCACCAAATTCAATCAGCAGCTTCCCTTCTCCCATTATTCATCAAATTCAATCAGCTGCTGCTCTTGCTCGAGCACCTCCTCCACCCTCTGTTAATACATATGATGACTCTTTGTGGAGAAGTTGGTTGTTGTGCGACGACTATCTATAAAAAACCGGATTTCGAATCGTGCTTTTTCAGAACAAAACTAAAGTCCGAGGTGACTGAATTATTGGCCATTGTTGTGTTTTCAGTCACGGGGGCCGAGTCTTTTAGGACATTGGCATAGGAAAAACAAGCTGATTGCATTTTTGTGCAACATAATATTGTCATGTCTGCTGTGTATAACCACGCAAAGAATCGTGTCGATGCACTCATAGGTATGAGTTGAGTTTTGTATCCAATTTTCATGTAATAAACTGAGGGTAATGTGTAGGGATTTACCTACTGAAAAACTGATTGGTAAACGTCCGGTGTTTACCAGAATTGAGACCCCCCCCCAAAAAAACCCAAACTCAGATGTGCACAAGGAGACAATTGTCGCAGCCGATGATTCTTGCTTCTACATCGACTTCAGAGAGAATGTAAAAAAATTAATAAAAAGATGTCGTATCATGTGCTTATTTCCATAGATACTATAAAGCATATTGAGGAACACAACAATATTCACCTCTTGCATATTATCAGAAATGAGATATGGCATGAAGCTAGTGAAGCATTCAAGCGAGGAGTTGGCGATGATTTTGATGAATTTATTGAATCCAGCAATTCTGAGAGCGAGGATGAGGCATTTGGTGTGGACTGTGACCGCATTTAAGGAGGAAGATATATGTAGTCCATATTTTCAATTGCATGTAACCGGATATTTATCATATATTAAACATGATATTTATGTCAATTTCAAGGGTTTTGTAGTATTTATGTATCAATAAATGACAATTGTTTATGGTTCGATATGAAATTGTGTTTTGAGTATGCCTATGGATTGCCAAAAGTAGATGTAGAACATCAAATCGATGCTTCAAACCACTATAAAATTCTTGTGCAATTTTCATTCTCTCCAGTCTTATGTCATAAGCGTTTGTAGGAGCGTCTGTTTGAGACCTTGAGCGTTTGAGTCAAACTTTTGACTTGAAAGATTAAATTCATATGGATTAACAAAAATTGAAACTAGATTTCATAACAAAACTTATATACTTGAGCAAAACATAGGGAAAAAAGTAAAACTAAAATATCAAAACGTAAACATTGTTTGAAGAAGCCCCTTTTACCTAGGGTAAGCCCCTTTTATGAAACGAATTTGCACATTTTTTGACATTGTAGCTTCATATGCCCTAATTGATGCCCTCTTATGCATACCAATTGGATCATCAAAAAATTGATTAACACAGTAGATATTTAGTATACCCAACTCAGTTGCTTGCGACAACACGTAGCGAATGTAGGTTAGCTCGCAATCAGAACCCGAGAAGTTGAAGATCGTGACATCATTCAATGCCTCCAATCCCATTGCTTTCAACTTCCAGTCCTTTATGTAGTTGGATACACTAGTGCCCGCGTTTTCCCATGGTGCACCCTACACAAGTTAAGTTAATTACAATTTTATTTTAGAAACCCAAACAAAGAACGTGTTAAATAAACCATGTAATAAGCGACAAATGATATAACTTAAAATTTTACCACCAAATCGACTTTAAGCTCATTCAAGCCTGTACATCTACTAATGAGCACCAATGTGACAGCAAGATTGTCTAGCTGCTTCGAACACCTGATCTCTAGGCAATGCATATTAACAAAAAATTACTTCGCCATAACGCAATGTAGAGACTTCACTTGCACCAGCATCTACCAAATTTAAAAACCAAAAGAAATCACAACAACTTCTTAAAAGCATTTGCACTTATTCAAACAATGATAGATAGATAGATTTACCCTAACAAAATCAATCGGGACACGTGCTCGTTCGCTGGACAGCAATTCTTTTTTCATGTTGACAACCTCTCGAAGTAGTCGCTTTGTCGAGCAACTTGCTCCGATGTAACTTCGATCACGGTGTACTATCCACTGTAAATAATGAGGAAACGGCCCCAAAACTTGTAAATGCCCCGGACCTTGTTGGTCTTGTTTCAATAAGATAACAAGGACATCTACCTCGGGAAAGTGTACTTTTACATTCACATTTCCTTGGGCCCAGTTGAATGCCATCTTGAATGTTTTTACAAATGGAAAATATGCCTCAAATTCAGTTAGCCCTCTAAAATCACAGTTCAATAACTGCAATTCATTCAACTCGGGACACCATTTCCCAAGTCGGGAAGAAAATGTGTTATCAAACAGCACAACGTGCTTCAATACGAGTGTTTTTAAATTTGGTAAATTATATCTATCGTCCTAGCTAACAATGTAGTTCAGTAGATATAATTTTAACTCAACAAGAGTTTATGACAAAAACAGGCCGTTGGGGAGTGAAGTGGACAATCGGCCGACTAATTTCAGTTTTCGAACAGAATGATTTACTCCAAACGCCACCCACTCTTGCCTTATCTGATGCAATGGAGGTACCTCCGCCCCCATGGGTAATTCAAAGCTCAAGATTTCAACCACACGTTCATTATGTTGAATTATAGTGCGATTAACAAAATGAATAAAATCTAAATCATGATAACCCCTTTGTTTGAAACGGTTCATATCGATTATATTAACTTGTAATATAGGTAGTTACTAGAGTGGGAAGTTTAAGGGACACACACCGGTTATATAGGTAACCGGTATAGGATTCGAAAAACCACCATTTTCCTTATGATTAGGTGAACATAAATAATTGATGATCTAGACTAATTTTTTTTTTTAGATTATTGTAATAGGCATGCTACTCATTATATTAACATGTTGTATATATTATATTACACTTTGAGGCAATTAGAACCATTTTTATGTTGAAAAATCAAAGCTTATACTGGTATGATACATATCCGGTTAAGCGGTATAATAGGAATACTCAAAACACAATTTCAACTTCGATCCTATAAACTAACATAAATAACGTGTAAGGATTAAGTATGTGAAAAGACTTACACTTTTTTACATGTCAGGGTAAGTGTGTGGTCGTGGTTAATGGGCGGTTTCTTAGTTGTATCCCATTTCCCCATTACCATTAATATAGGTAGTTACTAGAGTGGGAAGTTACCAAAGCTTATACCGGTATAATAAATATTCGGTTAAGCGGTATAATAGGAATACTCAAAACACAATTTCATGTTTATTCATAAACAATTAACGTTTAATTGGGTGAAATTGAAAACTAAAAAACCATTGAAACACACATAAATACCATATATTATATAATTATATTACAGTTTGAGGCAATTAGAACCATTTTTAGTGTGTTTGAGAAACCAAAGCTTATACTGGTATAATAAATATCCGGTTGAACGGTATAATAGGCATATTGAAAACACAATTTCATGTCGATCCATAAACAATTGACGTTTAATTGGGTGAAATAGAAAACTAAAAAACCATTGAAACTAACATAAATAACATATATTATATAATTATATTTGAAGTTAGACTCTTCACTCTAACTCTCAAGCTCTCAAGCAGACGCTCACACAAACGCTTAAGATATTCACTAATCTAGGAGAAAATGAGTTATACGAGAGTTTTATGCAATTATTTTAATTTTGCATCGAAAAACCACAATCTGAAACCAATATGATAAATATCCGGTTATACCTCTAAATGAAATAGAATACTAAAAAACAATTTACTTCTAATTGGGTTAAATACAATACTACAATAATTAATAATTTACAAGTTCACTATTTAAGAGTGTTCATCAATCAACTCTTAACCTCAAAATATCTCTAGCTACTAGTCTCCTGAGATAGAGCATGTTGTGCTACCCAAAACAAAGCCCAATATCGGCGCGACTACTAGAAAAGTCAGCGTACTTCATCATGAACATTCCACAATCAAACATATTACGCTGTTGGGGATGGTCTGTGGTGCGCTTGTAATGCCAGTCACTCAAATCAATTGATTGTCCGCTATTTTGCTTCGCCTCATCGATATAATACCGAGCTAGATAATCCAAAACTTTGTGATCATATCCACCAAATGAATCAAGATACTGCAACTTTTGGTCATGTTTATAATAGCTAAACACCAATATTCATCTTCTTTTCGGTGAATAGGCACAAACAGTTTGTCATACTCAACAAGGTGATATCCAATAGAGGTCACGCCAGTCCATTCCTTGACCGATTTAAAATCATACTCACCATCACGGACCAAACTCCCGTAAAAGAAAGGGCTAAAATAATGGCATCTTAAATATTTGGTTGGCTCCCTGATCTCTCTTTCTTTCAACAAATTAAAATACAAATGAACCATCTCATCATTAATCCAACCTTTTGGCCGCAAACACTGAAACTTTTCGCCCGTTATACAAATACCGGACAGATAGTGACTCACCAAAGGTTTTCTAGTATTGCATTTTGCAAGGGCAGTGGCAATGTCTTTGTCTTCTGCCCGGGTAAGTGGTGAAAAATATTCCGTAGCCAAGGGATTGTATACAGATTGTGCAACAATTTTTCGCGGCGCCTTCCTCTGGGGTACAAAGTAAGCAACTTCAACATTGTTTACACATATACATCACATGGAGACATCAGGATTTTCATCAAACAAAAAAAACATTATGCCATATTAAGTCTTACAGACTTTTTTCTTCTTCTTTCCATCAGGATTGGTAAATGGAGATCTTTGATACTTGGATAACATAGGCATCCTCTTCAAATTTTGTTCCACAACTGCATCCTCTACCTTTGAATCACCACCTACATCCAATCCACCATCACCACCTACAACAAAATCTTCATAAGGAAGAATAGTTAAATCATCCTTTTCAACAGCTTCATCATCACCACCAACAACTTGATCCTCACCACCAACAGCTTGATCCTCACCACCAACATCTTGATCCTCACCACCAACATCTTGATCCTCACCAAGAACTGCTTCATCCTCACCACAACTTTTTACCCTTCCACTTCCACTCAATAATGATAATTGAAAACTGAGTGTAGATAACTCAGATTTGACAGAAGATAACTCCGGTTTCACAGAACCTAACTCATAAGTTAACTGGGATTTCACAGTTGTCATCTCAGATTTTACAACAGAAACTCAGATTTCACAGTACCTAACTCACAAGTTTACCCGGATTTAGCAGTTGACAACTCAGATTTTACAGCTGACAACTCAGATTTCAGGGCAACATTGTTTTCCACTAACATATCAACCTTTGCCATCAACTCACCAAACATTTTAACAACTGGATCATTGGTGTTAATGGGACTTGATGAAACAACTAGTTCAGAGGACTGTGGAGGTTTGGATGTACCACATTGAAAACTTTCAGTTTCATGTTTGCTACCGTCATGAATGTGGGCTGAAAGTTTAGTCACTGGAATAACTGCACGTCGAGATTCCACATCTATACGGAAAATATCATCAAATAGGATTCTACATCCTTTCTTCAGTATTTCAGTCCACAATTTGGTGGTGATTGTTAGGATTATGCCCTCAGATGCCATAGAGGAGAGAATGTATAGGGCATATATCTTGTATTGAACTTAACCTCTTCTTAAATAAAAGGCATTATTGAGTTGTCACTTAATTTTTATCTGCATCTATAAGTTGTGTAAAATAATTTGTCCATATTTTCAGTGCGCTCTCTCTACTTCCTATGGGATAGGAAGATTGCACTAGAGAGATCGATCTTGATTATTAAAATAAGTTCGCAAGGAATATGAAGTCTTTAATGGACAAATAAAGACTTCAAATACTTGTACAATCATAGCTCCGACATGGGAGTGCCTGTCTGGTATCATGGGATGATAAGAGATTAAGATTGTAGACACGTCAGTGGAACAGATATATTCGAACACTACTCGCATCGATACTGTCACATGGGTTTTCACTCTGTGATTGTTAATGACGGAACTGAGTATGCGTAATAGGTATATGTGAATCTTTGACCTGAAGTATCAGGCTAAAGATGCGCTTGTGACGTCAAGTCTTTCATTAGAGTAGTTAAACTCAATTCACCCTTTGGTGGGGTCAACCTCAAAATGCAGACTTGATGGACAAGTGGTAATCTTAGCAGATATCTAATATGGGATTTGTTCTCTCATAAGTGAATGAGTATGTACCCTATGTAATTATAGATAAATAGAGATCAAAGTTTTTAACCAAAGCAAACGAGATGATTGTGCTTGGCACTAAATCGATCTCAATGATCTCGTATTTATTATGATTTATACATATGGTCAAGTCCAATGAGTTTGACATAACCATGACTCTCACATGACCGGGGAACGTGAACAAAGGGTTTATACATATACGGTATTTACGATTGGAAGGTTTCAGAATGATCCTATCATTCGTTTTCGTTTGGGTTACGAAGTGGGCCACGTGACTGGCTAGGTGTTACCCACTTCCTTTGGCTTCCTCTCATTGCCAAACGAAACGAACCTAAAGAATCGCGCTAAAAGATTGACAAAGAAAAAGGAGTTTCTATTATTACTTTTGGGAGTTTTAATTTATTGGATAAATTAAATAATTAATTATTCATTAGATGAAATAATTAAATATAATGATAAGATTAATTATTAATTAATTTCATTGTGAAATATATTAATGAATTAATATATCTAATTAATTTGGTTATTTAATTAATTTATTTATTTATTGGATAAAATAAATTATTAATTGAAATAAGAAATTAATTAAACAAAACAAATCGCGGGGCTAAGTATAGAGTCCAATTGGACGCCTACTAGGCCTCAATGTGGGGTCTTGGAGAGGCCACATATTAGGGCTCTTTATGTCTTGACTTGTTCAATTTTTTCCTTTGTTGATCCGTGCGTGACGATTTAGAGACGACATATTTTCGTTATTCGGATCAAGTTCAAGTTTGAAGAATCAAATCAAAGGATTGAAGATTTGGAAGCTTCAATATTTTGAGTTTGGAGAAGAAGAAGCTTTTCTCCATCATCATATTCATATTAACGAGTAAGTTGTATTCGTTATACGCTTTTAGATTCAATTATGCAAATTAGAGTACCAATTGGGTTTTCGTTTTAATTTTTGAAATCCCTTCCACTGCGTTTATGCTTTTTCGAACGAAACCCAATAGTGGTATCAGAGGCAATCTCTGATTTGCATATTTGATCTTGTTTACGTGATTTAAGAATTGCATGTTATGTGTTTTTGAAGCATATTTGTATGTTTTTCTTAAATCTGCGTTTTATGGTTTTTTGTCTAGTTTTTTTATTTTTAGTTATTGTAAATCTGGGGATATTTCATGATATTGAAAATCAAAAAATACCGAGGAAAAATGGGGCCCGAAATCCCCGAAAAAAATGCGCGCACAGTTGCACGAGCTGGTTAGCGCAGCCGGGCCTTTCGGCCAGGCCCTGCCCAATCACGGCCCATCGGGTCGTGACCGTGGCCCGATGGGTCGTGGGTTTGGATACCCAATTCATTGATCCGGGTCATGGATTCGGGTCGTAAAACAGGCTATGTTTGGGTCGAAATTGCTTTTTGAATTTTGGGTGATTTTAATTAGTTGGGTGGATCAAAAGGATGATGACCCCAATAATTTAAATCAAGCCCAATTGAAAATTATCCAATTTGGATTTGTTAATTAGTTTGGACTTAATCTAATTAAATCTAAATGGGCCAATTAGATTGGTGATTTGGACTTCAATTAAATTTAGCCCAATAAGAAATTAATAAACGTGAATGTTGTTCTAATTAATTATTTTGAGCCCAATTAAATTGAATCCAAGTGAACCAAAAGGATAGTGACTTGGGTTTGATGAAATTGAGCCCAATGAGATTAATTAGAATATAATATTTAATTAGAACTAATTAATTATTTTTTTTGGAGATTAATAATTGATTTATGGATTAAATATTATTATTATTTTTTCCTCGACTTGGAAATTACTTCATTTTGAATAAGGAATATGAATTAATTTTCTTAGAGATTAATAATTAATTCTTCGATCAAGTAAAAGTATTTTCAATTTTTGATGGCTTTAAATCATAATAAAATAAAATATAGATTCCATATTTTATGTGTTCATATTATTTTAATTAAAGGTAGATGCACTTAATTCTTAATTTTGTACATCTAAGTCATCTAGTTGGACTAGAATGATTTTAATTGAAATAGTGAATATGTGAAATCATAAGGAATTTTATAAAGGACTTTTTTAGTTAGACTAAAAGTTTTAATAATCAACATAAGTGATTTAATATTGCGAGCATGTATTAATTGATGCGAGCATGTCTTATGTGATTAAAACACTAATCATGGACTTAGGATTATATGTGTTACCTTTAATTTTATGGATTATCAAATTTGAAGCTATTTATTATATTCTTAGAAATAATGCATGAGTTGTTTTAGGAATCGAGATAAAATAGTTCAAAGTTGATAAAGTCAAAAGGCCCATGAATGTTTAATAGGTTTAATATATGCCTTTTGTGATGGCCCATTGGCTCGGCCCTCTAATAAAAGTCCATGGTCAAGTGATGAATTTATTTATTCATTTATTTAAATTCTATGTTTATTTATATTGAAAGGCATGATTATTAGTAATATTTTTATGCATGATCAATATAGAATAAAGCGCTATATAAATTGAATATTGTGCAAAGTGAGACCAAAATATTTTGACGAATTAAATTCTCCCAAATAAATTATACCGAGTTAGAAAAGGATGTTTGACATCCTCACCCGCCACTAAACTTTCTAAAATTAGAATTACTATAAATGTGTAATGCTTCCCAGTTGTGGGGGTTATACATTTAGAAATAATTTGAAATTTTATGAAGTGCATGCAAATGCCTTAATCAAAACATATTACACCCCAGAAACCTGTTCGGTTGGAAGGTGAAATTCAAATGCTAGATTATAGGAGTTAGTGGGATAAACTCGGGTAGTTCATGAACCTAGAAATCGATTGGGTTGCAGTTTGGTGAACTATGGGGAAACCTATGGAAACATTTATTGGATAAATTGATTATATATATCACTTCAAATAATTAATGGGCCAGAAATCGGTTAGGTTGCAACCTATTTAATTAATTGAGGACCTCAATACCTGCTGTGGAATCGATGCCAATGATGATTCCTGATTTTCACATGGGAGTGTGGGATTCGAAAAATGCAGTGAGAGCCAAGATAAATTTTAAGTCCTTAATTTTTCTTGGTTAAGTCAAACAAGTAATCTAATAAATCTGATTTATTTCTGCAGTTATTTTTTTGTTTATCTCTCTCAAATATGACAAACCCACTTATGAAATTACTCGAAAGAAATGTTCTGACTCCCAACTATATACAATGGCTCGCGATCTTAAGGAATGTCCTGATTGAAGAGTCGATTGAATATGTGTTGGAAACAAATCGTCCTGTAATTCCTGAGAGGAATGAGGATGAAGAGGTTCAACTGGCTCACTTTAATTGGACTTGTGAAAATTATAAAGCTAGAGGATACATTCTTTGCTCAATATGTAGTGAGCTGCAAAGTTCACATGACACAATGAGCAATGTAAGGGACATAATTCTTCACCTGGAAGAAATGTTTGGAGAGCACGGTAGGACCGTAAGATATTTTATATCAAAAGAACTCTTCAGAGCAAGGATCAGAGAGGAAGAGAATGTGGGAGACCCTAATGGAAAGACTTCGGTCAATGCATTTCTATATGGATATTCATCTTCAAGTTGATCTCATCTTACAATCGCTCCCTGACTCCTTATACTACTTCGTCATGAACTTTGATATCAATGATATTGATTGTTCATTAGCTGGGCTGACTAAGAAGCTTGAAATCGAACAAGCTCATATTAGGACGAACAAGAAGAGGGATTCTTCTATCTATTTAACGAATGCTACATTTGATGATCACGTGATGGAAAGAGGAAAAGGTAAAAAAAAGTATCCATAAGAACTTCAAAGAAGTCAGGACATGGCCGTAAGAGCAAATGACCTAAGAAAATAGATAGATGTCTCGAGTGCAGTGAGCTTGGCCACTGGAAGAGAAACTGTCCAAAATTAGGCAAAAGAGCACAAGGTATGGAACTATTAGTTTTTGAAACTAACTGTTCTATGACCGTATTATCTACTTCGTGGATTCTGGACTCAAGGGTTAGTGCCCATGTTTGTTGCTTAGATCAGGAAGTAGAAAGTTGGGCCGAGAAGAAGTGATGATCAAAGTAGGCAGCGGGAAATGCGTCGCAGCTACTAGGATCAGATCTACTTCTTTTTTTTTGAATTCTGGACATTTATTGTTATTAGATAATGTTTTGGTTTTGCCCAAGGGGCTTAAGAACATTGTATCTATTCCTGTCTTAGTTAAAATTGGATATACATTCTGTTTTTCTAAATTAAATTGCGACATTTATTATGGAAATAAATTAGTTGGCAATGCATGTTTAGTTAATGGTTTGTATTATTTAAATGTCCGTAATTCATCTGATGTGAATGTTGTAACACGTAAACATGGTAGGCAAGAAACTAACTTAAGACTCAAGTGGCATCTTAGACAAGGCCATGCCGGAGAGCACAAGATCCACAAAATGGAAAAAGATGGGCTTTTAAGCTCACTAGAGTCGGACCCTATTCCTACATGTGAATCATGTCTCTTAGGCAAGATGGCTAGATCCCCATTCACAGGGATTTTTGAAAGAGTTACGCAAGTCTTAGGATTAGTGCATACCGACGTCCACAGACCATTTGGAGAAATGGCTCGTGGAGGTTTCTACTACTTCATCACTTTCACTGATGACCATTTAAGATTTGGTCTAGTGAAGCAAAAGTCTGAATCCTTTGAAAGATTCAAAGAGTTCAAGGCCTTAGTAGAAAATCAAACTGGGCAAAATATAAAAACTCTACGATCGGATCGTGGAGGAGAATATATGAGTGCCGAGTTTGATGAATTCCTAAGACAACAAGGAATAATGTTACAACTAACACCACCAGCAACTCCTCAACTGAATGGAGTGGCCGAGCGAAGGAATCGAACACTGTTGGACATGGTTCGTTCCATGCTTAGTTACACTGATTTACCCATTTTGTTGTGGGGATACGTGCTCCTTATCGCTGCTCATGTTTTGAACAGATGTTCTTGCAAATCCGTTCATAAAACTCCGCATGAGAGGTGGAATAATAGGAAACCGAGTCTTAATCATATTAAGATTTAGGGATGCCCCGCTTATGTCAAGAAAACTAAAGTGGAGAAATTGGAGGCAAGATATGTTTCATTGGTTATCCTACAGATTCCATGAGATTCTTCTTTTACCTGCATGATGATCAAAGAATCATCGTGGCCCTACAAGCTCACTTCTTTGAGGATGAGTTCATCTTGGAAGGGGGCAAAGGTAGGAAAATTGTTCTAGATGAACAAAATGAAACTCCCTCAAATACATCTATTCAAGAACCGAGGCATGAACCTATAGTAGCACAACCACCACGTAGATCTGGTAGAATACCGCATGAACCTGAGAGGTATGGGTATCTACTACAGGGGGAGTGAGAGCTTCACATTGTAGTACAAGAAGGTCATGAAGATGATCCTTGTACCTATTATCAAGCGATGGTGGATGTCGACGCTTCAAGATGGTAAGAAGCCATGGAAACAAAAATGGACTCTATGCAATCAAACCATGTCTGAACTTTGGTAGATCGTCCTGAAGGTATAAAACCTATTAGATGTAAGTGGATCTACATAAAAAAGATAGGTAGCGATGGCAAGGTTGACACCTTTAAAGCCAGGCTCATAGCGAAAGGGTATAGTCAAAGAGAAGGAATTGACTATCAAAAAACCTTTTCGCCCGTGGCTATGATCAAGTCCATACGAATTCTGTTATCCATAGCTGCATACTTAGATTATGAGATATGGTAAATGGATGTCAAAACGGCCTTTCTAAATGGATTCCTTCAGGAGGATATATATATAGAACAGCCAAAGGGTTTTGTGTCCGAGTTCGATATCCATAAAGTATGTAAACTTGAGAGGTCCATTTACGGTCTCAAGCAAGCATCTAGAAGCTGGAATATCCGTTTTGATGAAGAAGTTAAGGGATATGGCTTCATCAAGAACGAAGATGAACCATGTGTCTACAAGAAGAATAGTGGGAGAAAACTCTCGTTCTTAGTACTATATGTGGATGACATTCTACTTATAGGAAATGACGTAGGAATTCTCACGACTGTCAAGAAATGGCTTTCGAGTATGTTTTCCATGAAAGATTTGTGAGAAGCCACATACATTCTAGGAATTCATATCTACTGGGATAGAACGAATAGAATGATAGGCCTCTCTCAAGCCCTTTACTTAGAAAAGGTCCTAAAGAGGTTTAGGATGGACTGCTATAAGAAAAGGTTTCTTCCCATGAGGCATGGAGTACACTTATCCAAGTCCATGTGTCCTCAAAGTGAGGAATATAGACAAGAGATGAGTAATGTACCCTATGCTTCTGCAGTTGGTAGCCTGATATATGCAATGATGTGTACTAGACTCGACATCGCCTATGCTGTGAGCATGGTGAGTCAATTTCAGGAAAACCCGGGAAAGGAACATTGGATAGCTATGAAGAATATCCTAAGTATCTGAAAAGAACTAAGGATATGATTCTCATCTATGGAGTTGGAGACCTGAAGATGGAAGGTTATTCTGATTCAGACTTTCAGTCTGACGTTGATGACCGAAAATCCACTTCAGGGTTTGTTTTTACTCTCAATGATGGAGCGGTGTCTTGGAAGAGCTCCAAGCAAAGCACAACCGCTGATTCCACAACTGAAGCAGAGTATGTAGCAGCCTCAGAGGCAGCGAAAGAATCTCTTTGGATGAGGAAGTTTCTTGGAGAACTTGGAACGGTCCCTAGTGCTCAGCTCCCGTTGCCACATTACTGTGATAACAATGGAGCGATAGCGCAAGCCAAGGAACCGAAGTCTCATAACAAGTCTAAACATATTGAGAGAAGATTTCACATCATCAGGGAGATCGTTCGCAAAGGAGAGATAGCAGTGCAGAAAATAGCCTCAGCTGACAATATAGCTAACCCGTTCACCAAACCACTACCTCAGGCTATTTTGGACCGACACCTGGAAAGGATGGGTATTAGATACTTAGATACCACAATGAGTGGCATTGAGTGCAAGTGGGAGATTGTTAGAATTATGCCCTCAGATGCCATAAAGGATAGAATGTATAAGGCCTATATCTTGTATTGAACTTAAACTCTTCTTAAATAAAAGGCATTATTGAGTTTTCACTTAATTCTTATCTGCATCTATAAGTTGTGTAAAACGTTTTGTCCATGTTTTCAGTGCGATCCCTCTACTTTCTATGGGATAGGAAGATTGGCACTAGAGAGATCGATCTTGATTATTAAAATAAGTTCGCAAGTAATATGAAGTCTGTAATGGACAAATAAAGACTTTGAATACTTGTACAATCTTAGCTCCGACATGGGAGTGCCTGTCTGGTATCATGGGATGATAAGAGATTAAGATTGTAGACACGTCAGTGGAACTGATATGTTCGAACACGACTCGCATCGGTTCTGTCACATGGGTTTTCACTCTGTAACTGTCAATGACGGAACTGATTATGCGTAATAGGTATATGTGAACCCTTGACATGAAGTATCAGGCTGAAGATGCACTTGTAACGTCATATCTTTCACTAGAGTAGTTAGACCCAATTCATCCTTTGGTGGGATCAACCTCGAAATGCGGACTTGATGGGCAAATGGTAATCTTAGCAGATATCTAATATGGGATTTGTTCTCTCATTAGTGAATGAGTATGTACCCTAAGTAATTATAGATAAATAGAGATCCAAGTCTTTGACCAAAGCAAATGAGACGATTTTTCTTGGCACTAAATCGATCTCAATGATCTCGTATTTATTATGATTTATACATATAGTCAAGTCCAGTGAGTTTGACATAACCATGACTCTCACTTGATTGGGGAACGTGAACAAAAGGTTTATATATATACGGTATTTACGATTGGAAGGTTTCAGAATGATCCTATCATTCGTTTTCTTTTGGGTTACGAAGTGGGCCAGTGACTGGCTAGGTGTTACCCACTTCCTTTGGTTTCCTCTCATTGCCAAACGAAATGAACCTAAAGAGTCGCGCTAAAGGATTGACAAAGAAAAATGAAGAAAAAGGAATTTCTATTATTTCTTCTGGGAGTTTTAATTTATTGGATAAATTAAATAATTAATTATTCATTAGATGAAATAATTAATTATAATGATAAGATTTATTATTAACTAATTTCCTTGTGAAATATATTAATGAATTAATTTATCTAATTAATTAATTTATTTATTAGATACAATAAATTATTAATTGAAATAAAAAATTAATTAAACAAAACAAATCTAGAGGCTAAATTAGGAGTCCAATTGGACGCCTACTAGGCCTCAATGTGGCGTCTTTGAGAGGCCACATATTAGGGCTCTTTTGTTTTGACTTGTTCAATAAGTTATGAGGTATATAAGGACTCTTTGATTTAGAACAAGTAAGAAGAAGACTACACAATTCTCATAACTCTAAAAAGAAAGAAAAATATTCCTCCCATCCTCTATACCTAGCCGTCGACCATAGAGAAAGAAGAAAGGGGATTTTTCGTTTGTTAATCCGTGTGTGATGATTTAGAGACGACGTATTTTCGTTGTTCTGATCAAGTTCATATTTGAAGAATCAAATCAAAGGTTGAAGATTTGGAAGCTTCAATATTTCGAGTTTGGAGAAGAAGAATTTTTTCTCCATCATCATATTCATATTAACGAGTAAGTTTTATTCATTATACTCTTTTAGATTCAATTATGCGAATTAGAGTACCAATTGGGTTTTCGTTTTAATTTTTGAAATCCCTTCCGCCGCGTTTATGCTTTTTTGGACGAAACCCAACAGTGGTCTCAATGATGTTGTTAGTTACATCATAAGGAGCAAAACTTTGAATGTGGTCTGTTGCTTGTTCCTCCGGCGTGGGCTGGAGTATGCTTTTAATATCCTACCAAACAAAATAACAAAACAAATAAAATCATTGAAATAAAAAATTAGAAAAGAATTGAAAGTAATATAAATATCATTGAAATAAAATCTTTTACTGCTTAGTATTACATAGAAGGTTACTGACTACGGATAGTCAATGTGCTTTGCGCAAATGGAGAAAAACCGATATAGGATGCATTTGAATTTTGAATGTACGTGGAGTAAGGGGTTATTGAGCCTGGTGTTAAGAAAAAAAACTAACCTTGTTGTTCCCAACTATCATAAGGACCTGAGACAAAGTGGGGTATTGTCTCTTCTGAACAAGTTTGGTAGTCCACTTGCACATTCTCGGCAACTGTCGGGTGATATTCTCCCTCAAACGCCCAATTCTTGGTGACACTGCGGGAATACACCCAAAAGGAAAAAGCTGACAGAGGAACAAAAAAAATATCATCAAATATTTATAGATAAAAGTAAGTCAACAATTAACAATGAAAGACAAAAACTAATTTGACCATAAGTGGGAGAATGAAACAATAAAAGTTGCATTGAGGATTTGTCGAAGCCAATTTTTTCTTCAGTTCTAAAGTTTTCAAGTGCTCTATCATAACAGAATAAGAAAACCTACCCCATGGATAGGTTTTAGGAAACTCAAGGTCATCGACAATTGCAACAAGACTCTCGTCTATTGGCGAATCATCACTTGCAGGGATAAACAAAACAGAAATCAACAAGTATAATAGAGCAAGCTTTAACTTGTCTGATGGAAGGATCTCAATAGCTTGGTCACTGGATCTAATCTTACGCTTCTTTTTCTTAGGCAATTGTTGAGTGCGGATAACACAGCCCACAGCCCATAAAACCTTAACACATTAAATAATTACATCACCCACATTCAAACTTAAACAAATGCATCTATAAATTTGGAACAAGATCTATTAGTTTACTTACCAGAGGTGTGGACGAAGTTGGAGGGTCAGCCATTGCTTCAACAACTGCATCTAGACGGCACCGTTTTGTGGGAGAAGACGAATCAACCATTGCTCGAATATGGGACTAAACAAGATTAAAGTTACAAAAATTGCGAACTGATTTCACAAAAACCCTAAAATGCAAATATTGCTTACAAAATGGAATTTGGGTTTATCTAAGGCACCAAGAAATACTTACAGTGTAGTTCCTCACGAAAATCTTACAGCTCCAGCTCTCTTCCTCCGTCGTAAAACAATTCTCGTTGGATTTTGATTTTTTTTACCCAAGGCACCAAGAACAAGAGTTGTTTATTGCTGAAGAGTTGGTGATGCCTTTGTAGATGCGATTTTAGTATTGGGGCAAAAGGGGTAACACCTAGCTAGTCACTGGCCCACTTCGTAACCCAAAAGAAAACGAATGATAGGATCATTCTGAAACCTTCCAATCGTAAATACCGTATATATATAAACCTTTTGTTCACGTTCCCCAATCAAGTGAGAGTCATGGTTATGTCAAACTCACTGGACTTGACCATATGTATAAATCATAATAAATACGAGATCATTGAGATCGATTTAGTGCCAAAAAAAATCGTCTCATTTTCTTTGGTCAAAGACTTTGATCTCTATTTATCTATAATTACTTAGGGTACATACTCATTCACTAATGAGAGAACAAATCCCATATTAGATATCTGCTAAGATTACCACTTGCCCATCAAGTCCGCATTTCGAGGTTGATCCCACCAAAGGATGAATTGGGTCTAACTACTCTAGTGAAAGATATGACGTTACAAGTGCATTTTCAGCCTGATACTTCATGTCAAAGGTTCACATATACCTATTACGCATAATCAGTTCCGTCATTGACAGTCACAGAGTGAAAACCCATGTGACAGAACCGATGCGAGTCATGTTCGAACATATCACTTCCACTGACGTGTCTACCCCAATAACAAGAGTTCTTTATTGCTGAAGAGTTGGTGATGCCTTTGTAGATGTGATTTTTGTAGATGCAACACACTAAATTTTCGAAGTCCAGTGACTTTGGCATAGCCATGACTCTCACTTGACTAGGGTACACGAACAAAGGGTTTATACTTACACAACATTTATGATTGGAAGGTTGCGGAATGATCCTATCGTTTGTTTTCGTTTAGGCTACGAAGTGGGCCACGTGACTGGCTAGGTGTTACCCACTTCCTTTGGTTTCCTCTCATTGCCAAACGAAACGAAACGAACCTAAAGAGTCGCGCTAAAGGATTCATAAAGAAAAATGAAAAAGGAATTTCTATTTTTCTTCCAGGAGTTTTAATTTATTGGATAAATTAAATAATTAATTATTCATTAGATGAAATAATTAATTTTATGGATAACACTAATTATTAATTAATTTTCTAGGGAAATATATTAATGAATTAATTTATCTAATTGATTTGGTTGTTTAATTATTTAATTTATTTATTGGGTATAATAAATTATAAATTGAAATAAGAAATTAATTAAACAAAATAAATCCCAGACTTCTAGAAAGCATCCAAGAGGACGCCTATTTAGCCATTTTGGGCGTCCAAGAGGAGCCTAATTTTAGGGCTCTTTTGTTTTGACTTGTTCAATAAGTCATGAGGTATATAAGGACTCTTTGAATTTGAACAAGAAAGAGAATAACACAACTCTCATAACTCTCCTAGAAAAAAGAAGAAAATTTTCCTCCCCTTCTGTAAACCCTAGCCGTCGCCCATTACAGATCCAAGAGGGAATTTTTCTATTGTTGATCCATGCGTGACAATTTAGAGATGACGTATTTTCGTTGTTCGGATCAAGTTCAAGTTTTGAGATCAAAACAAAGGATTGAAGATTCGAAAGCTTCAAGTTTTTCGATTGGAGGAAGAAGAAAAGATTCTCCAGCAACTTCGATTTAACGAGTATGCAATCATTGAATTCAACTTTAGGTTTTATTCGTTAAGTTTATCGTGCAATTTGAATATGCAATCATTGAATTCAACTGTAGGTTTTAAAAAAAAAATTGAAATCCTTTCGCTATGTTTATGTTAATTTTCGCGAAACCCAACAGTGGTATTAAGGTCAATCTCTGATTCACATATTTAATTGAGTTTATGTGATTTATGATATGCATAATATGTGTTTTTAAAGCATGCGATTATGTGCTAATTAAATCCGCGTTTTTATGGTTTCAAGCATGGATTTTGATTTGTTATATTTATTGTAATTCTGGGTATATTTGTGATATATGAAAAAAATCAGAAACGAGGAAAAACGTGGCTCAAAGAGCCCCGAGAAGTCTATGCACGCGCGCGAGCTGTGCGCACGACTGTGCACATGGCCTGGCCACCTCCACACGACCCCGTGGGTCGTGTGTTTCGATACACGACCCGCTGATTTGGGTCCAGGATCCGGGTCAGTAAACGGGCTATGTAATGGGTCAGAATTGGAATTTGGGTTTGGGTAAATTTAATTATCCGGGTGGGTCAAAAGGATGACAACCCGGTATAATTTAATTAAGCCCAACAAGAAATTTTAATCAATTTCAACTTATTAATTAGATTGGGCTTAGTTTAATTAATTCCAAATGGGCCCATTGGATTGGTGATTTGGACTTTAATTAAAAATCGCCCAATAGAAATTAATAGTGTGTGCATATTTTTCTGAATTGATTAATTTGAGCTCAATTGAATTAAATCCAAGTATACCAAAAGGATGGTAACTTGGGTTTGATGAAATTGAGCCTAATAAGAGTAATTGGAATAAAAATATTTAATTGGAATAAATTAATTATTTTTCTTAGAGATTAATAATTAATTTATAGATTTAATATTATTATGTTTTCCTCAACTTGGAAATTACTTGAATATTTGATTTAGGAATAGATATTATTTTTCTTGGATGATTAATAATTAATTCTTTAATCAAATAAAAGTTTTTCCATTTCATGGTTGCTTTAAATAATAATAAAATAGAATTTCATATTTTATGTATTTATTTAGTTGGACTAATATTATTTTAATTAAAGGCTGATATACTTAATTTAAAATTTTGTACATCTAAGTCATCTAGTAGTACTAGAATGATTTTAATTGAAGTAAATAATATATAAAAGTTGGGAATTTATTAAAGTACTTTTGAGTTGGACTAAAATTTTAAATATCAACATAAGTGTTTTAATCTTGCGAGCATGTCTTATGTGATGGAAACACTGATCATGGACTTAGGTTATGTTTGATTTACTTTTCTTTGAACAGGTTGTTGCAGAAAAATAGTTTAGAATTATTTAGGCCCGTAAAGTTTTGTTTTTCTGCTTTACCTTTACATGTGATGGTCTATTGGCTCGGGCCCTCTAGAAAAGTTCATGATCGAGTGACTATGGATTTATTTAATTCCATGATAATATTGATAGGTATATTTATTAGTAGAATAATGTATGCATGTTCAATATGTGATAGTTGCGCTATATAAATTGACTAATGTGCAAAGTGAGACCAAACATTTGACAATTTAAATTCTCCCAAATAAATAATACTAAGTTAGAAAAGGATGTGTGACATCCTCGCCCTCCACTACGCTTTCTAAAACTAAAATTACTATATATCTGTAATGCTTCCCAGTTATGGAGGTTATGCATGTAGAAATAATTTGAAATTTTATTAAGTGCATGGAATGCCTTAATCGAAGCATATTTCACCCCAGAAACCTGTTCGGTTGCAAGGTGAAATTCAAATGTTCGATTATAGGAGTTAGGGGAATAAACTTGGGTAGTTCACGAGCTTAGAAACGTGTTCGGTTGCTGTTTGGTGAACTGTGGGGAAAGGTATTGAAATATTTATTGGATAAATTGATGTTGGACATCACTTCAATTAATTGATGGGCCAGGAATCAGTTAGGTTGCAACCCATGTAATTAATTGAGGACCTCAATACCCGCTGAGGAATCGATGCCAATGATGATTCTCGATTTTCACAAGGGAGTGTGGGATTCGAAAAATGCAGTGGGAGCCAAGATTAATTTTATGTCCTTAATTTTTCTTGGTTAAGTCAAATACAAGTAATCTAATTTTATCTGGTTTATTTCTGCAGTTATTTTCTCGTTTATCTCTCTCAAAAATGACAAACCCGCTTTTAATTCTACTCCAAAAAAATACTCTTACTGGACCTGATTATGTGGACTAGCAAATTTGGAGATTGTCCTCAATATGGAAACTCTGATATAAGTCTTGGAGGCTGATATCACGGCGGCTGCAGCCAGAACACGAGCCAATGAGGAAGAGGTCCAAGCCCAGGAAAAATGGGTCAAGGACGATATCCGGGTGAGAGGATACATACCGGGGTCTACGACCAATGAACTTCAAAAGTCACATGATAAGATGCCCACTGCAAGAGCTATCCTATCTCACCTGGTAGAGCTCTGTGGTGAGCATAGTCGAAATGCACGATATGAGATATCGAAAGAACTTTTCGGAGCCAAGATGAAAGAAAGCGAGAAGGTTGGTGATCATGTCCTCAAAATGATTTCGAGGATTGAGAAATTGGAAGCTCTCAACTTCACCATGAACACCACCCTTCAAACTGACTTAATCTTGAAGTCTCTTCCTGATTTCGTCTCCCAATTTATGGTTAACTTAAACTGCAATGAGATAGAATGCAATTTTGTTGGGCTAATGAACAAATTGGTTACTGCACAATCTCAATTGAAACCAAAGGGAAAAGAAATTGCCTTGGTCATTTCTTCTGGACTTAAAAAGTCTAAGTCTAAGAAGAAGAACAACAAGAAGCAGTCTGGCAAGCTTGGAGCTGAAGGGGGTATCCAAAAGGGTAAGGGAAAGGCTCAAGGGTTTTATAAGAGCAAAGGACCTAAGCAAACGGACGGATGTCTCAAGTGCGGTGAGCTTGGCCACTGGAAGAGGAACTGTCCTAAATTCGGCAAAGCCTCAAAAGGTATGGAACTTTTTGTTTTTGAAACTAATTGTTCTATGACCGTTTTTTCTACTTCATGGATTCTGGACTCAAGGGCTAGTGCCCATGTGTGTTGTTTGAAACAAGATCTGCAGAGAAGTAAAAAGCTGAGCCACGAAGAAGTGATGATCAAAGTAGGTAGTGGGGAAAGCGTCGCAACTACTAGAATATGATCTATTTCTTTATATTTGAATTATGGACATTTATTATTTTTAGAAGATGTTTTAGTTTTGCCCAAGGGGCTTAAGCACATTGTTTCTATTCCAATATTAGTTAATATTGGATATACATTCCATTTTTCTAAGTGAAATTGCGACATTTATTATGGAAATAAATTGGTTGGCAATGCTTCTTTAGTTAATGGTTTGTATTATTTAAATGTCCGTAATTCATCTGATTTAAATGTTGTAACTAAGAAACGTGGTAGGCTAGAAGCTAACTTAAGACTAAAGTGGCATCTTAGACTAGGCCATGCTGGGGATCACAAGATCCACAAAATGGAAAGAGATGGGCTTTTAAGCTCACTAGAGTCGGATCCCTATCCAACATGTGAATCATGTCTCTTAGGCAAGATGGCTAGATCACCCTTCACTGGGACTTTTGAAAGAGCCACTTAAGTCTTAGGATTAGTGCGCACCGACGTTTGTGGACCATTTGGAGAAATGGCTCTTGGGGGTTTCTACTACTTCATCACTTTCACAGACGATCGTTCAATATATGGTCTAGTGTATCTGGTGAAGCAAAAGTTTGAATCCTTTGAAAGGTTCAAAAAGTTCAAAGCTTTAGTAGAAAGTCAAACTGGGCAAAATATAAAAACTCTACGATCGGATTATGGAGGAGAATATATGAGTGCCGAGTTTGATGAATTCCTTAGAGAACAAGGAATAATGTTACAACTAACACCACCAGCAACTCCTCAACTGAATGGAGTAGCGGAGCGAAGGAATCGAACTTTGTTGGACATGGTTCGTTCCATGCTTAGTTACATTGATTTACCAATTTCGTTATAGGGATACGCACTCCTTACTCCTGCTTATATATTGAACAGATGTCCCTCCAAATTCGAACCTAAGACTCCGCATGAGATGTGGAATAATAGGAAACCAAGTCTTAATCATATTAAGATTTGGGGATGTCCTGCTTATGTCAAGAATCCTAAAGTGGAAAAATTGGAGACTAGATCCCTCATGGGACGTTTCATTGGTTATCCTGAAGATTTCATGGGATTCACCTACATGATGATTAGAGAATCATTGTGGCTCTACATGGCCACTTCCTTGAAGATGAATTCATCTTGGAAGGGGGCAAAGGTAAAAAGATTGTTCTAGAAGAACAAAATGAAACTCCCTCTGAGACATTTGTCCAAGAACCAAGGCCTAATCCAATAGTAGCACAACCACCACGTAGATCTGGTAGAATACAACATGAACCTAAGAGGTATGGGTATCTACTGGAGAGGGAACCTCAGCTCCACATTGTAGTACAAGAGGGTCATGAAAATGATCCTTGTACCTATGATCAAGCGATGGTGGATGTCGATGCTTCAAGATAGCAAGAAGCCATACAGAGATGGACTCTATGCAATCGAACCAAGTGTGGACTTTGGTAGATCATCCTAAAGGTATCAAACTTATAGGATGTAAGTGGATCTACAAAAGAAAGATGGGTAGCGATGGCAAGGTTGACACCTTTAAAGCCACGCTCGTAGCGAAAGGGTATAATCAAAGAGAAGGAATTGCTATGAAGAAACCTTTTCTCCCGTGGCCATGATAAAGTCCATCCGAATACTATTATCTATAGCTGCATACATAAACGATGAGATATGGCATATGGATGTCAAAACGGCTTTCCTAAATGGATTCCTCGAGAAGGCTATCTATATGGAGCAGCCAAAGGATTTTGTATCCGAGACCAATATCCATAAAGTATGTAAACTTGAGAGGTCCATATACGGTCTCAAGCAAGCATCTAGAAGCTAGAATCTCTGTTTTGATGAAGTAGTAAAGGGATATGGCTTCATCAAGAAAGAAGATGAACCCTGTGTCTTCAAGAAGACTAGTGGGAGCAAAATCTCATTCTTAGTACTATATGTGGTTGACATTCTACTTATAGGAAAAGACGTGGGAATGCTCACCACAATCAAGAAATGGCTTTGAGTAGGTTTTCCATGAAAGACTTGGGAAAAGCAACTTCTATTCTAGGAATTTGTATCCATAGAGATAGAACGAATAGAATGATAGGTCTCTCCCAAGCCCTTTACTTAGAAGAGGTCCTAAAGAGGTTTAGGATGGAAATTTTTAAGAAAGGGTTCCTTCCCATGAGACATGAAGTACACTTATCCAAATCTATGTGTCCCCAAATTGGGGAAGATAGAGAAGAGATGAGTAAAATACGCTATGCCTCTGCAGTGGGTAGCCTAATGTATGCAATTTTGTGTACATTGCCTATGCTGTAAGCGTGGTGAGTCAATTTCAGACAAATCCGGGAAAGAAACATTGGATAGCTGTGAAGAATAACCTAAAGTATCTCAAAAGAACTATGGATATGATTCTCATCTGTGGAGGTGGAGACCTGAAGATGGAAGGTTGCACTGACTCGGACTTCCAGTCTGATGTCGATGATCGTAAATTCACTTCAGGGTTTGTTTTCACACATAATGGTGGGGCGGTGTCTTGGAAAAATTCCAAGCAAAGCACAACCGCGAATTCCACCACTGAAGCTGAAGCTGTTTGGATGAGAAAGTTCCTTGGAGAACTTGAAATAGTTCCTAGCTCACAGCTCTCGTTGCCACTTTAATGTGATAACAATGGAGCAATAGCGCAAGCTAAGGAACCAAGGTCTCATAACAAGTCTAAACACAATGAGAGAAGATTTCACATCATTAGAGAGATCGTTGGCCGAGGAGAGATAGCAGTGCAGAAAATAGCCTCAGTTGACAATATAGCTGACCCGTTCACCACACCACTACCTCAGGCTGTTCTGGCCCGACACCTGGAAAGGATGGGTATAAGATACTACAATGAGTGGCATTGAGTGCAAGTGGGAGATTGTTAGGATTATGCCCTCAGATGCCATATAGGATAGGATGATAGAGCATCTATCTTGTAATTAACTTATCTTGATATTATTAATAAAGACATTATTTAGTTTTTACTTAAATCTTATCTGCATCTATAAGTAGTATAAAACATTTTGTCCATGTTTTCAATGCGATCTCTCTACTTCCTATGTGATAGGAAGATTAGCACTAGAGGGATCGATCTTGATTACTAAAAACAAGTTCGCAAGTAAAATGAAGTCTATAATGGACAAATAAATACTTAGAACACTTGTACAATCTTATCTCTGACATGGGAGTGCCTGTCTAGTATCATGGGATGATAGGAGATTAAGATTGTAGGCACATCAGTGGATCTGAAATGCTCGAACATGACTCGCATCGGTTCTGTCACATAGGTTTTCACTTTGTAACAGTGAATGACAGAACTAATTATGCGTAATAGGTGTAAGTGAACCTTTGACCTGAAACATCATGCTGAAGATGCATTTGTGATGTCAAGTATTTCATTAGAGTAGTTAGACCCAATTCACTCGTTGGTGGGGTCTACCTTGAAATGCAGCTTAATGAGCAAATGGTAGTCTTAGCTGATATCTAAGTGGGATTTGTTCTCTCATAAGTGAGTGAGAAAGTACCCTCTGTGATTATAGATAAATAGAGATCAAAGTCTTTGGCCAAAGCATAAAGAAACGATTGTGCAAGGCACTAAATCGATCTCAGTGATCTCGCATTATTATAATTAATAAATATGGTTAAGTCCAAAGAGTTTGACATAGCCATGACTCTCACTTGATTGGAAAACAAGAACAAAGGGTTTATACTTATACGGCATTTACGAGTAGAAGGTTGTGGAATGATCCTATCATTCGTTTTCGTTTGGGCTATGAAGTGGGCCACGTGACTGGCTAGGTGTTACCCACTTCCTTTGGTTTTCTCTCAATGCAAAACGAAACGAACCTAAAGAGTCGCGCTAAAGGATTGATAAAGAAAAACGAAAAAGGAATTTCTACTTTTCTTCTAGGAGTTTTAATTTATTGGATAAATTAAATAATTAATTATATGGATGAGATTAATTATTAATAATTTCCTAGGGAAATATATTAATGAATTAATTTATCTAATTGATTTGGTTATTTAATTAATTTATTTGTTTATTGGATATAATAAATTATTAATTGAAATAAGAAATTAATTAAACAAAACAAATCCCGGGCTTCTAGAAGGAGTCCAAGAGGACACCTACTTAGCCATGTTGGGCGTTGAAGAGGAGCCTAATTTTAGGGCTCTTTTATTTTGACTTGTTCAATAAGTCATGGGGTATATAAGGACTCTTTGACTTTGAACAAGAAAGAGAATAACACAAACTCTCAAAACTCTCCTAGGAAAAAGAAGCAAATATTCCTCCCCTTCTCTAAACCCTAGCCGTGGCCCATTAGAGATCCAAGAGGGAATTTTTCGATTGTTGATCCGTGCGTGACAATTTAGAGACAACGTATTTTCGTTGTTCGGATCAAGTTAAACAAAGGATTGAAGATTTGGAAGCTTCAAGTTTTTCGAATTGGAGGAAGAAGACAAGATTCTCCAACAACTTCGATTTAACATTGGGTTTTAAAATAAAATAAAATTTGAAATTCTTCCGCTGCGTTGATGTTATTTTTCGCCAAAACCAACAGAGTGCATTATTATGCAGATAAATATATAAAGATTGTTTTCCATACATGCCTCAATAATCAATTCAGTACCCAAAATCATGGAACATATTCCACTGCTGACATTAAACGAATATCCTTCTTTGTCTAAAATAGACATAGAAATAAGATTCTTAATTAATCTAGGAACATAATAAACATTCTTCAAAATATATCTACTACTATCCTCTAGAACTAGAATGACGTTTCCAATAGCCTTAGCAGCAACAGATGTCCATTAGACATTCTTAGGACCATGTCCGCTTCATCTAGCTCTCTACTCTATTCAACACCTGCAAATTATTGCATAGGTGAGTACCACAACCGGTGTCAAACGCCCAAGAAGCATGGTTAATTGACAAATTAACCTCAACAATAAACATACCATCCCCGTGGTCAGTGGGAGGTCTAGGACAATCCTTGCTCCAATGTCCAACTGCTGGGCAGCAAAGGCATTCCCTAATCAGTTTCTCATCTGGGAAAGTATAAGCAAAATGGGACTTCCCTAATCAGCGTCTCATGCGACCACATTGTTAGCCGAAGTGAACTGCTGTTTGCCATTGTGAACAACTAGCGCTGCTTCAACAGCGCCACCATTCTGATGGCAATGCATGGCTTTTGAGCCATGAGTTTCCCCTTTTTTTAAAAAAAAATAAAAATGCTACATATATTTTTAGATTTTTATAGTCAATCAAGATCCAAAAATCAATCACAAAATCCATCATATTCACATATGCTGAAAAACAAATTTAAAGCATAAATCATTGAAAAGAATCTGAGCCATTCTCAAACCTGTTAGGTTAATGTCCTCAAATGCCACTAGAGGATAAGTAAATGATAGGACATTATCAAATTATAATTGTTTTTAAACAATCAATAAAAGGCATTTTAGTTGTTTACTTTTATATATTGTAATCATCTATAAGTCCATGAACACAAGAATTAACTCTATAAGGCACTAGACGAGTTTGATACTTGTGTATAAAATAGTCTGCAAGTGATACTTGTGTACTAAAATAGTCTACAAGTCAAAGATTTTCAATTGGGCATTGAAAATCATGAAGACTTTGTTGGGAAAAATTGCATAAAATCAAACAACACAACGGAAAAATTGCATAACATTCCAGTGGCTCATCTCTATTTCTCATATTTAAATTGGGTTTCGAATTAAATTACCGTTCTTCGCGTATGTTGAATTTTGAATCAGCTTTGCAATCCCTTCTTGAACAGCAAATCCGTTGCTGTCTCTAAATTGCCACGCCGGAGTCAAAAGCGAAAATCTTCTTCTTTTCTCTTGAGGGAGACGACTAGAGAGAGAGAGGATGGAGTGTTTTGACTTGGAGAGAAACTTATATGTTTTTATCACTTGGTTAATTTTCTCTAAGTAGTATATCTATACTACAATAAAATAATAACCTAGGACAAACACTCCCACTTGGACGCCCACTTTGAGGCTTTTAAAGCCTTCGGGCTTTAAGCCTATTATGCTACTTAATTAATTAAATAATTAATATTATGTATTCAATAAATAAATTAATTAAATAATCAAGTAAATCCATGTTAATTTTATAATTGAATTCCTCTAAGGAATTAATTAATTAATAAAATCATTTAATGATTAATTAATTAATCACGATATCTAATACCGAAAATTCTCTCAAGTCTTTTTCTATGATTTCCTTTTGCACTTTCTTTAAGCACGACTCTTTAGGTTCGTCTCAAAAGGCAATTGGGAGAAAACCAAAAGGATGTGAGTAACACCTAGCCAGTCATGTGGCTCACATCATATCCCAATTGAGAACGAATGAATAGGATCATTCCAAACCATATACGTTGTGAATACCGTATGAGTATAAACCTTTTATTCTTATATTCCAGTCAAGTGAGAGTCATGGTTTTAGTCAAACTCACATGAATTGACCATATGCTTAGCTCATAATGAGTCGAGGTCATTATATGCTCTGACCAAAGACTTTTAACCTCACTCATTCATGACTGCGTAGGATATTTAGCTTATTTACTTATGAGAGAATAAATCCCATTTTGCTAATCAGTTAACAATGCTACTTGCCCATCAAGTCGCACTGCAAGGTCGATCCCACCAAAGGGTGATTTGGATGTAACTACTCTAATTACAGACTTGATGTCACAAGTACATCTTTAATTCAATTCCTCAGGTCTAAGGTTCACGCATACCTATCACAACTTATCAATTTCATCATTGACTGTCAGTGAGTGAATACCCATGTGATGAAACCGATGCGAGCCGTGTTCGAACATATTAGTCAAACTGATACGTCCATGACATAAGTTCCCACTATCATTCCCATAGTGTTCGAATGGCACTTTCTCTGTCAAAACATATATCATGCAAGTCCTTGTTATGTATTGATGTCCAGTCAAATAATTTCTTAGACTTGCGAACCCTATTTAGTGAATAAGGATCAAACCTTTCTAGTCCCATTCTTCCTATCCCATAGGAAGTAGAAGATTTGCCTTATTCTCAAGGACTTTACGTTGTTTATTAACACCTTACAAATGACTATAAGAAAACAACAAGATAATGCCTTATGTAATAAAAAGATATTGTTTAGCTATAAGTCAATGCCCTATAAATCTATCCTCTTTATGGCATTTGAGGACATACACTCTAACAATCTCTCACTTGCACTCAATGTTATTTTCTATGGTATTTAATACCCATCCCTTCAAGATGTTTTTTTTGCACCGCCTGTGTCAATGGCTTGGTCAATGGATCAGCGACATTGTCAGCTGAGGCTATTTTCTGAACAGATATTTTTCCTCGTGCAACGGTCTCTCTTATGATGTGATATCTCCTCTCGATGTGTTTGGACTTGTTGTGAGACCTAGGTTCCTTTCCTTGTGCTATTGCTCCAGTGTTGTCACAATAAAGTGGCAACGAGAGCTTTATGCTAGGAACCACATGAAGTTCTTCTATGAACTTTCTTATCCAAACAACCTCTTTAGTTGCCTTTGTATTCAGCCTCTGTAGTGGAATCCGCAGTTGTTCTTTGCTTGGAACTTTTCCAAGTCACCGCCCCACCATTGAGGGTGAATACGAATTTTGAGGTGAATTTTCGGCCATCGACATCAGATTGAAAATTCGAATCAGTGTACCCGTCCACTCTCACGATACCACTCCCATAGATGAGAATCATATCCTTGGTTCTCTTCAGATACTTTAGGATATTCTTCATAGCTATCCAATGTTCCTTGCCCGGGTTTGCTTGAAATCGACTAACAATGCTTACCGAATAAGCAATGTCAGGTCTAGTACACAACATTGCACACATCAGGCTACCCACTGCTGATGCATAGGGTACAGTGCTCATTTCCTTTCTATCTTCCTCACTTTGAGGACATAGATTTTGAGAGATGTATCCCATGTCTCATTGGCAGGAACCTTTTCTTAGAATCCTCCTTCCTATATCTCTTTAATACCTTTTCTAAGTAAAGGGCTTGAGAAAGCCCTATCATTCTATTTGTTCGATCTCTGTAGATTCGAATCGCTAGAATATAAGTTGCCTCTCCCAAGTCTTTCATGGAGAAAGTACTCGAAAGCCACTTCTTTACAGTGGTGAGCATTCCTATATCATTCCCTATGAGTCATATGTCATCTACATAAAACACTAGGAATGTTATCTTGCTCCCACTAACGTTCTTGTAAACACATGGCTCATCTTCGTTCTTGATGAAGTCAAATCCTTTGACAGCCTCATCAAAACGTAGATTCTAGCTATGGGACGCTTGCTTGAGTCCATAAATGGATCTCTCAAGCTTACACACCTTATGAGTATGCTCCTCGGATACAAAACCTTTAGGCTATTCCATATAGATATCCTCTCCTAGGAATCCATTTAGGAAAGCAGCTTTGACATCCATTTGCCATATTTCATAGTCTAGGTGTGCGGCTATTGCAAGTAGAATCCTTATTAATTTGATCATAGCCACTGGCGAAAAGGTTTCTTGGTAGTCAATTTCTTCTTTTTGACTACACCCTTTCGCCACTAGCATGGCTTTGTAGGTGTCAACCTTGCCATCAACACCAATCTTTCTCTTGCAAATCCATTTGCACCCGATTGGTTTTACCCCTTCAGATTGGTCCACAAGTTATAGACTTGGTTTGCATGCATAGAATTGATCTCAGTTTGCATAGATTCACGCCATCTAGTAGCATCCACATCCACCATTGCTTGATCAAAAGTGGAGGGATCATCTCCATGATCCTCCTCTAATACAGAATGAAGATCAAGCTCCCTCTGTACTAGATATCCGTACCTCTCAGGCAGTTGAGGTGCTCTACTTGATCTTCACAGTTGTGGTTGTGTTACAGAAGGTTCGGATCTCACTTCCTATGTAGATGTATCCACTGGAGTCTCATTTTGTTCTTCTAGAACAATCTTTCTACTCGCTCCTCCTTCTTGAATGAACTCATTTTCAAGAAAGTGGGCTTGTAAAACTACAATGATCCTTTGATCATCGTGTGTTAGGAATTTCATGTTAGATGTTTTGATGATGACAAATAGGATTTTATGTTAGACCCCAAAATATGTAAGTTTGATTTTACTTAGAAATCATGTATAAGCTTTGAAACGTTAGAATTGTAATAGGCTTTATAGGCTTTGTTTTATTTTAGATTGTTAGGCTAAGTAGTCTTAGACTGAGCGTCTGATTAATTCTGAGTGACCTTATCAGTAGTTAAGTTTGAAGACTCAAGAGTTTGAAGTCTGAATGAAGATGAAGATTCCAAGCATCCAAAAAGACCAGCTATTTCAAGCATTCATTAGGACAGAAGTTATTCAAGGTTGAATGAGCGTCTGTCAATGACTGATTTCACCTGATTATTTCTAAGTCCAGAAGGAGTTTAACACAAATAATATCAGTGCATTAAACGCCAACGAGCATTTAATTCAAATGCATTAAATGCTGATAAGAGCATTAAATGTGATAAGCTCTTTCGGACGTACGGAGAAGCCACCCTATTGGACTGTCAACTTTCACAGACTGCAGCACCAACTTTTGTGCAACAAATTTTCAGGAAAAAGGACAAAAGTTGTTCACTCGCGGAAGTGAGAGACACACGCCTGTGCATGTGTCAAACGGACACTTTTTCCAAGAATGCCTATAAATAGGACTTCAACAACAAGCCAAAAACACAGATTGATTCCAAGTCAAATTGCTATTGCATTGAAGTCTCATTCCTTAAATTCTCAAAAAAGCCAGAACATTCAAAGCAAAAATTCTCTTTGCTTTTCTTCAATTCCTGAGACAGTCAACCAATATCTCAAACCTTCTTTTCAGAGAAACATACACTATTATTGAGATATTCCCAATTGTTTGAACTTTATCAAAATCAAACAAACCGTTCAGAAAAACCCCATCCAATCCTCGTCATCTGTGTGAAGTCGAAGTTGGATACTTGCATTATTTCTAGGTGAAAGAAGCACGAGGATAGAAGTGATTTGGAGCAGAAATCTGTGTGATCAAGCAGCTCAAGTCATCGACATCCATCTCTCCCTAATTTGTAGAAGATTTTGTGTGATTCTTTGAGAATCATTTTAGTGGATTGCCTCCAAGTGATCAAGGAGAAGAAGGACGTAGTTGGGATTACATCACCCAACAAACCTTACAACCATTGTGTTATTTACTTTTCAGTCAATTGTCTTATTATCATAGTATTGCATAAATATGTTAAGTAAAACTCAATTGAATGCTAAGCAACTAAGAAACCGTTTGTGACGCTAAAAGCTTTCAATCAAGAAGACTATCAAATCAATTCTGTTGTGCTAACACTGATCAACGAAGTGAACGCTTAAACCTATTTGGTTATAGTATTCAAATCTTGAAGTCTAAGTTAACTTTCTAAAAGCAATCTTCAGCAGGCGCTAAGCCAAGCGTCTACTTCTCAAGCGTCCAACACATTTTAATACAAAATGTTTTGAAGTCGAAAAAGACTTCAGGGCCTATTCAAGCCCCCCTTCTAGACCCTTTCGTATGCCACTTGGGACCAACATCATGCAAGTAAAAGAGGATCTAGCCCCAACTTGTCCACTTTGGTCTTTTTGACATAAGCTGGACATCCCCAAATCTTGATGTGATTAGGACTTGGTTTCCTATTCCCCCATATCTCATAGGGAGTCATAGGAACGGACTTGGACGGACATCTATTTAAAATGTGTACAGCTGTAAGTAATGCATGACCCCACAGTGAAATGGGTAAGTCAGTGTAGCTGAGCATGGAGCGAACCATGTCCAACAAGGTTCGATTCCTTCGCTCTGCTACTCCATTTAACTGTGGCGTCGCTGGAGGTGTGAGCTATAATACTATACCATTCTCTCTGAGGTATATATCAAACTCGTCGCTCACATATTCTCCTCCTCGATCCGATCGAAGAGTTTTTAATTGTTGACCAGTTTGATTTTCGACTAAAGCCTTGAATTCCTTGAACTTTTCAATGGATTCAGACTTATGCCTCATCATGTACACTAGACCATATCTTGAATGGTCATTAGTGAAGGTGATGAGGTAAAGGAAACCTCCTCGTGCCATTTCTCTAAATGGACCACAAACATTAGTGTGCACTAAGCCTAAGATTTGTGAGGCTCTTTCAAAAGTCCATGTGAAGGGGGATCTAGCCATCGTGCCTTTAAGACAAGATTCACAAATAGAATAGGGATCCAATCCCAACGGACCGATTAGTCCATCTTTCTCCATTTTGTGAATTTTATGTTCGCCGGCATGACCTAGTCTAAGATGCCAAATCAATCTTTGGTTTATTCCTAGCCTACTACGTTTCCTTTGTATAGTATTCACTGATCACTCATTCTGGACATTAAGGTAATACAATCCATTTATTAAAGAAGCAAAGCCTACTAATTATTACCATAATAAATATTGCATCGTTCATCAATAAAACGGAAAGTATAACTAGGTTTAACTAAAACGGGAATAGAAACAATGTTTTTAAGCCCATTGGGCAAAACTAAAACATTATCCAGAAATAGTATATGTCCAGAATTTAAAAGTAATGAGGTAGATCCGATTCCAGTAGCTGCGACGCTATGCCCGCTGCCTACTTTTGTTTTCACCTCATCACTGTCCAGCTTCCTTCCTCACACCAGATCCTGATTCATACAACAAATTTGAGCACTAGCTCCAGAATCAAGAATCTAAAATGTAGAGAAAAAGGTCATGGAACAATAAGTTTCATGAACATAAAGTTCCATACCTTGTGCACCCGGCCCCATGTTTGGACAGTTCCTCCTTCAGTGGCCCAGTTCACAGCAGTGCATGCTTTTGTCCGTCTTTCTAGCCCTTTACGCTTGCGATTCACAGGAGCTTTTCCTTTTCCTTTATCGACACCGCCCTGAGCTCCAGGCTCGCCACTCTACTTATTGGCTTTCTTCTTCTTATTTTTCGCCTGTTTGGGCCTAGAAGAAATAACCAATGCAGTTTCCTTTCCCTTGGGCTTCAATTGACATCGTGTAGTGTTTAATTTATTCATTAGCCCGGCTAAGTTGCATTCAGTCTCATTGCAATTGAAGTTCATGACAAATTGAGAAAAAGAATCAGGAAGAGACTTCAAGATAAGATAAGAAACTAAGAAACCGTTTGTGACACTAAAAGCTTTCAAACAAGAAGACTATCAAATCAATTTCGATGTGCTAACACTGATCAAAGAAGTGAAAGTTGAAACCTATTTGGTTATAGTATTCAAATCTTGAAGTCTAAGGTAACTTTCTAAAAACAGTCTTCAACAGACGCTATGCCAAGCACCTACTTCTCAAGCATCCAATACATTTTAATACAAAAAAATTTGAAGTTGAAAACGACTTCAGGGTCTATTCAACCCCCCCCCCCCTTTCTAGAACCTTTCGTAGGCCACTTGGGACTAACAAGTGGTATCAGAGCGGTTAAAGTTGAAATTTTAAAATTTTCAAGCATAAAAACTTGTTTAGATCCTTTTTCAAATCTAGTTGCTTTAAATCTTATTTATGGCGTTTGCTAAAGTTCCTAAACTAATTGAGTCAAACTATGACATATGAAAAGTCAAAGCATTTACATATCTCTGTTCATGTGATGATGACATGTGCGATATTATTTCAAATGGGCAATCAAAATATATAAGGTTATCACTTCAGCGCCTGGAGCCACGGAAGACACTCCGAATGGTTACGTGGAAAAGCCAAAACAAGAATGGTCTCCAGATGAGTGTTGAAGAGCAAATTTGGACAATATTGGTCACAATGCTCTATATACAGCTATCGGTGATAATGACAACTTATTCAACAGGATTAAGTCATGCAATACTACTAAGGAAATCTGGGATAAGCTAGCCATAATTTGTGGTAGTTCAGCTCAGATCAAAGAGAACAAGCTTTCCATTGCCAAGGAACGGTTTAACAGCTTTAAGATGTTGCCCAATGAGACTTTAGAACAATTGGATATAAGTTTCACAGCTCTTACTACAGAATTAACATCTTTGGGTATAGATCTACAGAATCGGGAAATGGTGGTCAAAATCTTTAGAAGTCTACCTAGTAGATTCTTGATGAAGACAACAGCTATGAGAGAGTCGATTAATTTGGATAGTTTAACTCCGGAAGACGCCTTTTCAGAGCTCAAAGCTTTTAAGTTTCAGTTGAATTCGACTAGTGATGCAGTGAGCAGTCTAGTGATTGAGTCTGGAGCTCTTATAACATCAATCAAGGTAAATCAGGTAACAAGGGAAAGGTTTCAGATATCAGCGAGAAAGAGGAGTTGGCTTTACTGAATAGATTTAGGAAGTTCTTCAGATATGAAAAGAAAGGGAAAGGTTCCAGCAATCAAGGACAAAGTTCATATCAAGCGTCTTGTCACGCCCCAATAGTTTAAAGTATTTTGAGATGACTGGAACTTGTCATCTTGCTGGAGACGAGAGTCTGGAAGCTATTTAAGTATTCTGGAGAAGCCTAGAATATTCTAGAAAGTCATAGAAGACTTTGGAAAGTTCTAGAATACTCTAGAATAATCTAGATACTAGTAGAAAGTTCCATAATAGTGTAGAACCGTGTAGGATGTTCTAGGAGGTTCTAGATGATTGTAGAATCGTCTAGAAAGTGGTAGAGGTGTGTGGACATATCTAGAATTAAGTGGATGGGTTAGGAAGTTTCTAGGATGAGAATATACAAAGGAACATTCTTGGAGAGTTCTAAAGAATCTCTCCCAACCGTAGGATCAATTCGATCTACACCGTCCATTAAGGAGGTGGATTAGTATAAATAGGAGTGATGGTGTCATTTGTAACCAACCAAGTGTAGAAACAAGTCTTGTGAGTCATTGAGAGTAATATTGTAGTATTCTCTCAAGTTCTACTCTAGTGTTCTTCCCTCCAAATTTCTTACTCTCTATTGCCAAATTCCCTTTTCACACACGAGCACGTGAGTGATTGTCATGGCTGACTTAGCACAATCTCGCAAGAGGCGGATTGGAGGGTTAAGTGCCGCACAGGACATTAGTATCGAGGCTAAGTCCGTGACAGCCTGGTCTAATACATCAACAGTTTCAAGTGCCTCAGTACTCTATTCCTACACCCCAAGCGCCTATTCAATACCAAGTGTCTGCTCAAAATCTCTCAGTGCCAGTAGTCTCAAAACCACACAATGCAAGGTTAACAAATGAACAAAAGATGAAAACTAATCTTTGTTATAATTACAGGAAACCAGGGCACTACCAGGTAAATTGCCCTATTTAAACGTATCCAAGCCCACAAAGCAGGACTACGTGGATAGAAACCAATTCAGGAGCAACCTTCGTCAACAAGGTTTGCTAGCGGAATCAGAACCAGCATCCGCACCTGAAGATTTGGAATCATCAGAGGAGAGTAGTGATGATGATGAGCTAGTGGATGACTCAGCGCTTATCTGTCTCATGGCCAGAGATGATGAAGCGTCCCCTGAGGTAAATACTGAATTATCTCTTCCTCTCTCGTATGAAGAATTACTTGACAAAGTCAAAGAATATTACAATGATTGTTAAGATGCCGCAAAATTGTACCAAAATCACTTTGCTATCATTTCATAGCTCACAAGTGATAAAGTGACACTCAAGGCAGAGATGCAAATTCAGCAACAATGCATTGAGAAAAACTAATCGCTTGAGAGTGAAATAATCCAGTTGAAAAGTGATCTTGATATAATAGTCAAGAGAGAAGCTGAGCTGATTTCTAGAGTTGATAAATCAGAACAGCTCGTCTCATTATTGTCTAAAACGTCAAGAAAGCTAGACAATGTGACTGAGATAACAAGGTTATTTGGTGAAAAGACCGGTTTAAGATGCAATAAATTCGGTAAACAACCCAACAAACCTAATGTTACGACAAACAACAAAGGAAAAGGTGTTTTCTTTGTTGAGAAAGGTTCACAAGGTCAAACACAAAATAAACCGAGCGACAATGGTATGAGGCCAAATGAGAAAGCCAAAGCTGACTATGCTCAAAAGGCTAAGGGTAAACCTAACCAATGTGAATCAAGTGCTAAGCGTCCATCACCAAAAGTGGAACCCAAGCCAAAGCCAAAGAAATACCAGCGTCAATATCCAAGGCAGTCAAGATCATATTATGGATACTATGATGATTATGACTATGACCATGATTATGATTACTATTATAATCGAGGATATTATTATACACCCAAACAACACACACAACACACTGTGAAACCCAAGAAGGCCAGTATTCCTACAATGAAGACTAGGCAAATATGGGTTCCTAAAGTTCTAATTCAAACTAACGATGCTACTAATGTTAAAGGACCCAAGCAACAATGGGTACCTAAACAGAAATAGAACTTTCCTTTTGATTGTAGGTAGAGCTAGAGCCGATACATCTGTTTGTTACTTCGATAGTGGATCGTCAAGGCACATGACTGGTTCCAAGCATCTATAGATCAACTATCGAGCTGCCAATGGTCCTCAGGTTGTATTTGGTGACAACTCCAAAGGTAAAACTAAACTAGGTACTGTGCATAGGGGAAACATCATGAAAAGTGAGTTTATTATGTTGAGGGTCTAAAGCACAATTTATTAAGCATAAGTCAATTTGTGATAAAGGCTTTGAAGTCATATTCTCAAGTGACTGTTGCTATTTAAATGATGCTAAGACTAAGTCTACTAAATTGAAAGGTACAAGAACTAACAATGTATATTTGGTAGATTGGGGTTCAACAAATGATAACAATCCAACATGCTTTGTTGCTAAAAATGAATCTAAAACGGGTTGGTTATGGCATAGAAAAATGAATCACCTCAACTTTAAGACAATCTCTCTGCTTATAAATCTAAATCTTGTAGAGGGATTACCAAAAGGACCATTTCACAAGGATCGCCTCTATGACGCTTGTCAAATGGGGCAAACAAGTCAAATCATCTTTCAAGAGTAAACCTTATTTATCTACCACTAGAATACTTGAACTACTTCACATGGATCTGTTTGGACCTGTTCAAACGATTAGTGTGAGCGGTAAAAAGTATACTTTGGTGATAGTAGATGATTTCTCTCGATTTACGTGGGTGGAATTTCTTTCATCCAAAGATGAAACATGTGACAAGTTAACAACACTTATTCGGCAACTTCAAACATTGAAAAATCTTAAGGTTTTAAGAATAAGAAGCGATCACGGTACTGAGTTTACTAACAAGATTGTTGAGAAGTTTTGTGCAGAGAATGGAATACATCATGAGTATTCAGCTCCCAGAACTCCCCAACAGAATGGTGTTGTTGAGCGCCGGAACAGAACGCCGAAGGAAGCCGCTAGGACGAGGTTAGCAGAATCCAAGCTTGCTCCTAGGTTTTTCGGCTGAAGCGATCAACACTGCTTGTTACACTCAAAACCGTTGCATGATCAACAAACAGCATGGGAAACTCCATATGAACTGTGGAAGGGACGTAAGCCAAATGTTTTAAATTTTCACATCTTTGGTTCTAAATGTTTTATCAATAATAATGGATCCCAAAACTTAAAGATATTTGATTCGAAAGCGGATGAGGGAATCCTTCTAGGCTACGCTGAGAATGGAAAGAATTTTGCATCTTAAACAAGATCAAATCGAAGGTTGAGGAATCTATTCATGTCATTTTTGATGATGATAACCAAGAACCGAGTAAGGTTAATGTGAATGATATAGGAGTTGAAGATCTATGTCATCAAGCGTCTAAGATTACCATTGATGATGATAGTGACGACGATGATGAAATCTTCGTGCCACCTCCTAAGATTACTCATGAGGACATTTCGGATAACAATGCAAGATATGCTGATGATCATGAAGAGAGTGATCACCAACAACAAACAAGAATCTGTGAACTTGAAGCGCCTATGCAAGAGGGTAGTCAAGTGTCTGATCGTCAAGTGTCTGATCGTCAAGCGCCTGTTCAATCAAGGGCTTCGACTTATAACTTGGCTCCCACTATATTTTTCGAGATTCACACTCCCACTGTGAAAAACGGAAGTGATCGTTGTAATGTACTTCGTGGTGGAGATTGAGTTCTTTAATTAATCTAATGGATGGCAACCCTTTAACGATATTTGGTCCATTATTTAATTAAAGTGATGTCCAACATCAATCTATCCAATAGATGGTTCAATCTTCTTTTTCCCACAATCTACCAAAACCGCAACCCTTTAATGATTTAGGGGCTTTGTGGACTGTCTAAGTTTATTCCCACTAACTCCTCATAATCTAACATTTGAATTTTACCTTACAACCCTTTAGCGATATTTGGGGTGAAATATGTCTCGAGTAAGACATCTAATTAAAATTCTAGAATTAAATCTTGATATACGACCCCCACTTACTGGGAAGATGCCATATACTAGATTCAATACTTAATTTTATTAAGTTTAGTGTAGGGAAAGGATGCCTAGCACCCCTTACTAACTTAGTATAATTTTTGTTTGGGAGAATTCATGTTCTAAACATTTATCTAAGTTTCACTTTGCACATTATTCAATTTATATAGCGCATATTGATAACATACATGCTTCATACAACTAATGAACATGTATCGAAAGCAATAAACCAACACATATGTCCATGGGCTTTATCTAGACGGCCCAAGCCAATGGGCCATCATTAAAAAGGAAAAATAAGCCTAGCTATTCTTCGTGGGCTCCAAGCTCCTCTTCTTTTGGATTGATCTCCTCTTTAAAAGGCCTATTTTATTTCTATTTATGACATGAGATTATTGAACAACCTATACGTAATTCTAGAAATAAAATAAACGGGCTCAATTCTGGCCCTCACAACCCATTAAAGGAAATACAATCAAAAGAATTAAACCTAAGCCAATGGACAATGTCATCATCATATAATACATGCTCGCGAAAAATAAAGCAGTTATGTTGGTGATTAAGTTAATAATTAATTAGTCCAACTAATTAACTTCCTCAATAAAATTCCAAATTTTATTGACAATCATGATAATAAACCATTTAGTGAGAATCTTTTATTTAAATAAATAACTTAATTTAAAAATTCTCCAAGAATCATTAATTCATTATTTCACTTAAATCAATAATATTCAATAAAACAATTCGGGCTCGATTTCGTTAAATGCAAATTACCAACCATTGGCATATTTAAATTCAATTAATTAGGCCCAAAACTAATTTATTGAAAAAGCCTATAATTCTAATTAAAACAATTTGGGATTATTTAATTAAATTCGAGTCATCATCTTTTTGACCCACTCGGATAACTAAAATAGCCCAAAACCTATTTATTTAAAATATTGGACCCGGGTCATAGACCCGGGCCCACAAAACAGGGCCCCCGTGCCCCAGGCGCACGACACACTTTGCAAGGCACTTGTGCGCCACAACCTGCGAGCATGCGCACACTCTGTGTACAGCAAGTGGCCCTGTGCGCTGTCTGTGCGCGCAGCGCACAAACTGCGAACGTCGTTTCCGTAGCGGGGGTTTTCCGACCTGATTGTCACAAAAATTAGATTTTTCAATTCACAAGTCATCGTACTACAACATACATGAATTAAATGCAGAAAAATCATGGAATACTATCATGAAAAACATATTCAAAACATGATTCAAAACGCGAAAACACATAATCACGTAATCAATTAAATACAGAAATCAGAGATTGTCTCTGATACCACTGTTGGGAAAAATTGCATAAAATCAAATAACACAGCGGAAGAGTATATATATTTGAATCCCAATGGCTCATCTCTATTTTTCGTATTTAAATTGGGTTTCAAATTCAATTACCGTTCTCCGCGTATGTTGAATTTTGAACCAGCTTTGCCATCCCTTCTTGAACAGCAAATCCGTCGCTGTCTCTAAATTGACATGCCGGAGTCAAAAGCGAAAATCTTCTTTTTTTCTCTTGAGGGAGACGGCTAAACAGAGAGAAAGGATGGAGTGTTTTGACTTGGAGAGAAAGTTATATGTTTTTATCACTTGGTCATTTTCTCTAAGTAGTATATTTATACTACAATGAAACAATAACCTAGGCCAAACACTCCCACTTGGACGCCCACTTTGAGGCTTTGAAAGCCTTCTGGCTTTAAGCCTATTATGCTATTTAATTAATTAAATAATTAATATTATTTGTCCAACAAATAAATTAATTAAATAATCAATTAAATCCATGTTAATTTTATTATTAAATTCCTCTAAGGAAGTAATTAATTCATTAACTTAATTAATTAATAAAATCATCTAATAATTAATTAATTAATCACAATATCCAATAAAATCATCTTTTTCCATGATTTTCCTTTTGCATTTCCTTTAAGCGCAACTCTTTAGGTTCGTCTCAAAAGGCGATTGGGAGAAAACCAAAAGGATGTGAGTAACACCTAGCCATTCACGTGGCTCACATCGTATCCCAATTGAGAACGAATTAATAGGATCATTCCAAACCATATACGCTGTGAACCCTACGAGTATAAACCTTTTATTCTTATATCCAAGTCAAGTAAGAGTCATGGTTTTAGTCAAACTCACATGACTTGACCATATGCTTAGCTCATAATGAGTCAAGATCATTTTATGCTTTGGCCAAAGACTTTTAACCTCACTCATTCATGACTGCATAAGATATTTAGCTCATTCACTTATGAGAGATCAAATCCCATTTTTCTAATCAGTTAACAATGCTACTTGCCCATCAAGTCGCACTTCGAGGTCGATCACACCAAAGGGTGATTTGGATCTAACTACTCTAATGACAGACTTGATGTCACAAGTACATCTTCAACTCGATTTCTCAGGTCTAAGGTTCACGCGTACCTATCACAACTTATCAGTTTCATCATTGACTGTCAGTGAGTGAATACCCATATGGTGAAACCAATGCGAGCCGTGTTTGAACATATTAGTCCAACTGATATGTCCATAACATAAGTTCCCACTATCATTCCCATAGTGTTCGACTGACACTTTCTCTGTCGAAACTTATATCATGCAAGTCCTTGTTCTGTATTGTTGTCCAGTCAAATACTTTCTTAGAATTGCGAACCTTATTTAGAGAATAAGGATCAAAGCCTTCTAGTGACCTATCCCATAGGAAGTAAAAGGTTTGCCTTATTCTCAATGACTTTACGTTGTTTATTAACACCTTACAAATGCCTATAAGAAATTAACAAGATAATGCCTTTTATATTATAAAAAGATATTGTTTAGTTATAAGTCAATGCCCTATAAATCTATCCTCTTTATGGCATTTGAGGGCATACACTCTAACAGACTTGTATGATATGAGTTTTGACGAGGAAGGTGCCCGTTAATCTCTAGGAAGTAGTGAAAAACTCATATCATAGGTGCACTAATGGAGATAGTGGCAGTCAGACTTGACTCGCATCGATTCTGTCACATGTCTTTTTCACTCTTTGACAGTCAATGACAAAATTGATTAATTGTAATAGGTGTGTCTGAACTTTAGACTTGAGGAATCGAGTTAAAGATATAGTTGTGACATTAGGTTCGTCATTAGAGTAGTTAGGTCCAATTAACCCGTTGGTGAGGTTAACCTCGAACTGCAACCTAATGGTCAATTAGTAATCTTAACTGGTATCCAAGATAGGATTCGTTTCCTCGTAAGTGGACGAGCAATTATCTTATGCATTGATAAGTAATTTAGATCTTAACGTCTTTGGCCAAAGCATTCACTGATCTGAACTTATTATAAATATTGCATAGTGTCAAGTTAGTGAGTTTGACTAAAAACCATGACTCTCACTTGACCGGGATAAGAAAATGAAGAGTTTGTATTCACACGGTATTTACAAATGGAAAGGTAAAAATAATATAATCATTTCATCTTATTTGGGTTAAAATATGGACCACTTGACTGGCTAGGTGGGGCCCATATCCAATGGAATCCTCCCATTGCCACATGTAGATGAACCTAAAGAGTCACGCTTAAAAAGGAAAAATTGATGAAAAAATGGAATATTTCTTGTGGTAATATTTTAAGTATTGGATACTTAAAATTAAATAAATGAAATTAATTATTTGAGGAAATAAGTTAATTCATTTATGCTTTAATTAATATATTATTTTTTGGAGAAACAAAATTAATTAAGTTATCTATTATTTAATTAGATTAATTAATTAGATTGAATTAATTAATTAAATATTAGATTACACTGAGCTCAAATTGATACACCAAGTGGCACACCAAACCCTAAAGGGGGCGGAGTTACATTACATAACACCATAAGAAAAAGAATTCCTCTCCCTTCTTCTCTCACTAGCCGTCGGTCTTCAAGCCTAGAAGGAGGAAGATTTTTTCACCAACTACTTTTCGGCGAGACAATTTAGAGGCAGAACAATTGGACTGCTTGGATCATCGTAGTTTCAACAGGAGCAATTTTGCGAAAAAGTTATAGAATTCAAGATCGTAGGAATTATCAACCACTTCGCTACAACGGGTAAAGTATATTTTACCCTATCGTACATACGTATGATTAAACTCCAGGATTGATCCTGTTATGGGAAAATCCAAAAAAAATTAAATTTTGTTTTCCACTATGTTTGGTTAATTTTCCCCAACAAAACCTTGACTCTGATTCCAATGTTAGGAATCGTCCTCGGGTATCCGAGTAGTGGAAAGAAAAAATAATTAAAAAAATGCATCCCCTAATTAGGGACAGGTTGATGTGGTACCTTCTGATTTGATAAAAACGATAAATTACAATTTAATGATTCCCTCGTGAAGAATATCTATAAGATGAATTAGCTTTTAGTGCTTGAATTGGCACCTCCAAGTGCATCCACACCTTAGCTTGTACCCTCATCTTCTTCTACCAGTGCTAGCAAAGAAGATAACTTTGCTTCTTGTGTGAACGAGAAAGACTTTTATTTTTCATTTACTGTGAAAAGCTAAGAGAGAGAAAACCAACTCCTACTTTTAGAGGAACTAGGCATGTACCAATGACTTGTTGGGGAAGAGATGGATTCTTTTCCCCTAATAGTGGAGAACACCCACTAGGTCTCCAAGTGACCTAGTGGGCCTTGTCTTTTATTCTCTCTTCTATGCAATTGGGCCTACGTCAATTTAATATGTTACAAGTCCATTGACTTTATTAAATAGACTATGACCCAATTAATTAATTAAGCCCAACTAAATTCATCTTTTCCCATTTAATTAATAAGCCCACTAATTAATTTGTCTCCCACTTAATTTAATATCCCATTAAATTAGAGACGTTAAGACCACTTAATTAATTTTAATCTTTTTTTCTAAATTAATTATTTTCAATTAATTAATTCCTCCATTAATTCTGATAGACTTAATAAGACAATAGGTACTACACTATGTTAAGTGTGTGACCCTTAAGACTCATTAACAAGCTAGCAATAAGTCATTTCCCATAGGCTAAATTAATTATCCGAATAATTAATTTATACCTTGAACTAATTTCACCATATTAATTCAAGGCACCTATTGGTCGATGGTCGTGGATTGATGTCTAGCAATGTCGCCACGACTTCATAGATGTTAATGATAGAAAGTAAAACCTGTCCGATTACGATCTTCATGTGAGTCAAATCCCTTCATCTTTTTCCAATCTATGGTCTAGGGTACGGCGACGATAGAAACCCTAATAACCTTGGAAGATATGACTGTGTTGTGATATCTAATGATCTAGTCTTCCAAGCAGGGACCACCAATCCCTCTTCTAAGACATATGCTTTGATCGAACGCTTTTATCGATCATTTGGATTCTCGCAACAGCATAGGAAATACGAGGTTTGATTCCCTGGATGCAAACCTGCCAATGCCATCTGTTCTGCTATGCTACCAGATTATATAGAACATATGTCGCCGTGTGACTATCCGGTAGTGCGCGCCGTATATCAAAGTATAGTGGGTAGTATCCTTTCTAGACATGACACCTCAGGCCAAAGGATTAACCTCGCATTAGGAAATCGAAGGACTCCAAGCTTGACATAGAACAACGAGTTGTCCTTGCGGGGTCATTCAATTCCATACTTCTCCAAAGTATATATCTCCATATATGCACTAACTCAGCGGGTTATTGTCTATGGAACAAGACATTCTCCCATTTCAGAATGACATATACAGACAAGTCTTGGTGAAACTATGATATCCCTTTTCTCATTGTCTCTACGACTTAGAATAGGGTTTAAGGATTATAGCCCTCGAGAGTGTACCATAGTTTCATACCACTCCCCGAACTCTGTGTAATCCAAAGGGATCTTTATCTAGACTATATAAGCAATTACGATACTGACAATACCATATGATTATAGATATTCATAAAACAAGAATGTCACAGTATTTACATTATTTTGAACAAGCCAAACATTGGCTCTCAGGGCACCTAACAACATCAATGTATACGTTGTTACATTCTTCTGCTGTGTGCCAGCCTGTTGTTGGGATTATGTGTTGGGAATCGTTATTCAAAAATACACACCAGATAAAAATTTTAATTTGATTCCCGAGCCATGGATCAATTTAGGCTATTCATTGATTTTAATCGAAGAACAAGATAGAGCAATTTACCTCTTGAAGCGTGTTCGTAATCATGTTCATGAGAGTAGCAACCCGTGAGTTCCTACCTCTAGATTGTCACACAAAGATGATGATCTTCAAATGCTCCATCCTCCTCTCCTAGCAACGGGGCGAACGGCTAGGGCTTATGAGAGGGAGAGGGAATTTTATTTTTACTGCTTTTCTCTAAGAAAACCTAACTCAAAGTTGTAGGATGTAAAAGTGATTAAGTTTATAATGACCAAGGCATTAAATAAACCACGTGACTTATTTATCAACTCAGGGCCGGCCGTTCCAGCCATAGTGCGATGGACTTATTGGGCTCATCTAATGTATAGCCCAATGTTGAGTAATTTAATTAATTAATCCAAGCCCAATCCAATTAGACAATTAATTAAATACTTATTCTTTTAATTAATAGTATATATTAATTCCAAATTAATTCAACTATTAATATTGATTAAATAAATATATTTAACTTATACTATTAAATATACATGTATTAAATCAACACATCCCAAACGATCAGTAGTTTCACATCCATGTGAAATTACCGAAATACCCTTTTGCAGTAAAAATTATTTCATCCTATCATCTTCATAAAATGCGACTCTCTAGGCTTGCCTTGATTGGAATTGGGAGGATTCCACGGATGTAGTTATCACCAAGCTAGTCCCGTGAAGCTATACCGAAACCCAATCAAGCGCAAAATGAATATGTCATCACGAACCTTTAAGTTACAAACACGGTATGTGTATAAGCTTTTCACTGACGCAACCCGATCAAGTAAGAGTCATGGAATGTCAAACTCATAGAACTTGATAGTGTACTAATCATACTGATGTAAAATTACCGAACTGTCCTTCGTATCCAATTCGTGTCAGTTATATTTGCTTTGTCCAAAGACTTTAATTCCACAACACCTATAATCGTACAGGTTGCTTCTCGTTTACTTTCGAGATTGTGAATCCCCTATTGGCAGTCAAAATCCCATTATCGAATGCACCAATTGAATAGCATTTAGAGGTCCACCCCCACCAACGGGTGATTAGGCCTAACTACTCTAATAACTTATTCAATGATATGAGCACAATGTAAATGACTCCTCAGGTCTAAAGCTCACTCATACTATGATAACAGGTAATCCTAATCATTGACTGTCACTGAATAAAAACCCATGTGATCAGATTATAATGAATCGTGTTCGAATATGTTAACTACGTTAACCATATCCATGACACCAACTCCCACTACCCAATTAGTGTGAGACTAGCACTCCTTGTCAAAGTAAGTGTGATACGAGTTGAATCTTAATGCCCAATTAAGATTTCTTAACTCGCGAACCTTATTATAAGATCGTGCACTTAACTCCACCAGTGCCTCCACACTATCAAATAAGTGTTGGTGAGTACACCTCAATCTTGGGGACTTGTTTGTTCAATAAAATTAATGCCACATGGTTTTACATGAATTGAAATCCATTGCCTTTATATAAAATTTCGTACAATATAAATCAGTTATCTACTTAAATATAATTCCTTATTGGCATTGAGGGCACACACTTAATAATCTCCCACTTGCACTCAAAGACAATCTCTATGGTATCTATTACCTATCTTCTAAAGATGTCGCTTTAGCACCGCCTTTGATAATAGCTCCGTAAGTGGGTCAGCCATGTCGTGAGCTAAGGTTGTCTTCTGCATGACAATATTGCCTCAATCAAACGATTTCTCGAATAACTTCTCTCCGTGTGTTTAGATTTGTTTTGAGACCTCAGTTCCTTAGCCTGGGCGATAGCTCCATTGTCGTCACACTTTAGTGACAATGGAATTTCCACGCTAAGAACCTTTTGAAGTTCATCTATGAACTTCTCAATCCAAACAACTTGTTTGGCAGCCTCAAAGGTTGCCATACATTCAACCTCAGTTGTGGAATCGGCAGTTGTGCTTTGCTTGGAATCTATTCCAAGACATTGCTCCACCATTTAGAAGGAATACAGACCCATAAATAGATTTTTCGATCATCATTATCAGATTCAAAATCTGAAACTGCATAATCGTTCCATGTTCATACATTCTTGGTTCTTCTTAAGTACCGTAGAATACTTTTCATTGCATTCCAATGCTTCTCTTCTAGGTTAGCTTGAAACCTACTTTCTTTGCTAAATGCGCAAGCAAGATCCCGTCTCTTGCATAACATTGCCAACATGAGACATTCTACTTCCAAGGCATAGGCCATGCCACACATCTCTCTTTGATCTTCTCATAGATTTAGAAAGATGAGGTCTATGTCTCATAGGTAAGAGACCTCTCCTAGAGTTTACCCATCAACCATTGAATTGGGACAATTTTTAGATGGAGGGCTTGAGAGTCTCCTATTGCCCTGTTCGCTCTATCTCTATAGGTGCAATTCCAAAAGGACACAGGTATCTTCTAAGAAGTCTTTGATGAAAAGAATGCTTGAGAGCCTCGTCTTGACCCCAGCCAATGAGTTGCTACAATATCAAGAATATTAACTTGCTCCCACTGACCTTCTTGCAGACATAGGATTTGTTTTCATTCTTGATGCATTGTGTCATTAGAGCAAAAATTACAACTACGATGAGTCCATTTCATTTTATAAATAGACCTATCAGCTACCACACATTATGAGAATTGGACTCAGAAATAGAAGCTTTTGGGCAGTTCTATTTAGACATCCTTCTAAAGGAATTCATGATGAACGAGCCTTCACATCAATGTCTTACATTCTATAATTCAAGTGTGCTACTATCGAAAGCCTAGTTCTAATGGATTGATTATTATTGGGAGAAAAATGGTTTCCACATAGTCAATGCCCTTATATTGACTACGCCATTTTTCGCAATCAACTTCGCCAATCCAATGCAACTAATCAATCCATTCCCACTTTCATAATATTACATTATCTCGCATTGTCCATGCCCACCACTGCTTAATCATGAGTACATGAATCATATTCATGGCTTCCTTTTGCTACTACGGTAGATTACCGTATCTTTCAGGTGGCTGAGATAATCTACTAGACCATCGCATAGGCGGTTGTGTCTTATTATGCTTGGTTTGAATAGAGTCTTATTTTGTTTCACAGGAGGGAATTATAACATGCTTATTTGGGGGGTGTCATCAGATTTAATTATCTTATTTTAATTATCTATCCTATGCATGCATTACATGACATAATCATCATAGACAGATAAATAAAACATCCACAAAGCGGTAAAATTGAGGATGAACCACCTCGAGCCCTAACCTAGTAACCCACTCGAGCCAAAGTGGGTTTGGACATTCTAGAAAGTAAAAACCAGCCTAGACTATTACAATGGTATCGACTCAGCATACAAGTCTTCAAGTCCCGGCTCCATCTCCTTGCTCCGTCTTCGATTACATAGAGTATTTAAAAAACTACTAATCTAATATGCGGAAAAGTAAAGAGCCAAACCGGCTATTATTTACAACTCTAGAATAATTACATACATTGAAAACCAATAATATGACTAGGCTCATGGTTCATCCCCTTATCACATAAACATGCCTAGCAACAAACATACATGCGATAAAGAAAATTTTACCCATTCATCATTCAAACTAGATTGCAAATATCATTGGGATAAGTTCAATATCGATTTATAAAACCTTTCTCAGAGTTTATAAGTAAAAAAATATCATAGGTTCGGTCTTTGGGTCACCCACCTCCAGAAAGTATGAAGAAAGGAAAAAAAAATTGTTTTAACTTTCTGTTGACCACGTCAGGGCGTGGTCATACGCGCGCCTGGGCGTGGGTTACCCCACGCTTGAGTGCCGCATGCAGCGGCTGTTGCTGTTTGTGATATTTCAAATCAGTTTTTCGCACGTTCGTGATTCTTTCGAGTTTCGATTAACGAATCTGAATTCTCCTAAGGTCTGAGTTTTATTACTTGATGATTAAACCTTCGGTTCAACCATCTCGCAACACCCCACCAAAGGTGATTTCATAAAACTAGATCAAAACCTTCGAAAACAATCATACACCCAAATTTCAGATTTCATGATTTTTAAAACCAATGACTTTTAAATATTAAAATCATAAAAATCAAACAACATCCCAAATCAAAATCAATCCTAGTCTAACAATGAACATATTGATTATCATGCTTTTGATTTTACAATTAAACCGTAAAAACAAACATGCATAATCACATAAAAAATTCGATCGAGCCAAACCATGGCTCTGATACCACTGTTGGGTTGAATCATTCCCTCGGGTGGTTCGTGGCAGCGGAAATTAAAATTTTACAAAAGTAAACGTACAACCACCCGAAAACAGGAATATGGAATTTGTTCGATCGAATTCGATAAGGAGGTAAACGAAATTATACCTTTCGAAAATTTCGCTTCACCTCGTACTTTGGATCACAGCAACCCTGTGGTGCAAATCCACACAATTTCCCTTGGGTGAGAAATTGCCCGTCATATTTTCGTATCTCCCGGTTTAGAGTGCTCCAAGCGTCACACCTCTAAGATCTATCCACACCTCGTCCAAGTCACCAATCGTCTTGCCTTGCGTTCTAGCCAACAAAACGATTCTAAGCTCAACTTAGGCCTGATTACGTGAATGGTAGGAATATTTTCTAAGTCGTTTAATTCAACACATGAATAGAACGACGTCTTGTTGGAAGTGGGAAAAAGGTGGCCGATTTTAGTAGGATAGGGAGGGGCGATTTTTCTAGCAAGATTCATCATCATTTTAGTCTTCCTCATCTCTTATTTATAGGTGAAGATTACCTAGAGTCCAATTAGGAAAAGGAAACTTCCTTTCTCCTAAACTCTCTAGTAATCATTATCCTATGAAGACTTGGAGAAGGGGAAAACTCTTTTCCTCCTCCACCACATGGTAAAAATCGCCCCCTTCCCTTATTTTCACTCAAGAAATCGGTCAACATATTCAATTGGACTCTAGGGATCAATTTTGAATTCTCAATTTAATTATAGGCACAACCCATCAATTAAATACAAGTCAAATTAAATCCAACCAATGAATTCCAACATTTATTTATTTAACTTGGGCTCCACCGAATTAAATAAAAAACTTGGACTCTACTAGGTCCATTAATTTAATTTATTCTACAAGATTAATTAAAAGAGTAAAATTAATTGAATCCTTCAATTAATTTATATTTCATATTAGGAAGGTACTACACTTTCCTAATTCCCTCAAATTTCCTCGAAATTGATTAATCACATCTATTCAAGCAGTGACTCTCTCAAGTTAGTGTGTGACCCCTTAGGCTCGTTTCTATCTAGTAGTAAGTACACCTTCCCACAGTGTTAGTGTACCTTCCAAAAATGGAAAGTACTAGATTAAATCAATCCTTTGATTTATTCAAACCTCGAATTAATCACCAAGTTAATTCTCGGCACTTACAAATCGCGGTTGCCCACCTAGGATAAGGTCCCGAAGACCTAGATAAAACAAAAGTAAAGATACGCCTTTTCCCATCTTGACCCTCGCATAAGTAAGATCTCTCTGTCTAATCTCCCGATTGAATCTAGAGCATTGGCTAAGGTTGAAGCTCTATTAATTCAATACTATGTTTCCCACGTTATGTGAAATCGACTTCGACTACCTAAACGAGGAAACCCTACGCCTCTTTCGATATCATACTTCGACCAAAGATTCCTTAAGTCGATTCACTATGTAACCATAGGAGATTAACTGACTGGCTAATGTCAGAGATAGATTCCTATTTATTCTCACGTGCTTTACTACATAAGATGTGCATGTCTGAGTTTGCCCATATTCGATCATCTAAAGTGATCATGTAACAAATCAAGAACATGCGCGGTTACGCATAAGACATCCAATGGAATCTTAGGTCCTTAAGGATTACTCTTATACTACAAGACCACTGGAAGTTCCACATTTGACTGGGAATCCATTTCAGGAACTTCCATGGGGTTGTTCAGTTCGCCCATTACCACAATGGCAACCCTCATATATGCATTGGCTTTCACCGTGCCAGTATCTAAGGAACGAGATACACTTCTACCAGAGTATGCATCATATGAGCAAGTCTTTTGGGTTGCATCGATATCCCTTTATCTTGATGAACCCTTTCACGACTTGGAACAATTTTTAAGATCACAGCCTTCGAGACATATTCCATCATTGCCACACCCAATGTCCCATAGCTATGTGTGATCCTTCGGGACTTTATTCTAATCCAAAGTAAAAAGCTAATTTAAAAATAAAGACATACCCCAAATATAAAAGAGATTGACTTTATTTATATGAAAATGATTGTTCAACTCTAGAGTTACTATTACAAAGAATGGTGCCCAATATTTGGTGTGCCGGGCACTAACTCAAACAATCTCCCACTTGCCCTAGCGACAATTGCCCATGTATTTAAGGCCCATTCTTCCCAGTTGTCCTTCAAATACTTTTTGGCTAAGGGGTTTGGTGAGTGGGTCCGCTGTGTCCACGCGCTCCATTCGCACGTCGCCTCTTCCAATGATTCCTCGTATCAATCGGAATTTTCTCAGAACATTTTTGGATTTCTGATGAGACCTCGGCTCTTTTACTTGCGCAATAGCCCCATTGTTATCACACTATACCGTTACTGGATTTCCAACGGATGGAAAGACACCCAATTCTTGGATGAAGTTCCTCATCCAAATAGCTTCTTTTGCAGCCTCATTTGCTGCAATAAATTCTGCTTCAGTGGTGGAGTCGGCTATGGTTGCTTGCATGGAACTCTTACAGCTAACCGCTCCGCCATTAAGCAGAAATACAAACCCAGAGACCGACTTCGAGTCATCCTTGTCGGATTGGAAACTCGAATCAGTAAACCCCTCTAATTCCAATTATCCACGTCCGTATATCAAGAACAACTCCTTAGTTCTCCTTAGATACTTAAAGATTGTTTTCACCGAAGTCCAGTGTGCCATGCCTGGATTCGCTTGATATCGACTGCACGCACTCAATGCATAAGCTACATCGGGTCTTGTGCATATCATCGCGTACATTATACTATCTATCGCAGAAGCAAAGGGAGTTTTGGACATTTTCACTCTTCTTCCTCAGTCTTTGGGCACATAGACTAGGAAAGTTTGATACCATGTCCTATTGGCAAGAATCCGTTCTTGGACTCTTCCATCTCAAATCTTTTGAGTATGCGATCGATATATGAAGATTGGGAGAGACCTAACATCCTATTCGATCTATCCCTATAGATCTTCATACCGAGTATATAAGACCCCTCTCCCATATCTTTCATGGAGAATTTATTACAGAGCCATACTTTAGTTGACTGCATCATCCCTACATCATTTCCAATTAGTAGGATGTCATCGACATAAAGTATGATGAATGTGACTGCGCTCCCACTGTCTTACTTATACACACATGCCTCTTCAACGTTTTGAACGTATCCATACTCTTGTATGACAATGTCAAAACGTTTGTTCCAACTTCAAGAAGCTTGCTTAAGTCCATAGATGGACCTTTGGATTTTACACACTTTCTGTTCGCTCCCTTTGGTTGTAAAGCCCTCTGGCTGTTGCATGTAAATCTCTTCCTCAATTTCTTCATTGAGGAATGCAGTCTTTACATCCATCTTCCATATTTCATAATCGAAATATGCAGATATTGCAAGCATAATCCTAATGGATTTCAGCATAGCCACTGGCGAGAAGGTTTCCTCATAGTCAATCCCTTGTCTTTAAGTAAATCCTTTTGCCACGAGGCGAGCCTTATAGGTGACTACCTCTCCATCGAATCCAAGCTTTCGCTTGTAGACCCACTTACAGCTAATGGGCTTGATGCCCTCAGGTGGGTCAACCAAGGTCCATACCTTGTTGGAGTACATGGAGTCCATTTCGGATGTCATGGCCTCTAGCCATTTTCTCAAATCAATGTCAGACATTGCACTCTTAAAAAAATTTAGATCAGAGTCTAAAGGAGGATCTTGAGTACCCTCCTCTTGCAACAGGCATAGCCATCTTTCAGGCTCCTTTGGGATCCTCGTTGATCTCCATATAGGATGTGTGTTTTCGGTGGGTGCCACTGATGTAGCCTCGTTGATGTCGGGTAGGTTAATTTGTATCTCTTAACTTGATCTATTCTCATGGACCTCATCAAGTTCTACAACCTCGCCTTTTCTATCTAGAAGGTGACCCCTCTCTAAGAAATTGGCGTTTCTTGAAACAATAACCTTTTGTTCCGTTGGGCTGTAGAAGTAATATACAACAGTTTCCTTTGGATATCCTAAAAAATAGCACAAAGAAGACTTGGGTTCTAATTTGTCTCCCACGAAATGTTTTACATAAGCTAGACACCCCCATATTCTCAAATGATTGTATGAGGGCGTCTTTCCACTCCAACTTTCGTATGGGGTATTGGGCACCGTCTTGCTAGGTGATCTATTCAACAGAAAGACAGCCATTTCAAGAGCATAGCCCCACATGGACTTAGGAACTTTAGTAAAACACATCATGAATCGAACCATATCTAGCAATGTTCGATTCCTTCGCTCGGCTACCCCGTTATGTTGAGGTGTGCCGGGCGGTGTCCACTGTGAAAGAAATCCATTCTCTCTAAGATAATCAAGAAACTCGATAGACAAGTATTCACTTCCTCGATCCGATCAAAGAGCCTTAATACTTCTACCAAGTTATTTCTCTACTTCATTTCTGAACTCCTTAAGCTTCTCAAAGGATTCAGATTTATATCTCATAAGATATAAGTAACCAAACCGTGAATAATCATCGGTAAAAGTTATGAAGTAGCTTTGTCTACCATGAGTGCTCACACTCATTGGCCCGCACACATCTGTATGGACTAAGTCCAATGGTTTTGTGGAACGTTCCGCTTTCCCCAAAAACGGTAACTTGGTCATTTTTCCTTTAAGACATGATTCGCAACTTGACAATTCATCTAAGTCATTTACACCTAAATGTTTTGCCAATATTCGAATTCTTTCTTTGGAAATATGTCCAAGTCTTTCGTGTCACATTTGTGTGCTTACTTGATTGTCTTGTTTACGTTTGTTACTTTGTTGAATATTGAGATTGGAAATTATTGGGGATATAGTATACATTCCATATTTCATTTTCGATTCCATAATAAGAGACGATTCATAAAACAAAAGTAAACTTTTATTACGAATCTCAAAACAATATCCTTCTCAATCCAAAACCGGAATCGAGATAATATTTCTTATTATTTCAGGAACAAAATAAACGGAATGTAAAACTAATTTCCTATCTCCTAACTCTAAGTAGATCGTCCCCACGGCTTTGGCAGCAACCAATGCTCCATTCCCCATCCGCAGGGTCATGTCTCCTCTACTTAGCTCCTTGGTTCTTTTCATCACCGGCAAATCATTGCAGATATGAACACTGCATCCAGTGTCAAGAACCCAAGAAGTATTATTAACGGTGAAGTTAACTTCAACAAAGAACATACCTTGAGTGGGAAGCTCTTTGCAGTTCCTTTGCTAGTGCCCAACTTTCCCACATTTATGGTACTTATCAGACTTTGGCTTCTTTAACTTCTTCACACCACCATTACCTTTCAGCTTCTTAGTCTTATTCTTTTTCTTGTTGCCCTTCTTGGCTTTTGAAGAGGAATTCATAATGTTGGTCTCAAGTGGCATACGAAAGGGTCTAGAGGGGAGGGGGTTGAATAGACCCTGAAGTCTTTTTCGACTTCAAAAGATTCGTATTAAAAAGGGTTTTTTGGACGCTTGGAAAGTTGGTCATTCTAGACGCTTGGAATCTTCATCTTTATTCAGACTTCAGGTGCTTGAGTCTGCAAACTATACTTCTGATAAACTCACCCATAACATATCCGGCGCTTAGTCTAAGACAGATTTTTTACCTAACAATCTAGAATAAGAATAAAGCAAAGCTTATTACAAATCTAACGCTTGAAAGCTGAAAAAACAAACTTACATATTTTGGGGTCTAACAGAAAAATCCTAATTGTCATCATCAAAACATCTAACATGAAGTTCCTAACACATAAGAAGCACTAGTTTATCCTTCTTGATGGTACTTTCAGCAGTTATCAACATGTTCAACAATTCATTCAATGAAGCATTCAAGTTGTTCATGTTGAAATTGATGACGAATTGATCATATGACTTTGGGAAAGATTGAAGCACAAGGTCGACACAATGGTCTCCGTCGAGTAGTACATCCAAATCATTCATCTTATGAATCAATTGGATCATTTTAAGGACATGCTCACTCACAGACGCCCCTTCATTCATCCTTGCTCCAAAAAGTTGTTTTGATATAGCATATCGTTCTCTCCAAGTCCTAGTACAGTAAAGATCTTCTAAGTGGTCGATGATTTCCTTTGCCATTATCATATTTTCATGTTGCTTTTGCAACTCTTTTGACATAGAAGTCATGATGATGCATCTAGCTTGGATGTTATCATCCGACCACAGCTTTGCGTACTCTCTATCCTCATCACTACTTTCATTATAAATCTCCTGCTGCATAGCCGTCAGGATATAATCCTTCTTTTCATATTGAAGAACGATTTTGAGGTTTCTAAGCTAGTCTGGAAAGTTTGGTCCGTTCAGTTTGTTGGTTTCAAGAATTGTATAAAGAGGATTCTTAGCCATTTTCGTTTATCTACAAAAATGCATAATAGACAATCAATAACGGATTTTCAAATAAAGTCCTTATACAATTTGGTCTTTAATTGTACAAGCATCCCACTACTTTTCTCAAATCACACCACCCTCTTGATATGATTTGAAGAAACGTTAATCTCTTTAGTGGCCTTGCGTGCTAGACAACAAAACGATTCTAAGCTTAACTTAGGCCTGATTATGTGAATGGTAGGAATATTTTCTAAGTCGTTTAATTCAACACATGAATAGAACGACGTCTTGTTGGAAGTGGGAAAAAGGTTTTAGTAGGTTAGGGAGGGGCGATTTTTCTAGCAAGATTCATCATCATTTTAGTCTTCTTCATCTCTTATTTATAGGTGAAGATTACCTAGAGTCCAATTAGGAAAAGGAAACTTCCTTTCTCCTGAACTCTCTAGTAATCCTTATCCTATGAAGACTTGGAGAAGGAGAAAACTCTTTTCCTCCTCCACCACATGGTAAAAATCGCCCCCTTCCCTTATTTTCACTCAAGAACTCGGTCAACAAATTCAATTGGACTCTAGGGTTCAATTTTGACTTCTCAATTTAATTATGGGCACAACCCATCAATTAAATACAAGTCAAATTAAATCCAACCAATTAATTCCAATATTTATTTATTTAACTTGGGCTCCACCGAATTAAATAAAAAACTTGGACTCTACTAGGTCCATTAATTTAATTTATTCTACAAAATTAATTAAAAGAGTAAAATTAATTGAATCCTTTAATTAATTTATATTCCATATTAGGAAAGTACTACACTTTCCTAATTCCCTAAAATTTCCTCGAAATTGATTAATCACATCTATTCAAGCAGTGACTCTCTCGAGTTAGTGTGTGACCCCTTAGGCTCGTTTCTATCTAGTAGTAAGTACACCTTCCCACAGTGCTAGTGTACCTTCCAAAAATGGAAAGTACTAGATTAATTCAATCATTTGATTTAATCAGGCCTCGAATTAGTCACCAAGCAAATTCTCGGCACTTACAAATCGAGGTTGCCCACCTAGCATAGGGTTCCGAAGACCTAGATAAAATGAAAGTAAAGATACGCCTTCTGCGATCTTGATCCTCGCATAAGTAAGATCTCTCTATCTAATCTCCCGATTGAATCTAGAGCATTGGCTAAGGTCGAAGCTCTATTAATTCAATACTATGTTTCCCACGTTATGCGAAATCGACTTCGACTATCTAAACGAGAAAACCCTACGCCTCTTTGGATATCATACTTCAGCCGAAGATTCCTTAAGTCGATTTACTATGTAACGATAGGAGATTAACTGACTGGCTAATGTCAGAGATAGATTCCTATTGATTCTCTCACGTGCCTTACTATGTAAGACATGCATGTCTGAGTTTGCCCATATTCGATCATCTAAAGTGATCATGTAACAAATCAAGAACATGCGCGGTTACGCATAAGACATCCAATGGAATCTTAGGTCCTTAAGGATTACTCTTATTCTACTAGACCACTGGAAGTTCCACATTTGACTAGGAATCCATTTCAGGCACTTCCATGGGGTTGTTCATATATGGCAACCCTCATATATGCATTGGCTTTCACCATGCCAGTATCTATGGAACGAGATACACTTCTACCAGAGTATGCATCACATGAGCAAGTCTTTTGGGTTGCATCGATATCCCTTTATCTCGATGAACCCTTTCACGACTTGGAACAATGTTTAAAGATCACAGCCTTCGAGACATATTCCATCATTGCCACACCCAATGTCCCATAGCTATGTGTGATCCTTCGGGACTTTATTCTAAGCCAAAGTAAAAAGCTAATTTAAGAATAAAGACATGCCACACATATAAAAGAGATTGACTTTATTTATATGAAAACAATTGTTCAACTCTAGTATTACCATTACAAAGAATGGTGCCCAATAATTGGTGCGCCGGGCACTAACTCTAACAATCTCGCACTTGCCCTAGCGCCAATTGCCCATGTACTTAAGGCCCATTCTTCCCAGATGTCCTTCAAATACTTTTTGGCTAAGGAATTTAGTGGGTAGGTCCGCTGTGTCCACGCGCTCCATTCGCACATCACCTCTTCCAATGATTTATCGTATCAATCGGAATTTCCTCAGAACATGTTTGGATTTCTGATGAGACCTCAGCTCTTTTGCTTGGGCAATAGCCCTGTTGTTATCACAGTATCCGTTACTGGATCCCCAACGGATGGAAGGACACCCAATTCTTGGATGAAGTTCCTCATCCAAACAGCTTCTTTTGCAGCCTCATTTGCTGCAATAAATTCTGCTTCAGTGGTGGAGTCGGCTATGGTTGCTTGCTTGGAACTCTTCCAGTTAACCGCTCCGCCATTAAGCAGAAAATACAAACCCAGAGACCGACTTCGAGTCATCCTTGTCGGATTGGAAACTCGAATCAGTAAACCCCTCTAATTCCAATTATCCCCGTCCGTATATCAAGAACAACTCCTTAGTTCTCCTTAGCTACATCGGGTCTTGTGCATATCATCGCGTACATTATACTACCTATCGCAGAAGCAAAGGGAGTTTTGGACATTTTCACTCTTTCTTCCTCAGTCTTTGGGCACATAGACTTGGAAAGTGTGATAACATGTCCTATTGGCAAGAATCCCTTCTTGGACTCTTCCATCTCAAATTTTTTGAGTACGCGATCGATATATGCAGATTGGGAGAGACCTAACATCCTCTTCGATCTATCCCTATAGATTTTCATACCGAGTATGTAGGACCCCTCTCCCATATCTTTCATGGAGAATTTATTAGAGAGCCATACTTTAGTTTACTGCATCATCCCCACATCATTTCCAATAAGTAGGATGTCATCGACATAAAGTATGATGAATGTGACTGCGCTCCCACTGTCTTACTTATACACACATGCCTCTTCAACGTTTTGAACGTATCCATACTCTTATACGACAGTGTCAAAACGTTTGTTCCAACTTCAAGAAGCTTGCTTAAGTCTATAGATGGACCTTTGGATTTTACACACTTTCTGTTCGCTCCCTTTGGATGTAAAGCCCTCTGGCTGTTGCATGTAAATCTCTTCCTCAATTTCTCCATTAAGGAATGCAGTCTTTCCATCCATCTGCCATATTTCATAATCAAAATATGCATATATTGCAAGCATAATCCTAATGGATTTCAGCATAGCCACTGGCGAGAAGGTTTCCTCATAGTCAATCCCTTGTCTTTGAGTAAATCCTTTTGCCACGAGGCGAGCCTTATAGGTGACTACCTCTCCATCGAATCCAAGCTTTCGCTTGTAGACCCACTTATAGCTAATGGGCTTGATGCCCTCAGGTGGGTCAACCAAGGTCCATACCTTGTTGGAGTACATGGAGTCCATTTCGGATGTCATGGCCTCTAGCCATTTTCTCGAATCAATGTCAGACATTGCACTCTTAAAACTTTTTGGATCAGAGTCTAAAGGAGGATCTTGAGTACCCTCTTCTTGCAATAGGCCTAGCCATCTTTCAGGCTCCTTTGGGATCCTCGTTGATCTCCTTAAAGGATGTGTGTTTTCGGTGGGTGCCACTTATGTAGCTTCGTTGGTGTCGGGTGGGTTAATTTGTATCTCTTGACTTAATCTAATCTCATGGACCTCATCAAGTTCTACAACCTCGCCTTTTCTATCTAGAAGGTGATCCCTCTCTAAGAAATTGGCGTTTCTTGAAACAATAACCTTTTGTTCCGTTGGGCTATAGAGGTAATATCCAATAGTTTCCTTTGGATATCCTACAAAATAGCACAAAGAGGGCTTGGGGTCCAATTTGTCTCTCACGAAATGTTTTACATAAGCTGGACACCCCCATATTCTCAAATGATTGTATGAGGGCATCTTTCCACACCAACTTTCATATGGGGTATTGGGCACCGTCTTCCTAGGTGATCTATTCAACAGATAAACAACCGTTTCAAGAGCATAGCCCCACATGGACTTAGGAACTTTAGTAAAACACATCATGGATCGAACCATATCTAGCAATGTTCGATTCCTTCGCTCGGCTACACTGTTATGTTGAGGTGTACCGGGCGGTGTCCACTATGAAAGAATTCCATTCTCTCTAAGATAATCAAGAAACTCGGCAGACAACTATTCACCTCCTTGATCCGATCAAAGAGCCTTAATACTTCTACGAAGTTGTTTCTCTACTTCATTTCTGAACTCCTGAAACTTCTCAAAGGATTCAGATTTATATCTCATAAGATATAAGTAACCAAACCGTTAATAATCATCGGTAAAAGTTATGAAGTAGTTTTGGCTACCATGAGTGCTCACACTCATTGGCCCGCACACGTCCGTATGGACTAAGTCCAATGGTTTTGTGGCTCATTCCGCTTTCCCCGAAATCGGTAACTTGGTCATTTTTCCTTTAAGACATGATTCGCAACTTGAAAATTCATCTAAGTCATTTACACCTAAATGTTTTGCCAATATTCGAATTCTTTCTTTGGAAATATGTCCAAGTCTTTCGTGCCACATTTGTGTGCTTACTTGATTATCTTGTTTACGTTTGTTACTTTGTTGAATATTGAGATTGGAAATTATTGGGGTATAGTATACATTCCATCTTTCATTTTTGATTCCATAATAAGAGACGATTCATAAAACAAAAGTAAACTTTTATTACCAATCTCAAAACAATATCCTTCTCTATCCAAAATCGGAATCGAGATAATATTTCTTATTATTTCAGGAACAAAATAAACGGAATGTAAAACTAATTTCCTATCTCCTAACTCTAAGTAGATAGTCCCCACGGCTTTGGCAGCAACCAATGCTCCATTCCCCATCCGCAGGGTCATGTCTCCTCTACTTAGCTCCTTGGTTCTTTTCATCACCTGCAAATCATTGCAGATATGAGCACCGCATCCAGTGTCAAGAACCCAAGAAGTATTGTTAACAGTGAAGTTAACTTCAACAAAGAACATACCTTGAGCGGAAAGCTCTTTGCAGTTCCTTTGCCAGTGCCCAACTTTCCCACATTTGTGGCACTTATTAGACTTCTCAGACTTTGGCTTCTTTAACTTCTTCACACCACCATTACCTTTCAGCTTCTTAGTCTTATTCTTCTTCTTGTTGCCCTTCTTGGATTTCGAAGAGGAATTCATAAGAAGCACCTGTTTATCCTTCTTGATGGTGCTTTCAGCAGTTATCAACATGTTCAACAATTCATTCAATGAAGCATTCAAGTTGTTCATGTTGAAATTGATGACGATTTGATCATATGACTTTCGGAGAGATTGAAGCACAAGGTCGACACAAAGGTCTCCGTCGAGTAGCACATCCAAATCATTCATCTTATGAATCAATTGGATCATTTTAAGGACGTGCTCACTCACAAACGCTCCATCATTCATCCTTGCTCCAAATAGTTGTTTTGATATAGCATATCGTTCTCTCCAAATCCTAGTACCGTAATGCTCTTCTAAGTGGTCGATGATTTCCTTTGCCATTATCATATTTTCATGTTGCTTTTGCAACTCTTTTGACATAGAAGTCATGATGATGCATCTAGCTTGGATGTTATCATCCGACCACAGCTTTGCGTACTCTCTATCCTCATCACTACTTTCATTGTTAATCTCCGGCTGCATAGCCGTCTGGATATAATCCTTGTTTTCATATTGAAGAACGATTTTGAGGTTTCTAAGTCAGTCTGGAAAGTTTGGTCCGTTCAGTTTGTTGGTTTCAAGAATTGTATAAAGAGAATTCTTAGCCATTTTTGTTTATCTACAAAAATGCATAACAGACAATCAATAACGGATTTTCAAATAAAGTCCTTATACAATTTGGTCTTTAATTGTACAAGCCTCCCACTATTTTTCTCAAATCACACCACCCTCTTGATATGATTCAAAGAAACGTTAGTCTCTTTAGTGGGCTTGAGATCTATTCTCACTTCGTTATATGCCCCATTTGCTGAGCTAACACACGATCATTTTGAATAGCAGCCCTACCGGGCCTTCTATCTTTCCAGATAGTTCTCAAGATGGTTTTCCTCATCTCCCACTTGTGCCCATTTTCTGAGCTAGCACAGGAGGGACGATGTTAGGCTCGACCCATCAAATATCCCATGTATAACCATCAATTCCATTGCCCCCATTTTCTGAGCAAAGCAATGAAACCAACCGATTTCCACGGGGCACCGTTGTGCTTAGTAAACACGCACAGCCTACCTTGGATCCAATCCACCCCATTTTCTGAGCAAAAGGATTGAATCTTTGGCGGCGTTTCACATGGTGAATACTTATGATGGAAGGTATGATAATAGAATTTCATTCTTATAATCACAAAAGCCTAATATTTTCATAAGAGAGAATTATAACATGCTTATTTTGGGGGTCTCATCAGATTTAATTATCTATCCTATGCATGCATTACATGACATAATCATCATAGACAAATAAATAAAACATCCACAAAGCGGTAAAATTGAGGATGAACCACCTCGAGCCCTAACCTAGTAACCCACTCGAGCCAAAGTGGGTTTGGACATTCTAGAAAGTAAAAACCAGCCTAGACTATTACAATGGTATCGCCTCAGCATACAAGTCTTCAAGTCCCGGCTCCATCTCCTTGCTCCGTCTTCGATTACATAGAGTATTTAAAAAACTACTAATCTAATATGCGGAAAAGTAAAGAGTCAAACCGGCTATTATTTACAACTCTAGAATAATTACATACATTGAAAACCAATAATATGACTAGGCTCATGGTTCATCCCCTTATCACATAAACATGCCTAGCAACAAACATACATGCGATAAAGAAAATTTTACCCATTCATCGTTCAAACTAGATTGCAAATATCATTGGGATAAGTTCAATATCGATTTATAAAACCTTTCTCAGAGTTTAGAAGTCGTAAAACATCATAGGTTAGGTCTTTGGGTCACCCACCTCCAGAAAGTACGAAAAAAGGAAAAAAAATGTTTTAACTTTCTGTTGACCACGCCTGGGTGTGGTCTGACCCACGCCATAATAGCTTATCACATTTAATGCTCTTATAAGGCATTTGATGCATTTGAATTTATTTCCCGTTGGAAATAAATGTCCGTTGAATGATTGCATTTAAGTCCTTCATGACTTGAGAATTTATTTTAGGTGAATCTGATATTGATCACTGGATTGTTTTGAGCGCTTGATCCATAAATCCTGAAATGGTTCCATAGCGTTTGACAGTCGCTAAGTACAAATCTTTATCTTCATTTGACTTCAGACGCTGATCTTCAACTTCTTCTCTAATAGACTAACCCAGAATTCTATTAGCGATTCAGTATCTAATACTTAGTCTAAAATCTACAAAGATAAAAATTACAAGCCTAACAAAATTACATACTTTCAAACGCTTATACATTTATCTATGAAAACAGAAACTTACATTATATTTGGGATCTAACATAAAATCCTATCTTGTCATCATCAAAACATTTAACATGAAATTCCTAACAATTTCTCCTGTAAAGCATGACCAACAGGTACATGCAATTCTATGAGTTTAAATAGGTTTTGACTGATACATCTAATGTATTAAGTCAAACCCCCTAAATGATCCAATGGATTGGATCGGTGTTGTTTGGAAAACAACATGGAAAAATGGGAGCTAGAATCTCTAGTCTTAAGATATGAACTTAAGTGATGATAGAGGATTTGTTTTATGCCAAGTGGGAGAGTAAGAACTGAGAACTTCTCTTGAGAAGAGACAAAGGCTAACTCTACCATTTAAATCGCGCACAAGGATGTGGCGATAAAAGGTATCTAGATATGTGAACTTATCTTATGAAAAGATAAGGTTCTACCAATCGAATATCAAGTACATATGTATCATGATTATCGCTAAGGGTGTGAGCTCCTAAGAAAGAGTGAGGTCTCACCTACTATCTATACATATCTAGTGGAAAAATGAATAGTCTGAAAGATTATTTTATCAGAGTCGACATTCGAGTGGAACAAGTCAACTGGACGGAAACGTGGCAAACCATTTTCACCAAAACCCGTTAGTAGAAGTTGTCTTCAAAAGGCCATCTGGATGATGGACCTATGTAGGAACATTAATAGTAGGATCTTGGGAAAGTGGGAGATTGATAATGTTGTATTCCCGGCTAGCCATCTGTTGTCTTAAACACTGGATCATAAACACTATGACAGTCTTATCATTTATATCATATCAAATTTGTTTTGATATACTTCTTTATTATTGATTACTTATATTAGTATAGATAAAGATCTCATAGATTACATATGGTTAAGGGAGCGGTCAGGATACCTATGGAATGCTCTCAAGAACCGTGATCCTAAATCATGTTCCAAGTCATAGAGGATGTGAGATGTGGGATATCACAGGCCTAGTCAAGACTTGTTCATGTGTGTAACTCTTATTAGAGATTGACGTGTTCCATTGTCAATGGTTGTAAAGCCAATACATACATGAAGATTCATATTTTGGAGAAGTATGTAATTGAACGGCCCTGCAAGGATTCCTCGCTAGTTTTTTCGAACTTGGAGTCCTTGGGTTTCGTAGTATGAGATAGTCCTTAGACCTGAGATGTCATTGGAAAGGGTACTATAAACTATGCTTTGATATGCACGTGCACTCCAGGAGAGTCATACGGCGTGTATGTTAGGTATAGTTTGATAGTACAACGGAGCAGATAGCATTCGTCAAGGGATCCATCCAGGGCTTACAGCCTAGCATTTCCTATGCTGTTGTGTGAAGCTGAATGATCGATAAAAGTCTATGGCTTGGGCATAGTCTTATAAGAGGAATTGGTGATCCCTGATTGGAAGATCGGATCATTAGTGGAAGCAGCATAGTCATAGTTTTCGAGGCTACTAGGGTTTCGACCTTCGCCAAACCCTAAACCTTAGATTGGAAAAAGATGGAAGGATTCGACTCACATAAAGATCAAAATTTGGATAGGTTTACTTTTGATCGTTAGCATCTAAAAAGTCGTGGCGACATTGCTAGATATCAAACCATGACCGATAGGTGCCTTGGGTTAATTGGAGAAATTAATCCAATGCCTAGTTAATTATTGAGAATACTTAATCTAGCTTATGGGAGGACTTATTGCTAGCTTGTTAATGAGCCTAAGGGGTCACACACTTAACTTAGTGTAGTACCTATTGGCTAGTTAATTCTTTGTGAATTAATGTAGATCATAATTGACTGGAATTAATTAATCGGGGTAAAGGAATAAATGAATTACATGGCCGTAACTAATAGTCTTATAATTTAATATTGGACTATTAAATTTGGAAATACTAATTAATTAATCAGTCGTCTAATTAATTAATGTGTGAAAGAGGAAAATATATATATATATATATTTATATATATATATATATATATATTTATATTGATACACATATAGGCATGTACATGTATAGATTTGGTGGAGGATTTTATCATGTTCACCAAGTCTGTGTGTGTGTGTGTGTGTGTATATATATATATATTTAATATATCTCGTAATATATTTGGTAGGATCTAATTTCATTAGTTGATTGACTAATTAATATGGAAAGATCTTATAAATATATAAAGATAGATATTGTGGATTTGGTAAGATTTATTTAATTAGTTGGCTAATTATATGGAAAGATCTTATATATTTGGGAAGGATTTCAAATATATGGAAAGATCTTGTTAGTTAATTAGTGGATCTAATTAGCTAAGGAAGAGAATAAAAGAAAGAAATAAATTCTAATAATATAATATGATATATATGTGTGTATATATAGTACACGGTTGAACACTATTGGCTTGAACACTGGATCATAAACACTATGACAGTCTTATCACTTATATCATATCAAACCCATTTCGATATACTTCTTTATTGTCGATTAGTTTGTTAGTACAGATAAAGATCTCATGGATTACATATGGTTAGGGGAGCGTTCAGGATACCTATGGAATGCTCTCAAAGACCGTACCTAAATCATGTTCCGAGTCATAGAGGCTATGAGATGTAAGATATCACGAGCCTCGTCAAGACTAGTTCATGTGTGTAACTCTTATTAGAGATTGACGTGTTCCATTAACAATGGTCGGCGAGTCAATAAATACACGAAGATTCATACTTTGGAGAAGTATGGGATTGAATGGCCCCGCAAGGATTCCTCAATGGTTTTATCGAACTTAGATTCCTTGGGTTTCGTAGTGTGAGATAGTCCTTAGACCTGAGATGTCGTTGGAAATGTTACTATCCACTATGCTTTGGTATGCACGTGCACTCCAGGATAGTAATACGGCGTGTATGTTGGGTATAATTTGATAGTACACCGGAAGAGATGGCAGTCGTCCAGGGATCCATCCAGGGCTTACAGCCTGGCATTTTCTATGCTGTTGTGTGAAGCAAAATGATCAATAAAAATCTCTGGCCAGAGCATACTCTTATAAGAGGAATTGGTGGTCCCTTATTGGAAGATCGGATCATTAGTGGAACTAACATAGTCATAATTTTCAAGGCTACTAGGGTTTCGACTGTCGCTAAACCATAAGCCTTAAACTGGAAAAGGCTGGAAGGATTCGACTCACATAAAGATCAAAATCTATATAGGTTTACTTTTCATCGTTAATATCTAGGAAGTCGTGGCGATGTTGCTAGACATCGAACCATGACCGATAGGTGCCTTGGGTTAATTGATGAAGTTAATTCAAAGCCTAGTTAATTATTTAGAATAATTAATCTAGCCTATGGGAAGACTTATTGCTAGCTTGTTAATGAGCCTGAGGGGTCACACACTTAATTTAGTGTAGTACCTATTTGCTAATTATTTCTTTGTGAATTAATGGAGAGATTAATTGATTGGAATTAATTAATCGGGGAAAAAGAATAAATTAATTAAGTGGTCTTAATTAATAGCCTTATAATTTAATATTGGACTATTAAATTGAAAAAGGCTAATTATTAATTAGTTGTCGAATCAATTAATGTGTGAAAGAGAAAAATAAATATATATATTGACACATGTATGGGCGTGTACATGTATAGATTTGGTGGATGATTTTATCATGTTCACCAAGTCTAAATATATATATATATATATATATATATATAATATCTCGTAATATCTTTGGTAGGATCTAATTTAATTAGTTGGATGGCTGATTAAAATGGAAAGATCTTATAAATATATTAGGATAGATATTGTGGATTTGGTAAGATCTATTTAATTAATTGATTAATTATATAGAAAGATTTTATATATTTGGTGCACGGTTGACCGTTTACAATTATATAAGGCTTGAGCCTTATATACTATATATATATATATATACATACACGTACAATAACATTATAATATTTGTTAGTTAGCATGTGCTAACTAAAACAAACATATTATTATATTATATATACGTATACACGTCCTTAGTGGCGTGTAAGGTGAGGCATACCGTGGGGCACATATGTGAATATATATATATATATATATATATATTGTTATGTTTTGTTAAAATTAAGCAATTCATTATCTACAACTAAGAGTTGTGATATTTTATTCTCTCCGTCTTTTCTTTTCCACCTCTTTCACAAGTAATTTTTCCAACTCATGTGTTGAGTACGAAAAAGAGCAAAAATATATTCCTACCGCTTTTCTCGTAAGCCGAAATTCGATATTCTCTTGGCTAGTACTGGTGGAGATAATCGAGCGTACGAACTAAAGTGTGGATAAACGTAGGGGCGTCACACTAGGGGAGTTAGAGCAAATCAATTCGGAAAGGTGTAGTAGGGAGTTGCTTAAAAAGACATTGCAGTTTTTGTTATTCAAGAGGTAAACACATGATAACTTATTTTTGTAAGTTTTGGAATCTGATGGTACCATGTCTGCCCAATCCTATATTTGGGGACGACTCGCATTTTATTTTGAATTTTTGAAATTCCGTGCTTCCGCTGCGACCGACATCCCCAGGGTTGGACCACGTGAACCCAACATTCAACACACATGAAGATCGTAACCTGGACAGGTTTGCTTTTATTGTTAACATGTAGGAAGTCATGGCGACGTTTCTAGACATCGATCCATTACCAATAGGTACCTTGATTTAATATGGTGAATTAATTCAAGGCCTAATTAATTATTTGGATAATTAGTTTAGCCTATGGGAGAGGACTTATTGCTAGCTTGTTAGTGAGCATAAAGGGTCACAAACTTAACTTAGTGTAATACCTATTGGCTAAGTTAATTCTTTGTGAATGAATGAAGAGATTAATTATGAAATTAATTAATCGGGAAAAGAAATTAATTAATTAAGTGCTCTTAATTAATAATAGTCTTATAATTTAATATTGACATATTAAATTGGGAAGGACTAATTAATTAATTGGTGGTCTAATTAATTAATTAATATATAAAAGAGGAAATATATAATATATATATAGGATTACGCGCACTAGGCGTGTATGTGTGTGGTGGAGACTTTTCTTGTTGATTTAGTCTATTCACATAAATATCTATATATATATATATATATATATTATACATATTAAAATGATCTTGTATATTTGGAAAGACCTCAAATATATGGAAAGATCAAATTAGTTAGAAAGGTATCTAATTAACTAAGGGAGAGAGTTTGAAATAGAAAAAAAACTATAATTATAATATATTATAAATATAAATACATATGGAAAACATACACATATACATACACGGCCAAAGTGGCCGTGCATATGTGGATGATGAGAGTCCATTTTGGATTCTCACAACATATATATATATATATTACAAGTTAAGGGGCACCGCGTGATGCGCGGTGATGGTGCCCGGTACAGATCTCTTTTTATACCTGTGATGTAATTTTTTGATTATGGAATATAACCAACACTTCGTAATGACAATGTCAGCCCGCATGCAATATTTCTTAAACTGAAAGAATGATAGATCATAGACAGTAAATTTAGCTCATGGACGTGTATTTTTAAATCATACCCTTTAACTGAAACTATTTACGGTAAACTATAGTAATATCGTCAGCTATATATCAACTTGCTTTCATTTCTTTATCAAACACCAGGCAAAGAGTTTCAATTGGGTTCCACTCTCTAGTTACTTCAATAAGCTGATCCAGGTGTTCGAAATATACAAATAGGGTGCGGGTGCCTGCAATCAACATACATACAATTATGTCATAAAATATGTTTCCTATAGTTGTAGTATGTTCCCGATCATGCCTATGTCTAGGCTGTATATATATAATGCCCCGAGCTTTGGTTTCTTATAAAAAACTTTGAATTTGCATAAACATCGTTTTGAATAGATTTGTATTATACCAACAATTGTCCAAATGAATTTTTATATGGCCAAAACAATTCCAGAAATAAACGAACGTACCACCGTCAAACCTATCTTAACCAGCATAGGAATTACCTCAAAACCTGCCCCTACCAAATCACAACGAAATTTACAGAAATTTATTTGTCTAAGTGGTATGAGTGATGTCTCATCTGCCATAAAGGGTTAAAAAAAGTCTACATACGTAGTCGCTGAACAAGAAAGATAAATCAAATTGCTTTTGTCCGTGTAAATGGCCTAATTTTTGGTTTCCATAACTTAATTCCCATAAGGCATGCTATGTACAAAGCAAATTGAAAAAGGAAATGGGTAAAAAACATGACCAGTGCTACAATTATGCAAGAAAACATTGTCTATAAAAGTATGCAAAGCAACAAATGTACAAAGATTACATCAGACATATATTTCAGAGTGGATATATTAGTTTTAAAAAAACAAAGATGCATCATGAAATCAAAAATACCTAACATAACCAATGGGAAACTGAAAATCAGGAATCAACAAACATACGATTACACACCCATAGACTGCGCAAGCCTATTTAGAAAAAGGTATGTAGAAACAGAAACATGATATAGCTAATTAACATTGTCATATATATATAACAACGATATATGCTCCTGTTTACACTATAAAACAATTTGGCCTTTTGGATTATGTTGAGCCCAAAGAAGCCACTTTACTAGACATCGAACAGAAGGAAAGTGGTGGCAAAATAAACAAGACGGGCCCATTAAACGCGAGAAAATTACTAGAATATGGGCTGAAAGAATGAAGCGAAAAGAAATAAAGCGAAGTCCAAAGAGTCAAGGGCCGTTGAGGGAGAAAGGCGCGATAATTTGAAAGAGCGGTTAAGGGCAGTTGAAGACGGTTTTGAAGAGAATGATCGTGGGCGCCTCAGAGAATTGAGATATAGGCGGCCAAGAAGAAAAAAATAAGAAAACAACACATCTTCATTTTACTTACTTTACTAGTTCTAGCCATAAGAGTAGTTCTTAGCGTAATTTAGAATTAGCAATAGCTTAGATTAATCTGTGGATAGCAAGGATTTATCGAAGACGGCAGTGTGCATATCAATATTTACTTGTACTATTCAATCGAAAACTTTCATGGAGGTATAAATTATCCTTTTTTCAGATTTCAGTATTTGATAGGTTAATTTTTTCTTGACTTAAGTTGTTCGATTTATTTGTCTTTACATTCGAAATAATCAGCATAAGACTTTATTAAAGACTTGAACCACCATTTAGCGTGTCGAACGCAGAGGTTGGAAGATAATCTTAAGATATAGATTATCACGGGGCTTGGAACGAACAATCGGATCCACCTCACATTGATTTTTGTTTTATCGCAAAATAAATTTTTGGCGACCACAGTGGGAGTATAATTTGTGCATAACTGACTCTCAATAAGGATGTAAACTGTCGGAAGATTCTGCCAGAGACGAACTCGGTGAGGATTTGGAGACCCAACTTGTAATACCCTTGTCCCACATGGGAAAAAGGAAGAAAATGAAAATAATTTATAAAGAGAACCCTAAGATTCAAGTGTAACAATGGATATCCATTTTGGGCAGTGGTTCAAATGCCCAACTCAAGGTTACGCTTAGTGGGTTCAATGGGATTTCTCTGGTCCAACGGGCTCATGAGCCTGGGGGGTGACAAATGGTATCAAAGCCGCTCGTCAGCCGGAATTGGGAGTTCGGTGCTACAACGTGAAATCTCAGTATCCGCTATGAAGTAGCCCGAGGTTCTCGGATCCGCTATGAAGAATAATCTGAGGCCAATTCGGTGGTAGCCTAGAGAGTCCCGACGCCTAACGACGGATCCTAGACTGAGTCACGCCGCGACGAGGACGTCGCTCCTCGAATGGGGGGTGATTGTAATACCCTTGTCCCACATGGGAAAAAGGAATAAAATGAAAATAATTTATGAAGAAAACCTTAGGATTCAAGTGTAACAATGGATTTCCATTTTGGGCAGTGGTTCAAATGCCCAACTCAAGGTTACGCTCAGTGGGTTCGATGGGATTTCTTTGGTCCAATGGGCTTGTGAGCCCGGGCAGTCACACAACCTATCTCAAAACATAAGGTTAAAGCCGACAAGATATACGAACAGTTTGTTCGGGTTATAAAGCAAACTCTAGTAAGTGCTCGAGAAGAGCAGCGAAGAGAGTTCAATGATCAATATCGGGCATTGGCTTAGGAATCTGCTCGCATATTTACTGCAATAGCACAAGATATTGCTGTAAGTGCTCGAGAAGGCCTCGCCCGAGAGGTCACTCAAGTGATAACTGAATTAGGAGAGGTCTTTAATCAAACCTGCGACGCATTCTCTAGTATGATAAATGCTCGGGTAGTGACGGCACTCAAGCCCTTAATTAACCGACATAATGTTATGGTGGAAAAAATAACTCAGTTAGTGTCAGTTGAACCAATGACTCAGATTAGGCACTTAAATTCAGGAGAACCGCCACCAGGTTACCATAGGGAAAACAGGAGTAGGAATAGTCAGTTCGAAATAGGTCAAGCTTCGAATACTAATGAGCCCAATTTTTTGAACTCGAACCTATCCATGCTTGGGGGGCAAACGGTAATAGGACAACAAGGTTTTACTCAAAATATGCATCCTCCTCCGAACATTCTCCCAAATGTTAATACGAATCAATTTCAAACTCAACCTCCGAGACCTTGCTTTACTATCCCACCGGTTAATTATGCGCAAGTACCAGAGGGCTACCCCACTAACAGTTATGTTAATAATTTCGAAATGCCTCCAAATTACACCCAAGGGCCATTGCATGGGGGGCAAGGCCAAATACCAGCTTATGTAGGAGCCTCGAGCACTCCTTTTCCTATGGGAAATAATGGTTTCCCTAACATACCGGTAAATCCAGGAGTTCCCACGTTTCCGAATAATATCCAGGTGCCATATGTAGGGGGCAGGCCATGCCCAACGCCAAGATGGGAGGAAATGTTGGAGGACCATTTCTTGATCCCGTCTAAGATCAACTCGAAATTATCATTGAGAGGATGTACGGACCCGGGTTTCGAAGGAATCACAGGATGATTCCAGGAAAACCTTATCCCGACTGGATAGATAGAAACTTTCTGTTTCCTCGAAACTATAAGATCCCTGATTTCACTTTGTTTTCAAGAGATGACCATATATCCGCTCTCAAACATCTATCTAGGTTCACTTGTCAGTGTCGAGAGGCTACAAACTAAAAGTTCCTTAAGCTAAGGATTTTTCCCAGTTCATTGACGAGGTCAGCCTTTAATTGGTATATAACTTTATCCCCAAATTCTATACATAGTTGGGATGAGATGCAATTCCAATTTCAAAATCACTTCGCTCGAACGAATCCAGGGATCTCGATGAGTGACCTTGCCAAAATTAGACAAAATGTGGGGGAATCGATGAAAGAATTCCTCTCGCAATTTAAGAAGGCCAGCGTCAAATGTCACCTCAATTTACCTAAATCTGAATTTGTGCAGCTAGCACAACAAAATATATTCTTCGAATATAGGCTAAATTTCGATGGCATGCCTTTTTCCGACTTTAGGAGTTTAGCCGAAGGTGCCATCAGATATGAGAATATGCTTAAGGAAGAAAGCAATAGAAAACACCAAGGCTTCAATGCCTTCGAAATCGAAACTTCGTGGGTATTCGAGGAGACTTATGAAGTTGACTTGGCAGAATTTGTGAAAGGGCCCCCTTACCAATGTGGAGCTCTCGAAAAGAAAGAGTGTGTGGCAACAGACTCATTACAAACTAAGAAAGAAAAGAATTACACTTTTGATGTATTGAAAACCGAACAAATTTTCGATTGGTTGTTGGCCAATAAAAAGCTTAAATTTAAAGGAAGACATCGAATCGCATCCAAAGCAAAAATAAAAGGGAAGCCATATTGTAAATGGCATAATGCCTTTTCCCACGAAACTAGTGAGTGTGTTATGTTTCGAAATTTAATACAAGAGAAAATAGACTCGAAAGAAATCATCTTCCCCGATACCTAAAAAATGAATATCGATGAAGATCCTTTTCCTGTCTTGAGTTTTGATATAAATGTTGTGGAACTTAATAGTTATGAATGTTCTGAATCGCAGGTTCCTAAAGAAGCAAAGTTGGCAAACCGGTTGTTCAACAGGCTCATAGATGAAGGAGTTCTGACGTTTTCGAAAGTAAAAGATGAGGGACTTGAAGGTATGTGTAGATGGCATATGAACACCATGCATACTACAGACCAATGCCAAATCTTCAGGAGATTTGTGGCAAAGCAATACGAGAGGGGTGTGATACTTCTTTCAAGAACTGACAAGAGGATCTTGGAATTCGACCAAGACAGAAAACGTAAGGGAAAAGAGCCAAAAATCGAATCGGTCATCCAAGCCCACAAGAACGAGGAAAAGTCATATAAGGAGGTACTCGAAACCCAGTACAGAAGGTCATTTACCAAACCCCGGCGAGGGTGGTGGATAATCTGACAACAATGCAGAAGGTATTATGTAGCCAGTGTGCCGATACTCTCCACTATGAGTTGGTAAGGCTACAAGTGATCCCAAATAACCCAGACTGGGTTCTGGCATATCAGAGAGAATGGAGCAAAAGGCAGAGGTCCGAGCCTCTTAATCAGATACCTTACAATAGGAACTTTCGAGGAAGAGGATATGGAAGATTCGCACCAGTCGGCAGAGACTCACCTTTTACTCATTTGGGGGGATACAGTGGTCAGAGAAAGAAAGATAGCCATCCGAAGGCTATTGCACAACAAGTTGCATATTCTCGAGCGGCAATAGCAATGGAAATGCAGCAGGAAGCTGTGAACGCTAACCTTCGAATCGAAGAAGATGTGTTTGAACAAAGGGATTTTGAAATCAAAGATAGAAAGGGGGTCTGCAAGAGATGACGAATTCGAAAAAGAGATGGACAACTTAAGCGACCAATTAAAGGAAGTGAGTGTAAAGGGAAAGAATGTCATGATCAAGGATGACGAAAATCTAGATGATTTTCAGTCAAAAGATGGCTTAGATATCCTTTTGGGGGATTCACCCTATCAAGAATTGGCAAACAAAGCCAATATAAAAGTAAAAAAAGCTTCTCTGAAAAGGGCATTACAGTTCGAAGGAGATGGTGATGTAAATATGGTAACAGTACTACCAGCAATGTTTGCTGCAAAGGAGGAAGAAACAGACGAGAAGGAGAGATCCTTCGAAATGATAAATGTGGACGAAACAGGTAATCTTTTTGATGTTGCAATCCCCAACCATGAATTACTTGAAGCTAAAAAAGAGAACAAAAATCTCGCCAATCTTTTGTTTTCGAAAGAAAAGGTTGACAATTATCACATGAAACCTCTGTTTATAAAAGCTGAAATCGAAGGTGTCGAAATGAATAAGGTATTAGTAGACAATGGTGCTACTGTTAACATTTTACCTGAAAAAACATTAGCAAAATTAGGAAAAAGTTCAAAAGACTTAATAACTACTGACGTAGCAGCGTATGCCTTTTAAAGGCAAGCAACCAAAGTATCTGGAGTCTTGCCTTGTCGGATAAAAGTAGGGACTCAGAGTTCTTATTCAGCGTTTTTCGTGGTGAATACGAATTTATCTTCATTTAACTCCTTATTAGGAAGAGATTGGATACATCAAAATTATTGTATCCCTTCAACATTACATCAAATCCTAGTTTGCTGGAATGGTCATAAGTTCGAAATTATTAAAGCCGAAAATAATTCCTACTTTATCGATACTCGTATTGTGCATGCTAGGTACCTCGCTGAAAAGTGTGAAATGAAGGACAGTCTGAATTCAAAATTTCCAACCACCGAAGGAGCGGGAGATAAAGGCGAAGGAGAAAATTTGCGAGGATCTGAAGAGGAAGAAAAATCTGGAACCAAAGTAGAAGAAAGTATAGCCTGAATCAATTTAGGGCAATTGTAATATGTTGTTTTAAAACTTTTTTGTGGGTAATGATAAACAAGAAGATGTAATCGATGTTTTATTTAAGAGGTTAGTTATCGAAAAAACTAATTTGAGGTTATGTAATTATAATTATGGTTTCCTCGAGCAATTTAACTCGAGTGTAGACGACAATATTTCTGAGATGGTCGAATATATAGATAACTGCTCGAATGAAATAGTTGAACAAGGGATCATAGAGCCTGATGAAGATATTTGAAAGGATATCCAGGACCCGTTAGAAGAAGTTAATCTTAGGACAATGAAAAAAGATAGTATAGGGATATCCCCGTTTCAATTAGTATATCGTCACGAGGCTATTATTCCAATGGAAATCAACATAAAATCTAGAAGAATTCTAGAACAGGAACGACTTTCAGCCAAAGAATATGTTGAAAACATGAATATAGAAAAATTAGACCACGAAGTGTTAAAAATTATGACTTTGCAACAAATCGAACTTCAAAAGAAGAAAATTGAAATAAGCTATAATAAAAAGGTAAGGGCAAGATCCTTCGAAATAGGAGACTTAGTTTGGAAAATGGTGTTACCCGAAGGATCAAAAGACCATTGTTATGGAAAATGGTCGCCTAAGTGGAAAGGACAGTTTTTAGTTTCGAATAAACTATCAGGAAATTCCTTTAAACTTCACTATTTAGATGACAACGAATATGGAAGAGCCCTAAATGCAAAGTATTTAAAGAAGTACACAGCAAGTATATGGAAAGAAAACAAAGTTGTTATATTAGAAAGGTTTCCCGAAAGTGGCAAGAAGTTTTCACATCCAAATTAACATCGTCAAAAGATACATCGGTAAATCCTAGAAATGGATAAAATGGAATGAACTGACTAGAACTTCCAAGGCCGAATCGAAAGCATCGCTCTTGAGTAGGGCAGGCCTGACTACTTCCTCGAATTCATTAGACAGTTGGGCAATTTGGTTGTTGAGGGCTATGATGTCTTCCTCGACTTGATCAGCTAGGTTGGCGAGTTGATTTCTTTTGTCTTGAGGATCAGCAATCTGCACATCCAAAGCGGCAGTTTGGGCCAAGTAATCTGCCCTGGTATTGCCCAAAATGGGAGCCTGATCTCGAAGGTGGTCCATCTACCGAGAGTCTTCGAGGGATACCTCCTCCTTCAGGGGGTTAATCCCTTGATTGATAAAATCGTGAATATTAGAGAGGCAGTTTTCGAATACTTGATGAGCTGCTTGAAACATATGTAGCCATGGTTTGGCTACCCTCGAGTGTGCTTCGTCAAGGAGATAACGAAACCTCCTTAGCAGAGCAAAATCATTAGGGCGGTGCCTAATGTCATGAAGTGCCTCTGTTAACTCAATTCGCGACAACGGAGGAAGTGGAATGTCCCCTAAAATAATTAAAACAAAAATTAAGTGACATCGAGGAAAGAAAAGAATAGAGAAAAGAAAGTAAAACGCATACCTTCAGATGGAGCAAGTGAAAAAGATACCACCGGCACCGAGGGAAGTGGATCTAAAGTCGGCTCGACTGACGGAGCCAACTCGATTTCTTCGATCCTAATCGATGAGGCAACAGTTTGAGACTGGCCAGGTGGACTTGAAGGTTTAGTGGCAGCCAGAGCCAAGGGTTGATCATCTTCTTCTTGAACCAAAACCTCAGCTTCTTGAACCAAAGCTTCGGAAACTGGAAGAGGAGGTGTGACATCCGCAACAACTTCACTTTGAATTTGATCCCTCGAGGCTGGAGGACTAGGTGCAGCTTCAGGTGTGGTACCTATAGAAGTAACTATAGAAGATTTCGAAGGGACATATCCATTAAGAGATAATAGAAGTAATGTTATAATGATAATTAACGTCCACTAATAGAATGTTACGAGAAGAGTAAGGAAAGATACCTGGTGCATTATCGACTATACTGGGAGTTCCAAATGACCCGTGTAAGCGCTGAAACTTACTATTATTTCGAATAAGAGGTTGAAGGTCCACTTCATCTTCTTCTTCTTCAAATGCCTCCGGGAGTTTGGTGATGGGATGTTCTCCAATGGTGAGGGCTGACCATTTTCGAGTAATGAGCCCCGGTGCAGTTGAAGGTTGGGCTTTTGATCTTGTTATTACTGAGGAATTGGTGGACGACGTGGCTCGAGCAGGAGGTTCTGTTCGAGCAGTAAGTTCCGATTCTCGAAAGGCAAGAAATAACCCCTCATGAGCTTGGACGAAGGGGTCATCTCTTTCAAATCTGCATCCCGAAGTGAGATCATAGGGGATAAGGTAAGCATTATCCTACAAAAATAAAAGAAGGGAATCGATGAGATTGAAAAAAATGGAGACAAAAAGGAGAGGTGTTTATTCGAATACCTCAACAGAGACTAGCCTCGAGAGCTCGGCTACATTTGCAGAACCTATAATGGTTTTTACAGCATCAGTGACTAACTTCCAAATGATACATCTCGAATAATTTCTCTGCAATACGCGATTCCAAAAATCCGCGAAGCATTGTTCCATTCGAAGAACCCTGCAGAAAATGGGGACCAGAATAGGAAGCACTTGGCAAGAAGGTCTCCCTCGAATGATTACATCCACTCGATCCCCTTAGGTCTTTGGGATGGAATACTGCCTCTGCGTCCAAGGACGATTCAAAGTCCCCAGAAAGGGTAAGGCAAAACTTTGGTTTATACCAAATTGCCTCGAATATAACTACAAGGAGTCCATAAAATGATCAGATGAGAATGCATTCAAAGGGGATTAAATCGAAAGAAATTTTATAAAATCTACCTGAGGATTATAAACTTCAACGCCAGGAGTGTTGTCCGCGAATAGAAGGTCACCGGAGAATAAGATTGAACGTCAGTAAAGTTGATCTTCCTCAGAATGACGAAGGGAATCAGCCGTTTTAAACCAGTTGGGTAGAGCAATATGAGACCAGTGGGTAGGATCTTGACTGTGCCGTATCTCGAAAGAGGGGCACCGCGTCGAGAAGTAGAGTGGATTGAACACCGTACTCAAGGCCAATAAATATGAAGCCTTTTCGAGAGGTATTAATAGATTTATGGCCGCCTCTCCATAACAAACCCAACTCGAAACAGGTTTGTGGGCGTGAGACGTTTGAATTACCTCTTCGTGGGACTGAACATTCCTGATATTCAGTAAACCTGGGTAAGAGAGAAATGCCCAACAAGATAGGAGCCATAGGGAACCCGATAATCTCTTAACATTCGAAGGGTCCCGATGAAGGTGGAACATCATTCGATAAAATTGTGCTAATACAAGAGGGGCTAGTTCGATTGGACCAAACCTGGCCGCGATATTGGCAGATAGAGGGAGAAAAGTCTTGTTTACAGCAGAACCGGAGTTCATGAACAAACGAGAAAAAAATGAAATTAAGAAATAATACCTCTTCGAAAGGGGTTACCGGATCGTTATTTCGAGCGAAATGGTTGACCAATATCGAATAGGAAATGTTGGCACCACTACTCTTTCCATGATGCTTCAACCAGTCTGCAGAGGATACCAGGAGTGATCGAGCATCATTAATTGCCTCACCAGTTGGAAGAAAAGCACCATAAGGAGATAGCCCGATGATCAGGGCTACGTCTTCGAGGGTTATAGTTTGAAACCCTCGAGGCAAGACGAAGCATTTATATGCATGGTGCCAAGATAAGGCCAGAGCATTAGTCATGACCTGCTCGAAAGGGAGCGTCTGGTAGCAGGCTATTCGAATAAGCCCCAAAATTTGATTAGCCGCCCACTTCGAATGAAATTAGCTAAGGCGCTCGAACGAGGGGAAGGCATCGACATTGCCTATCCAACCGTTGATGGGCTTGCTCATGTTAGTCCAAGCGAATTTCTGAATCACCCCATTCATACAAAGGGGGGTATTGTCTCCTTCCAAGGCGGGCCATGTCCCAAAAAGGTTGGGAGCACCGTGGGCGGTGCTACCGAAAGTCGATGATTCGAATCGAGGTCCAAGAGCTAGGTAATTGAGCAATTGACCCCGATTCTCAGGGACCCATCGAGGAACCACGTGAGTAGTTTCAACAGACGCCACCTTAACGTCACTATAATGAGTGGGGGAAGTCCTAATTATCACGCCCTACTTCACCTGTCTGGTAATTGAATCACCGAAATCATCCACTAATCCAATAGTGTGGTTCAGAGCTCTACAAAACCAAAAGTACAAACTTAAAGTGAAATAGGACATGAAATTTTCTTTATATCAATTTAACTAAATATAATTTAAGAATTAATTTATACCTCCATTTATGATTCTTGAGTGAATTCATGACCCTATCAAGTTGTTTTTGTAGTTCCACATTCTTCTTCTTACCCTGGGGAGGGGGAGACACGAGTGGTGAGCTACTAAGCCTAGTGAGTGCGGTGTGTGCAAGTGCGGGGTTATTCATGAACATTATAACATATGAATCTCATGATGCATGATCATGATAATATGATAATAATTAATCAGTGTACTAATCATCAATGAATAAGGAAAGCCGGTAACACATAACACTCAATTGTTAGTGAGGGATTCTAGAGGTGGCTACCACCGGATTTGCCTCAGCAACGCACTAGAGTCACTCATAGTGCCTGAGATTGTGTCACGGTGTAGCACTTAGGTCCGATTATTCCAATTGAGGTTGATCACATAATGAAGGATACAGTTTTGTTGACAACCTCCTTATGACTCTCACTTCAGAATAACTACCTTATCCACCAACTGCAAGGAGCGACCTTGCTAACAAACTGACATGTCCGGGTACATGTCTAAATCTACGACCACATCGCCATGATACGCTCCGTCTATGCATGGGAGGGGAATCGGAAACCATGGGATTGTGATCAAGCATTACAACAAGACCGATGTTGCCCGCATGGGTCACAAACCTCCATGCCGCAATTTGGGCCCACATAACGATCAATAATCCACGAGGGATCCATGTAACCAATATAATATCACATTTCCTGCACAGGCGAGATAAAGTACTACGCCAGGCCAACATCAATCATGCCAGTAAGCTCCGAATCAATCAGCTGGTGAAGCTGGATATGAATAGACATAACCTGAGCTCGGAGAAGGAAGAGATAAGAGGGCATAAGCCAAGGCGAGCTACTGAAAAGGCGGAATGATTGTGATTCGTCTTTCCACTGTCCCATACCAGCAGGAGACTTCACACATTCAATGTCGACAGATTTATTTCAAATATCAATATAACATCACATATCCAGAGTGAGATAAAGTACTACACTCGGATTTCAAGTATAATGCGTAGTGACAATCATAAGTGCAAGAAAGTAAAACATACGGTTAACATAAATAGGTGTGTGTACAGAAATAAAACATGTTTATAATGTAATCTTACCTATATGAATGACAGTGACACTAAATATGGCATAAGAAAACTAATCTTTTATTCAATCCCGTGAGTCCAATCCATTTAAAGATGTAAACATGACAGTCAAGTGAACCTACGGATGAATATCATTATCATACACATGCAGATATGTATATCCAAATATAACTACTAAACGTATTCAATTTTAATCAAGCAAATGGAATATATACTAAATAAAAGATCACCTATTTTATTACTTACTTATTCAACATATAACTTCTCTCAGTCAAGTATCAAATTAGCAGCATTTGACTAGCAATTTATATTCTAACACATGAATTATATTTTAGTATTTGCTGAACTTGTTTTCCTAACTTAACTATATAAATTTCCATATATTTTATAAATGGTGACTTACCCTAGGAACTATTAGTCCAAATTAGTTCCTCCTCAATCTCTATCTAATTAGATTAAACAAGTCACTAATAGAATTCAATTGCATATACACTAATTAACAGGTTAATTAACGGCTAGATAATGAAATACCGGTGAATGAGTGCACTAAACATTAAGACATAGCCCTTAGCTAGCAATATAATTAAGAAAATGTCTAACAACTAACTTAATCATTAATTAAATTTTTACCAAACTAAATAAAAGTGAACTAGTCCAACTTTCAGAATGTCCTAATCTCAAATTTAACCATCAATAACTTCTCATCAGGTATTACTTACTTAATTAACAATTAACTAAAAGAAAGAAAAAGAATTAATGAACTACTTAACTGACAACTAACTTAAAGAAGAAAAGGGCAGAAGCGTACCTGATGGCTGAGAAAATGAATGCGCCAAATCCTATTTATATTAGGTTGTGTATCCATATTCTATATCAATTATTATAACTACGTGGCTCTCTTTAAGAGAATTAGATGGAAACGTGTCTATCTACTCTTGATCCGACCAGTTGCTCACTTTTTACCTTCAGAAATTACAGGTTGCCTCTTGTACCTTTTTGTTTATTTTTCCGGTTCTACCCCAGGATCTTATGTGATTTACAATTAAGTCCTTAAATAATAAAATAAACCCAATCTTGAATATTGAATCATCTCCAATCACAACCCATATTACTATAATGATGGTCCTTAATAATTCAATATTTCGGGAACTGAGTATATGTGTAATCTACTGAAACGAATACGCTCTAACTTAGGTGTACTCAACTCTTCGAATCAAAATAAATACAAGTGCAGCTTGAAAACGTGGGGCGTCACACCCTTAGTATAGAATCTGTTACATGCTAGCCCAAGAACATTTTCTACTCACTATCTAAAATTTTAAATGGATAATCCTTTAAATTTAAATCGACAAAGATTACAGATGAATAAACTCACCACTTTGAAATGAGGGACGTCACACTAATGATATCGAACAAGTCCGCAGCATCTTCACATTCCAAAAGAGTCGCTCGAGGGACCAAGAACCCAAGGTCATGGGCAAAAATATGTTAAGGAACAACCATTAAAGGAGAATTATGTGAGGATCGATGAAGTAGAAATCGAACAGGCCGGTAATGATGGAAAGCGAGTTATAGCTGCTCGTGCGAGTAAGATGAAAGGGAGAAAGATTGAAGAATTGTAAACCCCAAGAATCAACCCGCGAAGTATTTATAAGAGATTTAACATCTAACCATGAATAGACACATTGATTATTGCAGAAAATGGGAAGGCGACGATCGAAATCCCAGGAGAAGTATAAAAGGGTGCCTATCTCCACAACCGCCAGAAAATATGTATGAAAGGTCTTCTTATTAAAAGACATGTACTTTAAAAAACCCCGCGAAGACGAAGCGTTCGCGTTTATTACAAATGAAAAAAATAATAAATATACATGTCTTTTAATACACATGAACTCGAAACGTTCATGTATTTTAGGGGGGCATTTGTTTATACCATAAAACAATTTAGGCTTTTGGATTATGTTGAGCCCAAAGAAGCCCACTTACCAGACATTGAACAGAAGGAAAGTGGTGGCAAAATAAACAAGACGGGCCCATTAAACGCTAGAAAATTACAAGAATATGGGCTGAAAGAATGAAGCGGAAAGAAATAAAGCGAAGCCCAAAGAGTCAAGGGCTGTTGAGGGACAAAGGCGCGATAATTTGAAAGAGCGGTTAAGGGCAGTTGAAGACGGTTCTGAAGAGAATGATCGTGGGCGCCTCAGAGAATCGAGATATAGGCGGCTAAGAAGGAAAAAAAGGAAAACAACACATCTTCATTTTACTTAATTTACTTGTTCTAGCCATAGGAGTAGTTCTTAGCGTAATTTAGGATTAGCAATAGCTGAGATTAATATGTTGATAGCAAGGATTTATCAAAGATGGCAGTGTGCATATCAATATTTACTTGCAGTATTCAATGGAAGACTTTTATTGGGGTATAAATAAACAATATGGTTCATAAAAGATATAGCTAGATAATGCACAAAATAAAACTTTTAGATAATTTTATGTCGAAAAGAAACTAAACTGCTTGTGAGCCTCATAAATATAAATATTCATAACCATATAAATACCACGAGGCCGAGAATTCACAATATTCTGAGGCAAAAGTAAAGATGGAGAAATGAGATATCTAACAAGAAAGTGTCTCCAACATCAATACAGAGATTGTCTACCTTCTCAACACACTTTCAACCAAATAAACAAATTCAGAAAATCTGACAATAGTGTTTTCAATCACAAAATAGACTTTAAGAAACTCCTTAACAAAAAATTAACCTATTTTATGGCAGAAAAAAAAAGTACTAAGCACCTAAACTGCATACACTTTCACATAAGTTTCAAACGAAAGCACGAGTTTGAAATTCGAAACCAAAATCTGATTCAACTGATAAACTGAATATTTTCAAAACATAAAAGAAGATAGACCAGCCGCTTACCAAATGAATATATTTTCTCAATATCCAAATTAGATTCCACAAATTTCAAAATGGATATATAGTACTAAACAACAAACATACATCCATGAAATCAAAAATACCTTACCTAACCAATGAAAAACAGAACAGTCAACAATCACAAAAAGTTAATAAACAACATACCATTACACATCCATAGACAGAACCACGCTTATTTGATGAAGTTCCAGACCAAGAAAATAAGCAAATTAAAGGGCTATACACGTGCCTTGCATTGTATTTGCAACTGAAAACTAGAACGACAAAACCCTGATTTTTTATATAAATCTATACTAATAATTAGTACCATAATACTCATAAATAATCCACCTATATATATATGACCGTTTAAGTTCGGACATTCAAAAGATTAAAATTTAGGCTATTTACCACAAAACAAAAAAGAAAGAATTTAGAATGTGATTTTTCTTAATATGCTTTGAAGTACTACCATATCTCTTTGATTTATATGTACCTGACAATTGTTTTACACGTAAGATATGATAATAGATTTTTTGACATCTACACAGTTGGTGATAGCCTCCCTTTTGTTTTTTTTTAATTAAAGATGTAGGAAAGTGTTATCTACAGCAAAATTATCCAACCCATTTAAACTTCATAGACGACTGCAAAAGCTATGAAAAACACAAAATATGAACACAGTTTCTGTTTATATTATGCAGGTAGTTCAACGAAAGCACGAATTTAAGAAAGGGATAATTACTCTGGACATACATGAGGTATTGTGAAATTACAAAAAACATCCCCTAGTTCAATAAATTACATCTAACATCCATTCCGTTTTCACCGTCTAACATTGAGCACCATCCGTTAGGGTTCCGTTAAATTTTAGGTGAACTTCCAAAAATACTCCTGACTTTTTCTGGACCAAAAGACCAAATTTTTCTCGGACAAATATACCCTTTTGGTGTTATTTGTAATATTTTATAAAAGTATAGGTGTCATATGTAATGTTGTGTATGTAAAGTATATAAATAATTATTTATAATTTATAATTATTATCAACAAAATAAAAAAATTATAAATTATTAAAATTATAAAATAAAAATATTTTGTGTAAGATATTATTTTATTCTTTTAATTAAATTAATATATAATAGTTTATATAAATAAATTTAAAAATTGTATTTTAATTAACTAAATTTTTAAAATAAATTACTTATTAATATATTAATGTAAAAAAGAAAAGAAAAAAGAAAAGGGGGGGGTGGTATCGTCTTCTCCAACCCACCCCACCCCCAATGCAGTACACTGTACACACACACGCACAACAGAGCACACACACAAAATTTATACACACAGTCACACACATTACACGCACACACACGCACAATTACACACACACACACTGTCACGAACACACACACAATTGCACACACTCACACACACACAAACACACACACAGTCACGCACACACACAATTACACACACAGTCACACACACACACATATTCACATTCTAACATAAAATATACACATATACATATACATATACATATACATATACATATACATACACTACCACAAAAAAGTCCTATTACAGCGCACCTATGACAGCGGTTTTGAAAACTGTTGTAATATGGGGCACTCGGTTCGGACCTATGACAGCGGTTCAAGCCGAACCGCTGTCATAGGTGTCAAAAAAAATAAAAATAAAAAAAATTTGAACTTTTGGCAGCGGTTCGGCCAAACCGCTGCCAAAAGTTCACTTTGTGGCAGCGGTTCGCCCGAACCGCTGCCAAAAGTTCAAATTTTGGGCGGGTTTATTTCAAACCGGCCCCCCCTCTCTCTCACTCTCGCTCTCACTCACTCACTCTCTCTCTCTCTCTCTCTCTCTCTCTCAACTCTCTCACCACCGCCGCCGCCGTCGCCCGCCGCCCCTCTCGGTTTCTCTCTCTATTTTTAGATCTACTTCTCTCTCTCTCTCGGTTTCTCTCTCGATTTCTAGATCTAGTTCTCTCTCTCTCGGTTTCTCTCGGTATAGGACCGCCGCCGCCCACCTCCGCCACCGTCGACGCCCACCTCCGCCTTCTTCCATTTAGTTTTGATATTTTTTTTAGATAAATATAAATATATATATATATACACACACATACACACACATAGAGTATATATAGATGTATGTATATGTGGGTGTATGCATATATGTGTGGGTGTATGTATATTTGTGTATGTGTGGGTGTATTTATATTTGTGTATATGTGGGTGTATGTGTATTTGTGTATGTGTGTGTATGTATATTTGTGTATGAATATTTGTGTATGAATATTTGTGTCTGGGTGTATTTATATTTGTGTATGTATATATGTGGATGGGTGTATTTATATTTGTGTATATGTTCATGGGTGTATGCATATATGTGTATATGTTAATGGGTGTATTTGTGTATGTGTGGGTGTGTGTATATTTGTGTATGTATATATGTGGATGGGTGTATGTATATTTGTGTATATGTTGATGGGTGTATGTATATTTGTGTATGTGTGGGTGTACGTATATTTGTGTATGTGTGGGTGTACGTATATTTGTGTATTTATGAAAATATTTCTCGATTGAAATTTTGCGGTGTTGGAATGACACGAAATTCACAAGGTCATAGAGAAATGGCATTCTGAACAAAACGCAAAATTTTTGCGCTCTCGTGATTTTAGCCATCCGAGATCGTTTAAGGCCTCAAATACACGTTTTATTACAAAAATACGTATCTTTGTAATAAAACGCGTATTTGAGGCCTTAAACAATCTCGGATGGCTAAAATCACGAGAGCAGAAGACAAAGTCTTGCGTTTTGTTCAGAATGTCGTTTCTCTATGACTGTGCGAATTTTGTGTCATTCCAACATGGCAACATTATAAACAATAAAATAAAATTAAAAAAAAATAAATAAACCACCCTATGACAGCGGTTCAGCCGGAACCGCTGTCATAGGGTCACCCTACTGCAGCGGTTTCTATAGAACCGCTGTCATATGGTTTTGACCTATGCCAGCGGTACCTATGACAGCGGTTCAAAATTAAACCGCTGTAATAGGCCCAAAAAAACCGCTGTTATAGGTCATTTCTGTAGTAGTGATATATATATATATATATTTTAGTTTTTACTTTTAAGTTTATTTTTTTATTTTATAATTGGTATTAAAAGTAAATATAGAGAGTTAAAGGGGCATTTTGGTAATTGAGCTTTTTTTCATTTTTTTTTATTTTTTCTTTTTTTTAAAATAATTTTCAGTAAGGGCATTTAGGTCTTTTATCACTTTCCATCCATTTTTACATCAATACATGAAAACATTGGATGTTAGATGTAATTTATTGAACTAGGGGATGTTTTTTGTAATTTCGCAATACCTCAGGTATGTCCAGTGTAATTATCCCATTTAAGAAACTCGAAACCAAAATCCGATTCAACCGGATATACCAAAGTTTTCTGAAATAAAAACGTAGATAGAGAACTAAGAAAACAAAATATAAGGTCTCCCAAACATTCAATCTAGAATCATAAATCATAATCACAAAAACTCTGATAAGCTCCCAAATATGAGTGAGGAACTAACACTCCAAAATTAGATAATAAAACTTGCTGCAATTTTCTGATATCTCATTAATCGAAAAGTGCCTAAGATAAATACAACCGAATTAAGGTCCTAAGAATAAGGAAAACAAGACTCCCAACTTCTGCCACTAAGTCAGGGGTTTTCTCCACTACCCAACTTAATTGACTTACTCAAAATAACAAGAAAAACATATGCTGAAACTACTAATTACGGACTGGGTCGGCTTCTTCACATTAAATAATCTTTGGCCCAAGCAGGTTGCGTTATCATTCTTTTGGGCCTTTCCTTTCTAGTTGGCCTAGATGGCTAATCAATACTCCCATCCCCAAAAGGGGCCTTGTCCTCAATGCCCAGATTGAAATTGGAGTTTTGCTGGGAATCCATGGGCTGCATTTGTTGACCCGAATTGATAGGAATAAGATCTGGATAAGCTTCTTTCATTTTGGTCAATTCTTCCCAGCTATTTGCTTCTGGTCCTTCATTCTGCCATTGCACCAAGACTTGAGTCACTTTCTTCCCACCTCGAAAATTGTCTTTGAAATCGAGTAGAGCTTCCGGGTAGCGAGGTGCAGCATCTTCAACGTCCATATTAGGTAAATCCGGGATTGCAGGCGGCGGTGGTCCCTTGAATTCCAGTAACTTGGAAATGTGAAAAATTGGGTGTATCCGGGAAGTTTCGGGCAGTTCGAGATGGTACGCGACCTTTCCGACTCGGTGGAGGATGCGAAAAGGTCCGTAAAAACGGCGGGAGAGCTTGGCGGAGACGCGGCGGCGGACGGTGTTCTGGCGGTATGGCTGTAATTTCACGTAGACAAAATCGCCGACTTCGAAATTCTTGTCAGTGCGATGTTTGTCGGCATTTTGTTTCATGATCGATCTGGTATGCTGAAGGTGGGATTTGATTTGGTTAAGTTTTTGTTGATGAATAGTGAGTGTGGCATCAAGAGCCGCAATGGGGGATGTGTCGGATGTGTATGTGGGGAATGTGATTGGGGGGCGACCAAAAAGTGCTTGGTACGGAGATGTGCCGGTGGCGGAGTGGGGCGTGGTGTTGTACCAAAATTGGGCTAGGTGAAGATATCGGGTCCATTGTTTTGGGTTGTCATAGGTAAAGCACCGAAGGTAGCATTCTAGTGAACGGTTTACCACCTCAATTTGGCCGTCAATTTGGGGGTGGTATGAGCTGCTGTAGTGGAGGGTGGTGCCGAGTTGGCGGAACAGGGATTTCCAGAAGGTGCTAAGGAATAGCGGGTCGCGGTCGGAGACAATGGTTTTGGGGAGGCCATGGATTTTGTAGAGATCTGTGAGAAAAATGGAGGCTAAATACGGGGCAGTGTATCGTGGTGGTAAAGGGATGAAATGGGCGAATTTTGTGAGTCGATCGACTAAGACCCAAATGTTAGTCTTGCCGTGGGAATTGGGCAATGAGGTTATGAAATCCATGGATATATCCTCCCACACATTTTTCGGTATCGGAAGGGGTTGGAGTAGGCCGTATGGTTTGGTGGTGAGATATTTATGGGATTGACAGGTTGGGCAAGATGAAATGAATTGTTGAACTTCTTTTCTCATTCCGGGCCAATAAAAAATAGAGGAGAGGCGACCCACGTCGCTTTGATACCCGGATGTCCACCCATGGGGGAAGAGTGAAATTCAGTTATGAGCGGTTGGGTTAAGTTCGTTTCAATGGGGATGTATAATCGCTCATTGAAATAAACTAAGCCATTCCGAATTTGAAATTGTGAAAAGTTAAGAGTATCTGACCTGATTCGCTCCTGAAAGTGCAAGCCGGCTGCTGTTTTGGAGAAATGGTGATGGAGTTGTTGTATATAAAGGGAAACAGTGGTGGAGATGCCCAAGTAAGTGGGGGAAGGGACTCGGGATAGGGCGTGGGCAACTTTATTCTCACGCCCGGGTTTATAGACAATGGAGTAGTCGAAGCCGAGAAGCTTGGTAAGCCATTTTTGTTGTTCAGGGGTTTGGATTTGTTGGGTTAATAAATGCTTGAGACTCTTTTGGTCGGTGTAAATGGTGAAGGGTCGGCCTAACAAGTAGTGACGCCACTTTTTGACAGACTCGGTGATAGCAAACATTTCACGGGTATAGGCGGGGGACGATTGAAGGCGGGGACCCATTTTTTTTTACTAAAATAAGCAATGGGGTGGTCTTTTTGAGACAAAACCGCGCCAACAGCGGTGTTGGAGGCGTCAAAAGAAATCAAAAAGTCAGGAAGAGCAAGAACAGGGGTGCTGGTCATTTTATGTTTGAGTGTGTCAAAACAGTTTTGTGCTTTGGAATCCCAATGAAAGTTATTTGATTGTAACAGTTTTGTAAGTGGCGAAGCTAGAGTGGCATAGTGATAGACAAAATGGCGGTAGTAGCCGGTGAGTCCCAAAAATCCACGAAGTGCAGACACAGTTTTAGGCACAGGCCAATCGAGGATAGCTGTGATTTTCTGATGATCGACACTGACACCTGCCCCCGAGATAATGACCCAGATAATGAATACGAGGCACAGAAAAAACACACTTGCAGAGGTTGGCATAATAAGCATGATTAGCTAACAATTGGAAAACTGTTCGCAAGTGTGTCAAGTGGGTGCTGAAATCTGTGCTGTAAATAAGAATATCATCAAAAAAAACTAGGACAAACTTACGTAAACAATCCCGAAAGAGATCATTCATCGCCGCTTGAAAAGTGGAGGGTACATTGGACAATCCGAACGTCATAACGAGAAATTCGTAATGGCCATCTCGGGTACGAAAAGCCATTTTGTGCGTGTCCTCGAGGACTAAGCGGATCTGGTGGTATCCGGAACGCAAATCAAGTTTAGAAAAGATAGTTGCGCCCTGGAGTTCATCCAAAAGTTCATCGACTGTGGGAATGGGAAAGCAGTCACAAATCGTGTTGGCATTAAGGGCGCGATAATCCACACAAAAGCGCCAAGTGCCATCGGTTTTGCGGACGAGGAGAACGGGCGAGGAATAAGGGTTGTGGCTTGGTTTAATGATCCCGTCTTTAAGCATATCAGAGATGAGTTGGGACATAATCTCTTTTTGATAGTGGGGGTAGCGGTAGGGCTTGACATTGATGGGTTGGGAGTTGGGCAGGAGGTGGATTTGGTGATCATGGGAGCGAGGGGGGGGGGGGGGGGGGAAGGGAAGTGGGAGTGGGAGTGGTATAAATAGTGTGAAATTCATCTAAGAGGGCCTGGACAGAGGGGTGGTGAGGTTCTGGTGCAGGTTTGGAAGGATTAGTTGGTTGGAGTGGTGGATGAAGTGTGATGGAGTGGAGGGATGCAACCGATTCGGTGTGGAGCATGCCGTTGATTTGGGAGGAGGTGGCAGGTTGTAGAGTAGGAGAACCGGATAGTGTAATAAAATTGTTTTCGAACCAAAAACTGATGGAGGGAATGGCAAAGTCGGCGAGAATGGGGCCCAAAGTACAGAGCCATTCTATGCCAAGGACAATATCAGCGCCCTCGATTGGAAGCATTAGGAGAGATACAGTGAAGCGGGCACGACTCAATTGGATTTCCACGGCGTTGCAACTACCGTGGCAGTCTAGATAGTCGCCATTACCGACCATAACTTTGAAGTGTGGGGCAGGAGTAATGGGCAATTTGAGAAATTCGACGACCTGCGGTTGCATAATGTTGTGGGTGCTGCCCGAGTCAATGAGGATTGTAAAGAGGTGGCCGGCAACAGTGCAAGTGACGCGGAGGGTTTTCGGGGTGGGTAAGCCTAAGTAAACTGCCATGGAGAGGTGGAAAGGGGCATGTTTTGTGGACAGGGGGTTATTTGGGTCAGGTGAGAGTGCGCTGTCAGGGTGAGTTTCGAAAGAGAGCTCGAGAGAGGCAGGTGGATTATGAAGGTCGGCATTGTCAAGGAGTGAAAAGTTAGATTCTGGAGTAGAAAATGGGTCGGGGTTGATTATGGTGAGGAATTGCGGGGCCTTACATTTATGCCTGGGTTGGAAGCGTTCATCACAACTAAAACACAGGCCTTTGGCACGGCGGTCTTGGACTTCGGATGGAGACAACCTTCGAAATGGGGGTGGCGTGGGTTTGGTGGGTATGTTTGATGCAGGGAGGGCTGGGCGTGGTTGTGGGATAAGAGGGCGGGGGGCGCCTAGGGGCGGTGAGGGGGCTGAATTGCGGGGGTAAAATGGTGGTCGTGGTCGGTTGTCCCGCGTTTTGGCTTCAATTAATTTGGCTAAACCGATAGCTTCGGTGATGGATGGTGGGCGGAGGACGGCAAGCTCGTTTTGGATATCGGATCGAAGGCCCGAAATAAAACAATTAAGAATGGAGGCGGCGGACATACCATGCACACAATTGCACAACTCTTCGAATTGGGACTGATACTCTGTTGCCGTGCCCAATTGGGGGAGTTTAAAAAGAGCGGCTTGATGATTATCATAGGTGGTGGGTCCGAAGCGGGTTTCGAGGGCTCGAGTGAAAACCTCCCAACTTGTAAGTTGTCCATTGTTATGCAACCATTTAAACCAACTAAGAGCTTGGCCTTTCATGAAAAATGAAATGAGCTGGAGATGGTGCGGTGGGGGAATGTTGTAGAAAGTGAAATATTGTTCGGCCTGAAAAAGCCAATCGAGCGGGTTGGAACCGTCAAAGGCAGGTATGCTGATTTTTGGTATTTTAATTTCTGGCAGGGGGTGGAAGAGTGGGTTTGGGGGCATGTGAAACATGGGGGTTTGTGAAGTTGAGCCGACAGTGTAGTGTTGTGGATGTGGAGATGAATGTTGGGCAGTGGGATTGGGTGGTTGAGGTGGAAGAATATGAGAGAGCATGGCAAGCAAAGATTCATGGCGGTTGTGGGCTTCGGCTTCACGGTTTTTGGCATCAGTGAGTTGTTGTTGGGTTACGAGATTGGCGGCGTCCTGGCGGTTTTGGATTTGGGTGATGGTATCGGTTAATTGGCGGAGTTGGTCCTCGATGGGATTGGGAAGAGGATCGGGTTCGCGATGGGGGGCCATGTTCGATGGATGAAAGCAACAATTGATAAGCTCCCAAATATGAGTGGGGAACTAACACTCCAAAATTAGAAGAATAAAACTTGCTGCAATTTTCTGATATCTCATTAATGGAAAAGTGCGTAAGATAAATACAACCGAATTAAGGTCCTAAGAATAAGGAAAACAAGTCTCCCAACTTCTGCCACTAAGTCGGGGTTTTCTCCACTACACAACTTAATTGACTTAATCAAAATAACAATAAAAACATATGCTGAAACTACTAATTATGGACTGGGTCGGCTTCTTCACATTAAATAATCTTTGGCCCAAGCAGGTTGCCTTATCATTCTTTTGGGCCTTCCCTTTCCAGTTGGCCCAGATGGCTTATCAAACTCGCATACACCTTTAAACCACTCTAAACCAACTAAACAAATTCAAAATTTTAAACCAAACTCTGAAACAACTGAAAGTTCCAAACCTTTGTTCTCTGAAATGAACCCGACAATGGAAGATTAAAGATTAGCACAGAAATCACATACAAAGCCCAAGCAAATTAATATATTGGAAAGTCAATCACAAATTTTGGCTGAAGTTCCAAACAAAAACTAAGTAAATTAAAGAGCTATAGCCTATACCTGTGTCTTTCATTCAAAGATCATGAACAAACCAAAGTAGAGAACAAGAACAATGAAAACCCTAATTTTACATATGAATCTAAACTTATCTCAACCCTTTCGCGTGAATTCAAATGATATTTTGATGCTTAGAGGTGAGATTTGGGTCGTGGTCGCCACAGATATTATCATGTAGTTCTGCTCTATGAAAGAGACACAACATCATTTCCTAGAGAAAAGAGAGAAACGTCGTCGTCTAGTGAAAGGGAAAGTGAAAAAAAAGGGGTCGGATCCAGTGGATTCGAAATGGACAGACAAGTGTGCAGCCGGCTGACCAAGAGTTGCCCACTCTTAGGGATGGCAACGGGGCGGGTATTGCAGGACTCGTTACCCGCCCCGTTAAGGATTTTTTATGTCCGGACCCGGTGGGTACCCAGCGAGTCCGGGTCCTACCCGTTAGACCCGGCCGGAATTTTTTTAAGTAATTTCTTTTATTTTTTTATTTTTTAGTCTATTTTATTCTCACAAAAATATCAAAACATATAAAATAAGTAAATAACATCGAATTGATGAGTCAATGTAAACAAAACCACTACAAGTCATTCGATACTTAAATGCAAAAAAAAATTCAAAACAATTAAACAAGTACAAAGTTAAAAAAAATTAGATATATAATGATTGAGGGTATGTTGTTGAAGGGTAGAATGATTGGGAGCATTTTTTTAATATAATTTATAAATACTAATAAATATTAATAATAATTAGATATATAAAATTTAAAAAAAATATTAGGTTAATAGACCGGGGCGGGTCCGGGTCCGGGTCCGGGGCAGGTATCGACTCGACTCGTTACCCGCCCCGGACCTGGCCGGGTCTTGAATTTCGATACTCGGACCCGGACCCCTGTTTTTTTTACTCATAATGGGGCGGGTCCGGGGCGGGTACTCGTTAGACCCGGCCCCATTGCCATCCCTACCCACTCTCGCTCGTATATATATGTGTAATAATAATTATTTATATATGTATTAGTTATTTTGATTAATCAATTCACTTAACACAATTTTAGAATAGTGTATTCTTTTCTCTCTAACCTCTTTCATAGTATTCTTCCAACTTTTGAGTTGAGTATAAAAAATTAAAAGAAATAATTCATATCCTTTATTTCTATAAGCCAAGTGTTCGATATTGTCCTCGCTAGCACTAACGAAGATAATTGAGGGTACGAACTAAGGTGTGGATACACCATAGAGACGCAACATTTGGGGCATTGAAGCAAACCATATATCAAGGATATATTTTGGAGGAGATCCGTTTGAGGGAGAGAAAGTATAAAGTACTATTGTTGTAATTTCGTCAACAAGGTAAACACGCCAAAACCTTATTTCAATAGTTTTTGTTAAATCCGATGGTACTATGTAAACCTAGGCTTTGTTTAGGGGATGTCTATTTATGTTATATGAAAAATTATCTTCCGCTGCGTTATCGAACATCCCCGGTGATAGTGTTATATGCCCAGTGAGCCATCCGTAGGCTTAATCACTGGAACATAAACACTACGACAGTCTTGTCTTGCACGTCATATCAAACCTATTGGTATTATCTTTATCGTAAAATGGCTCATAAAGTCTAGATAAAGATCCCTTTGGATTACACAGAGTTAGGGAAGTGGTACGTAACTATAGGAACACTCTCGAGGGATGTAATGCACAAACCCCGTTCCAAGTTGTAGAGACAATGAGATAAGGGATATCATAGTCTGGCCAAGACTTGTCTGTATATGTCATTCTCAAGCGGGAGAGTGTCTTGTTCCTTAGAGTTGAACGACCCCACAAGGACATCTTGTTAGTTCTGGTTAAACTAGAAGTCCTTCTGTTTCGTAGTGTGAGGTTAATCCTTTGACCTGATAAGTCACTGGAAAGGATACTATCCACTATGCTTTGACATACGGCGTGCGACAGTCACACGGTGGTGTATGTTGGGTATAGCCTGGTAGTATAACGGGATAGGTGGCATTAGATATGGGATCCATCCAAGGCTAACTGCATGGCATTTCCTATGCTGTTGTGTAAACTCTGAATGATCGTCATAAGTCTCCGAAGCAGTGTCTTAAAAGAAGGATTGGCGATCCTTGCTTAAAGATCTGATCATTAGTGTTTCCAACATAGTCATACTTTCTGAGATTATTAGGGTTTCGACCGTCACCATACCCTAGATCTTAGATTGGAAAAGGATGGAGGGATTCGACTCACATGAAGATCGTAACCTGGAGAGGTTTGCTTTTATTGTTAACATCTAGGAAGTCATGGCGACTTTGCTAGACATCGATCCATGACCAATAGGTGCCTTAAATTTGTTAGGTGAATTAATTCAAGCTCTAATTAATTATTTGAATAATTAATCTAGCCTATGGAAAATGGCTTATTTCTAGCTTGTTAATGAGCCTAAGGGGTCACACACGTAACTTAGTGTAGTACCTATTGGCTAAATTAATTCTTTGTGAATTAATGGAAAGATTAATTAATTGGGAAAAATTAATTAATTAATTAGGTGGTCTTAATTAATAAAAGGTTTTATAATTTAATATTGGAATATTAAATTGGGAAGGACTAATTAATTAATTAGTGATCTAATTAATTAGTATATGAAAGAGAAAAATATATATTTAAATATTATATATAGGCATGTATATGTATATTTGGTGGAGGATTTTTTGTCTTACTCACCAAGTCTACACATATATGTAGATATACAAATATATGTATATATTGTTAATATCTAGATATATATGGATAGACATGATATGGATATACATATATATTTGGAGAGATCTTATATATTTGGGAAGGATCTCAAATATATGGAAAGATCTCATTAGTTATTTAGATGATTCAAATAACTATGAAAGAGAGATATTAAGAAGGAAATAATTCATAAATAATAATACATAAAATATAAATATAAATATATATATATACATATACATAAATATAAATAATTCCCTCTATATACATATAATTAATTAATTAAAGGGAATCACAATTTTGAGAGTTGTAAATTATTCCATCTTCTTTCTCTCCAACCTCTTTCATAGTCTTCTAATCATGAGTTAAATAAGATAATTCCTACCCTTTAATTTCCGTAAGCCAAAATTTTAATTTATTTTTTGCTATCACTGGTAAAACAAATCGAGGGTACGAAGTAAGGTGTGGATACACCGTAGAGACGTGAGATCTGGAGCGTTGAAGCAAGCCAAATCGTGGAAGATGAAATTCGAAAAGAATTGTTGTTGTTTTTCATCAACGAAGTAAACACTTGAAAATCCCCTTGTTAGTTTTTGTTACCTAACCCTTGTTTAGGAGATGTCGATTTACGTTTTTATGAAAAATACATTGTTTTTATCTTATGCTGTGTTCGACTATCCCCTGGTCTGACCTCCGTTCCTAACAGTGGTATCAGAGCTTGGTTTTGACATGGCTCAAATTTTTTATGTGTTTATGTTTGTATGCTTTAAATTTGATTTTATTGCATATGAATGGATTTGATTTTCTAGTTTAATTTTTTGGACTGATTAAAATCATTTAAATTTAAAAATTTGATTAAATATGAAAATTGGATTTTTGAAATCTTAAATTGTATTTTAGAATAAAACATAATTGTTGCGTTTTTGTCATAAAATTGCATATCATTTTTGTGTGTAGTCATACACTTAAAACGATGACGGAAAACGGGCTTGAGCCTGGGACTACGCTCATGCGCCATCGTGGGTGCACCCGTTGCCATCATCGTTTGCGTTTGACACACACACAGGACAGCGTAGGACCGCTGCTCCCGGCACTGCGCGCATGCAGTTGCTCGTGCTCGTAGTGCGCGCTGCATGGGCGTAGTTGCCGTTGAGGCCGCGCTGCTATTTTTTTACTACATGGCGGCCTATCTGGCCAGAGGAGCTAGGGTTTTGCAATTAGGATTTTCCCAAGTTTTGGTATATTGTGATTTGGTCCTTTTGGTCTATTTTGCAATTTTATTCGTTGGGACTAAAATCCAATTAAAATAAATTTTGGGCTTGGGCCTAATTAAATTTTTCAAAAATATGGGCTTTTATATAATTTTAAAGGACGAAATAAAATTAATATTTTATTGAGTTTTGACATTGAAATAAAATGAATATTTTTTAGAAATTGGGTCTTTCGTTTAAATGAAGAATTGGGTTTCTTCATGGGTTTTTCAAAATATGGAATTTATTTAATATTTTAAAGGACGAAATAAAATTGGTATTTTATTGACTTTCAAAAACTGAATAAATTTAAAATTTCGAAATAAAGGTCTCTTTGGTTTAAAAAAAGAAGTGGATCAGACTTCTTTATGGACTTTGAAAGATCAAAGATTTTATTTATATTCCAAGAATGAAATAAAATTGGTATTTTAGGGATTTTGGAAATTAAATAAAATTAACGATCTTTTGAATTTGTTATTTTCCGATTAAATGAAAAAGTGGACTTTTTCATCGGCTTTCCAAATGGAAATTTTTATTTTATTCTTGAAAATTAATATTGTGATATTTACTGATGAATTTAATTAAAACAAATTTTAGTATTTTGGAATTAAATTAATTTTTGGATAAATGAGAAATTATGATTTTTCATTGGATTTTCTAAAATCGGCTTTTAGGAAATAATTAATTGGTCCACTAATTTAATTAGATTATCCTTAATTAAAGACCGTAAATTGAAGTATATCTTTACATGATGCGAGCATATATTATGTGATTATGTGGTAATCTGGGTCGAGCCATAGACTAGTCATTTTGATTTAAGGCCTACGTGCCATGTTTTCTTTTTATGTACATGAGAGGGCGAGGTTTCCTTTTATGTAATGTTTTGTTGTAATTTGAAGACAAAGATGGAGACATTCAAGCTTGAGGAGTTGTGAAGACCTTTGTGTAGGGTCCGGGTCCTTAGATTAGATTGGTCAACACCTTGGTGGCTCGAAGTATTTTAGGTTGGCTTGACTAGGATCACATTTACCGCTTTATGTATATCCTACTCATGTTATTTATCTCTTATTTCTTGTATTTGATATTCTTGTTGCATGACCACCTAAGAAACAATAAATAACCGAAAGATGGTGAGACCTTGTTTGTAAAATAACAAAAACCCCATAATAAATATTAAGTCCAGAAATGGTTAAGTTGGGGATTTGGGTGAACCCAAGCCTTCCATCATTAGATTTGAGAGGGAATGGCCAATGGCTTGATATCATTGTCTGACGAGTCATGGAATGCTCTGTCAAGTTCAAAGGTACTAATCTTACAACTAGGCATTCTATATGACAAGGAGGTCATATTAGAAGAGCACATGGGTTTCAGTTTCGCAAAGGAGTCGTCCAAGAGTCATGGGACCACCTGGCTACTGTAATGCTGTGAGAATTTGATGGGTCAAACTTAACCATGGATTAGTGTCGATTGCATCGTAATATCAGGACGTACATTAAAAGTGAAGCAGAATCATCTCGAGAACCATTTGGATCGTGGATGGGGCCGTCGTGCCTTCTCCAATGTTCCCGACCACTGTATCACGAGTCAGGGAGTGAGTTAGAGATGCATTTGGTAGCTCGAGCTCGCATGAAATTTTATATTTCCCGTTTATTCATCTGTGGGGTGATAAAAACTTGAAAAAATAGTGGGGCAAGGCATGTAGTTTAAAGGTCCATAGCTATATGTGGATATGATTGAGACTGAATGCTAATAATTTTGTTTCTGAAATATACAACAATGGTTAAAATACCACTCTTAATAATCCTTGAATTGAGTAAGTTGACTTGCCCGAATTTCCTTGACAAACACCGCAATCTCAAGATTGTGTTGCAATCTGAGAGTCTTGACTATGTCCTGACCCAACCTCCTGAGCCTGCCCCCTGAGGCAAGTGCTCCAAGGGCCGCACGCGATGCGTATGAGAAATGACGCAAAGATAACATCTACGTGCATTTTCTCATTCTGGCCTCCATGATTAATGAGTTGCAGAGGCAGTCTGAGACTATAGAACACGTATCTAAGATTGTCCTTGCACTGAAAGAGTTGTAGGCATTAAGACACGTCATGAGAGGTATGCTATCTCTCGAGATTTATTTGGAGCTTGTAATGAATGAAGGGAAATCGGCATCCGACCATGTGTTCAGAATGATTGCCTTAGTGAACACACTCAATGAAATGGAAGTACCGGTGAACCCTGACTTGGCTGTCGATCTGGTCCATCAGTCGCTCTCTCTTGCTTACGATCAGTTCGCAGTGAATTTTAACATGAACCAGCTGGTTACCACTCTACCTGAGTTGTTGGACATGTTGCGCACCGCTGAGGCAACAGTAAAGAAGGTGAAACCTGTCTTACTTGCAAACATTGTTTCCATCCTTGGCTTTAGAAAGAATAATGCAAAGGAAGAAGAAAAAGATGAACAAAAAGGGTAACAAATTGTAAGGGAGGTTCGAAGAAACCGCAAGTGCAGAATGGGAAATGCTTCAACTGTCACAAGACTAGACACTAGAGAAACGAATGCCCTAAACATCCTCGTGAGAGCAAGGAAGGTACATTTGTTGTTTAAGGTAATTTTTTGGTTAACTGTGCTTCGTTAAAGTGTTGGGAACACTGTAGATGAGCTCACTTTTTGCTATGGATTGCAGGAGGAGAGAAGAAGCAAGGAACAAAGTGATGGGTTCGTGATCCAAAAAGTGCTGATAGGGCGTTTATCGCTGCTTAAGCTATAGGACAAAACATATCTATCTGTTTTTTAAAATTATGAGACAATGTTTTATTTTTTAATAAATGTTTTTGGTTTGTGTTTTAAATTATCTTTAGAACCATTTAATATCCGTCTTAGTTTATGGACGGAGAGTTTTTATTTTATGATTGAGATGTTTTTGATGCTTATGTTTCTATTTTTGATTCTGTTAACATATGAAACAATTCATCGTGAAAAATTAAATCTCATACAACAAGTGTAAGTGTATCTATGGATATAAGATGAAATGCTTATGTCAAGCATTTAGAGGGAGCTGATTTAGATCGGTGATCTTAACATCCAAGTTTAATTAAATATCCTAAAGGGTATTATAAATACCAAATCTATTACGCCTTAAGAATGATGTTGATCATTTCAAAAATAGGTATCCGTTAAGACAAAGGGGCTCTTTCACGTAAAGACCCGTAAAAGTAATAGTACCTTGGGAGACTCAATAAACACATACACCACTAACAGTTAAGTATGCACAGTAAAAGGGAACCTTATAGGTAAAAGGGAACCTTGACCTATAAACATAAGTTCAAGTCTTGTATCCTTTTGAAAAGGATGATCAAAAAGGACTACTTACATGGGCTGGAAGCTTATACAACTAGTGAAGCTAACAAGAGGAGTATAAACTTCTAAGAGGATTAATCTGTGTATTGAAATGAGCTTTATGAAGCAGGAACTTATTGTTCAATAAGACCATATGACAATACGGAGACATCGCCAAATGGCTGAGAGCCATTTGTGAACATAAAGGTCAGTGGGAGGGTAATTAAGCTTATTTAAGAAATAAATTTCGACCCGACATGTGTGAACATAAAGGTCAGTGGCTGATACCTGATGTAAGGGGACATCGAAGTGAGGCATTAAAATACTGGGTTTTCTCATTGCAAGTACATGATGTGTATGTTGAGAGAGGATTCAACATGGAAATACAATCTTGGAGAATTGGAACTTAAAAGTCATGGGCACTCCAAATTTTTTAATTTATAGAACTGAATAGTGGAAAGTGGATTTTGAATATACACTCAGTAGATGATAGAGCTGTAAACAATCTCTTTGTGAGAAACCACAGCTGTGTCTATCATAAAGGCTGAGTGAATCGCTTAAAGATAATCGATGGAAAAAAATGTTCGGTTGAACGAATACGTATTCATTCAGGGATCAAACCATCATAGATCAAGCACTATGGTACGGTGACAATTGATGGTGCTCGAGCTCTTGAAAAAGAGTGAAAAGTCTCACCTATGATCCTAACAAACTTTCCACAAAAGTATTTGATTTGAGAGATCATCTATTAGAGGCGACGTTTGAGTGGAACGAATCGACTCGATGGAGACGTGTCAAACCCCATTCACCAAACCCTTGAGTAGTAGTTGCGCACGATAATAACACCTAAAATATGGGCTTGTGTGGAAACTTAAATAGTAGGCTCTAGGGCAAGTGGGAGATTGATACTGTTATATGCCCGGCGAGCCATCTGTAGGCTTAATCACTGGAACATAAATGCTATGACAGTCTTGTCTTTCACATTATATCAAACCTAGCTATTGGTATTGTCTTTATCGTAAAATGGCTTATAAAGTCTAGATAAAGAACCTTTTGGATTACACAAAGATAGGAGAATGGTACGTAATTAGAGGAACACTGTCGAGGGTTGTAATCCATAAACCCCATTCCAAGTCATAGAGACAATAAGATAAGGAATATCATAGTCTCACCAAGACTTTTTCTACATATGTCATTCTCAAATGGGAGAGTGTCTTGTTCCTTATCCAATGACCCGCCGGGTCAGTGCATATATGGAGATTCATACTTTGGAGAAGGATGGAACTGAACGACCCCACAAGGGAATCTTGTTAGTTCGGGTCGAACTAGAAGTCCTTCGATTTCGTAGTGTGAGTTTAGTACTTTGACCTGAGATGTCACTGGAAAGGATACTGCGCACTATGCTTTGATACACGGCGCGCACTATAGGATAGTCACACGAAGGTTTATGTTGGGTATAGTTTAGTAGTATAGCAGAACTGGTCATTAGATATGGGATCCATCCAGGGTTAACTGCCTGGCATTTCCTATGCTGTTGAGTAAACTCTGAATGATTGTCATAAGTCTCCGGAGCAGTGTCATAAAAGACGGTTGGTGATCCTTGCTTAAAGACCTGATCATTAGTGTTTCCAACATAGTTATAGTTTCTGAGGTTATTAGGGTTTCTATCGTCACCATACCTTAGACCTTAGACGGGAAAAAGATGGAGGGATTCGACTCACGTGAAGATCGTAACTTGGAGAGGTTTTCTTTTACCTTCAAATATCTCTATGGGTGCACATGTGAAAGACGTAAATGTGAAAGAGAGCTGAGAAATAATTTAAGAGAAAAGCTTGCAAACCCCATAGCCAAAATCCTTCAAGCTTCTCAAATACATTCCAGACAGTCACCCGATATCTCAAACATCTTCCAAGAAGAACCCTACACTATTATTGAGATATCCCAAGTTGTTTGAACTTCCCAACATCAAACAAACCTGTTACAATAAACCCTCAACACCTTTCATCTGAGTGAGAAAGATTGTTGACTTCCACAAGCAGTATTTTTTAGTAAGAGAAGCTTGTTGAAGAAAGGTCTTTATTGGAGCTGAAGTCTGTGTGATCAAGGACCTCGGGATCGTCTTTCCAGAAGCAGAGGATTGAAGTGGCTTGTAACAAAAATCTGTGTGACCAAGGAGCTAAAGTCATCCACATCCATCTCTTCCTTTGTTCCCTATTTTGTAGAAGCCTCTGTGTGACTCTTCGAGAATCAATCTAGTGGATTGCCTCTGAGTACAACGAAGAAAAAGGACGTAGCTGGGATTACACCACCCAGTGAACCTTACAATATTTTGTCACTTACTGCTTTATTGCTTTACTTTATATTTGCATATCATATCTTTAAAAAGGCATTAAAACAGTTAAACGACTATTTCCAAAAGAGAACGCTAAGCTTTCAAATCAGTCTTAAGCGCTAAGCACTCTAAGCGTTCAAAACGTTTTAAAGAAAAGCAACTAAGGAAAACTTTGTGACGCTAAAACCTTTCAAAGAGAAGACTTGTAAAATCATTCCGCTGTGCTAACCCTGATCAAAGGACTGAACGCTTAAACCTGAGTGGTCATAGTATTCAAATCTTTAGTCTAAGTTAACTTTATCAAAAGAGTCTTCTAGTAAACGCTTAGCCAAGCGTTTACATTTTCAAGCGTCCAAACTACTTTAGTACGAAATTTTTGTGAAGGTCAAAAAGACTTCAGTGTCTATTCAACCCCCCCCCTTTTAGACCCTTTCGTATGCCACTTGGGACCACCAAGTGGTATAAGATCGTTTGAAGTTGAAATTTTTAAATTTCCAAGCATAACTACTTGTTCAGATCCCTTTCAAAATTTAGTTGCTTTAAACTTTTTTTAAAAAATGGCATTTTCAAGAGTTCCAAAGTTGACCGAGTCAAATTATGACTCATGGAAGGTCAAAGCTTGTGCTTATCTTTGTGCGTGTGATGATGAAATGTGTGATATCATTTCAGATGGACCGATTCGAATATTCAAAGAAATCACAAGAGTGCCTGGAGCGACTGAAGCGACTCCAGATGGTTATGTTGAGAAGCCAAAGCATGAGTGTTCAGCTGATGAGCGTCGAAGAGCAAATTTGGATAATGTTGGATGGAACGCTCTATATACAGCCATTGGAGACAATGATAACTTATTCAATAAGGTCAAATCGTGCAAAACGACTAAGGAAATTCGGGATAAGTTAGCCACAATATGTGAAGGTTCAACAAAGATGAAGGAGAACAAGCTCTCCATAGCCATGCAAAGATTTGAGCAGTTTAAGATGATGCCAAACGAGACGCTAGATCAATTGGGTGCCAGATTTACATCGCTTATTACACAGTTAGCGTCTTTGGATAAGGAGTTGACCAATAAGGAAATGGTCAAAAAGATCTTTAGAAGTCTCCCGAGCAAATATCTGATAAAGACCGTAGCAATGAGAGAATTACAAATGTTGGACATCATTACGCCAGAACATGTGTTCTTGGAGCTAAGGGCTTTTGAATTCAAATTAGGAGAAGTCAGCGACACCTCGTCTTCAGCGACTGAATCCGGAGCCTTAATCGCTACATCCAAAAATAAGGGAAAATCAGTCAGTGAGGTGGAAGCGACAGGATCAGATGAGGATCAGGAAATGGATTTATTGGTCAAGAAATTTGAGAAATTTCTAAGACATGAAAAGAGAAATCCTACTTCTCATTTCTGAAGGTACAATTTATTTAAACGCTTAATCATTATGCATCATATTTTTATTAGACATATAATGTAGGGGGAATTCACGTTATTGTCTAAAAGCGTTTTTCAAAAAGTGTTACAAGTTATCAAATTTAGGGGGAACCTTAAAATTGTACTTGAACACATCTGTGAGTGTCAATGATCAAAAATTATTTTCATATGCATAGATCATCAACGCTTATAGTTATTTTTGCATGATGTGTTAGATGCTCAAACATAAAAAGAATTTGATTTCAAGCGTCAACATAACTTTTACAACAAGTGATACCACTACAAAAAATATTATATAAAAAAGTGATATGTTAAGCGTTGAACTCATTCCCTTCAACACTTAATAAAAACATTTTATAAAATCATGCATAATTTTAAAATGTTTTGAAAAGGCAGACATAGTTGGATGTTGATTTACCAACGAGTGGTATCAACCAATGATATTTACTAGTGGTATCAACTGTGGTGGAAATCGCTAGAGATTTGTCACTATCCTTCCAGACGTGGAAGCGACTGTGTAAATCGCTAGGAGATTCCTTTGTTACACTGTCCATCCAGACGTGGATGAGATTGTGGACGCTGAGCGATCGATAGAAGTGGCCGAAGGATTATCCCCACACCAACTTGTCCTAAGCGCTCAAAAGAAAATCTCCCTGAGTCGCTTGCCAGCAATACTTTCCCTATCACTTTCCTACACCCGAACGCTTCAAGCAAATCCTGTAGCCTTTCCTTTGATGTTGATGATGCAAAGAAGGGGGAAAAGGTAAGAAAAGCAGTTTAAGGGGAAGTCAGTTTAAAGGGGAAGCACGGGAAAAAAAGACAAGGTGTGAGTTTTCAGTATAAATCATTACGCTTTCAATTCCATATATATGAATGAATGATTTATTGCTGAAACACCTTGTTGAAGCTAATCTAAATTTAGCTAACTGATTTAACTTTCTAAACGCTAACTTATATTATTTTGGGCTTTTCTTTGAACTCTTAATCTATAAAAGAGTTATAAGAGTTAAGGTCTTGACATCATCAAAAAGGGGGAAATTTTTAGGAATTTCATCGTTAGATGTTTTGATGATGACAAGATAGGACTTTATGTTAGACCCCAAAAGAATGTAAGTTTATACTTTCATAGAATATATGTATAAGTGTTTGAAAGTTTATTAGTCAGTTAGGATTGTAATTTTTATCTTTGTAGATTTTAGACAAAGTATTAGATACCGAGTCGCTAATAGAATTCTAGGTGAGTCTAATAGAGATGAAGTTGAAGATCAATGTCTGAAGTCAAGTGAAGATGAAGATTTGTCCATTTCAGGAGTTATGAATCAAGAGAATGTTCTCAGCGCCTAGCTAACGCTAAAGGACTGTTCAAGGAGTGTTGATCCAAGCGCTCATTCACTTAAGCGATTCACCTGAAATACATCCTCAAGTCATCCAATCATCAACGGTCATTTATTTCCAACGGAAATAAATTCAAAACGCATTAAATGCTTGATAAGTGCATTAATGTGACAAGACAATATGACTTGTGGACAAGCCACCTTTTGACTAGACTGTCAGCTTTTCAAAGTTCAAACCTGCTCCTGTCCAATCGGAATCAGCAGAAATTAAGGAATGTCAGAAAAGGGACTATTTGAAGCTCTGCGTGAGGTACACGCGCTTGACTTGTGTCCAACGGACAAATCCTGAGATTTTCTATAAATAGTACCCTTCATCTATCTCTGTGGGTGCACATGTGAAAGACGTAAATGTGAAAGAGAGCTGAGAAATAATTTGAGAGAAAAGTTTGCAAACCCCATAGCCAAAATCCTTCAAGCTTCTCAAATACACTCTAGACAGTCACCCGATATCTCAAACATCTTCCAAGAAGAACCCTACACTATTATTGAGATATCCCAAGTTGTTTGAACTTCCCAACATCAAACAAACCGGTTACAATAAACCCTCAACACCTTTCATCTGAGTGAGAAAGATTGTTGACTTCCACAAGCAGTATTTTTTAGTAAGAGAAGCTTGTTGAAGAAAGGTCTTTATTGGAGCTGAAGTCTGTGTGATCAAGGAGCTCAAGGCAATCTTGGAGAGGATCTTTATTGGAGCTGAAATTTGCGTGATCAAGGAGCTCGAGATCGTGTTTCCAGAAGTAGTGGATAGAAGTGGCTTGTAGCAGAAATTTGTGTGACCAAGAAGCTCAAGTCATCCACATCCATCTCTTCCTTTGTTCCCTATTTTGTAGAAGCATCTGTGTGACTCTTCGAGAATCAATCTAGTGGATTGCCTCCGAGTGCAAAGGAGAAGAAGGACGTAGCTGGCATTACACCACCCAGTGAACCTTACAATATTTTGTGTCACTTACTGCTTTATTGCTTTACTTTATATTTGCATATTATATCTTTAAAATGGCATCAAAATAGTTAAGCGACTATTTCCAAAAGAGAACGCTAAGCTTTCAAATCAATCTTAAGCGCTTGACTAAGCGCTGAGCACTCTAAGCGTTCAAAACATTTTTAAGAAAAGCAACTAAGGAAAACTTTGTGACGCTAAAACCTTTCAAAGAGAAGACTTGTAAAATCATTCTGCTGTGCTAACCCTGATCAAAGGACTGAACGCTTAAACCTGAGTGGTTATAGTATTCAAATCTTGAGTCTAAGTTAACTTTATCAAAAGAGACTTCTAGTAAACGCTTAGCCAAGCGTTTACATTTTCAAGCGTCCAAACTATTTTAGTACGAAATTTTTGTGAAGGTCAAAGAGACTTCAGGGTCTATTCAACCTCCCCTCCCTTCAAGACCCTTTCGTATTCCACTTGGGACCAACAGTATTAGTGTAGTTGTGTTGCGCTAAGATGATCTAAGTTGTATATCCTGAATAGTATGTGGATCAATTTTTTTCCGCGCCTAGGGATTAGTTGCGGTTGGAGTTGCGTTTATAAAACGCGGCTATTTTGTCATTTTGCTGAGCTGTAGGGCTTGTATAGTGTGCATAGCACACGTGGCTTTTGGACTATTTCGTATTTCTTTTTTGGCATTTTCATTTGTCTATAAATTAGTTGGTGTGATATAAATTCTGGCTTATTGTGTGATCTGGTGATGGTTGTTGTCAGCGCATCTGTTATATTCTTCCAGGTCCATTGATCTGTGCGTTTGTTGTGTACTTTTGTTTAGAGGTCAGAAGACTGCCCCACCAAATTTTCAGTGTTTGTTTTATGAGATTAAGGTACGTCCATGTATTTGCGTTGGTTCTGCGTGCCTTGCATGCAAGTGTGTGCGGAATTTAGTATGACAATTGTTTTAAGTTGTCATCAGCAGGAAGGCTGGTTGTAATAGGATTTTTGCTATGTTATATTTGGGTAATCTGTAAATTTTGCATTGTTTTTTAAGGATAGCTCGGCTGCGGGCATCTTGCCCCGCCCATCAAACATTGTTCGTTGTTTGGCTGTTGTTCCGGACTAATTTACTCGGTGTCGTCATTATGTAGCTCCTTTATATACAGAACACGATTGAAAGGCGAATTCGTTCAGATGCTGAATGTGTTGATAGTGGGATCACAGGAATGTGTTTTTGGGGGAAGCTTATACTCGGTGATCTGAGTGTCTGTGCCGAGGCAAAATTCAGGCTTGTTTTGTACGCTGTAGAAAAATAAACCGCGAGCTGCGGCTTAACAGTGTATGCTGTATGGATGTGATTTGTAAATATTTGGTGCTTGATAGTGTGTGATGTTGCCTAAGGAGTTTGATTGATTTAATAATTTATATTCTTGAATTGCCTTGGCAGTAGCTGCGCTCGACGTATGTGCGTGATGCCTGATACAGTTTACTCGTGTGAGGATCCCTCTGGAGCGACAAGGTAAGGACATCAGATTTACTTAATATGTCAGTTTTTTGTTGTTCTATATTGAAAGATGCATGCGTGCTTGCTTGTGCCTACTGGCCGGGAGGCGAAGATGGGTGGGTTAGTTCAGGACAAGTGTTCCTTTTTTTTTATTCTCTTCCTTGCTTAGTTGGACTCCTTCCAACTAACTAGATATTACCATATCTAATAATATTCTAATATATATCAAATAGAATCCTTCCATATCCAATTAATTAGTTACTTTAATTAATTAAGGATTGTACCAAATATATTTGTAGGATATTAATTAATATATATTTTACAACTTGGTGAGCATGATAAATCTGTCCACCAAATCCACATACACAATACACACGCCACATGTGCACTTTGTGTATATATATATATATATCTATATTATTTTATTTTCTTTCCCCTAATTAATTAATTAATCCTTCCCAATTTAATATTCTAATATTAAATTATAGGATCATTAATTAACTAGTTAAATTAATTCATTTTCCTTGATTAATTAAATCCAATTAATTAATCCCACCATTAATTCACAAAGAATTAATTAGCCAATAGGTACTACACTAAGTTATGTGTGTGACCCCTCAGGCTCACTGTCAAGCTAGAAATAAGTCTCCGTAGGCTAGATTAATTATTCAAATGAATTAACTAGTCCTTGAATTAATTTCACCAAATTAATCCAAGGCACCTATTGGTCATGGTTCGATGTCTAGCAACGTTGCCACGACTACCTAGATGTCAATGATGAAAAGCAAAAACCTATTCGAGTTGCGATCGTCATGTGAGTAGAATCCTTTCATCATTTTCCCATCTATGGTCTAGGGTATGGCGACGGTCGAACCCTAATAACCTTAGAAACTGTGACTGTGTTATGACATCTAATGATCCAGTCTTCTAATCCGGGATCACCAATCCCTCTCAGAAGACAATCGCTTTGATCAAAGGCTTTTAACGATCATTTAGATTCTCGCAACAGCATAAGAAATACCGAGTACTCGTGACCTTGAATGAATCCCTCTCCGACTGTCATTTGTTCCGCTGCACTACCAGACTATACCTAATATACACGTCGTATGACTCTCTTGGAGTGCACGTGCATATCAAAGCAGAGTGGGTAGTACCCTTTCCAAATGACATCTTAGGTCTAAGGATTGATCTCACACTACGAAACCCGAGGACTCCATGTTCGACAGCACCAAATAGGAGCCCTTTGGCGGGGCCGTTCAATTCCATAATCCAGTATGAATCTTCATATATGTATTGCCATACAAGCCATCGACAATGGATCGCGTCGACCTCTTGGAAGAGTTACATGCATGAACAAGTCTTGACGAGGCCAGTGATATCCCACATCTCACAGCCTCTATGACTTGGAACAATATTTAGGATTACGGTCTTTGAGAGCATTCCATTTGTATCCCGACCACTCCCCTAACCATATGTAATCCATGAGATCTTTATCTATACTAACACTAGTTATAACAATAAAGAAGCGTACCACAATTCAAAGTTCAACATATTAAAAACAAGACTGTCATAGTGTTTTACATTTAATATGGCTGAGCCCAAAACAATTGGCTCACCGGGTACCTAACATTATCAAGAGCCATTCGTACACTGATTAGATAGTGGGAGCTGCTGTCATGAATATGATTAATGGAATTAACATATTTGAACTCGACTCGCATTAATCTAACCACATGGGTATTTATTCTTTGACAATCAATGATTGAGATTAAGATTGTCATAGTATGTGTGAGGTTTAGACCTGAGAATTTATTTATGATGTGCTTGTAGTATTGGATATGTTATCAGAGTAGTTAGACTCGTATCACCGGATAGGTGGGGTCGACCTCGAAGTACGATCCACATGGTGCATTTGACATTATAAGATAACTGTCAATATGGGATTCACCGTCTCGACAGTAAACGAGTATATGACCTGTACGATCATAAGTAATAGAAATTACAAAGTCTTTAGCCAAAGCAAATAAACTAAACTAATTCACTAAGAGTAGTTTAGTAATTTCACATTATTATGGTTACTGAGTATAACATCAAGTTATAGGAGTTTGATGTACCATGGCTCTTACTTGATCGGGTCACGTCGGTGAAGAGTTTATACACATATGGTAGTCGTAATCATGGTTCATGATGACAAGTTCATCTTGTATTCAATTGAGTTACAATTTGGTTCCACGGTGTTGGCTAGGTGACAACCTTATCCTTTGGAATTCTCCCATTGCCAATTGAATTGAGCCCAGAGAGTTGCGCCATGTGAAGGAAAGGAATATTTGCATGCTAAGGGTATTTTGGTAAAATCACATTAGATGTGAATTGACTGACAAAAAGGATGTCATGACTTAATTAAAGATATTTAATTGGATTAAATAAACTAAATAAATCATATTAATTCATAATTTAAATTAATTAGAAATTAATTTATAAGTTGTATTAAATTAATTAGATTTATTTTAATTTGTGTAATTAATTAATTGTCAATTGGATTGGACTTGATTTAATTAATTACACATGGGCTAAGATGGAACAAAGCCTGGAAGCCTATCCCACTAGGCCTAGCGGCCGCCCCCTCACTATATACCTAGGGGTTCTGCTTATGTGAACAAGTATTCAGTCAGTGTTAGAACTCTACATACAGAAGTCATTGTTTCAGAATCTAAGTTTGAGCGAAAGAAACCTAGAGCAATAGGAAAGACAAAATTTCCTCCATCTATCTCCAACTAGCCACCGCTGCCATTGTTTCCGAGAGGAGAGCGGAGCTTTTCTTAGAGTATTTTTCTTCTGCGTGATTATCTAGAGGCAAACGTCTGGAGTTGTTGCTGCTGATAATTCAGAATTTTTTTGTCAAGAGGTAATTTGATTAGTCTCTTTCATAATTCGTTCTTATTGTGTTTTAATCAACATCATGAATATCCCGGATTTGATTCTCGGTGTGATTCGGATCAAAAAAATTTATCCGCTAGACCGAATCACAATAGTGGTATCAGAGCTAAAGTTCAAAAAATTCATGATATTCATTGTATGTTTATGTGTTTTAATGTCATAACATGTATTTACATATCGTATATAATTTGGGTAATGCCGAGTTTGACGAGTTCTTAAAAGAATAAGGCATAGTATTACAACTAACTCCTCCAGCAACTCCACAACTTAATGAGGTAGCAGAAAGAAGGAATCGTACTCTGTTGTACATGATACGCTCCATGCTTAGCTACACTGATTTATCGATTTCCTTGTGGGGGCATGCTTTGCTGACAGCTGCGCATACTCTGAACAAATTTCCCTTGAAATCTGTTCCCACTACACCATATGAAATATGGAGCAGTAGGAAGACTAGTCTCAAGTGCATAAAGATATGGGGTTGCGCAGCATATGTAAGGAAGACCAAGGTAGAGAAACTAGAGGATAGATCCTTGAAAGGACATTTTATAGGTTTTCCTGTAGATTCGATGTGATACCTTTTTTACCTGCAAAATGATCATAGGATCATCGTGTCCTTGCAAGGCCACTTTCTTGAAGAAGAATTCATTCGAGGAGGTGGTGCAGGTAGAAAGATTGTTCTGGAAGAACAAGATAACGTCCCTTCGGAGACATTAATTCAAGAATCAGAACCCAATTTGACACAACCATCGCAGCGATGATCTAGCAGAGTATCTCAGCCACCTGAGAGATATGGCTATCTGCACTATACACAACATTATTTGTATGTTGTTGTAGAAGGGAGCCATGGAGATGATCGCTTTGCCTATGATGAAGCAGTGAAGGATATAGATTCCTCAAAGTGGCTTCAGGCTATGAAAGTAGAGATTGATTCGATGTATTTGAACCAAGTCTGGACTCTTACTGATCTACCAAATGGAGTAAGACCAATTGGATGCAAATGGATTTATAAGAGAAATATTGGTCCAGATGGGAAGGTGGATACCTTTAAGGCCAGGCTAGTGGCGAAAAGGTATAGTAAAAAAGGAGGGCATTGACTATGAGGAAACCTATTCGCCAGTAGCTATGATCAAATCTATTAGAATTCTGCTAGCCACAGCTGGAAACTAAGATTATAAAATTTGACAAATGGATGTGAAGATCGCATTTCTAAATGGATACCTCGAGGAGGACATTTATATGCAACAGCCCAACGGCTTCATATCCTAAGCAGATTATCATAAAGTTTACAAACTTAATAGGTCCATCTATGGACTGAAGCAAGCTTCTCGGAGTTGGAATCTAAGGTTCGATGAAGAAGCAAAGAAATATGGCTTCATCAAGAATGAAGACGAACCATGTGTCTACAAAAGGGTCAGTGGGAGCAAGTTGACATTCTTGGTTCTATACGTAGATGACATACTACTTATAGGGAATGACATAAGCTTATTGACATCAGTCAAGACGTGGCTCTCAATCACGTTTTCAATCAAAGACTTGGAGAAGTAACCTACATTCTAGGAATTCACTTATATAGAGATAGAGCGAATAAAATGATAGGTCTCTTCCAAGCGCTCTACCTAGAGAAAGTCCTTAAGAGATATGAAATGCATAACTCTAAGGGAGGACTTTTACCCATGAGATATGGTATTCATCTTTCCAAATCTATGCGTCCTAAAACGTACAAGGATAGAATGAAAATGAGAAATACACCCTATGCATTGGCAGTAAGAAGTCTCATGTATGCGATGTTGTACGCGAGACCTAATTTGGCACAGGCTGTGAGTATGGTAAGTAGGTTTCAAGCAAACCCTGGGGAGTAGCACTGGACAACAGTGAAGTGTATCTTAAAGTACTTAAGAAGAACTAAAGATATGCGATTCATATATGGAAATGGAGAATTGAAGGTGGATGGTTACGCCGATGCAGATTTTCAATCTGATCCGGATGACCTCAAGTCCACCTCTGGGTAAATATTCACACTCAATGGTGGAGCAGTGTCTAGGAAAAGTTCTAAGCAAAGCACAACTGCTGATTCCAAAATGGTGGCAGAATATGTGGCGGCCTCTGAGGCAGCAAAAGAAGCTGTTTGGATGAGAAGATTCATATTCGAACTTTAAGTGGTTCCTAAGGTGTAAATGTCGTTGCCACTATGGTGTGACAATAACGGAGCAATTGCGTAAGCTAAAGAAGAAAGGTCTCACAAAAAATCTAAACAAGTGGTGAGGAAATAACATATAATACGAGAAATCGTTGGAAGGGGTGATATCGCCGTGCAGAAAATAGCCTCATCAGAAAACGTGGCTGACACACTCACCAAGCCATTATCCCAGGCGGTGCTAGATAAACATATAAAGAAGATGGGCATCAAATACCATAGTGATTGGCGTTGAGTGCAAGTGGGAGATTGTTAGGTATATGCCCTCAATGCCTGCGAGGAATTAGATTGAGTAGGGCTTTGCTTATTTGTACAAACTATTTATCATTTCTATTTGTAGAATAAAGGTTTTGATTTTGTTAATATAAATCTAATGGCATTTAAATGTGTTGAACAAATAACTCCATGACATTTTGAAGATAGACTTTCTACCTCTTAGGAAAAAGAGGATGCACTGGAGGAGTCAAGTACTTAATCTCTTAAATCGGGAGTTCACGAGTCAAGGAATTTTAATTAGGCATTAAAATTCAACTCGTATGACACCTTTTTTAACAAGGAAGTGCCAGTGGTACACTGATTAGATAGTGGGAGCTGGTGTTATGAATATTATGAATGGAATTAACATTTTTGAACTCAACTCGCATTAATCAAATCACATGGGTATTTACTCTTTGATAGTCAATGATTGGGATTAAGATTGCGATAGTATGTGTGAGGTTTAGACTTGAGGAGTTATTTATGATATGCTTGTAGTATTTGACACGCTAGAAGGTAACGTGCTTTGGATAGCAAGTGCACTAGTCGTGTGTAGTAATAGAAATGGACAATAAGTCTGGGTTGTCGAACCACGGAGACTTGGATTTTTAGTTTCTGATTTTCAAAAAACTAAAAGACACTTAAAGTCAAGCGGGACTAAAACAATTAAGTAAATGAGGGACCAAAGGAGGGAACAAGCTATGGATTAAACTTCACGTATGATAAAATGACCAAGGCACATGCTACAACCAAATCTACTCGTCAATTTATATAGGTTACTCCTTCAATTATTAGACTCTTATTGATTTGGTGGAAACTCCTAAATTAATTATTACCCGATGTCTCGGCTCATAATAATCCTATGATTAGTTGACGGTTCTCTAAATATGTCTATCCGAGAATCTAATCAAAAATCACGCATTAACGTTCTAGAGCTTCCCCGAATAAATCCGGCTAACAACACCCGAGAATCTTTACCTATTTCTAGGAGCAATCCCTCATTTGTTTCAGGTGATGTGTTAATTCCCTTACACCCTAATCTATCTTCTCTCGAACAACTAGATTAGGCAAGATAGCAAGCATATGGTGATCAAACACATGATTGGCATAAAAGCATAGAATTAACACACAAAGCAATAGGAGAATTAATACAAAAAGTAACTTCACATATATTGACTCATAAATTGGCCTTCACATGGCCTTAGTCCCACAAATTTAGCTCATAATCAATAACATAGAAGATCCTAATGTAGTCATATACATAATCATAGACAAGTATGTAATGAAAAATCCTTATATTGCTTGATTGATGATGTATCCGAGTCAAGAGCTTCAATCCGAAGCTAGATCTCCTTCTTAGCCTATTAGAGTTGATGAAGAATGGCCCAAAACCAAACAAATCGCCCCTAATCTCCCAGATTTCCAACCCTTCAAATGAATCGAAAACTCCTATTTATACATTCCAAAATCTGTTATTGCGGCGCCTAGGCGCGCGTTGATTGGCGCCTAGGGGCCGCCTATGTGGCGTTTATTTCTTGGGGCGTAAGTTCCGGGGCGCCCAGGCGTGGAGATAAGTGGCGCCCGGGCGCGCGACATGTGGCGCCTAGGCGGGCGCTTCAGAACACTGATTTTTCTCTGCCTGGGTGGCGCCTGGGCGCAGTAAAACTGGCGCCCGGGCGGGCGTTTCAGAAGCCAGAGCAAAGTAGATGAAACGAGTCGTCTTTTTCCCTTTTCTTCGTCCATCGTCGCTTACTACCTGAAATCACGAGTGGCACGAAATAAACCATATACGAGCCTAAATTGTCATTAAAAGGGCCTAAAAACTTATGCAAAAATGACTCCTATCAACCCCCCAAACTTATCACTTGCTTGACCTCGAGTAAGAGAAGGCATAGAATACGAGCTCATCATCAAACACAGGGAGGTAAAAGAAAAGAAACTGCACAACTCACTTTCATGGAGCAAACGGTTGCATTTAGCGGATGTAACAAGCCTTTGAACCCTTGAGTTACCCCAAAGGATGAGTTATAGTCTCGTGAGGGTTTGCAGACGATCTACCCACAAAATCGAAAGATTTCAACCCCTATCACTCAACGTAAATTGGAATGATTAATAAAACACAATGGTATGAATTCACCTGTTTAAGCTCAAGTTACATATATATACACGTCACCCACTTGCTCATGTTACGCCTTAACATCGAAAAGATCATCCTAAGGGTGTAGTGTAGTAAAATCTCAAGTATTATAGTCGAGTGGCATTCTTACCACTTTTCACGCATTAATCCCATATTTATCAACTTTTGATTAGTCACATGGTATGAGAATTAAATACAACTTCATAGCCACTAAAAAAAAAATTCATCACTTCATTCCACTTTCGACTTTAACTTATACACTTTCAACTCGAAACATTAGAGGCTAGACCATGTGCAATGTTCGATCCTCTTAGGCTTTCTATGACACCATTGTAACGAGCTTTAGGCCAATAACTATCAAACCAGACGGCTTTAGGGTATCAAGTGTAGAGACACTCCTAAGGGCTTAATCGCTCGAGTGTCAAAGGCCACAAAATCAAACTAGGTCCTTATTCACTTAACACTTGCACTGGCTTGAGCTTAGCTCAAATTAGCATAACAGTACAGTATTCTAGGCATGGTGCTCTTCGCCCCCAGTATCTATTAAGCCTGACTTTTGCAGTCATACCAATGTTCAACCTCTTTTTATTATTATTAAGCATACGAAGTTAACATTCTCAACTCATAACACATGTGAAAATTCCTAAGTTGATATTTTCGGGATCAAGCCTTTAAGTGTTTCAAAATGGTTGCCCACTCAACGCCTCTACCCTTGATTTATGTGCGTATATGAAACATCTTAAAGATAATCTAGTCATGTTTAGGGTCCCACAAGCAAGGAACTATGTGTATAGCCATTAAAAACCAAATTGATAGAGAAAGCATACCATGTATTCAAGTTAACCATGCTCAATTCATCAAGTGACGGGTTGAAATTCTATCCAAAATAAAATTAAAATTGCACACATTTCACATGTAGAGGCACAACACCCCCCCCCCCAAACTTGGACCGAAATCTGTAAAACATGAATAAACATGACTATAATGGATCTAGTGTACCCCCCACGCTTATCATGAACATTGTCCCCAATGCTCTAAAAAGAGAAGGGCAAAGTACACGTCACCATAGGGGTGCTGAAAAGCAGACCCGAGTCCTTGAATGCAAATGTGTCCAAGAGTGGCAATAGCGGTGTGAGAAATCAATGCAACAACTACACATTAAACGATGCTAGCCATACGAATCATCAAGCATTGGATAGAAATGAGAAACGAAACAAAACCAACAACAAAACACAAGACAACTAAAACAAACATGCATCTACTAAAAAAAAAAAAACAACGGAAGAAATAGAAATGAAATGACAGAAAAAAAAGAACTTACAAACTTGGGTTGCCTCCCAAGAAGCGCTTGTTTATAGTCTTTAGCTTGACTTTTGTGCGTTAAGGTTCAAATGGAAGCCCATTGAGAACAACAATATCCTTGCCATTCCTCATTTTCTTCTTATGTCCCACTTGCCTCCACTCATATTGCGGTGTTTTGCGATAAGCCTTTTGTGTCGGATTTGTCTTATCGATTTCACGAACACGTAGATGTGGTGGAATGTACTTCATGCAAGAATCATCTTTTCTCACCTTGCCTTGTTGCTCATTGGGGACCTCATCCTCCACCGGAAGAGTACCCTTAGTCTTACCAAGTGTGCATTGCTCATCAAACAAAAGGTGAATAGCATCGACATATAAACAAGTAAGATCAGCCATAGGCGGTTGCATGTCATGACAAACATCGAATATCACCTTTTTATCACCCAACTTCAATGTCAACCTACCCTTTCTCATGTCGAGCTTTGTGTTGCTAGTGGCTAGGAAAGGTCTTCCTAGAATCAAGGGGACATCAATGTCACTATCCATGTCGAGAACCACGAAGTCGACCGGATAGAAGAACTTGTCAACTTGTACAATGACATCCTCGATAATGGCCTTTGGTTTCTTGATAGAGCGATCCGCCAATTGGACGGACATGGATGTTGGCGTAAGATCTCTAAGGCCTAGCTTCTTAAAAATAGAGTAGGGAAGAAGGTTGATACTTGCTCCCGAATCACAAAGAACTTTGTCGAACTTGAGATGGCCAATAGTGCACAGTATTGCGAGACTCCCGAGATCTTTGAGTTTAGTTGGCAATTTATTGAGCAAGACGGCAGAACATTCCTTAGTGAGACACACCGTCTCCTTTTCCTCCCACTTCTGTTTGTTAGATAGAATGTCTTTGAAGTACTTCACATAATTCGGCATTTGGAGAATGGCGTCAATAAACGGAATATTAATCCTCACCTCCCGAAGGATTGCCAAAATTCGAAGAAAGCTCGGATCCATCTCCTTTTGCTTCTTTTTGTGAGCGTTTGGGAAGGGGAGACGAACTTCGATAGGGGGAGAATGCGTTGGATTGGAAGGATGAAAACCAACTGAAACAGGAGGCGGCACCTGGGCGCGTATATGGGCGCCTTGGCGCGGATCTGTAGGCGACGGGGCGCCGTCAAAAGGGCACTCGGGCGCGAAAAACAGAGAATCCTGTCCAGAACAGGGGAGATCTGGCGCTTGGGCGTGCATATCGGGGCACTCGGGCGCGGATGTACTGGCAGTGTCACTCTCCAATTTTTTTTCACTTCTCAAGGCTATGGCATTGCATTGAGCCTTCGGGTTCTTTTCCGTGTTACTTGGGAGAGTCCCCGGGGCTCTACCGTTAACCGCATTAGACAGTTGTGCCACTTGTGTTCGCAAATCCTTCATCTCCATACACATATCATTTATCATACCCCGAAGTTCGTTGAACGATGTATCGGACTTTTTTATGTGAGCATCTAGTTTCTCATCGATTGTGGGAGGTCGCATTTGCACTTGACCTTGACCTTGTCCATTGAAATTGCCTTGCCTCGGGGGTGGGTTATTGAAAGGTGGCCGTGGAGCTTGATAGATCCCCGGTTGTGCGTTTTGTGCGGGGTTGGGCCTTTTTGGAAAATTCTCGGGTACATGAAAGTTCACCCGAGGTTGATTGTGATTCCCCACATAATTGACGTTGCCAACCTCCGGTGCCAAGGCTACTACTCCCTCAACTACTTCCTCAATACAAGCAACCTTTTTAGAGGATGAGGCCTCTTCATCGTCGGGGTAAAGCTCGTCTTCTCGGGCAAACTTTTCTATTTTGTCCCATACACTTTGACAGTCTAACCCAAGGAGGTCTCCTCCCGCACCCGCGTTGAGTCTATTCCAAATACGTGACCGAATCCCATCATAGAAATGAAGTACTTGTTCATTCAACCCAAAATTATGATCGGGGCATTTTCGGAGCATGCCCTTATATCTAGCCCAAGCCTCGACTAAAGACTCATTGCTCCTTTTCCTAAACCCTTTTATATTACTTCGGAGCTCATTGATTTTGGAGGGTGGAAAGAATTTATTTAAAAAGGCATCGACCAACACACCCCATGTCGTAATAGATTTTGGAGGCAAGGATTTGTACCATGTTGTCGCCCTATCCTTTAATGAGAAATGGAAGACTCTTAGACGAATTGCATCAAGATCCCGTGGGTGATATTGAATGGTTGCAAGAGCATCGTCTATAGTCTCTAAATGAGCGTGAGGTGATTCGTCCGGTTCTCCATAGAAAGGTTCTCCTTGCACCATACTAAAGATGTGAGCCGGAAGGTGGTAGTTTGGTGCGAAGAAATTAGGCAAGACTACGGGCCCCGGAATGGTATGGACCCTAGGTGGTAAGCTACTCCGAACCGATGGTAATTGTTGAGGAGGTGCCGCTTGCATGGCTTGTAGAACACCTTGGAACCACTCCCTGTTTTCCGGTAAATTCATATCGGGAAAATTTCCATTCGGGTTTTGGTTGAGATTATTGGCCATTTCCCTTGTTCGCCTACTAGCCCGAAGAACGCGTTCAATTTTGGGCTCCAACTCGTATAGAGGCTCGCTTGAGGAGCGGGTCATGCACCACACAAGAACCTAACAAGTAAACACAAGAATGAAATTAGAAGAGCACGAAAACAAAAGGAAAGCAAGCAAATAAAGAAAAGACTAAAATTATGAAAACGTAAAAGAAAAGAAAACAAAAGGACAATGAAAATCAAACACTAAAAAAAATATAAGTCCACGGCAACGGCGCCAAAAACTTGACACGCTAGAAGCTAACGTGCTTTGGATAGCAAGTGTAATAGTCGTGTGTAGTAACAGAAATGGACAATAAGTCCGGGTTGTCGAACCACGGAGACTTGGATTTTTAGTTTCTGATTTTCAAAAAAAGTAAAAGACACTTAAAGTAAAGCGGAACTAAAATAATTAAGTAAATGAAGGACCAAAGGAGGGAACAAGCTATGGATTAAACTTCACGTATGATAAAATGACCAAGGCACATGCTACAACCAAATCTACTCGTCAATTTATATGGGTTACTCCTTCAATTATTAGACTCCTATTGCTTTGGTGGAAACTCCTAAATTAATTATTACCCGATGTTTCAGCTCATAATAATTCTATGATTAGTTGACGGTTCTCTAAATATGTCTATCCAAGAATCTAATCAAAAATCACGCATTAACGTTCTAGAGCTTCCCCGAATAAATCCGACTAACAACACCCGGGAATCTTTACCTATTTTTAGGAGCAATGCCTCATTTGTTTCGGGTGATGTGTTAATTCCCTTGCACCCTAATCTATCTTCTCTCGAACAACTAGATTAGGCAAGATAGCAAGCATATGGTGATCAAACACATGATTGGCATAAAAGCATAGAATTAACACATAAAACAATAGGAGAATTAATACAAAAAGTAACTTCACATAGATTGACTCATAAATTGGCCTTCACATGGCCTTAGTCTCACAAATTTAGCTCATTATCAATAACATAGAAGATCCTAATGTAGTCTTATACATAATCATAGACAAGTATGTAATGAAAAACATATGAAAACTCCCTATATTGCTTGATTGATGATGTATCTGAGTTAAGAGCTTCAATCCCAAGCTAGATCTCCTTCTTAGCCTCTTAGAGTTGATAAAGAATGGCCCAAAACCCAGCAAATCGCCCTTAATCTCCCAGATTTCCAACCCTTCAAATGAATTGAAAACTCCTATTTATATATTCCAAAATCTGTTATTGCGGCGCCTAGGCGCGCGTTGATTGGCGCCTAGGCGCCGCCTATGTGGCGTTCATTTCTTGGGGCATAAGTTCCGGGGCGCCCAGGCGTGGAGATAAGTGGCGCCCGGGCGCGTGACATGTGGCGCCTAAGCGGACGCTTCAGAACACTGATTTTTCTCTGCCTGGGTGGCGCCTGGGCGCGGTAAAACGGGCGCCCAGGCGGGCATTTCAGAAGCCAGAGCAAAGTGGATGAAACGAGTCGTCTTTTTCCCTTTTCTTCGTCCATCATCGCTTACTACCTGAAATCACTTCACACACATATTAAACGCACGAGTGGCACGAAATAAACCACATACGAGCCTAAATTGTCATTAAAAGGGCCTAAAAACTTATGCAAAAACGACTCCTATCAGTATTGGATAAGTTATCAGAGTAGTTAAACTTGTATCACCTTATAAGTGGGGTCGACCTCGAAGTACGATCAACACGGTGCATTTGACATTATAAGATAACTCCAATAAGGGATTCACCTTCTCGACAGTAAACGAATATGTGACCTGTACTATAATAAGTAATAGAAATTACAAAGTCTTTGGCCTAACAAATAAACTAAACTAGTGATGGTCACTAAGGTTAGTTTGGTAATTTCACATTATTATGATTACTGAGTACAACATCAAGTTATATGAGTTTGACGTACCATGACTCTTAGTTGATCGGTTCACGTCAGTGAAGAGTTAATACGCATATGGTAGTCGTAATCAAGGTTCGTGGTGACAAGTTCATCTCGTATTCAACTGAGTTACGATTTGGTTCCATGGTGTTAGCTAGGTGACAACCTTGTCCTTTTGAATCCTCCCATTACCAATTGAATCGAGCCTAGAGAGTCGCACTATGTGAAGAAAAGGAATATGTCCATGCTAAGGGTATTTTGATAGAATCACATTACATGTGAGTTGATTGACAAAATGGATGGCATGATTTAATTAAAGATATTTAATTGGATTAAATAAATTAATTAAATTATATTAATTCATACGTTAAATTAGTTAGAAATTAATTTATAAGTTGAATTAAATTAATTAGATTAATTTAACTAGAGTAATTAATTAATTGTTAAGTGGATTGGACATGGATATAATTAATTACACATGGGCGAAGATTGAACAAAGTCCGGAGGCCCATCCCACTAGGCCTAGCGGCCGCCCCCCTCACTATATACCTAGGGGTTCTACTTATGTGAATAAGTATTCAGTCAGTGTCAGAACTCTACATACAGAAGTCATTGTTCCAGAATATGATTTTGAGCCAAAGAAACCTAGAGAAATAGGAAAGACAAAACTTCTTCCCTCTCTCCCCAACTAGCCGCCGCTGCCATTGTTGCCGCGAGAAGATTAGAGCTTTTCTTAGAGAATTTTCCTCCGCGTGATTATCTAAAGGCAGAAGTCTGGGGCTGCTGTTGATAATTTAGAATTTCGTTGTCAAGAGGTAATTCAATTACTCTCTTTCATAATTCGTTCTTATTGTGTTTTAATCAATATCATGAATATCCCTGGATTTAATTTTCGTTGTGATTCGGATAAAAAAAATTTATCCGCTAGACCGAATTCGAACACCTACTGCATCGTTGCGTGTTGGGACTCACTGACATGCAGTGTCAGTGGTAGATATGGTATATCTGCAAGCCTACTCCCCAGACTGAGCGCCTGTGTACTGGTGATACGGGACGATGTCAGGAACCTATAGTTGGTTCTGCTGCCATGCATTACTTATTAACCTAAAGCTGTGCATAATGCGCAGTGGCCCATGTCCACTTGTTGGAATCGTGGGCTTGTGTGGCACCTATTTTATTTTTTGTGCGCTTACATATGTATTAGAAACTGTTATTAAAAATGAAAAAAAAAAAGAGAGAGGGTGGTGGGCTACTAATTTTATAATTCGGAATGAAAAATGTGTTTGTTATCTGGATTAATATGGCTAAATTGATGGTTGCTCTTATTTAGTGTTTTGCCGTGTGTTTCCTTTTGTGTCCGCGGTCTTACAAATGGCTCTAATTTGGCGTCTTTGAATTATTATTTTCCACGCGTCCTTACTTGCTTGGGTGCTGGCTACGCGTTTTTTGTGTGTCATTTGCAGGTTTGCAATCCGTAAATTTAGCCGATACCTATTAAGGCTTTGTACGTTGTGCTTATATAGTGAGTCCTAGGCGAGCCCTATCACCCACCAATTATACCGTTCTTCTATTATGTTGTGCTTGCACCCTTTATCCGAGGTATAGTTCTATTTGATTATAGCCTTTGAATAACTTCATCTCCATTTCATGTTTTATCCCTCTACAAGCACTACGGACTCTCTGTTTATGTTTGTCTATTCGTATGGTGCCATGCTATTTCGTTGGTACAATTCGTTAATTGATTCCTTAACATAGATGTTTCGCAATAGCCACAATGCCACACTTGGTCTAGATGACGTTCTATGCTAAGGTATGTGCGTCTTGTGGTTGTTGTGCCGCGGCTGCTTGTTCTACACCGCATTATTGCAGATCGTAATACTACAAAAGAAGGTTAGCATCAGAGGTATCTCACTTTCTCAATAAGCTTGTCACTGATATTTGTTACGTGTATGCCCTCAATGCTAATGAGGAATTAGATTGAGTAGGGATTTGATAAGTTATTTGTACAAACGATTATAAGTTTCTATTTATAGAATAAAGGTTTTGATTTTGTTCATACAAATCTAATGACATTTAAGTGTGTTGAACAAATAGGTCCATTAGATTTAATGATAGACTTTCCACCTCTTATGGTTGATAGGATGCATTGGAAGAGTCAAGTACTTAATCTCTTAAAAAGACAGTTCACGAGTTAAGAAATTTTAATTGGGCATTAAAATTCAACTCGTATAAAACATGCTTTGACAAGGAAGTGCCAATCGAATACTAATTAGATAGTGAGAGCTGGTGTCATGAATATAGTTAATGGAATTAACATATTTGAACTCGACTCGCATTAATCTAATCACATGGGTATTTACTCTTTGACAATTAATGATTGGGATTAAGATTGTGATAGTATGTGTGAACTTTAGACCTAAGGAATTATTCACAATGTACTTGTAGTATTGGATATGTTATCAGAGTAGTTAGACCCCTGTCACCTAATAGGTGGGGTCGACCTTGAAGTACGATGCACATGGTGTAATTGACATTATAAGATAACTGCCAATATGAGATTCACCATCTCGACAGTAAACGAGTATGTGACCAGTATGATCAAACGTAATTGAAATTACAATGTCTTTGGACAAAGCATATAAACAAACTAGTGATGGTCACTAAAGGTAGTTTGGTAATTTCACATTATTATGATTACTGAGTACATCATCAAGTTCTATGAATTTGACGGACCATGGCTCTTACTTGATCAGGTCATGTCGGTGAAGAGTTTATACGCATATGGTAGTCGTAATCAAGGTTCGTGATGACATGTTCATCTTGTATTCAATTGGGCTACGATTTGGTTCCACGGTGCTGGCTAAGTGATAACTGTATCATTTGGAATTCTCCCATTTCCAATTGAATCGAGCCTAGAGGGTCGCGCTATGTGACGAAAATAAATGTTTTTCTATGCTAAGGGTATTTTGGTAATATTTAATTCGTTGTGATTGACTAACAAAATGGATGGCATGATTTAATTAAAGATATTTAATTAGATTAAATAAATCATTTAAATCATATTAATTAATAAGCTAAATTAATTGGAAATTAATTTATAAGTTGAATTAAATTAATTGGATTAATTTTAATTCGATTAAAGTAATTAATTAAAAGTCAATTGGATTGGACTTGAATTAAATTAATATTTACGCATGGGCTAAGATGGAATGAAGCCTAGAGGCCCATTTCAAAGAGGCCTAGCGTTCGCCCCCTCTTATTCTACTTAGGGGTTTTGTTTACTTGGTATATAAGCTGTTAGTCAGTGTCAGCTACACAAGTTAATTCTGAATCTAATTTTGATAAAAACAAAAGGTTACTGATATAGCCAGAACAAATGTCATAATGCCAGATTAATTTATTCTAATGGACAAGGAGATCGCCCATGTAGTGGCTGTCTTTGGAGAAAGCAAGCCCTAATAGCTGATCATAAGCTATCCTCCTATTTCCACCAAGGAAAAGGTAAATGGAAGAAATCTTGTTGCGAGGAGGAGGATCAGTTTAATCACGAGCCTTCTTGATAGCATGTGTCGAGGTATCAAGAGCCTTCGCACCAGAAATCTCACGAGATGGCTGAGATGGAGGTTGACTATGAGATTGTTCGGGACTCCTCCCATCAGCATGTGCATGAGGAATCTCCTTAGCCTTGCAGGTGCATTTGTTCTTATCTGTCCCATCTGCATGCCCAGAGGATGGTCAGTCAAGGGGGATAGGAGGAGCATCAAGAACCCCCTTCTTTGTACCAAATTCTACTAGTTTTTTATTAGCATTCCCATTAGAATGCGATAACCCGACTTTATTTTTCAAAAGATCCCTAATCATGTTGGCACCTAGGAATAACGACAAGAAGATGTTCAAGCAAAGTTAGATAATTGGTGATAATCATGAAGTGATGCAGATAGCTAACAAGAAACTTGTATACATGCATATGGAAAGCTCATAAAAGGCAAATAACATTGTTCAAAGTATACCTAAGCTACTCCCCAGTGAGGTATGCTCGTAACTCAAGTGGAAGTGTCTCAACAAATTCTCGTCAATCAAGACCTTAATATCGTATACTTGCTCATTCAACTTATCCAACATACGCTGGTGGAAAGGAGGCCTATCCTTAGGAGAAAACTGGGGGTACTTTGGGCTCTCCTCAGTCCATATGTTGGGAAATGTATGGGGAATCCGGTCGGCATGCGCAGCGGAATATAAAAACAGATTTGGATTCCCAAACCAAGATCAATTTGTGGCTTTCGTCGATTTTGAATAAGAAAAAGTTGACTCCTCCTTTCCCTTCTTCTCATCATATTAAAGGAGCGCGGCTCAAAGGACACGTAGCCAGTCAAAAAAAAAGATGAAGGATTCCTAGAAAAGTTAAGGATTAGTAATCTTTTTTAGAAATCGAATGGATTCGACACGATCGTACGAGGTCACAATTCACCCAACACGATTTCTTCCTTTAAAGGAGATTCGAGAAAAGATGAAGAGATCAAACACCGGAATAAGAAGAAGAAAGATGGACTTCGGAGACTGCAATCGTACGAAAAACTTGCCTTTTCGCGTATTTAATCTTTAATCCTTGCGAATCTTCAATCTTCTCCAATGGTTCAATTGTACCGTATCTAGATCATCACGCGGGAACTAACTTCTGGAAATTTCCATCTCCAATCTCCATGGCGTCTAGGCAAGAATGAGTTGGGAGAAAAGATTTCTCTGTCTAGTATTTTGGTGGAGGATTTCACGTTATGTGAATTAAGTGTTATGAATTAATTATTCTCTTGGTTAACTTTTGAGCTTGTGTTGGAGGATTAAATAAATCCTCCAACTTCCTCAACAAAGTCACACGCCCACCTTGGGCTTTTGGACCTTAGTCTAATTAATTTCATCACCTAATATTTAATCTAATTAAATATACATGTACATTAAACTAATATTCTAATTAATTAATAGTTTCAGTTGACCATGTCAAAATAATTAATTTAATCATCAATGTTTAATCCCATTAAACAATAAATTAAATTAATTAGTTCAATTAATTCATTTATCCTTCCTAATGACAAATTACCAAACTACCATCCAAATACAAGACTTGATTTCCACGTCTATTCCTTTATAGCGTGACTCTCTAGGTTTGTCTCGATTGACAATGGGAGGAAGCCAAAGGATGTGGGTGACACCTAACCAGCACCGTTGTCACGCCCCAATTTTACCACTGAAAAGGGTTCAAACTCGAGGCATAATTCTATTAAAATAGTAGGTCCAAAATAAAACTACGACAAATATCCTTGAATCAGGTACTCTTGTTAACATAACGTCATCAACTTAATACAAGATATCCTAAAGAAGTCTCAAGTCTTCAAAAATCAAATGACTCAACACTGAACTATTACAAAGGTAAAGAGCTCTGAAAATCACTCGCCCCCTAATGAGTCTCCATAGCCTCGCCAAAGTGGTCATCTATTGCTGGAAGGAAGAAAGTAAAAACATAGAGAGTACGTGAGTAAAGGACCCAGTGAATGCCCGATGTGTGTGATGTGTTTAATAAATACATATAATTTTCGGAATGCGTGAACATAATCAAATTATTCCAAAAAACATTCTGTGGAAGGCTTCCAACTTAAAGTAACCGATTTAAGATATTCATAGTATCAATCCGAGACAGAAATATATTTTTGTTCAAATAACGTTCAAAAAAATTGTTAAGCAGTAAAAGAATTTAAAACGATTATGATTATGATGATCAAATAACCAAATTGTTGATGCCAGACAACCTTCTGACTCCCAACCGATAGTGACAGACCACCTTATCACTCCGGGTAAGGAGCGACCTTACCAAAATAGAAATACATGCTCGAGTACACGAGGAACAGATAATACCCAACACAACCACAAACAGCTTCTGTCGTGCGTTGTGAGGGGGCCTGGGGACTCGGGGTCCAACCGACAAGTCCACTACGGCACGGCGGTACCCTTTGTCAACCGAAGCCAAGTAGGATCCAACTAACAGAAACAGATCAGAACAAAACCGTACTAGTCATTGATCATCATAAACAAAAGAGATTCAAAATTGTGGAAATATAGATGAGTAATCTTCAAGATATGAGTTCAGAATAGAAACATGATTCCACAATTTTTCAAGACCATAAACTTTTTCCTTTAGCTACAGTAAAATTTTCAGATAAAACAAAAATTTCTAAATTCACCAAATAAGCCCAAAACGGTAGAAATTTTAAATACCGCCAACAGACTGGCGGTTTTATTCAACGAATTTTAGAAAACTCCAAAAAACTCCGATCTTTACAAAATTTACAGAGAGACTCACCACACATACATATTACTTTATAAAATTTTACATAGTCAAATTCACACTTTGATCCACTTAATTTCAGCCTTGAATATCACTTGCAGAAACAGAAATTCCCATTCATCTTACTTTCATTTCAAAACAAACATGCATGACCTAGATGCTCTTTGAAAACCCATTAAATTTGACATGAAATCACATAACTAAGATTACAATACACTTACATTCATGGGTCTACAATGATTTACTCAGATCCTACCCTCAATCACACATGCAACCAAAGATTCACCCCAACATTCAAAATTACCTCATGCAACAACCCATTGTAACCCCCAATTGAACAAATCAAGGTATATTCTATAATAACTTTCATTAACTCAAAGAAACACACATACTAACAGAGATAAAGGTGATTTACCTACTCCAATTGAAGAAATTTCAACAAATTATAGATTAAACTTCCACACAAGCAAGTATAAGTGCTCTCTGCAGCAGCTTCTGGTTTGGGGCTGTTTTTGGAATTTTAGGTATGTGCTATGTTTAATTGGATTCCATATTATTGTAGCTTATCCTCTTAGAAAAAATTTGAGCTAAAGAACACTCAATTTGGAGCTCGTTTGCTATTTTAAATCTTGAAGAAACTAAAACTGCCAGGGCTGGATTCTCTTACGGGAATGACAGATTTTTTTTCACTTTTGGTGTCTCTTGCTGGTGGAAAAAGAAGGAAAATGAAAGGTATATGGGTATATATAGAGTATGAAGGAGGGTTTGAGTGAAATTTCCTATTCATCCTTTTATTTGCCCATATATCCCCCTTTTTATTTTCTTTGCAAGATGCACCATAACATAAATTTTTTTCTACACATAGGATGCATGCTTTAAGTCCTACAACACACTATATTTTATAGTAAAAGTCTAATTACAAATTTTTGGAGCAACAATTAGCTATTCAAGCAAGTAACAAACATTCATATAGTCAAGTATCGATTTGTAGAATAGAATGAGCTACGAAAATCAAGTATTTCCAAAACGTAAATTAACAAGAAAATATAGCTCTTACTCTTCCTTTTATTTACTCTATTTTTATCTTTTCTTTCTTATTTAAATTGAGCACAGATATACGTATATATATATATATCTATACACATAAAATGTATATTTTAAAAAATCTTAGGCATCACACTCCACCCCCCTTAAAAGAATTTGGTCCCCAAATTCTAACCTGGGTTATTAAAGAGTTCTAGATAACGTTTTCTCATTCTTTCCTCTCGCTCCCAAGTTGCTTCTTCCACCTTTTGATTCCTCCACAAGACCTTCACCAATGGACTCCTTTTCTTATGGAGTTCTTGTATCCTTTGGCTAGGATTTGGATGGGTTGTTCTTCAAATGATAGGTCTTACTCAAAGGGCAGAGTTTCATGTTCTATGATGTACGAAGGGTAGGGGTGATATTCCTTCCATTGCTAGATGCGTAAACATTATATATTCCGGTTAAGGTGGATGGTAAAGCGAGAAAATATACCATCGGCCTACTCTTTCTACGATTTCAAAAGGTCCGAAATATCGAGGACTCAATTTGCCTCCTTTCCCAATACTCCTAAATCCTTTCATTGGTCTCACCTTTAAAAATACAAAGTCTCCAGCATCAAACTCTAAATTACTTTTCCTATTACCCAAATATCTCATGTCACAACTTTGAGAGGCCTTTGTACTCTGTTTCATCAACTAAACCTTATGAATGGCCTATTGTATGAATTCAGGTTTTATTGCCTTTCTATATCCTGATGATGCATGTGTTTGGCGTTTGTTCGAAGCCCAATGCAATAGTGATTGATATTTTCTCCCGTAAAGCGCTAAAGGAGGTGCCATTTGAATAGTCGATTGGCAGATGTTGTATGCAAACTTGATTGATGGGAGATGATTTGCCAACTTCTTCCATAATCTAAAATACATGTTCTAAGCATATCCTCTAAGAATTGTATGGTTCCCTCTGATTGACTATCAGTTTGCGGGTGTGCAGCAATGCTGAAGTTCAATTTCGATCTTAAATTATCCTGTACTAACTTCCACAATCGAGATGTAAACTTTGGGTCTCGATCGGATACGATGCTGAGAAGTATCCCCTCCAGTCTCACAACATTATCTCTATTAACTTCAGCTAGTTTCTCCGTTTTGTAGGATGACTTAACATGTAGGATATGTGCTGACTTAGTCAAACAATCAACAATTACCCATATACTATATAACCTCTAGTCACTGGTAATCCTGTTATGAAATCCATCATTATCATTTCCCACTTCCATTTTGGAGCCTAGCGGGTCATTGATGTTTACTCGTTGGCACGTAAGGCATCTTTGAACATAGTCAGCAACTTCTCTTTTCATGTTGACCCACCAATAGAGCTTCTTTAAGTCTTGATACATCTTGTTACCCCCAGGATGAACTGTGTACTTAGATTTATGAGCTTCATCTACGATGGTTCGCCTTAATTCTTCATCCTTCGGAATACAAACTCTATTTTTGTATTTAAACCCCATCACTATCTATCATACAAGTTTTCCTAGTAGAACCCATCACATTCGACTAAATCTTTTGAAATACCTCATCGTTTCCTTACGCCTCTCTGATCCTTTGGAAATGCGTTAGTCTCATTGAGATGTTGGTGAACATTACTCTCGAAGTCACTTGCACCATATCTTTTGGAGGGTATCGCTTATTTTCTTTGACTCCAATGTAACCACTTGCAAGAAGTAGGGCCACTTGTCCTTTACAACTTAGGGCATCTGCTACCACATTAGCCTTGCCTGGATGGTACTGAATCAAGCAGTCATAATCTTTAAATAACTCCATCCATCGTCATTGTCTCATGTTTAAGTCCTTTTAGAGAAGAGATACTTTAGACTTTTGTGGTCAGTGAATATCACAAATGTGGCCCCGTAGAGATAGTGTCTCTATTTTCCCAAAGCAAATATAATTACTACTAGCTCCAGGTCATGCGTGGGGTAGTTTTGCTCATATGGCTTCAACTTCCTCGAAGCATAGGCTATTACCCGATCTTTTTGCATCAAAACACATCCTAGACCTTCCTTTGAGGCATCTGTATACACGATGAAGTTTTCAGAGCCATCTGGCAGTGACAAAACGGGTTCCGTTGTCAATCGTTTCTTGAGCTCTTCAAAGCTAATATCACACTTTTCAGTCCATTCGAAGGGTTTCTTCTTTTGAGTTAACCTAGACAGCAGAGCCGCTATTTTAGAAAAAATCTGGGACAAATTTCTGTAGTTACCAGCTAAACCCAAGAAACTCCTAACTTCAGTTACTGTTTCTGGTCTCTTCCAGTCTAGCACTGTCTCTACTTTAGAAGGATCAACAAAAATCCCTTCACCGGATATGATATGACCTAAGAAGGCTACTTTTCTTAGCCAAAACCCACACTTAATGAATTTTGCATAAAGCTTATGTTCACGAAGTGTCTATAACACTGCGTTCAAATGTTGTCTGTGTTCCTCTTCAGACTTCAAGTAACTAAGATGTCATCAATGAAGACAACCACAAATGATCTAGATATGGTTGAAATACTTAATGCATTAAAGCCATAAACGTAGCCGGAGCATTAATTAACCCGAAAGGCATCACTACAAACTCGTAGTGCCCATATCAAGAATTGAATGCCATCTTAGGAATGTCCTCCTCTCTTATCTTCAGTTAGTAATATCCTAGTCTAAGGTCCAACTTTGAACAGTTGATCGAACAACTCTTCTATCTGAGGTAAAGGGTATTTGTTCTTAATAGTTACACCATTCAATCCTCAATAATCTATGCACATTCTTAATGTCCCATCCTTCTTTTTCACAAATAGTACTGGAGCTCCCCAAGAGGAAGAACTCAGCTGAATGAACCCACAATCAAGTAGTTCTTGTAGCGGGGTCTTAAGTTCCTTTAGTTCTGCTGGTGCGATGCGATAGGAAGCTTTAGACATGGTAGTTGGGCCTGGGATGAGTTCGATAGTGAACTCCACTTCGCGGTCCATGGGCAGCGAATTTAACTCATTAGGAAATACGTCTACAAAATTTGATACGATAAGGACATCCTCAATTTTTTTTTCCACGTACTAGGTTTTTTTTTTTATCACATGTTCTAAACTTCCCAACTCTCCTTTCCACAATGTCCTTCTCGCCTGGTTAGTGGAAATCAACTTAATTCCAGTTGGCTTATGATCACCTAACAATTCGATAGATGACTTCCTTGGTTCAAAAAATCTAATGACCTAAGATTGGCAATCTTGTCGGATACGGTGTTTGAAAAGCCAGTCCAATCGTAAAAACATGTCATAATCCTCTATTGATAATAAAATTAGGTCAGCCGAAAAAATTCTATCTCGGACCTCGTCTTGATGTCATTTTTAGAATGAAAAGCATTGGATTAGTCTTCTAATTAGTTGAAATGAACTTGTCATATTATGCGGATCTCAGTTTCTAAAATTAGACCCGTAAAATTTAAACTTGTGACTATATGTATATACACACATATATAAACCTATATTAACCCAGCGCTAACTACATTAACCATAGTATGGTAATAAAATAGCACATGGTCGAATATCTAGGTCATCTATATCATTAAGCTTTGGTTCATATAAAGATCTCTATCATTTTCATAGGGTTCCATATTGTAATTGTGCATCAATCAAAAGGAGGAATCAAAAAATCAATCAATACCTAATCAAGAAACAAAAGGAAATAAGTAAATAAACAATCATAAAGCAGCGGAATTCTAGATAATTTATAACTTAAAGATCTCCTGTAAAGAATTCTATGGGTAACTCATAAACTAATGTTCGTATATGCTTAAATATACTGAAATCTAAACTAGATCACTTGCGTACCCACTTCCTATCCATTATTTACAATCCAAGGAACCTATCCTAACTCAGTGCTACAATTGTAATAAATCATCGTTTGGTCGGCCGCCCAAATAATGGTCTACCACAATTTAAGCACTAAAAATGCCATATCTCCGACCAAATTACAATCCCTAAATCTCAGTCAATACCTAAAACCACAGTCCCAGGAACCTATCCCGGTATAGCTCAGACACTAACCTAAGCTCTGATACCACTCTATCACGCCCCAATTTTACCACTGAAAAGGGTTCAAACTCGAGGCAGAATTCTATTAAAATAGTAGTTCGAAAATCAAACTACGACAAATATCCTTGAATCGGGTACTCTTGTTAAACATAACATCATCAACTTAATACGAGATATCCTAAAGAAGTCTCAAGTCTTCAAAAATCAAATGACTCAACACCGAACTATTACAAAGGTAAAGAGCTCTGGAAATCACTCGTCCCCTAATGAGTCTCCATAGCCTCGCCTAAGTGGTCATCTATTGCTGGAAGGAAGAAAGTAAAAACATAAAGAGTACGTGAGTGAAGGACTTAGTGAATGCCCGATGTGTGTGATGTGTTTAACAAATACATATAATTTTCGGAATGCGTGAACATAATCAAGAATAATTTTTCCAAAAAAGAATCTGTGGAAGGCTTCAAACTTAAGGTAACTGATTTAAGACATCCATAGTATCAATCTGAGACAGAAATATATTTTTGTTCAAATAACGTTCAAAAAAATTGTTAAGCAATAAAAGAATTTAAAACGATTATGATTATGATGATCAAATAACCAAATTGTTGATGCCAGACAACCTTATGACTCCCAACCGATAGTGACAGACCACCTTATCACTCCGGGTAAGGAGCGACCTTACCAAAACAGAAACACATGCTCGAGTACATGTGGAACAGATAATACCCAACACAACCACAAACGGCTTCTGTTGTGCGTTGTGAGGGGGCCTGGGGACTCGGGGTCCAACCGGTAAATCCACTACTGCCCGGCGGTACCCTTTGTCAACCGAAGCCAAGTTGGATCCAACTAACAGAAATAGGTCAGAACAGAACCATACTAGTCATTGATCATCATAAACAAAAGAGATTTAAAATTGTGGAAAAACAGATGAGTAATCTTCAAGATATGAGTTCAGAATAGAAACATGATTCCACAATTTTTCAAAACCATAAAATTTTTCCTTTATACGATAAATATATATATATAGCAATTGAAATTTACATACATATATTCCTTCCAGTTTTCAAAAGATACTATTATAGAGTTTAGGGGCACTCACAGAGTATGATAACCAAAGTGGTTCGGATGTCGGAAAGTTAGTTATGCTACCTGTGGCGGTTAAAGGAATAACGTATTCCGGCTTAACCTCATGAATACCTAAAAAAATTGTACCCATGATAAGTCCTCTTCCTAACCAAACTTAACCTACTAAATAAGGCAAGATGCACACCACAAAAAATAAAATAATCTAGACATATATATAGGCAAATTAGTTGAAAGAAGACTCAAGTAAACTACAAATTTGCGCAGTTTTAATATAGCATTTTGTATAAATTCTCAAGCTAAGAATTTTCTCAGAAAATTTGAAGAAACACAAAAAACACATTTTGGAACATTCCACAAAAATTTCAACTTTAATTGAAATCATTGAATTAGTGATTCAATTTCCAAAACATAGTTGCCCCGATAGATTTTTCATAACAGTCAGTCTATCTTCAAAATATTGTATAAAATTCCCTATTTCTTGAAAACTTCCCAAATTTTTATGAAAGCTTCCTAACACATGTATACAGCTACAGTAAAATTCTCAAAGAAAACAAAAATTTCTAAATTCACCAAATAAGCCCAAAACCGCAGCAATTTTAAATCCCGCCAACAGACTGGCAGTTTTACAGAGAGACTCCACAAAACTCCACAAAACTCCGATCATTACAAAATTTTACAGAGAGACTCACAACACATACATATTACTTTATAAAATTTTATATAGTCAAATTAACACTTTGATCCACTCAATTACAGCCTTGAATATGACTTGCAGAAACAGAAATTTCCATTCATCTTACTTTCATTTCAAAACAAACATGCATGATGCCAACGAGGGTTTGAGTGAAATTTCCTATTCATCCTTTTATTTGCCCATTTATCCCCCTTTTTATTTTCTTTGCAAGATGCACCATAACATAAATTTTTTTCTACACATAGGATGCATGCTTTAAGTCCTACAACACACTATATTTTATAGTAAAAGTCTAATTACAAATTTTTGGAGCAACAATTAGCTATTCAAGCAAGTAACAAACATTCATATAGTCAAGTATCGATTTGTAGAATAGAATGACCTACGAAAATCAAGTATTTCCAAAACGTAAATTAGCAAGAAAATATAGCTCTTACTCTTCCTTTTATTTACTCTATTTTCACTTTTCTTTCTTATTTAAGTTGAGCACATATATACATATATATATATATATATGTCTATACACATAAAATGTATACTTTAAAAAATCTTAGGCATCACAACCGTGGCTCCACATCATAGCGCAACCGAGCACGAAATGACTATGTCATTACGAACCACTAGATTATGAATACTATATGAGTATAAGCCCTTCATTGACGTTACCCGATCGAGTGAGAGTTATGGAATATGTCAAACTCACAGGACTTGATGCTATGCTAAGAATCATAGTAATATGAGATTACCGAACTACCCTCCTTGTCAAACACGAGTTAGTTTATTAGCTCTGGTCAGAGACTTCTAATCTCATTTACTTATGATCACATAGGATATTTCTCGTTTACTTTCAAGACAGTGAATTCCTTATTGACAATCACCTCACATGCTACTTGCCCATGGGAACGCACTTCGAGGTCGGCCCCACCAACGGGTGAATTGGGCCTAACTACTCTGATGACAGAATCTAACGTCACAAGCACACTGTGACCATGACTCCTCAGGTCTGAGGCTCACGCATACCTTTATAATCAGTAATCCAATTATTGACAGTCACTGAGTAAAAACCCATGTGACCGGATTACTATGAGTCGTGTTCGAATACACTAATCCCATCAATGTATCTATGACACAAACTCCCACTATCCCATAGTGTTCGACTGGAACTCCTTTCTCAAAGCATGTGTCATACAAGTCCATACGAATCTCAATGCCCAATTGAGATTCTCTTACTTGCGAACCATTTAAGTGATCAAGTATCAAACCCTTTCAGTGCCCATCTCCATAACTACTATAAAGAGTGCGAAGGTTTGCCTTGAGACACATGGACTAGTTATTCCGTTAAGGCTTATGAATGCCATCAAGAATTATACGAACAACATACTATTATTTTTATATTAATTAGAGGTTTCACAATATAAACCCGTGCCTTATATTTTAACTCCTCGTTGGCATCGACGGAACATTCCCAACAAAATGACCATGGAGAAGAATAAGATGAAGAAGAAGAAATGAAAAAGTAATGGTGTCTCCAGTCACTATGAGTTTTGAAGTTGTGAGTTAAAAAAATGCACTCTCACCCTTGTGTTAAATAAAAAACTCCCTTTTCTAATTTTTTTGAGTTGGAAAAATGAATAACACTATATGTTAGGGGAACTTCGCCCTTAAAAGAAGATACCATGAAAAAGGAGGCCATGAGACTAAAAGAGTTTGGACACAATTGACATAACGACACTCGATAGCCGTTGGAGACGTCAACATAAAAAGAAGGTATTGGAAATCGCAAACCTGTCTCAACTTGAGCAACAAAAAATAAAAGAGAGCCCAGAGGGGGCGTGCTTGGCCTATTCTGAGAAGTGAGGACGATTATTTCATACCCCGGAGGAAGGTGTAAATGCCTTTTCAATTTTCAAGCATTTCACTACGTGAAACGAGAAGAATACACCTTGTATAACGGAAAACCCTCATCTATTTTAAGCATCTCGGAGCGGATTTGCTCCTCATTCACTACAATTGAGAACCTCGTCGTCAAAAACATCATCGTCTGACGAGGCCTCATCTAAAATGATACTTGTCGTCGCCCCATACTCCATGCCAGGCGAGGTGCGTCAAACACAAGGCAATGGGGGACTCGTTTTTGCTCTTTCGTTTGACTCATTATCACTTGACAACATATCAATTGATTTTTCACGGTGTGAAGGCAAGTTTGGTGAACTGCCCGATGCAAGAGAAGACATAATTTTGCAAAAAGTATGAAGATAAAAGAGATGGCAGAAATCCTAGAGTTATATGTGGAGAGATATCAATATAAAATGATGAATATTACCGGGAAAATCTTCATAGAGGTGGAAGTTTGCTTTGATGGCTTAATAATTTCAAAAATATTAGAGATGAAAGTCTTCAATTTTTTGAAAATAATGAGGCAAAATAAAGGGAGGAGTTTTATATTTGAAGACTAAGAAGGTATCTTATGAGGATTTGTCTAAATCCTAAGAGGATTGAAAGAAAAGAAGAAATTTTTATTACTAATATTACTTTATTATTAACGAAATTTTCGGAAATTATGAAGAAAAAGAAGGGAAGAGAAGAAAATATATATCTACGTATATATGTATAGCTATTTTCGAAAATAGCTAAGGACAAAGGAGAACGAAGGATTTTAGATGGATGATGAAGAATATAAGACTTTCCATAAGATGACCTTTTTTTTTTTTTGAAGAACCATAAGAATATCTTAAAATAAGGAATGTTTGGGAGTCTTGGAAGGAAAAAAAAAAAGAAGGAGAATCCTACTTGCACAAGAAAATTGAAAGAAGGTGTTTTCATCAAACAACGAACCAAAAGAGAGGAAACAAGGAGAATAGAACGGGGGGAAGGGGGGGTGGATTTTCGTCCCCCCCCCCCCCTCCCCAATTAGCCATCTAGGCTCATGGGGTAGCCTATGAGCCCACCATAAGGTCATAAGGAGGAATTGATACACCCTACACTCTTTTTCCTTTAACCACGTTTTTTTCCCATTGGGTTTTTCTGAGTAAGGTTTTTAACAAGGCAGTCTGTGTGTAAAAAAGGATCAAACCCTCTTTGGAATTATGACAATTTATTTTACTCTCGAGACTTTTTGAGCCTTTTTATTCCAAAATTCTCAAGGGTAGGGGGACTCATGATATGGGTCATAATTTCTCTTTCTCCTAAATGGGCCAATATGAAGTCGGCTTGTGTCGAGATGAATAAATGAAGAAGGCCTATGCATGGAAATCTCAAGAAAAGCCCAAGAATATACTAGGAAGAATGCTAGAGAAAAAGCCCAAAGGAAAGCTCATGGAATTGCTTGGAAGAAAGCTCAAATAAGAAGGATTTTTGGATAAACCTAATCCTTAACCACCAAATCCTAAAAAGTGGGATATGACTTATCATATCCCCCGATATTTGAGAACAAACCTCAACCGATCTGAAGACTCCCAAACCCCTAGGAGAATCGGCCACTAGTACCCTTTATAAAGGAGTTTTTGCTTCATTTCTTGTAACTTAAGTATTATTAAAGATATCACTCCAACAATTAGGGTTTATGTACTTGAGTATTCAAAATCAATAAAGAAGTCATTTTCTTTATAGTTCTATATATATTCAAGTGTTACTATATTATTATAATTATTATTTGAGTGTGAATCGAGAATTTAGATACATTAATTACAACAATTGATCGTAGACCTTTTTTGGTTCTCTGGTCTTCTTGGTGTGAAAATTGAATTACATCAATTAGATTTAAATTAATCCTATTATTTTTCAAATCACACTTAATTAATATTCGAATTTATTGTATTATTTTTGAAAGAACTCCAACATATTAATTATCGTTGTTTCATGCTTGGATGCTTGTTTATTATGCGATGCCTTCCATGGACAAGATTTTATTTTGTTATCTAGGTTATATTGGGTCTTTTAGTACCCCTCCCCCCTCGCTTGTATTTTAATCTTCCGTAGATTTATGTATAGGTTGCATCTTTCTATGTATGTAATTAGAATAGGGCATTTTAGAAGAAGATCTGCTTGGAGCTACAAGGCCTAAAGTTAGACATAGGTTAGATCTTATAGGTCCCCTAAATTTTGATTGAGACATTGACTTGACTCAATCTAGATAAGTCCATAGAAAGCATGTGTGATAGAATTGCTAGGTGTTTTCTATTTTTTTTATAATCCATGTATGCGCTATAAATGGATAAATCAAAGTGAGACCAAATAAACGCAAAATTCTCCCACTGGAATAATATTGTATTTAGAATAAAAGGGAATTGGACGTCCCTGCTCTCCATCAAACTTAGGAGAATAAAATTAATGTCTAAGTGCATAATTTTTTCCTAGTAAGCGGGGTTTATGCATCGTGACATTTATTTAAATTTTCTATGTCCATTTGATGCCATTAGTCGAAATAAATTCCACCCCATATATCAACATATGGTTGCAAGGGGGAATTCAATTGTTAGATTGATAGGAGTTGATGGGCCCAAGTTTAGATAGATCACAACCTATATACCATTAAAGGGTTGCGGTCACGTGATCTATGAGGCAAACTAAAGCTTGAATCGCATGTTTGACAGTGCTGGCAAGGATTGCTACTTTAATAAATTTTGTGACCCATTAACGGGTTGCAACTCACTAGATTTATTAAAGAACAAAATCTCTCACTACGAAGTCTTTCCAACGAGATTTCTGAATATTGCAGTTGGAGTGCAATGATTCAAAAAATGCAGTGGGAGCCAAGTGAAAATTCAAAGTTCTGCATATTTTACTTAGTGTACAACATAATAACCTAATTGAATCTTTTGTTATTCTTTGTAGTTATTTATTTATGTCTCTCAAAATGGTTAACAACCCTCTAAAATAAATGTTTGAGAAACGTTTTCTCACTTGACCAAACTATACTGATTGGATCAGAAAATTGAGAATTGTTCTGAATGATGAATCTTTGGAATATGTGCTAGAAATGAATCGTCTTTCCAGATCGGGCTCTGATGAGGATAATGAAGTTCGTCTTGCCTACATGGACTGATAACTATAAAGTCAGGGGATATATGTTGAGCTCAATGAGCAACGAGTTGCAAAGCCATTAGTAGAAGATGGATAGCGCCAGATCTATCATGATGCGCTTAGAAGAGCTTTTTGGAGAGCATGGTCAGACCGTTTGGTATTTTATATCGAAGGAGCTCTTCAACATGAAGATGAAAGAATGGGAAGACGAGTCTAAGCATGTCCTTAAGATGATTTCATTGTTGGAGAAATTGAGGTCTCTAGATTATTACATATTCCATCTTCAAGTAGATCTAATTTTCCAATCTCTCCCCAAATCCTTCTCAAGCTTTGTCATAAATTTTGATATGAATAATATAGAGGAATCACTTGAAGTGTTGTTGGACAAGCTGGTTAAACGCAAAAGGTCGTGGGGTCTATACAGTGTACCTGTGGCAGGTCTACCATGAGTATCCAAACTAGTTGGCTGTATCAGAAAGGAAAGATCTAGCAATATCCAAAGGTTCAACGGAAAGGGAAATAAGAGGTTGGATTTTTTCCTACTCTGCAAAGAGACTGGCCACTGGAAGAATGGCTGTCTTGCATTGAAAGCGAGAATTTCTATAGGTATGGAACTTAATGTTTTAAAAACTAATTGTTCTGTGACTGTATTCTCCACTTCATGAATTCTAGACTCTGGAGCTAGCACTCATGTTTGTGTTTTGAAATAGGATCTGGAAAGAAGTAGGAGGTTCGAGGAGCAAGAAGTGATGATCAATGTTGGCAGTGGACATAGTATGTCAGCCACTTACATAGGATCCACTTCTACAGTTTTATCTACTGGACATTTAATAGCTTTAGATGATTCCTTGTTTTGCTCAATGGGCTTAAAAACATTTGTTCCATTCCTGTTTTAGTTATACTTGGATACGATTTTCATTTTATGAACAATGTTTGCAATATTTATTTTATAAAAAAATGTTTTGGCTTTGTATCATTGTAAATGGTGTATACTATTTAAATGTCCAAAATAAATATATTGTGAATACTATCACCAAGAAATGAGGTATGTCTGGGACAAATCAAAGACTTATCTGGCACTTAAGACTATGTCACGTTAGAGAGTACAAAATTCATGAGCTCGAGAAAGATGGGCTAAAAAGCGCATTAGAGTCAGACCCATTTCGCACTTGTGAATCTTGTCTCAAAGAAAAAATGACTAACCCTTCATGTGGAATTTTGAACGAGCTAGTGAAGTCCTTGGTTTAATACATATTGACGTTTGTGGGCCTTTCGATGAAATGGCTCGCGGAGGTTTTCAATACTTCATAACGTTTACTGGTGACCACTTTAGGTATGGTCTCATATAATTAATGAAGCTTAAGTCTGAATCCATTGAATGGTTCAAGGAATTTAAAGCTTTAGTTGAAAACCAAACCGGCAAACGTATTAAAACACTATGATCAGATCAATGTGGAGAATAAGTGAGTGCCAAATTTGGTGAGTTCTTAACTGAACAAGGAATAATATTACAATGAACTCCTCCTATGACTCCACAACTTCATTGGGTGGCTGAGGGCCAAAATAGAATACTATGGGATATTGTGCAATCGATGCTTAGCTACACGGATCTTTCCATATCATTGTGGGGCTATGCATTGCTTACTGCAACCTATCTTGAATAGGTGTCCACTAGGTCTATTCCTAAAACTCCTTATGAGATATGGAGTGGAAAGACGCCAAGCCTTAAACACATAAGAATATGGGGTTGTCCAGCCTATGTGAAAACGACAAAGATGGAGAAATTAGAAGAAAGATATTTAAAAGGTCAATTTGTTGGTTTTCCAGAGGCTTCTATGGGATACCTCTTCTACCTGCACAATGATCAAAGAGTCATTATGGCAGTACATGCTTACTTTCTCAAACACGAATTTGTTCGAGAAGGTGGTGCAGGAAGAAAGATTGTTCTAGAAGAACAAAACGAAACCCCTTTAGAGACTTTTGTTCAAGAGACTTAAAATCAACCTACCCAAACGCAACCACCATCGCATAGATCAAGAAGAGTATCCCAACCACCTGAGAGATATGGTTATCTGCTATAGTGAAAACATAATTTGTATGCCATAGCGGAAGAAAACTATGGAGATGATTCCTCTACTTTTGAATATGCAATGGCAGACATAGATTCTGCGAAATGGCTTGAGGCTATGAAGACAGAGATAGAATCGATGTATTTGAAACAAGTATGAACTCTAGTAGACCACCCTAGGGGCATTGCACTGATAGGTTGCAAATGGATCTACAAGAGAAAGATTGGTCGGGATGGCAAAGTGCATATCTATAAAGCTAGGCTTGTGACGAAGGGATATAGTCAAAAGGAGGGCATTGAATATGAGAAAACCTTCTCCCTGGTAGCAATGATCAAATACATCAGGATTCTGCTTGCAATAGCCACACCCCAAGATTATGAAATCTCAAAAATGGATTTAAAGACCACATTCTTAAATGGATTCCTCAAGGAGGACGTCTATATAGAATAGTCTAAAGGTTTTGTATTCAATGAAGATTCGCATAAGGTGTGTAAATTGAATAGATTAATTTATGGACTTAAACAAGCATCGCGGAGCTGGAATCTTCGTTTTGATGAAAAAGTTAGGAACTATGGCGTTATCAAGAATGAAGATGAACCATGTGTTTACAAGAAAATCAGTGGGAGTAAAATATCATTTCTGTTCTTATAAGTAGACGACATTCCACTAATAGGAAATGATATAAGCCTATTGGCTTCAGTTAAATTATGACTCTCAAGCTCGTTCTCCATGAAAGACTTAGGAGAGGCCACCTATATCCTGGATAGAACGAATAGGAAAATGGGGCTCTCCCAAGCCCTCTACTTAGAAAAGGTTTAGAAAAAGTTCGGAATGGAAGATTCTAAGAGAGGCCTCTTGCCCATAAGACATGGACTTCATCTCTCAAAATAGAAAAGTCCTCAAAGTGAGGATGATCGAAAGAGAATGAATACAATCCCCTATGCATCTATGGTAGGAAGTTTAATGTATGCTATGTTATGCATGAGATCAGACATTGCCTATGTTGTGAGCGTGGTAAGTAGGTTTCAAACTAACCCAGGGGAAAAGCATTGGATCACTGTAAAGTGCATCCTTAAGTACTTGAAAAGAACTAAGGATATGTGTTTAACATATGGATATAAGGAACGAAAGTTGGAAGGTTACATCGACTCCGAGTTTCAGTCAGACGTCGATGACTACAAATCTACCTCGGGGTTTATATTCACTCTAAATGGTGGACCGGTGACTTGAAAAAGTTCTAAGCAAAGCACAACTGCTGATTTGATCACTGAAGCTGAGTACGTGGCTACCCTAGAGGCCGCCAAGGAGGCTGTTTGGATAAAGAAGTTTATGTCTGAACTTCAAGTGGTTCCTAGCATGGAGCTCCCATTTCCACTTTACTTTGACAACAATGGAGCCATCGTGCAAGCCAGTGAACCCAAGTCTCACAATAAATCCAAACACATTGATAGAAGATGTCACATTAGAAAGATCATTGGAAGAGGCGACATAGCCGTGTAGAGAATAGATTTAGCAAATAACATTCCTAACCCACTGACCAAACCACTATCACAGGCGGTGCTAGAGTAACATCTGGAAAAAATGGGTACTAGATACCATAGCGATTGGCATTAAGTTCAAGTGCGAGATTGTTAGGATTATGCCCTCTATACTAATGAGGAATTAGATTGTTTAGGGCTTTCTAGCTTTATGTTGTACACACTATCTTTAATTAATAAAAGACATTGGTTTTGTTCATATCAATCTTAATGGCATTAATAAAGTATTGAACAAATAAGTCCCAAGTGATCAAGAGGGAGCTTTTACTCCTTATGGTTTAAGGAGATCGACACTAGAAGTGTCAGTTCCTTGATTACTTCAAAAGAGTAAGCAAGTTGAAAAGTCTTAATTGGGCATTATGACCAGACTTGTATGATGCAAGATTTGACAAGGAGTGTCGAGCTTCTTGTGCAATAAATATATCAATGGAATTGCTATATTCGAACACGGATCACCATAATTCAATCACATAGGTAATTACTCGGTAACTGTCAATGATTGAGTTACAAGTCATAATAGTGTGCGTGAGCCTTTGACCTGAGGATTCACAAGGATTGTACCTGTGACACTGAATGAGTTATTAGAGTAGTTAGATCCAATTCACCCATAGGTGGGATCAACCTCGAAGTGCGGTTCAGATGGACAAGTAACAATTATTCGGTGATTGCTAATTGAGATTCACTGTCTCGAGTAGTAAATGAGTTAACGTCCCGTGCGATCATAGATAAATGAAATTATAAGTATTTGGCCAAAGCAGAAAACTAACTTATGTGGAACACAAAGGGTAGTTTGATAATTTTATCTTACTATGATTTATTAAGCACAACATTGAGTCCTATGAATTTGACACAAACTATGACTCTCACTCGATCAAGATGTTACAATGAAGGGCTTATACTCACAGGGTGTCTGTGTTGGTGTTATGCCCTCAGATTCCATAAATGATAGAATGTATAGGGCATAATCCTTGTAATTAAACCTTATTTACATAAAGGCATTTGAGTTGTTTTTCTTATTGGCATTTATAAGGTAATCTAAACAACTGAAAGTCCATGACATTGAGGCGAACCTTCTACTCCCTATGGGTTAGGAAGAATAGCGCTAGAAGGATTTGGTACTCCTAGTCTAAAAAAGTTCGCAGGTCAAAGAAAGTCCTGACTGGACATCAGGAACAGATAAGACTTGTATGACACATAAGCTTTGACGTGGAAGTGCTAGTCAAACACTAAGTGCTAGTGGAAGCTTATATCATAGACATGTGGGTTTCACTGATATGTTCTAACACGACTCGAATCGGTTCTGTCATAGGGTTTCACTCAATAACAATCAATGATAGAACTGATATATTGTGATAGATACACGTGAACCTAGACCTGAGAAATCATGTTGAAGATGTACTTATGTTATCAAGTTTTTCATTAGAGTAGTTAGACTCAATTCACTCAATGGTGGACTCAACCTTGAACTGCAACTTGATAGACAAGTACCAGTGTTAACTGATTTGCCAATTTGGGATTTATTCTCTCATAAGTGAATGAGCAATTATCCTATGCCATCATGAATACTAGCATGTGACCCGTGCTATGCATGGAAAAAATGTTATATCATAATCTAAAATATGGTTGGCCATTATAAACTAAATAAAAAATTTTAGATCAACTATAATCTTATGTACTCACAAGAACAATAAATTAATTTACATTCGGAATAGTACAATGAAGTAAATTAATAAAAGAAACACGAAGAGAAAACTGAATGAACAGAAGTTCATATACCGTAAAAAATAAAATATAAATATAATGACCACCGTTCATAACAATTAAAAACGTTAGAATTGTAAAAATAGATACAAATCATATTAACCGTAAATCATTTTCTTAAAAGAAAACTTTGAACATGGTGATAAAAGAAAACTTCAACTTTGGTGATGAAAGAAAATAAAAATATACAATAATTCTCAAATGAAAAAGAAAATTCCAATAAAGCACAAGAAATAACATATTATATTTCCACAGTCTTTTGGAAAATAAGAAAAATAGTTAAAAAAACCCTCAAAAAAAATTTTATATCCAAAAGATCCATAAAATTATTTTTCAATGTCAAAACTCATTCTACAAACTTCTCATTCGGAAACATCAAAAGATAAGATTAACCAATATTTTAAAACCTGCTCGATTATCGAATCACAAAAAATCAATCGGTTCAAAGTTCACTGATCGGACCGTGGTTTAATCGTGGTCGGGTCGGTGATGTCATAATTAGGATATAAATAATTATTAATATATTTAAATTAGATAAAAAAAATATGTAAAAAATGAAATCAGCCCTTAGAATTTAACATCCACACATGACAAACCAGTAAAAATCTAAATAGGCACCTAATTAACACATATTGAGTCACATCTTAAAATAGGAAGAGCGAAATTAAATCAAAACAGGAAATAAGGTGAACAATATATTGCAACAATATAAACACAGAGAGACGAAATTAAACAAATTAAATGTCATAAAGTGAGCAAAATAATAAGAAATATAAGCGATATTAGAAAAACTAAAAAGTAGCATTAAACAAAAAAGATAAAATAATAATAAACAGAAATCAAAGAGAAAAGGCTCGCCTGTACATTCTTTGACAGGTAGCTTCCTTTACTAATTTAGTAGCAAATAATTGAGTGGGACTAAAATGAAGCAATAGATCGTTTTGGAAGGTCATCGAGTCATTCTTTGGAGATCTACAATATATAATTGATTTAGAATACAGAAGTAGAAACTTTATAGTTGATGCCATGAAATGCAAAATATTTTGGGATAGGTCAATACTATATAATAAATAAAGTACAAAAACTTTATAAACACTTAAGGCTGGTGGTAAAATAATTTTATAAAATGATAATATAAGGAAAATTCAACTGATCAAAATTGAAGAGGATATAAGGAACAATAACAATTTTTGATGAAATAAAACGAAAAATTGATGTATAGGAATCTAAATAGTATATAAACTTTTAAAAAATGAAGTAAAATAAATAAGATAAAAAATATGAAAATACAAATGCACAACTAAGAAAAGAAAAATTACAGAAAATTTGTTTAAAATTAAATATGAATAATAGAATACTAATGTCGCTCAAATATCTTCCCGAAAAATTGAATATACTTTCTTTTTATGAGGGAACTATCAAAATTCCAGAGAAGAACGAAATTATTCCGTGGCCCTTCTACAAACTTGGAATATGTCTGATGAATTGATTAGAAAAATAAAGCATGCAAACTGTAAAAGTAACCTTTTCTTTTGGCCAGCTCTGAGGCTATTGTGACAAAATTTCATATTTGCAAAAAGAGTTAAATAAAACTGTATATTATATAAATGACCAATTAATTAACCTTTGTTATTACACCTATCACTGGACAAAGGCAACACTAACTTTAAAAGTCTTAAACAAATAAAATTCCAAAGTAAAAAGCTAATAGAGTTATGTGACATTCATTTATGGCGATTGGAGAATGCACTAACATAACATTATGTAGGAAATCATAGAAAGAGGTATATGACATTCAATTGTAAAAATACATATAACCGCTGGTGGAAAAAATTGATATATAAGAAAACTTGAACATACTGATCGAGAGGTATATATCAACAACTCAATAGAAGCCAGACAATGACAACATTAGGGAAGAAAATGTCCATAAGAGCACCTTGATTGGTATAATCATGAGAACTTCCTAGTTGCTTGAACAAAATTGAGTTTTCTATAGTCCAAAACTTCTAAAAATATTGTGAATACATACAATATTAAAGAAGTCGCAAAAGTCTTGATTGCCACGATATCATATGCACGCATGCCATGCATGTTCGCTGCAAAGAATTGATCAAGAACAATAGGAATAATTTACAAAAAATCGAAAAAAATAAAAAGATAATAATAGTACCTTTTCAAAATTATCAGCCATCCATCAGCACCAGATGAAGGTAGGTTGTGCAAGTCAAGCACCCGATGATGGTGGTGAATTTCAAGTAATGCTTTTCAAATTCCAACTCTGCAATAGGAAAAAGGAAGAATCTTAAAAATAATGTTAATCAATTAAATCATTTAAGATAAATGCATAATATAGTGTTCAACATAACTATAAAAAAGGAAGTGTTGAATGTATAAAAAGAAAGATCGGAGAATTGCTAGATTCGATGTAAATTTAAATTGCTCCCCCTCTTATTGTGGATTTCACTTGCTGAAGATCATGCATTTTTTGTTGCAATTGAGAATATGAAAGGCAGCAAATCAAATTTACCCAACATAAACACCAGAGAAACAAAATTTGATAAGATAATATTACCTAAAAAAGTATTTTCGATAGCCTCTCTCGCTCTCTCTCTACACCCTAGCCTCCTTTTCTTCTATTTTCCTCCACCGGCGATGGCTTGGTGAAGTAGTCGTCTTCTTCACCACTGTTATCACCACCATCGTCGGCGGGTTGAGTTGGAGCACCCTTCTTCAACTTGTATATCACATCTTCAAATCTGACGAGACGGCTATGGATCTAACAAGACAAAGACTGATTTGACGAGATGAAGACGGGTGATACATAAGTTTTTATATAGCGTTTCAGATATTTTGTTTAGTATTCTATTTTTTCTCTCGTATGAGAGTTTTCTTTCTCTCTCGAATGAGAGTTTCATCTCTCCTTGAATAGGAGTTGCACAAGAATTTTCTTGTGTTCAGTTGTGAATTCTTAAGATTTGTTATCTTCAAGAATTTGATAGTTAGTGTTTCAGATGTTCTTATTACATCGTTTGAGTCGATATGAATTGTATTGTTCCAAGCGTTGTAAAGTTTCGATTGACTGATATATAAAACCGATTTTTCTTTAAAAAAAATAAAAATTTGATAGGATTAGTAAATAATTAAGCTTAGATTTAGGGATGTGTTCTATTTTGAAGATTATATTTTCAAATTTCAAAACGCCAACCAAGCAGATTTTCCAACTTTTCCATAAATTTGGCTTGAATGAGAAAATTGTCATTTAAATAATTACCACAATACTACTCAACCAATTAGTTTTACCATAAGTATTACACAATTAATGAGACATAGGCTTAATTACTGTCAATTATTTGGGTAGCTTTTGTGCCGAAGCTGTTTTCCGTCTAAGTGTATGCATAAGGAGAATAAATTATTTTGGGAAATGAAACATTTTCTTAGAAGTATAAATCACCAATAAGAATTAAATTCCACTTTCCAAAATATGGTGGGGTTACACCAGCCGAGATCCAACCTCTTGAATGCTTAAATATGTAAATACGATGACTATTTGAATTATCCAACAAGAAATTTTGTAGAGAATAAAAAAATTCAAAATGCTAAAAAATTAGAATTGAGCTTATTTGATGGTCAAAATTAGTCAAACACCTCCTTCAAATATATAATATTATAGATTATAGATTATAGATTATAGAAGTGAGGTCAAAAGACTTTGGTAAAAGCAATAAAGAATACTAGTGCTAGACACAAGAGTAATCTTATTGACCTCGACTTATTATGTACTTAAGCATATAGTCAAGTATTGTGAGATTGACAAAACCATGACTCTCACTTGATTGGGATATAAGAATAAAAGGTTTATACTCGTACGGTATTCACAATAGAAAAGGTTTGGAATGATCCTCATCATTCGTTCACAATAGGGTTACGATGTGAACCACGAGACTGGCTAAGTGTTACTTACATCTTTTTGGTTTCCTCCCAATTGTTTTTCAGATGAACCTAAAGAGTCGCGTTTAAAGCAATTGCAAAAAGAAAAAGGCATTTTTGATAAAAGAGTTTTTCAGTATTCAATATCAATTATTATTAATTAATTTGTCCTTTGATGATATGATTAATTAATAAAATTAATTTTTTGGAGAAATTAATAATATTTTAATTGATTCATTTATTTAATTAATTATTAGATAAATTAATTAAACAAGAATTGAATTAATTTAAATTGAAACCATTCGGGCTAGTGCACAGTCAACATGGGTGTCCATTATGGACGCCCTAGCTCTAGGTTGCTAAGTGTTTTGTAACTCTAAAGTTGTGTATTTATACACAATATAGAAGGAGTTAAATCCCCTAGCTTCCTTTTTCACAGAGAAAAAGAAAGAACTTGGTCAAAACTCTCTCCCCTCTTCCTCTCTCTTAGACGTGCACATCAGTGAAGAAAGGAGGAATTTTTCTGCTTTAGATTCTGGCGTGAGGCTTTAGACGCAGTGACAAATTTGCTGCTTGGGTCAGAATTTTGAAATATACATGCTAGGAAGAACACGTAAGTAATTCTTCCCTAAAGCTTGAATATGAAAAATCAGATAGACCACCTTTGGGGTTTTTATTTAATTCTTCCGCTACATTTTTTATTCTTCGAGCTACCCAAGAGTGGTATCAGAGCCAATCTCTGATATCCATATTTAGCTATGGCTATGTGTTTATGTGTTTTTCACTTTTCATTATTTTATAGCATGTTAAAATATGAAAAGTATGTATGTTATGATTGAAGCAGTTAGGAATTTCATGTTAGAAGTTTTGATGATAACAAGATAGGTTTTATGTTAGACCCCAAAGATTATGTAAGTTTATTTTTTCTTAGAACATGTTTAAGCGTTTAACAAGTTATTGAGTTGTAATTTTTAGAATATGCTTGTATTTCTTATCTTTGTAGATTTTAGACTAAGTATTAGATGCTAAGTCGCTGATAGAATTCTAGGTCTGTCTGTCAGAGATGAAGTTGAAGATCAGCGTCTGAAGTCAGGCAAAGATGAAGATTTTGTCTTAAGCGAATGCCAATCGCTAAGCACTGTTTCAAGATTTATGAATCAAGCGCTCAAAGCACTCAAGCGATCAGATTAACCTGAAATAAATTCCGAAGTCACTAAGGACTTAAATGCAATCATTTAACGGTCATTTATTTCCAACGGGAAATAAACTCAAATGCATGAAACGCTTGATAAGAGTATTAAATGTGATAAGGAAAGATTGTATACAGAACAAGCCGCCTATTGGCTAAGACTATCAGAACTTCAGAGTTCAAACTTGCCCCATCCAATCAGCGCACTGGGTTTTCAGGAATGTCAGAGAAAAGGTATGACTAACTCACTCGTGAGAGGCACGCGCCTGCATGTATCCAACGGACAAATCCCAAGAAATTGCCTATAAATACCCCACCTCAGCAAACCCTAAATACACACGAATATACACAAGAAGGTCAAAACTTTGCTAAAATACTCTCTCAAGAAAAGCTTACGAACTCCATAGCCAAAATCCTTCAAAATTTTCATATACTTTCCATAGACAGTCATAGATATCTCAAACCTCTTCCAAAGAAGAACCTTAAACTCCCATTGAGATATCCCAAGTTGTTTGAACTTCTCAAAATCAAACAAACCCGTGATGATAAACCGTCAACCCCTTTCATCTGTGTGAGAAAGCTGTTGAAACCCCTTACAGGTAGTATTTTTGAGTGAGAGAAGCTTGTAGAATAAAGGTCTTCATTGGAGCTGAAGTCTGTTTTATCAAGGAGCTTCAGATCATCTTCACTCATTCACCATTTTGTAGAAGATTCTGTGTGATCATTCGATAATCAATCTAGTGAATTTCCTCCGAGTGTTAAAGAAAAAGAAGGACGTAGTTGGGATTACATCACCCAGTGAACCTTTAAATTCTTGTGTCATTTACTGTTTTATTGCTTTGCTTTACTATTCATATAATATCATAGAAAGGCTTTAAAAATGATTAAGCGACTATTTGACTAAAACGAACGCTAAGCTTTAAAATTATTTCTGCTGTGCTAACACTGATTAAGCGATCTAAGCATTACCCTACTTTGGTAATCGCTAAAATCACTAAATCTAAGTTATCTTTCTTGTAGCGTCTGAACTAGCGCTCAGCTTTCCGAGCGTTCAAATCTTTAAAAGTGATACGAAATTTTTGAAGTCGAAAAAGAGTTCAGGGACTATTCAACCCCCCCCCTTCTAGACCCTTTCGTATGCCACTTGGGACCATCAGAAGCATGATTTTTTGTTTTTGAATTTATATTTCATGGTGTAATTGTAAATTTGAAATTGCATGAAAAACCGAGGAGAGGAGGAAAAATGGGGATGAAAAGACCCGCCCGCACGCACAGTGTGCGAGCTACTGTGCGCGGACGAGGGTTGAAGGCCCTCGCCCAGCGCAGGTGCGTGCTACAGCGCACAACATGTGTGCGTTGTGCGCAGACGTGAAAGCCAGACAATGAAAGACGGGGAACGTTACGTGCACTGGTCTAATTTTTTATATTTATGTCTTGGGCTATTTTGGTTTATTGGGTTGGCAAAAGGATGACGACCCAAATTTAATTAAATTAACCCGAAACTAATTTTATTAAAAATTGGAATTTTGATAATTTGGTTATGGGCTAAATTTATTAAATCTAAGTGGGCAAAATTGATAGTGATTTGGGTTTGATGAAATCGAGCCCATATAGTATTTATTGAAATAATAATTATTTAAATTTGAATCAATTTATTTTTTTCCTTGGAGAATTATGATTAATTATTTATTTAAATATTATTTACTTTTCTTCCTCAAAGGGTTGCTTTAAATTATGACATTGCATGAAGATTTTATTTTTTACATATTGCATTAGTTGGACTAATTATTTTAATCAAAGGTAGACATATTAAATTCGAAGTTTAAATATGTCTTAGTCATTTAGTTTTGCTATTTGATTTTGATTAAAATGATGAATATATGAAATATTAAATCTATACAAGTTATTCATTAGTTGGACTAATTAGATTAAATTAATAATCAACATATTTGCTTTACTTTAATGTGAGCATGTATTATGTGTTGGTCACACCTTCCATGGACTTAGGATTTTGGTTTGTATTTTATTTTCATGTGTTGTAAGGGCCGTTTTGAGCCCAATTTTATTTTGTCTAGATTTTAAGTATAGGTTGCTTAAAAATCTTGTAACAGAATAGCCTTTTGAATACGGTGGATACTTGGAGGTCCATGAAGATTAGATTAGATTTTCCTTTTGTTTTTTATTTTTTATTGATGATCCATTGGCTTGGATCCTCTATAAAAAGTCTATGGTTGTGTGTGTTGTTAGCTTTTTAGAATTGCTAAAAGCATTTTATATTAGTAGTATATTTCATGTGTGTATCTGCGCTTTATAAATTGGTAGTGAGACCTAATTTGAAGAATCTCAATTCTCTCAATCAAATTATACTAAGTTAGTAAAGGGTACTGGGTGTCCTCTCCCTCCACTAAACTTAATAGAATTCGAAATTATGTCAAATGTATGGCATCGTCCCAGTAAGTGGGGGTCATATAATTAGACATGATTTAAAATTTTATAAAGTGTATTTGATGTCTTAATCGAATCATATTTCACCCAAAATATCGTTAAAGGAATGCAAGGTGAAATTCAAATGTTAGATTAAATGGAGCTAGTCGGAATAAACTTAGATAGTTCAAATACCTACATATCGTTAAAAGATTGTGGTAATTTGGATTATGGGAAAAGAAGATTGAAATGTCCAAAAAGTTAGATTGATGTTAGACATCACTTTAATCGATTAGTGGAGTAAATATCGTTTAAGGGTTGCTATCCACTGAATAAATTAAAGAAATCATTCTCCACTACGAAGTAATGAACAACGATCACTTTCGATTTCCACAGTGGAAGTGTGGGTCTTGAAAAATGTAGTGGGAGTCAAGTTTAAATTTAAGTCCTTGATTTAACTTGGAAAGTTTTAATTACATGCATCTAATATAATATGATTTATTTTTCTGCAGTTGTTAATTTATATCTCTCTCACTACGACAATCAAACCTCTTTCTAATCTACTCGAAAACATCATTCTTACTGGACCTAACTACATAGTGTTGGGAATCCTGTTATCATGCACAACGGAAATTTAAATTCATATACGGATTCCCAAAGCCAAGATCAATTTGTTTGTTTGTTGATTTTAATTAAGACGATGAACGCGAAAACTTACCTTTTCGCATATTCAATCAATCCCCACGAATCTTCAAATCTTCGATCAACGGTCCACGTGTCCCGTCTCTAGATAATCACGCGTCGGAATTGACCCCAGAAATCTCCATCTCTTTTCCTCCATAATGGCGGCTAGGTGAGAGAGAGAGAATGAGAAATTATTTTCTCTGTGTTGTATTTCTGGTGGAGGATTTCAGTATTATGTTTTTCAACTCTTATTTTTTCTGGCTTGTGTTGGAGGATTAAATAAATCCTCCAACTAAGCCCACCAAAACACACGCCTTTAAGGGCCCAATTGGACTTACATTGGGCTATGTTGACTTTAGTCATCTTAGCCCAATTAATTTAATCCTATTATATTTAATCCAATTAAATATACACATATTAAATTAACATTCTAATTAATTAATTAACTAAAGAATTAATTAATATCATAGTAGACCTAGTCAACATAATTAATTTAATTATCTATGTTTAATCCAATTAAACAACTAATTAAATTAATTAGTCCAATTAATTAATTCGTCCTTCCAAAGGATAAATTACCAAAATGCCCTCCAAATACAACAAATATTTCCCTGTCTATTCCTATAGCGCGACTCTCTAGGTTCATCTCGATCGGCAATGGGAGGAAGCCAAAGGATGTGGGTGACACCTAGCCAGCACCGTAGCCGCACATCGTAGCCCAACCGAGTACGAAATGATATGTCATTACGAACCTCTAGATTATGAATACTATATGAGTATAAGCCCTTCACTGACGTATCCCGATCGAGTAAGAGTCATGGAATATGTCAAACTTACAGGACTCGATGCTATGCTAAGAATCATAGTAACATGAGATTACAGAACTACCCCTCATGTCAAACACGAGATAGTTCATGAGCTCTGACCGGAGACTTTAATCTCATTTACTCATGATCACATAGGATACTTCTCATTACTTTGGAGATAGTGAATTCCATTTTGCTAACCAGTTAAGACTGCTACATGCCCATCGAGCCGCACTTCGAAGTCGACCCCACCAATGGGTGAATTGGATCTAACTACTCTAATGGCAGACTTGATGTCACAAGCACATCTTCAACTTGATTACTCAGGTCAAAGGCTCACGCATACTATCATAATCAGTAATCCGATCATTGACAATCACTGAGTAAAAACCATGTGATCGCATTACTACGAGCCGTGTTCGAATACACTAATCCAATCCAATCAATGTATCCATGACACAAACTCCCACTATCCCATAGTGTTAGAGTGGCACTCCTTGTCAGAGCGTGTGTCATACAAGTCCACACGAATCTCAATGCCCAATTGAGATTCTCCAACTTGCGAACCATTTTAAGTGATCAAGTATCAATCCTTCCAGTGCCCATCTCCTTAACTACTATAAGGAGTGCGAAGGTTTGCCTTGACACACATGGACTAGTTATACATTTAAGACTTATAGATGCCATTAAGAAATATATGAACAACTTGCTAATGCCTTTATATAATTAATAGGTTGTACAATATAAACTAGTGCCCTATTCTCTAATTCCTCGTAGGCATCGAGGGCACAAACCCAACACATAGAATGGCTCACAAAATTGAGAATGGTTCTTAATAGTGAATCCATTAAATATGTGTTAGAAGTTGGCCGTCCACCCATTCCTACAAGATATGAGGACAACAAGATCCACATGGCTCACTGGGATTGGTGTTGTGACAACCATAGAGCAAGGGTGTATATTTTGGGCTCAATGTGCATTGAACTACAAAGATCTCATGAGAAAATGGATAATGCGAAAGACATAATCTTTTACTTGGATGAGTTGTTTGGAGAGGGCGGTAGGACCGCAAGATACTTCATATCAAGAGAACTCTTCAGAACAAAGATGACTGATACTGAGGATGTTGGAGAACATGTGCTTCAGATGATGACCATGATAGAGAAGCTAAAATCTTTAGATTTCTATATGGATTTTCATCTTCAAGTTGACCTCATCTTGCAGTCACTCCCTGATTCCTTTTATTACTTTGTCATAAATTTGAATTTGAATGATATTGAGTGTTAGTTAGTTAGACTAATGAATAAACTCGAAATCGCTCAAAAACAAATGAAGGCAGATAGATGGAATGATCGACTGGCTATCCCTATTTCCACGACATTGGATGTTCAGAAAAATAAGGAAGACAGACAAAATCAGGGGATATCCAAAAGATCTTAAAATAGTTTGAAGCAAAGCAAGAGCAAGAGGTCGAAACACAAGGATAGATGCCTACACTGCGTTGAGCCGGACCACTGGAGGAGGAATTGTCCTTATAGAGGTTAAGGAGCACAAGGTATGGAACTTTATGTGTTTTGAAACTAACCTTTTTTTTTCACTTCGTGGATTCTTGATTCGGGTGCTAATACTCACATTTGTTGTGCAGATCAGGACCTGAAGACCAAAAGGAAGCTGGACCGTGATGAGGTGCAGTTCAAAGTAGGTAGCGGGCAGAGCGTCGCATCTACTGGAATTAGATCTACCTCGTTGCTTTTAAATTCTGGACATTTATTATTTTTTGAATAATATTTTGATTTTGCCCAAGGGGCTTAAGAACATTGTTTCGATTCCTGTTTTAGTTAACAATGGTTATACTTTTCATTTTATTAATAAGGATTGCTACATTTATTGTGGTAATAAAATAGCTCTGCTACATTAGTAAATGGATTGTATTACCTTAATGTCCAGAATGAGTGTGTTGTTAATGCTACAACTATGAAGCGTGGTAGGCAAGATACCAACCAGAGATTAATATAGCATCTTAGATTAGGCCATGCCGGTGAACATAAGATTCACAAAATGAAGAAAGATGGGCTTATAGGTCCACTGGTATCAGATCCCTATCCTACTTGTGAATCTTGACTCATGGGCATGATGGCTAGATCTCCCTTCACCGGGACTTTTGAAAGAGCCACACAAATTTTAGGATTGGTACATACCAACGTTTGTGGGCCATTTAATGAAATGGCTCGTGGAGGTTTTCATTACTTCATCACATTCATTGATGACCATTTAAGATATGGTTTTGTTAATCTGATGAAGTATAAGTCTGAATCCATTGAAAAATTCAAAGAATTCAAAGCTTTAGTGGAAAAGCAAACTGGACAACATATAAAAACTCTTCGGTCTGACCGAGGAGGGGAATATATGAGAGCCGACTTTGACGAATACCTCAGAGAAAATGGCATTATACTGCAAATCACACCACCAGTGACACCACAGTTAAATGGAGTAGCTGAAGGAAGGAATCATACCTTGTTAGACATGGTTCAATCTATACTCAGCTGCACTGGCTTACCCATTTCACTTTGGGGTCATGCACTCCTTACAACCGTACACATTTTAAATAGATGTTCCTCCAAGTCTGTTTCTAACTCTATATGAGATATGGAGAAATAGAACAACCACGTCTCAATCATATAAAGATTTGGGGATGTCCAGCTTATGTTAAAAAGACAAAAGTGGAGAAATTGGAGGCAAGATCCCTGAAGGGACGTTTTGTTGGATACCCCAAAGATTCAATGTGTTATTTCTTCTACTTGCACAATGATCAAAGGATCATTGTAGCCTTACAAGCCTACTTTCTCGAAGATGAGTTCATTAGAGAAAGTGGAGCAGGTAGAAAGATAGTTCTTGAAGAACATAGCGAAACTCCCTTGGATACATCTACACAGGAAGTAAGAATCGACAAATTGTAACACAACCAAAATTGCGAAGATCTGGTTGAGTACCTCAAGCTCCTGAGAGGTATGGCTATCTACTTCAGGAGGAACTATGTATCCACACTATCGTAGAGAGAGGCCATAGAGATGATCCCTCTACTTATGATCAAGCGATAGTAGATATGGACGCTGCAAGATGGCGCGAAGCTATACAAATAGAGATAGATTCGATGCATTCGAACTAAGTCTGGACACTGGTGGATCAGCCCGATGGTATTGTACCAATTGGGGGCAAAAGGATCTACAAGAGAAAGATTGGTGCCGATGACAAGGTTGATACCTATAAAGACAAGTTAGTGGCGAAAGGGTATAGTCAAAAGGAAGGAATTGACTATCAGGAAACCTTTTTACCAGTAGTCCAGATCAAATCAATAACATTTTTGTTAGCGATAGCTGCCCACCTAGATTATGAGATATGGCAAATGGATGTCAAAACGGCATTTCTAAATGGATTCCTAGAAGAGGATATTTATATGGAGCAGCCAAAAGGTTTTGTATCCAAGAGTGATATTCATAAAGTGTGCAAGCCTGAAAGATCCATTTATGGACTCAAGCAAGCATCTCGTAGCTGGAATCTGCGTTTTGATGAAGCAGTCAAAGGATTTGCCTTTATCAAAAACGAAGATGAAATGTGTATACAAGAAGGTTAGTGGGAGTAAGATATCATTCCTTGTGCTATATGTCAATGACATACTGCTCTTAGGAAATGATGTAGGAATGCTCACCACTATAAACAAATGGCTATCGAGTACATTCTCCATGAAAGATTTAGGAGAAGCCACATACATTCTGGGAATTCGAATTTATAGGAATCAAACAAATAGAATGATAGGACTTTCCCAAGCCCTTTACTTAGATTAGGTCCTAAAGAGATTTAGGATGGAGGATTCTAAGAAAGGGTTCCTGCCAATGAGGCATGGGATACATCTCTCAAAAACTATGTGTCCTCAAAGTGAGGAAGATAGAAAAGAAATGAGTGATGTACCCTAATCATCAGCAGTGGGTAGTCTGATGTACGCCATGTTGTGTACAAGACCCAACATAGCTTATGCAGTTAGCGTTGTTAGCCGACTTCAGGCAAACACGGGCAAGGAACACTGGATAGCTATTAAGAATATCCTTAAGTATCTTAAAAGAACAAAGAATATGATTCTCCTCTACGGAGGTTGTGACTTAAGAGTGGATGGATACACCGACTCCAATTTTCAATTTGATGTTAATGATAGAAAGTCCATCTCAGGGTTCATTTTCACCATCAACGGTGGGGTGGTGTCTTGGAAAAGTTCCAAACAAAGCACAACCCGCTAATTCCACCACTGAGTCTGAATATGTGGCTGCATTAGAGGCAGCCAAAGAAGCTGTTTGGCTTAGGAAGTTTCTTGGAGAACTTCAAGTGGTTCTTAGCATTCAACTCACATTGCCACTTTACTGTGACAGTAATAGAACAATAGCGTAGGCGAAAGAACTAAGGTCTCATAGCAAGTCCAAACACAGAGAGAGAAGATATCACATCATTAGAGAGCTCGTTGGTAGAAAAGAAATAGCAGTGCAGAAAATAGCCTCAGCTAACAACGTAGCTGACCCACTGGGCAAGCCTTTGGCGCAAGTGGTGCTAGATCGACATCTGGAGAAGATGGATATTAGATACCATAGTGAATAGCACTGAGTGCAAGTGGGAGATTGTTGGTGTTATACCCTCAGATGCCATAGAGGATAGATGTATAGGGCATAATCATTGTAATTAAACATTATTTATATGAAGGCATTTGAGTTATTTTTCTTATTGGCATTTGTAAGGTAATATAAACAACTGAAAGTCCATGACATTAGGGCGAACCTTCTACTCCCTATAAGTTAGGAAGAATAACACTAGAAGGATTCGGTACTCATAGATTATATAAGTTCGCAGGTCAAAGAAAGTCCTGACTGGACATCAGGAATAGATAAGACTTGTATGACATAAGCTTTGATGTAGAAGTACTAGTCAAACACTAAGTGGTAGTGGAAGCTTATATCATACACATGTCAGTTTGACAGGTATGTTCAAACATGACTTGCATCGGTTCTGTCGCATAGGTTTCACTCAATGACATTAATTGATAGAACTAATATGTTGTGATAGGTACGTGTGAACCTTAGACCTAGGAAGTCACGTTGAAGATGTACTAGTGATATGAAGTTTGTCATTAGAGTAGTTAGACTCAATTCACCCAATAGTAGAGTCAACCTCGAACTGCAACTTGATACACAAGTAGCAGTCTTAATTGGTTTGCAAAATTGAGATTTATTCTCTCATAAGTGAATGAGCAGTTATCCTATGCTGTCTTGAATAAGTGAGGTCAAAAGTCTTTAGCCAAAGCAATAAAGAATACTAGTGTTAGACACAAGTGTAATCTTATTGACCTCGACTTATTATGTACTTATGCATATAGTCAAGTATTGTGAGATTGACTAAACCATGACTCTCACTTGATTGGAATATAAGAATAAAGGGTTTATACTCGTACGGTATTCATAAAAGGAAAGGTTTAGAATGATTTTCATCATTAATTCTCAATAGGGTTACGGTGTGAGCTACGAGACTGGCTAAGTGTTATTCACATCCTTTTGGTTTCCTCCCAATTGCTTTTGAGACGAACCTAAAGTGTCGCAACTAAAGGAATTGCAAAGAGAAAAAGGCGTTTTTGACAAAAGAGTTTTTCCGTATTCGATATCAATTATTATTAATTAATTTTTCATTTAATGATATCTTTAATTAATAAAATTTATTTTTTGGAGAAATTAATAATATTTTAATTGATTCATTTATTTAATTAATTATTGGATAAATTAATTAAACAAGAATTGAATTAATTAAAATTGGAACCAAGAGGTGGGCGTCCATTATGGACACCCTAGCTCTAGGTTGCCAAGTGTTTTGTAACTCTAAAGTTGTGTATTTATACACAACTTAAAAGGAGTTAAAAACCCGAGCCTCTTTTTTCACAGAGAAAAAGAAAGAACTCAGTAAATACTCTCTCCGCTCTTTCTCTCTCTTAGCCATGTGCATCAGAGAAGAGAGGAGAAGATTTTTTGCTTCGGCGCAAGGTGTTAGAGGCAGTGACAGTCTGTGACCAAAAGGTTTTTATTGATCTAATAAATTTGATCACAATTGGATTTTGGTGTGAGTCCACGATACTGACTAGATAACACTTACGCCCTTAGTTTCCTTCCAATGCCAAGTGAGACAAACCTAGAGAGTCCTGCTTTCAAGAAATTAAGCGAAGAAATTATTTCATTGTCAAATTACATAAATTCAGTAATTTGTCATTTGATGGACAACTTCATTTATTTGATTAATTAGATTAATGGAAATAAATTAATAATAAATAATTAGATTTATTTATTATAATCATCCTATCCTATCCTATTAGATTAATTGATTTAGTTGATCAGGAATTAATATCATATTTTAATTAAATTAAAATATTTTGAACTTAATTAATAATTGGATTAAGTTGAAAGTCAACTTAGCCCAATAATGATGGTAGTGGGCATGTAGTATGGAGTTGGTGAGGTCAAGGAATTTATTAATTCCAAACCCATCATTCGATATAAATGCATAATACCTAGTTGGAAAAATCTAAGACTCTCATAATAAACTTGACAGCAAAGAAAAGAAGAGAAAAAATTCTCTCTCCCCTTCCCCATAGCCGTCGGCCACTACAGAGCCTGAGGAGGTGGATTTTTCTTCAAGTCTTATTCCAGCGTGATATCTAGAGGCAAGGATCTTGGGTTGTTGCTACCATGTACATCAAGACTTTGAATTCTACAAAAAAAGTTAGCAAATTGATGGAATTCGATTTCATCTTTTTATTTTTATAAAATCATTAAAACTTAAAAGTGACCTGTTTGTGAATATGGAGATATTTTCAGTTCCGCTGTGCATGAATCAGGATTCACAACAGATGGACAGTGTTAAATTCAGTATATTAATGTATTAAATCACCACTTTCTAGAAATTAAAGTCAAACAATATATATATAAATATTATCCATAGTGGGTTGAATCCCCATAACAAGACAAGTTTCAGGATCTCAAATTAAGGCTCACAATAATACATAAGTAAAGTGCGTATAATACAACATAAATCCTAATACAGTGAACTAATACAATGAACTAAGTTGGTATATATCGGTTCATTGTACAGTGTACAAGGAGATCCGTACACTTGTCATCATCTAAGCGAGTCTCGTGTGCACATGAAAGTAAGGGCCAATTGGGACATTTGGATTTATGCATCATATTTTAAGTTAAATAGTCCGACGCAATTCTACGGGTTGAGAGAGTTCGACCCACAATTGTGTCATAGGGGCCCACTTGAGGACATTTTGGTAGGGAAAATTCGATTTTTCATCTTTTAAGTTGGCTTACTTTGAGGCTTGGTCCTCTAACTTGTCACTTTGCCAAATTAGTCCTTTATCTTGTTATCTGGTAGCAATTTTGGTCCTTCGTAAGATAAATGGCAAATTTTGTAATAATATTTGGAGATAGCAAAATAATTTCCCAAATAAGAGGACCAACATGCTTCCGAGAAATATTAAAGCTTCATAAATTTATACCTTTGGTTGACTGCCTTATCACTGGGTATTCCGAGTCTTCATTTTTACGAATTGAATCCAACCACAGCAGATGGTTCGCAGATCCTCAGCTCCTACAGTGATACACATCACAGCCCAATTTTGTTTCCTACCTTTAGGTGTAAAAGGTACTCCAGTGTTGGTCCCAAGTGGCATACGAAAGGGTCTAGAAGGGGGGGGGGGTTGAATAGACCCTGAAGTCTTTTTCGACTTCAAAAAGTTTCGTACTAAAAGATTTTTAGACGCTTGAAGTGTCTAACGCTTGACATAAGCGTTCACTTAAAAATATTAGCGCTTTGGCGAAGCGTTTGATGAAGACTGTTTTTAGGAAGTTAGCTCAGACTTCAAGATTTGAATACTTTGACCAAATAGGTTAAGCATTCAATTCTTTAATCAGTGTTAGCACAGCGGAATAATTTTTTAAGTCTTCTTCTTGAAAGCTTTAGCGTCACAAGAGGTTTCTTAGTTGCTTAGCTTTTGATTGTGTTTTACTTAATCAATTTATGCAATGATATGATAGATAAAAGATTTGACTGAAAAGTAAGTGACACAATATTTGTAAGGTTCGTTGGGTGGTGTAATCCCAACTACGTCCTTCTTCTCCTCGAACACTTGGAGGCAATCCACTAAAATGATTCTCAAAGAATCACACAGAATCTTCTACAAATTAGGGAGAGATGGATGTCGATGACTTGAGCTCCTTGATCACACAGATTTCTGCTCCAAATCACTTCAATCCCCTTGCTTCTTTCACCCAGAAATATGGCAAGTATCCAAATTTGACTTCACACAGATCGCGAGGCTTGGATAGGGGTTTTTCTAAAAGGGTTTGTTTGATTTTGATGAAGTTCAAACAGCTGGAATATCTCAGTAGTAGTGTAGTTTCTTCAAAAAGAATGTTTGAGATATTGGGTTAACTGTCTCAGGATTTGATGAAAAGCAAAGAGAATATTTTCTTGAGTGTTCTAGCTTTTCTGAAAGTTTAAGGAATGAGACTTCAATGCAACAACAATTTGGCTTGATAATTGTTCTATGTTTGGCTTGTTGTTGAAGTTCTATTTATAGGCATTCTTGGAAAAAGTGTTCGTTTGACACATGCAAGGGCACGTGTCTCTCACTTTCGCGAGTGAACAACTTTTGTCCTTTTTCCTGAAAATCTGCTGCACAAAAGTTGGTGTTGCAGTCTTTGAATAGTTGACAGTCCAATAGGGTGGCTTCTCCGTACGTCTGAAAGTGCTTATCACATTTAATGCTCTTATCAGCATTTAATGCATTTGAATTAAATGCCCGTTGGCATTTAATGCACTGAGAATATTTGCATTAAACTCCTTTCGATCTGACGCTTCAGGAGAATGTTTGTCATTTGATAGACGCTTCATTCATGAGCTGAAAGTTCCATTTAATCTGGAGGACTATTTAATGTTTAGATGCTTGGAAAAGTTTTCAGACTTCATTTAGAAGTGTAGACGCTTGAGACTTCAGTCTTCGTTACTTGACACCTCACTCAGAACATGTCAGGCGCTTAGAGTGAATTTCTTCAAACTTCATTCACTATTGATTTCTTGGACGCTTGGAGTCTTCAGATTTCGCAGTCTTGATAAGCTCACTCAGAAAGTATCAAACGCTTAATCTAACCGACTTTTTGATTTAAGAATGTCAAAAGTAAAAGATAAAATAAAGCCTATACATTTTTAATGTTCAAATGCTTATACAAGTATCTATGAAATTTAAGCGTACATAACTTTGGGGTCTAACAAGATTCTTAATTGTCATCATCAAAACATCTGACATGAAATTCCTATCATCCAGAATAAAGGATTAATAAACTTTGGAAGACAGAGGTTGAACAGAAGCCTTAACTTTTATTGATGAAATAAAATTTATTATTACATATATATATTCTACTCCGCTATTGGAGGAGAAAACTAGTTAGCCTCTCATGTAAGAGAGATGGCTGTAATCTTTTGGGGAAATCCCCATACACTCGAAAAGAAAATTAAAACTATTTTACAATCTTTTTTCTTTTTGGACTCTTGAATTTTTGAAGAGTATGAGGGAATGAATGATGCCTTCCTTCTGCTTCTTTGTTTTCCTTTTATAGGCATTATTCGGACTTCAGCCATGGATTTCAAAACTAATTTTATTGCTGACGTCATTGCGTGCGTCAGCATCTATCCTAATCAACAATTGTCAAGCAGTGCTTTGTCAGCTTCTTTTTTACTATTCCTTAGCCGCCCTACCTTAGCACATTCGTCTGTTTCTTTGATTTTTGTCGGTTACTATTTGTTTATCTAGATATTTATCTTGCCTTTTCAAAAGTGGCTTTTGGCTTTGTCGGTTATTTGTCTGCTTTTGATAATTTTCTTTTGACGTCATGGCTATCGTCATTTCCCTATTCAAAGATTACAATAATGCCCTTTTTCAGACAGAATACTTGATTACAATTTTAAACTAATTATTAAATTTTCAAATCGTAAAAATATTGAGCCTAAACTAGACTCGCTTTTGTTTTTTGTTACATCTTGTAGTTTTTACCGAAGTTTGTGAAAACCTCTCGGGTAGGATGGTCTTTTACCCTTGTCCTGTTCGGCTTCGGGTTTTTTTATTGTTACCCTAATTCATGTGTCGAACAAGGGTGTCTCTTGTGTTTCATAGATGGGGCATACATGATTCTTCTATTGATCAACACGCATCATATTGCATGCTTTCTTCCTTGTGTTCTCAGTCGCATGTAACTTGTTCTTCCAGGTGAGCGTTCGTTTCTGTTCGAACAATTTTTCTGCAAACTCCGAACTATTTCCTGTCATAGAATTGAATAAAAATGATCCATTTAATTTATTTGAAAAATTTTTAAATGGATACTTTACTTTGTCCATCTCGGTGAGACAGACCCAAAATCCCCAAGCCCTTTTAGTAGAAATCTCGTCTTTGCTGATAGAGTTTACCAAAGGTGCTTCTTCCTTAACGACCTTCACTAGGTTATAGGTCGCCATGTCTGGTCTCTGTAATTTGATAAAATGGAAAGCCGGATGAAACTTTTTTCCTGCTATTTCTGGAGATGCTGAAATGAACTTTAGCTCCACAATATCTTCTCTTTTGAGGTGCGGATTATTTTGCCATGAATCATACACAGCTACGCTAATCCATTCCGGAAGTTTGGAGATTTCCAAAAAACTTGGTGACATAGTATGGATTGAGTTGAGTGCCCCAAAATCATACCATTCTCGGACCTCTTCTAGGTTTGACCCCTCGAGCATCCAAACTCTGGGATATCTCCATGTTGTTTCAATCAGAGTCCTGCTCGGATTTATCCCATTTCTTGAGACTAGTTTCTCCCATGATCGTTGGTATACCTGCCATGGTAAATTAATCTCGTTAGTATTAACCTTAGAAGTGCCTGTCTGTGGCCTAAGGTTAATCTCTCCCTCTTTTTCCCCAGAGGTGTTGGGTTAACTTGAAACAATTGGAGTTTGCACTTTCGATTGTTCAACAATTTCTTTTTTACTAGAGTCTAGTATAAGACTTGTGCAAGCAGTATTTGAATCTGCTGCTCCGATATAGAGCCCCGTTCTCTAAACGAAGGTTTTAAGTCCTACTCTCATAATTCTCAAGTCATCACTGAGGATGATGCCTTTCGAATTATGGCTTGAGAATTGGTTCTTGTAGGGTATCCCATAACAAAGTCATGACATACTTGGTTCTCCTGATTGTGTTCTGGACTGTGTCCAAATCAACTCGTTGTACGTGGCCAGCTGCCTCGGTGTTAACTGATAGCTATCCAAACCTTTTATCAAGCTCCTCTAGGTTTTCCCTGAGATGTGTGGATGGAATTTGCTTCAGATGCTTCCATCTCTTGTTAAGAAATCTACGAGAACATTCTCGTGAGATTTCACAATAATGATGTCAAAGCAATAATATTGACATTAAGCTTGTGATCTAATAATACGTGCCTTTTCAATCTTTGATTCAAGTTTGTTTTTTATAAAAGCTTTGACATTCGTATAATCAATTTTTAAAGTGAATTCTTTGGCTAATAAAAATAAAGGCCATTTTTTAAATGCTTTCCAGACCGCAGAGAATTCTTTCTCGTTTATATGCCAAAGTTTGGCTTGTTGTTCAATGAACTATATCCCTGTATATATTTACAAATTTCTTTTCCCGTAGTTGTCTTTTTCATGAGCACTGCTGCCCACCTATAATCATTGGCATCTGTATAGACTACCAAATCATTGCTAACTTGTGGTATTGCGAGTTTAGGCAAGTTGTTGCAAACTTGTTCAACTCACGAACCCTTTGAGTGTGAATTTCTTCCCACTTCCATTTTGAACTTTCGGTTTCTTTTAAAAGTGGCCAAAAATCTTTCCTGTATCTTGCAAGGTCTTTGATGAAGATACCTGCAAAGTCAACAACTCCCAAGAAACTTTGTAGTTGTTTCTTATCGTTTAGAATATCAGGAAAATTGTGGATTTTTTCACAATATGCTCTTGAAGTTCAATACATGTTTCAACAATAAGAATACCAAGAAATTCTATTCTATTAACTCCAAATATTGCTTTCTTTTCAGATAGCACTATTCCTTCTTTAAAGCATACATCAGAAAATATCTCAAGATGTTTAATATGTTCATTCATATTTTTTGATGCAATCGGGATGTGGTCTATATAGACAAACATAAATTCAAAATAATATTTAAATAGATTATCCATTTTCCTTTGGAATATCTGGGGTGTGTTTGCAAAACTCATTGGAAGTACATTCCAGATATACTGTCCTTGTGGAGTGGAGAATGCAGTATATTTTCTTGACTCATTTTCCATCTTAATTTGTTAAAATCTAGATTTACAATCGAACTTAGAAAACACTTTAGCATTTTTAATACAATCAATTAGGTGTTCTCTACTCGGGATGTAGTTACCATCAAATTTGAGTATCTTATTAATATCTTGATAGTTGATTACTAATCGGGCTTTTTCTCTTTTTACTTCACCATGATTTCTTACCAAAAACCCAGGACTACTGTAAAAAGAGACTTTAGGTTCAATGAGTTTAAGATTGATATGCTCTGTAATAATAGGTAAGGATTCATAGCATTGCTAGGAAAAACACTGAATTTTGCTGTACAAATCCCTGATCTAGAATCAGTATAAGCTGCAAAATATTTTGACTTATATTGTTCATATAACATACCGACAGATATGTATATTGAAAATGAGCTAGTCATTTAAGCTGCCAACTTTGAGGCTGCTTCCTGTAGTAATTTCAAGTCATCTGCTGAACAATAGTTTACATGATGATTTACCCATTTTTGATAAATCCTCGATTTATTCTGAAATTCAAGTGAGGAAATCTTCTATTTCCAAAATTCAATACTTTTCAAAACATAGTATTGTTTGGTTCTATTCCTTTTTAACCAATCGGTTTTCGAAAGACCCTACAGTAATAGGGGTCAATGGCGTGATCTAAAGTAGGATGAACATAAAATATTTTACACCCTAAGTAATCGTGTAAGATATAATTATTATACTCAGCCATAATTTATATCATAAGAGATTGGCTATAGAAAATTGATTTAGTCATTCAACTTTAATGAGATGCCCATTTAAACAAAATTCCATACCTGTCCTTTTCTTCCCCAAGGTTTATGATTCTCTAGGAAACTTAATCCCAAGGTTACCACACCTTGGTCTCGTCCTGCAATACCTGAAACAAATACTTCATGGCCTGCCATTTCTAACATACCTTCATATTTGTTAATAACAAGTTGCTGCAAGTAATATAAATTTTCACAAGGAAAATAATTATCTTTCTTTGTAATATCAAATATAACTTGCACTTATTTCCATCCTTTAGGACATCTAAATTTTACATTATTCACCCCAATAGCTTGAGGAGTTAAATCGTCAATTAATTCTTTTCCTTTTAAACTCCTAATCCTTTCTTCCGGAAAGGACATCCTGCTATTAAAATCTGTTGTAGAGCTAACTGGTCGATCTAGAACTGGATGGTCTCTGATTGAAATATCAACACCTCCAATTCTTGGTATTTAAATTAGATCCGGTGCCATTACTTTAGCAAATTCCAAGAATGGTATGTATTGGAAAGTGCATATGCTATTCTATATGTTATAGAATACGGTCTATTCCCTTCTTTCATAAGATCATTCCTTTTGAAATCTTGATGAAGGGTTATGACACGAGAATCTTGATCAACTAGGTTATTGTTGGGTTTCGCAAAAAATAACATAAACGCAGTGGAAGGATTTCAAAAAAAAATTATTTTAAAACCCAAAGTTGAATTGAATGATCGCATATTCAAATTGCACGATAAACTTAACGAATAAAACTTACTCGTTAAATCAAAGTTGTTGGAGAATCTTTTCTTCTTCCTCCAATTCGAAAACTTGAAGCTTCCAAATGTTCAATCCTTTGTTTTAATCTTCAAAACTTGAACTTGACCCGAACAACGAAAATACATCGTCTCTAAATTGTCACGCACGGATCAACAATCAAAAAATTCCCTCTTGGATCTCTAATGGGCGATGGCTAGGGTTTAGAGAAGGGGAGGAATATTTTCTTATTTTTTCTAGAAGAGTTATGAGAGTTGTGTTATTCTCTTACTTATTCAAAGTCAAAGAGTCATTATATACCTCATGACTTATTGAACAAGTCAAAATGAAAGAGCCCTAAAATTAGGCTCCTCTTGGACACCTTCTAGACGCCCGGGATTTATTTTGTTTAATTAATTTCTTATTTCAATTAATAATTTATTATATCCAGTAAATAAATTAATTAATTAAATAACCAAATCAATTACATAAATTAATTCATTAATATATTTTGCTAGGAAATTAATTAATAATTAATCTTATCCATATAATTAATTATTTTATCTAATGAATAATTAATTATTTAATTTATCCAATAAATTAAAACTCCTAGAAGAAAAATAGAAATTCCTTTTTCATTTTTCTTTATCAATCCTTTAGCGCGACTCTTTAGGTTCGTTTCGTTTGGCAATGAGAGGAAATCAAAGGAAGTGGGTAACACCTAGCTAGTCACGTGGCCCACTTCATAGCCCAAACAAAAGTCGCAACTTTCCAATCGTAAATGCCGTGTAAGTATAAACCCTTTGTTCGTGCACCTTAGTCAAACTCGCTGGACTTTGGCCAAAGATTTAGTGCCTAGCACAATCGTCTCTTTATGCTTTGGCCAAAGATTTTGATCTCTATTTATCTATAATCACATAGGGTAATTTGTCACTCACTTATGAGAGAACAAATCCCACTTAGATATCAGCTAAGACTACCATTTGCCCATCAAGCCGCATTTTGAGGTCGACCCCACCAACGGGTGCATTGGGTTTAACTACTCTAATGAAATACTTGACGTCAGAAATGCATCTTCAGCATGATGTTTCAGGTCAAAAGTTCACTTACACCTATTACGCATAATCATTTCTGTCATTGACTGTCACAGAGTGAAAACTCATGTGACAGAACCGATGCAAGTCGTGTTCGAGCATATCAGTTCCACTGATGTGCCTACAATCTTAATCTCCTATCATCCTATGATACTAGACAGGGACTCCCATGTCAGAGATAAGATTGTACAAGTGTTCTAAGTTTTAATTTGTCCATTAAAGTCTTCACTTTACTTGCGAACTTGTTTTTAGTAATCAAGATCGATCTCTCTAGTGCCAATCTTCCTATCCCATAGGAAGTAGAGAGATCGCACCGAAAATACAGACAAAACGGTTTACACTACTTATAGATGCAGATAAGATTTAAGTTAAAACTAAATAATGTATTTATTAATAATATCAAGATAAGTTAAGTACAAGATAGATACCCTATCATTCTATCCTCTATGGTATCTGAGGGCATAATCCTAACAGTTATATGCAATTATAGGATGAATATCAAACATAAGTTTTCCTGCATATAAGTTTCCTACCATTGTACCAAGACAACCATCTCTTAAATTATTGATTCTCTTATCCATTATAGATAAATGTAATAGAGAATCAACTCCTTCTTTGAAAGTGGCTTTAATTACTACTTCAATAGTTTGATTCTTCTTAGAAAGTGTCTTTAATTACTACTTCAATAGTTCCGATATGGATCCATTTCATGGTAACCGCTACTTTTTCTAAAAGCTTACTTAATTCCCCCAGAATTTCTTTTTTTTGGAATAAGTTGCATATCCGTCACATTACCAGTTAATTCCATAGGAATTACAAACTCTCCTAAGCTTACTTTGTATATGATGTTATGCCTCCGCTGATTTAATCCTATATTGTTTAGGATTTGACTTATGTCACTAAATCTGAAACCATCATATGGTCCAACGTTTAACTTTTGCCGCATTATTGTTTCCATGGTTTTGTTTGTTATAGATGACCTTGTCAAGAATCCTAACAGGCTTTCCGATGTTTGGAGCTTATCACCTTCGTTGAAGTTATTCTAATTCGGTTGAAGATCTATCCGAATCACTTTCTATTTATTCCTCATAGACACTCTCATCTGAGGGGACATTTTCAAATTGATAAACTGGTACCAATTCTCCGTAGAAGATTACATCCAGAATGTTAGTCGTGGCTTCAAATTATTGTAATTCACCACTTTTTTGCAAGCAATCTGGTGAAATGTGGCCTTGAGCTCCACATGTTCAGTAGTAACAATCTTTGAAACATTCATTTGTCTGCATATGGGCACGTCTGAAAGTTCTTCATGTGGGGTTTTTACTGTCGGATTTTCGGGATCCGGGGAAAACACCCTTGTCTGTCCGAATCTCTGGCTAGATTTGTAAGATCGGGCTTTTAATTTGGACCACCAAGACTTTCTTCTAAACGAATATCATCTTTTATAACTCCTTCAATCGGAGTTAATGTCTTGTTTTCTCTTCTTCCTATAATCAATTGATTCTCCAATAATTGTTGAAAAATCATTGTTATCAAAGCAAAGAGGGGATTTCTTTATTTTTCCACTTAGCTTCTTCATGTTCTTTTGAAGGGAAGCTTGATAACCCCAGTCTTTCAATTTGTCTTTCAAAAAAGTCATTCGTCTAGCGACTGAATCAAGTTGTCCTTCCGATACCTTGTAGGATTGGATTAACATCTCCCTCCAAGGACTGCAAATTTTTGCAAAGAACATAGGTGCCGCAATATCTGATTTTTCGTCACTTTGGAAGAAGTATTTGTGGAACCAATAGATATATTCATCTATTGTACAAGTATTTCTCAATTCAATACCATAGAGAGCTTGTGTGTACTCTCTGGTTTTTTCAATATTGCTTTCGTCAAAGTATCCATCTCCAACGAAATGTAATATAACTAGCCTTCCAAATCTTTCTACAATAGCACTTTTAGATTCTCCGGCTAAAACTTCTTGCTTGGTTGTTTCCGTTGTATGATCCCATCCAACTTTTATGGATCCTTCCAAGCTTAACTCCATTAATCTAATGAAGTTTTCTTTATCGAGTTCTAGTGTGGTCGCTGCTATTTTTATAGCCGCTACCCATTCATCGATTAATTTCTCGATGTTTCTGAAATCGATGATATCTAAATTCAGGATAGTTCCATATGGGTGTATGGTTGTAACATGGTCCTTGCCCAAGGTGTATTTTCTGGTACCCTATTTAGATTTCTTCCTGGATTTCCTCTAAACCTTGTACCCCCAAGAGCTGGGGATGCTTTGATATGCAAATTCTCACTTTCACGCATCATTTCATCCGGTGGAGGATTATGTGATGTGGAACTTCCTTCTGGCAATGGTAAGTCAGGGTTGATTCATTGGTTTTGACATTAACCAAATCCACAACTGCTAGTTGAGAAAAAGACTCAGCTAGTTCCTGAAGATCAGATAGATCTACTCTTGATATCTCCATATTAATTTTTATTTTTGAGGATATCATTAATTAGATCTTCCTGAGTTTTTGGTTTTGGAATTTTCGCAACCTTACCTTTCTGGTGTAGAAGAGGTACCTTTCCAAGGGCGTCGCTGATCCTTTCTTTGTTGGACTTGGATGTCCCAGCAATACTCTTGTATCTTCCTTTTAGATCTGAGATGTCAGTCTTCAGATCCCTTATAGTTTTACCCAAATCTGGTAGGATCTGTAGTATTTCGTCAATCTTTTGGTTCAAACTTTCTATTTTCACAGGTATATGGATTAACTTGTGGCCATAGACTTGAACAGTCATTTGGATTTCTCTAAGGTCCTGAGAGAACTTAGAATTATCCGCCTCAAATTTTTTCCATGTAATGAAGGATACCTGATTTTCATAACTACTCGAACGATTGTTCGGTGAATCCGTACTTGTTTAAATCTCCTCCGTTATGGATAAAATAACAATATGTAATAATAATTAAAATTAGTCCTCTAATTTATTAAAATTAGTTTTTTGGTCCTTTAACTTGCCCTCATTTGAATTTTGGTTTGTTAAGTTGACGCATTGCAAAATAGATCCTCTATCTTCTAACTCTTTGCAATTTTAGTCCTCTAATTTATTAAAATTTTGGTAAAAATTTGTATCATGCATGCATAGGAATTGCAAAATAAAACCTAAGGCTCTGATACCATTTTGAAGAGCGAGGGTGTATTTTGCAATTCCTATGCATGCATGATACAAATTTTTACCAAAATTTTAATAAATTAGAGGACTAAAATTGCAAAGAGTTAGAAGATAGAGGATCTATTTTGCAATGCGTCAACTTAACAAACCAAAATTTAAATGAGGGCAAGTTAAAGGACCAAAAAACTAATTTTCCCCATTTTGGTATGTCTAGTGGTAGTTCAACCCACATCAATCCTCAATTGCTTGAGACCTTTTTTCATAAAGGCTTGATACAAACATTGCACAACTAAACTGGCCAAAAAAATATAAATGGATGCAAAAGTTATGCTAAATATAAGTTGTGTGTGTTTTTCTAACGAGGCTCCAGCATTGTAATGGTGACATCATTAGCTGAATTTGGTGCTTTGCTGCTAGTCGAACTCGGACAACAAACAACATCACTTTGGGTGAAGAAACCAGGCTGCTTGGCTCGAGGAATTTCACCTTCACTACCCAACATCAGAACCACAGAAGACATGGTTGGCCTATCTCTCGGTTTTTGTTGCACGCATAAAAGACCCACTAGAATCGATTGAAGCACTATTGAAGAATAAAAGTTGTAGTCTGGAAAAGAATCCACAAGTTCTGCTGATCTCCATTCTCTATAAAGTGTCCATGCCTGGAAAGTTTTTTTCTCAATTTGAAACATGTTCAAAATATAAATTATCCAATAGTTGTAAGTAGAAAAACTTACATGTCCAAGAAGGTTTAAACTGTGCTCACTGTGGGAATATCCTCTGTTTTTCTTTCCACTCACAATTTCTAGCACTAGAACACCAAAACTGAACACGTCCGATTTTATTGAGAATAGACCATCCACTGCATATTCTGGAGACATGTACCCACTGCAACAAAAAACAACGTTATTTACAAGCAACGAAACAAAACTAGATATGTGGAATTTGCTTTCTTACTGATATAGTAAAATAGAAGATAAAGCCCAATGGGAGGTGAATAAGGAACCCAGGCCCAACAGAGGCCCAGAAACCGAATTGCTAGACTAGGTCCGCGCTAAGTAACAGTACCGGGTCGGGTCGTTCCTTGACCCGACCCCACACATACGAGTCATCCACCGTCCATTAGTGCCACCTGTTAGCATCCTATGAATGCCCAACAACCATTGGTACAGAGTGTGCACTATAAATACCCCCTCATAACATTTATTGGGGGTTGGAATCTCTAACATATTCTCTCAAGAATTAGCCTCGTATGTTCACTAATAACGAGTCTATAGACTGAGAAGTACGTTCCCTTACACTTACAAATTTGGAGACTAGATTCGTTCACCGAGTACGACCATGTATACAATTACCAATATAGAACTACATTGGCTTGATTCTAATTAGGTACGTAGGTAGCTTAATTATCATTGAGTGTAGCCATAATTCTTCATCATCATACTCGTGGAGTGAGTCGTGTCATTCCAGACTGAGAAACTTGGGTCCCCGGATTTAGGTTAAATCAGTTGGCGCCGTCTGTGGGAACTTTACTTTAAGGTTGCTGAGACTTGTTGGCAATGAGAATTGAGGCTGGCAACGTGATGCGTCGTTTGGTTCGGGAAGAGGAAGAATTGAACATGGATCCGCTTATGGAGGAAGGAACAAGTGTTGTTGAAACGATGACGAAGGGAGAATTGGATAGGAGGATGAAGGAATACGCTAAGGAGGAGATGCAGAAATACCTTACTCGTACTCCGACAACACCTAATGTAGGAGAACCACATGCAGATCCTTCCACAAAAAGAAGTTTATTTCGTCAAGAGGAGAATCGAGATGGAGAGCAAGAAGGAGAGTTGTTAGACGATGATGATGTGGTGAGTATTCGTCAAGAGTATGTAGAGGGGAGAGGAAAGACTCGTGCAATGGAGTCGCCGGGTGGACCACGACGAGCAGTGCATTATGAGGAGGATAGACATACGAGGGTGGAAAAGGTTGCGGCTCTTGTGCAGATGAGGCCAGCTCCCACACTGATGGCCCACAATTCTCCTTTTGTCACTGAGATCATGAAGGAGGTTCCGAACAGCCTCTTCCGGATGCCAGATTTTGCAAAATTTGATGGAACGGGCGATCCGAGACCCCATATTACTTCTTACGAGTGGTTGATGCCTTTGCAGGGCCAATCGGATGCGATTAATGCAAGGATTTTTACCATGACTCTTGTGGGTCAGGCGCAAGACTCGTTCATGAGTCTGGCCCCCGGTTCCATAGAGTCGAACTCACGCTTAAAATATAAGTTTGAAAGTCATTTTTCTAGTAACAAAAAAATGAAGAAGTCTATATGTGTGATCATGGGACTGAAACAAGGCTCAATCGAGTCTTTCCGTGAATTTATACACCGCTTCAATCAAGAAGCCATGGACCTTTCGAAACTTAATAACGAATTAATGCTAAGATTCTTAATGAGAGGCTTAAAGAAGGGAAACTTTAATGTTGCACTTTCTCGCCGCCCTCCACAATCCCATGAGGAATTGATGGAATTGGCGGCAGAATATATTAATGAGGGAGAAATGAACGAGTTGAAAGACTCGGATAATTTGCAAGCTATGAATGACCCACGAGGTCGTAAAGAAAAACATGAAACTGAATGTTATGAGGGAACGGGGTCGAGGAGAGATCCTGATCGACCCCGTAGACCGAAATTTGAACATTACACTCCGTTGAACTCGACTCGTACGAGAATTCTGGTTGCTGCTTTACGTACGAATCAAATTCAACGACCCAAACCAATGAGAAGTGGTGTGAAAAAGAACATGAATAGGTACTTTGAATTCCATAAAGACCATGGCCACGACGACACTGAAGAGTGTTTTCAGTTGAAGGATGAAATTGAACGACTTATCAAATCTGGGGTGTTGAACGATTTCATTGATCAAACTTTGGCAGAAGTAAGAGCCCCAGACGCCACTCGTACGACAGAACTCTACGGACCGCGCAGTCGTTCACGAGAATGATCTCATGAGAGGTCAATTGAAAGGGATCGTTATTACGAGCAGCCCAGAAATGAAGATCACAGAAGCGATAATTATCGCCCAAACAATGAACGCCCACGAGGCAACCCTCGTTATAACGAGCAAGATCACCATCGCTGTAATGACGGTCCTCGTAATTACGAGAGAAATGACTATCACCGTAATGACGATTCTTGTAATCACGAGCAAAACAAAGACTATCACCGTAATGATGGTTCTCGTAATTACGAGCATAATGACGTTCATCAACGTAATAGCGGTCCTCGTACAAACGAGAGAAGAGTCGAAGTACGGGAGGCACCCAAACAAGGTAGTCGTCGAGAGATACACATGATAGTAGGGGGACCTACTAATGGAGACTCCTCTAACGCAAGGAAAAGATATGCGAGGGAGAGTCATTCGAGCTACTACCATGGCGAACCTGGCAGGATTCTTTCACTCACTGGAGGATCGAGTGCGAGGAACCAAGTGATTAGCTTTGATGACAGTGATTACGATGGAACGCACGGTCCTCATAACGACCCCATGGTGATTTCAATGGATGTGGCCAATTTTGTGGTGCATAAGGTTTTCGTGGATACGGGGAGTTCTGCAGATATTATTTTTTGGGACGTTTTGAAAAAGATGGAGCTGGATGGAACTCGGCTGCGAAGTGTAAGTACACCTTTAGTTGGGTTTACAGGATCTTCGATTATGCCTAAAGTGTCAATTGAGCTAGATGTGTCGTTGGGGGTGGGGTCGAGATCGAAGACGAACCGAATTACCTTTTTGGTTGTGGATGTACCATTTGCGTACAATATGATTGTGGGGCGACCCATGTTGAACACATTTGGAGTTATTGTTTCGAATCCACACTTGAAGATGAAGTTCAAAACAAACAATGGTATTGGTGAAGTGCATGGGAACCAACTGGAGGCTCGGCAGTGCTACACGATTTCATTAAAGGTGAATTCGTCAAAGAAGAGAAAGTGCAAAGCCAGCATAATTGAAGTGTTAGATGAAGAAGCAAAGACTCTGATTGAAAGTTTGGAAAAAATACAGAAGCGAGTTGATGCACAAGTCGAACCCATGGTCCACAAATCAATTGAACTTATACCGGGAAACCCGGACAAAACAACACAGATTGGAAGAGAGATGGATCCTGAAGTAGAAACAAAGCTGGTGAATTTTTTGAGGAACAACTCTGAGATGTTCGCATGGAAAGCTGCGGAATTCAAAGGTATCGACCCTGCTGTTATAGTTCATCGACTCAATGTTGACCCGGATGCATGACCTGTGAGGCAGAAGAGAAGGAATTTTGGTCCAGACAGAGACTTGATAATTGAAGAAGAAGTAAAAAAACTCCTAGATGTAGGATATGTAAACGAGATCCAATTCACAGATTGGCTCGCTAATGTAGTCCTTGTACCCAAATCTGGAGGAAAATGGCGAATGTGTACTGATTTCAGTGATTTCAATAAAGTTTGCCCTCGTGATCCTTACCCCCTGCCTCGTATAGACTTACTTGTAGACTCTACTGCAGGTTGTAATTTTTTGAGCATGATGGATGCTTACCAAGGTTTTAATCAAATAATGATGGCAGAAGAGGATCGAGAGAAAACCACATTCGTTACGGCAAGAGGAGTTTATTGTTACAATGTCATGCCATTCGGTTTAAGAAACTCGGGGGAAACTTACCAACGACTCGTTAATATGATGTTTGAAGATGAAATAGGGAAAACGATGGAAGTTTATGTAGATGATATGCTTGTGAAAAGTGTGAACGAGAATGACCATTTGGCACATCTCAAGAAGTCGTTCGCAATTATGAAAGAGTATGACATGAAGTTAAACCCAAATAAGTGTACCTTTGGGGTACGAGGTGGAAAGTTTCTAGGATACATGGTCACCCAATCAGGAATCGAGGCTAATCCAGGAAATATCGAAGCAATTTTGAACATGCAATCTCGAACTAGTGTGAAAGATGTACCAAAGTTAACAGGAAGAATGGCTAGTTTGAATCATTTCATTTCTCGTTCAGAAGATAAGGGCCTACACTTCTTCAAGATCTTAAGGAATGTAAAATGCTTCGAATGGATGAACGAGTGCAAGGATGCCTTTAATGATTTAAAAACTTACTTGTCGTCTCCACTTTTATTAACAAAACTAATGTTGGGAGAACCACTATTTTTGTACTTAGCAATTTCGCTAGTAGCCCTTAGTGCTGTACTCGTACGGGAAGTCGAAGGTGATCATCGTCCTGTGTATTATGTTAGCAAGTTGATGCAAGGGGCTGAGGTGAATTATTTAGAAATTGAAAAATGGGCACTAGCGCTAATGACTGCAGCCAGGAAGCTCAGACCGTACTTTCAGTCTTATCATATAATTGTCCTAACAGATCAACCTTTGAAGCAAACTTGCAAAACCTAATGTGTCGGGGAGACTTATAAAATGGGCCATCGAGTTAGGTGAGTTTAGTATTGAATACAAGAGTCGTACTTCGACCAAAGCCGTGATGGAAGATTTTCTAGTGGAGATGACGGTAAACCCCAATGTGGTGGCCTCGATTTCATCTATAGATACAATCCCCTGGTCTTTACACGTAGATGGATCATCGATGACGAGACGAGGCGGAGTCGGAGTATGGTTTCGTTTTCCTTATGGAAACGACTTGGAGTTTGCAATAAAACTAAACTTCGATGTTACGAATAACGAAGCAGAGTATGAGGCGTTGATTGCGGGTTTGAAAATGGCAAAGACCCTGAATATTAGAAACATGAAGATATTCACTGATTCACAGTTAGTAGCACGACAGGTATCAGGAACCTACGAGGCAAGGGAAAAAACTATGGTGGATTATCTGCAAAAAACGAAATGACTAATGATGGAATTTGATTAGATTGAATTGTGTCAAATACCGAGGGATGAAAATCAAAGAGCGGATGCATTATCCAAGTTCGCGAATCAGATCGTGGGGTCCACCAGTCGGAACTAGAACCCCAGGTTCTGGTCACAAGTCTAGAAGAAGACACGAGTTGGAGGAGGCCATTCGCAGAATACCTATTGCGAGGATCCTTGCCGGACGATAGATTGGAGGCTCGTAGACTTTGTGGCAGGGCGGCTCGTTTCACAATTCTTAATGACGAGTTGTACAAAAGATCGAGCGCTGGACCCTTGCTTCGTTGTCTCGACCCAGATGAAGCAGAGTATGTTTTGAGAGAGATACATGAAGGAAGTTGTGGAAATCATTCGGCCGGACGATCATTGGCTCAAAAAATCACGCGACAGGGTTACTTTTGGCCAACTCTTGTTAAAGACGCACAGGAATTTGTAAAATGATGCAAACAGTGCCAATTGCACTCTAATGAAATACACTGACCAGGGAGGCCCATGGAAGTGATAAAAATCGCATATCCATTTGATCAATGGGGCATTAACATACTCGGTTGATACTTATCTCAGACTCGTTTTTAAAAGACTCGTGTAATGTGATAAGATGAGTGGATTTATTTAATGTTTATACTCACATGCAGGTCCGTTCCTGCCAGTCAAGAATCAAAAGAAATTTATTATAATGTCCGTGGAGCACTTCACGAAATAGATTGAAGCTGAAGCGGTTGCTCGTATTACAGAAGAATCTATTATTGATTTTGTTTGGAAGAGTATCATCTTCAAGTTAACAAAACAAATAAAAATGGATGATTCCATGTACACAGAATATTATATGTTATAATTATTAATTTGATGGAAGAATATCATCTGCAGGTTTGGTATTCCTAGAATCTTAATTTCTGATAACGGAACGCTGTTCAATGGGAAATCTATGGTATCGTGGTGCAAAGAATTGAAGATTCAGCAAAATTTTACGTCTGTGGGACATCCACAAGCAAATGGCCTGACGGAGTTTGCTAACAAGATACTATTGCAACACTTGAAGACTAGACTCGATGGTATGAGATCTGCTTGGGCGGACGAACTTCCCGGCATCTTGTGGGCGTACCGAACGACTCCTAGATCGTCTACGGGGGAAACACCGTTTTGCCTTGTATACGGATCGGAAGCGGTCATCACAGCGGAGATTGCTATGATGACTCATAGGGTAATGGACTACAACCCAGAGATAAATCAGTGTAATCGGGAGTTTGAATTGGATACTATTGATGAAGTGAGAGAACGAGCGTATGCAAGCATATTGAGACAGAAAAATACCATGGCGAGAGCATACAACAAGAGAGTAAGAATGAGGTCCTTTCAAGTGGGAGACTTGGTGTTAAGAAGAGTAGAAGTCTTGAAACACGTAAAAAAATTGGAAGCAAATTGGGATGGTCCGTATAAGATTACAAAGATAATGAAAGGAATGACGTACAGATTACAAGATTTTCAAGGGAAAGAGCTGCCTCGTCCGTGGCATGTTGACAACTTGAGAAAGTTCTATGCCTAAGGGCAGTTTATTTCATGATTGCACTCGATGTCAACGAGTCTAGTATGTAAATGATCCATGCAATGAGTATAAGGATGTATTTTAAAGATGAACACAAATATTATTAGTCAGAAATAAAGGGGTGATCATTTCATAATTGCACTCGAAACAAACGAATATGGTATATAAAAGATTTCAACATATGAATCTATATAACATAAACATATGAATGTTCAACATACGAGTCTAGGAAAGGAAATAAAATAATATAAAAATGAAAACAAACGGAAACGGCACACTCGCCAAAACGACTTTAACCTATAGGGTTTCCACTTCTTTGGGTCGATGACTGGGCTTGATGAGCTGGAGGTTTATACCAAGGGGCCAATTCGGCAAATTTGGGAAACTCAATGGGTTTGAACTCCTCGTCTTCGGCCGAAAATGACTCTCGGAGAAGTTTGCGTTTATAACAATCTTCAAGACAATGAATGTCGAAGTCAAACTTGAAGGCATTGAGAAGGTTTCCATAATCGATACACTTGAAGAAACCGTACTTCTCATCTTTGAGAGCCCTAGAAAGGAGCATACGGTCGAAAAGGGTAGACTTCATGAAATCATGAGCACATCAGCATTTTCTTGGGAGGCGAGATATTTGTGTTTCCTCTCGATCCGACCAAGCTCGTATGCATCATCCTTTTCCTTCGTCATATCATCCAGACAAGTTTCGACTCTCGTCTTCTCACTTTAAAGACGAGCAATTTCGATCTCTAAGGCCTTCGCCGCATCTTGGTGATTAACCCGCTCAGCAGTCAATCGACGACTTATCTCGAGCAACTCGTTCTTCACTGTTGAGAACGAGTTCTTTTCAGCTGTCGTATCGGCGATGTTCTTCGTGAATTTCGCCCTTTCTAACCTTAGGTCTTCTTTAAGCCCGGCGCAGCTTAAAGCCAAGTCGTGCAAACAAGCCGAGGCCTACACGAAGGTTCGCAAAATATTATAATTTCACAAAGAATCAAAGAGAACGAGGCATAAATTGAAAGAATGGAAATCAAGTATTACCTTCATTAAATGGGAAGCGCCCATTCTTTCAACAGCAGTATAAGACTGCTCAATCAATATAGCCTTATCACGGGTCAGATGCATGCTGCAATACATCTCTAGGGCTACATTAGTCCCTTGGGGACCAGCCAATATGGAGCTCTGAGGATAGATCCACCAATCTGGGACAATCGGATCTCCACTCGTATTCTCCTCGCACCTATTGGGCACCTCGTATTCTTGGTAGTCTTTGAGATTAAGGGCCTCCAATCATTCTACCAGGCGAGCAGTAGTGGGTCGTGTGCCAGAGAGAATGATATCCTTCTCAGAGGAGGTTGTCTCCTACGTCGTTTGGCCAAAAGAGGGCGTTGACTTACGGGAGCGATGAACGACTCCACCCTTGGACCCTCAGGATCCTTGTCTTGATCTTCTAAGTCAATCTCGACACGGGATGAAGGGGTAATCTTCCTTGTTTGAGAGTTGGTTATGATGTCGGGGCTAATGATCCTCAGGGATTGTTGTCGGTCGGTATTCGGTGAACGAATCGGAGAAGTTTGTATGGGAGGCGGCTGGACTGGAGGCGCTTGGCCGAGTAAACCCTCGGCCGCAGATGATTCTTCTTCGTCACGAAGAGCGTCCAAATGAGCCTTGCGAGTAGCCATTCCTGCAAAAAAAAGATTATTTTTATATTCAATAAATTTGAAAAACACTTTAAATAAAAAAGAAACGAGGCTCACCAATATCAGTAACTCTGGGGAGGGGTGCTGAGATCACCCCACAGGAAACGAGCATAGACCCGCGCATGAGCTTCTCAGTAACAAAAGGGAATGACACTAGTTCTTCTAAAAACCCCGCCCCCATATTGGGTTTCCTATCTCTAATTCTCGTTCTCTAATGCCCCATTGTCTTGGAACGAGCCAACTGTCGCCCTTAGGAGGGGAAATAAAGATGTATTTGTCCTTCCATGACCCAAACGAGTCACGAGTACGATCTTGGAGAATGGCATCTTGACGGGGTGAAAAATAAAAGAAACCACGCTGGGCTGGTATCTTACAACGGTTAAGAAAAAACATTCTATGAAAATTAGCTAAGCTAGTCGGATGCCCATAACCGGTCATTAAAACTATAAAGAGAACTATATGTCTATACGAGTTAGGCAAAAGTTGTGTTGCACTCAGTCCGTAATTTAATAAAATGTCATTAATACACTAGTGGAGGGGGAACCTAACTCCCGAAGTAAGGTGTGCAAGGTGAAATGTACGAAAACCTATGGGTGGCTTATGCATACGATCCGAAGGTCTAGGAAAACGAACTATATAATTCGCGGGAATATAATACTTAACCCTCAACTCGTTCTCCCTGGTAGACCTAACAGTTGACACTTGATTAAGCCAGGTTATGTGGGTGTTAATGTCAGCAGGCCCCTCTAAATCTACTAGGGGCTCTTCACCTTCGTCTCTTCGAGACGACTCAGGATTTTGATTTCTATTAGACGACTCAGGGACATCGCCCGTCGGAGCATAACCTTCGACCAATTGGTCTAGAGCATCCGACCCAGCCTCTTCATCAGAAGAACTGAGGATTTCATTGTTGTTAACAGACGCGGATGATCGAGTATGAGCAATTATAACGAGAAAGAAAACAAAAAACAAAGAGTACCTACGAGTTGGAAGTTTTTGGAGGATGTACGAACCGAAGACCACTCGTTCAGCTAGACGATCGTAATCTTTCTGTAAAATTCTCCCACAACAAAATTCTCTCTCTAAAAAGTAAAGATGAATGTAAAAAGTGAAAAACCCTGGAGGACTATTTATAGGGAGATGAGAGTAGGATATGCGCCGGTCTGGATTAATTACATCTAACGGTTAAAATGAAGAGATGCTTCGGATGAAAAGTAACTGATGACATTAAATGACACGACTGTTGAGGCCAGAAGGTGCGACGGCTGAGCGTTAACTGAGCTACACGTCTCTCGATATAAAGAGACATTAATTGCCAGAAAAGACACGTCTCTCGAGTAATAATGATTCCTATTAATATAGGTAAATTAATGATAAAATTATCATTTATGATAAAAATAAAAGAAATAAAAAAGGAAATATAATTGAGTTAGAACACCCACTGAAAATGGTTATGAAAACGAATACGAGGAGGCATAAATTCAAGTCGTAACTAAATCACTACTTCCTCAGCATGAATTCAAGTCGTTACACGCCTAATTCTTCAAATTGAAGAAGTGGGGACTTAATGATATAGTAAAATAGAAGATAAAGCCCAATGGGAGGTGAATAAGGAACCCAGGCCCAACAGAGGCCCAGAAACCGAATTGCTAGACTAGGTCCGCGCTAAGTAACAGTACCGGGTCGGGTCATTCCTGGACTCGACCCCACACATACGAGTCATCCACCGTCCATTAGTGTCACCTGTTAGCATCCTATGAATGCCCAACAACCATTGGTACAGAGTGTGCACTATAAATACCCCCTCATAACATTTATTGGGGGTTGAAATCTCTAAAATATTTTCTCAAGAATTAGCCTCGTATGTTCACTAATAACGAATCTATAGACTGAGAAGTACGTTCCCTTACACTTACAAATTTGGAGACTAGATTCGTTCACCGAGTACGACCCTGTATACAATTACCAATATAGAACAACGTTGGCTTGATCCTAATTAGGTACGTATGTACCTTAATTATCATTGAGTGCAGCCATAATTCTTCATCATCATACTCGTGGAGTGAGTCGTGTCATTCCAGATTGAGAAACTTGGGTCCCCGGATTTGGGTTAAATCACTTACTATGTTCCAACAACTCGTCGTGTCTTAGCTTTCGTCTCGTTCTCCCTAAAACTTCTCGCCAATCCAAAATCTGATATCTTAGGGTTCATGTCAGAATCTAGCAATATGTTGTTGGCTTTAAGGTCTCGATGGATAATTCTCAATCGAGAATCTTGATGAAGATACAAGATCCCTCTAGCGATTCCATTGATGATATGGAAACGTTTTGGCCAATCAAGTATTGTACTTTTTGTTTGATCTGTTCAAGATTTTTCATGTAGCCGATACATAAAAATTTCTAATGGTTTAACATCAGCAGAAGAAAAATGAAAAAGAAAATTTATATACCCACCAAATAAAATGACATCCAAACTTTTGTCAGGCATATATTCATACATCAACATACTTTCCTCTCATTGGATGCAACAGCCAACAAGCCTAGATTTCGATGCTGAAATTTGGCAATAAGTATGATTTCATTCTTTAACTCATTGAGCCCTTGCTTCAATTCCTTTGATAATCATTTCACGTACAACAATTTCTTATTCATCGAGCATGCCCTAACATCAACCTTTTGCAATAATTATTTCTCAAAAACTTGGAAGTGCTTGGTCCTTGAATACTGGTGACAAAAACAGTAATGCAAATATTTTGGTCTCGAAGTGGGATCCGTTACATTGGTGTTTTCATTGACTTCCAACGTGCCTCGTTTGAAATGTATAGTAAATGTCTTTTTTCGGTATGATGGAGCAGCTAGCATGTTAGCTACTTTAGTGTGGTAGGGGCCATTTCCCTTATTCACTTTCTTTGTATAATTTCTTTACTTTCATATATGAAATTGAACTTTTAACCAAAAAAAAGGAAACCCGCCGACGATCTTACCGCCATACAAGAGGTCATCAACAACCTATAAACCACTACCGCCAGCCATGACGCTTCCATAGCTGAACTCCTCCAACAAACAAACAATACTCAATCCTCCATTCAAGCCTTAATAGACACCACGCAAAAATCCATCGCCTCTCTCACCAAAATAGTGAACAACATTGTCGTCTCCATAGCCCACTTACAGCAACAACTTGAACATTATACCCCTGTCACAGCAGACAACACACCCAACACCACCACTAGTTCTATCCTCGGTCAGATTCCTCATCACAACAACCCTCAACCACTTACCACATTCAACCCTCGTCTAATACGCCTTGAGATCAACCAATTCGATGGTACTGTACCTCTCGATTGGCTATCCCAAACCGAGAGCTACCTCACACTTCACCAAATAGTCGAACACGAGAAAATCGATTTAGTTTCCTTCTACTTCATCGGTCCATCGCTCACTTGGTTCAATTGGATGCAACGTAATCGCCAACTCAACAATTGGACTAATTTTAGTCGCGCATTGGAACTCCGCTTTGGCCCTTCCTCATACACAAACCATGAAGCAGCCCTCTTTAAACTTAGCCAAAAAAACCTCTGTTTCTGAATACCAATCTGACTTTGAAATCCTCTCAAATCGAGTATATGGGCTTTCCGATAGCCATCTCCTTAATTGTTTCCTTTCGGGCCTTAAACCCGAACTTCAACGTGAATTACAAATCCTCAAGCCACACACCACCACAAACGCTATCGGCCTCGCCAAACTAATCGAAGACAAGATTATCGACCAATGCCGAGATTCCCCTAGATGGTCCCCCCCCACCCGCACCACCACCACCTCCACTATCACACCGGCTGCCAATCCCACAAACCAACAATTTGCATCCCCAACCACTAAACATACGACCCACCCCCTTTCGACGTCTTTCGCCCCAAAAACTTCAATTACGACGGGAGAAAGGACTCTGTTATTCCTATGACGAAAAATTCACCCCGGGACACAAATGCAAATCGTCCAGTTTGATGTTACTATGGGGCAACCACAATGAACACAACCCAATTTCCATCTTAGACCCCGAACCACCGAAACCACCCAACGACTCCTCACCTTCCCTTATGACACTCTCCCACTCTTCCTACACCGGCCACCTATAACCTCACACCAAATTCAAGCAACCTTGCGGACAAGGTTCGTTTCGAAGCGGCGAGGAATGATACAACAGTGGCCACATCATTGCCACGTCACAGCTCCCGAGTCAATACACATTCTGAGCAAGCTGGCAGATTACATAATTTAGGATATAGAAGACTTGGTCCAATTAAGTTTGAATTAATTACCTAAGGAGTTGGGGAACTAGGCCACCAACCATATGTTTAGGAGTAGTTATTTTCCTCATTCTCACGTTGTGTAAGCACTTAGCAGAATAGGTTATTATATTGTTTCATATTGTAATTCATTTGGGGATGCTGAATGAAACAAGTCTTCTTCTTATACTCTTCTTCTGCTTGAACTCTTCTTCTTCATATTCTGTTAAATTTCTGGAGATTATCCCCACTCGAAGTGGGATCCGTTATAGAATACTTCAAGAACCCATCTCCCTGACAACTCAAATTGGTCCTCCTAACACATCCTCCCGACCAATCCAATCTATTCCACCCATCTGGATCATTAGGCACAAATCTATCAAGGCATTCACAAGATGGAGAACTCCCAAAATTACAACTACCATAAGCACCACAAAGTCTATATGTATCACAGAGATCTACCGGTATGTATCACAGAGATCTGCCGGCAAGGCGAAATAAAACTACCATCCTTGAGTCTGATCAACCAACGTCCACTTTTGTAAAATGCCGGTGTGATTGATCGTATACCTGGAAATAAATGATTGGTCAATGAGATCTGTCCTATAATATACTTTCTCATCATGCATCGTGAATGTATGCGTGTACTTATTTGGTTCCCTGGGGTTTGGCGGCCCGGGAAACATAACTCCATTCCAGGGACCGATTCTACTTTGTATAGTTTGACCCCTTTTGACGAGTATCTGTGGGTACCCAGTTGGATCTAAGCGGAAGCTAAATTCTCCTGTACCTGGATCATCGTTGTTCTGCCAGGACAAAATATATGTCTCCTTTTGAGTCATGAAGTTCCATCCTAAGTTCATTACTAGAGTGGTGAGAAATCATTAAAGTCAATGTTCTTATTTTCTGTGGGCAATATAAATTTTTTAGAGAAAAAAAATAAAATCTAAAGATTATGGACAAGTAGGATGAGGACGAATATATACCTGGTAAATATGTATGTCGGGTGATCAAAGCTCTGCCAGATGAAATTCTCCACCCCATCATTGTTTGTGTCTCGAAGTACAAGATTTCCTGAGTCGAGCAATTGTGTAACAGGGTTCTGCAGGGGCCCGGATGTATTAGACGACCATACAATTGTGCCAATAGTGCCATTGACAAGGACCAGATTCCCTGGATGTATAACTCTTAACACGCCAGAGGTATGTGTGAGTGGAAAATCTCTGTTGGCCACCCGAACATATGCCAAAACTGTCATATTCCTGTACGGCTGTACCACATTCCCACGTAACGGTTACTGGAATTTCCAGGACTGAAGAACCCCATTTCAAATTTACCACCAGGCGAAATCAAGGTTTCGCCATCTCTAATGCTATGAGATGCGTTTATAGTATCGGTTGCAGCTGAAATCAACTGGAAAATCATGGAAATATTGGTTAGAAGAAACAAGGACAAATCACTTATTTTGCCCATCCTTTCTGTGTATTGCTCATTTCACTTGATGGGCATTATTTTTCTTGATTTTACTATTTAAATATTGTGAAGTGTTAACATAAGAAGAAATTCAAAGAACAATTGCGGGAGACATTTTTCTTCCTTGTTTGCTGACTTGAAAGTTTAGAAGATTTTTGAGAGCACTTCTTTAAGTTTCAAGGAGGATATTAGCGCAACACTTGTCATGTATCTATTAATGTAATAATAGAGAAGATTTGGGCTTGGATTGCTTCGGATGATTTTTATAATAGATAAACATTATCATTTTTGTTACGTAATGGACCGGGTGTTTATTGAAAATAATCTTTTCAAACAAAGCTCCAAGAGGCAAATTCAATAATGAAGAAAGAGATGTCCCCTCGTTTCAGAAGGGCCAATCCATGTTGCCCATTTCACTAACCCACTCTCCAATTCTACATGCATCTTTCACATGTTACCTAATCTCATAGAAATTTAACTTTATACCTCTCATCAACTCTTAACTTTCCAAATAAATTTGAGTGATCGTCGAGATTTGTTGGAAATATGTAGTTTAAATTAATTGTGTGAAACACAACTTTAATTAGATTGTGAAATTCGAACTACACTTGTTTCCATGATATGAATATAATTAGATAATATAAATCTACGTAACGAGTAGATAAGATTTGCATTTTGAATTTTTCAAATTCGATTTCGGACGAATGAAAAATTAAATGACAAAGATAGTTGTTTGGGTCATAGTGAATCTAAAGGAGTCATTGATGATTTATAAATCAATTTTGGGGATAAGGGATTAACCCCTTGGGTTGAAGAAGTTTTTTGGATGTGGGAGGACTTAGGTCCACGGATGTCCCCCTTGCTCGCTCAGGTCTGGAGGACCCGAACTCGGGCCTAGGCCTATAGCTGAATTTAGGTTTGACACCATGTTAACTTTTTGGATATTTAATTAATTATTTATTTAATTATGAAACAATGGAAGATGAAACATCAAACACGTGGGATGGTTGGCCACAATTGCGTACTATGGGGAATCAGCCAATTTTTGGGAAGCATTCATTTTTAATATGACTGGATGGATGACCATTTTTGGCGAATCTCAACCATTTTTGGGGAAGCAGCCACGATTGCATACTATGGGGAAGCAATTATTTTTGGCCGGATGGTCGACCGTCGTAGCTTTACAACCGAACGGTCAGTTGTTCAATTGAAATGGTTAGCTATTACCTGCATGCACAAAGTCTGGAATTAAATGGATTTTCAAATTCCAGCCTTTCCTTGCATATAAAAAGGCACCGTCTAGCCTCATTCTAAACTAAACCATTCAGCATAGCATTCATATCTTTCGAAAGTTTCTCTTGAGAGGTTTGAAGTGGTTCTACCTCAGAGATGAATCGTTGTACCTTAGGACACTATTGTACGAACATATACCACCTATAGCTGGACAATTTTGCATTGAGGACAAAGGATTGACCTTCGCCTCGATTCAAACTCTGTTTACAATTTTCCTGAAATAGATTGATATTCAACAAGATTGAAGTCAGATAAGTACCTGACAATGAAAAATAGATAAACGCTAAAATCGTTTTTTACAGATATTTTTTTTTTCAAAATCGCATTTAATTTGCTTGGCACCTCCTAAAATGCCCAAAAAATGTTGCAGTATATATTCTCTACAAAGGTCAAATTTATTTACTTACATGTTTATATAGCGTATAATGTTATGTTTGATATCCCCTAAATTTTATTATTCACGAAATGCCAAATTTATATATATATATATATATATATATATTCATAATAACTTATATATTGTTAAAAGTTCCATACCAAAAATGAAAAATTGATACGCGTGTATTTTCCTAGTGCTCATGAAAAATGGGTTTGATTGATATTTCTCTTATATTATTTTCTAGAAATATTTTGTACTATCCATCCAACAACACAAGATTTTTATTTGCCAAAATCATTACATCGAGCATCAAAATAATCACACGTCTTGATTCAAGATGATGCTAAGTGCAAAACAAGATCTATTTTGCCTATGTGTGGGTGCCTTAATAGACAATTTAACTTAAATGTATGTCTAAATATTTGTATACTATATATAAAGGGAGGAGAACTTAGAGTAACTAGGTATGACATCTTGTATCCACTAAAATTTTGATAAATGTCCAAGGTTGTTTCTTCCACCCATTTCTTCTCTCCTTTCATGTTGTCCCTCTCCCCCCCAAGAAAATTCCGACTCGGCCACACCCAAGTGTACTCTGTTGTGGTGCTTGCTGGACTAACCTAGCAGTTCACTCAGTTCGTGCATGCGCAATGGAAGCAAATTGCAAATAATTTCAATCAACGTGCACGAGTGGGTATTTTACATAGCACCATCAAATTACATAAATCACATACAAAGGAGGTTTTATAGCCATTATACCTTGTGGAGTTGTGTTGAAACAAACTCTTGGCAGAAATTACAACATCTGGATTTTCTTCACCTTCAAGTTTTTTCTATCCCTTGTATTCCCGACCTTGATCACGATCTCACGTTTTCAATCTCTTTTCTTTGTTCTTGGATAAATCCTTCTTGAACACTCCAAGCGTCGCGAATCTAAGTTTATTCACACGCCAAGTATTTTCTTGAACCTCTTTAGTTAACTCCATGTTAGCTTAATTATACTAAATTTGGGTTTTGGAGAAGTAGAGAGAAAAACGTATTTAGGCCTAACTTGAGAGAAGAGAGAATTTTTACACCAAGAAAAATTCCAAGAGTTTTGCACCACGGGGGAGGGGGGGGGGGGCTCTGAGGTTATTTAATGGCCTTATGGCCGCCTCCTTTTCTCGTAAGGTTTGAGTTTTTGTCAAACTCTTTTTCTTGTTGGAGTTCTTTCCATGTGTATCTAATATCTTTCTACACAAGAAAAAGATATATGTATCACATATATATTATATATATATATATATATATATATTCTCCATATGGAAAGATACACATATAGACTCACACACAAATATATATATATATATATTTGTATCCAAACACACATATATATAATATATATTTTCCATATTTCTCTACAAAAATAAATATATATATATATATTATAATTAATTATTCCACCAAGGAATAATTAGACACTTGGATACTGGTGGTCCCAAGTGGCATACGAAAGGGTCCAGAAGGGGGGGGGGGGTTGAATAGACCCTGAAGTCTTTTTCGACTTCAGAAATTTCGTATCACTTTTAAAGATTAGAACGCTTAGAGAGCTGAGCGCTTGGGTCAAACGCTTCAGTAAAAATAACATAGATTTAGTGATTTCAGCAGTTTACCAAAGTAGGGTAACGCTTAGATCACTTAATCAGGGTTAACACAGCGGAAATGATTTTAAAGCTTTTAGTGTTCGTTTTGGTTAAATAGTCGCTTGACAGATATAGCTTGTCTTTTTCAGAATAGATACTTCTCCTTTTTCACTTGGAGGGAATTTACTAAGTTGATTATCAAAGAATCACACAGAATCTTCTACAAGATAGTAAATAAGTGAAAATGATCTCGGGCTCCTTGATCACACAGATGTCTGCACCAATGAAGATCTTCTTCTACAAGCTTCTCTCACTCAGAAATACTGCCTGTAAGGGATTTCAACAACTTTCTCACTCAGATGAAAGGTTGAGGGTTTTATCACAAGGGTTTGTTTGTTTTTGAAAAGATCAAACAACTTGGAATATCTCAGTAAGAATTTTTTGAGATATTTTTTACTGTATGGAATGTATGTAAAAAGCTTGAAAGATTTTGACTATGGAGTTTCTAACCTTTTTTTTTTTGGTGTGTGTATCTTGTGTATTGTGTGTCTATCGTGTATTATGTATATGTCTATTTTAGGGTTTGATGGAGGTAAGATATTTATAGGCTTTTTCCTGGGATTATGTCCGTTGGACACATGCAGGAGTGTGCCTTTCACGCGGCGCGTAAGTATACCTTTTCTCTAACATTCCTGAATTCCTGCTGGTGCCAATTTGACGGGAGCAACTTTAGACTCTGAAGTTCTGACAGTCTAGTCAAAAGGTAGCTTGTCTACAAATCATATTGGCTTATCATATTTAATGCGCTTATCAGGTATTTAATTCATTTGAATTTATTTCCCATTTGAAATAAATGTCCGTTGAATGATTGCATTTAAGTCCATCATGACTTGAGAATTTATTTCAGGTGAATTTGATTATGATCGCTAGAGTGCTTTGAGCGCTTGATCCATAAATCCTAAAATAGTCCTTTAGCGTTTAACAGACGCTAAGAACAAATCTTCATCTTCATTTGACTTCAGACGCTGATCTTCAACTTCTTCTCTAATAGACTCACCTAGAATTGTATTAGCGATTCAGTATCTAATACTTAGTCTAAAATCTAGAAAGATAAAAATTACAAGCCTAACAAAATTACATACTTTCAAATGCTTATACAAATGATCTATGAAACAAAAACTTACATTTTATTTTGGGGTCTAACATAAAAATCCTATGTTGTCATCATCAACACATTTAACATGAAATTTTCTAACAGATACTTTATTTAATTCACCTACATAAGATAGTTAAATCATTGCAATTAATTAATTAATCCACATAGGATAATTAATTAGCACATATTAAGCTAATTAATTAATCTTCATTTGATTAATTCTACTAAAGAATTAATTTAATCCACATAGAATTAATTTCCCATTTAATTAATTCCACCTAGGAATTAATCTAACCCAGGATTAATTCCCCACAATTAATTCTACACAAGAACTAACATTTCCATAAGATACTTGAGTTATTTGTGTGACCTCTTAGGTTCATTTCTATGCTAGCAATGAGACATTTCTCTTAGGCCTAAGTAATTTCCGCACATACAATTAATTAAGGTCTCGAGTTTATCACCAAACTCGTCTCAAGGCTCCCACAGATCATGATTCGGTGTCTAGTAATGTCGTCATGAAGACCCAGACATAAATGATTGTTATGAAGGATCTCTCCAGGTTACGATCTTCGTATGAGCCACTCCTTCCATCATTTTCCTGATCTGAGTATAAAGTTTGGGTTCAATTGAAACTCAAGTAACTCAGATAACTATGTATGTGTTGTGATCATAGTGACCTTCATCATCTAAGAAGAACCACTACTTCTTCTTAATGACTTCGATACTCTAGCCAAAGATCTTTCACTGGTCTTCTATGTCATACAACAGCATAGGAAATCTCTCGGTCTCTGTACCATGAATGGATCCCTCTTTCGAGGTGATTCATTTTTCTATGCCATAACCAACCCAATTCATTTCGACTTTTAGCAACAAAGCATGTGGGGTTGTTATCAATTGTAGAATCCCAATCCACTAAATTAAGATTATTTGTTCATTTTCCTCTTAATTTAGTAGACTTAGTCTTAGCGTCGTTAACATAGCAAAAGTCGCTTGAAAACTTTACTTCAAAGCCTTTATCACAAATTGACTAATGCTTAACAGATTATGCTTAAGACCCTCAACATAATATACATCGCTGATCATGATGTTCCCCTTATGCATGATACCTATACCTTTGGTTTTATCTTTTGAGTTATCACCGAATATAACTTGAGGACCGTTAGTTGCACGATAGTTGATCAGGAGATTCTTTGATCCAATCATATGCCTTGATGACCCGCTATCAATGTACCAAACTGAAGTATCAATGTTGGCTCTAGGTACCTACATTAAAGGATAGTTCTAATTCTTCTTAGGTACCAATGTTTTCTTGGGTCCTTCATTGTTAGTGACTTTGGTTTGAATTAAAACTTTAGGAACCCATATTTGCCTAGTCTTTATTGTAGGAATACTGACCTTCTTGGGTTTCACATTGTGTTATGTGTGCTTTTTGGGTGTATAATAATATCCTCGATTATAGTAGTAATCATAATCATAGTCATAATCATAATTATCATAGTAGCGATAATATGATCTAGACTTTTGTGGATATTGACGATGGTATTTCCTTGGCGCTGGTTTGGGTTGTTCTTTTGTTGCTTAACGCTTAGCGCTTGATTCACAGTGGTCAAATTTATCCTTAGCCTTTTGAGCTTTTGGATGAACCCGTCTTTGTGGATCATTTGCTTTCGCCTTTTCCTTGCCTGAGTCAGCTTTGGTTTTCTCATTTGGCCTCGTACCATTGTCGCTTGGTTCATTTAGCGTTTGTCTTTATGAACCTTTCTTAACAAAGAAAACACCCTTTCCTTTGTTGTGCACTGTAACATTAGATTTATTTGGTTGTTTACCAAGTTTATTGTATCCTAAACCTGTCTTTTCACCAAACATTCTTGCTACCTCAGTCACATTATCCAACTTTCTTGAAGCTTTTGATAATGATGAAATGAGCGGCTCTGATTTGGCAAGTTTAGCGATCAGACCAGCTTCTCTCTTGACTATTATATCAAGATCACTTTTTAATTGAATAATCTCACTCTCAAGTGATTGGTTCTTCTCAATGCATTGTTGTTGAACTTTCAACTCTGCTTTGAGCGTTACTTTATCTCTTGTGAGTGATGAGATAATAGCGAGATCATTTTGATATATTTTGGCGGCATCTTGACAATCTTTATAATATTCATTAACTTTGTCAAGTAATTCATCATAAGAAGGAGGATGAGATAATTCAGTGGTTACCTCTGGTAGCGAGTCGTCAGACGCTTCATCGTCTCTTTCCATAAGACAGATCAATGCTGAGTCGCTTGTTGGTTCATCATCATTACTTTCATCTGATGATTCTAAATCCTCTTCAGGTGTGAGGAATGGTTCAGATTCCGCTAGCAAACCTTGTTGACGAAGGTTGCTCCTGAATTGGTTTCTATCCGCATAGTCTTGCCTTGTGGGCTTAGACACACAAGGGCAATTTACCTGGTAGTGCCCTGATTTCCTGCAATTATAACGCAAATTAGTTTTCATTTTCTGTTCAGTGGTTAATCGCTTGGAAATGACTGGCACGGAGAGATTCTGAGTAGGAGTTGTAGGCGCTTGATAAGGAACTGGTGCTACTGTTTGAGGTGCTGAGTACGCTGGCGCTTGATACTGAGGCGTTGGTGCTGGGGTAGGGGTTTGAAATGAAGTTTGTCCAACAGGATTTCACTTTTCATATTTTAGAAATTTCTTGAATTTCTTGACCAATAAAGCCATCTCTTTATCTTCATTTGATTCTGTCGCTTTCACCTCACTAATCGCTTTACCCTTACTGTTGGTGGTGGAGATTAAAGCTCCTGATTCAGTCTCTGAAGTCGATCTATCACTGACTTCACCCAATTCAAATTCAAATGCCTTTAATTCTGAAAATACATGTTCTGGAGTAAGGATCTCAATGTCTGTGATTCTCTCATAGCAACAGTCTTGATTAAATACTTGCTTGGAAGACTTCTAAGAATCTTATTGACCATTTCCTTATTGGTCCACTCTTTATCCAATGACGCTAACTCTGTAATGAGCATAGTAAATCTTGCGTCCAATTGTTCTAGCGTCTCGTTGGGCTGCATCTTGAAATGTTCAAATCTTTGCATGGCTATGGAAAGCTTGTTCTCCTTCATCTGTGTTGAGCCTTCACACACTATAGCCAACTTATCCCATATTTCTTTGGAAGTTTTACATTGCTTGATTTTGTTGAACAATGCATCATTGTCTCCTAACGCTGAGTAAAGTGCACTTCATCCAACATTATCTAGATTTGCTCTTTTCCGATCATCAGGCGTCCATTCTAATTTAGGTTTCTCGACATATCCATCTAGAGTGTCTTCATCAGCTCCAAGTGCATGAGTTATCACTTTCATGATCTTAATGGGGCCGTCTGAAATTACATCACACATTTCATTATCGCAAGAACATAAATACGTAAATACGCTAAGTTTCCAAGAATCATAATTTGATTCTACCAGTTTAGGCATTTTGTTAAAAGCCATAATGAGATATTTTTAAAGAAAATTTTAAAGCGACTAAGTTTTAGAAAACTGGATCTAAACAAGCAGCTACGCTCGAAAACGCTTAGGTTTCTACTTCAACGGCTCTGATACCACTTGGTAGTCCCAATGTCATACGAAAGGGTCTAGAAGGGGGAGGGGGTTGAATAGACCCTGAAATCTTTTTCGACTTCAAAAATTTTGTATCACTTTTAAAGATTAGAACGCTTAGAGAGCTGAGCGCTTGGGTCAAACGCTTCAGTAAAGATAACTTAGACTTAGTGATTTCAGCAGTTTACCAAAGTAGGGTAACGCTTAGATCACTTAATCAAGGTTAGCACAGCAAAAATGATTTTAAAGCTTTTAGCGTTCGTTTTGGTTAAATAGTCTCTTGACAGATATAGCTTATCTTTTTCAGAGTAGATAAAATAATATAAAGCAAGACAATAGTAAAAGTAAATAACACAAGATATATAAGGTTGACTGGGTGATGTAATCCCAACTACGTCCCTCTTCTTCTTTTTCACTTGGAGGGAATTTACTAAGTTGATTGTCAAAGAATCACACAGAATCTTCTACAAGATAGTAAATAGGTGAAAATGATCTCGGGCTCCTTGATCGCACAGATGTCAGCACTAATGAAGATCTTCTTCTACAAGCCTCTCTCACTCAGAAATACTGCCTCTAAGGGGTTTCAACAACTTTCTCGCTCAGATGAAAGGTTGAGGGTTTTATCACAAGGGTTTGTTTGTTTTTGGAAAGATCAAACAACTTGGAATACCTCAATAAGAACTTTGGTTTCTTCTTTGGAAGAAGTTTTGAGATATTTTTTTCTGTATGGAATGTATGTAAAAAGCTTGAAAGATTTTGGCTATGGAGTTTCTAAGCTTTTTCTTTTTTTGTGTGTATCTTGTGTATTGTGTGTCTGTCGTGTATTATTTATTTGTCTATTTTAGGGTTTGATGGAGGTAAGGTATTTGTAGGCTTTTTCTTGGCATTATGTCCGTTGGACACATGCAGAAGCGTGCCTTTCACGCTGTGCGTGAGTATACCTTTTCTCTGACATTCCTGAATTCATGCTGGTACCGATTTGATGGGAGCAGCTATAAACTTTGAAGTTCTGACAGTCTAGTCAAAAGGTGGCTTGTCTACAAGTCATATTGGCTTAACACATTTAATGCTCTTATTAGGCATTTTATGCATTTGAATTTATTTCCCGTTTGAAATAAATATTCGTTGAATAATTGCATTTAAGTCCTTCATGACTTGAGAATTTATTTCAGGTGAATTTGATTCTGATCGCTAGAGTGCTTTGAGGATTTGATCCTTAAATCCTGATATATGTTATTTTTACACAAGTTTCCCCCCGTTTATCGACTTAGTTTTGATTGTTTCCTTGATAATTTGATCACATATGATGCTTTGACCCTTGTTTTCTCATATTTTATAGAATAACATAACATTTGGAGGAAAAGGACAAGGATTGAAGGTAAATCATGCATAAAGATAAAAATTGTCTGCGCAGTGCTAGCGTTTATGGAATATATTTCTCTAACCATGTCCAAATTACACACTTGGTATACCAATGGAAAGATAAGAGGCAAAGGTACATTTTTTATGTTTAAGACAAAGATCATATATGTAAGGAAGGAGGTGAAAACGTCATCGGAAGAGACGTCTTATGATGGAGTTTTCTCATTCAGTGACTTGTGAGACGATTTTTTCATCTTTAACATTTGATTTAGGCCTAAGTGTCTTCTTGAGAGTTGTAGATGTTTGTTTTAGGATTCTACAGCATCTTGAATCAGTGTATTCCGACATCGGTAGAGAAAGTTATACGAAGTTTACCAAAACTGGCTGGAGCAGCAGGGGACGAACGCCGAGGCGTTCATCCACGAACGCCACGGCGTTCACATGCAGTAGCCAATGCCGTGGCGTTCAACAAGCGAATGCCGCGGCGTTCGAGGCAGCGGGTTGGTCTATAAATACCCCTTTTAGCCATTTTTTATCCTAACTCACCTTGGATAGCAGCTGCCACACGAAAATAGAGAGAGAGGGAGCTTAGAAGAGAAGATTGAAGGTCAAAACATGGAGAATTGAACAAGGAATCCACATCTCTACAAGAATTAGGGAGTTTTTAAATATTTGTTTCTTGAATTTGTTCAAATCTCCTATGACTTGTATGATTTATATTTGCACTTTTGACATGAATATGAGCTAAACTTGTTTGATTGAGGCCATGGATAGGTCATTTATGTTATTTTGATTGTTGTTTTGTTGGTGTTTATTGGATTAATTTTGGTTTTAGCTATGTATTCAATATTTGATCTCAATGCTACATTTGCTTGATCACCAAGTATTTGATAAAATGCCTAGGTTAGAGATCGAGAGATAATAACCTAGGGAAGATATAAACATTGAATACCCTATAGTTAAACCGACTAGAGATAGACTCGGGTTCTTTAGTTGGCTTTCCATTCACGTGGGGAATTCCTAGACCTTAAATGCATCCTCGTTAATCGGGTTTTCATATAGAGATATATAGGAAATCGTTACCAAGGGTAGGGTTGCTATGCCAAGAGATTGGGTAGTACGTACGTTAGGGAATTTCGCCTTAGCTAAATCAATCTAATAATCCAATAGAACCTACATCACAATCGAAATGCATAATTGGTTGAACCATGTGCCTTGATCTCTTCTCTCTATTGTTTCCTCCCTTTATTTGGTGTGATGTTGCGTTAGTTTATTTTCTAGTATTTATTAATTAGTTAATCAACCTTTCTATCGACCGATTTAACTTAGAATTGAGTAATATAGTAGTCTTGGTACTTAGATTATAGTTGTCCCTGCGGATACGATAACCCTGGACTTAGAAATCCACTTTACTACTTACGCGACCTAGTTCTCTTGCTTGAATTTTGTCGTGTCAAGTTTTTGGAGCCGTTGCCGGGGACAACTATGGTATCTAATATCGAGATTCTCGTATTCGTTCTGAGCTTAAGTCAATTTTTTATTTTGTCTATTTCTAGTTCTTGAAGATATGAGTGCTTGTAACTTTCTATGGCCATGTCAGGATATGGATTCATCAATCACCACATCAAGCTCAATGCAGATGGAATCCTATGAGCCCTCCTACCATCCCAGTTGGATAAATCACCCAAGCTCAACATGTCAAAATAACATGATACATCCCGGTTGGATAAATCATCCAAGCTCAACATGGAGTTACAACAATGATGCAATGATACTTTCATCGGGGTTTGACCATGCCGGTAGCCTTCCTTACCAACAAGATGATAGTTTTCATCAACAAGAGCTAGAGACGAGGTCTAAAATTGAGGCCTTGAGGAATGAATTTAGTGTATGGGCACAAGCTAGCATAAAGGAGGCAGAAGCAAGTTTCGAGGAGTCAGAAGCTCGTAGCAAGGAAGTGGCAAGATTAGTAAATCAAGCAGTCAACTTATGGAAGGAGAGAGCGCCTTGCACCATGGAGAGTAGCACCAAAGAGAAGGAGGCATCCCTCAATATAGAAGTTGAACAAGGTTTTGATTTAGAACTACAATGTCTACATCCTATCACTGAAGAAAAACCACCTCCCGAATCCATGTGTGTCAAAATAGAGGCAAAAACAACTGAGCATACACGAATGAAGAAAGAGATTTTTAAATCCATTTCACGACATGGCCAAGAAAGAACATTAGAAATCTTCAAGAACCCAATGCCACCTACCATCATATCCCTTGAATTCTTAAGGGAATCCATCAATCACCGGAGGGATATAGTGGAAGATGGTCAAGTCAAAGTATGCAACTTCAATGATTCATCCGAGACATACACCATGTCAAGTGATACTACGGATGAGAATGACAAAATCATAGGGTATATAAATCACTTGGAGATTTCACCATTGAGGTTGCCAACGACAAGACTAGGGGAGTTTGAGACAGTCACACACCAATTGTATCCATCAATTGATGATCCCCCTCCCCTAAAATTTACACTTTACTCTTTGCATTTCAATTACATATTTATAAAAGAGAATTTGTGCTCACTTTTGATTATTCCAGGTTTTATGATAAAGATTGGAGGGGATAAGCCATTACGCAATTGGAAAAAGCATAAGAAAACTCGTCCCTACAAAGTTGGCATTGCTCCTTACAATCCACCGTGAGCAATGCAAGGAGTCGAGCTAATGACGTTAAACAAGCGCTTCTTGAGAGGCAACCCAAGTTTCTTTTATTGCATTCTTTCTTTTCTTTTGTGCCTTTGTTTTTTTTTCCCTCTCCCTTGACTCATTTTAATATGGTTTCCTTTGGGTTTTCTCTCGTTCAGGTTTTGATCACAGTTTGATCCTGGGATATGAGCCCACCACCATGCTCCCCCCCGTTTCTCTCCATTTTAGGGTTGTATCGCTTATCCCTCTTACCTTGCATTTATTTCATGAACATTGAGGACAATGTTTAATTTAAGTTTGGGGGTACAACCATGTTGATATAGAATTCATGAATTGGTGCACCCTTGCATGAGAGCATAATGCGTTTGAATATCTCTACTCTCTCGAAGTCAAAGTCCCTTATCTGTGGTCAACATGTCATATGTTGTGACTTGAAAGCCCTTTTTAGTCATGCTTATGCAATTTTTTTTGAGGATTTAAAACGTTGAACTTTCAATTTTGTTGACTATGAAGTGTGTATTAATGTTGTAAAGTCATAAAATGATTTAGGCCATCTTTCATTATTGTTAGCCTTACATTTTGGCCTTCTCTATATTGCATAATCTCTAGACCTTGATTTGAGTTGTATTGATAAGAATGGAGTGTGCTAAGCACACTAGAAACCACCATTCGTCTTTATTTCATATGCCAAGACAACCACCTTCTAGCCTAAAAGAAAAACAATGTCTTGCACCAATCAAGAGAGTTTAGAACTTCATATCATTTGACTTGAATATGGGTAGTCACCTTGTTTTGATTTGAATGTACATGAGTTAGATAGTGATGTTTTGGCTATGTTGGGATATTTGAGGTTTGAAGTATTATGTAAAAAAGGGGATGAAAAGAAAACTTGAGCAATGGGCTAAATATTCGAGAGAGAGATATATATGGAAAAAAAAAAGAAAAAAAAAGTGTGCTCTCAACTAGGCTTTGATCTTGGCACTCAATTGGATCATTTGGCTTGGAAATCTATGTACAACCCGATATGAAAAGAAACAAGTTTGGGGGTTGTAAGTTGATAGGAAAAAGAGAGTGAAAAAGGGATAAGTGATAAGGTGTGAAAGTTTTTGTAGTCTATTTGCGAATTTAGATCAATGATTTTGAGTTATAGGCTCTCTTGACTTAGTCACTTTTTCCATATTTTCCAATCCTAGCCATCACCTAGCTTTACATTACAAGCCGTAAAGACCTTTTGATTGTGACAATTGCACTTTATACACACCGATGGGTTAACGAATGTTGAATTGTTTCAATGTCTTTACTTTCAAATTGATTTGCATAATATTATCTAAAGTGTGCTCTTGACATGAATATGGGAGTGGGAGTTCATGATTTAGGGATGGAAACTAAGATTTTGTGTGGTTTTCAAATTGCTAAATGTTCAAAGCATCGGGTAACTCTTCCGAAAATTCTTCGAAGGTTTAATGCTTGCTTTTGTGTGTATGAGATTGCAAAAGAAAAACCATTTTGAGCTTTCATGTGTGTGCTTGATTGTATTTGATCGAGGACGATCAAAGCTAAGTTTGGGGGTAGTTGATCTATGTTATTTTTACACTAGTTTCCCCCCGTTTATCGACTTAGTTTTGATTGTTTCCTTGATAATTTGATCACATATGATGCTTTGACCCTTGTTTTCTCATATTTTATAGAATAACATAACATTTGGAGGAAAAGGACAAGGATTGAAGGTAAATCATGCATAAAGATAAAAACTGTCTGCGCAGTGCTAGCGTTTATGGAATATATTTCTCTAACCATGTCCAAATTACACACTTAGTATACCAATGGAAAGATAAGAGGAAAAGGTACATTTCTTATGTTTAAGACAAAGATCATATATGTAAGTAAGGAGGTGAAAACGTCATCGGAAGAGACGTCTTATATGGAGTTTTCTCATTCAGTGACTTGTGAGACGATTTTTTCATCTTTAACATTTGAAATAGGCCTAAGTGTCTTCTTGAGAGTTGTAGATATTTGTTTTAGTATTCTACATCATCTTGAATCAGTGTATTCCGACATCGGTAGAGAAAGTTATGCAAAGTTTACCAAAACTGGCTGGAGCAGCAGGGGACGAACGCCGAGGCGTTCATCCACGAACGCCGCGGCGTTCGAGGCAACGGGTTGGTCTATAAATACCCCTTTTAGCCATTTTTTACCCTAACTCACCTTGGATAGCAACTACCACACGAAAATAGAGAGAGAGGGAGCTTAGAAGAGAAGATTGAAGGTCAAAACATGGAGAATTGAACAAGGAATCCACATCTCTACAAGAATTAGGGAGTTTTTACATATTTGTTTCTTGAATTTGTTCAAATCTCCTATGACTTTTATGATTTATATTTGCACTTTTGACATGAATATGAGCTAAACTTGTTTGATTGAGGCCATGGATAGGCCATTTATGTTATTTTGATTGTTGTTTTGTTGGTGTTTATTGGATTAATTTTGGTTTTAGCTATGTATTCAATATTTGATCTCAATGCTACATTTGCTTGATCACCAAGTGTTTGATAAAATGCCTAGGTTAGAGATCGAGAGATAATAACCAAGGGAAGATATAAACATTGAATACCCTATAGTTAAACCGACTAGAGATAGACTCGGTTTCTTTAGGTGGCTTTCCATTCACGTGGGGAATTCCTAGACCTTAAATGCATCCTCGTTAATCGGGTTTTCATATAGAGATATATAGGAAATCGTTACCAAGGGTAGGGTTGCTATGCCAAGAGATTGGGTAGTACGTACGTTAGGGAATTTCGCCTTAGCTAAATCAATCTAATAATCCAATAGAACCTACATCACAATCGAAATGCATAATTGGTTGAACCATGTGCCTTGATCTCTTCTCTCTATTGTTTCCTCCCTTTATTTGGTGTGATGTTGCGTTAGTTTATTTTCTAGTATTTATTAATTAGTTAATCAACCTTTCTATCGACCGATTTAACTTAGAATTGAGTAATATAGTAGTCTTGGTACTTAGATTATAGTTGTCCCTGCGGATACTTAGACCTAGTTCTCTTGCTAGGATTTTGTCGTGTCAAATCCTGAAATAGTCCTTTAGCGTTTGACAGACGCTAAGAACAAATCATCATCTTCATTTGACTTCAGACGTTGATCTTCAACTTCTTCTCTAATAGACTCACCTAGAATTCTATTAGCGATTCAGTATCTAATACTTAGTCTAAAATCTAGAAAGATAAAAATTACAAGCCTAACAAAATTACATACTTTCAAACGCTTATACAAATGATCTATGAAACAAAAACTTACATTATATTTTGGGGTCTAACATAAAAATTCTATCTTGTCATCCTCAAAACATCTAACATGAAATTTTCTAACAGATACTTTATTTAATTCACCTACATACGATAGTTAAATCATTGCAATTAATTAATTAATCCACATAGGATAATTAATTAGCACATATTAAGCTAATTAATTAATCTTCATTTGATTAATTCTTCTAAAGAATTAATTTAATCCACATAGAATTAATTTCCCATTTAATTAATTCCACCTAGGAATTAATCTAACCCAGGATTAATTCCCCACAATTAATTCTACACAAGAACTAACATTTCCATAAGATACTTGGGTTATTTGTGCGACCTCTTAGGTTCATTTCTATGATAAAAATGAGACATTTCTCTTAGGCTTAAGTAATTTCCGCTCATACAATTAATTAAGGTCTCGAGTTTATCACCAAACTCGTCTCAAGGCTCCCACAGATCATGATTCGGTGTCTAGTAATGTCGTCATGAAGACCCAGACATAAATGATTGTTATGAAGGACCTCTCCAAGTTACGATCTTCGTATGAGCCACTCCTTCCATCATTTTCTTGATCTGAGTATAGAGTTTGTGTTCAATTGAAACTCAAGTAACTCAGATAACTATGTATGTGTTGTGATCATAGTTACCTTCATCATCTAAGAAGAACCACTACTTCTTCTTAATGACTTCGATACTCTGGCCAAAGATTTTTCACTGGTCTTCTATGTCATACAATAGCATAGGAAATCTCTCGGTCTCTGTACCATGAATGGATCCCTCTTTCGATGTCATCTGGTTCGTCGTTCAGAAAGACTACACCCAAACTTATTCACTCTCGTGATTCTCCTGAAATCTGAAATAAGATCAAAGTGCAGTGGGCCGAACCCATCGCAGTCTTAACATCTCAGGTCTGAAAGATTACCTCTACTACATAACCCTTAGGATTCTAAGATCGAAATTGAACCAATCATGGAATCCTACGGAGTTGTTCAGCCTTCACACTACTCAAGTGTAGACCTTTTGTACATACACTGATCCTCGATCAATGCCCATGGAACAAGGCACACCCATTACAGGATGTAGTATTAGCAAGCCTTTACGACATTAGGATTGTCCTTTTTCTCATTACTCTATGGCTTGTACTAGTTTAGGATCATGGCCCTAGAAAACGTTCCACAATTATCACCTACTTCTGCGCGACCGTTCCCATAGCCTTCAATGATTCTTAGGGCTCTATCAACAACTATGCATAGATTTATAGATAAAGACAAATGGCATAAAAGGTTCGATATATTAAACAAGACTGTACTTAAGTGTTATTACAGGTTTGGCAGCGCCACTAAATGGCTAGCCAGACACCTAACACTTACAGTGACTTAATATCAGTAATCTTTGTAGTGACATTTTCTTCTTATTTCTCAAAATATTCCTTTTTTTTTTCTTTTTATCTATTTTTTCTCTTTTCTGTTGCACTAAGTCAAATTTATGTTTGCATAATTTAAAACAACACATGATACTGAAAAAAATTCATATAACAAAATATTAAGTGAAATAATTATTCAAATTTATATTTTTTATTAAATTAAGCACACACAACAATTGTGCCACTGCGACTAGTTCTTATAAAACTAAAACAAAAATCATTCATTTTCTCATAGAAAAATAACTTCTTTTACCAAAAAAAAAAAAAAAAAAGAACACCAAAAAATCATTATTACACTTTCTTTTTTCCTTAAAAGTGAGTTCAGCTAAACACATTTTTATCACAATTTCTCTTCAATCCTAAAAAAAAGTAAAACATCTTACTTTTTCCATGAAAGAAATGATATGGGAAGAGGTCTATATCCAGAGTCATACCTATAGGGTCCCGAGATTCCAATTTTCTATATCTTGATGGATTAGAGAATTGACTTGAGGGAAATCTAGGAAATTCATGGTTAGATTTGGAGATATTCGCAGTTGTTGGAAATTGTTGGATTGATTGAAACATGCTCCTTTCCGGAAAATTGATTGACTTTTGAAATCATCCTATATAATTGAAAGAGGGAAATTCTAAGTTAGAGCAAGTCCATTGAAGTCGGTCCAACTAACACTGTTAGATGTAGGGGATTAAAGTATTTTTGACCATCATATCCCTTTTTCAATGATGTTTAGTACACTGTGTCATGCACCGGTACTTTTCAAGACCTCTCCCCACAAGAGAGGTTCAAAAAGATCCACACTAGTACATGTTCTAGTATTTATCGTAGTAGGGAGAAGTATGTAGAACTTGTGTAGAAGTTTTTTAGAAGTGTGCTGAATTTGTAGGAAGTGATTAGAAGACTTCTAGAATGTTTCTGGGTGGTCTCTAGAATTATACATGTAAATATCTAGAGAGTCAATCTTAGCCTTTAGATTAAGTTAATCACCACCATCCATTTAGGAGGTGGAGTAGTATAAATTGGGACTTGTAGTTCATTTGTAAAGCATCCAGCAAATTGAGTAATAAAAGTACTTTGCCAGTTTCCCTTAGCACACGAGCGCGAATTTGGGGTGGGGATGACTTAGCAACAACGCAAGAGGCGGAGCGACGAGCTAAGTGCCGGACGGTTCGTTACTATCAAGAGTAAGTCTGTGACAACTGGCTCTATTTGACCCGGTGCACCTTAAAATCACCCTCCAAAGAGGCAGCTTGCATGAAATAAGTTCAAGAAAGTTTATTCCTTTCAAATATTTTAATTACGACGATGGAATCGTATGAGTGGGAATTCGGACTCTTGATCTCACACTTAACCGTGAGAGACGACGTTGCTTAACCAAATGATTATTGGCCAAAAAACGAGATTTAATCAACTCTTCCCAACTTTTGAGAGTAATATTTCTTTGTGTGACATCATCATCTCAACAAAAATTACATGTGAGCCTATCAAGTGTCGAACAAACGGACTTTGATAGAAGAAAAGTGGACATTTGATAAAAGGGCGAGACTTTGGGCCATTTATTTTAGAAATTTAAATTTTCTTGTTTTCTATTGAGCCAATCATTATCTTTTGAAGTTTTCTAAATAGATATATTAAAACGAGCACTTCTAGTTTTATAGTTACCAAAGTGAGAGCCCATTTTGTCCAAAAATATATTTTACAGCACTCAAATAGCGGTTTTTGTTTTTCCCACTGTACATGAAATAGAATGTGAATTTCATAATGGGTGTAGAAATCGAATATTGTTAAGTGGTTGAATGATGAACAAAAACTTGATCACTTAGACCCTACTCTTCATCCTCAAGCCCTGGAATGTACTCCAAACTAACATCAAATATAACAGGACTATTCGCACCCACACGTGGCCTTCCCGGAGCTGATGCCAGACCTTTCGGAAATGCTAACTGATACAACAAACACAAACTAAAGGTTTCAGGATAAAGAATTCACCAACAGATTGTAAAAATGACAATTACAAAGTAAAGAACAAAGTTCTTACGAAACAACAAAAATTTTAGAATATATATAAACGAAACATGATGATGCAGAATTTTGAATATACATGGTTTTTGAAGTATTGATTCAACCTATTTGTCAATAAGGAGTCTTGTCTAATTACTTCTTAAATTGCATGTACACAACATATTTCTTAAGCTTTTGATCATGAAATGTACCAAAAGAAAAACAAAAATAAGTAGCAGTATTAAAGTTGTCGCTTAAGATATGTATTAAGCAAGAGAAAGTATTGATATATACTTACTAGTCCAGGAATGTAGAGTCGGCGCTTCCCACCAACTTTCATGCTAAGGATTCCTTCATCTAGTCCCTTGATCACCTATTCATGGCATATATACAATTTTGGGAACTTTATTGTTGATGCAAGTAATGAAACTCTCTCTTTTAAACATTTTGAGTAGTTTGGGTACACTGATATAGAAGCGTAAGCTTTTCATGATCTCACCTGCCCAGCACCAACCCGAAAAATATACAGCTGACGTTTCTCCAGTGAACTATGAAATTGGAAAGACAAAGAGATTTTACATTACTAATTTACAGGAGTAGATATATGAATATAATCTTACATGCATTTCAAGTACTTTTGGAACAGCTTCGTCATATTTATTTTTTTAAAGTAATAATTTTGAAGATTTCGGATAATACTTTTACTTAAATAAAGAGAGGAATTAAAAATATTTCAAGATAGCAAATAGCATAATATATGTTAAAATGAGTGAAAAACAAAGACAATTTGTGGCTGTGTAACCATTACCTGTCAAATATTTGACCGGAAGGAACCATTGCAACATAATTTGCAGCTACCTGTTAACATGGATACAGTATGTCATTAAGGAGATTACTTACAAAGGAAAATAAAGTAAAACAAGAAACCGAGATATTTTGTTTGTTTATCTTCTATCAGTATCAAAGTCAAAGTTATATCTTTTGCTTATATGATAAACATAGAGACACGCGGTTAGAAATCATGAACAAATACTCTGATTCTATCAAATAACTGGCACTTCATTTTGAGCTTTATGTCATGTAATCTTAATTAAGTTTTCTTATTGATCTTTTCAGTTCTATCTCATGACTGATGTACATCAGGAAAGTAATTCCCAAATGGAAAACTTATAAATTTTTTAAGCAACATAGAATGCAATTATATAAAAAACATTTAAAACCAATATATAATTAAGTAAAGAAATTAAAGCTGGCTCGATAGGTACCTGAAACCCAACAGGAGGACTAGGTCCTCCACCAACTTTTATATCCTTATACTGCAACCCCGACTCAGTAGTTATCATAGGTATCTTCAACCACAGAAATATTCTTTTGCAGTTAGCCCAGTATATATACTACAAAAAACTTAAAGATACAAGATAAAAAGTAAGAAACCTGAAGAAATATGTGCAACTGATCACCATTGAACGGACAAAGATAATAGAATATTAAAAGTATAGGGAGCTATGTAATCTCACCATACATTTTCAAGCTCTTTCTCACATGCATCATCACACAGCCTCGGTTTCTCTTCTGGGGGCAATCCAGCTGCTTCAGTAATTTTAGAGCCACTCACTAGGCTCAAAACTCCGACACCAATCTTCACTAAATTTCTTCGCTTCATCAAGACGCACTCATCTCGACCCTCAATAGTCTTTAATGATTCTAATTTATATTCTGAAGCTGAGGATTGTATACCAAAATCATGCGCTTTTTGACGATTGCTAGAATTATTTTTGCCAAATATACAACCTAAACACAAATGTATAGTCGAATTGTTGGATGCAGATAATTTAAAAATGTAATAAATATGAGGTTATAGTTATATAAGCAGTACTCATAGGCAAATATTGAATCAAAATTAGTAGTTATTGAGGTCAATAATATGCTGTCTTCAAATTATATTAATCATCAAACATTGCAATACATAACATGTATTATTAATCAGTGCCTCGGACGGAATAGTCAATTCTTCCAAGAAATTCAATCGTCCTAACTCCGAAGAACAGTTGGTAGAAACGAAGCTAACTACTGAAGCTTGCATTGATCTTCTTGAAAAAGTTTAGATACATCGAACCTTTGTAACTAACTTGAGTTTCACTAAATGGCGAATGTAACTGATATAATTTCAAACTTAGACTAGAGAAAGTTCAGACGTTTTAATCCAAATATGGAAATATCAATCTGCAACATGATTATAGCTAAACAAAAATTTGGATTTGCTTGATTGAATCCTTGAATCTCAGGGGTAATATAAAAGGAAAGAAAAACTAGACCAAATTTTCCAAGTCCACCTCGAAACCAAATGGTACGAATTACCCAAACAAAATGAGAAAACCAAGAAACAAAATGAAGAACAAGAAGAAAATGAGGGTATAGATTTTACAGGGTCTCGAGAAAGCCTACGTCTACCAATTAGACCATAAATAAATGAATCCACAATAAAAAAGAGGTTTAATTACACAAATTTCTCGTACTGTCTCTCCCAAAACTTAACTACATCCAAACTCCCTCTAAATACATAGGCAAGACTGCATTTTCAGTCCTACAAGATAGGAGGTTCCGCAATTGTAGCCGCTGCTTTATAGGATTTTGGAAATATTCCAAAATTCAAAAGAAAAGGTGCAGATTTACTCTAAACAAAATGCGATATAAAAATCAGATTGGGTCATAATTTGGGTCCGGATACAGAACATCTCAACAACAATCTCCAATGAATAGACATGTTACTTAAACTTCCATTTCCAGATACACAAGGGGAAAATCACACTTTTCATCCCATAAGTATACTCCAGTTTAAATTTTAGTCCCAACCTTTAGGAATGTGGGACATTGCATCCTAATAATCTCTATACATTTCAGCCCAACCTTAACTTTCGTTCAAAATTTACCGGTTACACGCACGAGCAACTTGCATGGCCATTAGTCCCAGTGTTTAGAGGAAAAAGAAGGCCCCAGGACTGTTAGATTCCATGTTAGGCGGGAAATTAGTGTGAAAAAGGGGAAATTAAATTTTAGGGCTCTTCTTCTCAATTAAAAGAGAGGAAAGAAGATTTTAGAGCTCTTGCTAATCAATCAAAAAGGAGAAATACAATTTTAGTGCCCATGCTTCAGAATTAGAAGAGGAGAAATCAAATTAAAGCTCAGCAAGAGCCGTAAAATACCCCCCACCTTTCAATTGAGAAAAAGAGCCCTAAAACTCCGTTTACGCCAATTTTCCCACTTAAAATGAAATAAAACACTCTAAGGGTACTTTTTTCCCCTCCAAGCACTTGTGACTAACGACCATGCACACTGCACATGCGTCCAGCGGTTAAATTTTGGACCGAAATTAGGTTTGCGACTAAATGTGATACTGTTTGAAACTTACGGGATGCAAAGTGAGACGTTACTAAAGAATGTGACCAGAATTAAATAGGGGCATATTTATGTGACGAAAAATGCTATATTTCCCACATATATAATATTGTGATGAAATCTTCTTCATAGCATAGCTAAATTCAGTGACATTGCTTATAACTATTGAACCCACAAACGAATTAGTTTCTCTTTATCACAAACCAACCCACAAAAACCTTTATCAATATTTCAGAATTCAATGGCAATTGCAGATTATATTAAGCAACAAATTGTTACAGTATCAATTTTGGCTAACTAAAGCACTAAACCAATCAAGAATAAATAAGATGGAGAACGTGAAAGATAATTGAATAATTCGCAAAGACAAAACGTGAATGATAAATTGGAAGATAGAACGAAATTGGTGAATGTTTGTGTGTGTGTTCTTACCCAGTGGAAGTAGCAAAGATGGCGACGCCATTTCTTTTTTCTTTGTTGATGATGATGAGAAAATCTGTCATCAGTCGTTTAAATTTGAACGGATAACGATATCAACCAACTATTCATTGCCTTTCTCATTGCGTGATTCATTTACTAAAATACCCCTCCACATTCTATGCATATGCCCCTTGGGCCCCTAAAAAGGAATGATTATGACTTTTTAAGAGTTTTTGGGACTTCAAATGCCAATATATTCAAAGTGTTTCATATCTAATGGATTTCACATTGTTTCTGTCGAATAAACTAGCAAACACGATAATTCGAATATTATTTTTCCTGGCAAGGAAATTAGATATTAATGTGGGCTTAAATGCCACGTTCCTAACATTACTAAAATGATCCTGTTTTCTAGAGAGCGGTACTTGACAAATTCCCTGAAGAGAAAGTAAGAAGTAGAATATCAAAAAGGAGTAAAGCGACAAAGGCGCACCAATGACTATACGGCGCAAGAAAACCTTGAAGTGATTAACCGATTCAGGGAACTAGATGACACGTTCAAAAGTACCCAAGGTGAGGTCTTCTTCGATTGGAGCTTGATGAGTCCCAAGATCAGGCAAAACTTCCTCAGGGACTGGCGAAACCGGTCGTGGCTCAAAATCAGGCGAACCCTCCTCAAAGATGGTCTCAAAAACATCCTCGACGCCGGCCTCGATAGTTGTTGTCTCTTTTTCGAAGACAACAGCTCCACACGAAGAGCCTGCATAAGGAATACAAATGAGCAATTATCAAGTAAAGAAGTAATCTTCGAATAAAAGGTTAAGAATAGTTGAGTAATTACATGATGCGCCGAGAGACCCATGCGCACGTAAGCGTTTCCTGGATCTTGGCTGAAGAGCATATTGAGCTGCATCGTCTTCATCATTCTCGTCTTCACCAAATGTTCAAAGGGGCTCTTCTCGAGCAATCGAGGCTGTGGCCTCTCGAATGGTAAGTGCACTTCGTTTTCGAGTAGCGCGGGTAGGGATAGAAAATAGCTCAGTTTGGAGCAGATGAGTCTCGAAGAGCTTGGGACAGTGCCACTGCTTCTCAAACTTGGGGGTTGTCTCGCTCGAACCTCCACCCCAAAATTAAATCGTACGGAAGGATGTAATCATCATCCTATAAGAAAGAACATAAGAATGAGTCTTAAACATTTTGATCAAAGTTACACTAACATGCGAAAGTTACCTTAATCGATAAAAGACTCAAGAGTTGAGCTATATTCACCGTGCCAGCACACAGCCTGGTAATGTCTGTGATTTGCTTGCGGATGATCTGTCTTGAATAATTGTGCCTCAAAACTTTATTCCAAAAGTCCACGAAACATCTCTCGACTTGGATGACTCTGCAAAAAATGGGAATAAAGCAAGGGGGAATTTGGCAAGAAGCTTGATTCCGAATGAGAGCCTCGGCTTTGGCCCTTTGATGGTTTGCGATATGAAATTGCCTGCTTGACCAAGGACGATTCATGGTACCCAGAAATTGCAAAGAAAAGCACTGGGGTATGCCAAATTTCCGCGAACAGATCTACAAAATAAAGATAAGAATTAGACTAAACTCGAGACCAGACTCACTCGAAATACAATGCAGTCGAAACAAGGCCTGCTCGACATGGGGCATGCTCGAAAAGGCTATGTGTTTGAGAAACGTCAGATGCTCGAAAATATAACACTCGAAATAAGGCATGCTCGAAAAGGCTATGTGCCCAAGAAACGCCAAATGCTCAAAAATATAACAATTCGAAATTTATAAGCTCAAAAAGTTCATCATATTTACAGGTCACAGACATGCACACTTAAAAACACATTGGTATTACCAAGGGGTTTTAAACTTCGACTCCGGGGATATTGTCAACATATAGGAAGTCTCAGGATGATAGAATAGACCTCCAGTAGGGGTGATCATCTACGGAGGAATCAAGCGAATCAATCATTCGCATCCAATCTGGTAAAGCAGTGTGAGACCAATGATTTCGAGTCTGATCGTGCCTTGCTTCGAAAAAGGGACACCATGTGGAAACATAAAGCGGGTTATAAATAGCGCCCAAAACCTCGAGATATGATACCTTCTCAAGGGGGATCAACAAATTGATGCTAGCTTCCCCATAACAAACCCAATTCGAAATAGGTTCAAATCGGAAATTGGAGGACTTTTTCGAGGACCGTCGTTCCTCAGTTGAGATCGAAGCTTCGAGGGTTTGTACAGTCCTAATATTTCATAACTCGGGGTAATATAGGAAGGACCAACATGTCAATAACCAAAGGGGACCAGATAATTTATGAGCATTCGAAGGGTCACTATTAAACATCATACGATAAAAATGAGATAACATTAGTGGAGCCAGCTCGATGGGTGCCATGGTAACAGCAATGTTAACAGACAAAGTAAGAAAAGTCTTATTCACGACACAACCAGCGTTCATAAATATCCTTGAAAAGATAAAATTCAAAAACAAGACCTCTTCGAAGGGGGTAGGCGGGTCATCGCAACTGATAAAGAATTTGACCAAAGCAGTGTAAGCAATATTCGCACCTTTATTTTTGCCATGATGCTTCAACCAAGTTTCAGTGGATAATAAGAGAGCTCGAGCGTTAGGTAACGGCTCGCCAGTAGGAAGGGGTGCACCCGTCGGAGAAAGACCAGTAATCAGAGAAACGTCTTCCAACGTAATTGTTTGAAAACCTCGAGGTAGCACAAAGCAATTGTACGAAGGGTGCCAGGAATACGCAAGAGCATCTGTTGCTACTTGTTCGAAGGGAAGAACTGGGTAACATGCTATTCGAATAAGCCCTAAAAGCCGATTGCCTTCCCATTTGCTATGAAGATGATGCAACCTTTCGAACTAAGGGTATGCATCAATGACCCCAATCCAACCATTGATGAGTTTGGTTTTGCTCGTCCAACCATATTTATTCTCCACTCTAGACTGAAAACGAGGAGCATCACCCTCCAAGGTAGGCCAAATACCCAATAAATCGGGATTATTAGCCTCAGAGGGTTCGAAAGCCTCGGATCGAAATCGAGGCCAGAGTCCGACGTGATTGATCGATTGACCACGGCGATCAAGAACCCATGGAGGAATTATGTGGGTAGAACCAAGAGGGGATATTTTGGTATCAAGATAATAGGTTTCGAAATTCTTGATAACCTGAAACAAATTTTGGGCATCTTCACAATCCAAGATACTCGATTGAGCCACTAGACGAGAAAGATCATGAGAGTTTGCCATCGAAGGCCAGGCGAAGAAGATGATAGATCTCGAATGAGGAATGTTCGAAGATAGGAGAAGAAAATGAAGTTTTCGAAAGAAAGAAGTGTTGTTCGAAGAATAAGGAGAGTGAGAGAAAGTGGTGAATAGTACGACTATGAAGAAGTGATGGGTTATTTATAGGGTTCAAGTGTCCAATCATGAAAAGACGCTTCTCTCACTTAATAGGGAAGACGAGGCACTTCAGGCGTTTTATACCCGCCAAAAAATATGAGGAGTCTCTTGTAGGAAGAAATTGCGATTTAAAAAGGTTTAAAAGCCTGATCACGAAAAGGCACCGGAAAAGCGAAAAGACACGATCGTTAAATCTGTATTAAAAATAGAAGGTGTCTGAGAAAATGACCTTTATAATAACAGACACGATCTCCTAGTATGAAGCGATGATTAACCAGGAGACATGTATCTTAACATACATGAACTCAAAACGTTCACGTATATTAGGGGGGCATTTGTTTACACTAAAAAATAAAAATGGGTTGACGAATTAAAAGACCTTAAAAGGCCCAACAACAATTAATGGGCCCAGAAATAAAAGGTTAAGTCCATTATAACAATAACAGAGCAGGCCCAAAGAAGTCCGGTCTAGTGCAGGGTCAAAGAGTCGGGAACTCCCTAAGAAAAGTAACCCGCCAAGATGAAAGAATTTTGAAAAAGAAGTTAGAAGCAGTTCTCGACGATTGAAGAAGTGGGGCCACGAAGCAGAAATAAAAAACGAAAAAAGGAAGGAGAAGGCATCATCAGAATCAACAACAACTTTTTTTCCTCTTTTCCTAGGAGTAGGCGTAGGCGTAATTAGGAGTAGCTAGTAGCATAGATTAGCGATAATTTATCAAGAATTGCTGGATCCGACTCTCGGAGTTTGTACCAATATTCGATCATTTGTAACTTTCTCTCGAACTGAAGGCTTTTATGGAGGTATAAATTATCTGTTTTCAGATTTCAGTATTTGATAGTGATTTATATCTTGACCTAAGTTTTCCGTTCATCATCTTATTCAAAGGAAATATTCTCACGTAGATATAAGATTATCTTTTTGTCAGATTTAAGTATCTGAGAGATAATATTTATCTGGACTTGAATTTTTCCTTCACTGTATTATTGTTTCATTCGAAGACGATAAATATTTTCATCAATTGCGGTCCAAATAATTATTTTAAATAACACACCGAAGTGTTAAAGTCTGAACCACCGTCTAGCGCATCGAATTCGAGCACGGGGGTTGAAAGATAATCTCAAGATATAGATTATCGCGGGGCTCGAAACGCGTAGTTGTATCCACCCTAATCTAGTTTTTTTTTTTTTTACGAAACAGAGTTTTGGCGACCACAGTGGGAGTTAGTCGAATTTGACTTCCCTAAATCTGTTGTAAGATGTCAGAAGATTCTTCCTTATTCAAGCCAAATGACGATCTTGAAACAATGGCTTTTTAAACGTACCGATAAGTCAAGGAATTCCTACGTTCCCTAATAATATTCAAGTACCATATGCAGGGGGGCAAGTTCGGCCCGACGCCCATATGGGAGGAAATATTGGGGGACAATTCTTTGATCCATTTAAAAAATAATAAGAAAGTATAATGTCGGAAGAATCGACCAGAAACGATTTTGGTGAGGATTGTGATACTCAATCAATCTCGAAACACAAGGTTAGGGTGGACAAAATGTTGAACAATTTGTTCGTATTATGAAACAGACGTTGGTGGGTGCTCGAGAGGACCAAAGAAGTAAATTTGATGGTTAGTATCAAGCATTGGCTCAGGAGTCTGCTCGAATATTCACAGCGATTGTACAGGATATTGCTGTGGGTGCTCAAGAGGGGCTCGCTCGAGAAGTCACCCAAGTGATAACAGAATTGGGTGAAATATTTAATCAGACGTGTGACGTTTTTTTGAATATGATAAACACGCAAGTAGTTTTGGCACTCGAACCTTTAATAAGTAAATATAATGTTTTAGTAGAAAAAGTATCTCAGTTAGTGTCAACCGAACCTAGGATTTGAACCAGACACGTGAACTCGAACGAAATTCCTTTAGGTTATCCTCGAGATACTCGAGTTCGAAACGTTCAATTTGAGGTTGGCCAAACTTCAAATCCTATACCCCTCGAGGAATAGAATTTTGTAAACCAACAAAATACTGGGGGGAAACCAGGAATGAACCAAACGATGCTAACCAATCTCCACAGCCTACATCTTTTAACTTCCAAAATACAAACGAAAGGAAGGATGGGGTAACACGCCATTTGAACAAGCCCCCATTCGAAGATACAACTTGCTCGAAAGGAAGGATGAGGCCCAAGACCAAGGTGGTCGAGTGATTGACCCCTATGTGGAGAAACCACATAGGCGAAGCCAAGAGATGCTACCTTCGTATCTCGATAAAGTACTTCGAAATCCTTGATTATTGGATACAAATCTTGGGCATCCTCGTAACCTAAGATATGTGCTCGAGGAATTAAATGGAACAGGTCGTGAAGGGCAAGAATTTGGGGATTTGCCATTAATCGAATCTTAATCGAAAGGGTAGCTCGAGAAAATGAAAGAAAGAATTTCATTGTGATCTTTGGTTGCTCGAAAGGCGAGTCAAAGAAGATAACTGAGAGATGCTCGAAACTTGCATGCTCGAGATAAGGCACACTCGAAATACTATGTGTTCGAAATGAGGCATACTCGAAACACTATGTGCTCGAAATGAGTATACTTGAAACACCATATGTTCGAAAACCAATGTGCTCGAAATCTACAGGCTCAAAGGTGATCATGCTCAAAATTAAAAATTTACATGCTCGAAGTAAAGCATGCTCGAAGATGAAGGTTTCGAGAAGGGAAAGTGAATTCGAGAAGAAACTGATGCATTTCTGGAAAAGTTTGAAGGAAGAAAAGTGAAAAATAAACGAAAAGTTGATGGTGAGACTTCAAACATCCATAATTTTTGATCCGTTTGGAGTTACGGGCCCCACAAGATACCAAATCGAAGCTCTTTTCGAGACGAATCTAATCTAATGGCTAGGACCATTTTACGGTAACCGATCGACCTCAAATCCCATTGTTTAGGCCTTTGTTTGGTCCATTTAGTGTTTTAATACACATGAACTCGAAACGTTCATGTATATTAGGGGGGCATTTGTTTACACTATAAAATAATTTGGACTTTCGAATTACAGAGCCCAAATAAGCCCAAACTGTGGAAATTCGAAAAGAAGAAAATTGGGTCTACATGTAGGTAAGATAAGGCCCAATAAACTCAGAAAAATGGCAAAAAACATGGGCTGAATTGACAAAAGCCCAAGAATCGAATCTGAAGAAATAAAATGAAGTCCAAATGGCCAATAATCTGCAAAGACGCGCTAATTGGAAAAGATTTGAAAGAGCAATTGAGGACAGTTGAAGACGGTTCCCGAAGATAAGGAATGTGGGTTGAGGACGGTTCCCGAAGATAAGATATATAGGAGCCGCAGATAAAGGAAAAGACATGACAAGATCATCAGACCTTTGCATTTTCGTTTTCTTAGAATTAACTCTAGTCTTAGGAGTAGTTTTAGCATAATGTAGGAGTAGATCGTAGCATAATTTAGGAGTAGCCGTAATGTAATTTAGTATTAGACTCGATGGAATTTGCCTTTTCAAGGTTTGTATCGGCATTTGATTGCCTGTAATTTTTCAGAATTGAAGACTTTCCTGGAGATATAAATTACTTTGTATTCAGATTTAAGTATCGATAGGTAATTTGTATCTTGATTTGAGTTTTTCATTCATCATTCTCATACTCGAAATGAACAATTAAAATGTCAATTAAAGACATGAACCACCGTTTAGCGAATCGAACGCAGGGGTTGAAAAATAATACATTCGATCGAGAGATTCTTATGGAGGTATACATTATCTCGTATCTAGATTTAAGTATCGATAGGTAATTTGTATCTTGACTTGAATTTTTTCTTCATTATGTTATTATTTCATTCGAAAACGATAATTAGTTTCATCAATTGCGGTCCACTCGAAGAAGATGAAGAGAAGTTCGAATACATTTAATCAACGTTTAGTTTAAGACTTGAACCACCGTTTAGCGTATCGAACGCAGGGGTTGAAAGATAATTCTAAGTTGTGAATTATCGCGGGGCTTGGAACGACTATTCGGATTCACCTCATTCGTGTTTGTTCGAATACACGAAACAGATCCTTAGACCAGGTCATAAGATTATTTGAATTGATCGTACCATTAATGAGAATTCGACCCCATCTGGATAGAGTGGGTCTGCGCAATAGTCCCCTAATTGTGTTAGCTACAATAATCGAAGCACACATGGTTTTCCAAGATGATCCCAAGTAGAACAATATGCTGCAACCCTGGACCTACAAATGTCACCTTATTGCCTCTTGGCAAGGATTGGTTCTTTATTCTCTATGTTCATCTCACCTCTCCAACATTACTCCCCATAAGCAGCCATAATTAATGATTTAATATAATTAATAGAAATAATTATAGATTTTATTAGTAATAAGTGAATTTTTTAGTTTTCATGAATTACTAACTACAATTTATAAAAAACTCATCTTTCAAGTATTATTATCGAATAAGAATTTGGCTTTTTAATATAATTAATTAATAATAACGTCAATTGTTTGTTAAGAATTGTTTAACTAATGATCTTTTAACTTAACTACCATTCTTCAATTAAAAAGAAATTACTTAATTAATCAGTTGCATACTATTTGAATAGTTAAAAAATATTAAATAATAATAATTACATTAGTTAACTAATTATGTGAATATTTGAGGTAATTAAAAATTAAATATTTACACATATTTGGTCTGAATAAACATATCAGTTTCGTTTTTCCTAAAATCCTAATTTTTATTTAGCCAATTTTATTACATACACACACCAGTATTATTATGTAATAACTGTCGATCAAGATATATATTATGATTTGTTGTGAAATATTTCCTAGTTAGATCAGTTTAGGTTACCTTTTTAGTCTTGGTTTCTCTTACTATAAATACTCTTGTAATAGCTCATTAGGGCTTGGATTAAATTGAAATATTGTTTCAAGTCTTTATATGGCATCAGAGCCAACTTTCTCCACCGTGGTGAATTCGGCCACATCCGGCGCCACTACCACCCTGCCGCTGCCGGCAGCTCCATCGCCCAACCCCCTCACTCAAATCCACCATTTTTTCTCTATCAAACTTAACCCTAAAAACTATCTGTTATAGCGCACTCAAATCCTTCCCCTCATTAAAGGTCTCTGTCATGTTGGCAACATTGACGGCACCACCACTCCTCTTCTCTCCCATCATCTTAATCCCGACTCAAACACTATAGAACCAAACCCCGCCTACTCCTAATGCGAACAACAAGATAATCTCCTTATGAGTGCCCTCCTTAACTCGTTGATCGAGGAAGTTGTACGTGTGGTTGTCGGTGCCACCACCTCCCATGCAATTTGGATGACTCTTCAACAAGCCTTTGCATCTCCTTCCCAAGCTCGTATTATGCAACTCCGTCTACAACTTCAAAATCTTAAATACGGCGAGTCCTCTGTACAATCTTACCTTCAGCAAGCAAATTAGTCGCTGATGAATTAGGCGTCGCGGGTCAACCACTTACCGCATCGACTTCAACCTTCACATCTTTAAAGGCCTTTGCTCACAATTTCGTGACTTTGTCACCACCTTAACTGCCAAATCCGAACTTCTACCCTATTCGGAGCTCTTTAGCTTTCTCCTCACCCAAGATTTTTTACAAGACGACTCTGTTTCCAATTTATCCATTAGCTCGCCTACCACCCCAGCAAAATGCGAACCCTCAACCAATATTTCTCAGCACGGGCAGCAACCTCAACCGAATCTTGGTGGTTACCATAACCACAATTTTCGTGGCATAGGATGCGGCCATGGATGCTGCCACGGTCGTGGTGGGGGTCGTTACTCTTATTCGCCTCAAACCTACACGTCATCTAACTATCCACATCAATATCCACCAATATAGCCACCGCCATACCATAATCCGTATCCATATTACAATAATCCCTACCCACAGCTACACGACCAACATCCCTCACCTGCCACACCCCATCCTTCAGCAAACTATGCCTATCTGTCACCGTCGAACTCGGTAAACTGGTTTCCTAACGCAGGCGCGTCACATCACGTGACTTCAGATACACAATCTCTTTCCTCATCCACTCCCTATCATGGGCCAGATCAACTTCACATCGGTAATGGACATTAATTAAACATTCAAAGCACAGTTTCTTTGTCTATTTCTACGCCCTTTGGCATTTTTCATCTTAGTAATATCCTTCATGTTCCAGCCATTCCAAAAACTTAGGCTATGTATGGTTATGAATTCTGGAAATATTTTCATTTTTTGGATCACCAAAAAATGAAAATACACAGTCCAAGCCAAATTCAACAGAAAATGATCAAATTTTAAATACACTACACATTCCCCTATATAACAACCAATCATTTCAATCTTTCCACAATATTTTATCATTAATTACACTATCCCATTATCCAACTAATTATCTTTTTTACTTTTTCATATTTTATATAATAAAAATTCTTATTCAATTTTTCAAATATTCCAATTATTATTATTAAATAATATTTAAAAATATATAATTTGAAAAAAAATATTGTGTGATTTAATATTTAATAGTTCATATATATTTAATAATATATGTACTTGAATTGAGACTTAATTAGCCATACTTTTACCAAAAGTATATACAATATTGTGTGATTTATAATTTCGTTTGTTGTTTATTGGATTTTAAATTATACTTTTTTAGCTTCTCAATATTCAAATAAATACCGACTGAATCTCGATTATTTTGTTTTGGTACTAACGTGGTATTTAATAGGGTTGCCCACGAGCCGAGCTCGAGGCGAGTCTCGCCAAATTTCTCGGCTTGAGCTCGAGCAAAGATTTTTTGTAACAACATATTATCTCATTATAAGAAAATGGAACTAAATTTGGCTCAATCAAATTGGAAATAAAATATTATATGTAAATGAAAAGAAATATAGAATTACTTATGCTCCAATCATATTTACACATTTCATAAAATATTGCATATATGGACCACATCCTATTTTTATATTTGTTCAATGCGAACCGTATAATTACACTAACTATTATAAATATAGACGAGCAAGATTCAATTTTCTTGAACTTTTAAAATATAAAATTGAAAAGAAAATACGAAGTGGAAAAAGGATAAAAATCTAAAGCTAAAAAGAAATGAACAGGCGACAAAAAAAAAAAAAACCTAAAAATGAAGGGCCCCCCACCCCAACCCATGAATGCTCCCCACTGTCTGGCTGCCTCTTTTTTTTTTTGTCTTTTCATTCTATTTGTATAATATATATTAGAGCTATTAACGCTAATCATCCCCCATGTCACGCAAAAGTGTAACTTTAGTCCCTCTTGTGAAAAATTATCACTTTCATCCCTCATGTCCATAATTTGTACATAGATGGTCTTTTTTTTGAAATTCCGACCAGATTTTCATGCTTCCCACGCGAAAATAGGGCTATCCACGCATATATCATGCGTGTCTTCACGAGAAAATTCATAACTCATTGTAGAAAGCTCGGATTCATGAACCGTTTTCTTTTCATGAAACTAGACACATAGGTCTATCCACGCATATATCGCACATAATCAGGAGACATCTAGAACAAAGCAGTTTTGTATTAAAAAATTAGCTAAACATCATTTCAAACAGATTTTTAGCTAATTTTTTAATACAAAACTGCTTTATTCTAGACGTCTCCTGATTATGTACGATATATGCATGGATATCCCTATGTGTCTAGTTTCATGGGAAGAAAACGGTTCATGAATCCGAGCTTTCTACAATGAGTTATGAATTTTCTCGTGAAGACGCACACAGCTGTCTGCACAGCCGACAGATTTTTCGCTAAATTTTTAATACAAAACTGCTTTGTTATAGACGTCTCTTGATTATGTGCGATATATGCATGGATAGCCCTATGTGTCTATTTTCATTGGAAGAAAACGGTTCATGAATCCAAGCTTTCTACAATGAGTTATGAAGTTTCTCGTGAAGACGCGCACAGTTGTCTGCACAGCCGACAGATTTTTAGCTAATTTTTTAATACAAAATTGCTTTGTTCTAGACGTCTCCTGATTATGTGCAATATATACGTGGATAGCCCTATGTGTCTAGTTTCATGGGAAGAAAACGGTTCATAAATCTGAGCTTTTTACAATGAGTTATGAATTTTCTCGTGAAGACACGCATGATATATGCGTGGATAGCCCTATTTTCGGGTGACAAGCCGGAAAATTTGGTCGGAATGTCGAAAAAAGGACCATCTGGGTACAAATTATGGACACGAGGGATGAAAGTGATAATTTTTTCACAAGAGGGACTAAAGTGACACTTTTGCGTGACATGGGGGATGATTAACGTTAATAACTCTATATATTATATTATGTGTGTGTATATGTATATATATATACACACACACATATATACATATTCCTTTATTACTAACTCATAACATTATTATAAAAAATATTATTTTAATATCTTTTTCCCCATCATCATCACATTCATAACCAACTCAATCATTTCATATATCAAATCCTAATAAAAATCAACTTTATATCACATCTACACTACTTTCAATCAAATTCTAAAAATACATCTAAATAAACAAATTAAGTCAACATTTTCACACGAATTTCTGTAATACACATTCCCCAAAAAAAACTCAGAATTCATTTCCGAAAACACAACCATACGGAGCCTTACTTTTTGTCCAAAAATTTTGTGCTGAAAATTTTGTGTTTTTTGAATTTCATGACTCGTTTTTTCTTGTGAAGGATCGAAACACCAAGTAAAAAGTCTTGCTTACCAGACCGAGCACTAATGGATTGCATTCACTATCCTCTACCGAACACTCCAACACCTCTGTTTCAGTGTCTGTCCACGAACCCATGTGTTGGTCCCAAGTGGTATACGAAAGGGTCTAAAAGGGGGGGGGGGGGGGGTTGAATAGACCCTGAAGTCTTTTTCGACTTCTTAAAAATTCGTATCACTTTGAAGTATTTGAACGCTTGACAAGTTTAAGCGCTGGATGTGGCGCTTGAGAAACGTTAACTTAGACTCGGTGATTTCAACGCTTACCAAAGTAGGGCAGAGTTTAATCACTAAATCAGAGTTAACACAACGGAAGTATTTTATAGCTTAGCGTTCGGTTAATTAATCGAAAGTAGTCGCTTAGTTGTTTTAAGACTTTATCAGAATGTATGTAATATGAATAGTAAATCAGTAAACAATGAATGCTTAAAGAGGCAAATGACACAAGATATTTGTAAGGTTCACTGGGTGATGTAATCCCAGCTACGTCCTTCTTCTCCTTTTATCAGGGAGATTTTTCCACTATGATGATTATCGAAGAGTCACACAGAGACTTCTACAAGATAGAGGGAGATTGGATGTGATCTCGGAACTCCTTGGTCACACAGATTTCACCTCCAATAGAGATCAACTTCAACAAGCTTCTTTTACACAAAAATATTGCTTGCAAGTCAACCAGCTTTCTCACTCAGATGAAAGGTGTTGATGGTTTTGGTCACGGGTTTGTTTGTTTTTGGAAAGTTCAAACAACTTGGGGATATCTCAATGGTAGTATAGGTTCTTCTTAAAAAGATATTTGAGATATGGGTGACTGTGTTTGGAATATTTGTGAAAAGCTTATATGGATATTTGGCTATGATCAGTAAGCTTTCTAACTAGGTATTTTTTTTTTTGCCTTTTTTTTTGTGTGTGTGTCCTTTACTGTGTGTTGTTGAAAGGCTCTTATAAGGTATTGGTGGTTTTTGTCCGTTTGACATGGTTGGAGTCTCGTTTCCCCAAACATTCCTTGAGTTCAGACATTCGAACTTTGGATATAGTTTGGTTTGAATTGGTTAGGCATGGTCTTGGTTTCATAATCTGACAGTCTAGGTCAAAGATAGGCTTGCCCATAAGTTAGTGCTTATATTTTAATAGCCTTATCCGATTTTTATGCATCTTGTCTTATTTCCGCTGGAAATAATTCGTCCGTTTGATTCATGCATTTTTAAGTCTTTGATGTTTTTGGGTTTGAGTTTTTCAGGTTACGTTCTTGTAGGTTGTGTGTGGTTAACCTTTTTGGACGCTTGCTGAAGAGAATAGTTATTCTCGTGTATTGGACAGACGCTTGGACTGATCCTGACTTTTCTTTTCTTTATTTCAAACGCTTACTCTTCATCTTGTCTTGATGGTCTCACTGAGAATTCCGTCATTTCACTTGATGTTGAGTATTCGGCCTGAGTTATCCATTCGTAGTTTGAGCACTGGGATAATCCCTAAAGTGTTTGACGGACGCTGTCAAGATATCTTTATCCATTGTAGCTTCAGACGCTTGATCTTCACCTTCATCACTTGGTAGACTCACCCAGAATTTTCCTAAGTGATTTAGTGTCCATACTTAGTCTAAAGAATTCTACAAAGTAAATACTATCAGCCTAAGATAAATAAGCTTTCAGGTACTTATACATAACATTTCTATGAAAGCTTTTACACTTTTCGGGGGTCTAACAGGAAGTCTATTTGTCATCACATCAAAACATCTAATATGAAATTCCTACAATTTCCCCCTTTTTGATGATGGCAATACTTATTTAGTTCAAGCGTTAGATACCTAAAGTGAAGTTAGCGTAAGTTAGTGAGTTAGTTTGAGCTTTAAACGAGATGTTTCAGCTGTTAAAATGCATTTTATATATATATTTCATAGTACAGGCATTTTACAACTAAAGAGAGGAGGGCACAAAGTAAAAATCCAGATCGTGACTTGATCTTGTATCTCTTAGTCATTTCAGCACGGATTGCTTCAGTTATCTGATCTTCTAACGTCATCATTGCAACATGATCTTTACTGATTATGTGCTTGTTTTCTTGAACTTGTCGTGCCTTAAAGGCAATGAAGTGTTTATCCCATTCCTCTGGACTGATGCCTATGTATCGTAGGCAAATTCTGAAGGTTTGGTCGAAGTCAGACATTTTTCTTTCTAAGGGTAATACTGCAGGATCAGATGGTTCTGGAATTGATGCTCTGAGGAGAGGAATGTCAAACTGTTCAAGCAGTGCTCTTGAAGGCAATGGAAGAGTTGGATAGAGCACTCTGGGAGTTTCTTTCTTATTGGACGCTTCAACCGATGTAGTTACCCAAGAGGGATAGGGATACCTTGGTTCTGTACTCAGTGTGAGAGAAGTATCAATGTGTTGACGCTTGGATGGTGGAGGAGGAACTTGATCTTTAGATGTTGACGATTTCCTCTTTTCTCCCTTATTGCCATCATCAGTCTGTATGAAATGCTGAGTAAGAAGACTGACTTGAGTAGCAATCTGAGCGACAGAGGCCTCAAGATGTGGTAGACGCTGGTCGAAATTTCTTTCATACCAGGATTTGAGGCGTGATTAGCGTCTTCGAGAGAGGCTTTCTAGAGCCGTGAACCGGTCCCCCTTTAGATCCTTGGTTAAGCCACTGACTTGCCTGAGTAGCTGTAGATAGTTACTGTATTTGAGTGAGGCATTCAGTATGACGTTGAGCGTCGGAAGTGCAGTGCTTGGACTCCGAGGCTTAAAACGAGATTGTTTTTGAGCAGCTTCATATGTACTCTTGCTAAGTAGGATCAATACGGTTCCTCCGAAGCTCTGGGGAACATGTGGATCTCGGTGGATGCAGTCTATCGGGCATCTGAGGCGCAGAGGCCTCAGAGTGGTAGACGCTGGTCAACTTTCTTTCATGACCAGGAGTTGAGCGTGATTAGCGTCTGTCTGAGAGAGGTCTCTAGAGCCGTGTGAACGGTCTTGTAGACATTGGTTAAAGCCACATGACTTGCCTGAGTAGCTGTAGATAGTTCTGTATTTGAGTGAGGCATTCAGTCATGGACGGTTGAGCGTCGGGAAGTGCAGTGCTGACTCGAGGCTTAAAACGAGATGTGTGTTTGAGAGATTCAATAGGTACTTGATAAGTAGGATCAAATACTGTTCTCGAAGCTCTGGGGCAGTGTTGGACTCGGTGGATGCAAGTAGAGTCGGATTCAGTTGGACTGGGGAATGAGGCGCTTGAGGTAATTCTAATAAGCGCTCAGGAGCAGGTAACGTGTCAGCTGGGCTGCAGTAAATTCTGATTCTATACGGCTAAAGTCCGTAAACCGAAAGTCCAAGCTGGCAAACGGTTCATCTGCATATGGATACGTAGCAGTCTGCAGAGTTCATTCAAATGTAGAGTGGGGAGATAAGTACCTTGAATGAACGTTCTGATAGGACTATCCAGGGCCCTGATATACATTGGCCCGAGGATATCCAGCACATGAGTGGGAAAGATTTTGGAGGGCGCTTGGCAGATGGAGAATAAGGCATCTGGGCAATAGTGTTGTGAGAAGCCAATTAGCCGATCTGTTGGGAGAGTCTTCGGTTTTCGAGAGTCGGGAACGTGGAGCGGTAATACTCTTCCAAGTATGGGTAGATGGCTGAAGCAAGCGCTTGAGATCTTTCTAGCAGCGATTAAACAAAATCATAGTGACTGAAGACTTCTTGTCGAATAGACGGAAGAAGTGGATATCCTCTGAAAGGATTGATCTGAGAGCCATCCCATTGTCGCAGATTGTCTGTGAAGATTTTGTCGAATAGGGAGACTGGAGGCATAATTGCCATCATGAAAGAAAAGTTGTCTTCACAGTGGCTAGGGGTGCAGTTCAGACAGGACAGGGGAGAAGAACCGCTGGTGGACGCTTGATCAGCAAAGCGTAGAGAAGAGTTGGCCAGTTTGTGCAACGCTTGTCTTAAGCGGTGTTCAGGTTGATGGCGGATCAGAGGCAGCTTCAGAACGGGTCCAAGTCTATGTTGGCGCTGCGTTAGCATGTAGCGTGCAAATTTGGTCTTTTTATCATGAATCCCTATTCTGAACAGAGGGAGCACTAACCAAGTCTTCAAATTTTACGTGTCACCCATGTAAGCTTCAGCCCATCTTATCTCAGTCATACAATACTCAGTTCCTGCATTAAGTATAGCACAAAACCCTTGGTGATGAATATCACAGATGGATTCAAAACGATACCTGTCTGGTTGGTAGTTAGCGTTCCAGACGCAGTCAAATATGCATCGGTTTCAAGTTGAATCATCTCGGTCAGGGAAGCTGGACGCTCACCGGCATGTACTCCTTTATTCTTCCACAGGAGGAGAGGATTAGCTGAGCGCTTGTTTTCCTGCTTTTGACCAGTGTTGGAGAGTGAGAATAGCCTTCTCTGTTTAGTAGCCTTCCGTTGGGTTCAGAAGCTTATCCTGACGCTCATAGACTCTGATGTTGTAGTCTCTGAGAGCGAAGCCAGTGGGTTTGATGTCCCACAGTCCAGATATAAGCTAAATCAACATCAGCTCTAGGAGTCTTGCCTCTTTGCCGCTGTGCTTGGAGAGTTACGGAAGCCGGGATGTGTTGGGAGTCTTCCCGAGTTCAAGAGCTGTGTAGTAAGCTTCATCAGCTGGGGTTGAGGCTGTGTTAAAGAGAGTGTTGCGTACAGCAGATCAAACTTTATGAGCTTGGCGATATCATTTTCGGCATTGATAAGACTTTCTTCATTGTATCCTGCAGGTATGAAGGTCTCTGCGGGCGCTGGAGGCAAATAATCGACTGAGTGATCGATAGTCTTTAAGGATCCAGCTTGAAGAAATGTCGATGAATCACAACGTCGTTAGCATCGCTCTGACCTTCTGAGCGTGCCTCTGTTGTACTAGGTAATGCAAGCAATGGTTGAGCCCTTGGGATTTCAGGTTCATCAGGCTCGAGATTTGTAGATTCGATGGCAGCTTCATGTGCGATGGCCACAATGTGGCCATATCAACATCCAGATGGACATCAACTGGTGTTTCAAAGGATGATATCGGACAGCAGCTATGGCTTGATCACTTTGTGTAGCCTCAGAAGAAATGGCAGCAGTTGGACGCTTACGTCTCTTGAAGATACTTCACATTTATACCTTCGGCGGGGAACGCTTGAGTCTGTGGAACTGCAGGTTCTTCAAAGTCAATATTTTTGAGAACCTTTTCCAGATCTTTCCGACTAATGAGGGGTATAGAATCCTCGTCATCTTCATCGCTTTTGATAGGTGAGCCTTGGGCTTTCGAGGAGCCCGTTTCTTTGTGACAGTGGGACGCTTCACATACGTTTGGCTTTCTCCTGATCTGGACGCTCAGCCTCCTCATCTGACGCTGCTCGGACAACTTGGCGCTCAGAGAGAGGCTTAGCAGCACCTCCAACTTTGGTGGATTGAAGAGATTATTGATGATTCTTGGCCCATAGAACTTATGCTTGGCCACGGTGACTCCTGCTGAAGAGTGCACTCTGCTCGAAAAATTAGATCACTTAAAACTAGACCATAAGGTCTGTTTGAAGTGCGTAGACGGTCTTGAACCTGCTGAATATATAGGCGCTCCAGTTGATTTTTATCTGAGTAGGATGGCAGTCATCATCTGGAACTGGGTTGGGTTGATTTTGTCGAAGGTTCCCACTCTGCATTCTATGTTTTTACTGCAGAAATCAGCGAAGACTCGATACTGTTCACTATATCTTTCTTCTCAAAGTACGGTTTTGTATGGAACATCATCGTAAGCGCTAATCTGAGTCCAGACTTCTGAATTCGTTCTTCAGTGATAGTGTCTAAAGTGGCTCCAGCATTAGGTAGAGAGAAATTCTGGGCAATAGAGGCCGCAGAGAGAGAGTGAAGTCTTTGATTCCTTCTTGGAGACAGGAAACAAACAAGTGATGGAAGTCTCATCGTCAGACAGTCGAGCATTTCTCCAGAAAAGTTCTAGTTCTTCAGGAAACATATACGAGTATTCGTGAGAAATTTCTGAAGCCCAGCCTCTGCTACAGAATCCATCATTTCCGTTAAATCAATTTGGGGGTTTTCATAGAGAAACTTCCAATCAACTATAAGGCCTTCAGTGACCTTAACAACAACTTCAGTGGTTCCAGCAGTAGCTTTCTTGGGTGCCATTAGTGAGAAGTAGACAGAGATTACGAATGAAAATTTTTGTTTTTGAGAAAGAGAGAGAATTTTTCTTGCACGAATGTAATAGAGTATAAGAGTGTTTGTGTTCTGCAGAAAGTGTGTTTTTGAGATACTTCAATTTGAATGTTCTGTGTGTTTGAAGTTTGAGATGTTGACACGTGGAGGAATATAAATCTCAGCCATTAAAATATAACTGTGGACGTGAATTTAGATTAAATAGGCACGGTTTCTTTTAGTAACTGCCACATATACTATTTTGAAGTCCGATTAAAAGTTTGAAACAGAGACTTTTGATATACTGAGAGTGATACGTGTGCCCATGAAAAGCGGATACGTTCTTTATGAAAACTGTTCGGGAACCATAATTTTGAACAACTATTCAAATGCCCGCCAAAAATTTGTTAAAGCGTCCGGACCTATTCAGAATGACGCTTGAAACAATTCAGTGTTATGTGGACGCTTGAGAATCTTGAGGTTCTCTTTCAAGTAACATTTTGTGCTTTAGCGGTCATTGTAACATATAGAATTATTCCTGTGTATGAGGACACATTTTCCCAGTACTTATCATTATGTCTTGGTAGTAGTGTTTTACTTTTGGTTTAAAATATTCAGCGCTGGTTGTATTCGTCTAAGATACATGGTAATTGTACTGACGCGTGTACATGTGCTGAACCATCTTTGAAAAACGTGATGAGTACCCATGGGTTTTCTTGAGCGAAGGGTGAGGAATGTCAAGTCAGCATTAACTGCATTGATTGACTAATCCACTTTCTCGTTTTAGCGTAGGGTAATGTACGCTTGCTTTTAAAAGGTCTTTTTACTAACTGCTTTAGCCGGGAATAAAGCTAAGCGTTTAGTTTATTTTGAAAGAAGTGCAGACGCTAAGACTGATTTGTGTAATAAGCGTCAAAAGGATTTAAGTGTATGGTGCTAAGTGCGTATGACCGATGCAAGGGAAAACATTTTTGGTCATATTCACTTAGGTATAGTTAGCTCTTTTAAGGTTCCCCCTATGTAGGTTCCCCATAAATTACATAACATATAGTGAATTTCCCCTAAATTTCATGCCTAACAAAAGTATGATGTTTCGAATGATTAAGCATTTAGATCAATCATACCTAGTTCACTTCTTAAAGTGAGAAAACGTTGTTCGTTAAGCGCTGTGGTGAAGATATCTGCCAGTTGCTTTTCTGTACCAATGAAGTGCATGGAGATATCTTTCTTTTGAACGTGGTCATGTAGAAAGTGATAGCGAATGTCAATGTGTTTGGTTCTAGAGTGAAGAACTGGATTTTGAGTCATTGCTAAGGCGCTTTGATTGTCACAATGGATAGGAGTTGGATCTAGGATTATTCCATAATCTCTAAGTTGTTGCCTCATCCAAAGGATCTGTGCACAACAGCTTCCAGCGGCTACATACTCAGCTTCAGCGGTGGAAGTAGCGATGGACTGTTGCTTCTTACTGTGCCATGAAATTAGTCTATCACCTAGAAATTGACATGTTCCACTAGTACTTTTTCTATCTATTTTGCATCCTGCAAAATCTGCATCTGAATACCCAATTAGTTCAAAAGGAGAATCCCTAGGATACCATAAGCCCACATTTTGTGTGCCTTTTAGGTACTTAAGGATTCTTTTAGCAGCAATTAAGTGTGATTCTCTAGGATCAGCTTGAAATCGTGCACACATGCATACTGAGAACATAATATCAGGTCTACTAGCTGTAAGATAAAGAAGTGATCCAATAATACCTCTATAGTTAGTGATATCAATTTTCTTTCCATTATCATCTCTATCTAGCTTGAGCGTTTGGCTCATTGGAATTTTTGAAGGTGATGCATTTTCCATACCAAATTTCTTGATCATATCTCTAGTATATTTAGTTTGATTTATGAATATGCCATTAGGGAGTTGTTTAACTTGTAATCCTAGGAAGAAAGTTAATTCACCCATCATGCTCATTTCAAATTGATCTTGCATCATCTTCAAAAATTTCTCACATAGACGCTTATTGGTAGATCCAAATATAATATCATCAACATAAATTTGAACTAGGAGAATATCTCCATTATGGGTAATTTTGAATAACGTTGTGTCAACGCTGCCTTTTGAAAAGCCTTTACCTATAAGGAAGATAGAAAGAGTGTCATACCATGCTCGTGGTGCTTGTTTAAGACCATAGAGTGCCTTGTCCAATTTATAAACCATGCTTTTCCCATGGTTGTTGATGAATCCTGGTGGTTGCTCCACATATACTTCTTCTTGGAGTTTACCATTCAGAAATGCACTCTTTACGTCCATTTGATACACTGTAAATTTGTTAAATGCTGCAAACGCTAGAAACATGCGGATTGCTTCAAGACGGGCAACTGGAGCGTATGTTTCATCAAAGTCGATGCCCTCTTCTTGACAATATCCCTGAGCTACGAGTCTGGCTTTGTTTCTAATCACAATCCCATTCTCATCCATTTTGTTTCTATAGACCCATCTAGTTCCAATGACCCCTTGGTGGGTTGGTCTTGGTACTAGCGTCCATACCTCATTTCTTTCAAATTGGTTTAGCTCTTCTTGCATGGCTTCTATCCAACTTGGATCGTTAAGCGCTTCATCCACTTTCTTTGGTTCCATTTGAGATAGGAAGCTTGCAAACATGGCCTCATTTATTGTAGCGGCTCTTGTTCTAACGGGTGCTCCAATATCTCCAATAATTAGTTCTGGTGGATGGTCTCTGAGCCATTTTCTGTCTGGTTGGAACGAGTTAAGAGATTGATCTAACGTTTGATTAAACTGTGCAGACGCTTGACCAATTCCTTGCGTAGGCGCTTCAGTGTTTATAGTTTGAGTTTGCTCTTGATGAACATTCCCTTCATGATCATCAGCGTTTCTTGCAATGTCATCGTTGATGTCTTTACGAGTAGTCTTAGGATTAGGTACAATGATTTCATTATCTTCATCAATATCACTATCATCACACAGATTGATTTGTGACGCTTGTTGAGATAAATCTTCAATTCCTGCATCATTAATATTAACCTTACTCGGTTCTTGGTTAGCATCATCAAACACAACATGAATGGATTCTTCAACCTTCGATTTAACCTTATTTAAGATGCGAAAGCTCTTTCCATTTTTGGTGTAACCTAGAAAGATTCCTTCATCTGCTTTAGGATCAAATGTCTTTAGGCTTTGGGAACCATTGTTATGAATGAAACATTTTGAACCAAATACATGAAAGTATGAAACATTCGGCTTACGTCCCTTCCATAACTCATATGGAGTCTTTTCATGTTGCTTGTTGATCATACACCGGTTCTGAGTGTAGCAAGCAGTGTTGATAGCTTCGGCCCACAACCTTTGAGGCAGCTTAGACTCGGCTAACATAGTCCTAGCGGCTTCTTTAAGCGTTCTGTTCCGTCGTTCAGCAACTCCATTTTGTTGAGGTGTTCTAGGTGCTGAATACTCATGAAGTATTCCAAAGTCTTTACAAAATTTCTCAACAATATGGTTAGTAAATTCAGTTCCTCTATCACTTCTAATTCTTGTTACTTTTAGATCTTTTGAGTTTTGTAGTTGACGAATTAGAGAGGTGAGCTTGGCACTAGTTTCATCTTTAGATGCTAGAAATTCTACCCATGTATAGCGTGAAAAATCATCAACTATTACTAGTGAATACTTTTTACCACTAACGCTCATGATTTGAATAGGACCAAACAAATCTAAATGTAGTAATTCAAGTATTCGAGAGGTCGATAGATGAAGCTTCTTCTTAAAAGATGATTTAACTTGTTTACCCATTTGACAGGCATCACATAAGCGATCTTTATTAAAGGAACCTTTAGGTAATCCCTCTACGAGATTTAGAGATATTAATTGAGAGATTGTTTTGAAATTGAGGTGATTCATTTTTTTGTGCCATAACCAACCTAATTCGTTTTGATTCTTAGCTACGAAACATGTAGGGTTGTTATCTAATGTTGAATCCCAATCTACTAAGTATACATTGTTTGTTCTTCTTCCTTTTAATTTAGTAGATCCTGTCTTAACATCGATTATCTCGCACAAGTCACTAGAAAATTTAATTTCAAAGCCTTTATCACAGAATTGACTTATGCTTAGGAGATTATGTTTAAGACCCTCAACATAGTATACATCATTGATCATGATGTTCCCCCTATGCATGATACCTATACCTTTAGTTTTACCTTTAGAATTATCACCGAATATAACTTGAGGACCATTGGTTGCACGATAGTTGATCAAGAGGTCCTTTGATCCAGTCATGTGTCTCGATGATCCACTATCTATGTACCATACTGAAGCGTCGGTGTTGGCTCTAGGTACCTGCATTCAAAAGGGCAGATCTAATTTCTTTTAGGTACCCATTTTGTCTTGGGTCCTTCTTTGTTAGTGACGTGAATTAGATTTTTCGGAACCCATATTTGCGTTGTCTTCACTATGGGAGAAAGATCGGCCTTCTTAGGTTTCGTTTTGAGTTGCATGCTTTTTCTAGATGTATAGAAATATCCTTGATTATAGTAATAATCATAATCGTAATCACAATTATCATAGTGTTGATAATATGAACTGGATTGTTTTGGATATAGACGTTTGATTCTGTTTGGTACTGGCTTAGGATGCACTTTTGGTGCGGGACGCTTAACGTTTGATTCACTGGCAGAAAATATCTCCTTAGCTTTTTGAGCGTTTGGATATATTTTCTTTTGTGAGACATTCGCTTTGGTCTTTCCTTTGCCTGAGTCAGTGTTGACTTTATCATTAGCTTTTGTACCAGTATTTGTTGATTCATTCAGCGGTTGTCTGATCGAACTTTCTTCAACCAAGATTTCACCTTTTCCTTTGTTGATTGTTGTAACATTGGACGCTTTGGCTTTATAACTGAATTTATCAAAACCTAGACCGGTCTTTTCACCAAATGCCCTGGTTACTTTAGTCACATTATCTAGCGTTCTAGACGCTTTTGATAATGAAGAGATAAGCTGCTCTGATTTGGCAAGTTTAGCGATCATTTCAGCTTTTCTTTTGACTATTATATCAAGATCACCTTTTAGCTGAGTAATTTCACTCTCGAGTGATTGGTTTTTCTCAATGCACTGTTGCTGAATTTGCAACTCTGCTTTGAGCGTTAAGTTATCACTTCTGAGTGCTGAAATAATACGATGGTGATTTTGGAATAATTGGGTGGCATCTTGACAATCTTTATAATATTCCTTTACTTTGTCAAGTAATTCATCATAAGAGAGAGGATGATACAGATCAGTGGTTACCTCAGATGGTAAGTTGTTAGATGCTTCATTTTCTCTTGCCATGAGACAAATGAATGCTGAGTCCTTTGATGGTTCATCATCGCTGCTTTCATCTGATGATTCCAAGTCCTCTTCAGGCGTATAGAGAGGTTCTGATTCTGCTAACAAGCCTTGTTGTCTCAGGTTGCTCCTGAATTGGTTTCTATCCGTGTGATCTTGCTTTGTAGGTTTAGACACATTTGGATATGGGCAATTAACTTGGAAATGCCCTGGTCTCCTGCAGTTGTAACAAAGATTGGTCTTCATCTTTTGTTCGTTTGTTAATCTTGTGGATCGTTGGTTTAACGCTGCAGGCGCTGAGAGATCTTGCTGAGAAGGAATTTGATATTGAATTGGCGCTAGGGAGGAGGACGCAGGATAGTGAGGCGCTTGATATTGTGGTTGTATTTGAGGAAGCGCTTGATATGAACTTTGTCCTGGGTGCTTAGGACTGTTTCCCTTCTTTTCATATTTCAGGAATTTCCTGAATCTATTTAGAAGCGCCAGTTCTTCTTCCTCACTTATATCCGAGCCTTTTTCTTTGATAGATTTTCCTTTGATTGATGTCATTAGTGCTCCAGATTCGATCACTGGATTACTTACTGCATCACTGGCCGAATTCAGCTCAAACTCAAATGCTTTGAGTTCTGAAAAAGCATCTTCTGGAGTTAGGCTGTCCAGATTGTTTGATTCTCTCATTGTAGTTGTTTTCATTAGGAATCTGCTTGGAAGACTCCTAAAGATTTTGACCACTGTTTCTCGATTTTGTAGCTCCATACCCAGAGATGTTAGTTCAGTGACAAGGGCTGTAAACCTCATGTCTAATTGCTCTAGCGTCTCATTAGGTAGCATCTTGAAGCCGTTGAATTTTTCTTTGGCAATTGATAATTTGTTTTCCTTTATTTGTGCTGAGCCACCACAAATAGTAGCCAACTTATCCCAAATTTCTTTAGTTGTATTGCATGATTTGACTTTGTTGAATAAGTTGTCATTGTCACCAATGGCTGTGTATAATGCATTCCGACCGACATTGTCTAGATTTGCTCGTCGACGCTCATCGGTGGACCATTCTTGTTTGGGCTTCTCCACATAACCGTCAGGTGTTTCTCCTGTGGCTTCGGGCGCTCTGGTGATAACTTTGTATATTTTGATTGGCCCATCTGAAATGATATCACACATTTCATCATCACATGAACACAAATAAGTAAACGCTTTGACCTTCCAAGAGTCATAATTTGACTCGGTCAACTTGGGAACTTTAGAGAATGCCATGAAGAATTTAAAGTAATTTTAAAGCGACTATAAAAAAAAATGGATCTGAACAAGCAGTTACGCTTGGAAACGCTTAGGTTTCAACTTCAACCGCTCTGATACCACTTGTTGGTCCCAAGTGGTATACGAAAGGGTCTAGAAGGGGGGGGGGTTGAATAGACCCTCAAGTCTTTTTCGACTTCTTAAAAATTCGTATCACTTTGAAGTATTTGAACGCTTGACAAGTTTAAGCGCTGGATGTGGCGCTTAAGAAACGTTAACTTAGACTCGGTGATTTCAACGCTTACCAAAGTAGGGCAGAGTTTAATCACCAAATCAGAGTTAGCACAGCGGAAGTATTTTATAGCTTAGCGTTCGGTTAATTAATCAAAAGTAGTCGCTTAGTTGTTTTAAGACTTTATCAGAATGTATGTAATATGAATAGTAAATCAGTAAACAATGAATGCTTAAAGAGGTAAATGACACAAGATATTTGTAAGGTTCACTGGGTGATGTAATCCCAGCTACGTCCTTCTTCTCCTTTTATCAGGGAGGTTTTTCCACTATGATGATTATCGAAGAGTCACACAGAGACTTCTACAAGATAGAGGGAGATTGGATGTGATCTCGGAACTCCTTGGTCACACAGATTTCAGCTCCACTAAAGACCTTCTATCCCCTTGCTTCTTTCACTCAGAAATGGTGCAAGTTACTCTTGATCTCGGAACTCCTTGGTCACACAGATTTCAGCTCCAATAGAGATCAACTTCAACAAGCTTCTTTTACACAAAAATATTGCTTGCAAGTCAACCAGCTTTCTCACTCAGATGAAAGGTGTTGATGGTTTTGGTCACGGGTTTGTTTGTTTTTGGAAAGTTCAAACAACTTCGGGATATCTCAATGGTAGTATAGGTTCTTCTTAAAAAGAGATTTGAGATATGGGTGACTGTGTCTGGAATATTTGTGAAAAGCTTATATGGATATTTGGCTATGATTTTCAGTAAGCTTTTCTTTCAACAAAGTAGGTAATTTTTTTTTTGCCTTTTTTTTGTGTGTGTGTGTGTCACTTTACTTGTTTGTTGAAAGAGCTATTTATAAGGTATTGGTGGTTTTTGTCCGTTTGACATGGTTGGAGTCTCGTTTCCCCAAACATTCCTTGAGTTCAGACATTTCTAACTTTGGGTATATTTAATTGGTTAGGCATGGTCTTGGTTTCATAAATCTGACAGTCTAGGTCAAAGATATGGCTTGCCCATAAGTTATAGTGCTTATATTTTAATAGCACTTATCCGACTTTTAATGCATCTTGTCTTATTTCCGTTGGAAATAATTCGTCCGTTTGATTCATGCATTTTTAAGTTTTTGGATGTTTTTGGGTTTGAGTTTTTCAGGTTACGTTCTTTGTAGGTTGTGTTGGTTTAACCTTTTTGGACGCTTGCTGAAGAGAATAGTTATTCTCGTGTATTGGACAGACGCTTGGACTGATCCTGACTTTCTTTTCTTTATTTCAGACGCTTACTCTTCAATCTTGTCTTGATGGTCTCACTGAGAATTCCGTCATTTCACTTGATGTTGAGTATTCGGCCTGAGTTATCCATTCGTAGTTTGAGCACTGGGATAATCCCTAAAGCGTTTGACGGACGCTTCAAGATATCTTTATCCATTGTAGCTTCAGACGCTTGATCTTCACCTTCATCACTTGGTAGACTCACCCAGAATTTTCCTAAGTGATTTAGTGTCACATACTTAGTCTAAAGAATTCTACAAAGATAAATACTATAAGCCTAAGATAAATAAGCTTTCAGGTACTTATACATAACATTCTATGAAAGCTTTTACACTTTTCGGGGTCTAACAGGAAGTCTTATTTGTCATCATCAAAACATCTAATATGAAATTCCTAACACCATGTGCGTCTGGCACCAATGCCTAGGTCATCCTCGCTCGCGTACCCTTAGCATTTTACTTCGTCAAAATAATTTGTCATGTTCTAGTTTTGTTAAGGATTTTTTCGTCATCCGTGTCAATTAGGCTAGTTGTCTCGTTTACACCTTTCCCCAACCCCCTCTAGAAGTACTATTTTACAATTCATTTTCTCTAATGTGTGGGGTCCCTCGCCATGCTTATCGTCTGAGGGACACAAATTCTTTGTAATATTTGTGGATGATTTTTCGAAATGTGTTTTCCATTTCTTAGGCCATATAATCGACATAAAATCAATTTTTGGTCCAAACCATGCACGTTTCCCAGGTACAGTCCATCTCATCGTGGGTATCGGTGCTTGGATAGTGAAATGCAACACCTCTACATTGCTCGGCATATTAGGTTTGACGAACACTCCTTTCCTTTTCGAGAAAAATCGGTGCTCGTTTCTCCACCACCCATTGTCAGTCAACCACCTGACACTTGACACATCCTTCCCATTCATTCCGCCCCTCTATCTGATGTTGCCTCACTCGAGCAGCCTTCGCCTTTCACTCACTCCACTCACTCTACCTCGCTGCCTAGCCAAAAAAACACACCTTAAACATCGCCATCTACTTCTTCGGCCTCCCACACCACATTACTCTTCTGTGTGAATCTCACCACTTATAATATTCCATGCTCATCTGTTCCAGCTGAACCTCCGACACCTGTCCCACCTACATCGGCTCACCTTATGCAACGTGGCTCGCGCCCACCTAAACCACCCAACTTATTCTCAGCCAATAAAGACCCTCACTGGCCCAAGGCCATGGCGGAAGAGATTGATGCTCTGGTTACAAATTAGACTTGGACTTTGGTTCTGTTTCACCCATATATGAAAGTCATTAGATCCAAGAGGGTTTACAAAATCAAACACAAACCCGACAGATCCATTGAACGTTTTAAAGCCCGCTTAGTTGCAAAGGGCTTTCATCAACAAGAAGGTGTCGATTTTAATGAAACATTCAATCCGATTATCAAGCCCACTACCATTCGGCTTGTTCTCTCTTTGGCTATTCACATGTTTGGTCTCTCAGCCAACTTGAAGTCCGCAATGCATTTCTCAATGACGTTCTTCACGAAAATGTTTTTATGACTCAACCACAGGGGTTCTTGGACTTGAATAAACCGTATCATGTGTGCAAATTGCAGAAATCTCTCTATGACCTGAAACAAGCTCCACGGGCTTGCTTTCATTATCCTCGGGATTTTCTCCTAAAATATGGTTTTATTGCATCTCAAAATGACTAGTCTCTTTTTATTCTCTCTACAAATGCTACTACTATTTACATTCTCATTTACATTGATGATACAAGAACGGGTAATAGTTCTAGCAGTGTTGCAGCTTTTATCTCTTCTTTAGGTCATGAATTTGCTCTTCGCGACTTTGGAGGCATAAATTACTTTCATGTATCCATGAAAAAGGGACCATATGCAATTAAACCCAATTTAAATTGCTTCATTGTATCCATACTCAGTGTTTCATAAGTTCCTAATGTATGGAGTAAAATGCGAATAACTATTGGTACACCGAATAAGATTACATGTCATAGTTCCTAGTGTATAAATCATTCTGGCATTGAACAAGCACATTAAATTTGAATTTGGCGCCTCCTTCAAACCCTGCTTCTAGATTTTCTAAGCTCTCTTCAATTTGCAAATCTTTACTAACCTTTAAGCCCTCCTGCAATTTTATTAACCATGTCAATGAAAAAGATAATATGTTGTAAATGCGAACCTAAAAGTTCGAGTAATGACACAAAGATCTAGCCCCGATTGGACGGCACCTTATTTCCCATTTTTCGATTTTTCACAAATTTTTTTTCATTAAAAACATATTTGTTTGGCATCTTCTAAGAATATCCCAAATAATGCTATCATTTTTCAATAAAAAAATAATGACACTGGCCTCTACTTGTCATGATTACACTTCACCGAACAACTAAAAGATCTTTTTCCATTAATATCTTGACATATGCATCAAATAATAACATATCTTGATTCAAAATCAGGCAATGTGCGAAATAAGATCTACTCTGGATGCCTTAATGGCTGAGTTTAACTTATATATGCGTAGATTTTTTTATAAAATAAAAACACATCCATACTAATTACCATAAGAAAACTTTTCTTAAAAAAAAGGAAAAACATATTACGTCATACCTAATCATTACACTTTTTTCTAAAAAAAAAAAAGACAATCAAACACACTTTCACCATCCAATCTCTACTCACTTAAAAACAAAATCTCCTACTCCTTTTTGAGGAAAATGAGAAATGGGAATTAGCATTTCATCCGCTCGGGCTCCAAATATTCCTCCTTTAACATGAAAATGGATATTCACTTCTTCAGCTAGAAGAGATGCAGTAGACCGGTATGGGATTCTGATTAAACAAAACAGCATACAAAAAGATTTCATAAAAACGTGAAAAAGTACCTTAACTACAAGTTCAGCTACGGTACTATTGATTACTTTCTTGATAATTTGCTCGAAAACTCTTGACGGTCCTAGAATTTCCAAAAGTGTCTTTTGGTATCTGCAATACATAAAAGATATACATTAGCATAGAAACTAGGATTTTAACAAAAAGTTACAGCTTAGCCATAATCAAATATGACCATGATGAGTGTCAAATATTCCTCCCCTCATTTTCCCATGGTCAACGGTCAACAATATTGGGCTGTTATTACTTTAACAATATAAGTGACTTAGCGGGTCGGGTTACGACCCGACCCGGTTCGTCGATCCAGTGACCCATATGACGTGGATCCAATCATTAGTTGACACCTGCTCAGTCTCAGCAGGCCTAATTGTCACGTCATAAATAGTGGTTATCTCATCACTTATAAATACCTCATCTTGTTCATTTATGAGGGGGACAAGCAATAAATTCACTCATAATACTGTTTAATTATACAGAGTTAAATTACACTCGGAATATTCATCAAACAATTAGCCTCGTATAATACGAAGCCATTACATATAATATAATCTACTCATTTGAACTACGTCCGGACTTGATCCTAGATAATAGGTACGTAGGCAGGTTGTTTTTATCAAGTCCAGTCCATAATATTGTGTATTGTTCATGTGGTTTTGACCCCCTGGGGTCGTTGGATTTATCTGGTTCTTCACCGCGAAAATCAGGCTAAATCATTTAGCGCCGTCTGTGGTTTCCCTTTATTTGGTAGTATTAGTCAGGGTAATGGATGAAACAGAGCAGAGACGAGCAAAGGATGTAGTAGTAGAGCCTCAGGGATCACCATTAGGAGATCCCCAGCAAGGACTCGAAGTGGAGCCGCCACGGGAAAGATTGATTACAATGACTGAGACGGAGTTCGACAGAAGAATGCAAGAGTGGGAACAGAAGTTCTTGGAAGAGCAGTTGGCTAAAATGGCAGCTACGCCAAATGTGGGGACTGCCCATCCTATCCTGGCTATCACAGGATGACAATTTCCAGAACTCGACCCAGAAAGGGAACGAGGGGAAGATGCTCGCAATACGGGGGCACGCCGAAGGTTATTTCACGAACCTGACCCACGAAGGGAACAGGGTAAAATGAGCCGAGGCAAAGGGACTGAAGAGGTGAAAGGGAAGGGAGTCCACATGAGGCACGAAGTGATGCTAACTCAGCATGGCGTGAAAGAGCCAGGGTTGAGGTAGAACCCGGCGAGATAATGCACGGTGAAATGCCACAGAAGAGAACGATCCAGGTTTCAGCGCTGCAGCGTCGTAGTTCACCTTTTCATGTGGATATCCATTCGGAAGGTATGCCATTACATTTCAAAGTACCGGATCTTCCAAAATACGATGGAACTCGGGATCCTAGGGAACATGTAGTTATTTTTGAAACGATGATGGTGTTGCATAATTTAAGTGATGCAGCAAATGCAAAGATTTTCCCAACTACCTTCATGGGCCGGGCTTTGGATTGGTTCGTAAATCAGCCCCCAGGCACAATCGTGTCGTATGAACAGTTTGTTCAAAAATTTGAGAATCATTTTGCTAGTAAGGCTTGCGCGGCAAAATCAGTATCGACTTTATTGGGGATAAGGCAGCGAGAAGAAGAAACGCTGAGGGAGTTTATAGACAGATTCAATGACGAAGCCCTGGATGTCCAAGGTGTACAGCTTGAGGTAATTCAACAGTTGTTTATTAATGGCTTGAAGGAAGGACCATTGGCTGGGGCGTTGATACGACCCCTCCCGTAGATCAAGAAGGGATGATGATCCTTGCGAGGCAGTATATACACGAAGAGGAGGTATATAGGATCAAGAGAGCCGAGAAGAAGGCATCAAAGCAAAATAAAGAGCAATCCGAGCGACGTGGAATGCCGAGATCCGATAAGGATCAAGAATGGCAACCGCGATACGTGAAGTACGAAAGTTACACACCTCTAAAAATGACACGGGGCAAAACCCCGATGGCCATTGAAAATTCAAAATTGCTCGTTTGGCCCAAAAAGATGAAATACGATCCAAAAAGAAAAAATAGCCACAAATATTGTCGCTTTCACAAAGACAATGGGCATGACACTGAGGATTGTTTTCAATTGAAAGATGAAATCGAGAGATTGATTAGCCAAGGTTATTTGCATTAATTTATCGACAAGGCCCGTGAGGCTGAAATGAAAAAGCAAGGAGAAGGGACACGACGAGACCGTAGGTCTAGAAGTCAATCCCGGGAACGAGGAAAGGAAATGGAGAGAGGCAGAGGTCGCGAGCATAATGATGATAGATATCATGACGACTGGAAGAATCTGCCCCGACGTGATGAAAACCGAACTCACGAAGTTCAAAATAATCTACAATTGTTGGGTGAGATTCATACCATTTTCGGGGGTCCCTCATACGGAGACTCCCATAGTGCACGGAGAAGGCACCTCCTTGATGTTCGATCCCACGAAAAAAGAGGCGGATCACTGCCCGTGATGAATGTTACATCAGGATACGAAGTCATTAGTTTCGATGACTGTGATTACGAAGGAGTGATACGACCCCATGATGATCCAATGGTGGTCACTATGAATGTGGGAAACTTCTCTGTCCACAGAGTGTTAGTAGACAATGGCAGCTCCGCAGATATTCTGTTCTTACATGTCTTGAGAAAAATGAATTTTGATGAAAATAGACTTACCCCTGTAAATACTCCTTTAAAGGGGTTTGGAGGAGGAGAAGTTGCCCCTTTGGGAACAATAGATTTACCCGCCTCGTTGGGATACGAGCCCAAGAGAAAAACTGTAATGATGAAGTTTTTGGTGGTTGATGCACCTTTTTCTTACAATGCAATTATAGGCCGACCTGGGTTGAATCTTTTTGAAGCCGTAGTGTCGACAATACACTTGAAATTAAAATTTATGACAAGTGGTGGAGTCACGGTTATACGATGTGATCAACAGGTTTCCAGGGAGTGTTACACCATGTCCTTAAGGGAAGACAAAAGTGAAAAGCAATGAAAAATGAAGAAGTTAGAAGGTGTTTCTACACCTAGTGAACAGGTGGAGCAAGATCCTGGAAAACGGGTTCGCACAGAATCTGGAAGAGTCGAACCAATGGAACATAAAATTGTTGATTTGTTCCCTGGAGACTCAAACAGAACTACCAAAGTAGGGTCTCAGATGCCGGAGAGATTGGAAATGATGATAATTGGATTCCTTAGGGAGAATTCCGATATGTTTGCATGGCAGGCTTCGGACTTCAGAGGGATCGACCCCAAAGTGATAGTGCATCGTCTGAACTTAGACCCAAAAGCAAAACCGGTGAAGTAGAAGCGTAGGAATTTTGGGCCGGACAGGAATGCGATCATAGAGGTAGAAGTGAATAAGTTACTTGAGGTGGGCCATATCTGGGAGATTCAGTTTACTGATTGGCTAGCAAATGTAGTACTTGTACCTAAATCAGGAGATCAATGGCGTATGTGTGTAGAATTTACTGATTTGAACAAGGCCTGTCCTCGCGATCCGTACCCACTACCTCGTATTGATCTCCTCATGGATTCGATGGCTAGGTGCGCCCTCTTGAGCATGATGGACGCATACCAAGGTTTCAATCAGATCATGATGGCAACGGAAGATAGGGACAAGACCTCCTTTGTCATGGCAAATAGGGTATACTGTTACAACGTGATGCCTTTTGGGCTCAGAAACTCCGGAGCAACTTATCAAAGGTTGGTGAACATGATGTTCAGAAGTGAAATAGGGAAGACCATGGAGGTCTATGTTGATGATATGTTGGTCAAGAGTGTGGAAGAGAATGAGCACTTGGGTCATCTACAAACTGCCTTCCAGATTATGCGCGAGTATGGGATGAAACTAAATCCAAAGAAGTGTACATTTGGAGTTAGAGGAGGAAAATTCTTGGGTTTTATGGTCATGGAGCGTGGCATCGAGGCAAATCCAGAAAAAATAAAAGCAGTTGTGGAGATGCAATCCCCGAAATCTGTAAAAGAGGTCCAAAAATTAACTGGGAGAATGGCTAGTCTCAGCAGGTTCATATAAAGATCTGCAGATCGTGGCCTGCATTTATTTAAAATCCTAAAAAAGGTAAAAAATTTCGAATGGACAGTGGAATGTGAATATGCATTCCAAGAACTAAAAAGGTATTTGACCTCTGCTCCATTATCTGCTCCGTTATTAACGAAGCCAGTGGTTGGAGAACCTCTAATGTTATACTTAGCTATATCCGACAAGGCAGTGAGTGCTGTTTTGCTTCATGAACAGGACGGAGACCAAAAGCCAGTCTACTACAGCAGTAGAACGGTACAGGGAGCTGAGAAAAACTACACTCAAATTGAAAAATGGGCATTGGCCCAAATAACTGCAGCTCGTAAGTTGCGACCCTATTTTCAATCACATAATATTGTGGTGCTTACAGATCAACCTCTGAGGCAAATTTTGGCTAAAACCGATGTTTCAGGGCGCCTCGTAAAATGGGCTGTTGAACTCGGTGAATTGTCAATCGAGTACAAGCCACGAACCGCCGTGAAAGCACAAGCACTGGCAGATTTTATAGTCGAAATGACAGCAAGCAATGAACAAGAAAATGCTACTTCTGGCCCATGGATGCTTCATGTAGATGGCTCATCCATGACCCAGAAGGGGGGCATAGGGGTATGGTTACGAGACCCAGAAGGTACAAAAATTACATTGCATAATTTTGCCTCGTAAACAACGTAATCATTACTGATGAAAGTAATCTTGAAATTACATTGCATAAGTTTGCCTCGTAAACAACGTACTCCTGATCAAAGCTAACAATCGGCTTCGTAATAAGCGTATAATTGGGGGTAACTCTATTACGATTGTTCCTAGAAAAAATGCATAAATTGTTGCAACTTTTGAATGCAGGCAATGATCATGAATTTGCCATCAAGCTGAACTTTGAGGTATCTAATAACGAAAATGAATACGAAGCTTTAATGACGAGGGTGAAACATTTGAATGCATACACGGATTCCCAGTTTGTGGCAAACCAGATCTCGGGTTCGTATGAAACGAAGGAAAGGAGCCTCATGTCTTACTTAAAAAAGGTGAGAAAGATGATAAATGAATTTGAAAAGATTCATATCTACCAAATCCCACAAGGTGAAAATGAGAGAGCCGACGCTCTTTCAAAATTTGCAAACTTAATTACTGGAATAAAAACTTGGACAGTTACTCTATTGGTATCTGAAAAATCGAAGATCTTAGCAAACGAAGCTACAGAGGTAATGGTCACAGCCAATGAGGAGAACTGGAAAGATGAGATAAAATTGAACCTGTCGAAGGGTGAATTGCCTGAGGATCGTAACATGGCCCAAAGGATCGTATATAGAGCTTCAAGGTTCACAATCATTAACGAGGAGCTCTATAAACAATCCTCAGTTGGCCCACTATTACGTTGCCTCACTCCTTCTGAGGCAGAGTATGTGATGAGAGAAATTCACGAAGGAAGTTGTGGAAACCATTCTGGAGGCCGTGCGTTAGCCCAAAAGATAGTAAGGCAAGGATACTACTGGCCAACACTAATAAAAGATGCATTTGAGTTTGCCAAAAAATGTGCGAAGTGTCAGTTTAATTCAAACTTGTTGCATCGGCCAGCTACTGAAATGGAACCGATTAGAATTGCTTATCCGTTTGATCAGTGGGGGATAGATATCTTGGGCCCTTTTCCTCCTGCTGCGGGGCAGAGAAAATTCATTATAGTGGTAGTAGAGTATTTTACGAAGTGGATTGAAGCCGAAGCAGTAGCGAAGATAACAGAGGTCGAAGTGATGAAGTTTTTGTGGAAGAATATAGTGTGCAGATTTGGGATCCCTCGTGTCCTAATTTATGATAATGGGACCCAATTCAATAGTAAAAATGTGGTAAAATGGTGTGAAGAATTAAAAATCCAACAGAACTTCACAGCAGTGGGCAATCCCCGGGCGAATGGACAAACTGAGGTGGCAAACAGGATACTTCTTCAACATCTTAAGGCTAGAATCGAGGGGAAAAAAGGTAACTGGGCTGAAGAGTTACTTGGAACTTTATGGGCATATCATACGACCCCGAGAACCTCAACAGGTGAATCACCATTCTGCCTTGTATATGGTTCGGAAGCAGTGATTCCCGCCGAAATTGGAATGGTTTCGTACCGAGTACGATCGTACGATCCCGGCGAGAATGTAGAAGCAAGGCCGTATGAGCTGGATGTTGTTGAAGAACTGAGGGATAGGGCCTATGCTAGAATTCTGATGCAAAAAGAAACAATGGAAAGAGCTTATAACAGAAAGGTGCTTCCACAAAATCTCCAGGTAGGTGACTTGGTTTTGAAAAAGGTTTAGGTGTCGAGACATGTAGGTAAGCTCGACCCAAATTGGGAAGGACCTTTTAAGGTCATGAAGTTAACAAAGAAAGGGACTTATAGGCTATAAGACCTATATGGGAAAGATCTGCCTTGTCCTTGGAATATTCAGAACCTAAGAAGGTTCTACGCTTAAACATTAAAGGAAGTCTAACTTTCTTTTTGTAATGGGGGACTTGATTTTGTGTATATGTGTTTGTCTTTTGCTTCGAATGGTATACATATGCATTTTTGGCTTGACGATATCAGAGCACTATACTCATATATATTCCGACATCTCGTTATGAGAAATGCAAAAACAACTGAATCGTCAAAACTATAAATTCTACGAAGCTAGTCAACTATAAATTACACGAAGCGAAAACCCAGGCAAACATTCAATTGTGCGTTCTACTAAATTGTTGTTAAAAATGAAAAACCAACTGAACATTCAATAAAAGCACGAACTAAATTGATATTCAAAACAGAAACAATTTGACACGCTAAAAGCTAACGTGCTATGATAGCAAGTGCACTAGTCGTGTGTAGTAATAAGTGTGGACGAAAAGTCCGGGTTGTCGAACCACGGAGACTTGAATTCTAGTTTATGATTTTATACAAAAAAATAACTACAATAAAAGTAAAATGAGTGTGAAACGCGTAAGATAAGAACAAGGTTATGCAAATGAATTAAAACCAATTATAAAGGGAGACTAAGGCACATGCTAGGTCCAAATTGTTCAAATATACTTATAAAGGCTCTTGTTGTAGAATTACTCTTATATTGTTATGGTGAAAACTCCTAAGGTAGAGAATAACCGATGTCTCGCGTATAAACTCCTATACTTAGATCGTGATTTCCCAAATATCCCTATCCGAAAATCTAACCACTAAACATGCATTAATGTACTAGAGTTCACTCGATTTGAATCGAACGACTTCACCCGGGAATCTTTACCTATGTCTAGGGCAATTCCTCATTAGTTGCGGGTCATGATGTGAATTTCTTGCACCCTAAGTCAATTTTCTCCCGAAATATTAATCTAGGCATAAGATTCTAACATATAGTGATTAGTATATGCAAGATAGACAAAAACACAATTCACATCACATAACAATATAAGAATAACCTCAACAATCATCTATTGTAAGAATATATCACAATTTGGTCTTACATGACCCTAGTCTTACGAATTTAGTTCATAATTGAAAGCATAAAAGACATAAGAGGAATATTCATAGACATAAATGAAATGAAAAA